>CM026568.1:34010440-36410440 GCA_015143295.1 Tetracentron sinense | reverse complement strand
TTAGGTCTCAAATCTCAAGTCTTCTTTTAGTGTTATAATTAACAATTAGAAGTTAGAAAACAAAAGTACTAGCAAGAACCAAGGAAGGAGGTTTCTGAGCTGACACGTTCTTAGTGGATGCACTAAAGTCTAATTAGTAGAGAGAGAGAATGCCTTTTGGATTCAAAGACGGCCCGGGTGTCGCGAGGAACGTTCCTTTCTCATCTCCTTCGTCACCCCCTTATAACTAATGTGATGATTAATTAAATTAATGGGAGTGCTACTGTTTGCCCACTTAAGGACGTTAGAGAATTTTGGTGAAAGTCCCCCAACTCATAATTCAATATGAGTTGTGGGAGTTGAGATTCTCCCAATTTAAAAAGGCTGCGTACGACTGGATGTGAGTTTAAGTTTCCTTAAAATGATGGGAACAACGCAAAAGGATAAATACAAGATTTGAAATACAAAGGAGTAATTTAGTTGTTATCTTGGAGAGGAGTTCGGATGGATGGACATTAGTTAGTGGGAATCAAATCCTCTACGGTGATAACCGGATTTGGCAAATCCGGTTATCCCCTCTAGAGGTCACCACGTGTCTCCTTTGACACCCCTTAACCGTGGGTAAGGTTCACCCACCCTAAGGGTTCACCCACCTTGGTTTTTTTTTTAATATTAATTTATTTTTTTTTAATAAAAAACTGTTTTTAATATTAAAAAAACTCTAAAATCAGTTTTTTAATTTTTTTTTTAAAATTAATATTTTTTTAAAAAAAAACAAGGATGGATAGATGAACCCTAGGGGTGGATGAATCTTACCCACGGTTAAGGAGTGTCAAAGGATAAACGTGGCGACCTCTAGGAGTGATAACCGTGCCAAATCCGATTATCACGGTAGATGATTTGGCTCCTAGTGAGTGTTGCCATGTTGTTTTGCGTCTGTGTCTTGGATAATGTGGGGTCACCTATTGTTGATGTAAGGAGTAAGGACCACCCTTTGTTGAAGGCCAGCCCATTTTTAATTTTTAATTTTTAAGAAACATGACAATAGTGCAATAGGAGCGATGTTACCCATCCGAACTCCTTGCAAGAGCATCATTGTATGTGGGTCACCTTATGCCCACGTGGTAAGTGTGTGGAGAGTTATACCACTTTCTTCTTATTGCACTCTCCTTTTTTTAGAGGGCAACAGATTACCTCGGGCAAATATCTGAAAATTACTATCACATGTGAGAAGCACTTAACTAAATAGGTGATAATATGCATACGCATGTATCGGCCATACAGTATATGCACACCTCTTGGATCACCACATTTATTATTTAACACACATTAACTGTGATTAAGATTCACTCATCCCTAAGGTTAAATAATATAACATTGGTCTTGTTTTTATTATTTAAAAATATGAAATAGAATTTAATTTCAACTCTATTTTGGATTCTCACGCTCCTATAGTTCAAAGATTTTCAATGCATTATGTGGATGATTTAAATTGGGTGGCCCCCCCCAATTGGTTGGCTCAAGATAAATGTGGACGGCTTACATTCCTTGGATGACTCATTTTCTAGTGTGGGAGGGCTGGTCAGGACTCATACGGGAAAGTGTGTTGCTTCCTTCTGTTTTCCTGTGATGTCCGGGAATGCAAGACAATATGAGGCAAAAGCTGTATTTTTGGGTCTTCTGTTATGCTTACAAAATAGCTGGAATAGGTTTATTCTAGAAGGTAACTCTCAAACTCTTTTAAATGCTATCAGTGAAGGAAAAATGACCCCTCATTAAGATATCCAAGCTATTTTCGAGGACATATTGATCTTATGAAGAAACTTTCCTAAATCAAATATTCAATGGGTACGAAGATCTCAAAATACTGCAGCTCATAATCTTGCTAAAGTAGCGGACTTGGAGGACTCAAATCTTATTAGACCGGGATTTTATACTAAGAAAAGTTTGGTCTTTTCTGATAAAAGTTTTAATTTTCAAGTTCATGTTCATCCCTCTTTTAGATGATTAAATTTTTAGATGATTACAAAAAAAAAGATTAAATCATGAGGAAGGTTAAATTCTTTTTAGGAGAAAATACATTTACACCCCCTGAGGTTTGACGAAATACACATAAACCTCATCAGGTTTTAAAAAATACATTAGGTACCCCTACTTTTCAAAATTTTGACACTTACACCCCTTCTATCAGTTGACCGTTAGTCAACT
Source organism: Tetracentron sinense (assembly GCA_015143295.1). NCBI lineage: Eukaryota > Viridiplantae > Streptophyta > Magnoliopsida > Trochodendrales > Trochodendraceae > Tetracentron > Tetracentron sinense. The sequence continues at coordinate 36,408,253 of CM026568.1, read as the reverse complement.
GATGGAATAATGTTGCCATGGATTAAAATGGTATGAACTACCAAAAACATCATCTCTAAAGTTATCATTTTCCATTTTTCTCATTTACGAAATTGTCCCTTATGTTTTGAATGAAATCAAATCCTCTAGGGTGACCACGTGTCCTTTTTGACACCCCTTGTGGTGGGCACATGTCTTTTTTGACACCCCTTGAGGTGGCCACGTGTCCTTTTTGACATCCCTTAAATGGGGTTAGATTCACCTATAGTTCACCCGCCCATTCTTGGTTTTTTTTTTCTAAATATTAATTCTTTTTTAAAATTTTAATAATTATTTTTAAGACTTTTTTAATATTAAAATATTTTTAAAAATAATTAATATTTAGAAAAAAAAAATCAAGGATGGGCGGGTGAACCCTAGGGGTGGGTCACGTGTCCTTTTTGACACCCTTTGAAATAGCCACGTGTCCCTTTTGACACCCCTTAACTGTGGTTAAGATTCACCCAAACCTAGGGTTCACTCACCCATCCTTGGTTTTTTTTATATTAATTTTTTAAAAAAATTTTAAAAACTGTTTTTAAGACTTTTGATATTAAATTTTTTTTAAAAAAACCAAGGATTGGCGGGTGAACCCTTGAGATGACCACGTGTCCTTTTTGACACCCCTTAAATGGGGTTAGATTCACCCACCCCTAGGGTTCACCCACCCATCCTTGGTTTTTTTTTTTTCTAAATATTAATTATTTTTTAAATATTTTAATATTAAAAAAGTCTTAAAAACAATTATTAAATTAAAAAAAAGAATTAACATTAAAAAAAAAAAAAAACAAGGATGGGTGGGTGAACCATAGGGGTGAGTGAATTTAACCCCATTTAAGAGGTGTTAAAAAGGACACATGGCTACCTCAAAGGGTGTCAAAAAAAACACGTGGCCACCTCAAAGGGTGTCAAAAAGGACATGTGGTCACCCTAGAGGATTTGATTTCATTCAAAACAGAAGAGACAATTTCGTAAATGAGAAAAATGGAAAATGCTAACTTTAGAGATGACATTTTTGGTAGTTCATACTATTTTATCCCAAGACATCATTTTTCCATTAGTTGACTAATAGTCAACTAATGGAAGGGGTGTAAGTGTCAATATTTTGAAAAGTAAGGGTACCTAATGTATTTTCTAAAACCTGAGGGGGTTTATGTGTATTTTCGTCAAACCTCAAGAGGTGTAAATGTATTTTCTCCTTCTTTTTAATACTTAAAAAAAAAAAAAACAAGGCCAATGTTAAATTATTTAACCTGAGGGATGAATGAATTTTAATCACAATGAATAGGTGTCAAATAATACACGTGGTGACCTGGGAGGTGTGCGTGTACTCTATGGGTGATTAGGGACAAAGCCAAGATTCTCTTGCAGCGGGTAGAATTTTTTTTTTTGGAGGGTGAAGTTCATTAATCATTGTATTTATTTGTGTATGTTGGTAAGGAATATATTTTTTAGGAGGCCCCTATGAGAGATACATGTGCATACATGCTATCACCTTTTTTAGTTAAGTGCTTCCCACGCGTCATTCAAAGAGGCGATGCCGAAGTAATTTCCGGTAATCTGCCTTGAGATAAACTATTGCCTTTTTAGAGCCAATATACAAGAGATTTGTGTTAGATTCTTGTGAGAGTGCAATACGGGTGTGTATTGTTAGCAAAATCTTTAAACTAATCTTTTCTTTTCTTTTCTTTTCTTTTCTTTTCCTTTCCTATTTTATTTTAATGTTATAAGGGTAAAGGCATACGCGCTATCCAATAAGCTTTAGCCACTTCACAAGCTCACCATACGATAAATTGAAGATATATCACAATAGACATTGGATTAGAGGATTGGAGTCTGGAAGCCTCGGTAGTGGCTCCTTCAACCAACATGTGGCGATAAAAAGGGAGAGATAGAGATATCAAGTAGAGAGAAGTTGAAAACATGGGAGAAAATGAAATGATTTCTCTACTTTTTATCACCACATGTCGGTTTGAAAGAGCCACGACCCGACTCGTGAACGCCAGCGTCCGCGAGAGGTAATCCAATGCCATCACAATAAACAATCTATTTTAATGTTGTGTAACCTAAGAAGCACGGATATGGATACGGGTACGATATGATACGGATACGGCGATTCGGTAAAACCTAAAAAAATAAGATATGGGTATATCTGTATAGTGTAACAATCACTATTTTCAGAACTGAACCAGAGAAATACTAAACTTATTGCGACAGTAAAATATGTAATCTAATGTGCAGTCTTATTGGCTCATGCCCTCCTTTTTAACCACATGTCAACTATAGTTATGGTTCACTCACTTTTATGATTAAGCTATCCAACGTTGATTTTTAAAGGGTACAAACGACAAAAATATTAATTTTAATTTTTTTAAGTTTAATCATATTTAAAGGAATGTTAAAAAAAAAACGTCACCATGACAATAGACTACATTGTCAAATGGGATGCGTGTTGTGCTAATCATTACCCTTCTAACAATTCCTACTATAACCCCTCTACACTAATAAAACAAATGATTTTGGGTTGGGCTCCATACAATGCCAATGTTATTTGTTTTATGTGTAAGCATAGAAGGATGATAGTATAGACCGTGAAAGTATGTTTTAACATTTTCGAAAAACGAATCAGGTTGATTTGTATGGGTGGATCATGAATGCGTAGGTCTAGAACGCGCCACATGAATGAATTGCTAGGAAGGATCTTCGTTTCTAACCATTTTAGATGAAAAGTAATTTAAAAAAAACTCTAGATAGAACCTACCATCAAGAGCTGGACAGCTGAATTAAAATTCATGGCTCGATATCTACACATGCTTTTAATGATGACCCACTTAATACTTGACATGCTCTCGATAGTAAAGTATGTACTACCGAAAGTTCTAAATAACTTCCCTTTTAGATAGGCTTCGGAATGTCTCGGGCAACCATACAATAGGAGACAAGTGATGGAGAAGTCAAAATCAGAAGCCTCATGATTTTGACTTCTCCACATACTATATGACACATGGCAATAAGATGATGAGATAAAAGGAAAGGGATATCAAGTAGGGGAAGAAGTCAAAATCATGGGGAGAAAATGAAATGATTTCTCCCTTTTTAATCACCACATGTCCCCTATTGTATGGTTGCCTGTGAGAGGGTATTCTGGCTTCGCAAGAGACAATCCGAGGCCTTTTAGATAACCTTGTGTCTATCCTAACCAATATTTGTAATGAATATGTCTAATCAAAATTTTTTTTATATAATGAAAAATAATCACCTCCTCGATTGGTGATGCAAGGAGGGGCGTCTCAGCTTCCATTTTCTTGTCATGTGTCCCCTTTCCAATCTCATTTAACTGTGATTAAGATTCATCCACCCTTAAGATATCACCATCTATCTTTCATTTTTTTTTTAAAAAAAAAATTAACTTAAAGGTGAAAAAAAATTAACCCAAGTTAATGGGAGTTGAAGGGTTGGCTATATGAGAGCGAGAAGCAATAGTTCGCTCCTTGCCAGTGGTGCAAACTATTGCTCTTATTTAATAGAGGGATAGTCTATTCCCCAAGGAGGAGCAGATTGAGGCGTCCCACACTCACAAAGCTTCTTTAATTGTTCTTGAACTATCATTAAAAAATTATAACCACGGTGATTTTTTAAAATTAAGTTTCGGTGCTAATCCATAAAATTAATGAGTCCTAACCACATTTAAAGAGAATTAAAAGGAGACACATGACAAGTTTTAACGGGTGTGACCTGTGACACCTCACTCTTCGTACGGAACAAATTATTTTAAAGCAGTGATAAGCGTACCAATCTATTTGCCAACCTAAGGCTGGAACTCATTGATCCATGTCCCCTTCTTAAATACTCATCAAGTGAGGTGAGTATTTAAGAGGTGGAGCCTAGGGAATTGAGGTCAGCCTTAGGTTTGCAAATGAATATCCTAGATACGTTAACTATTTTTCATTATCTTATATTTAAACACAGAATTGCATATGAAATTTGAATGTAAATAAATGATAGTCCTAATGGCAATCTTCTCAAGCATGACAACATGTGCCAAACCATCTGCCCGCTACAAATCCTGGTAGTGATCGAATCACAACCCATCATAATTGAATTCGGGGAGAGTTGAATGGCACCCACAGGTTAACGCGTGTCTCTTTTAACTCCTATTAATTATGGTTAAAATTTACTAACTTTTAGGGTTCAACAATCTAACCTTGGTTTTTAGAATTTTTTTAAAGAAAATTAACCCTAAAGTTATTTTCTCAACCCTAAGATTAAAATTTTAAAAATATTTTTCTAAAAACCAAGGTAAAATTATTGAACTTAAGGGTTAGTGAATCTTAACCATGGTTAAAAGAGATTAAAAATAACACATGTTGACTTGTGGGTGCGATTGAACTCTCCCCAAATTCAATCACAATTGGATGTGATTTAATCATTCAATCTCCCCCCTGTTATAGGGTAACAATCACTGTTTTCAGAACTGGACCAGGCCTCGAAACCAGCAAAGTGGCCGGTTCTTGGTTCCACGGGTCCGGTTCGACCGTGTACTGTTAATAAAAAAAAAATTCCTATTTTTTCCGTTTCTAACCGGTTTCCAACTGGTTCTACCACCAGTATTGGCCGGTTCTTAAAGAGTTCCAATTTTGGGGTTTTTGGGAACCGGTGAGGGACGGCTCCCGGTTTTTCCAGTTGGTCCGGTCTGGGTTTGTTAACACTGGTAACAACACCATATGTCGCACCCACTCTGCGTGAGTTAGTGCGTCTATAGAATCGAGCACTCCTCTTTGAATGTATGGTCCACACGAGTAACAGTTTCGGAACCGGGGAGGCAACTTTATAGATGGGGCGCGATTTACTTGATAGTCCCCTTTATCATCCATATCGCCGGGAGTTTAATCGTATCGCAAGAAAAGGAAAACCGAAAACCAGGGGGCTATAGTGAGAGATCAAAGCTCATGGACAAAGTCTATCCGTGGGTGATGATGATGTACTTCACCAGCTTGGCTGTCGGTGCTTCTCCATAACAATGTATCACACTCTCACTCTCTCAACTCACACATGTGACATGACATAGATTCCCACACCCACAGAGAGTGAGATTCCCATCTGGGTTTTGCTCAGGGTTTCGGAATTCCAGCTTCAAAGCTTCAATTTCTGTAAGCTTTCTACTTCTTCTCTTCTTACACTAGCGATTTTTTCTTTTCTCTGCAACATTTCAATTACATACAGAAACTATATATATTCTTCTCTTCAAAGTAACTACAAACAGGGTTGTTTTGGGGTTTTCTTGTTTATTTATTGTGGGATTCCTTACTGCTACTGTTCTATGATTGGTGTAGTTATTTCATTTCCTTTTGGTACAAGAATTCGGCTATCAGTTGATTGTCCTGTCTGGGTTTTTTGCTTTTGATTGATATTAATACATCAGCAGCTCTAACCGAGCTTTTGGCGTGTTTTCTTTCATTTATGTGGAACACAAGAGCAATTGGTTTTGCTGGATTCTTGATGTCTATGTTGCGAGAACTGAAATGTCAAGAATTTTTTTTTTTGGAATAAAAAGGAAGAAAAATTATGTTTAAGATGTTCTTGTTTATATTCTTGTTGTTATCACAATAGAAGTAGCCCATATTCTGAATCCTTTTCTGCCCCAATTTAAATTACTGAAATGTATCTATTCTTCAAAAAGAAATTCAATGGAGTGGATACCATTTGTCAATATTAGGATTTAAACCAGGAGGGCGTTACAGACTTACAGGGAAAAACTATAGAAAAAATATTTTTTAAAAATCCTATTCCTTCAAAAGCTGGCTAAAGGGTTTGATTTTTCAGAAACCCTAGTGGGATTTGTCTTATTCTTTTGATCCTAATTCTGAATTTTCTTTAAGCTCTTTAGGTCAAATTTGTAGATCTTTGGTTTGTTTAGCTGAGCATTTATCCACAAGGTATGATTGATCTCAGTGGCCTTAGCTTTTGATGGAGCAGGAGAACCTACACAAGAGGTGCCTAGGGTTTTTGGTTGATGTAGCTTTTCAATCACAATTCAGTCAAATTGTAAAGATTGAATCTTTCAGAACTTTAATAGTATGTTCTTGTAATGTATATACTTCCATCGAGATCGAGAATACATGCTTATATGTTTCTATCCATAGGCATAGGCATTAACCTCCCTCACATATCTTTTAGAGTTCTAGTTCCTTGCGTTTCAGGAAGCTAGCTTGTCCATAGTGGTCTCAGATTCATGGAAATTGCAGAAACAAAATCTTCTTCGGGTTACGCCAAACCTCCATGGCTGTTCAAAGGCAGGCAAGTGTTTTGTCACGTTCCCTCAGTCTTTTGTATTACTCTTATCCTTTGATTTTCTTTTTCTTTTTCTCCCAGTCTAAATAACTGGTTCTGATTTCAGTGCCCTGTACCAGTTCCATCTTGTGAAAGCAGAAACTGCTCGAGCTTTCATCCCAAAGGAGTTCAGATTAGTTGAAGCTTTTGGGTACTCAACTCCTTTATGTTTTGAGAGAGAGAGTGAAAGATCATAGAAGTTAGGCATATCCTTCTTTCTTGTAAGGCAAAGTTCAATTTTAATTATTAAACCACGCTTTCACTTTGCAGATATACTCTTGGTGGTTTTTTTCTTGCTCACTATGATGACAGCCCAGCCGGAATCTTTGATGAGGTTAGACATGTTGATGATAAATTGTTTGTTCTTGAAAGTTGTGTAAATGCATTTTGATAGATGCATGAGATCAGTAATTAAGGGACATTATGTCTCATGCAATTAAGGGACACTGTTGACATTTTAGAGATTTCAATTTCATTTAAGTAACTTCAGCAAGAGATGCTTATGTATTTTCTTTATCAATGTTATTTATAGTTCAACAGTGGAATTGATCTATTTCGAATATCTGAATTCCCAAGTGTCTTTTGTCAATTTCTTAGTAACATGTACCTATCAGCAACAGAGAGATGTTGGGCAAACAAAACTCTTATAAGCCTTTTGGATTGGTGACTAACATATAAGCTTTGTTCACTCCCAGCTTGTGGTGATTGCAGGAATTGTATGGAACCCCCCAACATCTTGCGCGTATGTTTCTCTTCCTATATCTTCTTGTCCATACTAAATTGAAAAGCAAAGAATATTGTTTTGGAGAAGAAAACCAAATATTTCTCTGCTATATTTAGAACCATTAATATCAAGTCCTAAATCTTTTTCAAGTTAGGTACAGATTGGATGAACTGAGTATTGTTGGTCTGTCTGACATGGGTTTGACTCAGGTCGGCTAGACTGACTTGGCCATTGACAAACCAAGGTGGATCACCTAAGACTCATGACTGGCTCACTTCGACTATAAGTGCTTACGATGGGTGACTCAACTTGATAAATTGGATATGTCAAAAGTGTTTCCTAAATTATTTGATAGAAAAAATGTATGCTCTAAAAGTTATTTAAAGTCTCTTCTGTTAAAAGTTATTTAAATCTATGGTGGCTATTAATTCCCTTGTATTAGTATAAATTTGAGTCTGAAGTCACTGTTGATTGACTTTGGGTGAATCGCATACATGAAAACTTGTTGAGACACCACTTTTACAAGCCTAGCTGAAGCATCTGGTATTTTTACTTGGGCTAAACTATTGCTTGATTCGACCAAGTCAAGAGTCAACTTGCAAGTTTCCTAACTATGACAAGAAACAAGCAGGCTTGACTTAGATAGCACCGTGTGATTTTGGATGTTATACAAGTCACATATGTGACTCGTTCTTGCACTGCTGATTTGACTCAGATGAATTGCATCACATTGGATGGATAATGAAACCATATAAATCCCAAATATATGAATCGTATTAAACGAATGGTGTTAATTATTTTGTCAACAGATGGGCTGCTAGGGTACTTGTAAACAGCCAAGAGGCTTGCCTTCATGGACGAAAGGTGCAGACTTGTGGCACTCTTGAAGTCTACTTTATATTTGTTATTTAAAATTTTGTTCCAATTCAAGCTTCAAGCGGTTTACTTTGCTCGTTTATCATGGTTTTGGGAATAGAAGCCGTAATTGTTAATCATATGGGAAGAGCTGTGTGGGCAGTGATTTCTCAGTAATCCGGCAACCTTGTATAATAAAAACTTTGATGCTCTGGCTTAGAAGTGCTGTGAGATTTCCTTGATATAAATCAATAAGACTGGCTTATCTACTTGAACCTGCAGGATGTAGGGCTTCCTAGTCAAGTTGCCGGATTTTCAAAGGTAAACCTTGACCTAAGTAGTTCATTTTTATGGTCAAATTAAATAATATATATATATGAAATGATACTTGTAGTTTCCACATGAACCTGTTGTGATTGATCTGAATTGTTGATTAAATGGGGCCCATGTTGTAAATCTCAGATTCCAAATCATAATGGTTGGACTTCCCCAACATCTAATGCTTTGCATTCTTTTGGATGACGAAATTTTTTCTGGGAATGGTCCAGAGCCTAATATGTACTATCGGATAGCTAAGATGTCACTTCTGCTTGATATCTGGTTCATAAGAGCAAATGTTTGGACTTTGGCCCCTAAAGTGGTTCAAGAAGATCACCAAGAGGGCACATGGCAGCTGTAGAGTGAAAATTCCAAGTACATATTTTACTCTTGATTGGGGAAAGTATATGTTTACAATAAATAAATCTAATAAATATTTATGTGTATATGTATGGTATGTATATACCTGTATATGTGTTCATGCTATGTTAGTATATATTTATGTATGTACATATTATTGATAGAAATCATGGATATTGATGATCCTGGCCACTTTATATGATTGATTCTTGTAAATGGTCAACAAAAATGAGATACTGATTCCCTTGTATCAGATTGGCTAGGATCATCCTACCTTGCCATGAGCTCTCCACCAATGGCCTATCAGTTGGACAGTCCACAAAAATGACCATTTGTTTCATGTGGCAGCTACGTATGTGGGTTAGAAAAAGAGTTTCTCTCAGGAAAAAAGTAAAAAAAAATTAGGCAGCCCAATTACCGTGCATGCTCTCTAGTACATTATACAATTTATAAAAATGCACATTTGCTGATTGTATGTAATGTGGTTTTGTCCAATCAGAGGGTCAAGGCAATCTCAAAGCAGCCAAGAAATAATAAAAGTAACAGTTTTCTGAACATGATTGGTATTGGTACTGCTTTCTGTAAATCAGAGGATCGTATGGATATTCAAGTAACTGAGATTACAGATTCTGCTTCAACCAATTTCTGTAGTATCAACCTAGAGGCTGCTGGTGAGTTGGTTGAATATACAGTTTTCTGTATATCTTATTATGGCATACTTTTTCCTTCTCTTTCCTTTCTTTGATATTTTAACATTGATGGTTAACAGTCAGGATTAGGCATCTTCATGTGGAAGTTGTTTCTCTCTTTGAAAATTATTATGGCCCTTCTTCAACTGACAGCATGTTGACACCATTTTGTCATTGCAAATTGGGTCTGATTATGCTGCTAATTTCATTTTCTTCCTGCTCCAAAGAGGCATACATATTTGGGTTTTTCAAATGTGCAAACTATACTAGAGCAACCCTACTTTGAGTTAACATGATGAAATCTACCCCTTAAGTACAAATATTTGTAAAATCCTTATCATAAGAGCAGACAGGATTTATCACTGACCATATATTTTCATGGGTTTTCAACATATGAATGGAACTACCTTTATTTTTGGCTGCAGTTGTTTCTGCATAGAGCTAAGGAGACGTTTTTTTGAAAGCTTGTTCTTGTTTTAGGGATGAGAACCCTCCTGGAAGCATGCCATTTTCTCCTTCTTCCTAATTAACAGCCCTCATAAGTACCTACAAAATAATTTCCTGGCATCTTTATTTGAAAGATGACAGCTGGCTAAATTGTTAAAAGTATTGAATGTCAATGCGACTGTCCTGGGTTTTAATCTTGTCTTCACAGGCTAACCCACTTGCCTACCAAAAGAAAGACATATTGTAGTATATAGAGCCTAGTTAGCAAACACCCGTATAGTACTCATATTATACTTCTAGAAGGGGTCGCCGTTTAAAACTGTATACTTTTGTCGTGTTACATGTTTTATGCGTATCGCCGTATGATAGCCGTTTAATACACAAATTATGTAATAAACAAGTTCAATACGTGTGTTTTTGCCCCTTTTTTATCGTGTTAAACACATATTTCATTCAAATGATTGTTATTAATTAATATTATGGTTTTTATTTATTTATAATTATTAATTATTTTTTAATTTTTCTGTACTTTTACCATGTTTTTGCCGAATAACACCCGTACTTCCTGAACGGATCATTGCCGTACCCGTACCCGTACTTGGTAACTATGATATAGAGTGGTGAAGTTGTTCTGAAAGATTAACCCTGCATAATGTGTCATTTTGAATTAGCATGACTACATGTTTGAGGACATGGTAAGGAAAGATATATTATTTCCTTATTCTTCTTTATTCTAAATGCTTTCTTGTACATAAGTTTCATTATTCTGATTGTTATTCATTATTATTTTCTGGTCACGAGCTTGGTGATGGCAGTGCCCGAAACGGAATCAAATAACAAGTGGCTGGGCCCAGTGATCAAAATGTCACTTCCAAGCTTCAGGTAATATTCCTGCAAAGGATTGGTATTTTAGTCCAATTTTGAGGACACCTGATTATGTCTATGCTGTGAAATTGCAGTGGCCAAACAGAGTACAATCCTCACCTTCTTAAGTATTCATGCCAGATGGAGGGCAGGTTAGTTCTCCACTGAAAGCTCCTTGTGATCATAAAGCTTTATTACATTATATGCTATTGAGAAAATGCAACCCATGGGGTAAACTGCAAAAGTGTGTTTGCCAAAAGCACACTGATGCACGTAGCCTCTAGTTTTGGGGTATGCTACAGAATTCAAATGTTTTATTTGTCCACTTCACATTGATCACACTGACCAATAAGCAATTTATTGGTCATTAGGTACCTTGTAATCAAAAGCTGTTGGTTTAGGGCATAGCTTAATTCTACTGGAATTGATAAATAACTTCAGTTTTGGATGTCACTGTTTTGACCCTAAATGCCAAAATTCTAATTGTTGAGTTTGCTTTCTGGTTGATGTCTTGTATAGGGTGCGAGCAGTGAAGCCAGTTAAAGTATCGGGACCAACTCCTGCACAAAAAATTGGAGACACATCATCCGACCCCCAATATGTCAATTCCGTAGAGACTGCAAATGGAGTAGTAGGAGAAGATGATGCACGGAACCGCAGCATCTCAGTGCTGTTATCGAAGCCCATATTAGCTTTGGAGTTCAATCGTCTGAAAATGCATGTTGAAGCTCCCATTGTAGTTCCTGACTGCTCCAAGAACACTTCATAGGTTCTTGATCATGTCATTTGTTTTTATGGAAGTTGGTTCTTTTCTTTCAGAAATCCTTAATGGCATGTTATTGTGTGTTAGCTCAATACTCTTTCCATGCCTAGCATTAATCTATGAAAAATCTATATTTCCTACTGTCCTCAAATGAACTTGACTGAAAAATTGACATTGTGATGCCGGACAATGCAATGAACCTAGGATGATGTGTTTATGAGATCAGATTTCTTAATTGCAGTAATAATGAAATTCATAAACATCTAGATTCCACAATTACAATAAAAAAATTCAAAAGGGGAATTAGCAATGCCCTAGGTTAAATCACAATCCCGCAATATGAATTTTCAAATCTGATTTAAGTGATCGTAATGGAAGTAGGAACTTTCACTAGCTTAGAGATTTTAGGCCAATAACCAATAAGATTCCCTTGCCAATTTGAAGATTTTAAAAGATAGGTCTAGGGTTGTTACAGTAGTCAAATAAGGGGCTTTGTAGGGCTAGGACAACAAGGAATACAAGGCAAGTATGGTGTGGCAGCAAGGGGACTGTCTGCAGAGGCAACAATAGTCAAGGAATAGGGTAAAGGAGTGTCGCAGCAATATGGGACAGAGTTATAGGGTTTGTGGCAGTAAGGGAATAGGGTTGGTTCAAGTTCATCAGGGTTGAGGAAAGTCTGGGAGGTTGCGGGGATAAAAAGGGTTGGTTGGGAACAGGTGTAATAGCAAGGGGATATGTATACGACAGGTTATGGACAAATTTAAAATGGTTGGGACAGTGCTAGATTAGGGCTAGAGTCTTGTGACAGTAACTAGGGATGAGCTGGAAAAGTTATAGGTGAACAATGGCTCGTGAACAGTAACTCGTGAATAGTGCTAATGAACAGTAACTTGTGAATAGTGATTTGAGAGAGATAGAGAAGAAGACAATAAAAAGATTACATTGGAATCACTCCAAGGTTGACATCACACCATGACATCACACCATTCCTATCACAGGAGATTCTAAAAGCCAAAAAAGCTTTCATCTTCATTCATCAAAGTTCTATCCATCTCTAATATCTAAAGAGAGTATTTATAAATAATCATAAAACTCAACTTTTAAAAAAATATTAAACTATCCTTATTATGTTCTCTCATAATAAACTAATTAAAAGGGACAAAACAAAACACAAATAAATAAATAAAATAAATAACTAAAGGGATGGGCCAGCCATTATAGCTGCTCATGTCCATCTACGGTCCGATCTCGGTCCTCCAATGGTCATTTCTCAATCCAACGGTCAATCGTCCTCCGAGTTATGATCAAACAGTGGATCTTCATCATAAACAAAATCTAACAGTCCGATGCCCGTATCAACTCTCCTTGGCTGAGAAGATTTCGCCACTGGCGAAATAAAAATGTCCTACTACTCTAAGAAGTTAAGAAGTCGCTATAACTCGTCATGCATGATCCGTCGTGAATGCCACGCACAATCTGTCTCTGACGTGATCTATCTCGATCGATCTTTCCACTTGGTGAGGTACTTGTGATATTTTTTGTGTCTAGTAGAAACTATGTGAACTTCCAAGACATCCTCTATCTCTTTTGTACTACTAGACATGAGTAGTAGAGACAATGGAAATGAAGGAGGCAATAATAGTGGAAGTGGACATGAGGAAAAGAACGAGTCTAGACTAGGAGGCAATGGCATGGGAGGTGGGTCTGGAATAGGATCAACATGAGGACCATCGCAAAGGTGAGGTAGGTCTGGGGGAGGTGGGTCTAAGGTAAATGGTGAGTCTGGAATATGATCAACATGAGGTTCATTACGAAGGGGAGGTGGGTCTGGTGGAGATGGGTTTGGGGGAGGTGAGTCTGAAGTAAAGGGTGAGTCTGGACTAAGCTTATCAAGAAGGTCACCATGTGGATTGTCATATGGGTTAGTAGATGATGCTGATAGACCTCTGAAAAGAACAAGGTCCTCAACATTGAATATTAAGCTAGTACCCATATCAGGTGGAAAGTCCACCACATAACCATTACGACCAACCCACTTCAAGATCTTATGTGGTCCAACACTACGAGCTTGTGATACCGTTTTCATCACATAATCTCCCACTTGAAGTTCTTTACAGTAATGATGTGAATCAACAGATATTTTATAAGTTTCATTATTGACTGCAATTTGTTCTTTAATCTCATCATGCAAACCATGAATTTTTTGTGCAAATGACTCTATGGACTCACTCTGATGACCTATGATAATGGGATCTAGTGCGTGTTGGATGTCACACATGGGTGAAAACTCATTTAGAACATCCTCAGGGAAAACCTCCTGAAATTCAGGGACTACTGGCATCATAGGTAGTGATAGCTCCACAAATAACTCAAAGACTGGTAGAATCTCCACAAGGGACGCAAGAGATTATGGTAGCTCCACAAGGGACTCAAGAGCTAGTGGAAGCTCCACAAAAGATTCAAGAGCTGGGGGAAGCTCCACAAAAGACTCGGGAGCTTGTGGTAGCTCCACAAGGGACTTAGGAGTTGATGGTAGCTCCACATGGGAAGTGGATCTTCTGGCAGGATTGCGATAATCAGATTGTCTAGTAAATTGCGGTTTCAGATACCGCTCTAGCTCTTGCACCATTTGATAGACATGTTCTAAGGTGTTGATATAATGAGGGATAAGTTCTCTCTAGATCTCTGGACAAAGGCCTCTTCTGAACCTAGAAAGTGTGACTAGAGAGTCCTTCCTTACATTGTAGCACAACATAAATTCATCAAATTTTGCAATGTAATTAGTGGCAGACATAGAGTCTTGCTGAAGGGATTGCCATTGGCCCATGAGTTTCTTACAATAGGTTAGAGGAAGATATTTCTCTTTGAGCTTCTCTTTCATTTCAGGCCACTGGACAATGGGGTCCTTACCTGATCGTTCATTCATTCACTTAACATTGATCCAGTAGAGTTTTGCTTAGCCTACTAGTTTCATTTTGGTAAACCTAACTCTATTACCTTCAAACATTTCACACCACTCGAAGTAGTGGTCCATGTCTGCTCAATCAAGAAATGCCTTTGGATCGAGTTGACCATTAAAGCTCGGGGTCTCAATCCTGATGGATCTCACATGTCGATCATCCGGATCATATCACTCTCTTCCATGGCCTAAGCTTCGATCTCTACCTATACCGACACTTACAATATGAGACCCTTTTTCCATAGCTAATAGGATATTGGTTTCCATACTAGCCTCCATGCGGGTTAGACGATTGTTAATGGACACTAAGACCTTGGTGAATGGTGTGGGGTCTCATGCTTGGTTGGTAACTCTTACCACTACTAGTGGGCATGCATTAACTAGGTGTCCTAAGGCTATATGTGATGCATGAGATGCTAATGAGTCCAAAACCTAAATGCAAGAGACAAACCCCTAAGCTAACTTTAAGCTTTGATGCCAAAGTTGATGCAAGATGATGTGTTTATGAGATCAGATTTCTTAATTACAGCAATAATGAAATTCATAAACATCTAGATTCCATAATTACAATAAAGAAAGTCAAAAGGGGAATTAGCAATGCCTTAGGTTAAATTACAATCCCGCAATAATGAATTCTGAAATCTGATTTAGGTGATCGTAATGGAGGTAGGAATTTCCACTAGCTTAGGGATTTTAGGCCAATAACCAATAAGATTCCCTTGCCAATTTGAGGATTTTAAAAGATAGGTCTAGGGTTGTTACAACAGTCAAATAAGGGGCCTTGTAGGGCTGGGACAACAAGGAATAGAAGGCAAGTATGGTGTGGTAGCAAGGGGACTGTCTGCAGAGGCAGCAATAGTCAAGGAACAGGGTAAAGGGGTGTTGCAACAATAGGGGACAGGGTTATAGGGGCTGTGACAATAAGGGAATAGGGCTGGTTCAAGTTCAGCAGGGTTGAGGAAAGTCTGGGAGGTTGCGGGAATAAAGAGGGTTGGCTGAGAACAGGTGTAATAGCAAGAGGATAGGTATGGGACAAGTTATGGATGGATTTAAAATGGCTGGGACAATGCCAGATTAAAGTTGAAGTTTTGTGGTAGTAGCTAGGGATGGGCTAGAATAGTAGTAGGTAGGGCTGCACAAAGCCCCGATTGGCCCGTTGGTGTGGCTCGGCTCGGCTCGAGATCGGCCCGAAATTTTGGGCTCGAACAAGCTAAGCCAAGCCTAAAAAAAAGCCCGAAAGCTAATTCAAGCCAAGCTCAAGCCCACCCCTGTGCGGCTCGGCCCGGCTTGAAGCCCGGCTCGATTATTTTAGAAAATACATGTGAAAAGCAATGTATTTGTCATTTTTTAAAATATAGATGTGGGGAGGAGTACTTTTGTCATTTTGAAGTACTTTTGTCATTTTGAAAATACATGTGAAAATGATATTTTTATTATTTTGAAAAATAGGGATATTGTATCATTTATAAATACATTTTAAGAGTATCATATCATTTTAGAAAATACATATAACGGGGGTCTTTATATGGAACTTGGCTCCATGAGGGGGAAGCATTTTGAAATGTGCTTGAGGATATTTTGTTATTTTAATAAATATAAGTTTAGGTGTATTTTTGCTATTTTTTTTACAAAGTATCTATTTTTTTTTACAAAAAAATGAAATACAAAATTTTAAAATGCATGTCATTTTCTCTCTCATTTGTTTGATAAATGTTTTACTTCAAAATGAATTTATTTGTAAACAAACACCTACAAATAATGATATTTTTTTGCAATTATTTTATTTCGAAACAAACAAGCCTAATAGAAATGCTAGCCTTATAGGAAACTTTCACTCTCTCATTATAGTACTAACTCTTGTTATCGTTACCCTTTTGATAGGGTAAGAAAAATAGGGATACTTTAAAAATAATGAATATGAGAAGATTGAAGAGATAACTGGAATAACTCAAAATATGTCTCATGAGCGGGAAACGTTGAAAATTAAAAACATAAAATAAGGGTATTCATATCAACTAAAACTTTGTCTATAATTTTCAAACTCAGGGGATTGGGCAAGGTGACAGTTGCCTCCTGATTAAAACAAATAGTTATACTATGTAGCTGCCCCAAGAAACAAGGAAAAACAATGCCTGATACGATATATCATACCCGCCTATTCATTCCCACAAATCTATCAACTAAGTACTAACATAATCAATCAACTATTGCTCACCTCCTCACAAGAAAATCCTAGCTCCATCGCTATGCAAAGTACCCCTGTCAAGAGATATATTTTAAGCTGCTCCAATTTTCCCCAAAATCAGAGCTCATGCTCATAATTAATTTTTTTTTTTAAAGGATGGAGTTATGATTTTGATAAGTTGTAAAGATAATAGAAAAAAGGAAAAGTGATTAAAAACTCTTTGATAGTAGGATAGTACTTACAATCGAGAGCTGGACCGTTGAAAATCCAATGGCGCCATGTTGCCATGTCTGCACATGCTTTAAATGATGACCCCACTTAATGCTTGACACATTAGATTAAAAATCCAACCGGACAGCTATTTTCGAGAGTTTTAAATCACTTCCCATTGAAAAAACCATACAATACAATAAGAGTTGAATGTTTACGTCTCACGCTAGTATAAAATCATCATCAACATCTACCTTATCTCAAATATTTGGAATTGGGAATACAAATCTTATACTCCTTCAACACTCGTCGTTATATGGCAATGTTTTTTTTTTGTACGTTTGTCCTCCTAAGGCTTTGATAGGGAAAGGATCCTCTCGAGTTCAAACCGGGGAGACTCTCTCTGGTTTGAACCCCTAGAGGTCGCCACGTGTTTCCTTTGACACCCCTTTAACCATGGGTAAGGTTCACCCACCCATCCTTGTTTTTTTTTTAAAAAAATATTAATTCTTTTTTTAACTTAAAAAAACTGTTTTTAGGGTTTTTTTAATATTAAAAACAGTTTCTAATTTTAAAAAATAATAATTAATATATATATATAAAAAAACCAAGGATGAGTGGGTGAACCTTAGGGGTGGGAACCTTACCCATGGTTAAGGGGTGTCAAAGGAGACACGTGGTGACAGGGGCGGAGCCAGGGGGCGGGGAGGGGCCATGGCCCCTCCCCCCAAAAAAAATAAAATAAAATTTTGGGGGTCTCTTGTTGTTTTGGTATGAATTAGTAGACCCTTAACAATTTTTAACTTTTTTTTTTAGTAATGGTCCCCCCAAATTTTTTTGTTTTATATATATAGTGGCCCCCAATTTTTTTGTCACATATATATAGAAGGCCTTCCAATGGAGTCCGATTATGCCCTTTAGGTCGCCACATATCCCTATTGACATCCCCTTATACCCATTAACTATGGTTAAAATTCACTTACTCTTAAGGTTCACCTATTTATCATTGGTTTTTAGAATAAAATATTAAATTTTTTTTAACCTTAGTGAATTTTAACTAGGATTTGTAAAAAAATTGATATTTTTTGAAAAACCCAAGGATAGGTGGGGTGAATCTTAACCACAGTTAAGAGGTATCACTAGGACACTTGGCAACCTCAATGACATTACCGGGAAAAAAAAATTCTCAAAATAAAAAAAATACCCCAAAAAAAAAAAAGTCTTGGGGGCTATGCCCCCAAACCCCCAAGTTTCATATCTTTAAATCCATTAATTTTTTATATCAACCCCCCCCCCCTCCCAATGAAAATTTCCTGACTCCACCCCTTGCTTGGCGGCCTCTAGGGGTTCAAACCGGAGAGAGTCTCCCCGGTTTGAACTCGAGAGGATCCTGAGCTGCTTTGATATTATAGTAGTTTTAATTCTAGTGGTCCCATCAGAGTTTCTAAGTAATGGGTCGGGGTTTGGGCTCAAGTTATGGTGGTGGAAATGGCAACGGGGCATCATTGAAAAGAAGGTGGTCATAGAAATTCTGCTAGATATTATGAGTTGCACCTTTCCTTGATATTTCGGATAATGAGGGGCCTCTTTATTATAAAATCTTCATTATTCGGGCGATTCTGCCCTTTTAATCATTTTTCCAAAATTTCTAAAAAAAAAAGAAGGAAAATCTAGGTGGTTCTATGTTAATGTACCAATAGGCTACAGTGACAGCTTGATACACCCACTGGTTGCATTTGTTGACCGACGAATGAAAGAGAAGGTAAAGGGCAGAGTCGTAAGAGAAACGGAAAATCGAGAGAGAGAGAGAGGGGCTGTTGCTTGCATGCATCGAAGGCAGAGATCCGAAACGTGGCGGACATGCAACGGTTTATCACATCACCTGATGGACAAATTGATAGGTCATAATACATGCACGTGTACTGGATAGTGGAGTTTTAAAGATATATTCTTAATCGTCTACATCTATCCATCTATCACCACCCAATAAAAATAGCTACCTCCTTGGAGAAGAGAGACCTAAACGAAGGCTCTCAGTCTCTCGTTTTCTCTCCCTCTGCCTTTTACCCCTTTTTGAGGAGAAGAAGAGGAAGCTCCTTTTCCTATCTTTTGTTCCATCTATTTTGTTTAACAATTCGCGGGCGATTCAGGTTTTGTTTCTCAATCTGTTTTTCTACCCTTTATTTGCTTTTACGGTTGGGGATCTCTGATTTTCGTCTGCTTTACTCCTTGATTTAGGGTTTTTTTTTGTTCAAATTTTCTAGTCCTGTTCTTATTTTCTGGTTCCGATTGCTGTGTTCTAGAGCTAGCTGTGATTATTTGTTGAATTGATTGATTCTGGAAGTAAAACAATAGATAAGAAGACAGTTCTTCTTCTCTTTTTCCCCCCTAATTTGAAGCATTAGTTCTGAGAAGCAATTCGATTGTTGTTCTTTGAATTTTTGAAGTACGGTGCTCAAATTTGTTTTTAACCTTTAGTGCTGTGTTTAAAACTTGAAGAGTATCTCCTTCTCGTTAGTGTAGCTGCGAAGATTTTAGGTTTCTTAAGCTCTGCTGTCAAAGTTGACCATTGCTTGTGCGATGCTTGATTGGTAGCTACTGAGTCGCAGGATGTAAATCGATGATTAATTAGGATCGATTTCAGAGCTTGTTTCGTTTAATGAGTTCTAGCTTACCTGCTGAAGATTTTGTCAAATTCCTTTTTGGTATTGTATTTTTTCAATGAAGATTTCATACTTTTAATCTTTTTACATGGGTGTGTCTAAACTGTTTGGAGTTTCTAAACCTTGTAGATCTGAGGAATGCATAAATATCAGGTTCTTATTTTCATGAAATTTATGGTGTAAACCTTCATGATTTTTCAAAGCTTGTGCCTCAGTTGGTCCAATCACCGCCACATACCACAATTGGTAGATATGAGATTAGGGACATGATCCCAAGTCAGTACTCTCACAACAGGTTGATTGTGTACAGTGTACTTGCTTGTTGCTCTTTAGTCCCTATGTATATTCAAATCCTCATGTGCTTTTAATTGTCAGCTTTTGAAAGGTGAATGGTAGTTTGTAGAATGGTTCGAAAACTTGACTTGAAAGTTAGCCGGGTCGAATAACTCGAAAAACTTGAAAAACTCGACTCAATCTAACTCAGAATATATATGTATATACCAATTAGGCAATTCTTGCCATTTAATCCAAAGATCAAACCACAAATAACTTGAAAAACTTGGGTTAAAAGAACCAAAAGTAGGCTGGTTTTGCAGCCCCCAAAAGTAACTTGCTGAATAGTCTCATTCGAATTTCAAGTCGACTCGCCAATTTTTCGAACTATGCATTGTAGTAACTGATAAAACTTCTGTGTGATATATTTCACTTAGAGACTTTAAACTACTATTGTGTTTGGAATAATCACACGCATTCCAATTTTGTCCCATCCTTTTCTTTTCCAAATACCGCCAGATGCTTTTGTACAGCCGGTATACAAGCAGCTTCATGTAGCCAAACAGAGACCAAGTACGGATTTCCCTATTCTGAAGAGAAGGTTGATAATTTTGTTATATTATTCTTCTTATTACTAGTCATGCATTTTTTTTTGGTTATCTCACCCCCAACTAGAGTTGCTTCCCAAGCTGTATTGTCTTTCTTTCTGGATTTTGTTATAAAAGTGACCATAGGAGCAAAAATTTTGATTTCCTGACTTCAGTGAATAGAATAATTAATGTCTCATTTTAGAACTTGTTATAGGGATACTTATTATGCATGCTTCTTTTTTATATGTGCTGTTCTTGCTTAAATTATTTATAATGAATCTATATGTTGGAACTATTTGTAGGTTGAGTTATATTGATAGTGGAGAGGCTTCTTGTTGGTGGGAATCATGGCTAGGGCTCTGGTCCAATCAACGAACCTTTTTGCTGCAGTTGTTGGTGAAAGTCATGGCCAACTTCGAGGATCTAGGAAAACCAAACAGCCTTCTAAAATGATGTATAATTTTCAAGCACCCAACCTTAGGATTCGGGGTTTCTCAGGCTTGCGAGGATTCAATGCCTTAGATGCTACCGTGCGATCAGGCCATGATTTCCATTCCAAGGTGGCAGCTGCGATCTCTGCTCCACGAGGAAAGGCTAGCCGAGGGGTTGCTGTAGCTATGTTTGAGCGCTTCACAGAGAAGGCGATCAAAGTTATTATGCTTGCACAAGAGGAAGCAAGACGGCTTGGACACAATTTTGTGGGCACAGAGCAGATTCTGTTGGGTCTCATTGGTGAAGGCACTGGTATTGCTGCAAAGGTTCTTAAATCCATGGGAATCAATCTGAAGGATGCCCGTGTAGAAGTGGAGAAGATCATTGGAAGAGGCAGTGGATTTGTTGCTGTGGAGATACCATTTACTCCTCGTGCGAAGCGTGTTTTGGAACTCTCACTAGAGGAAGCCCGCCAACTTGGTATCTTTCAAACTAAGGGGAGTTCTAGCCGTAGATGTTGGTGGGGGGGAGGCTTAGACATCCCTTTCTTGGCGAAAGGACAAACACTTTAGGGTGGGGCTGGGGCCCACTCCCTAAGGTGTGTGTCATTTTGCCAAGAAAGGTCTAAGGCCTATGGCTTGGAAAATCGAACTAACTAATAACCAACAAGTTCATCTACTTTTCTTTACCTAGTGTTACTTGTTTGACCCAATATGATATGTCAGGAAGGCCTTAGTTATAACATGGAACTCTTTTTTTGATAGAATGTGTAAGAATCCTCCAAAGTTCCAAACCCCAAGAATGCCTACTGAAACATAGGAATCCTTACTGATAAAAAAAAAGGGAATCCTTCCAATAATATTTTTTCACCCCATTGATACCATATTCGAAAACCTCTTGAGTATTTATATAATCTTTTTATATGTAAAAGAAAGGTATCTGACTGAAGAATTTAAAAAAAAAAGCACCAGAATATCTTTGTATACAAATAGCACAACCTCTAATTTGTAAGTCTGACATTTTCCCGTCTTGAAAACCCTTACTAACCGATAATAGTTTTTATGATTTATAAATGTATCGTCCCCAACTATGTATCTTGATTTAAAGTTCTTTTAATACTTGTTTGTTGAATGTTTTAGGTCATAACTATATTGGGTCAGAGCACTTGCTTTTGGGACTGCTTCGTGAGGGTGAAGGTGTAGCAGCCCGTGTGCTTGAGAACCTAGGTGCCGACCCAAGTAACATTCGCACACAGGCAAGCAATGTGACCTTATTCTTATTGTGTGTTTACCCCACTTTTTAAAAAAGGAATCCTGTGTTCACCATCCCAAAATTAAAATTCACCATTGTGAAAATTTAAATTTCATTAATGTACATAGGTTATCCGTATGGTGGGTGAGAGCACAGAAGCCGTTGGTGCTGGTGTTGGAGGAGGAAGCAGTGGCAATAAAATGCCCACACTTGAGGAGTATGGCACCAATTTGACAAAGCTGGCAGAGGAGGTATATTATTTTGCAATCTTTTACTTCTCTATGACTTTTGTGTTCAAATCATGTTACTATGCATATAAAGGCTAACATTTAAGCATGTTTGCTTTCCTTTTTAGGGTAAACTGGATCCTGTTGTTGGAAGGCAGCCGCAAATAGAGCGTGTGACCCAAATTTTGGGTCGGCGGACAAAGAACAACCCCTGTCTTATTGGAGAACCTGGTGTTGGGAAAACAGCAATTGCAGAAGGTCTCGCTCAACGGATAGCAACCGGTGATGTTCCAGAAACAATTGAGGGGAAGAAGGTGAGATAAGATTATTTGTATGTTAACAAGGTGACAGAGACATAAACACTTGTTGTGTCGGGCATGGATATTAGGTGTCAGACTGGGTGATTCTTGGTAACGTGTCATGCAAATATATTCATCAGTTATATGAGATTGTGGGAGGATTATAAGAGTAAAGTATTTTTTTTTAAATTCCTATTATATGAGTAAAGTATAGCTTCATAGTTTTAGATATAAGACGTGGACATGCATAAATAATGCTTAGAGGCATAATAAGAAAAGAAAAGGATGTCATCTTAGTGGTTGTGGTGAAGACTGTTTGGCACTCATGTCTGGCAGGGCAGATTTTTCGAAAAATGGAGTCCCCTTGTACATATGCTAAAAAAATTGACCATCTGAGTGTATAGTTTTTTGACATTGTACTATTTTGTTCCTGTCGTCCCTGCTTAAATCATATATGTTTAGTGTCTCAAAGGTAACCATTTGATGGGTCCATGGAGAAACATAGGAAACAGGGATTTTAATTTATGAATCCAATTTATCAGATTCTTTTGGGGGGTCATGAGGGCAATTGGTTCTGGAAAAGTTCATATATCAAGGCCATACATGTTTGATGACTTCATTCTTTTCATATTTGTGTTTTAGGGCCTCTTCCTTTTAAAGACCTCCTTTTACTTGCATGAAGATTGGTTGCTTCATCTTCACTCCTAAGATTCTAATTGATTTTTCTTTTTGGTGCGATTCAGGTGATTACCCTGGATATGGGTCTTCTTGTTGCTGGCACAAAATACCGTGGCGAGTTTGAGGAGAGGCTAAAGAAGCTGATGGAGGAAATCAAACAAAGTGATGAGATAATATTGTTTATTGATGAGGTGCACACTTTAATTGGAGCAGGAGCAGCAGAAGGTGCAATTGATGCTGCAAATATCTTGAAACCAGCTCTTGCAAGAGGTGAACTGCAGGTAAATTTACCCTCACTGCATGCACATGAGATCTTGTACTATTATTTCGACTTCAGTTTTTTGAATCTGAAGAAAAGTTGACAGATGTAAGTCCCTGTATCTTAAATTGGTGCATTGCTACGTCGGGCAGAAATTATGACTGCAATACTCTTGCAGCCTTTTTTGTTCCTCTCTTGCTTGAAACCTAGATTCTCCAATACCATGGTAGGAGAATTTGTTCACCGACTGTGGAATATATTATCGATTGATCCCATCAGTAATTTGGTTAAATTCTAGAAACCAAATGTAATGAGTCGGCAATCCTTGCTGGACTTTTAACTGGGCCATAAAGCAGATTTTCAATTTGGAACTCCTGGGCTATTATTTAAAATTTACTTATGGTATTTTCACTCTCCAATCTTGACTTCTACCTCCTAAAGTCTTGGCAATATAACAAATGAGACCCAAAGACATATGTCTTTCTTTCCCTTCTGTGGTTCAAAAGTGACCTTTTATTTAACTTCGGTCATCATTAAAAGTCCTGTTTATCTCACTAATTTGATATTTTTTGCTCAGGTCTTAGAACTATCTTTAAGGGACAAGAGGTTTTCTCAAGTTTCCAGTTTTGTTCCTTGCTGATTTATATAAAATAATGATCTGAATCATCATAGTAGTATTTTTGCTCTCCAGTCTTGTTTCTAGTGTCTATCTTGTCAAAATCTAGTCAATTTTATTAATTTTGAACATTTTTTAGTAGAAACAACAATCCAAACAAGAAATATAATTTTGCTTCCTGCTAGTATAAAAATTTTTCATAAAAATTGTTTTTAATCTTCTTCTTTTAAGTTTTAACAGTAACAATTAACAGCAAACCAAACAAGAACTATAACTCCCAATAAAATCAAATAAAATAAAAATCTCTCTGCCCAATTATTATATTGTTAACTGAGAAATGTTTTTGTAGTGCATCTAAACAGGCCCTCGATTTTTCTGATTATATTTTATTATGTACACTACTAAATACTAATATAGTCTTTTTGCATTGATTTTTTTTAAGCCAGTTTTTCATTTGTGGTCAAGATTCTGTATTTGCAAATAACTGATCCTTTCTTCCTGATTTATCCTGGTTTTCTAGTTGTGTCTTGATTATTTAATATATGCTTAGATTTTGTTTAAAGTTCCTCGTTTTATGCAACACTACTTTAATTATCTTGAAAAAATCATGATTAACTCCAACCAGCATCTGGGTCAGCATAATCAAATTGGGTGGATGCTTTTCTCTCTTTTTTAATCAGCATTTTTAACTTATTTCAATTGGTGCAGTGCATTGGTGCCACGACTCTAGATGAATACAGAAAGCACATTGAGAAAGACCCGGCTTTGGAAAGACGATTCCAGCCAGTAAAAGTGCCTGAACCGTCCGTTGATGAAACCATTGAAATTTTGAAAGGGCTTCGAGAGCGATACGAGATTCACCACAAGCTCCGTTATACAGATGAATCCCTAGTAGCTGCTGCGCAGTTGTCTTATCAGTACATCAGGTGTGAGTTTATGCTCATTACATTCATTTCAACCATACTAACTGGGGTTGTGACCTAACCATATATTTTGAACAAAAAAAAAAGTGGTTCTAGACTTCTGATTGATCAATGTCACTAATTCTTTGTACGACCTATTGTTAACATCTTAGAAAGGAAAAGATCAATTTCTTTTAACCACATCTTTACATAGGGCTGTATTCAAGCCGAGCCGAGCTGAGCTGAGCCAAGCTCGGGCTCGGGCTCGGTTTGAAGGTGTTTAGGCTTGGCTTGAGCTCGAATCAAACTCGAATGACCAGACTCGGCTTGACACATTCTGTTACCTTTTTAAAGTCTCATTTGTGTACTCTGTAAAAAAATCTGCAACATTTTGCCCTCCTTCCCCACCCTTGCTTGCTAGTTGCTGCCCTTCAATGCATTCTCCGTCATATCTGAATCCTCTCTTGCGTGAAGTAATACCTATACAAATTCTAGTAAAAAAGAAAACTAAAAAGTTCTCTAATGAATGTCAATAACAATGAAAACCCCAACATTGAAATGGTGATCTTCCGGAAGAAAAAGAAGACAAAGGGTTGTGAGAAACTTAAGCCCAAAAAATACTGTTAGAAAGTGTTGAAATTAAAAGTAACAAAGAAAACCCGAACTTTGAAATGGTGATCTTTTGGAAAAAAAAGAAGACAAAGGGTTGTGAGAAAACCCAAGCTCAAAAAATACTTCAAGAAAGTATTGAAATTAAAAGTAAGAAAAAAAAACAAAATGTAGCAATGGTGAGGCACCTACATACAAGAGAAATGGGATTCCAAATCAGATGAGAAGAAACAAAGCAAGAACAAATAGAGAACAACCAAATAATCAATATAAAATCATTTAGGGAAAACAAAACATATAGATGGTGAGGCACCTGCAAATCAGAGAAACTGGTTTCCAGGGCTTTGTAAGTTTGCAAAGCAAGAATGATGCAACACAACATATAATTGTTGGGTAAAACTTTTGATTAAATCAAATAGAATGAAAAAAGAACTAAAGGGTTTTGCTGCGACGTCAAACTCATTCCGTTAATCCGGCGAAGTGTATCATAGATCCAGTTGGTGTCACAACAACGACAAAAGGTGGAGGCAAAGGCATAGGGATGTCAATCCGTTGGGGTATTTATCAAACAAAGGTGCTTGCGAACAGCTCGAGCTCGGCCTGTTAAAAGCTCAAGCTCGTTTGTTATTTAGTAAACAAGCCAAGCTCAAGCTTGATTTTTGAGCTCGTTTAGTTAACAAGCTAAGCTTGAACACACCCTTCTCGGCTCGTTAAAAGCTCGGCTCGATTATATATATAATTAATCTACTAAAATATCTAAATATACTTCATTTAAATTCAAAAATTAAATATATTTATTATATACTAATAAAAATTAATAACATATAATGTATTTACATAATAAGAATATCCTTTATACAATTATGAACTTTTCCTAAAATTTTAGGTATCACTGTAATTTTTTTACCTGTAAGAGGATAATAAAGTAAAATTTAAACCCTAATAAATAGCAATATCTAATGAATCAAGCTACTCGAGCTCGTGTGTTAAAGCTCGAGCTTGTTTATTTAATAAACAAGCCAAGCAAGCTCATTTACTTAATAAACAGCTTGAACATCCCACTACTTGGCTCGATAACACCCCTTGAATCCAAACCTTTGATTAGGATGCCAGGTCTGGCCCTTCGAAGCCCGTAAAATAAAGGGCTTTTTTCCCCTAATAAGGCGCCCTAGAGCCGGTCGAGTCAGGGCCTAATTTTGAAAAGGGCAGGGCTTGGTAAGCACATAGCCCGGCCCTCCATTATATATATATAATATATGACATATAATATAATAACTTAAGACTTATAATTACCTAAGAGGCTAAGCCTTATTGTGTGTATGTGTAATGTACATACTAATACTGTAGTGTAGTATCTTTCTAGAATCTTTTTAATATAGTAACTTGTAACGTCTTTCTTTTTTAAAATTTCTAATAGATGCTAAGAGTTACCATGTATGTGTAATAGACTAATAGTGTAGTGTCTTTTCAAAATCCTTTAATGTTACTACTTATAAGTTGTAACGTTTTTTTTTTCTTTTTTCTTTTTAAAAAATATAACGGTACTACTACTAACAACTTAACAGTAACAATTGGAGGTGTACTAATACTAACAATCTAACGGTACTAAAACTCCATCGTGTTGCTCTTTGAATTGTATTGTCGGTTCCAAACCGAAATATAGGAGGAGGGTTGTATGTCAGGTTGACAATCAATGCAGAATTTTTTTTCTAAAACATGATATAATTTATTTTTGTTCTTTTGGCCCTGGCCCTAGCCCTTGAGGGTAGGGCTTAGGCCTAGCCATTTCAAGCCCTCTAAGGGCTAGGGCCAGGCCCGGTTAGTGCTTTAGGGTTTTGTTGGGTTAATATTTATATTATATAATAACTAGCGGGTGGCACGTGCGATGCACGTGAGAGCGAGGGGAAGGAGTTAACCACAGTTAATAGGAGTTAAAAGGGACACGTGTTAACCTGCAGGTGAGATTGAACTTGCTAGTGGCACGTGCAATGCACGTAAGAGCGAGGGGAAGGAGTTAACCACAGTTAATAGGAGTTAAAAGGGTCACGTGTTAACCCGCGGGTGCGATTGAACTTTCCCTGAGTTTAATCGCGATTGGCTGTGATTCAAAATAGATAGATGAGCAAGGATAGTTTCGAAATTAAATCAAAGGCAAGGGGTAGTTTGGGAATTAAAGCAAACATTAAATCAAAGTTTTGTTTTTATATAAGGGTAGTATGGGAATTTCGGAAAAATCATCTACGGCTGCCTCTCGCATTATAATAGTAATAAGAATAATATATTGGTCAAGCCGAGCTTCGAGCCAAACCGAGCTTAAACAAGCCGGGCGAATCAAACAGGGGCTGGCCTGAGCTCAGCTTGTTTGATATTTCAAGCTCAGTTTGATCGAGCCTGAAATATTAGCTTGAAGTTGACTTGATCGAGCTGAGCTGAGTCTACGAGCCAGCTCGGCTTGAGTGCATGCCTATCTTTACACATGGTCTTATCTATTGCCTTCACCATATGGTCTCTGACTAATTAATTGGGACCATTATAGAAATAGATCCCACCTCAATTCAAAGTCCAAATCCCCTTTTATGATTTAAATGTTCTAATATGTCTTGGACTCATATTTTTTTTACCATTGGACTAAACAATATTTGGGGTAGTCTTAATCGGTCGGATTGGTTTTTGTGCAAGATGTGGAATCCATTGAACAAAGGTTTTCCCCTTGGATACATTTAATTTTAGTGAGTTGTTTATGGACCATTAAACTTAAAGACCCTAGATTGAATATATATATATATAACTTTTATGTGTGCGTGTTTGCATGCGCGCCTATTTATCAAGAAAAAGACAAACCATTGGTTTCCTCTTTATAGGTTTACATAATAAGATAATATTTTGGATGTGGGATGTCTTCACATGAGCACTAACTAGAAGCACATTCTTTGGAATGTGGCTTCCATGAAAAAGAAAAAGGGGGAAAAAAAGGAAGAAATTGAAAGCAATATCATCCTCTTTTCCCTTATCATTTTTCCGGCTGTGTACTGCACTACATCCTGATTTCCGTGCTCTGGTTTGCAGGAGAATGGTTTGTTATATAACAATTCAAGTGTGGTCAATAGAAAAGTTTGTATTATTTAATCAAATATAAAAGAAGTTTTGCTCTGGTATTGTTCGAAACCAGTTAGCCATCTCATTAGTGGCTCCACCCTAATCTCAGGCAAAATCATGACAAAGCAACTATAGTCTAAAAGAGAGGGGGACACATCTGTCCCTCTGATGTGAAAACTGTCGGAAGGGAAACACAGTAGTATGGATATCTAGTGTTTCTCCCTAGGATATGGCTCAATTGTGGTTTTGATTATTTTAAGCTGGGAATCCATTATGGATTTACAGCTACGTTCTGTTAAATGTTGCAGGTGCCTCATGAAATTTGGTTGCCATGTTTGATGATGGGATTGTAACTTAGTATCTTTATAGTGTATAGCAACAAGCTACCTTCATTCAATAGATTTGTGGTTGAGTCAATAACATGCTCTGGGTTGGGAATCTTTGCTCTTCTCTTTTGCATTTCCGCTGCCTGCGTTCTTCTTTGTGTCCGTCCGTATCGCAAAGCTGGTCGACGCCAGATCTAATGGTTGAAAATAATCATTTTCCTTGTATTCCAGTAATATCCTTTTATGGAAGAATTCATTGCGAATAATCTTATGGTTTGTTTCCATGCAAATTTCTACCTAACTCTTCAATTTTTGTCCTCATGTAAGAGATTGCTACCATCTATTGTTTTGATGGATACCGATAAAAAAAAATCTATTGTTTTGACGGTATTTCTTTATCCTTCAGTGATCGCTTCCTCCCTGATAAAGCAATTGACTTGGTTGATGAGGCTGGTTCTCGGGTTCGGCTTCGTCATGCACAGGTATGGGGGGTTCTTATTTCTGTGCTGCAATATATTTTTTTTCGCTTCAGTAAACTTCCAAAGTTAAGTGGGTTATATGTGCTTTTTGTAATTTGAAGCTGCCCGAGGAAGCCAGAGAACTTGAGAAAGAGCTCAGGCAGATCACCAAGGAAAAAAATGAAGCTGTTCGTGGCCAAGACTTTGAAAAGGTACTGATGACTTGTTAATTCTTAAATCATGTATTTTAATTTTTACTCAGAACTATGGAACGGATCATCTTCTACCTTTACCAATCATTTGTACCGTATAAGTTTACATTATAAAAATCTTGACAGGCTGGGGAGTTACGGGATCGGGAAATGGACCTCAAGGCCCAGATCTCAACCCTTGTAGACAAAGGCAAAGAGAAAAGCCAGGCAGAGAGTGAGGCAGGGGATGCGGGTCCTCTTGTGACTGAAGTTGACATTCAGCATATTGTCTCTTCTTGGACTGGGATCCCTGTTGAAAAAGTTTCAAGTGACGAGTCTGACCGCCTCCTCAAGATGGAAGAAAAGCTCCACCAGCGGGTTGTTGGACAGGACGAAGCTGTCAAAGCTATAAGCCGGGCTATCCGTCGTGCTCGTGTTGGACTCAAAAACCCCAATAGGCCAATTGCCAGCTTCATATTTTCTGGTCCAACTGGTGTAGGGAAGTCTGAACTGGCAAAGGCACTGGCTGCCTACTACTTCGGCTCTGAAGAAGCCATGATCCGGCTAGATATGAGTGAGTTCATGGAGAGACATACTGTCTCCAAGCTCATTGGATCACCGCCTGGTTATGTTGGTTACACTGAGGGAGGTCAGCTGACTGAAGCTGTTCGCCGCCGTCCCTATACAGTGGTCCTCTTTGACGAGATAGAGAAGGCTCACCCTGATGTCTTCAACATGATGCTTCAGATTCTGGAAGATGGAAGGTTAACTGACAGCAAAGGCCGGACCGTGGATTTTAAAAACACACTCCTGATAATGACATCCAATGTTGGAAGCAGTGTGATTGAGAAGGGAGGGCGCCGGATTGGGTTTGATCTGGACTACGATGAGAAGGACAGCAGTTACAACCGGATAAAGAGCCTGGTTACAGAGGAGCTGAAGCAATATTTCAGGCCAGAGTTCCTGAATAGGTTGGATGAGATGATTGTGTTCAGGCAGCTTACAAAGCTGGAGGTGAAAGAGATCGCGGACATAATGCTGAAGGAGGTGTTTGAGAGGCTCAAGAAAAAGGAGATAGAGCTTCAGGTGACGGAGAGGTTTACGGACAGGGTGGTAGATGAAGGTTACAGCCCAAGCTATGGTGCAAGACCATTGAGAAGAGCAATAATGAGGCTTTTGGAGGACAGCATGGCTGAGAAGATGCTCGGAGGAGAGATCAAAGAGGGAGACTCAGTTATAGTTGATGTAGATTCTGAAGGGAATGTGACTGTGCTCAACGGTAGCAGTGGTGCTCCTGAGTCGTTACCACCGGCCATCCCAGTATAGTATAAATGAGCCTCTTCTTGTCTCAAGGCGACCACTATGGTTGATTGTACTGTTACTTGCTCTCAAATAGGTGATTTCACTTGTAGTCTTCTGTTAAAATATTACTTAACCAGCACTTGGAAGTTACTAGATAATATGCCTACATGCTTCTTTTCAGGTTGGTTGTGCAAGTGTTGCCGACTTTTCATAATAACAAATGGATATGCACATAATTGTTATGCATCCTAGATATCACTTTGGACCCTTTTTTTTTTCCAGGAAATTCAAGCCAATGGAAATGGTAGCAAAACAAAAATGGGTGAGAAACATCCGTTTTTGTCCATAAGAGAGGCAGTTCAGTAAGCTCAGCTGGCGAAGGCACGTGGATCCGAGGAAAACTCTCAACATCCTCTATGTTGCAATCCGTCCAGTAATAGCACTGATTTAACATCTGTCTCATTAATCTTGGTTAGTATTAACCTTAATTCGGTTTTAGGAAAAGGTATTATGGAAAAAATTACAAACTGTATGGCCTGTTGGTCAAGTGTCTCACGTCAAGAAGGTACCGAGCAGCTTGCAACCTTGGAGCACAGCAGGTCCAGCCTCACAGTTTGCAGGCTTATCTACCACGTGAGTTTAGTTCACATTATTGACACTTCCCTCACAACTCAGATTGTGGCTGTTCCTTGGAATTGAGAAAATGAATGCTGCAAATGTTGTCACCTACTGTATTTGTTAATTTGAATCTGTCCTGTGATGAAGTTGGGTAGTTTTATTTATTTGTTAAAACGTGATTTGAGGTTGCTGTGAGTTCTTTAATCCTATTTTGTTGTGGCTTTCACTGCCCTGCCTTTTGCGCCTCACTTCATTTCTCCTTTTACTTCAAGTACAGTTTTTTTAAATCTTCTGATTGGCATTGATTCTTGCTTACTGCTTATTTCTTATTGGTCGTATAATCTTCATCTTATTTAGGGGTGTCAACGGGCCAAATTCGGGCCTCAAAAACTTATTGTAAGCAGGTTGCAACCCCAGTTCATATGATACTGGTTAGTATCTGTTCCAGGTTTGTGAAACGGGTGGAATTCCAACCATCACTTGATCCCGGATAAAAGTTGTGGTGTACCACACAACAGGACAGAGATGATGAGAAAAAAATCAGTACCTAGAATCTTGAAAATGATCGCTTATCAAGTTTTATGCAGCGTTTATGATACAGGCCAACTGCTAGTCAGCTACTATGTCCCATATATGTTGTTCAAAGATTAGACAGATGTCAACCCCCGGGGGTGTAGCCCAGTGGCTGAAGGATGAACCGTAAAACCCCGGAGGTCTCGAGGTCGATTCCCGGTCTCCCCTCATTATTGGTTGTATGGGGGACTTGTTAAGGCTCAGGATATCCAACATTTATCCCCCCAAAAAATAAGATTAGATGGAGGTCTACATAAAAATATCCATCAAAAAATTAGTTATGGGGACTAGTTAAGGCTCAGGATATCCACGTTTATCCGGAAAAAAAAATAAAAATTAGACGGAGGTTTACATAAAAAATATCCATAAAAAAAAATTACTTAAGAATCATGAAATATTCTTACATAGGTTTGGCAGGTTGCTTTCCATAGCCGTCGAGTCTGACTTTGTTTTCTTGTCAATTTCTAAAGACAAAGGAAACAAATCTTTACTACTATAATTCCAGAGGCAGACGTAGCCTGATTTTTACAAAATTCTCAAACTACCCTTATGTAAAATAAAATTTTGATTTCATGTTTTACTTTAATTCTCAAATTATCCCTTGCTCATCTATCTATTTAAATAATAGAATCATAACCATTGAACTCGGGGAGAGTTCAATCACACTTGCATGTTAACATGTGTCCCTTTTAACTCTTATTAACCGTGGTTAATTCCTTCCTCTTGCTCTCACGTGCGATGCACGAACCACCCGCTAGTAATAATAATTTGAAACTAATCCTATTCAGATTAAAGCACCTACAGATTAAAGCACCTACAGTAATGGCACTAATCTAACCGCATCTAAAGTATCAAGGGTTAACCCGTTTAAACCCCGAACTCCATAGAATTTGTGTTTTGTAATTTTTTTTTATGTTAGCATTACTATTTGTCATTTTCTCGTGCGTCCCGTACCGGCTGCTTACCCTTAATTTTTTCTCAAGACATGCGGTGATGCCGCAATACCACCTAGTATGGTTAGTAATATGTTCGAGGTAAGTGAATAGGGATAATATTTTAACCACGACACCCTATTCGAATTAGACCCCAGATCAAAGTTATGGTATGGGCAATAACTCCAATTTTTTTCCAGAGCCTAGGTGCAGATGCGGAGCCAAGATTATTACGTAGTGGGGGCACACGATGGTTCACGTAAATGGTAGTAATTGTTAATAGATCTATGGAGAACTAATAGGTTGATACAAAATAATCTAAGCCTAGGCAGATGGGGTTTTGGGCCGTAAGCCTTATAAGTTATAACAAAGTTTTTCGGTGATATATTTTGTACATATCTTATGGTATTGTTTCTCTTTATTTATGGGATATCTATCCCCTTGCCATATGACTATGTCCTGTCAAATAATTAAATAATATGTTATAAGAGATATAATTTTTTTTCAATAGTTCGGGAACGTTGCTCACTTGTCTCATGGCTATACTTATTAAATTATTGTATATTAGGGACAACTGCACCTTATCATAATTATGCTTAGTAAAATAATTAAACAACTTAGTATAAAATACATTTTTTTTCTTGGGGCACCTACATGGAGATCGGATCACATTCAATTACAATCACACCCACAAGTCAACTCGTGTCCTTTTTAACTTTTATTAATTGTGGTTAAGATTTATTAACTCTTGGGGTTTAACAATATACCCTTAGTTTTTAGAAGAGAAAATATTTTTTAAATGTTTAATTTTGGTTAAGATATTCAAATCTTAGGATTAATATATTTTTTTTTAAAATAAGGTTACATTATTGAACCCTAAGGGTTAGTGAATCTTAACTACAATTAATAGAGGTTAAAAGGGACATGTGTTGACATGTGTGTGCGATTGAATTCTCCCTGAGTTCATGTCCTCATTCCAATGACGAGATCGGATCACAGCCAATCACAGTTGGACTCTGGGACAGTTCAATCGCATCCACAGGTCAACATGTCTCCTTTTTAACCCTATTAACCATGATTAAGATTTACTAATCCTTAAAGTTCAACAATCTAACCTTGGTTTTTACAAATAAATAAAAATTAACCATAGGGTTAAAATTTCTGAACCCTAAGGTTAATTTTTTTAAATATCTTATTTAAAAAGCCAAGGTTAGATTGTTGAACCCTAAGGATTAATGAATATTAACCTAGGTTAATAGGGGTTAAAAGGGACTGACATGTGGGTGCGATTGAACTCTTCACCAATTCAATTGCGATTGGTTGTGATTCGATCTCTCCCATGGCTTGCGTTAAAAAAAAATCTTTTTTCTAAAGTTGAGTGGGGGCACATGCCCCACAAGCCCCCACCTGGCTCCGCCCCTGAGTAGGTGCAACAAGTGGAGATGTTTGATATTATAATAGATTAAAAAAATAAAAATCATGAGATGTTTGACATTTGTAACCACCAAGTTACGTCTTTGGAAGATTGCAACTGAGGCTAGCATTTCTCTTATACTTTTATATTTTATATGTGTGACTAGACTAATAACGGTAAATCTCAACTCAGTAATTCAAAACTACCTAGCAGCCTTAGACTTTTAGGGCTGCGCTCTAAGGCTTGTCGAGTTGTTCGACTTAGCTGAAATTGGCATTTCAAGTTCGAACGAATCAAGTCAAGTTTTTGTCTGAGTAGGAATATTTAAATGAATGCTCAACCCGACCTAGTTTGATTCGTCTCGGCTCGTTTAG
The DNA here is from genome assembly GCA_015143295.1 of Tetracentron sinense. NCBI lineage: Eukaryota > Viridiplantae > Streptophyta > Magnoliopsida > Trochodendrales > Trochodendraceae > Tetracentron > Tetracentron sinense. The sequence continues at coordinate 36,373,448 of CM026568.1, read as the reverse complement.
GACTCGATTTGACTTGAGCTAAACTCCACTTAATATATATTGTTTAGTAATGCTTTTATATTAATATATAATAATGCCTTATAATTTTTTGTATCATAACTTATAATATATTTTTAATACTTTTAATAAATAAATTTAAGAGATAATAGTAACAAAAGAAATTTGAGAAGTTAATAACAAAAACGTGATCCTAAGTCTCTATTCTCTGGATTGAATAACTGTCTTCAAATCTTAAGTTTAAGTTTGTGTATGAATAGATTAATTTTGTGTAATTTATTCTATTGTAATTTAATAAAAAATATTTTTATTCAAATCATATAAAATTGACCAAAATAATTATGTAAATTAAGCTTTAGCCAACTTGAACTTGTTGGCTAGTCTTAATTCAAGTTCGAGCTCAAGCTGAGTTCAATCCGAGCTCGAGCATGAACATTTAAGCTTGTATCAATCTCAAGCCAAGATTGAATATGTTCAAGTCCAGCTCTAGCTTGGCCAAACTTTGGCTCAAATACATGTCTACTTAGACTCAGTACTTCGAAACTAATACACAACCATTTAAGTGTAAACTTCATGACAGTCTTGTAATTATGGTGAGAATATTTTTGCAAAACTCTCACTTCCCCAGTGTAAACTCAAGGAGCTCTATCAAATAGTTTTGAAGCACGGCCCCACCTAATTTTTAGATTTGTAAACTCTACATTTTTACGTACTATTTCTTTCTGAATAAAGCTTCTAGGACCACCATGAGGTTAGGGCTGAGAGTCTGAGACCTCACCTTAGAACGTTTTGTCTTAAGGTTTGAAAAAAAAAAAGAGTTTTATGGTTCTAAGATTATAAGCCGAGCATAATTTTATAACTTAAAAAAATTTTAAAATCTCAACAGTTTATATGTAGCTTATAATATTAGTAAACAGCTTACAAAACAAACTGTTACTTCCTATTTTATTTATTAAAAAAAAAAAGATAAAGGGTAGTGTTAAACGTACCCCAACATTTGATAATTACAACCCATAAAAATATTTTCTTCTATTTTGAAAATTTTCATTCTCTTAAATATGCACCCTAGTTCTAACCCCCATCTTCGTCAACCGACTACTTCCTTAGTCACCAACTAACTCCTTCTCTAATTGCCATCACCTCTCACGATTATCAACAATTTACTATCACCTCTCTTTCAAAAGAAAGAGACGAGGAGTTTCATAATATATGAGCTTAGTAATGAGATTTTCAAATACTTTGAATTCTCTTTGTTTGATTGGTTAGAGTTAAAATTTTAGTTTTTTGTTCGACAATTTCTGATTATTTAATTTTGTTTATTCTATTAAGCCAGTGAAATTGATAGATTTGGAGAAAAAAAATTAACAATGTTAATTATTTCACATCAGCCCCATTAAGCTTACATTGTACATTAATGTCTGCCTCTTAAATAATACCTAACCTATAACTATTACTATGTGATAATCATAACATTTTAATCAAACATGTGGTACAACACTTGGACTATTGGCATGGATACTCTTGATTACATGGTTTACTTTTTTTAATTATTAAGTTTGATGCGTAGTTACAACATTTATAGATAAAATTTTATTTTGGGATGCACTAGCGCCACCAAAAATAAAGTATTCTAAGGTGATGTCTCAGCCCTAAACCGTTAGTGTGGAGGGAGGTCTCCCTCCTTCGATGTATAAGCCCGAATTTACAAAGGTTTTGAAGCACAGCCCGATTGCCACTCCTATATATTCCAGGCCTTAAATAAAAGGATTAAGGCTCATTCTCCTGTAATTTTACAGCCTATGTTGCATATCTGAGTCATGGTTGAACCAATCATACAATTTAAATATTTAATCCATTGCACAAAAAATGTCAAAAGACAAAAGACTTGTTTCCTTCTTGAGATCTTTACAAAATTCTTCTATCTCAAAGTCACACTACAATGGCAAACCCAACAACTGACAAATAAAATTTTCTTTTTCATATGATTGATGATTGATTTTACTTATTAAATACCACCCCAAACCTTACTTACATTCTCATTCTGATTCATATGGAGCTGATCAGTAGACCAGTCAAAACACTTCTGGTAGAGGCCTACTTTCCAAAAAAGCCTTGAACAACACAAGCGACCTCTCTGGCTGAGAGAATGGAGCTTCATGGGAAGCACCTCTAATGGTGGCAAAGGAAAGGATATTGCCATACACTTGAGTCCATCCTCCAACCTGACAAATAATTGAAAATCCAAAAACTCTTTATCATAGTTAATTTTTCTCAGCCACAATTAGTAATAAAAAGGATATCTCCTTCTCTGAAAGCATGCAAATTTCTTGAATCAAAATAGTTATTACCAAACAAGACTCACCTGCTTCCCCTCGAACCAAACTCGGTAAGGTTCAGTCGTGTTTAATCCTAACTTCTTTGCTAGTCCATGGACCAGTGTCCGACTCCCAGTCAATGGGATAACAGAATCTTGATCTCCACTGTAATTGAGAACCAATATCTAGTTACCAGTTACCATGAAGAACAGCTCAAGAACAATAATTTTTATCGTAATCTTAGATTATAAAGGAGATTTAAGTCAGATGAATTTACCTGTAAACCAAGACTGGAATTCCAGCCTTCACAATTGAACCCACAACGGAGATTGTAGGTATCTCCACGTTAAGCAGCTCATAATCCAAGATACTGAGATCCAGGCAGTAGAAGAAAAAAAATGTAACCAAAGAAATTAGCTAAGATCCTCAGAAAATCCAGAACCCCAAAAGAAAAAAGAAAATACTTAAAAGGACTCCTAAAAAAAACTGCACTCTTCTTCTACCCATGCAAGTTTTACATTTGAGTTAATTACATTTCTGTAAAAAAGGGTAAATGTTGGTGAAAGCCTAACACCCTTGATTCACAGTTCAGTTAAAACTGTATTGATAATCAGGTAGAAGCTGGTCAACCAGAACAGTGCAGCCTGATCAGACACCCTGAGACAGGTATCAGTACAAAGATTACACCAATCTGATGATCGAAACCATCTGATCAGTTGCTTAATTACACAGTGAAACTAAATTTATGAGCAACAGACTTCTTTGTTTCTTTATAAGAGTGAAAATATATTACTTTCTACCAAAAGAAAAGGAAAAGAAATTACTTGCTGCAAACAACCCATCTATTGACTCCAACAAGACGGGCATGGAGAGCCATCTGTACGTCTCGCCGGTTTAGATAATTTACTGTTTCATCTTCCACACAGACATCTATCCTCTCAGTAACTTGCTGTGGTACAAAGAAAAATCAAGTAAAAGGGACGAAAAAGAAAGAGATATGGTAATGGAGAAAAAAAAACACAGTATATCTAACTCACCTGGGGATTAAGAACCATGGATTGGGAAAGCACAGATGATATACAGACGTCAAGGGTAACATCATACTTATCCACAAATCTACTGGTTTCTTTGCTCACCTGGTTCATCACTATCGAACAGACGGAGGAAACAGAGCCTCTGTAGTACTCGCTCACATACCGGGAATAGTTACAGGCAGAAGTGAACATTCTGTATGTGGAATCTGATATCAACCCATGAGACCAGAAGAACTCAGCCCTCGAATTGAAGTCCGTGGCAAATTCTAAAACTGGATTACCCAGCTGCAATAGAAAGGAACTCTAATTTAGCTGACACGGGAAATAAAAAGATAACAACAAAGCAAAAGGAAATCTTGGATTTTCATGATCACAGAAAAAGGAAGCGAAAATGTCCCAACCCATTTTTCAAAAATTCAAGTTGGAAAAGGCAAAAATTAAGAAAATTTGTGTCCAGTTTTTCATAATGCTAAGATCCAAATTTTGTTTTTGTACTACTCACGGCAATTCCTTTCAAATTGAACAGCTTCTCCTTCTTGTTGAATTGAATCATGAGCTCCGCAAGCTGCGGAACATAGTGACCTGGTAATAACTAAAAGTTTTCAGACTCATCTTTGGCTTATCTGTTTCAATCACATAAGGTGGGAATCTTTTGAGTTTGAGCAACAACATACCTGCATAGCTTTCACCCGTTATGAACAGATCCCTGTTCATGTATTGTGGGAACTTGACAAACCAATTCTGCAAGAACACGAGATTGTCCCTGGCTAAAGAAACAAAGGCAAAACTGTTTTAGAACTCAAAAGCCAATGGAAGTCGTGGAGACACCCTCCTCCCCCCAACATAGCTACACACCATGTTCTAGATCTTTGAAATCTATGCAGAAAAGGGTTAATCTCCCTCTTAACTAAGAAAAAAAAATTCTAGAAGGAAAAACTGGTTTTTCAATCGATCAGTTGGATGAATATACTGTTACCAGGAATGAAAAAAAAGGAAAATTGATGAAACATGCCTGTTATCTTGTCATCCACAGTCACATAAGAGGAAGTATCCGTTGTATAAGAGAACCCAACTCCTATTGGTGTCTCCAAGTATAACATATTTGCTTCTGCAAATAAAATGAGCATGAAAAAAATCACTTCTCTGGTTGATTTCTGAACTACCCAGTCATTCACACGATAAAGAAAATGGGAATGTCTCTTGATGGGTACTACCTCTGTTCCAGCTATATTCATTTCTGACCAGAGCTTCTCCACTTGGTCTAAAAGGCCCATTTTCAGAGAATGCCCCAACTCCCAGGGAAGAACATCCAGGTCCTGCAAAAGAAGATCAAACACATTCAAAACCCCCCCCCAAAAAAAAAACTTCCTTTTCGGTTTATCTCTTCTGTCCCCCTTTGAAAATGATAATTTCGATTGAACCCCGTGAAATTATTTGAAGCGAGAGATTGCAGACCTCCATTTAACCAGAGAACAAGAGGCTTTGAAGCTGGATCTATCTCTGCTTCAGCAAAGTAGTAAAACAGAGATCTTTGTTTCTTCATATCCACAGTAACATAACCTGAAAACTGCTGGAAGCTGACTAGGGGTTGCCCGGGCAACTCTTTAATCTTGTCAAAAAGATATAGAAAGGACTCTACCTCCATGGAAAAGCATATCTGTAGTAGAGCTACAGTAATTGCCATGGTTTTCCATGTTAGAGAATGCATGATTTCAAGAGGCGAGAGAGATAGTTGGAGCAAGGAAGTAAGAGAGAGAGAAGCAACTACGATGTTGCTCAGTGGGGGCAATATATAAACAGAAAGTCTTGTTTTTTAATATTATTATTTTATCTTTTCTTGCTTAAGAAGAGGCTTTGAACTTTGAAAATGAGAGACGAAGACAATTGACTTAAGAGTGAGCTGGGTCTCGGTCTCTGCTTACTTGGGCTGAGTCAGCACATGGGGTTTGCGTTTTGAAAATGAAAACAGATAATGGAATTCTGAGCTGCTTTAAGAACCCTGAAATTTCTTCTCAGAAATTACAGACTTACACTTCTGTTTGCTTTTGTTTTTGTTTTACACCAGTAATAAACCAAAACATACCCTGTATCCTTTTTAACTATAACAGGATAGACTCTGTTTCACAAGGTTGGCTTTCCGACTTTACTTTCCTTTTCTGAGAAAATGGGTGAAAAGTATAATTATATCTCTCAGGAAAAGAAAATCTTTATTTTCAGAGGAAATATGCCAGAATCTTAAGGACTATTGTCAGGAGAAAATCACACTTTATTTTTGTTATCCCAAAAAAAAAAAAAATTTGGTTTTAGTAATCAAGCTTTGATGATCTTCAAGTACAAGTCCAAATCTCTTTTGTTCAAACTTCAAACCTCATGAGATCTGATTAAGAGAATTTTCGAGAAATACATTATCAATACTTTCTTTGATGTAACAATTAGCATATGAAACTCCATCAGCTTATCTTACAATCCATTAGTCTTCTAGGAAATAATGGGAAGCTAAGGCTTAGTCCCATTGGCTGTGTGCGTCTCTACTCTCGTTTTAGTCTTCTAAGAAATAATGGGAATTTAAGGCTTGTTCCATTGGTTGTGTGCTCTCGTTCCAGGTTCCAGTCTATTGGTGTGTACTTTAGTGAAAATATCTATCGGAAAGTTAGTAGCCCTACTAATCACTGACCCCTCATCTATGAAAAACACAAAAAAATTAAAGAAAAATGGCTAACAAAATCCATATTATTCTAGAGGCGAGTGAATGATTATAGTCTTATAAAGAGTAAAGTCAAATTACCGTATATTTAAAATTTGTTTGACTTGTTCCTTTGTGGGGTTGAAGCGAAGCATGGGACCTACCCTAGAAGATGGCTCATAATTAGTAATTATTTTTAAGAGTGTTAATCTAGTGGAGTGAGAGCAACGTCTCGCCCACCTCATCGCAACATGTATTTCTCTTAATTGTGGTTAACTTTCTTCAACTATGGTTACTATTTTTAATTATGATTTAAAAAAATTAAGGTTAAAAATATTAAACTTAAGAGTTAGAGAATATTAACCACAGTTAACAATTGATACCTGTCGGTGATGAGGCAGGATTATTTTTCTATTTTTAATAAGATAAGAAATGTGTCTGTGTCAATCCGATTAATGATCCAAAGGTTTAAGTAGAGAAAGTAGAAGCCGGTATATACTTTTGATCTTATATTTCCTTTATGTTCTTATGCAGAATTTATGTGGATTGTTCTTTGTTTGACCTTAGTGAGAAAAACAAAGGTGTTTTCTTAGCCACCCAGCATCCTCATTTATCCTCAGCCTTTTTCATTCACACAATGACATATAAAATCTATTATCTGGCCGTTGAAAGTATGGGCAGTAAAGGTGGGCATTGCTCCCCCAGCTGAGGGGAAGTCTACAGATACAGAAGGCATTTTGAAAAAGCTGTTTCTTTCTTTAGAGTCCTCCCCACTTGTAACTGACACAAGGCACACATGTGATACCTTGGGAAGAAATAGACCACCCTATAAATTATTTTCTGAAAATTCCTGAAAGTGGGTATTTCTCAGTTCTGTTAAAATTTTATCTCATCATTTAAATTTCTAATAATTTTGTCTGTCCCTAAGATTGTATAATATAGAAGGCAACGAATTTACTTTGGGTTGAAGCCCAAGTAAGTTACTCGGGCTAGCTTCTTTGTCTTTGACTGTGGTTAAGATTCACTAACCCTGAATCTAACCGTGGTTTTTAGAAAGAAAAAAATAAGTTAAGATTAAAATTTTTTGAACCAATTTTTAAACAATTGTATTAAAATTTTTAAAAAAACAAGATTAAATTCTTTAATCCTAAGGGTTAATGAATTTTAACCACAGCTAAAAATAGACACACATTGGGAAAAGAGGCTAGGCATGAGTAACTTATTGGGTTTTAGCCGGAGTAAATCCGTTGCCACTATAGAGGCATGATCTTCGTCTGCCAGACAAGGTACCTTATTAATTATTAGTCAACATCCCCATATTATAGGAGTTAGGATTGGCCACAACGTTTGCTATTGTTGTGTTTCCCAACATTCATGGGCCCCACGTTCAACAAAGGTGGATCCCAAATCAATAATGGATGAGCCCACAAATTTTAAAACACAAACAGACAGTAATGCAACAGCCAGAATTGTTGCCCATCCAAACTCATATTATAGGGATGCTTACCAATATACAATCAACTAAGTTATTATGTCAACTAATAAATGTAAAGGAGTATATTTCATCTATTTGAAAAAAAATTGGCCATTTTTTATTCTATAATGGGAAGTCATTTCAAATTTGGGTGAGTTGGCCATTTTTTATTCTATGATGAATTGGCTACTACAAATTTGGGTGAGTTGGAGATATAAAAAAAAAAGTTGGTTAGGTGATTCCCTTTTGTAATATAGTTTTGTTATGTTTCTAATCAATTTCTCACTAAAAAACCATGAAATCACCATGTTTGGAGACATGACAATTTCCCTGTTTTAAGCAGGCATCTTGTTGTTGATTTTCTAACAAAGCTGTCAGCCTATGCTCATTAGAACACTCCTTTAGGGGAAGAAAAACGGGGTTTTTCCCAGATTGCCCTTCTAGTATGGGGTTCTTCCCCAAATAATCAAGTTTTGAAAACCCTTCTCTAAATGCCTTTATCATCTATTTTCCATAATTCAGAATTTATGAAAAGTATTAAATACCCCTCCATTGATTTTGAAAGAAAAAGAAGAAGAAGAAGAGGGATTTAGGTTCGTGGATGAGAGTTCTTCGTTCCCACCCCATTTCCGGCGAGAGTTCTTCGTTCCCACCCCATTTCCGGCGAGAGTTCTTCGTTCCAAGAAGAAGAAGAAGATACGTACGTGAATGAGATGAATGAAGCTCACCCACTCCCCTCATCTTCCAAATGCCCATCCATTACCATTTATATTGATTTTGAAAGAACAATAATAAAAAAGAAGAAGAAAAGATGAAAAAATCGCAAAAATCTGAGTTTTCCGAAGTTTTTTGCGCGCAGGGTCGATACAGTGCATCGACCTCGTGCATTTTATGCATCGACCCCGTGCAAAATGCATCGACCGTGTACAAAATACACTAGGTCGATACAATACATCGACCTCGTGCATTTTATGCATCGACCCCGTGTAAAATACATCGACCGCGTACAAAATGCACTAGGTTGATGCAATGCATCGACCCTGTGCATTTTATACATCGACCGCGTGCAAAATGCATCGACCGCGTACAAAATGCACTAGGTTGATACAATGCATCGACCCCGTGCATTTTATGCATCGACCCCGTGCATTTTAAGCATCGACCCCATGCAAAATGCATCGACCGCGTACAAAATGCACTAGGTTGATGCAATGTATCGACCTCGTACATTTTATGCATCAACCCCGTGCATTTTATGCATCGACCCCGTGCAAAATGCATCGACCGCGTACAAAATGCACTAGGTTGATGCAATGCATCGACCGCGTACAAAATACATCGATCTCGTGCATTTTATGCATCGACCCCATACAAAATGCATGGACCGCGTACAAAATGCACTAGGTCGATACAGTGCATCGACCTCATGCATTTTATGCATCGACCGTCGTCTTCAAGCTTGGAAACATGACTGTAAATCATAGAAAATGAAAAAAAACACATGTAAACACATATATAACATGAAATTTAAGGTATTGAACCATAAATATAATGATTATAAACATTTTTCCATGAATTAATCATACATGCAATGATTTTTTTAATTCAATTTTTTTAAAACATAAGAAACCGAAAATGAGGGTTGTTTTTTGGTTAATGACGTTTTTTCACGAAAAGAACGCTCTTGAAACAAAGATCTCTCGCCGGAAATGGGGTGGGAACGAAGTTCTCTCGTCGGAAATAGGGTGGGGACGAAGAACTCGTCGGAAATAAGGTAGGGATACCCAAAGTCTTTTTTTCAAATGATTTGGATAAAATGAGAAAAATTCACATGTGCGAATAGATGCACATGTGTGTGGGGGCATTTAGAGAATGGTTTTTAAAACCTGGTTATTTGGGGAAGAACCCCATACTAAAGGGGCAATCTGGGAAAAGCCCCAAGAAAAACACACCCACGGGGGTGGGTGTTTCGCATAGACAACTTAACATAATTCAAGATTATATTTTCTAATCCTTTTGTAGGGCTTCTGTTATTTTCATGGGTCATCTTCGACTGAGTTGATCCATCACATTGCGGTGATCAGAGATTGGGTTCATTGATACGAGTGTGTGATTGTTGATACATCACTCGATAACTAGAACAGACACTGACAAGGTTGCAGTCCAACCATGTGAAATGTATACCTAAAAAAAAGTAAAAAAAATCTTTCATAGCCACTGTCGTAATTTGTAAGTAACATCATAAGATAACTTCAAAATTATTAATATCCGGTATTTTTAATTTTAGTTATGACCGTGTTTGTGTTAGAAAAATCCAAAACAATGCTAAATATGGAATTATTAAAAATTACTAATTTTTTTTAAAGAAAAAGACTAATATGTTATGTTGAGGTAGAAAATTCCATGATAAATAGGGACTAATGAATAATTTTACCATTTCTAACAACTTTTTTAGCAAAAAACAAACACTCTTGTTTCAAACCTAAAAGAGGAGTTTCGGTTGGATTGGTTCACTTTATTTCCCTGTAATGGACTAATGGGCAAAAAAAACAAGGTTGGGTTAGCATTACAATGAGAGAAAGAAGTCAAAACTTTGTTTTTTCATTTATCAGGGCCTTCCCCAGTTTTGTATTTTAGTCCCTGCCGTAAAGGACAAAATTTCAGGTTTCGTACCGTTGAACAGCTGGGTTTCAAATGAAAAGGACCGAACGTTGATATGTTTCACAAAATCCCTAGGTTTTATATACAATTTACGTAATCGCCCCTAGTTTTTGACACTCGCCATAGACGAGTAGTGCACTCGCCACTAGTTTTTGACCTATTAACCACCGAATGAGCAACCACCCTGCCTCTTGCACCAGGAGCGGAGCCTCTCTATTAGGGGGCCTCTCTCTCACCCTGCCTCTTGCACCAGGAGCGGGGCCTCTCTCTTAGGGGGCCTATGGCCTCTCTTTTGGGGGGGGGTTGTGTCTGAGATTCAATTCCCCTGCCTGATGAGTTCGCAAGAGCTTCAATCCAGAAACTAACCTAATCCTACTAACATCGGTAAATTGTATTCAAAAACAAAATTTGAATGAAAAGTTATTAGCTGACCCACATTCCTTTATCTGGACAACCGTCTCGTGTCCCTTTTAACGTTGGTAAAATTATATATATATATCTTTACCACAATTAATGAGTGTGTTAAGAAAGGCTTTGGATTTGCTCTGGTGGACGTGTTTGAGTTAGGCGCTCGGATATCCTCACTTCATCGGACACGACAGAGATATTAAGTGGGGAGAGTCAAAATCATGGGAGGAAATAAAATGACTTCTTTCCCTTTTGATCACCCGGGTGTCCGATGTGTGGACCAATGAGGACCGCACATTACTTATTATTATTGTTATTATTTGATAATACATAAACCCTAGGTATCCATTAAAGAACCAAAGATAACCCTTCCAAACATATCCATCCTAAATGCTCTCCCTTATAAGTTCCTTGGCGCCTCAAACGGTTGGTACCTGTTTTCAGGAGCTCTAGGGTGAAGCTTAAATGGGCTGCATGTGTGTGCATGTGTGTGCTGTGTGTGTGTGAGTTTGCATGATGTGTGTGTGGTTTTGGATGGGTGGTGTGAGTATTTCCTTGCATTTGCCTTCAGTCATTGCCTTGTGGTATGATTGAGTTTACCAAAAACATATCCATCCTAATTTGCTCTATGGCCTCCCTTGAAAATTAATTTGTTGTCCTTAAATTTGCTACCATATGGTCCACGGAATTAGATTCTACGTATATGTCTTTTAAGGCACCCCAATGTTCTAATGTAAAATAGAAAAAAAAGACAAAGGAAAAATGTCAATTTTTTTTTTTTTTTTGCGTATTTGCTTACATATAAAATCATTCAAAAGTAAGACCTTTTATTAAAAAAAATGTTTTACAAAAAAAATTTATATTTTAAAATTTTGTATGTTATTTTTCTCTAAAATAATTGTCTCTTTAAAGATATTTTAAAAATAACAAAAATACTCTTCTTCACATATCACATACATTTATCAAAATAAAAAATATCCTTAACATTTTAAAAAAAAATGATAGAATTACTACTTGTTACATATATTTAAATTATAAAAATATTCATATTCAAATATATTTTTAAAATGATGATAATACCCCTCTTAATATATTTTTTTAAAATAATAAAAATACTCATTTTCACATATATTTTTCAAAAAGACAAGGACACTCCTCTCCACATATATTTTTCAAAATGACAAATATATCACTTTCTAGAAATATTTTTAAAAATAACAAAAAGTCTTATTCAATTTTTTTTTTCAATGACAAGTATACATTTTTCATGAATTTTTTAAAATGACAAAAAATTCATTTTCACATGTATAACGGTAATCGTTCAATTAGAGAATTAACAAAATACTCTTCATATATATATTAAACGACAAACCCACCCCCCCCTCTTAAATGTGATTTTTAATATTCTTTTACTTCAAGCACAAGTGATTAATAAAAAATTTTCTACCTTATTTTCAAGGAATACTCTCTCAATTTTGATATATAATAGGGAAAAAAAAATTAAATCCGTGAAAATATCATTTTTTTACGTATTTGTTTATACTTTGCATGTAAAATCTTTCGTAAGTAAAACATTTTATGGTAAGTGGGCAACTTTTGTAAAAAATGACTTACATTTCAAAGATTCATTTCATTTTCTTTAAAAAAATTTATCACTTTAAATATATTTTAAAAATTAGAAAAGCACATCTCTATACATATATTTATCAAAATGATTTAAAAAAAATCAGTGGTCATATTTAAAATTATAGAAATACCCATTTATAGTTTATTGCATGTATTTTTAAAAATGATAAAAATACCCCTCCACTTATATTTTTCAAATGATAAAACACACTCTTCAAATATATTTTCTATTTCAAAATTATAAAACACCACTCTTCAAGTATATTTTCCATTTCAAAATTATAAAACATCACTCTTCAAGTATATTTTCCAAATGATAATAGTATTCATTTGCACATACATTTTTCAAAAAGACAAAAAGAAAGAAATATTCTATCTTATTTTCAAGAATACAACCAAAAATAAAAAATAAGTGAAATTTTTTTTTTTTTTATATCGTAAATAAATTACATTGTAAAACTATTGATGTGCAAACAAACGAAACCGGAATAACTAAACAACAAAAAATAAGTGAAAATTTTGTCTTTTATTGTAAAAACTTTTATACCTTAAATAATTTGTACCATAAAATCATTTACGTGCAACAAACAGAGCTTTAATTGAAAATTCTTGAACCAAATCATATATGACCTCAGGATATATATATATATATATTGAGAGAGCAATGCTACGTCCATTTTTCGATTGTTCATTCTTTGATAGTTTTTCTTATTCTTTAAAAAATGTCAAAAAAAAAAATGATGGTCCCATAAAAAATTGTCATATTATTTTATCTTATTGTACAAAAGTAGGGGAGAGTAGATAACCGGAAAATGGACATAGCATTGCCTATATATATAAATAAATAGAGGCTTTACCTGTAGGAAATTAAATTGTGGGAAAATTGGATACCCTATACCAGTAGTTCTTTCTAAACTCTGGGAAAGTTGGATTGTCCCTACTAGAAGTTCTTTCTAAAAACAACAAAGTCGGTAGTTCATTTGAAAGCAACGCTTGCCGTGGCTGTAGTGTGTGCTAGTCACCACTCAATTGATCTGAGTTCCATTCCTGAGAAGATATGAGTGTTGTCATCTCTACCTGCCCATGACTTAGAATAGATACTAACCACTAACCGGGGTTGCGGTCTAACCGCGTATCTCTAAAAATAAGAATAAAGTCGTTCATTTGGCAATTGACATTGAGAAACAGATAAGGGTAAAATTGTCAATCGAGTCATCACAAGGCATAACTTACATGGTCTTTTCCTTTTGCCTTGGATTGTCTCTGGCGAGAAGCCAGAAAGGGCTTCTCTCAAGGTTCCATAGAATACGTGATAAGTGGTGGAGAAGTCAAAATCATGGGACTCATGATTTTGATTTCTCCACTTATAATAAGACATGTGGCGATAAGTGTATGAGAAGAAAAATGAGAGATATCAAAGGGGGAGAAGTCAAAATTATGGGGAGAAAAAGAAATGATTTCTCACCATTTTTTACGCCAGCTATCGCACAATGTATGGAACCCGAGAGCCCTTTCTGGCTTCGCCGGAGACAATCCAAGGCCTTCAACTTTTGGCAAGATTGATGGAGGCTTAAAAAGTGAATATCACGTGGCACTCCCTCCGGCACAGGATAATATGATTCTGCCGTTAAGCCTCAAATACTAACCCCTTTTGTCTTAGGCTTCAGAGCCTGCTTTCTAATTCGGTTAGGCTTGGTTAGGCTAACCGGCCATAATACCTAGCTAACTTGTAATATATATATATATAAATTTTAAATTTCAATGTTAATATAATATAAAATTTAACTAATATGTTCATTTAAATATTATATTTGTTTTGAATATATATTTTGGTACATGTCGTTCGGTTTGGCCGCAACCCCCGTCACTAGTGTTAATATCTTTCTAGGTTAGCAGATTAAAACAACGATCGCACACCTCAAGACTCGTTAAAACCTACCCTCATAGACTAACACACCTCAAGACTCGATCTTTGAACCTACTCTCACAGATTACCATTAGACAAGCCCATGGTGTGTTATTAATATTATTATTATTTTTAATTACGTAGGCATAATTTATCTAAGGTTAGCATGTAAGACTTTAGTTGTTACTAGTTGGTCAAACGATGATTTTTTAACTGTCACACCAATTCATGGGGCTTGAACTAGTTCATCCATAGGAGGGACATACACACTGTAACTGAGATCAATGAGCAAGTGTATTTTGAATAAGTTAGGGTTGATGAGGGTTTGACTTTATGAATGTTACATGTGAGCCTAGAAATGGGTTGACATACACATCCCTGGTTTGCTCCGTAGGATGTATCCCTCTTTGGGAATTGAGGACTTGGGTTTCAGTTCCGGTAGTGCTGCAGTTGTGAGACCCACCATTTGTGCCAATTTAGCCAAACTCTTGTCTAAATTTACTAACATAGATAAATGATGCCTAAAGGAAAAAATAGGCTGATATAAGGCCATTTGTTTTAGAGATTAATTAGAATAGGGCATTACCAAATCAATTATAGAAAAAATGAGTGATAGAAAATCCTTCTTTGCATTTGTAATTACCAAACTATCATTGCCTAAGGCCTTTTTTTTTTTTGAGTTACTTCCATCATCTGTTCAACCGAAGATCCTATTCTTTTTTTTTTGAGTTGCTTCCATTATCTGTTCAACCGAAGATCCTATTCATAGTCACTCTATTTGTTTTAGGGTGGTGTTAGGGGTACCCTATTTTTTTTTTATGACTACATCCCATTTATCATTTTACCATTTCAGTTTCCCCCCCCCCCCCCAAATTCTTTTAATCACCGTTCTCTTTCTTCGTCTTCGTCTTCGTCTATGCAGACGGTCGTTCTCTCTCCGCTCGCAACCTCATCTTGCATGCTCCCACCTCACCTCACCCCAACCCAACACAGACAAACAAACAAACACAACAAAAAGAAGCGACTTATGATCCAACCTGTGAACTCCAGCTCTTGTACCAGCTGCATTGGCTTGCTCCCACTTCTCAGTAGTAAGGGAGTATTTAAGGCCACTGGTAATTGTTTTAGCTTTAATTTCAAATTGCAGGTTAACATCTTTTCCAGTATCAACGCACTGTTCCATTAACGAATATTAGTAGGAGAAGCCTTGAAAGCATGAGCAAAGTATTAGTGAGGGAACCTTCTGAACATAGGCTCTCATATCCTTAGTTAATTTTCTGAATAGCTGCAGTCACATAAAAAAACATTTAGAATTGGACTTTGCTACTAAGACCCCTTTAGGGCCAAGACCACCGAGACTGTGCTCTTGATTCAGGTAGGGCCTATTTCACGTGATAGGCCCTACCTGAAATCCCGTGCTCTTAGAGCACGGTTTTGGTGGTCTCGGCCTAAAGGGATCTCCGTAGCATTTCCCTTTAGAATTAGAGATGAATTCCGAAAACATCAAATTTAGAATAACTTCCAGTACTAATTCACAGGTTACATACCATTTAAAATAGGCCTCCAAGTAAAGGTCCAGCCACTTAACACCGTAGTGTAACGCCGTAGTGATCCCTATCGTCTTATGGCCCTCCACCAAGCACATAAAGTAAAAGTCTAAAATTGTGATTGGTGTGTAGTTATTAATTTTATAGTATTTTTAAAAAAAATTAGGATGTACAAATAATTTTATGATTTTAATGGTATATAGTAAGTAAATTTTACTAATGAGGTGCAATTATCAAAAAGTGGGTGCACCTAACAGTACCCTTAGCTTGTTTTATTATCCAAAAAAGCTAGAGTTCCCTCTTTAGCCGAGGAGGGGATTATTCCTCCTCACCCTCACAAGTTTTAATTCGTGTCATTTATTTGAAGTTTTTTTCTTCTAAAACCCAAGATTAAATGATTTAATCTTACGGGTTAGTAAATGTTAACCATAGTTAAAAAGAGTTGAAAGAAAAAAAATGTGACAAAAAATGGGCGAGACAGTAAATCACCTCCTCAGCTCCGGAGGTGAATATTTTCCTATCTAAAAGGTGAGAGTCCTCTTACGAAAAAAATGGCCTCCTTTGAGCTGTGGCTTGATCAACCGGATAGGATTGCCACACACATGCGGTGCAAATTAAAAATTAACAAGGGCTACTCAAAGACTGGCCATAAAAAGGAGAGAAGGTACTTTTGGCATATGGAGGTTAGTAGTAAAGACACCATTATAATCCAAGCTTCCATTTCTTGTCTTTGATTTCCTTTGGAAATTACAATTGATGGGCCCTATTTCTTTACATGGTTTTCCTCTCATCCATGATGATGATGATATCTGCTCCACCATTATCATTTTAATACAAATATAAAACTATATGTATTTGTAATTGGGTCTCTTTTGGTTAAAATATGGGAAGTGGTTGGGAACATCAGGGTTGGAAAATGTGACAGGGAGGAGGGTAGAGTGAAGCTGATGCTGGCTTTTGGAGTCTTGCAATGGAAGCAAAGCTTCACTTTTCTTTTCCTTTTTATCTTTTTACCCCTGCCTTTTTCTCCTTTTCATGATAGTATTTTAAATAATTATTAGAGAAAAGCCCATTAGCTTTAAATTATTTTTATGTACACAGCTTTTCCCATACTCAGAATTTGAGATGGAAAAGATAAGAAATGTAAGATAAAACTTATCTTTGTTTTATTGATCTATATCTTTTATTTTTTTTTTCTTCTGATTTTTTTGTTATGAATATAATAAAATAATCCTGGAATTCCTCTATTTTATCTAAAGAACGTACCAAAGAATATCTTAGTGAAATACAAAGAAAATGAAGGGCATTTAGTGAGTGGGGTTAGAGACTTAAAAGGTGAAAAAAGGATTGGAAGCTGTAAAAAGAGGGACGTTCCTTGTTTGTTTGGGTTATGATTTGGTCAAGTTGGGAATGATTTCTACTCGAGCAGGTTGAAGAAAACATTTTGCCACGCGTGACGCAATTTGCTTACCTGGCTCTTTCTTTTAGCAACGTGGACCAACTAATTCCGAAGACAAAAAGAATCCAATTTCGAGGAGCTGGTGGGTCCCATAGAATCCACGTTGGAGGTTCGGCCTATCCTGTTGGTGGGCCCATCTCAACTAACCTCCTCCCTCCACCCACAGTTATACTTTACAAAAACCAAGCGCTCTCTCTCTCTCTCTCTATCTAAGAAAGGGCCTGTCTCGGGGTTCCATAGAATCATAGAATAGGAGACAAGTGGTGGACAAGTCAAAATCATAGGCCCATGATTTTGACTTCACCACATAATAAGACATGTGGCCATAAGTGTGTGAGAATAAGGGAGAAAAATATCATATGGGGGGGAAGTTAAAATGATGGGGAGAAAATAAAATGACTTCTCTAGTTGGTACCCGTTTTGGGAAGATTTTGGGTGAAGCTTAAGGCTCCATGTGCGGCCTGTTTACATGAGTGTGTGTGTTTGCATGGGGGGGTGAGTTTTCCTTTCTTTGCCTTCAATATTCACCTTGTGGTGTTACTGAGTTTACCAAAAAATCTATCTCTCTATTGATGAAATGCAAGTACGTACAAAGTGCAAAGTTGCATAAACTAATCCGACGGCCAGGATTAATGGGGCATGTGAATGACTTATTTTGGCCTGGCTATGTGGGACCCATATATCACTGAACTAGAGGCCAGAGGGAACCCTTTAACCTGAAAGTGGGTTGGGAGACGGTTAAATGGGGGGGTCAAAACTCTCTCATGCGCACCTTTTCACACCAATAATGCTTTTCATGCGTCTCCACAGCCACAGCCACAGCCACAGGCCTCCTCCTCCTCTGTATATATATTATTTAGGCGCACATGGCCACCCGGCGCAAACTAAAATTTTTGGCAGGGTATAATCCGTAAGGAGCGCATGTTAGAACCAAACGCCCTGGCGCGCATGCGCGAGTGATCAGGCGCGTGAAGATAAGAAAATAGTTCCCTTAAAAAAAAAATGAAAAACCTATGTCGATTCCGACGGCCACTTACAACGTTCCATCAGAAAAGGACAACCATTTGCGCACTCCTACTCCTACTCCTACTCCTACTCTCTGTGTGTACTTGCATTGAGTGTCTTATTATACAATTACATTAGCTCCGGGGAATATTTCGGAAAAGGACCTCCATTTGTTCAGATGGCCTGGCCCACTCCAGTTTCCAATTTAATATATGCTGATTTTTTTAACCTTTTTCTTTATGGGCTTTGTTGCTGGACCATAGGCCCGTCAAAAAAGAAGATATCCAATCCAGGCCCATGGTAAAGACAAAAAGGATTTCTTTAACCTTTTTCCATACATGTGCACATTCCAAATCCCTCCCATCAATCCACACCGATCCGACACACTTATAATAAGGTCAAATCATATTCCCAGTATTCCATTTTTCACAGTTTTCAAAGATGGAGACCCCTCATGAACAAACACCCTTCTAAGTAATAAGTAATAGTAGGAGTGATCTCCGAATATCTTTGAACTTGTTAAGGGAAGCTATCTGCCTCAAGTGGGACCCACTACTAACTTATATATATAATAAGGGTTTACGATATAATAAGGGTTTACGATCGTAATAATAAGGGGATGCTGACGATCTTAAATCAGTTGCAGTGAACGGGAAGACCATTTATTTCTTGTATATTGTGACTAGTGGAGAGACTGGGAAGAGAGACTCTAGTAAGAGAATTTTAAAATTTTAACTTAAAATGATAGAATA
Source organism: Tetracentron sinense (assembly GCA_015143295.1). Taxonomy (NCBI): domain Eukaryota; kingdom Viridiplantae; phylum Streptophyta; class Magnoliopsida; order Trochodendrales; family Trochodendraceae; genus Tetracentron; species Tetracentron sinense. The sequence continues at coordinate 36,354,581 of CM026568.1, read as the reverse complement.
ATTGGTTAAAACTACCTAATAACACGTCCCTAGTTTTTCTCTTGGAAAGTAGTTATAACATAGAGAGGGTGTGCTTTTTCATTAAAAGACTAAGGAGGGAGCATGAGAGAAGATAAGGATAAAGATTTGAGGGATTCATGAAGATATTGAGGAATTATTGTTAGTTGTAGTCACTGTTGTTAGAACCGGACCGGACCGACCAGACGAATCGGAAAAACCCGTTTTTGTCAAAATCGGAAGAATTGGCCTATTCAATCAGGAACCAGTGGTCGGAACTGGTCAGAAATAAGTAAAAATGGGGAAATTTTTTTTTTAATAAAAAAAGACACGGTCAAACTGGACCGGTCGAACCGGGAACCGGCCACTCAGCCAGATCGATGATCGGTCTGGTTCTGATAACATTGGTTGTAGTTGATATTATTTCAATACCCCTTCTAACTTTTATCATGTAAAATAAGATAACATAATATTTTAATTTTTTATATATGGAGTTATAGGCAAAATATAAGAAATTCACCTTTACTAACTGTATGATACCATAAAATTGGGACTCATTAGAAATATTAGAAAAAAATCAACCAACTTTTTAACCCCGCTTCTCTCATTATAATGGTAAAGATATAGATGCTGATTTTCTTCCTTTCTTTTATTCCTTTCGCCATATCTAAATGTCAACTATATTCGGCCCCACGGGAGATCACCTCAGCTACTCTGGATTCCATTCAGTTCAAAAGAAAAAGTGAAGCTCCCAGGGATACAAATTTCAATTTAAATAATAGCAGCACACTTCGTTATAGAAAAATTCCACTCATGAAGTTGCCAGCTAGCTAGCTTTGTTGGAAAAATCTATGTGTTGATACCCCCAGACTTGTGTCGGAACTCCCTCCTCAGCAACCCCAGCTTGCATTCTAAAGAGAGAAAACTCTGTTCCAATAGTTTTGACTTTTCTTTCCTTTTATTTTTTAGCCACAAATTTATCATACAAACACCCCAATTAAAAAGAACACAACAAGAGATATATATATATATATATATATATATATATATATATATATATATATATATATAGGGGAAGAAGATCCCTACAACTCTCAGTACTAATACAATGATCCTAGCTCTCTGAGTATGGGGGGCCAACAGCAACACCATTGCAGCTACATGGGGCGGCAGAAAGCAGCAATATATATATTCTAACAAAGTCGAGAAAAATCTCATGTAAAGAATTAAAAAATATATATATCTCAAGGCAAGTAGTCATCAAGGGGAGGTATCAGACTCTACAGCAGGTTTGTTGTGATTGGCAATCAGGGCAGAAGAGGCCTGGTCAATCTCCTTGCGGGATGCTTCCCACAGTTGCTGCTCTATTCCCAGCTTCCTCAGCTCCATCAGACCTCGCTCAACTGGCCATGAAACACCCACCATTAACCAATAATCTATTACCGTTTTATCATAACAATATTGTATCATACTAAGTTCAAATACAGGGATATCTGCATAGAGGAGTTCGTATTGTCCTATATATATCAACATACATATTATACCGTCAAAATTTACAGGAAAATGGGTTTATCTTGCTTATAAATTTTAATGATATAAATACATGGGTGGACCGTGGATCTGCCTCTGATGTATACATGGCAGACAATATAGATATTTGGTGGCCCCGCCATAAGATATAGCACGATGAGACTGTCAAAGCCAAAAATATCGAACCAAATGTGATGATTAAGTCCATCCAAGCCCGAGATCATTCCTGGATTTATGCCCTATTCATATGATATAACAGTAGCAAACACAGATATTCAACCCAATGTGATGATTATAACCATTTAAGTGAGTTCATATTTTTAATCCTATTACAGTGTGTAGCTAATCATTATTAATTTTTGTGGCATATATTTCTATAAGGGGATATTGAGGTTAGATTTAAGAAGAACAAAACCATCTCTGAGCATCTCCTACTAGTACTTCAAGACTGGAGTTTTAATTGTACCAGAATAAGAAATTCAATTCTTCCAATTTCTAGCAGAAACTATGGTTTCAAGATGGCTCCCAATTTATGAATCTTACATCATTTTGGGCAGGTCTTCAGCGTTATCTCTCTAGATATTTCAGATTTTTTTCCTAGTTTTTTTTAAGCAAAACTTTTAGACATGAAGATATTCTGGAGAAACAAGTTCCCAAACATTGTAGAACTCACCTTGTGCTGTATGAGGGGAAGGTGCAGTTCAACCCGAAACACTAATTTGATGGGACCCCATGTTGGAATTCTTCTATTACTTTTCCCAACTTTAGATGACTTACATGATCACATCAGATTAATGCATTTTTTTCTAAATTATTGCCATGAAAAATTATCTGTGTCCAAAAGAATGCAAAAAGAAGGTAGGATCATCAAATCATCATGATAAGTGAGATTTCAAAGCATGGAACAATACAAGTGGCTGCTACAAAGGGCAAGTTTGTTTCTCTGTTCATATTTCTCGCCCTACTTGAACTCAAGAGTGAGAAAAACATTTTTCTTAGATGCATTAGAGTCTGCACAAAGTAAAAATGTACAGGACCGATCCAGTACGGAATATGTATATTATAAGCATAAGTGAAATTTAAATCATAACTTTTTTTAGAGAAATCTGGCATCTTTTCATAAGCAAAATTTAAATGATCACATAACTTTTTTATTTTTAGAGAAATCTGGCATCTTTTCATAAGTGAAATTTAAATGATCACATAACTTTTTTATTTTTAGAGAAATCTGGCATCTTTTCTTGGAAGACACCCCGACTTTTGGGTTGTAATTCAAGTTGATAAGCATTTGTTCCCCCTTGGACAGAAAATGTCCTAGAATACAGCTGCGCTATCTTCCTGGAAAATAGCGAGGCTTTGCGCCATATATTTGAGGTGGTTTCCTTGTAACTAAGGGGGTATTTTCTTCACATGAAAGGATTACATGACTAGATTAAAAATGTAGAAATTACCGTCAACAGCATCATGTGAAGTTGGCGACTGCCTACTATGGCTGATCCAAAAATGAACATGCTCTTCTGCAATATCCTCTTCTACACCATGCATTTTGGCTCTTCTCCAGAAATATGTAAGCCATGCCTGTGCAAGTTTACATGAGTTTTAAGAATTATGAGACTCAACCTGAACCATATTTTTTCTACATAAAAAATCTGTTCTCCTAAAAACATACATCTGAAAGTACACAGGTTAGTTAACAGAACAGAAGCAGCCAAATTTTAGCCATGAAGCCTTTGATGGGGTAGCTAAACCCTTAGTAAATTTCTATAGGGATGAGAAAAGGCTATCTCAATATTATGTCGCCAACTTTCGTGAGAGGTTCTAAAGAGACTATCCAAGTTTCCTATACTGAGATGTAGGATCCAATGTCTAAAGGAAAACAGGAAAAAAAATTGAGATTTTCAATTAGATCTCAAGGGGTCTCGTTTTGTTGTCAGGAATTTCGTGAGATATAGTGAACTTTTCAATTAGATCCCAAGGGGACGTTTTTTTTTTTTAATGGTGATCCCAAAGGGACTGGTTGTCCCGTAGTCAGGGATTGAGTGAGACATGATTACCTTTAACGACTTCCTATTGGAGGGCGAAAGGAAAGCAGGCTCGCAAAAACTCAAAAAGTTGGCAGAAAATCTTTTATATAAAAATACCATCTACAGGCCAAAATTAGCTATTAATATTATAAAAATATGTAAGTTGACCACTGGGAAAAGACAGAAGTAATGATATATTAGAGAATGATGGGATACAAACAAAGTCAACTAAGAAAGAAGTTAATGCGGACCTCCTTGAAAAGAACATCTTCTGACTCCTCTTCACTTAATTCTGCAAGAAAACACGGATCTTAGTTCCACACTCACTCTCCTCACAAAAAGAAATCCAAAATTCTATGACTTGTTAGTGCATTATCAAAATTGGGGGAAATTTTGAAGAGAGGAAAAAAACTCGTAAAACTGGACGAGCTACACCTGGTGCACATGCAGGATGACACCATCATTGAATTGCCCCACCTAGGAGATCTACAACAAATATACCCAATCAAATAATTGAAACCATCCATTTCATGGAATTTTTCTGAATTATTTGTCATATTTTTTGATTGCCCAGAGAATGTAACAGACTGGATGATTACAGACGATAAAATAGGGATGATTTATGGAATAGAAAATCTATTGATCAACTGTTTTCGCCTTTTCAGTTATAATTGGCATAAATTTCCTAGTGGGACACACAAAATGGTCTCCCTCTAGAAGAAAAGAAGAAGAAAAATCCCACCCAACACCATATGTGCACCACTGGTACTGCTCTGCCTTGCGCCTCTATCTGAAGGTTAAGTTAGTTTCCTCATTTTTAGCATATCTCAGATTCTAAAGCATAGTGCATTGACAAATAAAAATACAATTGTTACCAAACGCCTCTGTAAATCTAGGATCACCCGGCGATTTTGGATCTGAATACAAAGACACACAAAAGGAAGATAAGTATTCAGTGCATATAACTGAACCTGTAAGCTCTTTTTCTTTCCAGTAACTTATAGACTCTCTCAAAACCATAACTATAAAAGTGAAAGAGTTTCTATGAAAATAAGAATAGTTTCCATGATGAGCAGCTATTCAATCTAGGACATCCCTCTCAAAAAATTAAAATTAAAAAATAAAATCAGCATATAGCAATTAAATTGTCCCAGGACAGAAAAATCAGAAGATAGTTAGAAACCGGCAGTTTGATAGATGACCACAAGAACTTGACTATAGATTTCAAAGAAGTTTGAATAACCAAGAATGTATGTTGGAACTCGGAACTTGAAGCTATACCAGAAATCATACAAAGAAAAAAATACAAAGATTTTATAAGTGTGCGTGCGTGTGTGAGAGATTTTTTCACAGAATAAGGCATGTTAAATCGACAACTATTCAAAGTTTTAGAAAGCAAGTAGTTCAAAAAAAGACCAACCAAGTTGAAGAAGAAATATTTCCAATCAAAACAGGCATTGGCAGAGATAAGGATTCATGCCAGAAGACAATAATAAAGCAAACCTGAGGTGGATTGTCGAACCAAATTTGGCCGTCGGTGATGGGCCAATGCAAGCACAACAGCATCCTCAACCTAGAAATCAATGGTTACAAAAATTATAACTTATGTATAGCAACAGTTTACACACCATACACCAAAAACAAAGACATTGAAACTGTGAAAATAAATAAAAAGAAAAATAAAGGAACAAAAACACATTCACATGTCCATGTCCATGTCCATGTCCATGTCCATGTCCAGAGAAAATCCGGCATAAAAGACCTAGTTTGTATAAACAAAATCCATATAGAAATACAGAAATCCAACAAAAATTGCAAGATAAAGAAATAACACTTGATACTGAAGATAAAAGAGGAAACCTTTAAGGAAGCTAGTTCTCTCAAGCCCATTTCAACTGAAAGCATACTTTCAATATTTCCTTCTCCAGTTAGATCACTCAAATCCTTAACAAGTTTGTTCCTTCTCTCTGTATCGTCATCCCCTGCTAAATATTATAAATATGAAAACTTAACAAAGTATATATGGAAATGCACTGACCATAAAAAAAATATTGCCACTGTAAATACAATTATAAGAACTACTCCAGCTTTTGCTACAGAGAGAACACAATGGGACATGAGAGTTGAGACACAAAGATCAATGAGTGATGACTAGCCTTGGTTCCAAGATTCCTCCTTAGCCTTTTGCCCAGCAGAAATGACAACTTCGAAAGGAAGAGGTGCTAAAGATGACCAATGCTCATGCTTTGACACTGCTATATCCGAACAAATACCTACAAAGGATAAAAGCAACCATGTCAAAAAGCAAGCTAGATGTGACTGGACATTGTAAACCGAATCCACTTTTTCAGAGCCAAAACAAATCAAGTATGTATAAAATGAGATGATAAACTTCCAAGTGAAGACACCCTGTGTTTTCAATACTCCAGAGTCCAGAAAACATCTAACCAGGAGGTTGAACTCTACATTAGAATAAGATTAACTGACTAGAAGTAGATATAACAATTATAAGCAGTATGCGGTTAGAGTTCCCAGATAACACAAACCCTGGTGTATGTGACCAATCCAATAAAAGGAAGTTTTACTTCTGGCAACTATATGGATCCAGAGTCTTGAGTCTTGACACATTCAAAACTTGTCAAAGTTAGAAATAAGAGTTAGGGAGGGGTGAATAATGCGGTGGTTAAGCTATACATGTCTATTTTCCCCCCAAAAAAACTAAGACATAATAAAATAAAATGAAAGAACAGGCCAAATTTCCTTTGACCCTGTGATAAAGTAAAATAAGATTGTAACAGATAGATTACCATGCCGTACAGCTAAACCCCAATAGCGAGCAAGCCAACATCTCTTAAGAACAACTTCCTCCTGAAATGAGGATTTAGTAAATACAATTAATCACTAGAAAGCTAATCATAGAATGTCCACAAAGATTTAATGTACAAACCATCTCTTCCTGGGTCAAAACCATCCTCTGTGTCATTGAGCGAAGAGCTTTTGTTTCAGATTCTGCTTCCCGAAACTGTTCTACAGCAGCTGCAGCCTCATATTTCGCGTTCTGATTCAAGCAAGAAAAACAAACTATAAAACTACACCATCATAGTTGTCAAGGCGACCGGGTTACTTGAGGCGATAGACCCCATGGACGCCTGAGGTGCCCAAGGCGTTGCCTGATGAACTCCTAATATGAGATCTATGTATGATGCATTTTCTTTTATAAGAGGCTCTACATTCATATAAATTACACCATTGCCAACTTTGATAGAATCATCGTTAGAGATAGTTCTAAGAATAATAAAGGAGGATTTCAAGTGTCGGAAAAAATTGGAATAAAAATTAAGTATACAATGACTGCTGAAAGAGGGGAGAGAGAGGGATTGTGAGAGATAAAAAATAGACAGCCCAATAGGAAAGAGAGATAGAGAGGGGAGAGGGGAGAGGGGAGAGGGGAGAAGAGAGAGAATATAAGAGTAAATGAAAAGTAGAAAAATAGACCGACAATCAAACGTGACGCTGAACAGGGGAGAAAGAAGAGAGGTGGGGAGAGGGAGATATCTTACATCTTACTCATTTCTTTCTTTTTCTCGATTATACTCAAGACAAGTAATAAAAATAATATTGATAAGTAAAATATATAACTATAGGATCTACACTTATTTAAATTATAAAAAAAACCTCTTTAAATATTAGTTTATGAGAGTTTGGGGGGCACTAGAAGGAATTTGGGGCATTTAAAAGCTCTTAATTTGTTATTGGGCCGCCTGAGCTTTTAGTAATTTAACAACCATGAAAAAAAAATGAGGACTATATGGTCCACCCACAAACAGAGGGAGGAGAGACCAATTGGCCCTCCTATTGAGAGAGAGAACAAGTTAACATAAGAGAAACATACTTGACACCGTTCGGCTTTTATTTCTTCTTCTATCTACAAACTTTTTTTTGTTGGATATATAAATCCAAACATATTATATTGTAAAAGACATAAGAAATATATAAAATAGCATATATTTTTGTTTACCGAATAATCATATTCAAATAAAATAAATTTCCAATCCTTAAACAATAATAATTTTACATATATGAGATTTTTAGTAATGACCGCCTAAGGTGGCCAGTAGCCTGAGTACAATAGAGCGCCTGGTCACATAGGCGACTGCCTGAGGCGACTCCTTTAACAAATATGTACACTATACAGCAGAAACACTTCATCAGGTTTACCAATGTATGAGAATGAAAAAAAATAAAGTACATGATAGTACCATACTTTACCTCAATTTCAGTTCGAAGTGCTAAAGTTTCCTCATTTCTCCCATCATTAGTTTGTTTTGCAACTTTAAGAGCAGCCTGTGACAGAGAATTATGGTTTACATAAAGAAACCCTATAGCATGTCCTATTATAAGACAGAATAACCAATACTGTTTGCATGGTCCAAGTAAACAACCTGATAATAGGAGTACTACTAACACAGTGACCTACCTTGAAGTATAAGTGCATCTCCAGTACTAATTTGGAAACAAGAAAGCTAAGCTTCATGACTTTACGCTTAACAATTATATAAATTAGAACCGAGTGTATTTCAGTGCTCCCAGATTACCTCTCTTTGACGTAGTGCTGCTTCTTTTCTGCAGGAAATTGTATAAGATGTTATAACCGGAACATTAAATGAAAAATGGGGCACACAAAGTTGTCTAAATCCCAGAATTACCTGCTTAACAATTTGGCTTCCAAAGATACACCTTCACCAAAAGCAACAACCTGCCAAAAATCAGAAGTGAACAATAAAAATAAATTATCCTAGACATCATTGCACAAATACTGAGAACTTAAGAAAGACAAATTTCAGAAATATTTAAAGTGAACATATAGCCTTCTAAAATTCAGTGACTAAGAGCAAAGTTTGAAATAGGAACAAGCTGAAAGAACTATTAACTTGAAGCAGCAGAAATGGAAGATACAGGTACAAGGTGTCAGACATAAAACCGGAATACCATCGCACCAATAAATAGATTTACAGAGAGAACTAAAACATGAAGTTAGACAAAATAATTCATTTGAAAATGTAATCTCATTGTTACAAAAGCCTCTCTAATCAATCAGAAAAGATAAAGACTTGCCTCCACGAGATAGGTAGACAAGAGAAACTTAACTATATAGAAGATCCAAATCAGAGATATGCCGGCGGCCCGGCCATTAGAAACTACTACCCCTCCCCCTCCCCCTCCCCCTCCCCTCTTAGATTTCACCATACCAAATAAGAAACATAATGATTAACATAGAGAAATGACCTGTTTCTCAAGCTCCCTAGCTCTGGCCTCTGCTTCCTCACATCTCTCTTCTGCAATTCGAAGCTGTACAGAAGAATCCCGAATAAATGTTACAAATTATAAATAACATGGGCAAGTCCTTTATTTGAGCAGAAAAAACAACAAACCTTGTCAATAATGTTCTCATTCTCTTCTTGTAGCATATCAAGCTGCGGTTTGAACAGATGTAAGCTTAACAATAATCTTCAAGGATTGCATCCAAATTTCACAAAATAATAATTTTTAAAAAAAAAAGTATAGAAATTGATGAATGAGATTGACATACTTCGTCACGAAGTGCAGAAGCCTCACGCTGATTTCCTGTATCTTTTATGTTAAGATGCCCCATATCTGAGGTGAATCTACAATGCACATCAGTTAATAATATTTAGCTTCAAAAGAATATCATCTCCATTGGCAAAATATCCTTTTACAAATTTTTTTTGATAGGTAATCGATGGCATCATATATAAAAGCAAAAATGAGGTTACAAGGATTCACAAAGAGTGAACTGGACATGCAAAAAAAAAAAAAAAGGGCCACGCCTACACTAATTAAAAGATACATGCAAAAAGACTCCGGCTACATTATAGCTTGCTAAGAAGGAAACACAACATCCTCCCTCCCTGTAGCTATCCCCCTACTGGAAGCTCATGCTCTAAATAGCATGCAAGCCCGTTTGATAACCTGATCACCTGATAGAGAAGTGTCCTAAAAAATGCGCCTATTCCGCTCCTTCCAAATATCGTAATACTGTCTTAGCCCGTTCCCAGCTCTGGAGTCTAGGATCACAGAGGATTGTGCATACTTAACCGAGAATTGGATGTTTGGACCATAGTTACCAGAGCGAGAAACGAAAACGAGAAGCAAAGCGAAAGCGAGAAGTGGGAAGCGAAACTCAAAAAAACCTTAGGAAACGGAAAACGAGAAATGAGATATAGGCTCCTCATGCCCATTATGTTACTTATGGGTAGTTATTCCTTTAATTTTATCTTACATGAGATTTTTGTAGAAAAGTAAGTGCCTTAGGTTTCAAACCGACGATACATACTTAGAGTCTACACCCTAGGCTATAGAATGTGATTTACCACATCACTTCACACATACAACTTTTTTTGACTACAAGATGAGACGTGATGGAAGTGAGCTTCTTAGGAAGAGAGTCTGTTCAAGGAAACGAGATTCCTAGGAAGCGAGTTTGGGAAACGAGCTTTTTTGGGAAGCGAGCTTCCCACCTTGTACAAAGCTTCCTAGCAACTATGGTTTGGACACTGGGTCTGTTCTTGTATTTTGTATGTTAAATGGTATTGGGTAGTCCAAGCAGACTACAGTCTCCCACTCTCCACCTTCCTTAACCCAGCGGTGGTTTGCTTCCGCCTAGAAGTCACTATCCCTGAGATAAACTCCTATAAGCGATGCAGTTCCGAGCCCCTCAAGCCCAAATGCCAGCAAAATACGAACCTCTGAAAGGAATCAGGAAAGACCCATGCAACGCCAAAGTGAACTAGAAAGCGACTCCAGATAAGGTCTGCAAATGGGCAATGCAATAACAAATGATCTACAATTTCCTTCGCTATAAGACACATCACACATCTATTTGGAAGATTTCAACCTCTATTTTGAAGGTGGTCCAGTGTCAAGATTTTATCTAGAAAAACTGTCCATAGAAAAAAGGATACCTTGGATGGCATACCTCAGTGTCACACCACTTTACTAAGGAATGCCATATAAGGATAATCACTCCAAGCACGCAAGAAGGATCTAATAGTAAACCGACCTTAGTTGTCCCTGGGCCATACTCGAGTATCCCTAGAATTGGGTTTTGGTTTTACAGACTCTAGTCTTCCCAATAGGTCAACAAACGAGCTCACATCCCAATCTTGCAAAGGCCTTCTAAATCGAGGAACCCACACGACACTCACCCCACCACTCAAAAAAGGATGTCACCACCCCATTGCGGTCTAAAGATAACCGATAAAGCGAAGACAAGTCCAGATGGAGAGAAGTGGGCCTGCACCAAGAATCGGTCTAGAATTTTACCTCCTCCCCATCACCTATGACGAATTGGATAAGGCTATCAAACGATGCCTTAGACTTGAGAATCGCTCACCACAAACTGACCCCATAGGGAGTGTTCATCCCTTTTGGTTCCCATCTGTTGCACTCCCCATAACTCACCACTATGACTTGTCACCATAGACTATCCAATTCCTCCTCAAATCTCCACAACCATTTACCCAACAATGGTTCACGACCTTGAGGGGCCACAGATTTAGTCCTCCAGACTCTTGAGGCCGACAGACTAGCACTAGCCCCCAACGCACTAAATGATATTTCTTTGCATGGACCTTTTCGTTCTATAGGAAATCCCACTGAATCTTTTCAATTCTAGCGGCCACCAACGACGGGACGGAGAACAGTGAAAGGTAATACGTTGGAAGACTATTGAGAGTGCATTTAAGGAGGGTTAATCTCCCATTTCTAAAGAGAAAACCAGCTTTCCAACCCTCTAGTCTCTTTAAGAATCTCTCAATAACTGGTTCCCAAACTGATGTGGTGTAGAACCCCGGATCTTGATGGCTTAGTATGATGAATGATGACATGTATCAAAGCTTTAAGAATATTTTTTTAGTATATGGATGTTTGGGATGAAGGAGTAAGAGTATAGAATACTCTTAAGTGTCAACAAGGGTTATGCCTTAACATACCCTCAACTTTAAGTAGCTCTAATTTTCTCACCGCTGATCGGAATCGAGCGATTCTTGAATTTTTGGAAATGTATTGAAACCCTCTTCGAGGTTCATGTTTGTCATTTTTCCAGATTTTGAGTCGGGGTTAAGTTAAAAGTCGGATTTCCAGAGTCAGGTATGTTGAAAACCCGGGCTGCTGAAATCAATTTCCAGACCAGTCGGCTTTAGAGCCCAATTAGGTAATTAAAAACTCAAAATTTAGATTTGTCTATTAGACACAAAATTGTTCCCATTTGAATGAAGAGTCCAACGCAAGTTGAATCGTCAAAATCTGATAAACGAGTCAAAAGTTATGGGCGATTTACCAAAGTAAAAAAATCTGGATAGTTTCCGTCAAAGTTATGATCGTTTGTAAACAACCTACGAACAATCGTAGGAGACGAACGATCGTAGAGTCCTAGAAACTAAGTAAACTCACCGGACAACCCACGATCGAGCCTACGAACGATTGTAGGCACACAAATTAGTTTCTTTAGTGCCGGTTTTTTTAGGGTTTTAACCCCATTGCCTATAAATAGAAGATCATTTTGGGGTTTTTGGGTTAACCTAAACCTAAAGAGAGACCTTGGGAGAAAAAGGATGAAGAGTGGGGATTTTCAAGAGAGGGTGGATTGAAGAAGAAGAGCTCAAATCAAACAATAATCTTCTTCCTCAAGGTGGTGTCTTCCTCCATCTAGCTTGGATTTCTACTCAAGGGTTTTTCTTCAACATAGGAATTGACCAAGAGGTAAAGACTTCCACTATCTAGCTTTACTATTATACAAAGATTAAAAGGATGATGAATGTGTGATTGGAATGGAATTTGCAAATACTCTCGATAAGTGATTTCAATTAGGATCCAACAAACGATTAAGGGTTTTTAGGTTAGGGTTTTTATAGTCATACTTGTATGTGAATGTTATTATCTCTAAATAAATAATGATTCTAAGTATGATGTGATGAAATAGGCTTAATAGCCAAGAATGGTATGACGAAATGCTATGAATGAGAATATCCCATGTTTTTAGAAATTATTCAACTATACTATGATGATAATATGTTTTGTATGACCATGTATGAAATGTTTAAAGTTCTTAAAGTATATGGTGATGATCACAAGCACTCCACGCACTCTATATTTTACATGACCGAGGTTTTCGCATAAGCACTAGGAATTGAAACAAATAAATGAAACTCATAAGGAAATACAAGTACGATCTCATATGCATGATTACGGTGAATTGTCGAGGATGTTGGTAGCTCAGGATAGTTCGGGTGCTAACATCTTGCTCATAAGCTAAGATATAAGAAATTCTCATAAGTTGAAGGATCATACAAGAAGGTTGGTAGCCCAGGGTTTTGCGGGTACTAACCTCTTACGCACAAGAACGTCTCATAAGAAATCTCAAAAGAACTCATAAGCTCATAAGGAACTCGCAGGGACTCACAAGGCTCATAAGAACTCATAAACTCATAAGGAACTCACAAGGCTCATAAGAACTCATAAGCTCCTAAGAACTTATAAGGAACTCACAAGAACTCACAAGGCTCATAAGAACTCATAAGAACTTTAGAAGGTGTTTTGTTTTCCACGAGAGATAAGATTTGACGAATGATTGTCTATGTTGGTTTTAAGCATGATTTATGAACTGTATTCTTTTAAATACTCGCATGTGATATTATTGTTGTTATAACATTGTTAGCTAGTAGTATGTATACGCTGAGTATTCCATGCTCAACTGTACATTTTATGTCGGCAAGTGCACGTGTTCCCTATGACATCTGTGCTCCGGTTCCTTGGATAGAGGAGGACTATGGTGAGGAGGAGCCATTCGTGGAGCCGGTAGTAGAGCGCCTCAGGTGGAGGCAAGGGACTTAGACTATTGGCCCTTTCAGGGTGACTACTGAGAGAGAGAGAGGATATTACATTTTGTATTTTGATGAGTGGGCATGTCCACTTTTGTTTTGGTTTAATTGTTGTATAAACTTGGAATACAATCATATGTATAGAAAGAAAATTTTAGTTCACGCTTCCATACTGTATTATGATTCTGCTATGTTTCGCCTTGTGTATTTTTACAGGATGATTTGATATCGGATATGGCACGTCACGAGCTAAAGTATCCCTAACTCCTAAAGGGTATTTTGGGTCGCGACATGTGGCTTTGAACGGAGCCCCTAAGGCCAAGGAACTTGGTTGGGAGGGATCCAATTTTGCACCCTAGACACATAGCAAACTCCTCAAAGTTGGCGACCTCACCCACAACAAAGATTTGACTTTTAGCAAAATTTATTTGAAGGCCTGATATTGCCTCGAAACAACGGAACATACATTGAATGAGAAGCAGCTAGTGGATGGAAGCACCACAACAAACTAGGGTGTCGTCGACAAATTGAAGATCAAACAAATGGACAGGCGGTGACCCGATGCTAAAGCCTTCCCAGACCGAGTGGGATGCTCTATCAATCATGCGACTGAAAGCTTCGAAAATCATAATAAACAAGAAGGGAGATAAGGGATCGCACTGACAAAAACCTCGGGAACTGCGGAAGAAATCGTGGGGTGAACCGTTAAGCAGGACCGAGAAAGAAGTGGAAGAATAACAACATCTCATCCAGGCTCGCCATTTTGGACCAAAACCCATACGTCCTAACACATATTCCAAAAAAGCCCATCCTTTTACAAATTGAAGCTACCTACATGCATAAGCGCGCGCACAGTCACACACACACAACGATAGATAGATAGATAGATATATAGATAGGGGATGTATGTTATAAGAGTACAAAAATAAATGAAAAAATATCATGTTTCTGGAAAATAACATTTCACGAGACTTTCTTCAGATTGACTTAAAGTGCTCAAAAAAAGAAAGTAGGAGATCGAAAAAACTTTAGGTTTTCCCTTTATTTGATAAGATCAAAAAGGAAAATTCGGATTGTTGAATCACAGAATCAAGCCCGTAGCTCAGAGGGTTGACACTATGCACAACTGTGACATTGCACAGTTGTAGAGGCCCAAAATATAACATTAAAAGTTCTCCTTCTGCAGAATCGAAAAAGACAGAACTGCAAATCAAGATTTTCAAAGCAAAAGGCGATGAACATTTTACACTTTTACAATAAGGGGTAAAATTTGAACTTAAGGGTGAACAACTAACAATAGAAGTAAACTATTCAACAAAATTTAGCCCTTATAAGGGAAAAAATTTGAACTTCAGGGTGAACAACTAACAATGATTGAAAAAATAGGTGCCTTTACATGAAAGGATTGTTGAATTACACCTTTTCAAGCCAACAACTCAAGAAATCATTGGACCATAAGATATTTAAAGGAAGCATTTATAGCTTAGTTTGACTCGTATATATAGTTGTTTGACTCAAATATTTCATATTAAAATTGTTAAGACATAAATGCTCCATCCTCTAGAGGACTAAAAGATAACATCAAAATCTTCCCTCTGCATCACCCCTCCCTAGTTTCTTGCAGTCTCTTGAACCAACAAATACATTTCCTATCCCAGTTTGGCCATGATTAACCACTACTCTTCAAGGTTGAGTTAATGCATCCTACCTACACCACTTGGGACTAGATTGCCACTGTCCCTGGTACCTGAAATGGTTCTCCAACCTATACTAATTACTAAAAGTTTAAAACTAAAAGCATCAAAGTTAAGGCCATGTAATGGTGATTGAATTTGTAATAATTCTAGTAAATGGATTTAGAGTTGCCCATAAACAACCTACAAGGCATACTAAAAGAGGTTGCAAACAGGTGGATGCGGCCAGAGGAGCTTTAGGGCTCAACATCCTCTGCATTGGGTTTGGGCAGAATGCTAAACCCCGTGGCGGGTCCAAGGCAAAGTTTAAAGGGTGGACAGCTACAGGAAAATTTTGGCCAAATCAACTGTTTGGACCTTCCTTCCTTTGCTCTGAGTTTAGCCGGCCAAGTTGGATGAACTGGAACGGGCCAAACTTGTTCTTGAGATGAATCTGAGCCAAAGAAGTTCAGGCCTAGCCTGTTAGCAGCACAATTCATGCCCATGTTGGGAAGAGTAATAATACCTACTGATAAATGGTCCAGCATTTCAAACAACCATCCAAGCAAAAACTTTAAATGGAGACACAGGAGAACCTCAAACCTCAAAAACCAAAGAAGCATCATCATCACCATGATATAAATAACCACATAAGAGTGAAAGAGGTGCTCCCAACTCTTTACAGTCAATTAGGAGGAGGGAGTTAAGTTAACCTTCAATAGTTTACCTATTATGGAACACATAAATTTGGTCCCTCAATTTTCTCTACCAAATAGATGTGTACACAAGCGACTTCCAGAAGTGGTAAAATGTTTGATCGAAGAAACATGATTTTAAGTGTTTTTTATCGGTAAACATGATTTTAGGTGTTGTGCAAGCTTTAACAATTATTAAGAAGAATGGCATCTTTTGGAAGTATTTAGCACATCAGAAACGACACCAACCAATTCAAACTCGCGTAGGTTGATTCTTTTCCAACTGAAGGCAAATGAAAAGATTAATTGGATTAAACACCAGATTGATATAGGTGTTGAGTTCTATAAAAAAAACTAGATTGAGATTCAAGCAAGTTTGCATAAAATGATTTTTCATTTGTTTATTTGTTTTAATTCATGTTTTGTATGGAATTCTCATTTATTATTGAAAGATAGTGAAGAAAGCTAAGTGAACTTACTATAGTAAGTTTGTTAATTGCTGGAGTTTGAAAATAGGAAATTCTAACTAAAAGAGAGGGTAAGGTGCGACAAATTGTTCAAGAAAAGGGGGAAATGTGTATTACAAAGATAACTGTCAATGGGAAGTTGAATAAGAAAGAAATGTCTAGTATGTCTTATAGAACTCCTCTTGCAAATAGACTCTTCTAACTCTGGAAAAATACTCATAAGCATCTCAGCCCCCTTTTCTCTCCTCTCTTTTTATGCAACTATGTACATTTAGAACTGAAAATCAGGGCAATCCAAAGCAAGAACTTAAGCTATCTATTTTCTTATTAGCAAGAAACCATTTGAAAATACAAGAGCTAATAAATTTCTTTACCTTTTTTCTCTTTGTCTATTGATAGGAGTTTCTATCGGAGGTAATGAAACTTGGGTCCTCAGTGATGTTCTAGGAGGTACCAATGGCATTGAACGAACAGAAATTGATGACCTTCCAGCTGATGTAGAACGAATTGGATGAGTATGCTCTACAAAGTTCCGACCTAACTAATTAAAATACGAGAAAAATCCAATTAGCCATCTGCTCTAACCCAAAATACAAAATTCCTATTTTCAATCTTCATGCATCCTTTCCAAAATGATTTGCGAGAATTAGAAAGAAGACAACTAATGCATACATAAACATTTCACAATTTATGTAAAATGGACTAAATACCTCAAGTATTAAATTCCAATTTGAGAAAGATAAGATAAAATAACATCCGATTTTAATTCCCAAAATATTGCAGTTTCCACAGATCTTGCATTATGCAAATTCTCTATCAAAACTTCAATTTGACAAAGTATAAATTGTAAGATGTCTCATTTGCTCAAAATACAGAAATTTATCAAACTTGGAAACCAATCCTCCACTAAACTTCAAGTCAACTGGACCATCAAATCTAAATGTAAAATATTATGCATTCACTCAAAACAGATTCAGCGTGCAGCAAATTGTCAAAATTCCAATCTCCAATGCAATGAAAATCATCGAACTTAAAGACTAAAACTCTCTTATACAGTTTAGTTAACAATTTAGTTATACAGAAACACAAAAATAAAGTCAAATCTCACTATATTTCCACCAATTCACTCAGAACCAGATTCAAGACAAATAATCAAATAACAACATTGAATTGCCAAATTTACCGCAGGCGAAGGAGATCTATTCGGCCTACTAGACGAAATCGGAGGTATATTGTTATTAACATTGTTGGAATAAGACGGAGGAGGAGCACTATCACGGAACCCTAGATCATCATCTTCGTCATCATCATCATCAGCTGTCTGCGACGCCATGACCTGCGCGAGCCGCCGCGCAGCAGCTTTCGCAGCAACGTTCTGAGTCCTCTTGATGTTAGTGAGTCCGGTCGTCGATGACGATCGCGCGTGGTGGTGAGCCGGCGACATAGCCGGAGAAGACGAACCGGTGCTGCTCGAACCACCACTCTGCTGTCTAGAATAGACCGGACTTCCGTTTCGTCTCCGATCCATCTGTGTATAGCTAGAAAAGAAATAAGAAACCCTAGAAATTCTCAAACCTAGATGATCGACAGTTCGGATTGAGAGGGATTAAAGGAATTGTTGTCGTACTGGGATCAAGGACATAGAGAGATGTAGACGGAGACGGAAGCTTTGAAGGGATAATCGCCGTCCAATCTCGGATAGACGGTGACTGTGGATTCTGAGCGAGAAAAGAAGAAGAAATTTTCGCTCCGTCTTCAAATAGATCTCGATTTGGATCTGATAAGTAGGCACGAGCTCGAAATTTAGTCGAAAATATCGGTGTCGGCCCCATTTTGTAGTCAATGTCAGCCCAAATATCAGATAAAAATTCTTGTCGACGGCGCTCTCGGTACCCCGGCGCAGCACTGTGACTGAGAGACATGCGCCTGAGAAAACACTATAATGGTGTGTAAAAAAGTATAGGGGAATTCAATGTGCAAGCTTTATCTACCGTTGATTGTACGTAATATTTTAAGAAGGCTCGTGTATGAGATGAGGGTAGAATAGAAACAAGATCTGATCAGACGGATTATTTTTCTATGATTCTATGTTAATGCAGAAGATAGTTCTCTCTGAAAAAAATATATAATTAAAGTTATAATTAAGTAATGATTATAAAATTACTATGAAGAATCTAAGTACCTTTCCTCATTATCAGATGTATGTCATCATGCCTTTTAGGAATACAACTCTGAGATGGTTCGGAATGACCAAGGCTGATCATTTGGAACTGTGCTCATGAAAACTAGGCTCTGACGTCATGGCTTTTAGGGGTGCAACTTGAGTGGGGCCCGAATGACCCGACCCAAACCAATACCTGTCACTTGGAGGGTATGGTTTGAAAAATCCTAGCCTGACATGACATGAGGTCGAACCAGCCCGGGTTAAGGTCTACTTCAATTATTTAATTTATCGATTATATCATTTATCTACTGATAGGATTCGAGGTTAGTAATTTATCGATTATCTTGTCAGAATCTATGATTTTTTCTCGTATAATACATCATTTATCTACCGATAGAATTCGAGGTTAGTGGGTTGGTAATAGGTGAATGGACCTTCTTACCATATTACTGAGAGATAAAATTCAACCCTCGGATCTCAAGAACACTCTGATAGGACGGACCTTGACATTTGAACTAGAAGGGGCAATGCTACACTTGATTAGAGGTGTGGATAGGTGTGGATAAGTCAAATTAGGGTCACAAAAACCTCTTATATATGTGTCAAGGCTTGTTAAAATTTTATAAAATATAAGTCCAAGCATGACTCATTGACACCCCCACACGTGATATCTATAAGAAAAAAGTTGAGAAATATAGATGTGAGTAGTGAGTAGTGAGTAGTATGTGTGTGTGTTATATGATAACATTTCCACCCAAAAAAAAGGTAGGGAGTTGTAAGAGGTACATGAATTCCTCCTTACAATGGGTATTTCAAATATATTCACGAAGCAATGGATCGGATCGAATTGGATTGGAAATATGTTTGGTCACTATTTGGACGGAAATAGTTAATTATGAATATATTAGACACCCGTGACTTGATTGAGGAAATAGTATCTCTCTAAAAAAGTGTTTTTTTGAACCAAGGCACAAAGAATATATAATTGATGTGACGAACCAAGTCTAATATTTAAGTTAAATGGTTGTGAGAGTATGATGAGATCATTTAGATGTGTTCTGCACAAACCCATGATAAACCTAGAATATCTCATCAGGTGGTGCTAGTCCAGTGGAAGGATAGTTCTTAGCTTGAAGAGATTGATGTGATTTGTCCGATTTTTGCTGGAATTCAGCTGAGATGGGTTCTGCCCTGTCTGTCCAAGTAGACGAAGGGGAAGAAGAAAAGGATGATAACAGAGACACTGAGCCAAGATAATTGAGGGTGTGTTTGTTTGGTGAGAAAGTGGGTGAAAAAAGGGAGAAAAAACTAAAATTTCCTTTCAAAACAACCATCAAAAGATGGAGGAAGTTTTTGAATGAAAGCTTGTCACTTTTGAAAAAGTGCAGGAAAATGAAAGTATGTTTCTTGCAAACCACAAATCAAATGCAAGAAAAGTCTCACTTTCTCGCTAAATGAACACTCCCTTGGTGAATCCGTTAACAAAGAATGTTCTAGAACAAGTACCGGAGATGTTATAACCAGTTCGACAAATCTAGAGAAATAAGAAAATGAGAAATCATGCAATCACATAAGGGAGACAAGATGTACGTGGTTCGGTAAGGTGCCTACGTCTACAGGAGAAAACGGCAAAAAATCTACTAAGAATACGGGAGAAAAACAGTTTATACAAGTTCTCTCGAAACCCTCTTCTGAAACCGTCGAAAAAACTCCTTATCATACATCCTCAAACAAAACCCTTTATATATCTAGGGTTACAATGGGAGGACAAAACTGTTAGGGTTTTTCTTATTAAATAAAAACCCATGTGGTCTGGCGCAATCCTTAATTTTCAAAACTCGGATTATATTGCTGTCAATAGAGAATGTTAAGGATAATGGGTCCCACTAAAGAGATGTGATCAAACAGGGACTCTTTAAGTGTTATTAAAGCTAACAGCATGGTCAGGGTTGGCGACCGTTAAATCTTTGGTGTGATCCCTCTTAACCTTTGGATCTTATGATGGGTAGGGTTCCAAGGGTATATAAAGCAAAGAGGGGGTCCCTCTTTTCTCTTACGTCAATTGGAAGCCCCATTGAATCAGACCTAAGGAGAAAAGAGAAGACTCCTCTCATCCCTCTCAAGCGCCGAGAAACACAGTGTCACACCGTGAAGGGAATAGGGAAATTCCAGCGAAAGGTATGAGATTATTTTTTTTTAATCTGTGTCCCATTTTGATTATGAATTCTAGAAAAGTTGATTGCATGGTCTAGATCCAGGATTTGAATAATCTTGTTTTGTTTTAACATTATTATTCTTGAATCCCAACAATTGGTATCAGAGCACAGGGTTGACCTTGTGATTAATTTTTCTTAATAATCAAATCTAAGTAGGGTTTTATTTTCGGATCTAATAATCAATTTTTATTGATCTTGTGATTCGGATGTAAGGTAAATTAAATAAATAGAATGGATTAATTTTCGGGCTTGAAAATTATTATTTTTAATGATTAAGGTGTTTCAGATTTATTAAAATCAAATCATAATCTTTTATTGGATTATTTCGGATTTTTAATAACGTATCTAGGATCCGAATGAATCGGAGTAAAGGTTAACAGTAAAGAAATTTTCAGAAATTATAAAAAAAAAAAAAAGAAGGTTTTTTGGCTGTTTTTGGTTGGACGGCGATTCCGCTGCCGTCCGTCACCGGATAACGCTGCCGGCGGTGAGGTTTTGGTCGCCTGAGTTAGGCCGTCGGTTTGGCACCGGCGGAAACCGGAGAGGTGGCCGGTAGAGCCCCCATAAGAAGGGTTAACAGTATACTGTTTAGGGTTTGGAAATAAAAAATAAAAAAAATAAAAAAATTTAATATGTTCGGGTGAAGGAGACAAGGTCACGAGGGTCAACCTGACCCTCTGACCCGAGTCCATTAGATCAACCCGATCCAATATATAACCCGAACCGGGTAGATCTGAACGGATCCAGATAAAACCCGACCATAAACCCGAATACAGCTTGACCCGAACCATATAGTACCCGAACCGAATGGGTCATAAACCGACCCGAATTTACAGAACCCGGTTCTATGGGCCGTACCGGTTCAACCGGATCAAATACTGAACCAGACCGATGGCTGAACCAACCGGACCGAACCAAGGCCCAGACCGGACCGCGTGACAGCGTCGAACCGCGCGCGCGTGACTCGCAGAACGGGCGTGAGCCATTTCCGTGCGCGTGAGGCGCACCACCCGCGCGTGAAGCGCAGTTTCTGTGCGTGACGCGCACTACCTGAGCGTGCGCTGCGCGTGACACTTGCAGGGAGTGTCCCCTGTGCGTGACACGTCCCCAAGACATTTCTTGAGAGAGTGTCCGACCTATCCTGAGGTTTTTGGGTGTTCTGATTCCGTTTTTGGGGTCCATTTTGACTTCTGAGCACTGTAAATAGCTGTTTTAGTACATGAATATGATTTTCCTATGGTTTTGACATTAAATAAAGGAAAAACTTGATGCTTTTACCCAAAATTAATATCAGGAATTAAAGTTAGATCATCCTATGGGGTTTAGGTTTGATCTGTAAGGCGTTCGTTCGAATGGTCATAACCAAAGTAGATTAGATTGTCTTGCTCAAAGTTGACCGTCCTATGGAGGTTATAATTTTTCGAATTTAGGGATTTCAATCTCTTTAAGATCGCGAGTTTGCACTCACCTACATTGAATAACTAGTCTTGCCCAAAGGTGTCTAGGGACTTCTTGTAGACTGAGTGGGGCAGAATGATTTATGCGTGGCGGTGAGAGAAGGATAACCCTCTTGCCCAAAGGTGTGGAAGTGTCCTAATCAATCTAATACGTGATAGATCAGTTTTGTGCGCGACTATTGTTGCCAATTGGGGGGTGAATTGCATGTCGAAATCTCTTGCCCAAAGGTGTGATTAGATGATGCGCCCACCTGTCCCGTAAAGTGGAAGTAAGCAATTTTAAAGTAAACCACTTTAGCTATCCGGCTTAACCCCAAGACCGGATTAGAATCATAAAGCTTAAATAAAGTCACGCAATGACAAGTATAAAGTAAATTACTATAATTTGTGCAATAATTTGTTAGACATACCATAACATAGTAAAACATTGACATTTTCAGATATGGATGGGTCTGTTGTTCAGAAACATTTGACTGGGATTGAACCTCTGAATGGTTCAAACTATAGTTCTTGGAAGATGCAGCTAGATATAGTTCTGGGTTGCCTTGATTACGACTTTGTCCTACTGGAGGAAAAGCCGGTTACTCCCACTGCTGAGTCTTCAGATTCAGATAAGTCTTTGTATTCGAAATGGGAGAAGGCCAATAGGATGGCCATGATGATCATTAGGGCTTCTGTTCAAGAAGCCATCAGAGGTGGTATTCCTGCTGCTGATACAGCTAAGGTTCTTCTTGAGACTATCAAGAAACAATTTATGGGATCTGTTAGGTCTCGTGTTTGACTCAGCTGATTTAATTGAAGTATGATGGTGCTGGAAATGTTCGGGAGCACATCTTGAAGATATCTAAGTTAATTATCTCTCTTAGAGAGCTTGGGTTGACAATTGAGGATGACCTCATGGTGCATTTGGCTGTAGCCTCACTTCCAGAATCATTTGATGCTTTTAAGGTTAATTACAGTGCACAGGATAGGAAGTGGGATCTGCATGAACTGATAGCTGTGTGTGTTAGTGAGGAAGAGCGCTTGAAGCGTGGGAAAGCTGAGTATGCGAACTTGACTGTGAATTCTGGTAGTAAGAAGAATTTTAAGAATAAAGGGTTCAAGAAATCTAATTCACAAAATTTCAGGCAAGGACAAAATTCAGGACAGAGTTCAGGTCATAATTTAGGACAGAGTTCGGGACATCAATTTCAGGGAAATGATAATACTGAGGAACTAGAGGAGATTGAGTGTTTCTTCTGCAAGGGGAAAGGTCACATGAAAAGAAACTGTTTCAAATATAAGGATTGGTGCAGGAAGAACAAAGGAGTTCATTCATCGGCGAAGCGCCAAGGCTGATGAGCTGCTGATTTTTGAAGAACTCTACACCAACAGTATTAGAGGCTGTTAGAACTTGCTGATTAGTATTAGACTTTGTTTCTGGTTTTTACTATTAGATGTTATTTTCATTGTGCCGTTGTTTAGGCGAGATATTATAGGATTGGATACAGTTTAATTTTATCATTGAGGGGAGTACACTCTCCATCAGACATATTTTTCAAACAGTTGGTAGTAATATATTAGTAGATGATCTTTATTAGCTGACTTTAGACTTATATTTTATATCATTCTTGTTTTGTATGTTTGTTAACATCAGACATATGTTAAGGTCAGTGGGAGCAGGTTTGTAAGTTATAATTTGGATATCAAGATTACCAGAGATCATATTTCTAGACGTTTGGAGTTATCTCATAGGATTTCAGTTTGGTTTACAAGAAATATATCGAACTAGAAATTTAAAAGTTATTCAGACTCTGATTTTGCTTGATTTCAAGATAATTTGAAATCCTCATCAGATTCTGTGTTGTTGCATGTTTGGATTGTGAACCCATTAAGTAAAGAACTCTCCACCAGAAATTTTTTAAAGAACTTGTCACTATTATGGAACCTTTTAGAATCGTTTGATTCTTTTATTTAGTGGGAGTATTGTTCATTGTTTTATATTTCAGACATTTATATGATATACATGTCATTGTTTTACACTCTCAGATATTGATATGTTATGGTTATGCAAATTAAATAATTGATGCATCATTTAATTATAGTCATGTAATTGAACTGCACGTGCAAAAGGTAAAGACATCAAGTGATGGACTTCACATGACGGATGTCATTGATGTCAGGTTTGCCCGAGAGCCTCGCACAAAGCTCTCAAGTTGCTTGGGCTGAACATGGTTGGGCACCATGTTTGAGGCCTTCATTCTGGATATAAGGTGATGGACTTCACATGGCGGTTGCCGTAAAGTATCGGAATGACATGCATATGCTTAAATGCATGTAAGTGGACAATTTTTGGACGTATACATTTTGATCACATAAGGTTGTGTATAGTCCATATCACACCATACCTTGCCACCATAAAGAACCGCTCTGAAACATTAGTATTACTAGCTGTTTGACCATGGAGTGGCTTGTATCATAGTAAATGAACACTAGTAGATGCTAAATGCTTCCATGATCACCGTTAGTGGTGCTTTTGAATCAAAGTGATAGTTAAAGAACACTTAATTCTCGACAGCAATGTTTTTCAAAAATTAAAAGAGTGGCCACTCATGTTTTTAAGGTTGTTCAATCCGAAAAGTCATTTTATTTTATTTAAGGATTGCTTGGACCAAGTGGGAGATTGTTAGGGTTTTTCTTATTAAATAAAAACCCATGTGGTCTGGCGCAATCCTTAATTTTCAAAACTCGGATTATATTGCTGTCAATAGAGAATGTTAAGGATAATGGGTCCCACTAAAGAGATGTGATCAAACAGGGACTCTTTAAGTGTTATTAAAGCTAACAGCATGGTCAGGGTTGGCGACCGTTAAATCTTTGGTGTGATCCCTCTTAACCTTTGGATCTTATGATGGGTAGGGTTCCAAGGGTATATAAAGCAAAGAGGGGGTCCCTCTTTTCTCTTACGTCAATTGGAAGCCCCATTGAATCAGACCTAAGGAGAAAAGAGAAGACTCCTCTCATCCCTCTCAAGCGCCGAGAAACACAGTGTCACACCGTGAAGGGAATAGGGAAATTCCAGCGAAAGGTATGAGATTATTTTTTTTTAATCTGTGTCCCATTTTGATTATGAATTCTAGAAAAGTTGATTGCATGGTCTAGATCCAGGATTTGAATAATCTTGTTTTGTTTTAACATTATTATTCTTGAATCCCAACAATACAAGTTGGAAATATGGGTCGCACACCGAGTTATCAAGGATCAGGATAAAATCTATTCTAACTTCCCAACAAAACCCATATACAAAATTTGAGCCAAAACTCACAGGAGATACTTTCATTCCATTCTTCCCTGGGTACGCCATCTCTTGGACAGTCCATCAATGTATGGAGTCCGTACAATGTTATTGCTCACCACCACCACTGCCGCTACTGCAGATGTAGAGGTTAAAAGTGTACAGTTGAATGCTTGAACACTTAATGGGCATAATGTTTGAAGCCAGTATTTTCTCCTTCATGTGCTAAGTTTCAGCCATTTTAAAATTTTGATACATGATATAATTCTAGGCAACCTTCCAGGAAACAGCATCTGGAGTGTATCTATTTCCTTGTTTAGAATGTCCAACTCTTGATTTTTGGCCTAAATGTCCTTTTTAAGACCAATATTTAGGATTGAGATGAAACAACGATTTTAAAGCTTTCATGCTCAATATAGTTCAAGTTTGTGTGCTCAGTTTCACATGTTTTTGTCATTCTGCATGTCTTTTTCACTGACTGAAAATTCAACCGTGGTACCTAAGCAGATAATTGGCACTTCAAATTTATTATCCTGAAAATGAAATCGTGTACCAACTGTTTGATATGGAGCTTGGAAGCATCTATTTGCTCCACCAAGAATAGAGAAGATACATAAAATTACATCAATAATAATAAAAATGCTAATTTTATCTATTTTATTCTAGTAGAGATCGACTTGAATAGCTAGTTTTCTGATGCCCTTTCATTAGATATGTTAATTAAATTCCATTAGATGCCAATATCAATTGGGATCTATGTTTGACCACAGCATCCATGATGACATTTGGGTATAGTACTCCTCAAGCATTGAACCTCAGGATCCAATCAACCCATCTGATGTTCATGTTGAATCAACCAGCTGGTCACCAATCAAGCATTGAGTCGTGACTCGTGAGCGAGATTGCTGATTCCTTGGTAGCAAATGATGCCCTTATTTCTGAAGTTTTTTCTTGTATTTTGTCCCCTTTTTTTTTTAATTGGTTTTTAGTTTAGCCTCCACTGTCGTTCTTTTAATCCCCTGAAGACTTCTTTTCAGTTTGTCTGATTTGCGTAATTCCCTTTCATTGATATACAAATTTTACCTTTTATACCAAACAAAAAGGCCATGTTGGCATATATCATCTCTGGATTTCTATTTTTTCTGATAAGGCTGTGCAGGATGGTGGTATAGGCAGCTTGCAATGCTGGTATTGTTATCTATACATTACCCAATATGTACTGGTACTGGATACCATATCAATACTTCTAGAGTAAACTTTTACTATTAACGTGATGATCATTTCAAACTATGCCATCTTTTAATTATGACTTCTGATAAGAGCCATTTAGGATAGTGATATAGTATATAATACCAATATTGGTATTAAGAAGCTATGCCATGCATTCCGGTACAAAGTACTGAATGGATACTTGTAGGATGCAGTTTAGCTATTTTATTGGTTACTATCTGAAACTCATAGCAGTTTTCTTATTGTTGTGTCCCCTGAAATTCTTAAAGTGTTATGTTGTTGATAATCCTATTGTAATGACTCTCTAAATATAGTAGTATTCCGTTTATCTAGTGCTGCCTGAGAACAATTGAGCCAGTTTGTAGGTCTTGAAGATTCTACATTTGATTCGGGAGTATAATGCTTAGAACTTTAGTGTTGGATACCTTATCAAGTTTATTTAATTAGTGATTGGCCGAACATGAATTGCCAATAGCTCGCAATCCCTGTAGCCTTTGCTCTATGTATTTCCAAACTACCAACTCAACAAAGATGCAGGAGTTGGGACTTTTCTCTCTATTGATTCTTGACTTGTAGCATTTATGGAGTTATTCTGTAGAGTGAAAAATCAATATATTTCCTAATTTGGCCAAATGTTTCAGAAATCTGAAACTTGGTTATGAGAGATCATGAGTTTGCGGCCCTTAATAATACAACTGAAAATGCTTCTGCTGTGGGTTTCTGGTGATTGTCATACAGCAATTAAGTTGACTAGTTAGATATTCAAATTGATTTCATCGTGTCTGAGATGGGTTCTGTTTTGGAGAGAGGGGGTGGCTCAAGGTGATCACCCAGTAGATGACTGGTGGAGAGATCGAGGTAAGAAATTTGAAATGGTCACATCCTTTCGGTAACGACTTTGTGCTAATGTTGGGGTTATTGGAGAAATTTTACAAGAAATAATATTGAAACTGATTGTAGTGTTAACTGTAAATTATGGAATTGGAAATCAGAAATGTTTAAGATGTGCAGTTTATTGATGCAACGATAAGAAATTGGCATTTCAATTTTGCATCAAAAGGTCTGCATTCAATTATCATAATGTTTCGGTTTCTCTCCTCTTATCAAATTTGCTTTATGGTGTTCATTTACAGAAAGAAGAAAGAGAGAAGTAGTTTAAATTTATCCTTTAATGTGATAAACAACCTCAGGAAGAACACACGGGTAATCGGTTTTTAATCATTCTTATAAACTGATATATGGTGTTATGATTTGATTTTGTCTCTAGAATTTAAAACACAATGCATTGCTAACTCCATTAGAAAAAGATAGAAAACACTATCATAAACTCCACTTAGTTTAACAACCTCACACAGAGGTATGAGGCTCATCTAGCCCTACTCCAATGTATAGTGTAAAATAGGAAGGAACAGTGATGTAACATCAAAATCATGGTCCCAAGAACTTCCCAAGAATCATTCCCTTCAATTTTGATATCTGAGATTGATTTTGCTTCACACCAGCCTTAGAGCATCTCAGACAACTCTGCTGAGCCCTGTTCTGATCCATTTGCCTGTAGAGCTTGAAAGAAAGATCTTTAATGACTTCTCTCTTCTCATCATTTCTCCTTATCAACTCAGCCTGCAGCCGCATATTATCCTCCATGAGTTTCGAAACCTGTACCGTCGGTTGGGACCACATACTCTCCCTATCTAAGCTACCACCCATTGGCAAATCTCTAACTATATATCGACCTGATTCAAAACCATTCATCTTCTTGTTCACCCCTAATGTGTCGGTAGCCACTGCGATATTTCCATCCTTCTGACTGTCTCCAACTTCGAATTTCAGCTTTGAGTTAAGTTTGTTTGGTCCAATTGACATCAACTCGTCTGTTAACTTGTTCAAGGACTCAAAATCAAAGTTAGAGGCATCACATTCAATGGCAGGATCTTCAACAACTGATTCGGGATGAGAATCAGGTGCCTCCAATTTAGAATTAGAATCACTGGAGCTTCCATTAAGTCTTTTAGTGCTGTTATGAAGGTGTTGGACTTGTTTGAAGGAGTTCGAAGAAGACGAGGATCTCGACTGGGCCACATGATTTGATTCAGACCTCAACTGGTCATACTTTTCGGCTAAAGAACGGTAGGATCTATGGAATTCTTCCACCATTCTTATGAGCTCCGGTCTCTTTCTGTAATACATCTCGGCTCTCTGAGCAAAAGAATCGCCGTCTTCCTGTATAACAGTTAACATGGCCTTTGTCTTCTCATCCAAATCTGCAAATTTTAACATGCTTTCAAATTAGTGAGTTATCAGTTATTGCTTATAAATAAATGGTTTTTGTAGCTTTTTATTAGGGACAATGGATGGCCCACAATCTAGTAGATCACATCTAAACCCCTTAGGCCAAAAACCATGGTTGAATGATCCTAACCATCTGACACAGCAATTTTTAGTGAACTTTTCACCATTTTAACTTTTCGAAAATAGTTAGATTTGGTGGCAATGATTATCTGCCTCGGAGATCTCCTGGGTGTACCATGGTTCAAAAACCCAAAAATTCGACTTGACACGAAAGTTAAATGAGTAGAGTAACTTGGAAAACTAAAAAAACCTTGACGGAGTCTAACTCGGAATATATATATATATATATATCTTTACTATTATAATGGGAGAGGCAGGCAAACCTGATTTCTGAAATTCCCAAAATACCCTCATTTCAAACACAACTTTGATGTAATGTTTTACTTTAATTCTCAATCTAACCTTTGTTTATCTATCTATTTAAAGAATAGAATCACAGCCAATCACAATTGAACTCGGGGAGAGTTCAATTACACACACGGGTCAACACGTGTCCCTTTTAACTCCTATTAACTATGGTTATCTCCTTCCCCTCACTCTCATGTGCATCGCACGTGCCACCGCCAGTGTGTATATATATATATATATATATATATATATATATATATATATATATATATATATATATATATATATATATATAAATTAGGCAATTATCAAATTCTTGACATTTTATCTAAGATCGAACTACAAATAACTTAAAAACCTAGGTTTAAAAAACCTAAAATAGGCTGTTTTTGCAGCCTTAAAAAACTTGAAACTCATATTTAACATAAGCCATTGTAGGCTGGTTTTGCAGTCCCTAAAAAATCTGATACAAAAATAATGTGATGTTTGAGATTATGTTTTATATATAAAAACAAAATGATATAAACATCCTTTCATGACTTGACTAAGTTTTGTGAGTTGAAAAACTCCACTTGATCGAGTCACCTTAGTACTTTCGAGTATTAAGGCAACCCAAAACTCGATGAAGTTGGGTAACTCAGCCGAGTTTCGAGTTAACTCGCCGAGTTTTCGAACTATGGAGTATATCATCCAACATCTAGTGCAGCACCTAAACATCATTCATTTCCATATGCAGGGGACCACTACTTTGTAAACAGACCTAGCTTGAGAGCTCACTATTTCCTATAAATCTATGACCATATGCACCCTACTTTCATTAACATATCTCTACTATTATAATGCCGATGGCCCGTTCAAAACGTCGATTGAAATATTTTAAATACCTAAAATACCCCTTAATCTAATGAATACAAAAAAAGATGTGGTTTGCAAGAGGTTGAAATATTTTAAGGATGATTTAGTCATTTTTCATCCCTCTCTCACAAGTCCAATCACTTGCACACTCAGGAAGACATGAGTTCAATCATATCCACAAATTAGCAAATGTCATTTTTAATCCTTATTAACCATGATTAAAATTTACTATTCCTTAAAGTTTAACAATTTAACCTTAATATTTAGAAATTATTCTGATTTCAATTGCACCCACAAGTCTGCAAGTGTCATTTTTAATCCTTATTAACCATGGTTAAAATTTACTAATCCTTAAAGTTTAACAATTTAACCTTAATTTTTTGAAATTATTTTTAAAAACATTAATCTTACGGTTTGTGAGTCCCATAGATTCCTCTTATCCTTATATTTCTTTAGAGTCCCAATCTAATAGAATTGTATTTATCAAAAAAAAAAAATTGGGATTGAACTCTCCCCAAATTCAATCGCACCCCAGTTAACACCGGTCACGGGTCACTTTTAATCCCTATTAATTGTGGCTAAGATTCATGTACTCTTTCTATTATTAATATAATGAGAATGTCCCCTTAAAAATGTAGGTTGATTTTTTTTAAATTCCACTACCCTTACCACACTCATACTACGCTTTTTGCTTAAATCTCATACTATCCCTTATTTGAAATTTTAACTAGGGTTTTTAAAAAATTAATATTTTTTCCTAAAAACCAAGGATAGGTGAGTGAACTCTAGGGGTAGGTGAATCTTAACCACAGTTAAGGGGTGTCAAAAGAGACACACAGCAACCTCAAGGACATAATTGGACTCCACTGTGGTTAAGATTCAACCACCCCTAGGGTTCACCTAATTATCATTGGTTTTTAGAAAAAAATATTAATTTTTTTCAGACCCTGGTTAAAATTCACTACCTCCTAGGGTTATTTTTTTTTTTTCATATTTTTTAAAAAAACCAAGGATAAGTGGGTGAACCCTAGGAGTGGGTGAATCTTAAACTACCCTAAGGGTGGGTGAATCTTACACCACAGTGAAAGAGTGTCAAAAGAGACACATGGCGACCTAAGTGGCATAACTGGACCCCTTGCTCTCTTGATAAAACACTCTGAAAGAAGAACGTCTCGCCAAGGCCCCGCCAGCCCCCTTTTTTTGTTATACCCTAAATGCCCTTAAATCCTTTTGGTTTTCAAAATATCCCTACATCATATTTTTATACCTAATGTGTCTCTCACAATTTTTTTTATTCACAATGTGCCTCAAGTTTCTATATTCAAAATATTCTTTAATTTTATTTTCCAAAATGCCCTAACTAGGGTCCCTCATATCAGTCTCTCTCCCCTTCTCCTCTATCTCACGTGCATCGTGCTACCCACTAGTTTTTCATAAATATCATTTATCTTTAAAGATCAAAACTACCCAAAAAGTAAAAGTCAGGGAACAACCTAAATTTGAGTAAAGGGGTTTAGGGTTTCGAGTGTAAGGAGTTATACTGTAATACTAATACTCAAAACGAAAACGATAGGAAACCAGACAATAGAGATACCCTGAACGAAGGGGGCATGCTGCATCCATACATTCACCTCTAGCTCAGGGGCGGTGTCAGGGGAGCCGAAGCCCCCCTGAATTTTTGAAAAAAAAATATATCATATACTATTAAGACGGGTGTAGCCTGGGAGAAGGGCGGAGTGGGGGCTCTAGCCCCCTTGAACTTTGGAGAAAAAATATATTCTTTACCAATCGACACAAACAAGAGCAATGGCCCGTGAACTAGGCCCTCAAAAAAATTTTGGGGACTACGCCCGAACCCCCATTATTAGCCCCCCCGGCTCCGCCCATGCTCTAGCTACAACACATTCATGCAAAACTCTCACATGGGGCATACATGGAATCACACAAGGTTGAAGATATCAGTATCATATGCAAATATCACCTAGTCCATGATCTGATATGCATTCTAATAAAGAATGTTTCAAGCAATACGCATCTCTGAATCAAAAGCTAGTTCTGCTGGTATTAGATGTAGAAAGAGAGAAACCTGATAGAGTAGTCTGAAGCCATTGAGACTGGTGGGGGCTGTTGTGACTATCCCACCACCATGAATGAGAAGTCTTCTTGTTCTCCATTGAACACTGATCAAATAATCTCAAAACCCTCTCCAAAGAAAAGACTCAGATCTTTAATTTTCTTTTCCTGGGTAAAAGGATCTTGAAGACTTCTGTTTGTTCAAGGATACTTACCTCACCCTTCTTTCTTACAAAATAACCCTTTTTGAATTCCAACGGACTCCTCATTTAGTGGTGATTTTCGCATCGTTTAGAGCTTGATTTTCTCTCTTTTTTTATCTCAACGATTTTTACCTTACAGAAAGATTTTAAGTTCGGATATTCATACATTATATTATTAAGGAGCCGTTACATGTTTTTAAACTTTCTTTAAGGGCGGGAAAACCTCCATTTTCTATAAATTCATCGCTCTTTCCTTTTCCAGTTATGGTTTTCTAGTATTTCGATAGGCGAATTGCAGCCAAAACTTTCCTCTCGAAGAGAGAGAGGGGGTAAAGAAGGAAAAATCATGACAATCCTAGTCCTAGATACAGTCTATAAACGGTATGACCGTTTCGCTAGACCAAGACGACCATCCACTCAATTTGATCCAGGATCAAGTGGAGAGGGGTGTGATGGTTGAGATATTCATTCGTTAGCCTAGATAGATAGTAACCATACTAACCATAGAGTCACAGCCTAACCCTACATATCGTGAGCCCATTTGCATTGACACACATATCAAAACTTCTAATATCGTCTTAATTTCCACTTTAAATGGGAGGAGCCTTGCTTTTATGTGTTAAGTTTTTATTTGGTTCAATGGATTAAATTCATTAGGCATTAACAAGTAGGGGGTGTCAACAACCCGAGCTTGAGCTGATTTTCTTAGAACATCGAGTAGAGCTGATACAAAGAGCTCGTTTATTAATTGAGCCAAACCCGAGCAACAGAGTTTGGCTTGGGTTTTTTTTTTTGTTAAGAAGTTTCGCTTGGTTCAACTCGATTACATTTATATAATATATTAGTAGACATTATTAATGGAGCTGAACACAAAAGGTCGAGCTTTAAGCTCGTTTACAAGTTGGACTTGGGTTGCTGGCTAAATCGGACCAAGTTCGAGCTCAATCACTTGTGGACGGGCTGAGCTCAAACTAGCCTTCTAATGCACGAATCAAGCTTAAGCAAGCCGAAACGAGTATCAAGTCAAGCTTGAACAGTCCCTAACTCAACTTGACTAGGCTCCTTGACAATGCTTGAGAGTTATAACTGCTATAATAGTAAGCAAAATATTCTGTGTTTGTATTTGAACATCGAATTGTTCATCTAAAAAGGATACGACTATGGTAATAATCTTTTAACTTCTTAATATCATGGATGCTATGAGATCACTTCACACCTTCCGTGTATAAAAATGTATAGCCAACCAAAAAAAAAATATGTATGGCCGTATAGGGCTGCTGCACTCAAGCCAAGCTGGCTTGTTGGCTCAGGTCACTTTTGCTCATTTGAACTAGGCTCAAAATCGCATTTTAGGTTCGACCGCTTTTGTGGAGCTTGAAGACGGAACAAGTTGAGCTCAAGCCAGGCCCAATTTAATTATGCTCAGCTCGAGATAAATTTCTTACACTATTCGAAGTCGATGTCGGTGAGGACGAACCACTTCGAGGGTCGAACTGGAACAGGATTAGACTTTGGTTTAACAAATCCTTTCCCTTCTCTCTCTCCTCTCGTTACGAGCTTCTTCCCGGTTTTTGCTTCCGTTAGCTACCAAAAACCATTGACCCCTTTCATCCTCCCTCAGTCCTCAATCTCAGCCCTTCGCTTTCCCCCTCTGTCCTCCATCCCTTCGGTCGGTTTCTTTTATCGTCCTTCCGTCTTTCTCGCAGATAACCTATCTCTTCTCCCATATGATTATACAAATACTTTGCTCCGGCATCTTACCCACCCGAGTGCTCATTTTCTCGTTCCAACCTAGTACTTTAGCTCTATCAGATATGTCAAACACCCAGTTGAAATCTCCAAATGACACTTCACTAGACAAATTAGCTCAAGCAATGAACCAAAAGCTTTCCCTTCAGGGTTTCAACTAACCAATTTCTGTGGACTCAGAACTTCTTATTGAAGGAGTAGAAGATTGCCAACATAGTATCATAGAACCATTAATCTGGTGGCAGCCAAGAAAACAATTATCCGAGCCTAGAATCCTCAATCTCCTATTGATGTGGTAAGAGTTAGCATATGGTTTTTTCCTATTCAAGTTCTCCAATCAGGGGGATAGGCAAAGGGTTTTAAAACACCAGCCATGGTCCTTTAGTGGACACCCTATCCTAATGATACCCTGGAAACCAAACATTATCATCTCCTGATTATCACTCTCGCTCCTCTCTCTATGGGTTCAAGCTCATGATTTACCACCAGAATATCACCTTCAAAAAGTTGGCAAGCTGGTAGCCACCAGACTAGGGGAATTCATCGACACAGATATCCCAGAATCAGGCCTCAAAAGAGGAAAATATCTTCGGATTCGAATCACAGTTGATATACATCGCCCCTTGTAGCCCTATGTAATGCTCATGAAACTCCAGAATAGTGAACCCTCCCCCTTCCCACTCACTTATGAGCACTTGCCAACCGTCTATTTTTCCCGTGGTCGAATGGGCCACGATGCAAAGCATTGTGATGAAGATATCCACATCAACTCTGTGGATGACTCCGACGAGATAAAGTTATTCGGCACCTTGGTTACGTGCAGAATCCTTCCACCTCTAGTCCTGGCCATTATTTAAGCTATTTAATGCTGTAGACAACAATGCCTCACCGCCAGAGACAACGCCGGGGAGGCCATGGAGGCCGTAGGGTACCTTTAGAACGAAGGTACGACCTCGACTATAGAATCTGACAATATCCCCAGCACGGAAGACGTGCTCCAGAAGATGCCGGATAAAGCTGACATAAACACTTTCATTCCATTGAAGGGGGATGTGTTAGGTGTCGTCTATGAGCAGGTGACTGTTACAAGGGACGTGAATTATCATCCAATCATCAGCAGCCAACATCATTGGGATCCATCCGAAAAGAACCTGAAGGATCGAGGTGTCCACCTCCCCAAAAATTCCAGAAGAATCTTGCTACTCGGATACCAACTATCCATCACTATGACAACCGTCCCTTTTGTGAGCGCGGGTTTCGGGGAAACCCTGGTTTGCATCTCACGGGGTAGTATAGAGTCGCCACCTATTCATTCGGAAGGGATAAGTCCTCGGGATTTGGATAATGTCTTGGTCTGCGGTTCGAGGTCTGGGTAAAAGGTTCGGTTAAGTCCGGGGAAGGGGTTAGGCACCCCGGCACTTCCACTTTCAGTGGTTTCCTATTTGCTAGGGTTAAGCCAAATTAATCTCAGATTTAATCAAATGCCTTAAGTATTTAAGATAATGCTAATCTAAGAATGAGAAAATCCTAGACTAGGGTCGAACCCGAGTTGGGCTGCCTACGTACTCACATATGGGTGAGATCAGACCGAGCGTAGTTCTGGCACATGAGCCAGTGCCAAGGCTAAGGGTGTGTGTGTATGTGCACCAAGGGTGGCTTAGGGTCTAGCCGGGAGGCTAGGGGTGGTTGACCGGGTTGGTCAAGTGCTTGGTATTGGGCCCGGTAGGCCTAAGGTAAGTCCGATAGACTACGGTTGGGCCCGGTAGGCCGAGGGTGAAACCCAGTAGGCTAGTTTGGGCCTGGTAGGCCGAGATTGGGCCCGGTAGGCCAAGGATGAGCCCGGTAGGCTAGGGTTTGGCCCGGTAGGCCGAGATTAAGCTCGGTCGGCCAAGGGGTGAGGCCCGGTAGGCCCAGGGTGTCTTAACCGAGGGTTAGGGTTGCTAACCGGGGTTAAGAAAGGTGATTAACCTTGGTCAGGGGTGCTAACCATGGTTAAAAAGTTCAATATCAGATTTTTTGGTCTTTTTGAATTTTTCTGATTTTTTTGGGATTTTCTCAAATTTTTCCCAGCGGTCAAAGGTGCTTAACCGCGATTAAGGAGGGGATGTCACCATGGTTAAGGGTCTTAACCATGGTTAAATGATCAAAATAGACCATTTTTAGGTTTCTCCTAATATTTTGGATTTTTTGAGTATTTTTCCAGATTTTTTTCGGGTCAGGATTTTTTACCCATGGTTAAGGGTCAAAAATGGGGTCGACTCTGATTAAGCGTCTTAACCACAGTAAAAAATACAACTGAAAACATTTCTGGATTCCATGTAATATTTGTGATTTTTTGATGATTTTTCCAGAATTTTTGCTAGGTCATGGGCCGCTTAACCATGGTTAAGGGGCCGACTGAAGAAAAAATGGGTCCAAGGTTCATGGCAGGGCCTAGACTGGCCTCCTAACCGGTCTGGGCCCCCACAAATATCCGAAATTGCAAAAAATTCCAAATTTTCATCAAATTTTTAATCATAGTTAACATCAATTTAACTATGGTTAACGGGGGAATCGCGGGAATCCGAGACCACCAGTGGGTAGCCTGATATGTGGGGAACAATTTGGGCCCTTGTGGGACCCAAGAGGATGCCGTATGTGGGCCCCACAGTGGCCCAAAGTTGCCCCGAAAAACACCACATAAAATGACGATTTCCACCAAAACAGATTTTTTTTCAAACTTTGCGGCAATTTGTCCGCTGATTGGCTCAACCCCCGGGGGATCCGAGACCATGGACACGAAGCCTGTTATGAGGGAAACAATTTGGGCCCTTGTGGAGCCTAAGGGGATGCCGTATGTGGGCCCCACAGTAGCCCAAAGTCGCCCCATCGCACAGATTTTCACACTGTCGACCCCACTTTTGGGTCGATTTAACTATGGTTAGACTGCGAGTTAGGGGCTGAAATTGTACAAGGGGATAGCCTGGAGTGTGATGACTCTAACCATGCCTCGGTTTTCTCCAAGGCCGGGTCTAACCATGGTTAAACCGGGGTTAAAGGCAGTGTCCTGAAAACGATTTTTTTGAAAATTTTTTTAAAAGAAAAGCTTGGGTGGCTGATTGGGTTGAGCAATGAGAGTCTAGGGGGATCACTCATTGATTGAGGACCCCCCAGACCTCCGGGAGTGGTCGTGCATGGTGTGGGGTGGTGGTGTCCGTGGCCACGCATCAAAGGGAGACCCCCTTGGCAAACGGTTTGGAACTACCCAAAAAAAAAAAAAAAGGCAAAAATGGGACCCCTGGAATGGGACCAGGGGTCCCTCACAAGGGCAGTGACAACAAAAACAAATAAAAAAAAAAAGGGGAGTGTACGTATACCCTGTGGCTATAGTGGCTGCGCGGTGATGGTGAGGGCTGTGCGTGGTGAGGACAACCTGGGCTAGGTGGCAGCTGCCTGGGAAGATGTAGGGGCGACCAGGGGAACAACTCCGAGAATGGACTAAAGCAAAGGGCAAGGGGTGTTGCGAGTCCGGGCTGAGCAAACCGAGCTCGGGCAGTCCCTATTCCTCAAAAAAATTAGAAGCTCTTGATGGCTCGCAGTGGTGGTGGGGAGATGGTGATTTAGGGGACTCTTGGGGTATACTTGGAGCCGAGGTTGAAGGCTAAAGATGATTGAAGCGAGGCTGGTCGAATGGGGGTGGCTATAAAAAAATTTTGAAAAAATTTCTTTGCAACCGTGGTTTTTGGTAATGGTTTAGGAGAGGTCATGAAGCTTGGGAAATGTCTAAGGGCTTGCCTAAGGTGGAGGTATGGTGGGGACTTGGATGAGTGGGCTGGTAGAAGGTGGAGCTCCACTGTGTTTTTTTTTTAAAAAATCCCCCCTAACCGTAGTTGCTATGGTGGTTTAAATAGAGAGGGAAGGAGGTCGACGTGGAGAGGATAAGGGTGATGGAAGGCGTGGGGGACACGACTTGGAGGAGGGCAGGAGGACGCAGGGGCAGGAGGATCAGGTGGTCTGTTCAATCGTCCCTTTGACAGGGACGATGAACAGTGTCCTTAGTTTTCAAATTTTTTTTTTTTGTTTCCTTTGTTAGTTACGGTTTGTGTGATTTGGGCCGAACCACATGTGGGCCCTGCCACATGGGGTTGGTGCCCAATCAAAACGCCCCCTCCCCTTTTTTTTTAATTAATTAATTATTTATTTATTTTACAAAACAATTATTTTTTTGTTTTTTCCTTTTTTTTTTTTTTTTTTTTTTGTTGTTTAAAAAAAACCTTCCTTTTTTTTGTTTTTGTTTTTTGTTTTTTTTTGTTTTTGTTTTTTTTTGTTTTTGTTTTTAATTTTCTATGAATTTGATTTGTTTGGGGTTTTGAAATTTGGGCCCAGTTGCATGTGGGCCTTGCCACATGGGGTTGGTACCCAAAAATTAAACCCCTTTATTTATTTACTTATTTTTGTTTTTTGTTTTTTTTTTTTTTTTTTGCTATATATTTTTTGAATTTTAAATTTTGTTATGTTTCCCTTTTTGGGCTAAACCCCCACACATGTGGGGGAAAGCAAAAAGTATTTTACTTTACAACAAAAATTTGAATTTTACAAAGGGGTAGTGTGGGTCCTACCTTAGATTTGGCTTAATGGGCCCAAGCTTGGGCCCAAAAACAAGGTTTTATCCATTTTGGACTTGAAAAGGAGCCTTGAGCCCATGGGACTTTGCCTAGGGCTTGGGCTAGGGCTAGGGTTAGACCTAGTTTTAGGTCTAGGGTTTAGGTGAGCAGGGTGTAAAAATTGGGTGCTTACACCTTTATGTCTCAAATAGCCCAGCCCACTCAGTACTATCAGCATCCTCCAAAATTCCAACATATTCAAAACCTTTACCCAGCTCAATGGACCCAGTTGACTCCGAATGTGCTGAAAGCCATCTCCACATAGCCACAAATACTGGACCGTACCCCTCCCCATCTCCTCGTCGAAAAGATATCACCCACCTCACTAAATCAAAAATCTTTTCCCCCTCATCCCATTATGCTACCTCTACAAACCTAGATGTATCGAGTTCCAATCAACACCTTCCTGCCAGTCTTGAGCCGGAATACTTATCAGGAGTGCCTGTCTCAGAGCAGCCACCCCGTCCACAATGAAAAGCTTAATCTGGAACTGTCAGGGGTTGGGTCAACCCCGGACAGCTCGATTCTTGAAGGACCATGTCCTTCGTTTTTGACCCATGGTAGTTTGTTTAATGGAAACCAAAAATCTTCGCTCAAGAATTGATGCAATAGCTAGATGTATCAAAATGGATAACGTGTTCACGGTGGGGCCTTTGGGCTTGTTTGGTGGTTTGGCTATTCTCTAGCAAAATGCAATTTCCCTCTAAGTTCAGTCGGCCACACCTCACATAATCGACATCATCGTCAAAGAAATTATTCACTCTCATCCCTGGAACCTAACTCTCATCTATGGTCCTAATGAATTACCAATCAGGAAATTGTAATGGAACGAGTTAGCCCAACAAGGACAGCGACAGAGTAATTCGTGGTTGTGTGTGATTTTAATGATGTTTTGTTTGAGTTTAAAAAGCAGGGGGGCAACATTCTTTCCCCTTCACGGATGCAACCATTTCAGGACATGGTTTCTCAGGCTAACTTCATTGACCTCGACAATCAGGGACCCCAATTTACCTAGTCCAATAGAAGGGCGGGCGATCATCATATAGCAGCCAGGCTTGATCAGGCTTTGGCCAATCCGGATTGGAGAGAATCCTTTCCCAATGCTATAGTCCAGGTCCTTCCAGCAATAGGGTCTGATCATTCACCTTTACTTATTGATCTCAATCCTCAATTTCATCGCCGAAAGAAGCTCTTTCGTTATGAAGCTATGTAGGATATGCACTAGGGTTGCAAGGAGGTTATTCGCCAGGCATGGGACAAACCGGTTGTTGGGTCCAACATGTACAGGTTGTGCCAACACATATATGGATGTCGCCAAGAACTAATGCGCAGGAATAAAAGCTCTTTCGGCAATCTAAAAGACAAGATCACCAAATTAAAAAATAGACTTACCGAGGTGCAAGCTCAGGACCATTTGGTGACAGGGCTCCAATTATAGCGAGACATCACTTGCGAACTGGATGATGCATATCATTAGGAAGAGGTGTTTTGGAGCCAAAAATCCCGAATCGACTAGTTGATAGCGGGTGATAGGAACACTCGTTTTTTCCACCTATCCACAATTCAGTGTCGGCAACAAAATAGAATAACGACCATTAAAGATGACATGGGGAACTGGATTCACGGAGAATTGGATGTGGAATAGCACATTATGGCTCATTTTGAAGACCTTTATGCCTCGGGGAATCCTTTAAAGATAAATGATGTTATTGGGGCCATTGAAACAAAAGTTTATGCTCAGATGAATGAAGATCTGGAAAGAGAGGTTTCAAATGAAGAAATTCAGCAAGTTGTATTCTAATTGGGAGCTTCTAAAGCTCCGGGTCCCGATTGTATGCCCGCCCAATTTTTTCAGAAACACTGGGAAACAATTGGGCCCGACTTGTGCCTTGCCATCCACAATTTCTTCACTAAAGGCTTCCTGTTGCAACAGATGAACTTCACCTACATAGTGCTAATTCTTAAGACAGCCAATCCGGAAGGTATGCATCAACTTCGCCCCATTAGTTTATGCAATGTAATATATAAAGTTATTGCAAAAATTTTGGCTAATAGGCTTAAGGTCATCATTCTCGAGCTTATAAACCCAGCTCAATCAGCCTTTGTCCATGGTCGACAAATCATAGATTATGTGCTTATTGTTCATGAGATACACCATTTTCTCAAGAGAAAAACTAAGGGGCAGGATCAACACTTAGCAGTGAAATTGGATCTCAATCGGGCTTATGACCGTGTTGAATGGGAATTTCTATTTCCGGTTATGTCAAAAATAGGATTCTCAGCATCTTGGATCCATCTAATCCGGCAATGTATCACCATCGTCACTTATGCAGTGCTTTTGAATGGGGAACCAAAGGGTTACATTAAACCTTCAAGGGGACTTCGGCAGGGAGATCCTCTTTCCCTGTATCTCTTTCTCTTTTGTACTGAAGCGTTATCATGTCTCCTTCATAGGGTTGTGCATGATCATCATTTGAGTGGCATCAAGCTTGCTCAGAGGGCTCCGATTGTATCTCATCTATTCTTTGCGGATGATAATCTTATTATGTTGAAAGTGGATCTTGAAGAATCAAACAGGCTTATGCACCTGCTTCACACTTATAGTCGAGCCTCGGGGCAAACAATAAACTACCACAAATCAGGCCTCTCTTTTAGTGCAAACACTCCTTCAAGATTCAATCATATGATTGGCAGACTTCTTCACATTCGTAAGCTCTCAACTCCGGAAAAATACCTTAGTTTACCTTCAGTATTTGGTAGAACCAAAATGCAGCTTTTTGACTCGATCAAACAACGAGTACTTAATCATATTCAAGGTTGGAAAGGCACCCTTCTCTCTTAAGCGGGAAGGGGTTTCTAATCCGAGCGGTAGCCCAAGCTATACCATCTTATGTCATGAGTTGTTTCCAAATTCCGAAGAAATGGATTCAAGAAGTGAGTTCGGCATTAGCAAACTTTTGGTGGCACTATGCACAAGGTCGTAAAATTTATTGGATATGTTGGGATCAGTTATGCTTGCCAAAGGATAAAGGGGGATTAGGATTTCGGGACATTCAGGCTTTTAACCTAAGTCTTCTTGCCAAGCAAGGTTGGAGGTTGATTCAAGATCTAACTTCCCTATTGGGGGATTTAATGAAAGCTATTTACTTCCCAAATTCTTCTTTTATGAATGCTAAAATAGGATCTCACCCATCATGGGGGTGGCGGAGTTTTCTAGCGGGCCGTTGTCTTCTTGAAGCAAGCACTCGATGGAAAATTGGATCGGGCGAGGGAGTTAACATATGGAAGGATCCGTGGGTGCCCACTCTACCACAATTTCA
Organism: Tetracentron sinense; assembly: GCA_015143295.1. Classification (NCBI taxonomy): domain Eukaryota; kingdom Viridiplantae; phylum Streptophyta; class Magnoliopsida; order Trochodendrales; family Trochodendraceae; genus Tetracentron; species Tetracentron sinense. The sequence continues at coordinate 36,312,415 of CM026568.1, read as the reverse complement.
TCTCATCCCCCTCCCAGGGATTGATTGTAACAACTTGAAGGTCTTGTCTTTGATTGACCCTAACACCATAGGGCGAATTTTTATCGTCTCCATATTTTGATGCAACCCAGTCAATGTCTGAAGTACTTAAAATCCTTACCAGTAATTTCAGCGGTCATGATAAGCTTTTATGGCATTTTTCTAAATCTGGTCAGTACCAAGTCAATTTGGGTACCCATCTTGCCCACCAATTAGTCCAGGAGGCTAGGCCTTCGGTGAGCTATAATCTTCACCTCATGATCCTTCCTTTATGGAAAACTGTTTGGCATATTCCTATACCTCCCAAAATTCAACTATTTCTATGGAGAGTTTTGCGTAATGCCCTACATATGGCTACTAATCTTTGGCGTAGGTACATGATGGTGGAAGAATCCTGCCCTATAAGTCGCGAAGTTCTGGAAACTATCATTCATTTATTTTTGGAATGCTCTTGTTCCCGCAGTATATGGTTTAGTGGTTGTCTATCCATCCGAATTCTAGACGATCACTCATCTTTCAACTCTTGGTGGCATAGATGGACGCAACACTCTCAATTCAATTCGGGGACAAAGGATCTGACTGTTTATCTGAGTATGGTTCTATGGAATATATGGCTGCTTTGAAATGACATAGTGTTCAACGGGAGTTCTCCCAGCCCTCCAAAGGCCATATCTCAAGCTGAAGATCAAGCTCAAGAAGTCATTAGGCGAATATTAGCAGTCACACCCAAGCCCAGTCTACTCATGCCAGGTCTGGTCCTTAACCTAGAAGCTATTAGGGATCTGCTCGACACGGAATCAAAATTCAGGTGGATGGGGTAGCCCTTCCCTTAGGTGCGGCAGTAGGCATAGGAGTGGCCGTATGGAATACCCGTGGAAATCTTTTCTACGGTATGGCAAAGCCTCTTTACGATGGTTCAACTCATATAGCAGAAGCGGAGGCAATTTGCTTTGGTCTAATGGCAGTAGAAAAATATGGCTAGCAAGATGTGATGATCAAATTTGACGCAAAAGAAATTATTGACTTCCTAAAGGGATCTTTGAGGTATATTCATTGGGACATTTAGACCATCTTGGATGATATTAAAGTGCTCTGTGACGTATGTAAAGTTGCAGGTTTTCTCTTTGTTAGACGTACTCTTACTAAGATTGCTCATCAGAACGCCCAGAAAGCCTTAGCTTGCAGTATCGCAAGAGATATGCATATTTCTATGTTTGGGTATTCTGTTGTTAGGTCTTTGGATCCTCTTGTTAATCCAGGAGTCTCAACTGTAATTCCTATTTCGTCTTAATGCATATCTTCTTAACAAAAAAAAGTCGATGGACTACTTAAACCCCTTGATTGGCAAAGATCGAGAGTTTGGCTGATTTGGTAGATGAGCAATGCAAATTTGCTATGTCTTTACTTTAGTTTTTTCTATTTTTAAACAAAAGGACAACAAAAGTGAGACATCAGACAAAAAAGTACTCTGTTATTTCGTCTTCTTGTAAAAAATAAGGGAGATTAGGAAAGTGGACATAACATTGCTCTTTGGTAAATACTACAAAGACTAAACACCCTCTATTAATTTAAACTAATTTCTTAAATATATAAGAACAATCTAGAGATTTTACATTTCTACTTATATGTGGACATAGAATTGCTCTTTGATAGGCCTTGTTCTAGTTAAAATAGATATGTAACAAAAATATATGTAAAAAATAGATTTGTAAATAGTAAAACCATTTAGTAGTGCCCAGTAAAAGACAATTTTTTTTTTTTAGAAATAGTGTTTAGTAACATCATGTTACATCTTATTGTACGAACAATTGATATCATTTTATAACAAATAATAATAAAAATTGGTAAAAATAAATAAAAATGTTAAAATATTTGTTCCGACATTTATCGGCAAATAGACTGGCTTTTCTTTAGAAAAAGTACAAAAAAAACTTGAATTTTTTTTTTAACATTTAGTTTTTTTTTCCTATAGCAAGTAGATGCGCTACCAAGGGTGAAGCCAGGATTCTTTTTTTTTTTGGGGTGGTGGGTGGGTGGGGGGTTCAGGTAGCCCCGAATCTCTTTTTGAGGGCTAAGTTCATGGGTCATCGTGTCCGTTTGCAAGGAAAATAACTTTCGTTTCCTCAGAAGTTTAGGGGTAGGGGGGCTAGAGCTGCCCGGCCCCTTGGCTCCACCCCTCTCCAGGCTACACCCCTATTAGCACTATATAAAAAAAAAAAAAAAAAATCCCAAAATTTCAGGAGGCCCCATGTGGCACCACCCCTAGCACTACCGAATGGTCTAAAACGTTAACGCCCAATAGATATATCTATTATGGAGTCAAATCCTCTACGGTGATAACCGGATTTGGCAAATCCGGTTATCACCCCTAGAGGTCGCCACGTGTCTCCTTAGACACCCCTTAACCGTGGGTAAGATTTACCCACCCCTAGGGTTCGCCCACTTATTTTTGGTTTTTTTTTTAATAATAATTCTTTTTTAAAAAATTAAAAAACTGTTTTTAGAGTTTTTTTAATATTAAAAACAGTTTTTTAATTTTTTTTAAATTATCATTTAAAAAAAAAAACAAAAATGGATGGGTGAACCCCTAGGGGTGGGTGAACCTTACCCACAGTTAAGGGGTGTCAAAGGAGACACGTGGTGACCTCTAGGGGTGATAACCGGATTTGCCAAATCCAATTATCACCGGAGATGATTTGGCTGGCAAGTAGACCCAAATTTTAGAGATTCCAATCATGGTCTATGACAACCAAGACAAACCATACAAAGACGAACCCGAAGTTCGTTACTATCAATCATGTATCAAGAGCAGCAGAAACCACGTGGTAACATCTGCTAAGCAAATTGTCTTGTAAACTCGCAAGATGTGCACCACGTGGCAGGCACTTAAGGCCTCCCTCTTCGGAAAAGGTAGAGGAAATTGCAGTTCACTGCTCTTGTTGTTCATAGCTTAGAAAGTTCGGATTAATTTTGTCATTCAAATGAATAAAATTCAATTAAAAAAAAATACCATGAAGGTTCCCAAATGGACTTTTGCAATCCAATTCCATACAGCATTTTGTTTTAGATTTTTAATTGCTTCTTCACTTCCTCTTTTTCTTTTTTTGGGAGGGGTACTTACCGTACTTTCATATCCTTGATCGTTCTAAATTATCCACATTTTAACCCAACATAGCTGCAAATTTTTTAACACAAAACACTTGACTTTACGCTTCCCCCAAATTAATCCACCAGGCCAGACACCTTCTCTCATATCATCCTTTTCCTTTTCCCCGAATTAGCTCTATAAATAGATATTCTTACGCTTCACTGTGTACGGTCGTGAACAAATGTGTTGGTGAGATTTGGAACTATGCCAAGCGGAGACATATCCATCTCAAATTTGGCACAGCCCAACCCCTCCTCCCCAGATCTCTTCCCACCCTATTCCGATACTTCTCACAGTTTTCATAACAATTCATTTTACCGGTAAGCAGGGGGTGTGCATGGTTTACTATTTTTGGAGGTGTTTTTTTCCGGGGAAATGCTAGCCTTAATTGCTTTCACCCTCGATAGTCTCTAAAGGGGTAATAAGACAAATCACTCTAGGTAAAGCCAACCATAAAATTGTTTGTCTTATTACCCCCATTGAGGGCGATTGAACTTGCATTCTCCGCTTTTATATCCTAATGGCAAAGTCATGCTCATTTGCCCTCCGATACAGTAGAGCCGATGCTTCCACCCTGTAAAAACACCAACATTTTATGTCCAAATAAGCATCAATACTAAATACAAATTTCATGAGGAGAACCAAGATGCTTCTTACCAGCTGGGGTACACAACACATCTTCTTGTAGACAGAGCCCAATTCACCTGTTCGAGTAAAAGGAGATAATTGTTCATGATGGTTCTTTGTGAAGATGAAATCTAACATACTAATCAGCTAGATCTTTAGGACAGTCTACCAGTGGCATAGCTATTTAATGACCATCCAATCTGACATGATGACTGATCGGACAAAGAGGTTCCTGTGAAGTGAGTGGTTAACTGGGTATACTCATTCAATAGGATGGTTTTTTGGTCTAGAACTTCTATTTGCGTCTATTAAAAAGTGTGCCCTATCCCTGTGCTGCTATTCCATTTTTATGTTCTCGCTACATTCTATCCTGCAGGTACCTAAGATCTTCTCTTTTCAAACAATCTGAAGAGGTAGAGGTCACAATTAAGAGGAAAAGAGCAAGAATACCTTATCAGTTCCAAGACAATTGGCAACTACATGGGTAACCTGTTCATCTAACTGGTTAGTGCACACAGCACCAAACTGCTCGGCCGTCTGCCACAGTGGGTGTAGGTGAGGGTTGGCTTCACCAACTGGGAAGACCCTGCTGAAAACTATACGGCAACCAGCCAAGATCTTCTTCTGCTCTGAGGCAAGGATGTCTCTAACATCCACTTCATTTAAGGAGCGGTGTGAGAAAAAATTCTGGTGTATTCTCTCAATAACCTATTTCAAGGCAATAACAGATAATAAGAAAGGGATTAAGTGATTCTCAATAGAGTCCTTAGCACATGCACAGGACCAACGACTCACCGCCAAGGAGGATGCCAGAGTCCCATCTTCCGGTCTTTCATCACGATCTCTCTCAAGAAGAGAAGGACCCAGAAGCCCGAATTGTCGTCTACTAAAGGGAAAATAAGTGTATCTGCAATACAAATCATTCAGGATAAGTATAGGGATTTATACATTTGATCGGATTGATTTTTTGACACATGTCTCCTGATGGACCCACTTTAAAATCCGATGGTCAAATTTAATAAAAGACAGCCCTGTGTCATCTTTCTAGAGGGACCGCTCATTTAAAGCTTTAATGAGCATGGCTCATTAGTATCCTTCCCTATGTATATATACTTTCCTACCAAGAAAAAACAAGTAGAAGAGGAGATGGATGCTAGATCAAGGTTTGCTTACCTCTCCACAGCTATCAAGTTCAGTTTGTTATGAGGCCAGACTCTTACAGAATCATCTATTATCACCACAGCTGATTCCATACCCAAAACCCCATCTAGATCCTTACTCTTGGGAAGTCTCACATCACCATCAAAAGGATCCACATCATCGCCCTTTGAAATAACCCGTCCAGCAAATAAAACCCCAGTTGGATCGAGCACTTTCGCCATCTCCGTGGCATAAAGTTTGTTCCCCATTGTGTAAATATGCAGCTCATAAAGCTTACTAGCCTAAAATGCAATCACAAAAAATCATAGAGTGCTTCAGAATAAAGTGCAAACACTTCTCTGGGTATTTAAGAATGAGAAAATCTTAGGACACTACTACCTTCTCAAGAAAATGCCAGATCCCTGGCCGCAATTTGGTCCACATTCCCATTTGAGGAAACCGGAAGAGTTGCCTCTGCAGATTTTCACGATCTTGTTCTTCCTTCTTTCTCAAAATATCTTCGTGCACTGGGTCTACTTCAACAAACTGGTATGGAAGAGAGTTAAAATAAATACAATGCACCCCCTTGTAGTACTTTATTGTATACATCTATATGATATACCTTGGCTGAATTAAGAAGAGTGTGGTCCAGATCCAAAACAAGGCAAAGCTTCCGGGCTGCAAACATTTTGTTCTGTTCTTCTATCCTCCTTGCTCTCTCTCTCTGAATAGCAGCTTTTTGCTGGTCATCGTACCCTTCAAATAGATGTTCAACATCTCCCCACATGTTCTGTGATTGAGAGGGATCAGCTGTGCAATCGGGTATCAAACCAATCCCAATCTTCTGGTCGTCAGAGTCTGTTGGTACAGCTTTCACTTCCGCCTTATCCTTATTATCTGGTACTGGTAGGGAAGAAACAATATGAGGATCTATTGTGGGGGTATTAGTTGCTTGGGAATCAGAAAAAAAATCAGCGATATTTTTCAGCTTCTCAACCAGCTGAGCATTATCTGGAGGCAGAGTGGATTGAGAAGGCATTGAATTTGTCTCTGCCTGCTCCCCTTGCTGTCGGACAGTCAGAATGTCCTTGCTTCCCTGAATGCTTGGTGGAGGGGGTCCCTTTGTTTTGATCGGTTCAAATCCTAAGCTCTCACTCTCTTGAAATGTATTGTTCCGAAGAATACGTCGAGGGTCGCAAGGTTTCAAGTGGATTTTTCCCCTTTCACCCTGCGAGTTCTGTGGATAATTAAATACAAACAATGGTTCTGCTCATGAGAATAGAATGAAAGTAGGAACGAAAGCTTGTGGAAATCTAGAGAGAGTATCAAATATAGATGTCAATATGTTGAGATATTTTAAGTAAAAAAAAAAAGAATGCCGTAGTTTATTCCATTTAATGTCATAGGAGAGGAGCAGATAGGCTGAGTAAAGCCTACCAAATTCTCATACTTTTAGACGTGCCAAGTAAAATCAAGATAACATAGATTAGACGACAAACAAATTAGCATATGTTATGCATACAAAAAACATTTGTTTCAAGATAATACAAATAAGCTGAATTCATGAATGAATAACCATACGAAGAACTTTCCTGAAACAACATTAGAAACAGAATTTTGGAATAATATTGCCCGGACTTTTGTAAATGGTAAATCATTTAAGATGTGCATTATATATGAGCAGTGAGCTATAGATGTTTGGAAAATAAGATATTCTTCTAGAAATATTATTTTAAATGGTAACATTTTCTAAAATCACCTTCCAAAAAAAAACATTTTCTAAAATCAAGGAGCAATATACAAAATATAAGGTGCATAGGAGAGAAAGATACAAACTTAAAGGGCACAAAAGTATCAAGCCCATGAAATTGGATTAACGAGGTACAACTGCAAGGTTTAAAATAACAGCTTCGACGATTGTAACGGACCTGCTGAAACCGTTACGTAATGCTGTTACCATTGCGGCCAGTCCCTTCTTTTTTTTGGGTCTCATTTTTGCTATAAATGACACTACCTATGGTTGTTTATAGTAAAACGACCCTTTAAAAAAAAGGTCCTATTCTAAGTTGATTTTAGAAAAAACAACTATTTCTAGGTCAGTTTTAGCTTCATCTTCTTCTATTTTTGTTTTGTTTTTTAAAGTATTTTATTGGTTGTCATTTGTTTAGACTTAAAACGTTACTATATGTGTTGCTTTTAGTATAAAGGATGATTGTTTTGTTTTGTTTTTTTTTTATTATAAAAAGCATTTTTTTTTTCATAATGTTATTTATGTTTCAGGTACGAAATGGTTCGGTGTCTTGCGTAACGGTTTCGGCGATATTTAAAACTATGATGGGGTGAGAGCTTCCCATCTATCATCTATGTATCTATGTTTCTTGGAAAGGAAGTATGATAATGCTCACCATTGGAGCTCTTTGGACAGGAACCTGAGGTCTTCCTGCTGTATATTGCTCAAGCTCTGAAGTCTTGGACGAAGCAACATTCACCAAGGGAACTGTTCCCATTACTGCATTCGAGTTGGAAGGATGCATTGTATTTTGGGCTGGATCACCAGACTTCTGCTGAACTTCCACTGCTAATTTCTGGCGTCCCGTCTCAACAAGATGCATCAGAATGGTTGGATCCACAGCAATATCCTTCAAGAAAGAAGGCCAGGAAACAGTGGTACCAGTACCTGTTATTGGTAACTGCTGATTTTCGGCAGTTGCCACATTGAGGTTACCATTGCCAATTCCTCCATTTTCCAATTTCCTGGGATCAGTTCCCATGTTCTCTGTTGGTCGGTTGTCAGTATAATGGGGTCTAATTGTACTGCTATCACCTAAAATACCACCGCTTTCTAATACCTTTGGCACATCTCTAGCAACCCCATAATTTGTCAACCCATTTCTTTTCCTTTTCAAGGCATGGCCATCCAACACAGACTCTTCAATCAACTTGTGCTTCCTTGAACTAATTGTTCCTCCAATTAGCTCACTTTTAAGTGCATTATACTCTACAGAAAGAGGACCTTGGTTTGAATCCAAAGCACCATTGGGGCTAAAATATGGAAGCCTAGGATCTCTACTCTTTGTCAGGGCTCTTAAAGTGGGATTTGACCCAGAACTCACATGTCCAGCATTTTTGGCAGTAATCAATCCTTGTCCACTAGATCTATCCATATGGGGGGTAGTAGAACCAACAAATCGCAATGGAACTGGTGGATTTATAGTTACCAAATTACCAACAGTGGAAGAACTGGAAACTTCCACTTTGGTGTCACCATCTCCATCATCACACTCCTCTGAAGGGGTTGGGCTCGGGAGCCTGTTTCTCAAAAGGAGCAAAGACCGACCAAAGTTTTGTTGGTAGGTAGAAACAGCTTTCAGGGCATCAGTTTCATAAGGATCCATTGTAATATCTTCTGTTTTATGTAGCACCCTTGTTGCGGCCAAATCTGATCTAACCGCCCCATCTCCACTAGCCCGTGGTTTTTGTTCAGGCAAAAGCGGTGGGCATTCCCGCGTGGGTGAAGGAAGGTTGTCTTCATTGTGATCCCTGTGAAGGTCAAGCAAGGGAACAAAACCCCCTTTACCCTTAGAGCCAAAGGACAGTCCCGGTTTTGAAGCCTTAGACCCCATATTTGAGTCATTTTGATCAGATATTGGCTCCACTAAAAACTTCTTTGAAGAACTTAAATCATGGCCAGGATTTTCAGCTAATTTACCAGATTCGTTCAGATTCGTCACATCACTGATCCATATGTCCTTCTCTTTATCCATGGACTTAATACTCGACAAAACAGTTTGAGATTTCAGGGAGCACACCATGGCTTCTATCTGTGACAACAAACACCAAGTTGAGTTTCTCTAACCATTGAGACATTGTTCTATACTAAACTAACTAATACGAGAACAGACCTCTTTCATCTGCTTAGGTGAGAAAAGAGCAGGATCCTGGCTTTTTACCTGAGCAAGCAACCTGTAGCAGGAAATAGGAGAAAGGGGTATAACTAACCATTGTAGGAATAGAAATTCATAATAACAAAGTAATTAGCTCAGAAAGAACCTTGCTATAATGTCCCCATTCTGTTCCTGCTGATTTTGATTCATGATATTGAACAACTGCGTCAAAGCACGTGAGATTTTACAGAAGAGCCTGAATTCTAGAGGTGATGAGACATCTTAAAAGGATGTTTTGGTGAGCAGGGCTTAAAGATCATAGCAATGAGGAAATATATAACTTGAAATAATCTAGTGTTTCTTACGAAATTAACAGCTTCAATCCCAGTAAATAACTTCTGAACGAGATCATCCATTGTTGGAATACGATCCTCCAAAAACATTCGTTGCAGGCTCTCAAAAGACATCCGCAGTAGTGAACAGACTTCATGAAAGGATCTACAACAAATTAATCAACAACATCAGCCAACACGCATACTTTTATCTTTGTTTGGAACAACATCAGAAAGTGATTAAATTGGGCTATATGTTCTTTATAGTTCAAGAACCCAAACCCAGAGAATAATCCAACAGCCAACTTACTTCTTAGCATCTTTCACATTTACAGTCTCTAAAGTTTCTCGAGCCAATTTTAGCCTCTTCTCGAACTCCCTCTCTTTCAAATCCAATTCCGAATATGGTTTCTCTACCATCTCCAGATCTGAATCAATCTCTCCTTCCTCCAGTTCCCCTTTCTCCTGACCTCCATCAAGGTCCACCACTCTACTATCGATCTCCTCATCACTACTATCATCGATTACAACTGCCGAAGGATTTAAACTTCCCTTATTATCTTCTCTGCTATTTGCCAAAATATTAGATGAAGATCGCTTTGATTTCTCAACTAATCCGAAGTCCCAGACAAAGATCTGGTCCAGAGGTTTGTTTTGCACCATCTGTGACCATGGAAGATTGTGCGAACCAGACGCATATCTTTTAGAAATTTTGGACTTGAATAGATCCCCTATCCCAACCATAGACTCTCCTTTAGGTTTCAAAACCCCAGAGACCTGTTTGAATTCCACTTCACTGATTTCTTCAACAGAACCCGAATCGGAAATCTCTCCCTCCTCCATATCTTCAACAAGAGATCCAACTTTCGCCATCCAAGCTAGGGTTTCTTTCTCTTGGGGGTTACAGAAAAAACGATTAGATCCAACGACGTGCATGAGTTCTGCCACACTACCAGAAACATAAATCTCACACAGAGATCTTCGAGGGATCAAAAAAATAAATAAATTAGGGTTTTTCCCTGGACCCGGAATGTTAAAGAGGCGATTTGAATCTCTGAACCGCCGATTTTAGCAAAATCAAGCTTGTTTTGTAGGTCAAAATTCAGAGATTAATCTGAATCAGTTTCCAACTGTAACTTTCCACTCTTCTTCCTTGAAAACAAAAAAAAAGAAGGGTTTAGACTTGAGAGCGAGCTCGAATCAGAGAAAAATCTTCTAAGAAAATACACGGAAGCAGGAAAGGAGGATAGTTATAAATAAAGGGCAAAGGACCGAGTGGATTTAATATTGAACAGGATTCCACTCCGGCACATGTCAGAGAGATTAGCTCAGGAAATAACAAATACACGACACGTGTCTCATTAACATTTTTTGATTGGTATTAACTCCATTGATTAATGGTAAATTAAGAAAATTAGAAAGGACTTAACACTTGTCACGTTTTATACTAGTTGAGAGAAAATCTCTGTGGCAAGTGGGGCAGAATATTCAGACTCCTAAGTTTTAAATCCAGGCCATACACGCAGTAACCCGGAAAAGGGGGAATATAGGGACTCTCGGCGGAGGAAGTAAATTCATGATCTGGATATAGCCTAGTAGTAACTCGTAACTGCAGCAGGTGTGTATTCGAGCCGATCTTAGCCCACCTCGGCTCGGCTTGAACTTCAGGCTCGATCTCGACTCGGCTTGGCTTAAATTATAGTTTGAAAAGTTCGCCTCATATACATATAGCTTGGCTCGAGTTCAAATTGATTCAAGCTCGAGCGGAGCTCGGCTTAATTTAACTGAAAAAATGTTTTAAAATAAATAATAATATTTTATTTATATATAATATTATTATTATTTATATGAATAATAATAATTATATAAATAATATATTTTTTTTTATATAATATTCAAGCCAAGCCTCAATCGAGTCAAGCTTCAAGCCGAGCCAAATTAAACATGCCTTTGCTCGAGCTCGAACACATTTCAAGCTTGAAAAATTAGTTTGACTCAACTCGATTGAGCCAAATTGTTTAGCTTAAGCTTGGCTTTAGCAAAGTATTAGGCACGGATCCAACTGAAAAATCCCTTGATTTGAAAGGTTTAAGGTCGAACAGTGCTTTCATACTTACAGGAGATGAGGGGGATCGCAAATTAACCACTTTAGCAACTAGCCACTTTAGCAGAAGGATCAACAACAGGCGGTCAAAATGGTACCCGAATCCATTTACGATCTCGAGTTTCGAGACACATCACACTTCCGCTCGGGTCGAGCCTGGCACTCGGCCCTTAGACACCGGTGATCAGGAAGGCTCTTTCCGACTGAGTTTGAATTCTATTTCTCATGTAGTAGTGTCAAGGTACACCCCTATAACTGTTAAAAGACCCCTAACTTTGAACGTAAAGACTAAGGTATAAAGTAACCTTCTTGAGATAGCAGACCCTCTTAGGTATCTAATAAGAATTAGTCTAGGGATACTCCCAAGGTGTACTCCCAAATCCTAATCATTTATCTAAGTTATTAAATGGTTAAGATTAGAGCTGATGTGGCATTAGAAAATATAAAATAAGTCAACTCAAATCCTGACCTTTAGTGGTTGGTTATAAACGGTTAAGATTAGGGAGTAGATTTTGGAGTATATTTAGGAGTACCTATAGACTGACTCATCTAATAATACCAGTTCTTTTTTTGGGCAATATCATTTAGTTTGGGGATTAGAGCTCTTGCGAACTCATCACCTAGATCCCCAGACATCCCACAAAAGAGAGGCCACACACTACAACGTGTGCAAGCGACAAGGTGTAATACCAACTTGTTATTAGATCCCTTTTCTTATGATTAGAAAATGGGGAAAGTTAACCTTCATCAAGATTAAGAGAACTTTGACGAACTTCATTAGGTTTTTTACGCCTATTTAATTGGACACCATTCAATGAATGTAAAAGGTATTTTAATATTTTTATAAGGGACAAGATTGATTAACAAAACTAAGTCAACAGAAATACTAACCACAGCCACAACTATAATGGATAAAATTCGTAAAATAAGCAAGTGTGGCAAGGGCGAGTAGAATATTTGTGCGCTGGATGACGATGTCAGAATTCGTCGCTATCAGGACGATGTCAGAATTCGTCGTCATCAGGACGAGGCCTCAAAACGTCGTCATCAGGACAGTATCCAAATTCGTCATCATCAGGACGATGTCGTAACTCGTAGTCAAGGCATGATATCAGTATTCGTGGTCGAATGACGATATCAACGTAGAAGACGGTATCAACTTGAAGGACGAGACCAACGTAGAGGACGGAACCGACTTTCAGGACAAAGTAATCAGGAGGTGATCTCTATAATCTAGCAATTAGGAGTTAATAATGGTCATCTCAGCCTGCAAACAATCCAGAACCGACCTGAAGAAAGTAAGCCCACACGTGTGAGACATATCAAAGAAAGTACGCTTACACGTACGACACGTATGAAGGAAGATTCGTCTGACATATTTGGTAATGATCACAAATCAAGTGGTAAGATCATGCATGGGCATAGATGAGCATGCAAAGGCATCCAAACTCAAGCCTATAAATACCCCAGATCTCTTACGAAGAAAGGGTTGGTGGGTTGGAAGAGGATGAAGAGATCACAAAGGGAGGGGGGATGACTGAACCTCGATCATTTGAAGCCTTGATCAATAAGAAGATCATGCATGAAAAGTCTATACTTTAGACATTCTCTCATTAAAAGTTTGTTCTTTGCATTTCATCTCCAACGTATACTAACTTGATCGTCGGAAGACTTTGTCAGGAGGGGCCCCCACCCGCATTAGCAAATGCGAGCTAGGAGCATACTTGCATCCTTCTTCCAATCAACCTGAGCTAATGATGCATGGACGATCCGAATAATTTCACCCACAAAAATTGGCGCCGACTGTGAGAAACTCATAAATGATTCCACCACCATTCATATACGTTATTTGCTCATGGCAGATAGAGTTCTGAGGAAATGACTAGACTTACTGCCTCAGAGAATGGTCTAACGTCAAAGCAAGTTCTTGATGGGAGGAAGGCTTTGCAGCATATATCTCGTTTATATCCTCTTGAGGGAGATATATTGCAGGCCAACCATGCTCTTGCGCTGTTACAGTAGCAGTAACAGTCGATGTTGGCTCAATTAAGAAGAAATCCGCAGATAGACGCTAATGAATATGACATTGTAAGCACCCAATTTTTACACCTTTATCCTAACCATGGTTAAGGATTATTAACCATGGTTATCCCCAGTCGAGTCCCTTAACCCTAGGACAAACCCTAATTAAACCTTAGGTAAACCCTAGCCTAGCCTAGCCCTAGCTGTAGCCCACCCTAGCCCCAGCCTAGCCCCTAGCCTAGCCTAGCCTAGCCCTAGCCAAGCCCTAGTCGTAGCCTAGCTTAGCCCTAGCCAAGCCCTAGCCTAACCCTAGGACTTAACACTTGTTAAACCCTAACCCTAGGTCCATAAAACCCTAAAGGGTCCAAATCCTCGGCCAGGGCCCAAGCCCAGGACCCCAAAATTCAAAAAATCAGCCAGTACCGCATGCCTGCAATGGGCCAGGGCCTAGGGGTGTCAAAGGGCCGAGGTCAACCCTAGCCCTATCCTTCCTTATAAGAGTAGGGTCATAGCCCATCAAGGGCCAGGGTTGATTGGGCCCTAGCCTGGCCCCTCAAGGGCCGGGGCCTAGCCGGGCCGGCCAAAGGGCCAGAAGAAAGAGCGGAATTTTTTTTGGCATCTAAGATGATAAATTTTTTTTACTACACCAACTGTCAACCTGACATGGAAATGAATAAACTCCTCTTTTATTTCGGGTTTGAGACCGACATTGCAACAAAAAGAAAAGAGCAATGACAGAGTTTTAAAAAAAAATTACTCGTCAGTCACAGTCATGCATAATAAACCAAAACATAGTATAGGTAAACAAACAGAATAATAAAACTATATAGAACAAAATTTAAAATATTTTTAAATATAAAACTGAGAGTAAGATATGAGAGAGAGAGAGATGATCGGTGAAGAGCCAAAGTGGTATGTGGCCTGTGCGATTGAAGTTGAAGAATGAAGAGGCAAAGTCTTTCGATCAGAATTCAGAATGTGAATACAAGTTAGGGTTTGGTCTGTGTTAGGTTGGTTTTTATAAGGTCTGTAGTTGGCGCAATTACAAACATAGCCCTACTTTCATAACATTAATGAAACGTTAAAGAGAGCATATTAGTAAAATTATTAAAAAAATATTTATCTTAAGATAAAGTAAGGTCGGGCCGGGCAGGGAAGGGTTGGGCAAGGGGAGCCCTAACCGGCCCAACAAAACAAGGGCTTCCAATTTTTTGGCCCTGCCTAGCCCAAGGGTTGGGGTAGGGCCGAGCTTTGGAAGTCCAAGCAGGGCTGGGTACCCTTCTATATGGGCTTTTTTGATAGCCTTACTAGGGCTCTGTTGGTTAAAACCCTTATTTGTCGCCAAACACATTTCCGATAACCCCATTTTGCAAAAGCATGGGAATGGCGATAAACTTATTACTGTCATTCTTTGTAATCCTTTCCAACAGCTCATCCACTCCCCTGCGGGTTCAGGCATGCCTGGGTCACCCCACTCCAACTTCAGTCACCCCATTCTGGCCTACTGTAGCCCATCCACCTTCGTCCTAATGACATGGGTGTCCCCAATGACTCCAACTATAAATGCAGCACCCTCCATGGCTAAAGGGGACCTACCAATCACCAATCTAAACCCCTACTTGACTCACAAGCCCAAGCCCTCCCCTAGGCACTTTTAGAAACCCCACGAAGTCTCCAGCAATCCCCCAGCTCACCCCTGGTCTATGTGCAGCTTCCCGGCCACCACCACAACACCACCGTGCTCCACCGCCCCTGTCAAGCTTAAGACCTCCACCAGAGTTGCAGCGGGATAAGGCTTCCCCCTACCCCTTTTATCTTGCTTTGACACCCATGTGAGCTCCTGGTCCATTCCAGGAGACTTTCTTCTTTTGTTTTGCAGGTACACCCACTGTGGGTGGGTCTCTCCCACCTTCATAGGTGTGGGAAACCTCCCCCAAGGGCACAACACCACTTCGGTATCCTTAGGGGTCTCTGGGGGTCCCTCAACTAATGAAAGAACCCCTGGAAACATCCTCATTGCAGCCCTGTAGGACATTTTTCAAATTCTGGAAAAATCCAAGAGTGTCGGTAATTACAGTGCCGACACTCCTGAACTAACCCTGGTCCTGTCTAGGGCATGGGTTAACACCCTAACTCCTTATGAGTTTAACCTGAGCTTTGTAGACCCCCCTCATCGCTCTAACCATGGTTAGTTTGCCTGAGTTTAAAAACTGTCATAGTGTCGGTAATCAAATTATCGACATTATGTTATTTTATGTGCAGCATACCTTGGGCCTGGCTTCTCCCAAGGCCCACAATAGGCTCAGGATATTCCTCTCACCGAGAGCTTTAAAACCATGGGTCATGGACCAGGGGTCTACCCCTAACAGTAGTTAAGGCCCCCTAAACTCTGATAAAAAAATGGCTAAACTGTCGGCAATCCATCTGCCGATAGTTTTGGTTTTTGATTTTTCTGGGCCATGTGGTGGCCCACAACCCATGGGGCCCCCCACCAAACCTGACCTGACCCCTGGGGCCCATTCCAACCTTTTCAGGCTTTGCCCTTGCCTTAATCATGGTTAAGAGTTAACCATGGTTAGTTGGTCAAACCTCTTGAAAAATCCAAAATATTCTAAAACTACAGGAAATATCATTTTTGGATTGTTTGCTCATGCCTAACCATGGTTAGATAAGCTTAACCATGGTTAACACTTGGTTTAACTATGGTTAAGCCCATTTAAACCTTGAAAAATACCAAAAAATCATGAAAAATCTCAAATTACATTTTAATCCCAAATCCAACTTTGTAGAGTGTCTAACCATGATTATTCGAACTAACCATGGTTAAATTCATGTCTTAACCATGGTTAGCCCCATTTAACTTGAAAATTTTTAGAGAAAATCTCTAAAAACAACACTTAAGGACCATAGACATACCTTGGACCTTGTCCAACCATGGTTAGCATTCATAACCCTTAGTTATCATAACCATGGCCTACTGGGTCAAACTCATAGCCTACCGGGCTCACCCTCGGCCTATCAGGCCTAATCCAAAGCCTACCATGCTTACCTTTGACCTCCGGGTCCATCCAAGACTTACCGGGCCTAATCTTAGCCTACCGGACCCAATCCATAGTCTACCGGACTAAACCCTAGCCTCCAGGCTTACACTCGTGGCCTACCAGACCTAAACCTTAATCTACCGGACTACCCTTTGGCCTATCGGGCCCATAACCTAGCACCTGGCTAGACTCTAAGCCACCCTTAGTGCACACACACACAACACTCCCCTTAGTCTCAACACGGGCTCATGTTCCAGAACTACGCTCGGTCTGATCACCCCAATATTAGTACGTAGGCAACCCAACCCGGGTTTGACCCTAGTTAAGTTTTTCCCTTTCTTGGACTAGTATAAACTAAACCTCAAGCATTTGACTAATAAACTGACATTAAATTGGCTTAAACCTAGTAAGTAGGGAACCGTTGCAAAACAGAAATGTCGAGGTGCCTAACACCTTCCCTGGGCTTAACCGAACCTCTTACTCAGAACTCTAAGTATATCAAAGACCTTATCCATTACCTGGGACTTATCCCTACTAAATTAATAAGTGGTGACTCATAACAAAACCAGTGAGTACCAAACTCGTGCTCATAGCTCTGGTGACTCTGTTGGGGATCGATTAAATTGTCATACCTTAAGGTTCAACCCGAAACCTAGGTCTAAGCCAAATTAACCTCAACATTACTCAAATGCCTTAGAATTTAGTTTAATATTAATTATTTATACATTTTGAGTGTATTTTGCAATGTGCATCGCATAGATAGCATAGTAGTATAAGAACCCTAAACCCATTAGACAGGCTTATGGCTGTTGGATGATTATCCTCAATGATAGAGGATTAAAAGTCTTGGAGGTCTGCGGAGTTACTCCTACTGGGTGATTACCCTTAGGGAAGGATTCTTAACGCTCTCGCTTACACTAATTGTCCATTTTCAAGGAAGTCGCATATACGATGTTACGTGATCCCCTATCCTGCTAGGAACACACTTGCATTACCCCAGCATGTATACATATAGCCTATGTTAGGGTATAGTGTACAAGCAACCCACCAGGAGAGATACTCTAAACCCTAACCTGCTTACACCTTATACCTGTCTCTAATCGTAGTTGACTATCCAGACACACTCTACCTGGATAACCACCTCGCACAGAGGCATGTGATGAGTCAAACTTGTGCTTGTAATAAAACACATCTTACCCTGCATCTTGACATAACATATGGGGTCCAAATCTCAGGCAAATAGATTGTCATCAGACTTTTCCCCCGCTTTGACCTGATAGGCTCCCGATTCCCAACAACCCGGGTAAAGCATACTGGACCTCTGTCTGACTACCCTATCGGAGCACATGTGCCTTGTCACACCCAATTAAAAATTTAAAAAAATTCTACCATCATCTGCATCATCTTTGCATCCTGCATCTGCATTACACAGTACACTCACATCGAGTCTGTCTCTTGTCCAGTATAGATGGCAGGTCCTTCAGGGATAAACCAGTCAATTGATTAACAGACCCAGCCCGTGCATTTGACTTCACAGGGGGCATGTGATCACAACCTCCAGAAATCAATAAATGCCTTCACCCCGAGTCAGCGTATCGCTTGGGCTCAGTACTACAAAGCCGAGACTATCCTAGACCTATCCATGGTTAAACCGGACGCGCGCTTCATGAATGCAACTATCCAGTGTTGGAACCCATCTTACATGGTGTCTCGTTTTGGTTTGAACGAACTATGTCCAACACTGGAAGAGATTCAGCACATCTCAGGGTTAAACATGGATGGCGAAGTTATTGTACCGTACTATAAGAAAACATATCAGACAGACCTATCCAGGTTCTTGCATCTCAAGTCTGTCTGCTTGTAACCTGGTCCTAACGGCTCTTTTGATCAAATACCCGTGGAATACCTTGAAAAGCAATACAAGAGCAAGTGGAACCCCGACTCCATTACAGCAGAACTTCCTGGTCTCATCGAGTCAATACTAAAGACATGCGCAACACCGGTTCGATCATCATCCTAGCAGAGTTACTCAGGGCTCTCAGTAGACCGTAGAAAGGGCATCTTCCATGCCAGTACACCTCTCTTGAACCTGTGGTTGGTAGGACACCTGTCTATAATCATAACGGTACCAGTTGGCCTCTATAAAGCCTAAAATTTACCTTAGAAGATTTCTCAGAATTAGAGGCCGATAGCAACTGCAGACGGGAATGCCACATTAAGCTATGGAGGTTGAGGTCACATCCCTCCAACAACAAATCATGGGCTTGGATGGTGTGCCCCAACCACCTGACTTCGCGATCTTTAACGGACTTGCCTAAGATCGAGTCTTTTTCTCCTTTTTGAGTCACAGTCCCGTACTCTCCTCCCGCACATCAAATGCCAAATCCTTTCTAGCATCTTCCGCCTCGTTTCATGAACATGCATTCATAATGCTACCCCAGCATTAGGCACAAACACTTATACTGTGCCCCTCTGGCATTATTGCATCATCCATGTACCCTCATTATCGTCCATGCACTGTATTTCACCAGCTAGGATCACTGCACATACACCACATGTACACTGCACCTTACACTTGTACCATCGGTACACTACACTAGCAGCACCGGTACACTACACTAGGCATTTACACATGCACCGTCACCTCATCTGCATTACTAGGGCATTGTACTTGCACCTATCCAGAAAAGCATAGAGCCCGGTTTATCCTAGACTAGGCACCGCCATCCAAGCAGTAGTCTGCACTAGCATCCCTAGGTCCAGTCTATCTTACCCCAGGCATCTTTGCCGTAACTCTGAATCTAGCATCACCAATAAGTAGAGTAAAATCTGCAGCAGGGGTAGGGTATGGGATCGGTATGACGGACCTCGCGTAGACATTGAAAGCTCTGAATCCACCAACAGCTCTATGCATTGAAGTTGAGGGGAAGTACATGAAAGTTCCAATCTGGTCTTTTGTTTGGAACTTGTATGTACCAACAACATTGGACCCTTGGTAGCCCAATCGCGAGAGCTTCCACTTCTATACTCGACCCCAGACAAGATAATGGTATCATATCTCTCACTCTTGTGCCTTTATTTATATAGAAGGTTAAAAAAGATGTATAACGACAATAAAATCTCTCCAGTTTTTGGAATGAAAATGCTTGTGAGACTGTGTAGGGGCCAAGACCATCCCGGTCAAACATAAGACTTGTTTAATAACTATTTAGAGAACTTCAACAATAATTTTTACAAAAAAAACGAGTATTATATGTAGATATTGGTCTCAGATAGAAGATTCCATATGCTAGAAAATTTATCTCCACGTAGTGGCTGTGGATGTCTATGTTAGGGTTTTTCTTATTAAATAAAAAATCATGTGGTCCGGCGCAATCTTTAGGTTTTCAAAACTCGGATTGTATTGCTGTCAATAGAGAATGTTAAGGTTAATGGGTCCCACTAACAAGATGTGATCGAATTGGGACTCTTTAAGTGTTATTAAAGCTAACAACATGGTCAGGGTTGGCGATCGTTAGATCTTTGGTGTGATCCCTCTTAGTCATTGGATCTTATGATGGGTAGGGTTCCAAGGGTATATAAAGCAAAGGGGGTCCCTCTTTTCTCTTACATTAGTTTTAGAAGCCCCGTTGAATCAAACCTAAGGAGAAAAGAGAAGACTTCTCTCATCCTCTCAAGCGCCGAGAAACCCAGCATCACACAGAAAGGGAATAGGGAAATTTCAGCGAAAAAGTATGAGATTATCTCTTTCAATCTTTGTTTCCTTTTGATTATGAATTCTAGAAAAATTGATTGCATGGTCTAGATCTAGGATTGGAATAATCTTGTTTAGGTTTAACATTATTATTCTTGAATCTCAATAATTGGTATCAGAGCACAGGCTTGATCATGTGATTAATCTTTTCCTAATAATCAAATCTAAGTGAGTTTTATTTTTGGATCTAATTAATCAATTTTTTTTATTTATTGATCTTGTGATTCGGATTAAAGGAAATCAAGAAATAAAAAAATTTTAAAGGTAAATAAATTAGATAAACAAATTGATTAATTGTTTTCGGATTTGATAATTAATTTTATTGTTTACGAAATAATTTTTGGAGTTGAAGAATATTTTTTTTTGAAAATACGAGCGAATCGGATTTAAGGAAATAAATTTTTTTTGGGGTTTCCACCGTTTTCGGTTGGACTGCGATTCCGCCGCCGTCCATTGCCGGAGGACGCTACCGGCAGCAGGGTTTAGGTCGCCTGAGTCAGGCCGTCAGTTTGGCACCTGCGGCAGCCGGTAAGGTGGCCAGTATGGCCCCCATCAAAGGGGATTACAGTACGGTATTTAGGGTTTTTAAAAATAAAAATAAAGAATTAAAAAAAAATCAGCTTTCGGGTTGGGAAGACAGGCTTCACGAGGGTCAACCCGACCCTGTGACTCGATCCGATATCGATCCCGATCCAGTGGATATAACCCGAACCTGGATGGGTCTTGGTTTGACCCGCATAATACATGACCCGAATAGGGCATAACCCGACCCGAATGGAACAGAACCCGGTTCAATGGACCGGACCGGACTAATTAACCGGATCCAAGCTTGAACCGGACCGAGCAGTGTCCTGGACCGGACCGTGTGTTCCCGTCGAGCCGCGCGCACGTGACGTGCAGACCAAGCGTGACGCGCAAACCGCGCGTGAGAAGCAGCCCCTACGCGTGATGCGCACTCCCCGCACGTGAGGCGCGTGTCACTCACAGAACGTGTCCCCTGTGCGTGACATGTCCCCAGGACACGTCCTAGGAGAGTGTCCGACCTTCCCTGAGGTTTTTGGGTGTTTTGATTTCGTTTTTGGGGTCCATTTAGACTTCTCAGCACTGTAAAGAGCTGTTTTAGTACATTAGACAACATTTTCTTATGGTTTTGACATTAAATAAAGAAAGAACTTGATGTTTTAACCCAAAATTAATATCAGGAACTAAAGTTAGATCATCCTGTGGGGTTTAGGTTTGATATGTAAGACGTTCGTTCGAATAGTCATAACCAAAGTAGGTTAGATTGTCTTGCCCAAAGGTGACCGTCCTGTTATCTAGAGCATTTGATATATGTAAATTGCTACGTGCCTTGTAGTTTTAATTTGATCAAATTGCATGAAAAATTATTTTAGGTCATAGGTCATATCTAATGACGTCTTGTTGATTAGCTAGTTCTATCCGCGAAGCATATTTTATATGTTTTGGCAGCAGATTTGA
Organism: Tetracentron sinense; assembly: GCA_015143295.1. Classification (NCBI taxonomy): domain Eukaryota; kingdom Viridiplantae; phylum Streptophyta; class Magnoliopsida; order Trochodendrales; family Trochodendraceae; genus Tetracentron; species Tetracentron sinense. Next base: position 36,290,866 of record CM026568.1, on the reverse strand, counting down.
AGCATGCTAATTGTAATAGAATGAAAAGAGAGAATCTTTACCAGTCAAATAGGGTACACGTTGTATTTTATAAATATTAATATTTCATATTATTGAGATTTGAGATAACTTATTTTGTGATTTATCATGTTATCGATGCTTAATATTTTCTGCTATTCCATTTTTTATTGGATTATTATATGAGATTATTGTACACTTCATTAAATTTTAATTGTTATTAAGTGGCTTGTGCAATGCAAATAGATTGGCAGATAAAGATTGCTGTAACTCACCAAAACTGTAAGGTCACACTCTTGATGAATTCTTAAAGTAGTGGGGGAGATGAGCTAGAAAATAGTTAATACAATGGCAAAGGAGAAATAAGATATTTCAGACAGATAAATTCATTAATCGAAGGTCAGATCAGTGATAAACATGAAAAGTGTATTGCTTGTAGTAAGTGCAAGATAACGAGAGCCTTGTTTCCTGGAATCAAAAGGTCCACCACAACTCTGGATTTAATTCAAACTAATATTTGTGAAATGATTAATACTTTGTTCCAAGGAGGCAAGCGATACTTCATCACCTTCATTGATGATGCATTCAGATTCACATATGTATATCTTATACGGACAAAAGATGAAGCTTTTGAGAAGTTCAAAATGTTCAAGGCAGAAGTCAAAAACCAACTTAAAAGAAGATCAAGATTCTGAGGTCCGATAGAGGTGGATAATTTATTGACGCTGGTTTATAAAATTTTGTGAAATCAATGTGATTCAACATGAGATATTTGCTCCCTACACACCACAACAGAATGAGATTGTTGAATGCAAGAATCAGACTTTAACTGAGATGGTAAAAACAATGTTAACCAGTTCAGGAGCAACTGCTAGCCTGTGGGGGTGAAGCCTTATTGACAGCATGTCACATTTAGAACCGCGTATCTCAAAGAAAATTAAAAAATGGTTCTTTATGAGTTATGGAAAGGTAGAAAGCTGAATCTAAAGTATCTCAAAGTTTGAGGATATCTTACTCAAGTTAGGTTACCTAACCTTAACCAGCCTAAGGTAGGTCCCAGGGGAACCGACAGTGTCCTAATTGGTTACATGTTGACAAGCAAAGCATATCGGTTTCTAAACTTATAAATTACTGCCCCCTATATTATAGTCGAATCCGTTAATGTAGATTTTTTTAAAAATACTTTTCCATTTAAGAAAATTTTGGAAATAGTGAGGGTACATCCGGAGTCCAGTGCTAAGGGAAAAGAGCTTGAAACTTCTATTTTGTTAGATCCTCGTAGAAGTTCTAGAACTAAGGTTTCTAAATATTTTGGTCCTGATTTCATCACTTACATTGTGGAGAAAGAACCTGTCAGTTATACTGAAGCAATAACATTAAATGATGCTACACTTTGAAGGAAGCAATAGATGATGAAATGCATTCTATATTGTCCAACAACATTTGGACTTTAGTGGATCTTCATCCTGGAAGCAAGGCTATTGGATGTAAATGGATTTTTAAGCAAAAGTTAAAACCTGATGGTACAGTTGTCAAGTTCAAGGCAAGGCTGATTGTTAAGGGATTAAGACAAAGAATGGGTTTCAATTATTTCGACACCTATGCCCCAGTAGCAAGGATGACTACTATTCAATTATTAATAGCTCTGGCTGTAATCAATGACTTGATTATCCACCAGATGGATGTCAAGATCGCCTTTCTCAATAGTGATCTTGAAGAAGAGATATATATGAATTAGCCAGAAGGTTTTGTCGTGCCAAATAATCATAAGAAAGTGTGTAAATTGTTAAAGTCGTTTTACGGTCTTAAACAAGCTCCCAAGCAGTGGCACGACAAATTCAGGAGGATTCTTCTCTCCGATGGCTATCAAATAAATGGTGGTGATATTTGTGTGGACAACAAATTCAGAGAAAATTCTGGAGTTATTATTTGTCTCTATGTCAATGATATGCTGATTTTTGGAACAGATTTGGAAGTGTTATGAACACTAAAATGTTTCTATCGTCGAATTTTGACATGAATGATCTGGGCGAAACTGATGTAATTCTTGGAATTAAGCAACCAAGAAATTGCTTTATCTCCGTCCAATTACATAGAGAAATTCCTCAGAAGATTTAATCAGTTCAATTGCTCCCCTGCTCCAACTCCAATTGATTCCAATATTAAGTTAAGCAAGAATGAAGGCAGAAGTGTATCTCAACTTGAATACTCTCAAATTATTGGTAGTCTCATGTATGCCTTGCACTGCACAAGATCGGACATGTAGAACTCCGAATTTATTATTCTTGATATTCGTGATGATTATTAAATTTTTTGAAAACCTATGTTTAAAAATTTAATGTAATCAAGCTTATAAATGTTACGTGAAACGCATTGATTTTAAAACCCAAATAAATCACATAATTTATGACATTTTTAGAGTTACATTGCATGAAAATAAAGAAAGGCAAAAAGTAGCAAGAGAGTTTTTAAAAAAAATGATCGGTGCTCCAGCCGATCGATCGCCCATCGGTGGCGATCGATCGCCAACAACGCCGTTTTGGCCTCTTTTTGCGTGATTTTTCGATTTTTGGAGTCTTTAAGGCTCCCAACACTATAAATACTCCTTATAATCGTGGGTTGATGGTTTCTAAAGTTTTCTAAGCCTAAGAGAGAGAGAGATAAGAGGATTTTGAGAGATTCAGAAGGAGAGATCAAAAGTTTTTGCAAGGAAAAATGGTGAAAAGGTTTAAATCAATCTCATTCATAAGCGTTTGATCGTAGGGAAGCGATCGGGAGAGGTAAATATAATTTACTTCCTATCAATATAGTGATTTTTGATATAAACATTATGAAAATGATAGATTTAAAGCAAGAACCAACAAGATTAAGCATGCTTATGATGTTTAGATAATATTTTTAATTATGATTTTCTTATGGAAGACATATATAATGTTTAGAGAGTGTTTTAAATTATGATTTTCTCATGGAAATTATATATGATGTTTAGAGAGTTTTAAATTATGATTTTCTTGCGAAAGATATTGATGATGTTAAAGATGTTCTTATGATTTTATTATTCATATCAACAAGGGGAAAGAAAATGAAATAGTGGTGTATGTATGATAGAGAATGGATGAAGGGATGATAATTGGATTTGATGGAATGATTATGAGTTTGTTTTGAAATTGTGATGGGTTATGAAACTAGGGTTCGGTGAAATTATTTTATTAAAACCATGTATTGAAAATTGAGGCATGATAATTAAATTGTTCCTTACGGTGAAATTATTTTATTAAAACCATGTATTGAAAATTGAGGCATGATAATTAAATTGTTCCTTACTTTATTGTTGAAAACATGATAGACATCTTTTTATATAGATCAACTATTCTGCATGTTTTAAGTTGGTGTATGATTGACACTCATCATTATTTCACTCACATTTATTCACGAAATTAAATGTGTACAAACATGAGAATAAGTAAGATAACAAATATTATGCAAGTATACAAGAACACGAGTATGACTGTATGATTGAGTTTTGCACTTACCCACAAGCCTAAGATCAAGGCAAGACAACCCGTATACACCAGTTAATGTGTAGACAAGCCGTATACACCGAATAATGTGTAGACAAGCCGTATACACCAGATAATGTGTAGACAAGCCGTATGCACCGGATAATGTGTAAACCGTGTGGTACTACAAAAAGTAGGGTATATGTTAATCTCTACCCAATATATGGGGTAGAGTTATTTTAAGTTATTGCACCATGCATGTTGTTGGATACATTCACGAACAAGAAAGACAAGTAAGATAAAGAGAAACAAGTACAAATGAGCATGTATAAGAATTGAATTTGAATTATGCTTTCGCACTCTGAATTGTTTATATGTTTACATGTCATGCTGAATCCCAAATTTTGTTTTATATTAAATGTTGTTATATTGTTAGCTAGGAGTTTGTATATACGCGGGGTAATTTGTTACTTAGCCGATGACTGTTGTTATCGGCAGGTTATAGGTTTGATATTTGTGCCCCAGGACCTTGGGAAGAAGAATAGTACAAGGAAGAAGAGGAAGAGCCAGCAAGTGATTACCCGATAGTGAATGAAATTTGGACCGTTGGCCATTACTTGGAAATTAGATTATTAGTATTTTGATTTGGATGTCTAGACATTATAATAAACTAAATTTTAGATTTATGATTAGATTAAATTGATCATTAGGAATCATGGAGAATGATTCGAATTAATTATGATGTTTTAGTATTTATTCTAGACTTTAGACTTGATCAGTATTTATTTAAAAAAAAAATTTCAGGTTTATGTTTTAGAATTGCCTTAAATGATTTATTACAGGAAGATATGAAAGTGATGGTTAAGTCACGTGCCAAAGTCTCACATTAATCTAGGTGGGATTTTGGTCTAGGTGAGATTTTGGGGCGCGACAAAGTTGCCCAAGCAGTGGGCATGTTGTGCAGATACACTAGTAATCCAGGGAAGGTTTATTGGAGAGCACTTATCAGAGTTCTTAGATACCTCAAGGGTATTTTAATTTATGGGATACATTTTGGGAGATTTCCAACTGTACTTGAGGGTTACAGTGATGCAACTTGGAACTCATGTCCGGATGAGTCCACATCTGTAACGGCTTGGATCTTTAATTTGGGTGGAGGAGCCATATCTTGGAAATTCAAGAAGCAGACGTGCATTACTCATTCCACTATGGAATATGAGTTCATCGCCTTGTCATCTACATGTTAAGAGAAAGAACGGCTCAAGAGTATATTGGTAGATATACCAATATGGGGTACACCTGTACCAGCTATCACAATTTATTGTGACAATTAGGCTGTAATGCTCAAGGCATACAACGAGAACTACAGTGGGAAATCCAGACAAGTTCGTCTGAAGCACAATCATGTGAAGGGTCTTATAACTGATAGCAAGATAGTTGTTCAGTATGTTAAGTCCAAAGAAAATTTGGCAGATCCTTTATCCAAGGGCCTTGACACAGACCTTGTGATAAAAACTTCGAAGGGAATGAGACTAAAGCATGTAAAATAGTTATATGAGGTGGAAACCCAACCTGATGAATCTCTCAAGTTCAATGAGACAAACAAGCCTATATGTAATAACTATTGGACACTATCACTAAAGAAAGTATTTTTTTCTATCAATCTCTTTTGAGACGTGTCCCTTCATTATATGTGATAGATAGTGTATATCCTGTAGGCTACCAACCTACAGATGACCCTGTGGTTATAGGTTGAGAATTATTAAGAATTCTTTTAATGAGTGTTATACGCCTTAAATGACGGGAGTGTGATAGGAGCGCTCTTGATAGACTCACCTTTCTGAAAGTAAGAAGTTTGTCACTTCTTATGAGTTGAGGATTATCTCTAGAGCTCTCAGTAAATTGGGATTGAAGTATGGACGTAAAAATGTTGAGCAGTTTGGTACAAATAACCTCTGAAAGGATTGTATGTGCGATAGATCCGGTTAGTCAATTTAGGTTCAGAGTTCAAGGTTCTATCTACTGTGTTCCTTGACTATGTTTGATTTGTTTGCACTAAGTGGAGGTTCAAGTTGAAAGACACCTTCATGTATGCATATGATATTCTTGAATGCCCATATATATTTTAAAATAAAATCAAGTGGAGGTTTGTTGAATGTGATTTTGATTTATATAATAATATTTTACTCGTGATATATTCTGATTTGAATGTGCCTATTTAGAGACTTCTAAGTATGTGACATAGTATGTATGATTCATGGTACACCCAAGAGATTTGGATTGTTGGATTTAATTGTCCTTGTAAAACTAATGATCATGATGAAGGAACTTTATCCAATGTATTGATAGTGGACTTTAACCAATGTACAGATACATTGGATTTTAACTTTAAGATATTCCTTTAACCAATGTGAAGATACATTGGATATTAACTTGAGACTCTTTATTGTCCATCAGTTTTGAAGTGTTTGTTTCTTTAGTTTCCATACCATAACGTAAGAAGTTATGGTGTGTGTCTTTATGCCATTTTTTTTTTTTGGGTGGGCAACTACATCATTTAGCCAACTATGTCAGGGGTTAGGGGGTCAGGTGGGTTAGAACTCAAGGGTGGGCGCTCAACAGCCACATCGGGACTCGAAGACGAGTCACTCCTCCCCAAAGGGAGATACACTACCATTGGGCCAAATGCCTGGAGTGTGCCATTATGCCATAACGAATGACTTTTAGTCTCTATGGAGGATCGTGCTCATCATGAGTACAAGACCCCTTATACAGTAGACCTTCTTGTAATTAATAACCTTGGTGGAAAGAAATTATATTAATTATAAGAAAATATTATATATATAAGAATATTGGTCCATAAAAAATTTTCTTTTCATAATTTCTTTTGAACATATTATATTTTTCATACAAGAGGCTAGCACTCTAAATAAATAAAAAAAATAAAAGATTTCACGCTAACCCATTGAACAAGCTAATGACAATTGGACCTACCAAAAATACAAAAAAATTGTATCACTTAACACATAAAAAACCTTGTAAAGTTAACTCATTTTTCAAAGAGAAGAAGAAACATCATTTATTTTGGGAAGAGACAAAATTCATTTTGAACTCTGATTTTCATGGGATTCTCCCTTTAACTTTTGTTAATTATTTCAAAGTCCTCATACAATGAGTTTTTTTAGTTTTTTCTGTCTAAAATATCTAAAACTTTATACTATATATAATAATTTATTATACATAGTCAAAATATCTAAAAAAAATTTATTCATTTCTCTTCTTGATACTTAAACCATCATAAAGTGTTTATAAGATTCATATAACTTTGTATTAATATAGTATAAAAACATCTCTTATAATTAATAATATACTAAAACTTTTGTAAAAAATTATTAAATAGCAAGTATAAAAGATTATTAATTATACACTATAGAACCAAGTTGGTTCTTTACAAATTTATTAATTAGTAGAGATTATTAAGTTATAGAATATTAATTATAAGAGGGCCTACTGTACTCTATAAATAGAAATTGAGGAAGAGAGATCTTATACAAATCACTTTTACACGCCGAAGGCCTGGCAGAATAACATCATACTAAGGATATTAGATACCCCTATTCGCAGAGGTATAGATTGGCAGATCCGAGATATACTTTGAAGTTTCTCTTCCAAATTGACCAGCCATATTATGTGGACTGATCTTTTTTGGGACCAAACTATTCAGTTTGGACCCGTTAAATTGATCCAAACGGATTGTCTTTTTAGACAGGCTTCGGGATCAATTTTTGACAATCCAAATGGATTATCTCTTGTATAGACTAATTGGATAGATTCTATTGGGTCCATCCTAACTGACTAGTATCTTGAGACATTCCGATAGGATCGTCAATTTTGGATTGGTCCTTAATTGGACTAATCCATCAACCTGAAACCGCATATTCAAAGGGGAGACTCTGACGAATTTTGGACAATCTGCAACACTTAATATAATTTAATTTAAATAATTAAATTTAGAAGTGTTTTGAATTAATCGGTAAAATAATTTGACCCTATTTTAAAATCTCATATTGTGGGACATTTTGATAATGAGATTAAGTTAATTTTATTAAAATTAATTTTGATGCAATAAAATTAATTTGATTAATTTTATATATGTGGTTAAATATAAAGTATGTGAAGAAATTCAATTTTAATTTAAAATTAATTTATTTGGGCATTCTAAAGGAGGTTGGGTACCGTCGTCTTCCGTCAAGTAGTGCAAACTTGTAGGGAAAGACCGGATGAATCCGAGCTGAGTTGAATCCCGAAGATAGAACTGCCTTATCCTTTACACAATGGGAGGCTTTGACAATCTTCAAGAAAGACTCTTCGAGCGCCTCTCAATTCGAGTGATTCATCATATAATTATTTATTTTATTTTTTTGTTAATGGTAGTTTATTATGCTCTGATTTGTAAATATTTTTACACTAACAAGGGAGGTTTGAGAAGAAGGATGTTGGAGAAGGACCACTTGGAAATGTCAAGTGATTCCTTTGGATATGGATCCCTATTAAGCTGAAAGTGCTGAAAGAGTTGGGGGGTTTTGTCTAGAGCCGAATCAATCTCAACCGGTAGAGGTGGTATAACCCTATGTGACTTTGAAATGACTTGTTGAGATCCTAGAGTTTCAGGATCCAGTGCAATGCATCAACAAATTATGTTGGAGAATAACGAATGATGGGCCTCTACTAATCCACCAGACCACAACATACCTTAGTTGGGTAAATACCAAATAAAGAAGATGGGTATTGAACTAAGATGGGTGATATTGCTATTTTACAATTTTAAATGGGGGTAAAATCATTGTTTCATCTAGGAATTTCTCAGATCCAGTCCCTCAAAACTTCTTATCTTAGTGGAGTCGGGCAAATACTAGGAATTTCTCCTCCGGACAGCAGGAGCTCGCGATCAGAATGAGCACAGTGATTTGGAGCATTTGGAAGCTCAAAAATGATACCCTCTTCCTAGGTGCGAATCCGAATCCGAATCCGAATCCTGCTCAATAGAGGGGGCAAACCACTTAGCAGCGGAAATTTTATCAGTGGGAGATCAAATGAAAGCTTATCAAAATTATTACCCCTCGACCCGTAGGGTGGGTACCGGCGAAGTGTGGAGACCTCCAGAATTTCTCTGGATCAAGATAAATGTGGTTGGGGCGGCTTTGCCTTCTGGTGTGGCTGTAGGGGTGGGGCCTGGTTGTTCACAACCACGATGGAAATCGTATTTATGCCAAGGCTCTTCCTCTTTAAGGGGGATCAACCCTCATGGCTGAAGCTTCAGCTGTGTGTATGGGGATGGTGGTGGCAATCTCAAATCTTTGGGATAAAATCATTATCGAGTCGGACTCTAAAGAGGTGATAGATATTCTAAACTCAGACAACATTATTAGCCTCTGGGATATCCAAACTCTGGTTTCAGATATAATTAGCCTTCGCTCATCTCTTAGCAATGTGCGATTCATCCATGTGAGTCGAGAGGTAAATTCTTAGGCGCATATTCAAGTTCAGATTATTTTGAATATTTTGAATAGAAGTTTTCTCCTTCCTCCTAGTGAGTCTGTGGGGCAAGTTCCTTCCCTTTTAATGGGACTTGTAGCTAATCTTTCTGAGTAATGCTATTATTATCTTCTTGATAAAAAAAAAAATATTCATTATTTCAACGGAAAAATTTAACGCAGTTAGCTCAATCTAACTTGAGGTCTCGATTGTCCATATTTTCAAAAAATAGGTTTGAGAACGATTTTTCTTAAGGGACACTTTAAAGTCATTTTTAAATAACATAGGCTCCTGAAATGTCATTAATCCTTTATTTTTTATTCTGTTAAAATAAAAAAATCTCTACGTGTTGCACCTGGTGCTAGCACTCCTCGTTAAATTAACGATGACCATTTCAAGTAATTACTGCAATTATGACCTCTTCAAAGGGAAAATTGTATAAATGGTCAATTGTCTTTTAAAAAAAACGAACGGATGAAGAAGGACAGTCCAAAAAAAAGACCAAGAAGGACAGTCAATCATGGCAATATGTTTTTAAAAAAACGAACGGACCAAGAAGGACAGTCAATCATGGCAATGTATCGTTCGACCCAATTACCATGTTTTAAAGTCAACTCGGGATTCCCTCCAGTTTGTAGTCGGACTTGGGGAGTCCGGTTGCGCCACTAACGCTGCCATGTGTCCCTTTGACACCTCTTAACCACGGTTAAGATTCACCCATCCAAGGGAGAGCCAGGGGCGGGGGAAGGGGGGCTCGTAAATCCTTATTCATGTAGTATGAATAGTGGGCCCCTCAATTAATTTTATTTTTTTATAGTATACATGCCCCCCCTGCCCCCCTCCCCTCCTCTCCCACAATTTTTTTTGTTATATATATAATGGGTGAATCTTAACCACAATTAAGGGGTATTGATAGGAACATGTGGAGATCTCAAAGACATTACCCAGAAAAAAAAATTCTCACTAAAAAAACTACCTCAAAATTTTTTTTCTCAGGGACTATGCCCCCAAACCCCCAAGTTCCATACCCTCAAATCAAAAAAAAATTATACATTTATTTTGGCCCCCCCAATGAAAAATTCTTGGCTTCGCCCCAGCACCCAACCTTAGAGTTTACCCATTTATCCTTGGTTTTTAGAAAAAAAAAATTAAAAAAAAAAATTAACCCCGATTAAAATTCATTAACTCCTAAGATTAAATAATGATAAGTGTTAGGCGCACTTAAGATCTCTATTTGCAAACCTAAGGCTGGTCCTTATTATTTCACGCCTCTACTCTTAAATACTCACTAATTGGGGTGAGAATTTCAAAGTAGGGCATGAACCAATGAGGATCAACCTTAGGTTTGCAAATAGAGATCTTAGGTACATTAACTATTTTCCTTAAATAATCTAACTTGTGAGCTACTGAATTTGCTAACAAGATTAAAAATTAAATAATCTAACAAAATTAATCCCAGGAGTTAAAAAGGCGTTGGCATTTTGTACTTTTTTTCTAATGTTCTAAGCCTAATGACTGAGGCATCGGATTGTCTTTAGCAGAAGCCAGAAAAATAGTCTCAGGCTTTCACACATCATTTGACATGTGGCGATAAAAAAGGAGAAGTCATTTCATTTTCTCCTGACTTCTCCCCACTTGACATCTCTCATCCCCTTTTTATCACCACATGTCGATGATGGGTGGAGTATGAGACCATTTTTGTGGCATATGCTGGAGATAATCCGATGCCAATGACTAAGGAGTAACTCAATTCTGATGTACAGATATTTGGCTTGAATAAAATTTCTACCTTGAATTTTTATTTATTTTTATTTTAATGTAATCACATGTTTTTATTTTACGCCTTGTGGTGTAGTTGCCTTAATAGAAGAAAAAAAAAAAAAAAAGGATTATCATTTAAACTGGATATTAGATTTCTAATATAATTGTTAGTTGTATTTAAATTTTTTTTTTTTTCATATTTTTACTTATTTTCCCATCAACCAGACATAGATACTGGGAAAGATTGATCACCCTTAACAAGATGGGGATCCTAGTTAGGTAATAAAAGAGGAGGCACCCACGAGGTTTCGTAGACTCATGTTTAACGCCGCTTACGCTATATTGTGCGCTGTGACATTTACTTGACGATGACTAAATTGAATCTTAACACACCAACAAGGGTTCCTCAAAAGATGTTCAAGTACAATATAAACATGTTAAGAGCATTCCTAGCAGAGTCATTTTGGTGTAGATAAAAAGTGCTAAATATTGCCTCCAGCAGGCTCACCAATTTGACGTTTTCGGTTTGGTGAGTGTAAAGTACTCACCAACTTTGATGAGTCACTGTACACTCATCAAAGTTAAATCTCTCTTTCCTTCCTTTGTGGGCCCATGCAAATAAAAGAAAGTTTCTCTATCCCCTTTTTTAATTGTGGAAGTGACACAAATGAAAAAATAATGAGAGTTTTGGTTATTTTGGTGAGGCTGGTGGGAGTGTTTTAAAAAAGTGGCTCACCAATATGACTTTTGTAAGTTTTGGCTATTTTGGTCAGTAATATTTGGTGAGACTGCTGGGAATGCTCTAATAAGAGGTGGTGAGAAGTCGGGGAGAGTTCAATATCACACCCACAGGTCAACACGTGTCCTTTTTAAAACTTTATTAACCATGATTAAGATTTACTAACTCTTAGGGTCAAAAATTGAATTTTTAGAAAAAAAATTAACCATACGTTAAGAAATTTTAACCCTAAGATTAATTTTTAAATTTGTTTTCTAAAAACCAATGTTAGATTAATGAACCTAAGGGTTAATAAATCTTAAATATGGTTAATATGGATTAAAAAGAACATGTGTTAACCCGTAGATGCGATTAAACTCTCCCCGAGTTCAATCGTGATTGGATGTCAACCGTAACAGTCTGTTACAAGCCCTATAGGTTGAGTTACAGGCCCCACAACAAGCTGAATGCATCACTCCCCACGTAATAAGGCCAGTCGTGGCGTCTGTCTAGATGGCTACAATCCGCGATGGTAGGCGGGCCTGATAACGACAACAGCCATTGACAATGTTGCTTCTCAAGCTTCCTATTCCTATTTACTATTTAGCAACATTTAGGGATGCTGCAACTTGTGTGGTGAGTCAATGAAAAGACGGGGGCACCCTCCGAATTGGATCTATTTTGCAATAAATGTAACATTGTCCTGTGTCCGCTGGACCTAACCCATCAAAAGTTTGTGCCCCGAATATAACAAAGTGTCAGGCGTATTTACGTGATTTCAGATTAGAAGCATGGTATTTAGAATACTTTTCATCCTTCTTCGTGGGGTCACTGGCTGGCCAAAGATCTCTCTGAAATAGGAAGGAAAGAGGGTCATAAAAAAAACCCAATGTTAAAAGATGTCATGGAATATTCGATTTTCATCCATGCTTGACCTAAGAAGTATCTGTTATAAATGCCATTCCATTAGCATAAGAATTGCAAACCTACCATTTAGCCTAGAAAGCACGAATAAGAGATATGGGTACCATATGACATGGATACAGTAATATGATAAAACTTAAAAAAAAGGATATAGGAATGATCAGGATACGTCTGTAATTTAAAATAATAATAATAATATTATTATATTTTATATTATAATTACAAAATAACCATTGGTCTATTTCTGTTTATGTATAAAAAAGATTATATCCATGCAAAAGCAAAAGAAATAGAATCATCTCATCATCCATTAAGTAAAAAAGAAAGTCATCTTATTATCCACTAAGTAAAATAAAAAAGAAGACCATGTCCATGCAAAAACAAAAGGGATAGGGTCAAACCCATGGGTCTTCAAAAAAGAAAAAAAAATCCTGTATCCCGACCATATCCCAGCATATCCATGCTGTATCGGAGCCGTATTTGAAATAAAAAATTTGTTTTTAATTAATAGGATACGTTTCAATCGTATCCCGTACATATCCTGCCATATCGGTGGCTTATCCATATCTGATACATATCAGATACGGGTACAAAGCCTTATTTGGCGTATCCGTGCTTCCTAGCATTTAGTATTAGAAAGTACAGGACTTGTATGAGGACTAGATTAAGAACTACTTTAGAACTTGTATGAGGGGATAGAATAAGAACTACTTTAGATTCTAGGAGTACTAACCCGGTTGTACAATTCAAAAAATTTCCACACTCTAACTGGGTGCAACACTTAACCAAAAAAAAACTGGGTGCAACATATGGTGTTTTTACCCTTTTAAGAGGTTTAGAAAAACAAAAATTTTACAAGAATAATTTATACCCATACTTGCGGTAATAAGTATTGTAAAAGCTTTTATCAAAGAAAAAAAATTGTAACCGGTAAAAGTAGGGACATTTGTCCCGTTACCACTATAAGAGCTTGAAAGTTTGTGACTGGGCTAATATTTGTTTTTAGATTATCTATTGTTAGTATTGTAAATGTATTATTTATAAAATACTTTTGTTTGGTAACTCCTAATCGATTTAAATACAATTATTTAAATTAGATTTAGAAAATGAGATTTATTTAACTTAGGTCTTATTTTATAATAATTTATTTGATTAAATAAAGAAATTAACTATGAACACGAGTTTCAATTGAACAGTTAATCGGAAATTTGTCTTGGGAAGTAGTAGTTTGATAATTATGAACACAAATGAGGATATTTTTTTATAGAATATGTTTTTCATAAATATCCTTTTCTAAGACAAAATTTGGATTGCTAACTACTGTTGAACAAAAACTCCTTATTCTCTTATATAAATTATTTTAAAATAAAACTTTTAAGAGGCATGCTAGCCTACTCTTAGACATTTCTTAATGAGAAAAAGAAAAACACTTTTATTTTAACGGGTTATTTTTGTAACTAGTTATCACTCTCCAAGTCCTCTTACTAGCCAATCATCAAATCAAATTTAGAAAATATATAATAATTAAAATTTTTAACCATAGTTAAATGAATATATGTTGCCTTCCAATTGAAATGTCCTTTAGAAAACTGACCATGAAATTAATTACATGTTGCCTTCCAATTGAAGGATCCTTTAGCAAACCTGACCATGAAATTAATTAATTATTTTTCATTTGTTGAATAGAAATTTCTAACCCATTGCAAAAACAACCAATTAAAACAATGACATTTGTGTTCTTTTTGGTTGAGAGTAGAAATCTTGAGAAAAGCATAGTCCCCTCGTGGATGAGGGGAATATTCCTTCTCCCTCTCACATAGTTGACCCTTCAACTCCCATAAATTCGGGTTAATTTTTAAAAAAATCTTTAGTTAATTGTTTTAATATTATTTTTCTAAAGACCAAGAGTAGATGGGTGAACCTTAAAAGCGGATGAATCTTAATCGCAATTAAATAGGGTTAGAAGGGGACATGTGGCAAGAAAATGGGAGCCGAGACGCACTTCCTCGCGTCACCGACGGGGAGGTGATTATTTTCGTCCTAGAATAGGGCTACCTCGAGCTAATAAACAAGGACCCGATCCACACCAAAAATAATAATATATTTTTGGTGTCACAGTCTGTAAATAAATATAGTGGAATAAAGGGCAATTTTCATCCAGACGTCGCTTATAAGTCCCGCGAAGGCGGGAGACTCAAATGGAAATCACATTTTCTACCGGTGTCGGAGAGGTTGAAGGAGAGCATTTGGTGTTCTGATTCTCTCGTTCTTCCTTCGATTTTCTCCTTTTTGGCACTCAAAGCTTCAAATCCTCTCTCTCTCTCTCTCGCCAAATCTTCTTTGTCCCGAAAGAGAATCAAACTAACCCTAAATCTACATTTGATGGCGTTCTCTGAGAATTCTCGCCAATCTCTTATCCCAAGCTTCTTATACTCCACCTCTTCATCAAAGAAAACCCTAGATTTGGAGAAATGGATGAACAGGAGCCCTAGCTTGCCTTCATCTCCATCTCCATCACCATCACCATCACCATCACCATTGAGGAATGGAGTATCGAAGAGCTTCGTCATTCCAGCTCCGAGCGAGCCCGTTAAGATCGAGATGTATTCTCCGGCTTACTACGCTGCTTGTACCACAGGTGGAATCTTAAGCTGTGGTCTAACTCACACGGCCTTAACTCCTCTCGATCTCGTCAAGTGTAATATGCAGGTCTGATCTCGCTCGATTTCTTGTTCATCTATTTTCAATTTGCTATTTGATTCATTTTATCTTTCAATGGATGGTTTGAGATCTGACTTTATGTTATCTTGATTTCCATATCTTCATCATTCTTATTAGAAGATATAACGAAAATTGTGGTTTTTAATTCTTCAGATTGACCCTGCAAAGTACAAGAGCGTTTCATCTGGTTTTGGAGTTTTGCTTAAAGAACAGGGGGTAAGAGGGTTTTTCAGAGGTTGGGTGCCGACCCTACTTGGTTACAGTGCTCAGGGTGCCTGCAAGCTCGGATTTTATGAATTCTTTAAGAAGTATTATTCAGACATTGCTGGGCCAGAGTATGCAGCCAAGTACAAGACTTTAATCTACCTTGCTGGCTCTGCATCTGCTGAATTTATTGCTGATGTTGCCCTTTGCCCCATGGAGGCAGTGAAGGTCCGTGTTCAAACTCAGCCTGGGTTTGCCAGAGGGTTGTCTGATGGGTTACCCAAGTTTGTCAAATCTGAAGGCGTTCTTGGGTATGCTTTTCATATCTATATATTCATTTTTTTTTCTCTCTCAGCCCTCTGAAAAAAAATAAAAAAATTTACTGATTGGTATGTACGTGGTAAAAGTATTGTCTTCTAATTATGTCAAATCCTTACAGGTTGTACAAGGGGATTGTTCCTCTTTGGGGACGGCAAATTCCATGTAAGCTGGAACATTCCCATTGCTTGTTCTTTGTCTTATTATATGCTGCTTGGAAACATACTTGATTTATTCTTCTTTCCTTGTTTTTGTTTATGAAAGATTAATTGATCCAAGTTCTTTCTGGGATCTATATAGGCATGCATATTATGGTGTTGTGCATTTCTATTGTTAGTGGGTGGCTTATTAATTTGTGAGGTCCTATCAATGGAGCACCTATTTGGTTCCCACCATCCAAAACTGCATTACCTTGCAATCTCCAATAATCTTGGTGGTCAATAAAATATCTGCAGTGGGTGGAAAAATAGCCTATCTAGAGTTTAAAATATAATCGCTCACTCCATCCAAAAGGGAATACATTGGGTATTCCTATAAATGAGACATCACACTTGTTGATCCACAATACTTGTCATTATCTCCTCGCGTTACCTATACAGAGGTTTATTTTGAGGAAATGGCATACATGGACAAGTAATTAACCACAGGAGTGTGGCTTGGTATTATAATGGTTGTTTGTGTATTATTTTCATTGACAGTTGTTCTTTGTGAAATTCACCGGGTGGCCGAATTTTGTCAATATGTATCAGATCCTGTGTATTACTGAATTATGTTTGCTTATCGCTTGTCTGTTTTGTATTTGTTTTCATCTCTCATTGCTTCAGAACATAGTGGCTATTCGATTAGTTTTCATTAATTGATATTCAAATCCTTAGTGCTACTATTATTAACTGCCTCCATAGTTTGAGTGCCATGTGCTTAGCCTAATTATTTTTGCACATCAATTTCTTCTTTGCTCCTAGCACACACGGGTATGCCTATAGCAAACAGTTTTGACTCTTGTCTGCTTGAGTTTCCTCCAACTATTTTAAATGGAAGCATCCAAGAAAGTGATCCATGATTCTGTAGTCTCCTTTTCCTAGTGTTTATGGTTTTGCCCTTGTTAATGGTTAGTATATTGATGTGAAAGTGATGAAAATTGCTGTGTAGTAAACTCATATTTTCTGGATATAAATTGCCGCATGGCAGGCATTGCCAAGATGGTCAGAAAATATTTTGAATGGTGGTGAACTTCAACCATGCTTTCTTTCTTCATCTGATAATCTTCAATTATTTTTACCTCCTATTCTCTCTTGAATTACATCTAATATTAATCCCAATTGCTGGGTGGCTCTGATTATCAAAATGGTTAATTTGCAGATACAATGATGAAGTTTGCATCTTTTGAGACCATCGTAGAGATGTTGTATAAGTATGCCATCCCCACCCCGAAGGATCAGTGCAGCAAACCTCTACAGCTAGGTATTAGCTTCGCTGGTGGATATGTGGCTGGTGTTTTATGCGCCATCGTGTCTCACCCTGCCGACAACCTTGTTTCTTTCCTCAACAATGCCAAGGGGGCGACTGTGGGTGATGTGAGTTGTCTACTCCTTTAGTTTGGCTTCTGTATCGTGTTCTTTCCTCTTTTTACTTCATCTTGATGTAATTTTTGTGTTCTGCAGGCCGTGAAGAAGATAGGGTTGTTGGGTCTCTTTACCCGTGGTCTTCCTCTTCGTATTGTCATGATTGGAACTCTAACTGGAGCCCAATGGGGGATCTATGATGGTTTCAAAGTTTTTGTTGGGCTGTGAGTTTCTTTTCCTTTATATGCTGAACTTTACTGCATTACATTTACTCATGGTTTTACTGACAATGAGGAAAGCTTCTATTCCTCTCAAATCCCATTTGGTGTTCTCTTATTATTTCTATAAACTGAGTTATTTTATTTTATATTTTTCCTTTCTGTTTGCAATATTCAGGCCAACTACTGGTGGTGTTGCTCCTATTGTTCCAACTGCAGAGCTCACGAAGATGTAAAACTGTGATTGATGATCGACAAACATATAGTGGTCACTGAAAACAGCCATTGACGCCGTTACAAGCCCTATGGGTCCATTCATTTTGCAAGAAATTGGTGAAGGAAAAGAAAATGAGAGAAAGTAAAAGAAAAGAAAGTGATAGAAAAGAAACTAAATTTTTTTTGATTGTTTGGTATCCAAGAAAAGAAAGTAAAAGAAAGTAGGTTGATATTTCTAAATTACCTTTCGTATTAATTTTTTTTACATGAAATGTAATGGATGATGTGACATTAGTAGGTTAAATTACCTATCTTATTAATTTTTTTTAATGTGAAATGTAATAGATGATGTGACATTAATTAATGATAAAATAAAAATTCAAAACTTTTAACATTATTTTTGCAAAATTTTATTTACTTTTTTGAAAGAAAGTAAAAGAAAGTTATACACTACTAAAAGACAAGAATCTATGAGTCCTAATAATTATTGTAATTTTTTTTCCTCTCAACCAAACACTTTTTTCCCCTATTTTCTGGTACTTTCTTTTATTTTTCCTGCAAATGAACCCACCCTATAGGTTGAGTTTTTTTTTTTTTTTTTTTTGGAGGGTAGCCCTGCAGGTTGAGTTAGAGGCCCCACAACAAGTTTTTTTTTGGAGGGTAGCCCTGCAGGTTGAGTTAGAGGCCCCACAACAAGCTGAATGCATCACTCCCTATGTAATTAGACCAGGCGTGGCGTCTATCTAGATGGCGGCAATCCGCGATGGTAGGCGGGCCTGATAACGACAACAGCCATCGGCGATGTTGCTTCTCAAGCTTCCTATTCCTATTTACTATTTAGCAACATTTAGGGTTGCTGCAACTTGTGTGCAGAGTCAATGAAAAGACGGGAACACCCTCCGAATTGGATCTATTTTGCAATAAATGTAACTTTGTCTTGTGTCCCCTGGACCTAACCCATCAAAAGTTTGTGCCCCGAATATAACAGTGTCAGGGGTATTTACGTGATTTCAGATTAGAAGCATGGTATTTAGAAGACTTTTCATCCTTCTTCGTGGGAGTCACTGGCTGGCCAAAGGTCTCTCTGAAATAGGAAGGAAAGAGCGTCAAAAAGAAACCAATGTTAAAAGATGTCATGGAATTTTCGATTTTCATCCATGCTTGCCCAAAGAAGTATCTGTTATAAATGCCATTCCATTAGCATAAGAATTGCAAACCTACCATTTAGTATTAGAAAGTACAGAACTTGTATGAAGGATAGAATAAGAACTACTTTAGAACTTGTATGTGGGGATAGAATAAGAACTACTTTAGATTGGAGGAGTGCTAACCCGGGTTGTATAATTAAAAAAATTTCCAATCTCTAACTAGCGCTACAGGTGGTGTTATTACCCTTTTAAGAGGTTTAGAAAAACAAAAATTTCATAAGAATAATTTATACCCATACTTAAGGTAATAAGTAAAAGCTTTTATCAAAGGAAAAAAGTTATAATAGGTAAAAGTAGGAACACTTGTCGTTACCACTATAAGAGCTTGAAAGTTTGTGATTGGGGCTAACATTTGTTTTTAGATTATCTATCGTTAGTATTGTAAATGTATTATTTATAAAATACTTTTATTTTATAACGTCTAATCGATTTAAATAAAATTATTTAAATTCGATTTAGAAAATGAGATTTGTTTAACTTAGATCTTATTTTATAATAATTTATTTGATTAAATAAAGAGATTAACTGTGAACATGAGCTTCGGTTGAACCGTTAATCGGAGCAGTCTAAAATTTGTCTAGAGAAGTAGTAGTTTGATAATTATGAATATTTTTTAATAGAATATTTTGTCCATAATTATCCTTTCCCAAGACAAATTTTGGATTGTTCTAGTTGATTGTTGAACCAAAACTCCTTTAGATAGTTATTCTCTTATATAAATTATTTTTAAAATAAAACTCTAGGCATGCTAGCCTACTCTTAGGCAAATCTTAATGAGAAAAAGAAAAACACCTTTATTTTAAGGGGTTATTTTTGTAACTTGTTATCACTCACCAAGTCCTCTTACAAGCAGAACATCAAATTAAATTAAAAAATATATATAATTATTAAATTTCTTAATCATAGTTAAATGAATATATGTTGCCTTCCAATTGAAAGGTCCTTTAGAAAACTGACCATGAAATTAATTACATGTTGCCTTCCAATTGACGGGTTATTTGGCAAACTGACCATGAAATTAATTATTTATTTTTCATTTGTTGAATAGAAATTTCAAACCAATTGCAAAAACAATCAACTAAAACAATGACATTTGTTTCTTTTTGGTTGAGAGTAGAAATTCTGTAGTCCCCTTTCTATGGGACAAGTGGTGGAGAAATCAAATGATTTTGACTTCTCTACACACTATATGACACATGGCAATAAGGTGTAGAAATGGAAGGGGCTTTGGCTTGTCTCTGGCGAAGCCAGAACCCCCCTCTTAGGGTTCCATACATTATGCGAAAGTTGGCCAAAAAATGAGGAGAAGTCATTTCATTTTCTCCCCATTTTTTTGACTTCTCCCCATACAATATCTCTCCCCTTTATTCTCACACACTTATCGTCACATGTCTTATTAAGAGTGGAGAAGTCAAAATCGTGGGCCCCATGATTTTGACTTCTTCACCACTTGTCACCTATTCTATGGAACCCCGAGATAAGCCCTTTCTGGCTTCGCCAGAGACAAGCTAAGACCGATGGAAAGAGGTATCAAGCCGGGAGAAGTCAAAATCATGGGGAGAAAATAAAATGATTTCTCCCATTTTTAACGCCACATGTCCCTTATTCTTTTGTTACCTGGCTTCGCGAGAGACAATCCGAGGCCTCTCTATCTCACATAGCTGACGATGACCCTTCAACTCCCATCAACTTGGGTTAATTTTTTAAAAACTTTTGGTTAATTTTTTTAATATTATTTTTCTAAAGACCAAGAGTAGATAGGTGAATCTCAAGGGTGGATGAATCTTAACTACAGTTAAATAGTTAAATAGGATTAGAAATGGGACACGTGGCAAGAAAATGGGAGCCGATATGCACTTCCTCGCTAACCGACCGAGGGGGTGATTATTTTCGTCCTGAGAATAGGGCTGCCTCGAGCTAAAGAACAAGGACCCGATCCACACACAATAAAATAATAATAAATTTTGGTGTCACAGTCTGTAATATAGTGGAATACCCAAGGGCAATTTTCATCCAGACGTCGCTTATAAATACCGCGAAGGAGGGCGAGTGAAACGGAAATCACATTTTCTACCGGTGTCGGAGAGAGATCGAAGGAGAGCATTTGGTGTTCTGATTCTCTCGTTCTTCCTTCGGTTTTCTCCTTTTTGGCACTCAAAGCTTCAAATCCTCTCTCTCTCTCTCTCTCGCCAAATCTTCTTTGTCCCGAAAGAGAATCAAACTAACCCTAAATCTACATTTGATGGCGTTCTCTGAGAATTCTCGCCAATCTCTTATCCCAAGCTTCTTATACTCCACCTCTTCATCAAAGAAAACCCTAGATTTGGAGATTTTGATGAACAGGAGCCCTAGCTTGCCTTCATCTCCATCACCATCACCATCGAGGAATGGAGTATCGAAGAGCTTCGTCATTCCAGCTCCGAGCGAGCCCGTTAAGATCGAGATGTATTCTCCGGCTTTCTACGCTGCTTGTACCGCAGGTGGAACCTTAAGCTGTGGTCTAACTCACATGACCGTCACTCCTCTCGATCTCGTCAAGTGTAATATGCAGGTCTGATCTCGCTCGATTTCTTCCTTATTTCGCTTTTGTTGGATTTGATTTGTTATTTCGTTTGATTTGTTGATTTTATGTTAGATTCGTTACGGTATGAGATTTCTGACTGTTTTCGTTTTTTGTTTCTAATTATCTTTTGAAACCGGGATAGGGCTTTTAGATATTTTTTTTTACTTCTTATCGATGAGGGTTACATGTGCGTGAATTAGGTATTTGTTTCCATTGATTTGTCAGAATTCATTTATGAAATGATTTGAGCATTTTACCTTTGGTTTTTTTTTTTGGTCAATCTTCCGAGATATTGAATTGTGATGTCTTGTTACTGAGTATAAATTTAGGAACGATTTGGACTGGATTAAAGTTTTCTTTTGTGCTTTTTTTTATAAAAAATTGGTAAATTGTTTTATGACTTTTTGTGCGGAAATTTCTCAAAATTTTTCAGATTATTGATAAGACTGAATTTGTAATGGAATTATGTTTATATTGACTTGGATTTTTATTTTTATGCTGCGATCAGAGCTGTAAATAGGGTCTTAAAGTTACTGATTCTTCCCTGTTCTGAATATTGTTTTTTTTAACTGTGATTAGGAAGAACGAATCCCTTTTTTTTAAATTGTCTTCTTCTTTCCATAAGAGGATTTCTTCTTGTTCATCTATTTTCAATTTGCTATTTGATTCATTTATCTTTCAATGGATGGTTTGAGATCTGAGTTTTATGTTTTCTCCATTTCCATATCTTCATCATTCTTATTAGAAGATATAAAGAAAATTGCGGTTTTTAATTTTTCAGATTGACCCTGCAAAGTACAAGAGCATTTCATCTGGTTTTGGAGTTTTGCTTAAAGAGCAAGGTGTAAGAGGGTTTTTCAAAGGTTGGGTGCCGACCCTACTTGGTTACAGTGCTCAGGGTGCCTGCAAGTTCGGATTTTATGAATTCTTTAAGAAGTATTATTCAGACATTGCTGGGCCAGAGTATGCAGCCAAGTACAAGACTTTAATCTACCTTGCTGGCTCTGCATCTGCTGAATTTATTGCTGATGTTGCCCTTTGCCCCATGGAGGCAGTGAAGGTCCGTGTTCAAACTCAGCCTGGGTTTGCCAGAGGGTTGTCTGATGGGTTACCCAAGTTTGTCAAATCTGAAGGCGTTCTTGGGTATGCTTTTCATATCTATATTCATTTATTTTTTCTCTCTAAGCCCTTTGAAAAAAAAAAAAAAAATCTACTGATTGGTATGTACTGGGTAAAAGTATTGTCTTCTAATTATGTCAAATCCTTACAGGTTGTACAAGGGGATTGTTCCTCTTTGGGGACGGCAAATTCCATGTAAGCTGGAACATTCCCATTACTTGTTCTTTATCTTATTATATGCTGCTTGGAAACATGCTTGATTTATACTTCTTTCATTGTTTTTGTTTATGAAAGATTAATTGATGCAAGTTCTTTCTGGGATCTATATAGGCATGCATATTATGGTGTTGTGCATTTCTATTGTTAGTGGGTGGCTTATTAATTTGTGAGGTCCTATCAATGGAGCACCTATTTGGTTCCCACCATCCAAAACTGCATTACCTTGCAATCTCCACTTATCTTGGTGGTCAATAAAAATATCTGCAGTGGGTGGAAAAATAGCCTATCTAGAGTTTAAAATATAATTGCTCACTCCATCCAAAAGGGAATACACTGGGTATTCATATAAATGAGACATCACATTTGTTGATCCACAATACTTGTCATTATCTCCTTGTGTTACCTATACATAGGTTTATTTTGAGGAAATGGCATACATGGACAAGTAATTAACTACAGGAGTGTGGCTTGGTATTATAATGGTTGTTTGTGTATTATTTTCATCGACAGTTGTTCTTCGTGAAATCCACCGGGTGACCGAATTTTGTCAATATGCATCAGATCCTGTGTATTACTGAATTATGTTTGCTTATTGCTTGTCTGTTTTGTATTTGTTTTCATCTCTCATTGCTTCAGAACATAGCAGCTATTCGATTATTTTTCATTATTTGATATTCAAATCCTTAGTGCTGCTATTATTAACTGCCTCCATAGTTTGAGTGCCATGTGCTTAGCCTTATTATTTTTGCACATCAATTTCTTCTTTGCTCCTAGCACACACGGGTATGCCTATAGCAAACAGTCTTGACTCTTGTCTGCTTGAGTTTCCTCCAACTAGTTTAAATGGAAGCATCCAAGAAAGTGATCCATGACTCTGTAGTCTCCTTTTCCCAGTGTTTATGGTTTTGCCCTTTTTAATGGTTAGTATATCGATGTGAAAGTGATGAAAATTGCTGTGGAGTAGTAAACTCATATTTTCTGGATATAAATTGCTGCATGGCAGGCATTGCTAAGATGGTCAGAAAATATTTTGAATGGTGGTGAACTTCAACCATGCTTTCTTTCTTCTTCTGATAATCTTCAATTATTTTTACCTCCTATTCTCTCTTGAATTACATCTAATATTAATCCCAGTTGCTGGGTGGCTCTGATGGTCAAAATGGTTATTTTGCAGATACAATGATGAAGTTTGCATCTTTTGAGACCATCGTAGAGATGTTGTATAAGTATGCCATCCCCACCCCGAAGGATCAGTGCAGCAAACCTCTACAGCTAGGCATTAGCTTTGCTGGTGGATATGTGGCTGGTGTTTTATGCGCCATCGTGTCTCACCCTGCCGACAACCTTGTTTCTTTCCTCAACAATGCAAAGGGGGCGACTGTGGGTGATGTGAGTTGTCCACTCCTTTAGTTTGGCTTCTGTATTGTGTTCTTTCCACTTTTTACATCATCTTGATGTAATTTTTGTGTTCTGTAGGCCGTGAAGAAGATAGGGTTGTTGGGTCTCTTTACCCGTGGTCTTCCTCTTCGTATTGTCATGATTGGAACTCTAACTGGAGCCCAATGGGGGATCTATGATGCTTTCAAAGTTTTTGTTGGGCTGTGAGTTTCTTTTCCTTTATATGCTGAACTTCTTTACTGCATTACATTTACTCATGGTTTACTGACAATGTGGAAAGCTTCTATTCCTGTCAAATCCCATTTGGTGTTCTCTTATAATATCTATAAACTGAGTGTTTATTTTATTTTTTTCCTTTCTGTTTTGCAATATTCAGGCCGACTACTGGTGGTGTTGCTCCTGTTGCTCCAACTGCAGAGCTCACAAAGATGTGAAACTGTGGTTGATGATCGACAAACATATAGTGGTCATCGTTTTGTGTACTTCAGTCTGAGGCACCGAGTATCTTCCTTTTCAGACTGGTCAATAACTAATTAACTAATGGATTGCTGGCATTGCTTTGATGGATCCGTTGGTGAGGAGTGTATTCTTTTCTAGTCAGAACATGATACCAATTTTTCTTCCTGTTTGGCAATTTTTGAGTTTTGGGAGGATGGTTTTGATCTCATCCTTCAAACATGAGGAAGAGGAACCCCCCTAATAATGGACAGACGTGGCGTGGATATTCATTCATCTGTCTGTACTTTGTTTTTAGATACATTTGGTGAATGCCAACCTATTATATTTTCTCTGCCATGCCAAAAGTATTGGGAGTTGGCTTCCTCATTTCTTCACCTGTTATCTCCTTGTTCTCTGGTCACCTTGCTTACCAGGTCGTGAGAACTACGTGGCAGTGTGCTGAATGCGATCCCAAAAAGGTTTGTTCGGACTTTCGAGGTACAATATTGAATTGAGCAGTGATAGACGTTCCTGGGATATATCCCATTTGCAAACCTAAGGCTGGGCCTCATTGCAAACCTAAGGAGGGGCTTGGACCAATGAGCCCATCCTTAGGTTTGCAAATGGGATATCCCAGGTACGTTGACTATTTTCCTATTGAATTTGAGCTTTCTCCTGAGTTAGGGATTATTTCTCCTGAACTGTAGTAATGATTTGTGTATGCATGTATTGTCATTTGGGTTTTAGTTTTGGCACTTGTGTTCCCAAAATAAGAGTTTTCAAGTGATACACTAGACCGGAGCTCCCCAAAATATGACTAATGGGAGCTCAGTCAAGCCTTCACACACTCCTACTTGGCTCGATTACACATATAATTAACCTACTAAAATATTGAAATGTACTTTGTACTTTATTTAATTCTATAATCAAATATATTTATGAAGTACTAATAAAAATTAATAATATATAATGTATTTTACATAATATGAATATCCTTGATATAATTATAATTTTTTCTTAAAATTTTATTATAATTAACCTATTAAAATAATGAAATATACTTAGTACTTATGTACTTGTAAAAATTAATAATATATAATGTATTTTACATGATAAGAATATCATTTATACAATTATAAACTTTTCTTAAAATTTTAGATGACACTATAATATTTTTTTTACCTGAGAATAAAAAGTAAAATTAAACTTAATAAATAGTTGTATCTAATGAATCAAACTGTTTGCTTGAGTTCGTTTGTTAAAGCTTGAGCTTGTTCAGCTAATAAGCAAGCTAAGCTTCAGCTTGATTTTCCAGCTTATTTACTGAATATACAACAAGCTTGAGCTTGTTCAGTTAATAAACAAGCTAAGCTTCATAATATACAAGCTTGGACATTCGACTACTTGGCTCGGTTTGATAACACACCTGCCCTAACAAGAAAGGATTAGTCTCTTCAGATGCATCCAAATCGCAAAGTGGAGTTAAACCCGAGATCTTGGGAATCTCTCTCCCAAGACCTGAACCAATTTCTTGGCTTATTAAGGTAGGATATGAAACTACAAACTTCATAGTCCCGAGCATGGTTATCAAACACCCGTGTTATTGTCTTATAATACTTTTAGGGGGTTGTCGTTTAAAAACTACACTTTAGTCGTATTATGTATTAGATGCATATTATTGTATAGTATTCATTTAATATATAAATTACGTATTAAACACATAATATGCATATTTTTACAATCACGGATTACACCCACTTGGGTTTCCACCATTGTCCAACAGAATGAGAGATCATGGATTACATCCTATCTTTTTTTTGGAAGGTAATTACGACCTATCTTACTCAGGAAAATAGCAACTGGATTACTAGATACCCATTGCACATGATGTCAGTGGGGCTCTATCAATGTTGTCGGAACGGACCGGTTCAATGACGGCTGAGTGGCCGATTCCCGGTTCAACCGTGTCCTTTTTTATTAAAAAAATATAAAAAATTCATTTTTATTCAGTTATGACTGGTTCTAACAACTGGTTCTAACCACCCGTTCCTGGTTGGTTCAACCGGCCGGTTCTACCAGTTTTGGCAAAAATGATCGGTTTTGGAGGGTTTGGGAACTGGTGGGGACCGGTTCCCGGTTTTTCCGGTTCAACTGGCCGGGCTGGTCCAGTCGGTCCCGTTCTGACAACAGTGGGCTCTAGATTGAAAATGGTATTCATGATATGAATCTTAAGCTTTTTATGCTTTCTCCATTAAATTAATCATGTCGGAGTCGGACTGTCACCTTGGTTCATGTTTATAGGGTAAATAGTATCAAAAACAACTCTAGCAAACATATGTCTAACTTCCTGCAGGCTTCCCAATGCCAAACGCTCATAATCAATCTTACTCCCACGCTTGGGAACAAATCCCTTCTCCTTGCCCCTGCGCACACACTCAAAAACTCTGGATACCCTCAAAGACAATGCCAATGGGATAAATACCTGTAAATAGAGACATGCTTTACCCAGTTAGAACTGCTGCTCCGATCAGAGGAATGTGAGAATAAATAAGATCAACCATTAGTAAACGAACACGATCAATTAAGGCGTGAGTGAGGGTACCCAGGGAAGAAAGCTGAAACAGGTTTCACTTGCATGGGGAACTCACATGTCACACGGGCTACACAGCATACATCAAAGAGACTGCTTGTCCCATCCAAGAGATTTCCCAAGTCCAAAGGTTAATCCAATACAATGATTATAACCAAATGCATCACATTCATTTACACAGTGAAAACAAAGTTCAGCAACTTGGTAGGATTTTGGATGAGAATGTTGTAACAATCATTTTGATTTCATCCTAGAAGATATCTCAGGTTGATGCAATTAAAGGAAAAGCTTAGCAATTGAAGAGTTGGAACCTCATTCTAATGGGAGGGCAGTTAAGGGCATCCCCAGCTAGGGAACAGGTGTTGGGTTCAAAACCCTTAAAGGTAAAAAATAGGAAAGCCTCAGAACTTCAATACCAAAAAGTAAAAAATTACGAAGAAAGAGTTGGATCCTCACCAGATCTGAGTATGGTGCTTGAGGGTGCTCGGCCATTGCCTGGGAGACGAAATACTCATCCGTCATCTTACACAATGCGGCTTTAACTGATGCTGCGAGATCCATAACCTCATCCATCAAAGCCTTGTCTGAATCCAGATTCTGAGATTCTAACAATTCATGGTAGCTTTGGTCATGCGGTTGGTTGATCCTCCTCGCTATGTTTACTGCTTCTAATAAATCTCCGCCACTGTGGACAGCAAGGCTAAATGCAGCAACCACCAAAGGATCCCTAGGTTGGTCCAGCAGAGCTTTATGGAATGCTAAGATCCCAACCCTGAAAGTGAAAACCCATAAACTGCTAGTAACTACTTCCATGCATCTCTGATGTACAGGAGAACATCATTTATCAGTTTACCAAAATTATATGGGATATAGGTGTTTAACCCTATATGGGGTATGAATGAGCCCAAGAACTACCCAAGACTCATTACAAGAAATGAATCATGGTTAAAGTGGATATAATGGTTAACTTCATCTATAAACAAAAACCATCGAAATGATTAAATACTAGAACTCTAGAAGCACCATTTCAGTATAATGGTTTTGAAATGCAGGTTAAGGTCTGGCCATTGAATGGAAGCATTCTGTTTATAGACCTTATTGTTCAAAGCATAGTTCAAAAACTCCAAAATTCGACTCGACTTGAAAGTTAGCCGGGTCGAGTAACTCAGAAAACTCTAAAAAAACTCGACTTGGTCCAATTCGGAATATATATATAATAACTTGAAAAACCTGGGTTAAAAAAACTCAAAGTACACTGGTTTTATAGTCTCAAACCTAAAATTTAGGTTTAACAAAATCCATAGTCGGTTGTCTTTGAAGACCCAAAAAAATATGATGCAAAAACAATATGACGTTGGAGTTTAGGTTGAAAAAATTGATAGAAATACCCTTCTGTGACTCGAACTAGTTTAGCGAGTTGAAAAACTCGGCTCGAATCGACCGAGACACCTGAGTAACTCGGCAAATAGTGTCTCCGAGTTTTGAGGCAACTCGACTCGAAATTTAGTTGAGTCGAGTAACTCGACCGAGTTACTCGGGTGACTCGCCAAGTTTTCGAACTATGGTTCAAAGAGTAGCCTTTTAGAACCTCCAATTGTAAATTCCATCTGTGGATTCCAACGCTCTACGCCTCGTGTTTGACCTCCCTTAGCCAACTAATGGAGGTTGGAGAAGTTTTCTGGTGGCAGATGAGAGTTGTGTTGGGAATTTACTGAACATTTACTTAATAATGGTGTTTATTAAATTAATGGCTCAAGTATGCAGCAAAAAATTTATTCTCAAGCAATTTTTTTTTCATAGGCAGTGCTCCTGTGTTTTGATTGCTGGAGGATTGGATGGCAAGCTTAGCCACTTCAGTCTTCACTTACAGGATAGGGTATGGGCATATGGCAAGAGGATTTCTTCTTTCTTTTCCTTCTAATACCTTTTTTTTCTCAATAAGTAGTTGGCAAGAGACTTACCATTTTGTTCGCAGTGGAATTGTGTCCATGGACTTAGAAAAACGGAGTTGGCCCAGATAAACAGGTAGTCCAACTTGTAGAAGACATAGACTGATGGGCCAAGAAGCTGAAGAATGTGTACACAGTATTTCTGATCATTTCAGGGCTGTAAGAAAATTTTGGATCATTTTTCTTCATGCCTATTGTCCTCTAGAAAGCTTGAACATTTGTTCAAATGATTTTCTGATCTCTTGGGAAGGAAGCAAAATTTTCAGATTTCTCCTTTCTGCTTTTAGTTGGAGTGGTCAGGGAGGGAGTACACTGACAGGATTTTGGAAGGGAAAAAAGTATCTAATAAAACAAACACTAAAGCATCAGAAAGTTCATCATTTCATAGGTCCACATTCTTATTAACTTTACGTGAAAGTTGGAACTCAATCCAATGCCTACAGGAGCTCTATTGATGATCGTGTTGTTACACTAAAATTGAAACTCAGTGCGGAATCCAGGCAGAGCTGGTTAGTGTAGTGATTGTGTAGATGATCAAAGTAACTCAGAACATACATCTCTGGGCAAATCAGTATCAAAGAGTCAAACAAAAGGGGGGGAAAGGCGTTGTTAGAAGTTTTATTAGTCTTGGTAATTGTGCCTGTGTATATATATATGAACCACTAGCAGCATACATAAATGACATAGAAATATAATAAAAACTACTGACTAATAGAAATTCCTATTACATAGAAACTGGCAAGAAGTGGTACTATACGACCTACCCCTCTTCCTCAGAACCCAACTTCAAAGTGCACCAAGCAATAAGTAACTGACTAATCCATCAAATAGTATCTTTTAAAACGCACCAAGCGATAACTAACTTCAAAGTGCACCAAGCTTTGTTTGAAGGTTTTAACTTCCTCCCAATGCGAAAGGCAACTTTTTCTGTTATTCTTATTTTTTGGATAGGTAAAAAGGGGATTTATTTATAATCTCTTTCGTTATAATCTATTGGGCCTCACTTCTTTCCGGTATAATATATCAAACCTTTGATTTAATTGCCACTTGAATATCACTATGGTTCATGTCTTAAGAGCCACAATTCTCCCGATCCATTGGATATGATTTGTCCTTAACTGTTGTATATTATTCCTTACTTTTACTAATACCATCACATCACTAAAGAAAATACAAACACATTGAATCTGAACTCTCAAATCTGTGCCAAGGACATTCTCCCAATAAAATTTTTTCGGAGTCATATTTCTCTTTCTTCCCAAAGAAACTACTATAGTTACTGATACTAATGGGTCCATGGTTTATTCTGTGAACTTTTCCACTGAATTGGGCTCCTCTACTGGCGAAAAGGAACTCCTTGGTTTCATCTATTGGGTCGTGAAGAATATCTTCAACCATAACATCTTTCCAGTTTCCAGTATGACATATCAGAGCTTCAATTTGAATGGCAACTTGAAATTTCTATGATTCATGCTCTTAGGGGCCCACAATCACCTCCTAATTTATTTGACAGGATCTGTTATTACCTAATTGTCATATTCTCTCCCTTTTAATAAAACTCACTTAAGAGAAATTGCAAAGCAATTGAAATCATCCGAACACTATCCGGGTCAAGGACATTTTCTCCATAACATTTTGAAGCCATATTTAGTCATATGATCATATTCCTCTCATTTGCTCCTGAAGAAACTATAATATACACAACTTGAATACCTTGCATAAAATTTCTTTTAATGCAAATATAAGTTAAAAACAAACTAAATGAAGGCCTACAACTACACTTATAAGTTATAACCATACAAATGAGAGTTAAAATTTTTATAAGATAAAAAAGGAATGCGCATTGATAAATATGTATGAAAATCCAAGCCATAGTTACTTAACCAAATATAGGAAATATAATCTTGATATTAAAATCTTACATTTAATAAATTACATAAGATGATAAAAGCTCAATACCACATTGAGCTTCATGTCGGCTCATACTCCGTCACTCTGGGATCAAGAATTGAGTTGAGTGATACATTATAGGTGCCCCCGACATGATGACACCACTGTGGCCAACTCATCTATTCATTTTGGGTTGATTACAACCTATTTTTATGAATTTAAAAAAGTAAAATGAAGAATTAATTTTTACATACCTTCAAAGTTTTAGGTAAGGTTTTTAAAATCCAAAATCAAATGCCAAGATCTTTGTTTTTCAACAATGGAGTTGTTGTTTTTAGCTTAAAATTTGAATATAAAAGAAATTTGGGAGAGAGAATAGGGTTTGGAGGTGTTTTGAAACACCTCAAAATGAAAAAGTATAGTTTTAAGGCCCGTATCGGGCCGATACATGAACCGTATCGGTCGGCACCCAAAAAAAAATTTACATTGTTCAAACTACGTGTATCGGTCCATATCGAGAGTATTGGTCCGTATCGGTACCGATACGCCCGATACTACTGATATGGCTGTGATACGCAGATTTCTTTTTTTATTCCAGTGTATCTACGTCTTGGGTCCCTAAAAAACTTACGTATCAGCCCGTATCAGTCGATACGTATCGATATTTTGATCCATGGGAAGGAAGTTCCGGGTTCCATTCCTGAGAGGGTGAGAGTGGGTTGCACTCTCCACCTGCCTTTAACTTAGAACAAATACTGACTTGCTAACCGGGTTGTGGCCTAACCGTATGTCTCATACCAAAAAAAAAAAAAAACCTATAATATACAGATCTGGACATACAACAAGACTAGAAGCACTATATAAGTCCTTGGTGGTTCAAATCCGTTCTGTGAACTATTGAAAATGAAGATAAATATGATCTATCTCGGACTAACTAATCTGAAACTTTTGTATTTTCCCTTCTGATTGGTAACTAAGTCATCTGAAACTCTAAAAGACTTGAGTGACTAAATCCAACTTTATTGAATAGAAAAAAGATGATAATAAATAGAAAAAGGATTGTAAGGAATCAAATGGTGCCAAGTACTGGAATCAGAGTTTGAACAGAAGGTGAAGCAAATCAGAGTTTGAACAGAAGGTGAAGCAAATTTTCTGAATGCAGCCAATTATAGCGAGCTGCAATAAGCAGGATATCAACATTGCTTTTTATCGGTAATTATGAGAGCATATATAAATGGATAGAGAATTACATAAGAAGGACGGGGGATCACAAGAGAGTGAGCCCAAGCAGGATATCACCATTCTGATAGTATGTTGCAGCTTTGAGCCGTGCAATTAATTAATTTCAAATTTCTACTACGTAAATACGGGAAAGAAAGCATCACTGTTAATAAATTTCTTACCACAAACTATTATGACACGGCCTATCAGGTGCCAGAAGTCCATCCAGGTTGGAAAACAAAGACTGCAGAAAAACAACTATACGGTTAAATCAACTGCATACTTCAACTTGCATGCGTTCACAGTTTATACTGAGGTAAAGAATATTAAAATTTAGGTATAACTGTATAACTAAAAAGGCAAACTCAACATCATTTACTTTTTCCTGTGAGTAACAGTAGGCTAATAGAAAGTTTAAAAAAGATTAAGAATATGGTGAAAGAATTGTAGATATGCAGGATCCAAGAGGCATTATTATCAATGACAGGCAGATAGAACACTGACTAAAGATTAAAAATGACTCAAAACAGAAATATAATTTTGGCAAAAGATATATAGTACGGCAGAAAGATGACTCAGCTATGCAAGTCATAATTAGAGTAATGCAGCTTGAAAAAGGAAGTTTGGTTTGCTGCAGTCTAATGTTTCTCTTGTCAGTCGAGTAAATTATGGCAATAGAACAGAAAGAGAGGACCATGTTCATTAATAACACCAAGGAGTAAGATGCAAGAGATCCACTAAAACAATAACACCATTTTAATCAATATGAGGCCAGGCAGTATATGTGAGACACATAGGGGTTTGAGCAACACTTGACACTCCTTTGAGCCCTCCAAAAAAATCAATGTGCGGGTCCTCCCTTCCCTAACAAATGGAAAAAAAATCAGCCCAATCAGAGAAGTCCAAGCCGTTTGATCGGATGGCGGTAACTATAACCTAGGTTGGATTGTATTAACCCTAGATGTTAATGTTGACTAACTAGGGTTAACCCTTCCCTAACACATGACAAAAAATCAGTCAAATCTGAGAAGTCTAGGCTGTTCGATCGGACGGCGGTAACTATGACCTAGGTTGGATTGTATTAACCCTAGATGTTAATGTTGACTAACTAGGGTTAATAGGGGATGCTTTCGATGGGGAAGATTTTTTTCCATGGTTACGGAAGGGGGACCCGTATTTTGGAGTCTTGGAGTTTTTTGTGGGCCAAAGGGAGTGTCACGAGTCACTCAAACGCATGATGCATATGTTACCCATTCACTATATAATACTCCCAGTAGCAACAAGTTGATATTATTATTATTTTTTGATCAGTACAGCAAGTCAAAATTCTCAGTGGTCTTGCTATTTTTTCTGCTTTTTGTCTTGAGTTTACGCTGTTGTAAACTCCTTTACTTTAGTCTCTTCGCTTTATAGCTCTCTTTTAATTAATATATTCTCTTGATTATCGATCAATTTTTTTTTAATTAATAATGTATATATATATATATATATATCTCTGTGAGTGTGTGCGTGCATGCGCGTGTGTGTGTATGTGTGCGCGCGCACATGTGTACACACACGCATATGAAAGTATGTAATACTATGTAAATAAATTATTCAGCTATAAAAAAAAAAAATTAAGAGGAAAGAAAATCTGAAATTTAGATTTACATTTTTGTTCATATACATATTGAAAGACGGATAATGTTCAATCATGTGTTTAATTTTAGATTCCAACAAATAATTACAAAGTAATCACCAATTACAATTACATATGTTAGACAATGTCGCCAAATCTTTCCAATGTCTACTATGAAAATTAGAGTGGAATATACGTTTTAGAAAGCCAAAATTCGTTAGACATAATAAATTAAGTGTTCATGTAGACTAATAACCAAATAAAAAAAGAAACAAAATTAATGTTTTTTTATCGATAAAAGAAATTATGAGGCACACATCTTATAATTTAATGTTTAAGTCTTAGTTATGTGGTTAAAACCGTATTTTTGACTAATGTATGAAACACACGCCTTAAAAACATTTAATGTTCAATTCTTAGTTATGTAGCTAGAACCCTATTCTTTATCAATGTATGAGGTGTGGAGCAAGCTTAGGCCTTAGCCTCGTGAGATTTAAGCCTCAAGGTTGAGCCTTGCCTTGAGGAGTAATCCTCTCACGTCTTTGAAAACACTGGTAGTAAGATAGCATTCACATAATAATATTAACTAGATTTACTCAGAAAATAGCATCTAATTGCTTTTGAATTCAACAAAGAATGAAAGCAAGATATAGAAATTGCAAAACTACACGTAGGCCACTATATTTAAACACTAAAATCAAAACAAAAAGTCTTTGCACGTACCAGAAGCATGTTATATCTCTTATCACGTCTCCGAAAACCTACCGAAACAAAATATGCTGCCTGTGTGATGCAGCTTTATTACATGATCTTCAAAAACGTAGTATGGATACTACTGAATCCAACTTAGATATCAAAATGGGAGAGAGGAGACCATACTTGGATAGGTAGAAGTATCTCTAGGAGCCCAAATTTCCATAATAACCTCAAAGAAGCTTCTGCAGAGCCAAATGCCAGCAAATAATTCATCTCCATTAGGAGCCTTCCCTGCAACATTTGGAAACAGGAGAAGATTGTATTGAGGAATATTTTCCAGTGATATAAGTGCAAGCTGAAACTATAAGAGTAAGAACCAACATTTTAAATACCTTGTCAAGTCTCAATACTGAGCAAGATAAATCTTTTACAGAATGAGCTGTTTCCCTTGTAAAACGAAACCCTAAACGAGCTGCGATTCTAACAGCACGTAGAATGCGAGCTGTGAAATTAGTTGTCTGTGTTAGATACTCTCTCTTTGCAGAAAAGGGCCAGATGGTGTGGATTTTACACCGGTATCAACCATTATATTCTACTAAGTACAAATAAAATAAATTACCAAAATTAACATGCAAAATAGCAACGAAGTACTCACCACAATCCTCCAGGAAAGAAGTACTAGCAGGAATTACAGTCCGCACCTATGGACAAATAATAGACAAGATGAACACGGCATGCAACGAGTCTGAAGTAACTCAGGGAACTGAAACTGTTAAAAGATATATTCACACTTTAGCTTTTCTAATATCTTCCATGCCTCCCATGTAGTCATACACTAAATTTGCATATGGATCAAACATCAACCTGCAAAGAGTAATAAGAGTGTTAAGAGAACATAACAATACATCACATTAAATGAATAATTAGATGTCAGTGAATAAGGGAAATTACATAAGCTACAGCCTACAGAACCAAAGGCTAATTATGTTAATAATTATGGTGGTTTCCAACTTTCAAGTTACAAGGGTCAAATCAATAACCCGTTAATTGTAAAATCCCGCTGCAAACAATTCCTCCAGCGAATATAATCATGCTCGTCACAGCCAGGAGGTCTTCTGAAAACATAACTCGAGTCCCTATGAGACTTTCTTCCAGAGGTGCTAAAACTGGAAACCTATTTCACAAGAGAATCCAATTAACATCAAAAAGAGGGGACACAAAACAAGAAACAAACAGAATTGCAGAAAGCTGTACTTGTTGAGGACAGTCTTCTATCCGGTGCAAAGTTAAGCTGATTTCTTGTTTAGTAATCAAATAAAAGGTTATGCATCAGTCCAAGAAGACGAACCTCCACAATGGTGTCATCAACGTGCACATGGCAGATAGGAAAGCGTCTTCCAACTATTTCACACCGTGAAAATGTTCTCATTACCTGCATATGGAAGTGAAAGTTTTCCCTGGTCAGATAAAAGTCCCAGTTGCGCGTTTCTACAATAAGGTATTAATGAAAATGCCAATTCTAATGGGGCCAGAGTGAGGACCCTCTTGGAAGGCTTGGATATATTTTCTCAGCTATTCTATGAATCCTTTAATAGTGGGAGGTGAGTCTATAAAAGTCAAGCCTGTACGAGATAATAATTTTCGAAGCGGTTCCTCAGTCCTCAACCCAAAGCCCTAGGCTTTTATTTTCCTAAATCCTATCTCAAAACCCACCTTTCAAGGCTTCAATTGCCAAAGCGTCCACATGACGCCCAGCCAATAGGGACCCTTTAGAAAAGGCGCCATGTAAAAAAAAAAAAACTACTTTCCGCGCTCTTTTCTTATTTTATGCATTGTTTTAGTTGATCTATGTCATTGATTTTTAGCCAATTCCATTGACTCAGTCAAGTTAATAAGCCTTTTTTTTTTAATCGGTAAATGCAATTTCATTAAAAAAGTAAGAGAAAAGATTCACAAATAGTGAATCACAGAAAGCAAAAGCAAGCAAAGAAACTAGCTACTAAAAACACAACAAAACATAGTGCAACACGCCCCTGCTCGTATTGGGAGATAAACTCATTGAATCATGTCTTGTCTCCACCTCATCAATGTTAGTGGAGACCCAATCTCGAAACATAGAACGTGTGGGGGAACACACTCTCTAGATAGTCAACGGAGAGTTCTCGAAAACCCGCATATTCCGCTCTTTCCAAAGGGCAAAGAGACCACGATACCATTCCTGGAAGGAGGCCCAACTAAGGTCGATAGAGCTCTCCAGACTCCAATAATACTGATAGCCAATAGGATAAGAAACACTAAAAAGAAGAGGGAAATACCTAAGCGACCCCAAGTTGGGAAAGAAAATACAACCAGAGGCTCCTCGCAAAAGAATAGTGCAAGAGCAAATGATAAACATATTCCTCCTCCACTAGGCATAGATAACAACGGTTAGGTAAACTCTAGCCTCTTTTTTTTTTAAAGATTGCCCAGGGTTAGGATCTTGTCTAAAAATGCTAACCACATAAAAAGGGATACCTTTGAAGGCACTCTAGAATACCATACAATCGGTTGGGGAAAATCCGAATGGGGGCTAGGATTCATTACCTGCAAAAAAGATCTCACTGAAAATCGCCTTTTTTTGCCACTAGCCCAAACTCGGCTATCCCTCAAGCAAGGTTTTAAATATCGAAAATATCGGCGATATATCGCCGATATTTATCGGTATCGGCACTTGCCGACATATCTATATGTTGTAAGGAATTTTTTACATGATTTCGTTAGTTATCGCTGAAATATCGGTGATATCGACGATATGTCGTCGATATCTCACCGATATTGACCGAAATACTTGACACCCAAATTTTTCAAAGGTGCAGTAGTAGCCATCCAAAAAATAAAAACTCATGGACTGAAATCAGTCCTCAGATCTTGATTTAGAAGAAGAAAAAAAAGGAAAAATGGTTGAGACATGAGAGAGAAGAAAGAAGAAGAAAGAAAGGAAGAACCAAAGAGGGTACATACCTGTGAAGCTTCATCGCCATTGCCGTGAGGACTGAGCTGCTGCCTTCGCTGATTGCAAAAGCCCTAGATCCCCAGATGCCAAAGTTGAGCTTATCCCTCTCCCCTCTTCCCTTTTTCGAGCTCTGCACGTTGGATTTTTTTTTGCTTGGGTTTTGTTCTTCTTCTCAAGAATACGAAGACTTAAAAACCCTTATAAGGGTTATGCTAACATCCCTCTGTTTTAACTTCAAGAACCTTATAAGGGTTGCTAACATCACTCTGTTTTAAACCTAAAGAACCCTTATAAGGGTTATGCTAACATCCCTCTGTTTTAAACTTAACAAGGTCAAGGTATTTCTAACTTCACTCTCTGTTAAAACCTTTTAAGTGTTGTAAGGATAATGCTAACTTTACTCCTTGTTACTAATATTCTCTTTTGATTATTTTTAGTAATATTAAAAAATAAATAATTTCTTAATAATATTTTATAAATTAAAAATTATTTATAGAGAATAAGATTATGCCATAAGGGCTTTTTAATAATATTAAAAAAAATTATTTATAATATTTTATACATTAAAAATTATTTATAGGTAATAAGATTATACCCATAAGCACTTTTTAGTAATATTAAAAAATTAATAATTTCTTAATAATATTTTATAAATTCAAAATTATTTATAGGTAATAAGATTATGTCCATAAGGGCTTTTTAGTAATATTAAAAAATTAATAATTTCTTAATAATATTTTATAAATTCAAAATTATTTATAGGTAATAAGATTATGCCTACAAGGGCTTTTTAGTAATATTAAAAAATTAATAATTCTTAATAATATTTTATAAATTCAAAATTATTTATAGTTAATAAGATTATGCCCATAATGGCTTTTTAGTAATATTAAAAAATTGTTAATTTCTTATTAATATTTTATAACTTCAAAATTATTTATAGGTAATAAGATTATACCCATAAAGGCTTTTAAAAATAAACAAAATATACTACCACTTTGATTAATCAGTAATCACATAGCTATAATTTATAAATTAACATACTATTTTTAGTACAAAAATCTATAAGTTAAAGTGTTAATTTATAAATTTATAAGTTAACATACTATTTTTAGTACATAATTTACATATATATATATATATATATATATATTTCTAAAAATATTGTGCATTATAAGAAATTATATTATATGACAAAAATTAATATTGATTTATTATACACTCAATTTAATGTATGTTTGTATTATTCTGAATCATATAAATTATTAATTTATGATTGATTGAGAAATTAATGAAACATCAATCAATCATATATTATCGTCACTCGTCAGCGCATATCTTTACTCTCTTCTCATTGTATCTCTTATATATATTATTATTTTTTAAAATGTTTTTATTCTAAAAGGTGTATTAACATCTATTTTAATATTTCCTGAAGTTTCACTGCAAAATTCCATCTTTTTCTCATTTTTTTGTCATTTTTCTAAAAATCACCGATAAACGATATATCTTCCGATATATATATCTTTTTTCTGCGGCTCCGACATGTCGAACGATATCGACATTTAGAACCTTGCCCTCAAGGACACAACAATATGCACAGATTCTAACCTGGACATAAAGCTAGCAAATTCCTGCACCTCCTAGTCGTTCAACGACCGCTTAAACCTAGGGCTCAAGACCACAACACCCGCTCTCCTATCATAAATATCAGCAACTGACGCGAATTGATCTAAGGAAATCGAGAAAAATGTTTTGAACTCTTGTTTCAAGGGCGAAGGTCCGCACCAAAGATCAAACCAAAACTTGACCTCTGCACCATCACCAATCACAAGACGACTATGCTTTACAAAATCTTCCCAACCCATCACGATACCTTTCCAAAGACCTACCCCATGAGGGCCCCTAGGCGGTCTCTACGCCCATGACGGGCCACAATAATCGCTCTCCACAAACTGTCACACTCTCTACCCCAAAACACCGAAGTCATTTGCCCAACAAAGCCTTAGTAACTGTCTTGACTGGCCATACATTGAGCCACCCACTTTCTTTAGGCCGACAAACCGACTTCCACCTCACTAGATGATATTTCTTGAACACTACCTTCTCATTCCATAGGAAATCCCGTTTGAGACTTTCCAATTTAGAGACAATGGAAGCAGAAATGCTAAATAGGGATAGGCAAAAGGTCGGAATGCTACATAAGGTACTCTTCAATAAGGTGAGCCTACCTCCTTTTGAAAGGAATGAAGATTTCCAACCCAATGGTCTCCTGTGAAATCTCTCAATTATCGGCTCCCAGACCGACTTAGATTTGAAAGACGCCCCCAAATGTAAGCCTAAATACCTAGTTGGAAGCATACCGGTCTTACAACCTAGACAATTAGCCAAAACCTTCAGGTTAGAAACCTCCCCTACAACAAAGATCAAACTCTACTAAAAATTAATTTTCAAACCGGAGACTGCTTCAAAGCATCTAAAAAGATAATGAATATGAACAAGATGCCTAGCTGAAGCTCCACAAAATAGCAAAATATCATCCGCAAATTGGAGATGAGATATCTTAACTTGAGGGCTACCCACCACAAATCCTTCCCACACCGACTCTGATGCCCTCCGAATCATCCTACTAAGCGTTTCGGTAACCATTATAAAAAGAAGAGGACATAATGGATCTCCTTGGCGCAAACCCCTTGAACTTTTAAAAAATCCATAAGGAGATTCATTAATAAGCACTGAAAAAGAGGGAGAAGAATAACACCACCTCATCCAAGTGTGCCACTTGGGTCCAAAACCCATACGACAAAGGGTATAATCAAAAATCTCCAATTCACATGATCACACTTTTTCCATATCTATCTTGCAAATGATGCCTGAATCACCCTTCTTTAATTGCTCATCCACCACTTCATTGGCTATTAAGATCCCATCCAGAATTTTCCTCCCCCCACAAAAGTGCTCTGCTTTGGGGAGATAACATGCCCAATCACCCGGCTAAGCCCAACTGTTAACACTTCGAGAGGAACTTATACACGCTACCAAGAAGGCTGATAGGTCTAAAGTCTCGAATGTCGAGGGCCCCAAACAACTAAGAAATGAAGACAATGAAAGAACAATTTAGCACCTAGTCAAATGAATTGGTCTGGAAGAATTTGTGAAAAACATTCGTCAAATCTTGCTCAATTATAGGCCAACACTTCTTGCAGAATTTGATGGTAGAACCATCTGGTACAGGGGCTTTATCCCCCTCCATACCTAAGATCATGAACAAAATTTTCAATTCTGAGAACAATCTTTTCAATTGGCTACTCATCTCTGCATTGATACTCTTAAAAGGTAGTTCATCCAGTGAAGGTCTATACGATAGATATTCTTTGTACAAGAGTCATAGAACTCCGTAGTTGCACCTCCCAATTCCTTATCTTTGTGACCAACTTATTAGAGCCAAACTCAAAAATTCAAAAGGCTACCTTAAGAAGTTTCAAATTGCTTTGGATTTTCAAACACTAATTCAAGGTTAACGTACTCAAAGATGATAATCTACCAAATGGCGCCACATATAAATTAGCAAGAAATGAATAAAAATGCCAATAATCCAGTGCAGCAACTACCGTGAGTGTGCACACAAAAAAAAATGTATATGGAAAGTTGTGAGTTAAAGAGATACCCACGCCATTTAGTATCTTAATAACTAACCCATGCACATTCCTACATTATGGTAACACCATATATCAAGTTCAAATTGAACATAACATGACAGTTATCTAAATAGAACATGAAAAGAGAAAGTAAGAAAAAAACCTCTTTAAGTTCAGCTGAAGTTATAATATCAAAGTCTTTTGGAGTTCTCTTCAGGATAAGATCGCGTACACAACCTCCAACAAGGTAGACGTCATATCCTACAGGATAAAGAAATGATCATTTTCAGACACCACAAATCAAAAAATGCACGCAACACAGCAAAACATGAAGATGAATGAAAAATCGAATTATCCAAAACACACTAGTTATTTTCAATTAGCTCCAGGTGGATACTCTCTTCAAATTTAATAGTTATTGTGACTTGTTCGCAACACCCTGTCATTACAGATGGTAAATTAAGTACTCGGCATCAACTGTTTCAAATTTGATTTCTGATAGTTTCTGTAGGTTGGAACTTGGAAGTGATTTTCTTGCAAGACCTGAAATTCGATTCCAAGTTACAGAGTCTTCCAAAATCAATTATATGCTTAATACGAAAAGAAGACTATATACCCTTCTTCCTTAATCCATTTAGAACCAATCTCGTTGGCTTTGCAATCATCGACGTAGTAATTCCAAGATCTTTAGAACTCAACTTCTTCCAATCAGGTGCCTTGCGATCGCTATTATCCACTACACAGCGGATAGAAAAAAGAATAAAAATAAATAAAAATCAAAGCTATCAGAGTACGAGAAAACAATATACAGCTCTCGAACTTCAAATGAAAAATTCAAAGTAGAAAACCCTAGTTCTAAACAGTAAAGCACTTCACTGACCTCTTTCACGAGAAGAAACCGGATTATGACCTTCGTCCTTGATTAGACCATCTGGTTCAACGAGTGTTTCAACTGCAACAGAGCGGCTATGTCGAACCTGCAAAGAACAGAATATAAAATAATGGCTGAAACAGAGAGCTCAAATCCGCCTTGCGAAGATGTCTAAGAATCCATGGTTT
This sequence comes from Tetracentron sinense, assembly GCA_015143295.1. NCBI lineage: Eukaryota > Viridiplantae > Streptophyta > Magnoliopsida > Trochodendrales > Trochodendraceae > Tetracentron > Tetracentron sinense. The sequence continues at coordinate 36,248,594 of CM026568.1, read as the reverse complement.
CTGAAAACAAGAAACCTTTCGAATGCAGTAAACCAGAGGAGGACGGAAAGGGAAATGGCTTCTGCTCGCAAATCCCAACCCTGCAATCGCCATTAATCGGTCGGAGCTTCACCATGTCATGACAGAGGAAATAAACGGCGGCAATTTGATCCTTGCCCTAATTCGGTGGCCTTTGTTGCTGTAGCCATTTTCCATGGAATTCTATCTGAAAAAATATCGGCCTCTGAATCTTCGGTGATTGATTTTAAGTGATTTGGGCCTCTGCACCTTTCGAATGCTCTGAATGTTTGGCCCAGGCCCAGGCCCAGGCCCAGACCCTATATTGCAAAAGTGGGCTTTTTCTGAAATTAAGCCCAATCGAACTGTCTCCAAACCCAATATGATCTGGTGGAATCAGAATCTGCCCATGTAAAACACAAGCACCACACGACCTAGCAGATTTTTGAAGAGGGTAACTTTGAAAAAATTCAAAGTTAAAACAAACCTTTAAAATGTACTTCAAATAATACTGTCACCCCCAACTTAGTTTTTTTTTCTTCTAAATAGAAGATGCACTTGCATTTAACTTTGCGATTCTAAGGCTGCCATGCTATAAGGGAACTTATACCAAACACTACTAGACTATCTAGCTCAGGACAATCAATTTTCTCTCATCCTCCTTCTTAAAAGAGGAAACACACCAATGTGAATAACTAATTGAAATTTTCTTTAGAACGCAGTAGTTTAGATGAGTGGTACGGTCGAATGTAGATGTAGATGTAGATGTGGACTTGCTGGAAAAGGCTTGCCCGTGGGCCACGGGCGAGCCTTATGTGGGATCCTAAACCACATATTTTGTGATATAGGCGTGCGCGCACGCGCATATAGTCGAATGGCTTTATCTAATAAAGTGTCGATACGGAGAGCAATGTACTATTAGTTGAATGTGTAGTCACTTGATTGTCTGTTTTAATAGTGTTGTTGATCGCTTCTCTTCCTTTTTGACTTATTACGATTAAGATAAGAACCTTTCTTCAACAAGTTCTCGTAATAGGTGATTCTCTTTTTCTTGTTTCTCAAAGGACAATGGTGAAAATGAAAAGGCAGGTGTTTAGGATAGGAACCTTATCAACTAAAGAAAATCCAAATCCTTGCTATAATATCTGTTCATTTAGGAACTTGCAAAACTAAGATGTTTTTTTATCAGTCATCATGTTCATGGTTCCTCTTTACAAGTTGTGTCTTTTCTTTTTGTGTGTGTGTGTTTTTTTTGTCCTTCCTTCAATGATCTTCAATTTGTAGTTTCTCAAATTACTTAATTTCGCGACCTTTAAATCACTAGCATTTTCCATGTCAAAATTGCATTTTACACGTCAAAGATCACCACGTGGTACATTGTATATGTGGAATGTAGATATCATCATTATCAATGCCTCATTCGAAATACTTGAGGTTGGCATATGTAGAATGTAGACAGTGTCCCCAAAATATAAGACAGTTACCCATGATTTTAGGATTCTTCATATTTACTTCTATCCCAAATTAAATTCAATACTCTAAGTCAAATAGGCGTGGTGTGGGACCAATGTGGCGTGTCCAAACACTATTAATATGTCACACTTGGAAGGGAGCCAGTAAAATGTGTTCTTGAAAGTGTTGTGCTAACAATGGTCAATTATAAGTAATAGCTAGCAAAGCAGATAAACAGTTCCCTTCATGAACAGTGATAGGCGGACCCATGGATTCCATTCCATTTCTTAACCTAAGGCATCCACCTATTGGTGGATGCCCCACCCCCCCCCTTAAATGCTCACCAATGGTGGATGCCTTAGGTTAGGAAATCCACGGGTTCCTTAATTATTTCCCTTCATTGAATACCCACTCATGGGAAATGGTTGCCTTAATCGCTCAAAAAATAAATTTTCTTAAAGAGAATGACATGTTGTGTTGTTTTTACCATTATTTGTAACAATATCACAGGCCAGCTCTTTGGGAGGTGATTAATTGTTGCTTTAACTAATTACACAAGTAATTGGTAAAAGCAAAACCAATGTGTCATTCTCTTTGAAAGAGATTGTTTTAAATAACTAAGGCTAAGCATTTCCCAAATTTGACGTAGAAGTGTTCTTAAGTATTGGTAAAATAAAATTAAGTTTCCGTCGTTAAAGTGAGTAACTCAAGGTATTAAGTATTTGTGTAATCAGTCAATTAATTTTCAATCGCTAAATTTCAATCTTGTGTGTGGACCGCGTGTGTATGTATGGTTAGCCTGTGTATGTGAGTTGTGTATTAATACTTTTACCACACAAAAAAAATTAAAAAATTAAAAATGAGCTTGCCAGAGTACTAAGAAAGAGTCCAAGGTATATAAAAGGAATCCGAAAGGTTTGAAAATCAGTTGTGAACGGGTCTGATCATGGAAAAACCACAAATAGAAGTATTCAAAAGATCTTGTATTTTGATTAAGATGTTGCAAGTCGGTCGGAGTGTCAAAATGTTAGACAGCAAAGAGGGAACCAAATCCTCGATATTCTTCTTCCCTGACCGGAGTGTTTAAGGGTCAAGATCTCTTGTACAATTATGCAAATACTGTGAGCTCGTCAACATGAACAAGATTAACTTCCACTTGTATCAAACGAAATTAGTATTTGTATTTAAAAGGCCCTACATGTAAAGCGGAGACGCGTATTTAAATCCAATTTGTGAGAGTCAATGAATGAAATGGGCCGGGTCTGGCAGTTCCGAGACTGGACCTTACTTCAAGGCTTAAGAGATCCAACTCGTTTCTATAGTCAATATCTGAGCTCCTTCTTGAAAGGGTACCTTATGTTCGGTCACAGACTCCCGTGTACGAATCTGAATTAAATTGCATATATGACAGATTTTGATCGGATAAAACAAAAAAGTGAGAAATTCAAATTTTTAGAATTTTTTTCCTCTTCTAATCAAAATCTGACACATATAAAATTGAATTCACTTCAATATTGCAATTGTCTGTGATCCCATGTCCTTATAGGCGGAGGGAAATCTAGAAAGCGAACATAAAATTCAAAATGTAAAAGAGTAAAAAGAAATGGTACTGCCTCCGCCGCCGGCGCCTCTCTCTCTATCTCTCGGTGGGCGCAAACATAGCCACGAGGTTCGCCATTAAATAAGGGTCACTCTCTTTTTACGGAGATGGAATCAAAGTCAAAACGAGGAATCATCTATGTTACAAATAACGACTTTGATGTCATAATAATTACCTTTGCTCAACAGTCAAATAGCATTTGATTTTGATGTATGGTGATGGTTTTGTTTTAGCAACATGTATACATCAAACGAGATAGAGTCTATCAAAGCATCAACGACCTTAGCTTGTATTGATTTATTCGAGGATTTTAGCAACAGTAGCAGATGATTTATAATTTTTATTTTTTCCATATTACAGATAACCGAAGGATTTCAAAGGTCGGTGACTGCATAGCTGAAACACCTATATCTAATTATAGCCATTGTGTAACACGGAGAGGAAGAGACAAAAATATGTCTATTTACTCTCTTTCTTTCTTTACCTTCTCCTCTTTTTTTTTTTTTTACTAAGGTCTGTATTATTCCCAAGAGAGGAGAGAGGAGAGAGGAGAGAGGAGAAGACTGAAAAAAAAAGTAGAGAAAATTTTAATTTGAGCAATAGTTCGCTCAATCGGTGAGGCTCCTCACTCTCACAAAGCTGTCCCTTCAACTGTCATCAACTTGAGTTAAATTTTTTTAATCATGTGATTAAATTTTTTCATTTTTCTAAAAACTAAGGGTAGATGGGTGAATTCTCAGGGTGAGTGAATCATAATCATAGTTAAAAGGAGAACATGTGCCAAGAAAAAGAGAGCCAAGATGCCTCTCTTCGCGTCACCAACTGTGGAGGTGATTATTTTTCTTTTAATTTTTACTTAAATAACTCTGAACTTAATTGCATTTTTTTTTTCTAAGAGTTTAGGAGTGAATTTAGTTTTTTTTTTTTCTAAACTCACATTGCAGAAACGCTTGACATTGCTACCCCTTTGAGTCTTTGACAGGTTGAAAAAACAAAAAATTTCGGAAGGGTAAGTTATGGTTTGTACCCTTCTCAATGTAACATAAAAATGTAGCAACAATTGTTGTTATCACAGTTGTAAGTCTAGGACTAGGGCTAGCATTCCTCAAGATTTAAATATGAACCGGGTTTTTTCTAAAACACCCTAAATTGCAGTGTTTTGTTAAATAGTCATATAAAGTAAGGGTATTTTTATGTTTTGCTAAATCTCTTTTAACCCGAGCTCGGGTGGCTCCAAAAGTAAATTCACCATTCCTCAGCAACCAAACAGGGAGAAACAGAACTTTTCCTCCTTGATGAGTACCCTTTTCCCATTGAAAGAAGTAGGAAAGTTCATTTTAATTCCAGTTCAAGGGGATGTTGGCAGCAATCGCCTTAATTGACATGACACATCCACTGGCCAACAAATCACCGGTAAAAGCATTAGGGTACTGGTGAGTTATCTAGTTCGTGGAAACTGGGAAAAGCACATGTCGCGTGATCCATTAGGCTATTTCCTCTAAAACTTCCCATACCAACAACAGTTGTTCCCCTTTATGTTCAAACAAGACTTAGCAGATAAGTGCCCCAAAAAAGGAAAAAAAGAAAATGAAAAAAAAAAAGATACTTGCAGATAATATTTGAATGACGCATGGAGAGTATTTTTTTTCCAAAAAAAATCATTTTTTTGTCCCCCACAGGAGTGCTTACAAGGCGATTAGGCATGGATTGGAACACATCTCTGCGCTAATAGACTGCTATTATTGTGCAGCAAGTAGGGTATATGCATCACACACACTCTATCTTAACTCGTAAGAGTGGAACTCGGAAAATAAAAGCTTTGGTATAAGATTCCGAATTGCTCGATTTTGATATCATGGGCCTGCATCCATTGTTTTCCTTTATGAGCTATATGGTCCTGGCCACAAAGCCCATGATGAGAAGCCCTTGAGTTTTAATGGTTAAGATTCTCCCTTTTTTTGGCATTATTTTTTCACCAAAGTAATCATTTATTGGTGCATAATGCATAACAGGTGGCACCAAAACGCGTTTAACCCGCATGTGTAACTCATATGTTAGACATCTTGTTTTACTATGTGACAATTCCTGAATTATATCCTTAATGAGCAAAGAAAGGAGAGCCCTTCTCTTATTGTGGGTTAATTAAACAAAAGCATAATGGTGGATTAGAATTACCAATAAGAACTAAGAAGAGCTTCAAGGAAAGAAAAGATACAGTATAATCTCATAATCTTTTACCTACCTCCAAAAGTAGTGCCTATTCCAAAGGTAATGAATAGAGACTTGTCTAGGTATAAGTTGGGATCTTTAGTAAATAACCCCACCTTCCAGCTCTCTCTCTCTCTTTTGATCTTTATATAAGCCTGGCTTCTTGTTTGTCTCAGACCCACCTTCCTCGACTGCTTCTTCTACCTCAATCAAGTATCAATTCCCTCTCCTCTCGTTTTCTTGACTACTTCAAATTTAATTCCAAGCTCTCAAATGGCAGCTTTTTCGTACCAACACCCCTCTTTTTTCCTTGACCCAGTTTTCTTGCCAAGCACTCCCATTAAGATGTCTGGCTTATTGGAGGAAGGAAACATCAACAACACCTATTTTTCTCCTTTCTACCCATCTGAGCCTCTTCACGAGCTTTCATTTGATGTTAGAATCAATGAAAGTAGCTGTCTGGACAACAGCATAAAGGCCCCTAACAGTGATGATGAACCTTCTGTGACCGAGAAACAGAGTACAGATTCCTCATCCATGGTTGTGGAGCTTGAAACTGGTGATCAAGTCACTCAGGAAGTGACGCAAAGGGAGAAGAAGAGAAAGAAGGCAGATGGTTCTTGCTTGAATTCTGCTCAATCTAAGGTAAACCACTCGTAATTCAGCTTGAATTTGTTCTCCGAACTGAGAGCTTCCTTGTTCAGTTTTTGATCTTCTCATTTCATTAGCGTGCAAGAGAAGGCAAAGGAAAGAAGCAAAAGAAATGCAATGGTACCTTGAAAGATACAGAAGAAAGGAAGCTCAAAGCTGACCCAACTGACTACGTTCATGTAAGAGCAAGAAGAGGTCAAGCAACAGACAGCCACAGCCTTGCTGAAAGGGTACTTAATTTAATACAACCCTTTATGAAACCCAGTTTCTCATTACAATCACCAAGTTCCTATTATAACCCTAAGGACAAAAATCCAAGTTTCTGTCATCCTCGCCAAGAAAGAGAATCAAGTTCCTATCATACCCTCCTTTTCTCTCTCTTAATTATCATTCTTCTAAATGGGTTTTCAGGTAAGAAGAGAGAAAATCAGTGAGAGGATGAAGCTATTGCAAGGTCTTGTTCCTGGTTGTGACAAGGTGGGATTCAGCTCTTTCTATTTTCATTTTTTGGCCAGTGGAATTCAGTTCTTAGTTTTCATTTTTTTTTTCTTAAGCTGTCATCTTCCTTGGGAGAATTTTCTGACAGTTTCATGTGGATCAATTTATAATAGATTACTGGCAAGGCCCTTATGTTGGATGAAATAATCAACTATGTTCAGTCCCTACAGAATCAAGTAGAGGTAATAATTCAAAAACAAAGATTAGATTAATGACTTCCTTTACTTTTTTGTCTTTCTTCAGATGAGATCGATTTAACTAAACCATGCATGGGTACTTTCCGATTTTCAGTTCCTCTCAATTAAGCTTGCTTCCATGAATCCAATACTCTATGACTTTGAAGAGGACTTAGATCCATTTATGGTTAAACCAGAGGTATAAATCCAGCAGGAAATCTATCTATGCTTTTATATCATGTTTCTTCATTGAAGGTGATGGATTAGTTCTTTGTTTCTGACATGAAATTTTAGAAACTGAGTAGTTTGACATCACTCTATTGCCATGATCTGCAGCAATCCAGTCTCACCCAGCCCACAGCTTATGCTGGTACAACCACCACCTTCACCATAACACATAACCATCCTCTTCTGGACAGTACTTCAGCTTCCATTTTACTTCGACAGGGGCAGATACCCAATCCCTTCTCTCAGGTATTACAAGAATAGCCATTTGGCTCCTACACCTCCAGGCTTAAAACATTAAAAGAAAAATAAATAAGAAAAACCCATCTCATAACTTTGACAATATATCGTTTTCCAGAATAATGGAAATCTATTATGGGGTGTGGATGACCAGAGACAGAAGTTCATCACTCCATCTGAGTTCAACAACTTGTGTTCTTTCCAGTAAAAATAATGTGAAAAGTTGTCCCACAAACATCTGGTAAGCCTTTGAATCTCTGCCTCATCTACAAAACCAGGCATATTAAAATACTATAGCTTTTCTTCTCCTTAGCCTAATCTTTATTTCATGTTGTGGATTTGTTTTTAGTTTGTAAGGAGAATTAAAAGCAGCAGCACCAGAGAAAGAAACCCACATGAAATCAATGCTTCATCACTCAGTATCAGATCCAGTGGAGTGGGCATCTCATCTCAAACCTCTGAATGTGAATAAAATTGAAGGAAAAAGCAAGGAAAGAGGAACAAAAAGGACATATACAACCGACAAAAAGAAGGGCGTTTATGTCTACTACACTTTTCTTGTAATTAATACCCGCTCCTGGTCATCTCTTGAACCATTTTCCGGATCACATTTAAACTCCAAAATAAAACCAGATCTTTAGTAGATCCTTGCTGGTGTGCTTTTGATTCCCAAATTCTCAGGTACAAATTCCAAGATGCTGTGGTGGTTAATCTTAGAAGAATTAAAATTGTAATATTTATTATTAATCACAATAAAATGATTTTATTGTTACAGTTAATCTATTAGTACTGTAATAATAGATAGAACAATTTAGCTGAGAAGTAAAGGAGAGGTCGTTGTGTACTACAGACGCTGCTGATTTGACTAGTTATGCTGTTGTGGATTTGTTTGGTTATCTTTGCTGGAATCTTCTGTGTGGTGTTATTATTCTGGTTGAGGTTGCTGAAGTGAAGTCCCCTTACCCACTACCTTCGTAACGGTTGTGGTGTGGACACAGCATCTATGTACAAAATCTATGAACTCCTTTTCCTTACAGATCTTCTGATATGCAACTAGTCGTTTGGATTTGATCCCCCAAAATAAATTTCTCCTCTTTAAAAAAAAAAAATATATATATATTCTTGTTTTTGCATATCTTTACCCAAAAATTAATTTTGGTCCGCTTGGAATCGGTGAGCAAGAAGTCCTGACATCAAGTCCAATCCTATCCTATCCTATCTCTAGAAGCACCTCGTTCATTTAGACCAATCAATCAGTGAGGTGGCCTACCAACTGAGGTCACAGATTCAAACTGGTGCCACTTTAACGGAACCAAATCGGCACCGGATTTCCTTTAGTGCTCGCAAGAGGCCGGGCCTCTTGCGTGGGTTAGATGAGCGACGTGTGGCCACGGTATGGGCGGGAACCAAAATTTCCGACGGACGTTTGTATTCCACCGTTAACACTATTTTGTGTTAAAAAAATTAATTTTTTTTTGCTTTGAAAAATGGAAATGCCTAGAATAGGCAACGATCTTCCCTCTCTTCTTCTTCTCTCTTCTTTTGCTTTCTACATAGAACCGAGATCAAGCACCCCCGATCCACCACTGCTTCCCAATGAAAAGAAAATCTCCCAATTTTCGCCTCCTCTTACAGGTTAGTAGGTTTTTTTTTTCTTTTTTAAATCCCTAATTTTGGTACTTACTGGTAGAAGAGGATCTCTTTGAATGCAATCTTCTGTTAAACTTTTTTTTTTTTTTTTAATATGGACATCTTCTATTAAACATTAAGGATTTAGGTTGAAACTCATGATCTATTTAGGGGAAGAACTCCCTATTTTCGCTTCCTCTTACAGGTTAGTAGGGTTTTTTTTTTTTCCTTTTGAAATCCCTAATTTTGTAAACCTACAGACCTGCATCCATTCAAAGCAAGCACGGCTGGAAAACAAATATGCCTCCATTAAGACCTAGGGATCTGCCAGCACTTATTCACCTTGTGGAATCAGCCAAGGGTTTTCCATTAAGACCTAGGGACCTGCCAAAACGTATGCATACCAGCTTTAGAATATAACAATGCAAGCGTATGTATATGATATATAGGTAGTTGATTCTACCTAGAATGACATACCTCTATGACATGGATTGATATTTCAGCAGCACATGGGAATATAATTTCTATGTAGCAACAACATGTCTCACAAAATATTTTGGATATGTGATTTAAAAAAAATTAGTATTTGGTGTTTGGCGAATCTCGTGTACATTCCCAAGTCCTAGATTAGCACGTTCTAAATTTTAGAAAGTTATTTTCAGCAATTGTATTTGTATATCTTATAAAGTTTTTTGAGATTCCTCTTGTTTATTTGTAAACAATCTCTATATATACATACTATAATTCCAGGTTGGGTTGCACAACTTCATGTTGACTGCAACACGACTTCATTCTTTACTTTATTTTTGTTGCATTCTGACCTGAATCATGACTATTTAGGGAAAATTGTTATGCATTTTTTTAAGAACAATTTTACTTATCTGGTGGGTGTTTAATGTTGAAATACAGTTGGTCTGATGGAGCATAACATATTGGGTAGTCCTTGTGAAGAAGACAATAGTGGATTGCGAGTATCACGCAGGTTATCATTTGAGGAAGAAGAGGATGAGTACAATAAAGGTTCAGAAAATCCAGAAATTGGCATGAAATTTAATTCGGAGGATGAATCATACAATTTCTATAATGATTATGCAAGAAGGTTTGGTTTTAGTATTCGAAAGGATTGGAGAAACAAAAATAGCGCTGGCGTCATTTACCGTAGAAAACTTTGTTGTTCGAGAGAAGGTCTTAAGAAAGAAGATAGACGAGAGACTGCCCAATATGAACGGGATCCTACTAGAGTTGATTGTAAGGCTCATATTATGATTGCACTTCAGCCGAGTGGAGAATATCAGATAGAATGGGTACAATTAGAGCACAATCATCATTGTACGCCAAGCAAGTCTTACATGCTTAGATCACATAGGAAAGTAACTAAGGCACAAGCTGGTGAAGCTATTATGGCAAGTAGTGTGGGTATACCAGCGAAGAAGACATATGACCTTATCACTGCAGAAGTTGGAGGACCCGAAAATGTTGGTTTCCTTCCCATAGATATGAAAAATTATATTCGTTCTAAAAGAATGAGATCCATGGAAAAAGGAGATGCAGGAGGAATATTACAATATCTTCAAAAGATGGTCGTGGAAGATTCAGGTTTTGTATATTCTATACAGCTTGATGCCGAAGATCAAATAACTAACATATTTTGGGCAGACTCCAGAATGGTGAATGACTACAATATATTTGGTGATGTGTTCTGTTTTGACACTACTTATAGGACGAATAATCAAGCACGGCCATTTGCACCATTTGTAGGAGTTAATCATCATAGGCAAACAATTTTATTTGGAGTGGCATTGATGTACGATGAAACAACTGAATCTTTCGAGTGGGTGTTTAGGGCTTTTCTAAATGCAATGTCTGAGAAACAACCGAAAACCATCCTTACAGATCAAGACAAGGCAATGGCCAATGCAATCTCTTTAGTTTTTCCGGATACATTTCATCGCATATGCGTGTGGCACATGTATCAGAATGCTACAAAGCATCTTAGCTATGTATTTGGTGGTGCAAACTCTTTTACTGCGGATTTCAGCAAATTGGTTTACGATTATGAAGAAGAAGAAGATTTTCTTGAAGGGTGGGAGAGGATGTTAGATAAATACAATTTAAGAGAGAATGTATGGTTACAAAGGTTGTTCAATGAGAGGAAGAAATGGACTTTGGTGTATGGAAGAACTACATTTTGTGCCGATATGAAAAGCACCCAAAGAAGTGAAGGTTTGAATAGTGTTGTAAGGCGTTATTTGAACAACAATCATTGTTTGTTAGAATTTTTTGAACATTTTGAGAGGGTGGTTGATGACAGAAGGAAAGCAGAATTTGCGGCTGATTATAAGATGACACAAAGTACACCAATATTGATTGCGGAGGTTCCATTGTTGATCCATGCAAGAAATGTTTACACCCCTGAAACTTTTAAATTGTTTCAAAAAGAATATTTTAAGGGACTGGCTTATCATGTTAAACTATGTGTCGGGTGTGACACATTGGACACATTTGTAATCACATGCCCAAAGAGAAGACGCAAATACACAGTGACATGTGACAAAAGGGGGTTTACTATTTCTTGTAGCTGTAAAAAGTTTGAGTTCACAGGAATTTTGTGTGGTCATGTATTGAGAGTATTTGACCGTATTGAGGTAGGTGAGATCCCAGATCGATACATTTTGAGAAGATGGAGTAAACAAGCAAAAGTTGCAAGTTCAAGCAGGAGCCACAATAGTACATCATTAATAGGAGATGTAACGTTGTCAATGCGTTATAAGGAATTAAGCCGCTTGGCTATGAAATTGAACACTAGGGCTGCAGAAAATGAACAAACTTTTAAAGTTGCTGCTGAATATTTATGTAATGCCACGGCAAAAGTTGAAGAAGTTTTTAGTCAACTATCCATGTCTGAACCATCAAGCATTGAATCACAAGAGATGAGCAATGATCCTTGTGTTCATAAGGATCAAAGCATTGAACCTTGCAATGAAAATGATCAGAATGAGACGATAAATCGGGTGAAGGGAGTAGCAATTAAAGAGCGAGGCCATAAGGGAAGATCGAGAATTAAAGGTTGTTTAGAAAAGAGGAAAAAAACAAGACAGTCATCTAGTGGTCCCATAGGGCATTCGATGCCGAAATGTCCAAATGATCAAGTGATGCAGATGCAGGTAATGTTTGATTGGTTTGCATTATAATTGAAATTTAAGTTATTGATAACTTTTAAGGGTCCTTACATTTTTATTGATTGTGTTAAATAGGGGTTATATCAGGTTGGACCAAGTCAATTTATGTACCAACAAGATCATGACAATCAAGTAAACCCATATATGTACCAACAAACTCATGACAATCAAGTGAACCCATATATGTACCAACAGTTTCAAGGTGGTCAATTTTCTTCTTTCATGTATGGGCAGCCCCAACTACACCTCAACCCTAACATGCATCAACAATATCAAGGATCCATTTGTGGCTTATCTCAGGTGATTGTTACATAGTTTCTACTATTTAAATAATCCATTTGTGGCTCATGTCAACCTAAGCATGTATAAAAAATCTTTGTGATCTATATTTCGTAGGAACTGCCATTTGGTGTTGGGAATAGCACACAGGGAGAGGGCGAGGAATGATGTAATTCTGTATTTTTCAGGTATATATTCAACTGTCCCATTGCAGCTGCATTTTTCTTTCAAAAGTTTAAGGAGTGCAGTTGCCCCCATTGTAATGTGACCTTCTCTAGCACATTTGGAAAACTTGCTTATCAAATATTTCCTACCATGCCCACCAGAAATTTGATCTCAGGCCAAATGTGATTAGCATTTTTTATATTATTTCCTATTGTTTATATTATGTTTGTAATAATTCAATAATGTTTCTTGCTGTACTAGATGTGTTTCTCTTTTGAGTTGCTTATATATCATAATTGAAATTTTTGAGCTTACTGAATGAGATTCCCATTGTTAGGCCCTGAGGAGCCATCTTAACCAACTTACGAAACCTTCCCAAAATATTTTATCTGGAGACTCCTTGTTTTCAAAGCAAATTCCAGCATAATTTGGCCAAAAATGTTTCTGTAGTATCATTCAGAATTGAAGTTTTCAAGTGGCAATATATAATTGTTAATGATACTGTGACTTTATATATATGTATATTTATTTATTTTTGGTAATAAACATTTGTGTGACACAAGGATTTGTGTCTGATTATTCCCCCCTTCCTCGCAGGCCTGAGGAATATTATATCTAATCTGCTTTCGTGTGACGCAAGGATTTGTGGCAGTGGTGATGACTTTCAAGGAGGGCGGATCTTTTTTCTGTAGGAATTTCTGATGACTTTCAAGGAGGGCGGATCTTTATTCCCCTATCCAGATTTTGATATAGTGACTTAATCAAATATTTGATACTGTGACTTTATATTGACCAAGATGCAATGCAATTTCTTGTAACTATTACTTATTGAATGATTACTACATTTGTATCTTCAGTGAAGATCCCTTATGGGGATTTTTTCCTGCCAACATCATATGTCTATATTTTCAACTTTGATGAAATTATGAGGGGGAAATGTTCTCAACCAAAGACTTGCAGGCTATATCATGGCATTTTACATTTTAATTCTGTCAATTTTAGAAAGAGAAAAAATTGGAATTGGATTTTTTTCATTCAAGTGATTTAATTGGGATTTTGAGGTATTGATGGCTATGTTTTTTGCAATGGAGTTTGTATGTGGTTAGGTCTCACAAGAGCAGTTACCATGGTTTTCTTTGTATGATGAGTTCACCATTACAGAAGCATGCCACTCAGTAGGTGGTCTTTTGCTGGGAGTCAGTGCATCCTAATAGCCAAATGAGTTGAATGTTAGAAATAGATGATTGAAGCACCCCAAAAAAACTTGGAAATCAAGAGTTATGTAGCCTGTCTCGCTCTTCAGCTTACAGATCTTAGTTGAATGGTGATTTGTGGGCATAGTCATGAAGGGTTAGTGGCCCCCAGTGTGGAAGTTCCATACTGCTAGGGACCAACTTTTCTTGGTTGAACAATAAGATCCTTTAATCAATATGCTGGATCTTTTTCCTTTTTTTAATTTTTTGGCATACTTTGAATAAGAAGAGCCTGTTCTCCCAATCCCATTGAAGGAGGTAGGGGCATTTTTATCATGATCCAATCACATTAATGATGGAATATATAAGTGACCCCCCAACTCCATTTCATTATGAGATTATGTGCTCTTCCTAATGTTCAGTGCATTTGTGACCAATTGATGGGAGTCCATGTTAAATCAGGCACTCTAGGTTCATCTCCCTCCTCTTAATCAATATTATCTTCTTTCTCTTCCTGTTGACCTCAGTGATCTGCTGAGGTCTCCCATCTCAAGGAGGAGGAAGATTGAATTGTAGTTTGTTGACTACATTTTTATTCCTTGTTTTTTAGCTTGGCAAGCTCAAGATCCCTGCTCATCCAGTGCAGCCTGTTGACCTCAATGATCCACTGCTTGGTGATCCACGTTCTTGAACCTTCCATTGCTCAAAAACTGCTCATAATTTTACAAGTATAAACATCAATATCTATTTCTACTAGGAAATAAGAAAGGATTTGAGAGAAACCAAGATTAAGTTTCAATTAATCAGCAAACATCTCTAAAATTATTACAACCAAGTGCAAAAAAAAAAAAAAATTCATACCAAATAAATAGAGTACCAAAACATAGTCTAATTTTTGACAAATTTCACACCAAGTACAACCAAAAAATCAACAATAAAACAAAATGAAATCTGTTTAATAACAGTGAATTCTAATTCTAGTCTTGAAAACCGATTTTAGAAATTGTTAAATCCCTGCTCCATTCTTGAAAATCGATCATTTAAGCTATTAAATCCCTCCTCCATTCTTGAAAATCAGTCTTTGAAGCTATTAAATTCCTCATCCATTCTTGAAATTTTCTCTTGTAGGTGATGCCTTTCATCCATGGCGCTTGATCTGGAGCCACTAACAGGATGTCCCACAAGATCAACATTTTCGTCACACCACTGAACAAAATTGTTACATTGTCTACCCTGCTAGATGATATTAGCAAATCATCAGTATTCGTTTAATAATTATTTTAATTATGATTAATATATTAATAGATTACCATTGTTCCAACACATGAGTAGAAGTCTCTCATAGGATTGGCTACCATTTTAGAGGTCTTTGTTGTACAGGCAGCCCCATATGCACAATTCTTTGTTGGCCACATCCGATCATTGCTTTTTATGGACGACGAAACCATTTATTACCTACACAATCAAACATTATTATTGAGCAAAAATTCTTGGTAGTAAACTTAAAATGATTTTTAAAAAATTTAAAATGTCATCAGTTCTGTTGCATAAAGCGAGAACATAGTTGTAACAGAACTGATGAAGAGTTTCATTCACATAGGATTAATAAATGTTTGACCTATTACTCTCTCAAAGACAATCTGGAGATAAAGATCGTCCACAAAACAATCTTTCACAAAGATTGTTCCACATTTCACAAAGAAATCAAAACCCTAAGTCATGTCCCTAAAAATGAGAAGGTACAAATAAACCTAGATTTGAAGAGACATGTAAGAAGCAAATTAGAACACGGCATTAGACCGCTTGGATTCTTGCTTGGAGCTCAATTAAACATGGGAGTAGAGGTAATTAACTCTCATCAAGTTTACATTATCTATGTTTATACAAACCTTTTGCTTATTTATGACTAAATGTATTTGAAGTTATAATGATGTGAATAGATGGGGTTTTAAATGGCAGGGAATATGGTCTGGGATGCTAACTGGGGTGGCCTTGCAGACCTTGATCCTTACTGGCATTACTCTTGGCACAAATTGGGACAATGAGGTCTCTCTCTCTCTCTCTCTTTTACAGGCTATGGCTGCAGAGTCTAGGATAGGATAAGGAAATGGGGTGGATAAAATTATAATCTAAATATTTTAAGGTAGGGTAAATTTTAAGGTTAAAAGTTGGTAAGTGCATTGGCACCTGAATTGCAAATAATTGTGAATGCTGGGAATGGTTCAGGAGGGTTCTTCACATGGGATGTGTTAGACAAGCTTGGAGCAGACACATTCGGCTCTCTAAACCTCAAACCAGATGGAATGTTCCCCAAATAGATCATATTTGTTTTCCAGCCGTGCTTGCTTTGAATGGATGCAGGTCTGTAGGTTTACAAAATTAGGGATTTCAAAAGGAAAAAAAAAACCCTACTAACCTGTAAGAGGAAGCGAAAATAGGGAGTTCTTCCCCCAAATAGATCATGAGTTTCAACCTAAATCCTTAATGTTTAATAGAAGATGTCCATATTAAAAAAAAAAAAAAAAGTTTAACAGAAGATTGCATTCAAAGAGATCCTCTTCTACCAGTAAGTACCAAAATTAGGGATTTAAAAAGGAAAAAAAAAACCCTACTAACCTGTAAGAGGAGGCGAAAATAGGGAGATTTTCTTTTCGTTGGGAAGCAGTGGTGGATCGGGGGTGCTTGATCTCGGTTCTATGTAGAAAGCAAAAGAAGAGAGAAGAAGAAGAGAGGGAAGATCGCTGCCTATTCTGGGCATTCCCATTTTTCAAAGCAAAAAAAAATCAATTTTTTTAACACAAAATAGTGTTAACGGTGGAATACAAACGTCCGTCGGAAATTTTGGTTCCCACCCATACCGTGGCCACACGTCGCTCATCTAACCCACGCAAGAGGCCCGGCCTCTTGCGAGCACCAGAGGAAATCCGGTGCCAACGCAATTCTCTGTACTCTTCTCTTGGGTTCTTTCCAAACTGGTGCCTTTAACGGAACGAAATCCTCTCTACTCTTCTCTTGGGTTTTCCTACTGGTCAGGATCTCTTGTACATTTATTAAATCTGTAGCCAAATTAATCCTAGTCTTCAGATACTCATGGCCACAGTTAAGAACCTAAAGAAGAACATGAAGGGGAAAATTCCCGGACTCGTCATGCGTCAGTAGCTGCTACAAAAACTCTGGTTTACTGGTAGAAGGATGATAGTAAAGCTCCGGTTTGTTTATGAAGTCGAGGAGTAGGGTGTACATTCTGACCTATACTCCGATGCCAAAATCAGTATGTGGAGAAGATGATTAAACAATAAACAAGAGAAATTGTAAGAGTTTAGAACTTTGAAACTTGTTGATTGAATGATCTTTTTACACTGATTCTTTTGGGATATTTATAGGTTTAGCTTTGTATGCCTATAGATAGTCATGGATGACCATGTCACTTGTTTTACACTCATTACCAAATATATCAGATAGATCTTGAGTCTTACGTGTCACACATGGGAACCTACTATTAGTTCAGTCGGTTTGATTATGACAATACATAGAAGTAACCATCATTAAATGTCAATACAGTGCTTTTCACCTAATGTTAGAGTCAAATAATCGTCTCTTGATCACTTCCTCCTGATAGTCGGTCTCGCTGTTGACTAAAGCACGGGTTCGTTGTTCACAACGAGGACGATATCGTTGTCTTGATGACTACGAGTCCATTGTCTAGAAGACAATGTTTCCGTTTTAAGGAGCACAATGAGTCCGTTGTCATACGCACAACGAATACGTACTCAAAAACACATATGAGCTTATATCCACCGTTATAACACCAAAAACATACTCATTGTCACCACATACATATTAAATACGAATTTTATCCTTTACAATTAGCCCCTTTATGGTGCTTTGAACGTAGTTCAAAGTATCATAAACCTCTTAGCATTCCAGAAGAAGAATACCGTAAGTCACAGAAATTGGTCGTACTCTGTTCTTCGTTTTCTGCTCTCTGTCATTTGTATATATTCCATCGTATATGCTCCATTGTCATTGATCTCTTGCTTGTACTACACGCGAAGATATATCACTGTGACATCTGTAGCACATCCACAAATCCATCACGCCTCATTAATGCATGACAAACTATCATCATTGCTTTGCGCAAAACTCGAGACGTTGTATTCGCTCCGACGGTTTCTCTGTCTTAAAAAAGATAATCATGCCCTTACGGCCGCTGATGTGTATGCCCGAGATGAAGGCTAATTTCGTCCTACAAAAGATTAGTCTGACACGCTATATTTAATTTTATGGAAATGACTATCTTACCCCTGCACTTGCCCACATGTATGGCCATGATTGAGGCTATGCTCGTCTTTGTACTCTGGAAATGCCTATAAATAGAGATGTGAAGAACTCCTGCTCTCTACTCAAATTTGCACTGTTACTCTGTCAGATTTTGCATCTTCCAACGATTTGGAGCTCATTGCTCTCTCTTTGCTTAGCACCACATTCTGCTTGGTATGACTTCTTTCTTTGCTATTTGCTCTAGTTTGCCATTTCACTCATAGTTTATTGGTTGCTCGTTGTTCTTAGCTCGTCGCTGCATCTTAGTGTACTTGGCACATCACTGATTCTTTCTTTCTCTTCACACTTGCTTTCATTCCTCCATTTACTTTTGCCTTTACGCCATGGATGCTGAAATAGTTAGAATTGATAGCGATGATGAAATCAGCTGCTCCAGCAGCACTCCCCACGGTGCAATTACTACTGCTCTCAAACCCAAACCAAACCCAGTATACACATATGCTCTTGACCACTATATAACTCTATACGAAATTCCTCCATATGTTTATCTTCATTTTAACGAAGAAGACGTCCACCCCGACTATCGCTCCTTTTACACTACTATTTATCTTGCCCAATTCGAAGCTGGACTACGATTTCCACTAGACCCCATTGTTGATTTTGTCCTCGCTGCCCTCCAAATAGCCCCTAGACAAATGCACCTGAAATTTTACATGTACATGTCTCTGATAACCAAGTTCAATAGAGACAGATGTAACATAGAGGCTAAACACGTCTTTCACTTCCACCACGCTGTGAAATGCCGAGGGACCCCCGAGGATGGAGATAATACCTACTTTTCTTGGAATCAACGATCCAAAATTCCTGATATCGTTACACACCTCCCCGATATAGACAGAGATTGGAAAGAGTTGCCCTTTATTATCTCCGGTGCTTGGAGAAATGAGATTATCCGTCCTGTTCCCAATGAATTCTCCTCAGGTTTGCTGACTTTGCGCTACTCCTGCTACTGAATTTATACATTTCCGCTGCTACTGATAATAACTCGTTCTGCACAGAAATCTCCAAACCAGGATTCACAAAACTTACGCATGTGGAAGAACAACCACTACGAGATATCCGCAAAGATAAATGAGACGAATATATTACTTGGAGGCCATTATCAGTTCCTAAGTCTGCACTTGCTGTGAATAACATTGTTCAAGCTATTAATATTGCTACTCCGGAACAACTGATCAGAGAAAGAATG
Organism: Tetracentron sinense; assembly: GCA_015143295.1. Lineage (NCBI taxonomy): Eukaryota > Viridiplantae > Streptophyta > Magnoliopsida > Trochodendrales > Trochodendraceae > Tetracentron > Tetracentron sinense. The sequence goes on along the minus strand of CM026568.1, from coordinate 36,229,572 downwards.
GCTGAACACATGCCTCAACTACACCAAACACCACGAACTCCACGATCTACCCGTCCTTTCCGCCTTACCACAACGGAAAAGAAGGCTGAACAGAGAGAAAGGGAAGCAGCTCTCAAAACACTAAAGGAAAAAAGAGCTCGACGTGAAGCAAAGTACAACTAAAGGTTTCGAGAACAATAAGAAAAAGAGATAGCTGCCACAACTTCTATGCCACCCAAGATAGATAGCGATGAAGAAATTTTTGGCTCAGATGATCAACCTCTAACCTCCAGAACGAATACTACCAGAACTACGACTCCTACCCCTTTACTTACTCCTGCTACTGTTGTTGCTCCTGATCTCAATGTTGCATCATCTTCTGCTCTACCATGAGAAAAAACTACAATGGAAAAATCTGCTGAAGAATAGAATCTAGTCTTCCCACGCGGATATACACACCCTACCGTTGCTCATACGACGATGGATCGCGATTATATAGCCACATCCATGCTATTCGTAATGAGGCTACCTGAGGACATCGCCACAACAAGAAATATGCATTTCATGGGAAAGTTCGGCACTGCAACCCGGGCTGTTGCCATGGTAAGGATTATACTTTTCCTTACACACCCTTATAGCCAATCTGCACATCTCCACACTGATAACATTCTTCTTTTCTAGATAAGTAACATGCTTGCAGGGATATATGAAGACTATAATAACATTAGAAATACATCCACCGGATTAAAGGAGCGGGTCTCCGATCTGGAGAAGAAGAAGGTAGAAGAGGCAAAGAAACTGAACTACGAACTGGCGAAGGCTCGGACAGAACTGAAGAATACTGAAGATAAACTCTCTTTAGCTATTACACAGCGAGATGCAGCTCGACAAGAGGCTCACAAAGCTGAAGAATGAGAGAAGAAAGCACTGGAACATGCTAAAAGAGTTATCTTCCAGAGCAGTGAACATGACAAGATCTCCAATACTCTGCGTAGACAGCTCGAAATATCTGAAGCGGAAAAAGAAGTCCTGACGAAGCAACTCGAGGAGGCTAATGCCATAAAGGACAAAGAGATCGAGGCCGCAAAAGAAGTTCTAACGGAATCTCTCCGCATTCACTTCCAAAAAGATATGGATCGGCTGCTAGATGAAGACCGGATAGAGACTGAAGATATAATAATGAAGCAGCTCCGAGAACAAGGAAGACTGACCGATTCTCATTCTGAGACCACTGCTCAGGAAGATACTTAGAATGACTCCGCTGTATAGCTTTGCCCGTTGTAATTTGTTCCATGAATGAAATATGTTTTGGCACATATGTCTTGTTCACTGTACTGCACTTTTTAAACATTTTCACAAAGCATATAATACGTATATGTCACAGAAAAACAAGATAAGTAAATTCATATGCTCTTGACAATGCAAGATAATAAACACTTAGTATGGACACAATGCAAAGCTATTGGAACTCACACACCCAGAAAATGACACTTATGAATATATCGAATAGATAAAACACCATGCCTGACACTATGCAAATTATTTATCACAACTCCTGAAGGGACCCGTAGTGGGACATAATGGTAACAAACTAAGATAGCATTGTAGGCCACTTGATTGCATAAAGACAACGAATCTGACAGATTCACAGATGCCTCACATTGAGTATTAAGGTTTTGCTGATTAGTCATTTGATAGTGCATTTATGATATTTTATCATTCGATTACTCATAGAGATGACCTCATACACCAAAGAATAATTCATCAGCTCGATGTAAGCTTAAGTAGCACTTACGCTGAAAAGGCACTTGGAATCTCTGGATATTATCTCTGTTACGCTATACCTGCCTTGTTGGTGATCACTCTCTCTTGTCAATCTTTGATTACGCTGAAAAGGCACTTGATATCTCTGGACATTATCTCTGTTATGCTATACTTGCCTTATTGGCGATCATTCTCTCTTGTCAATCATTGATTACGCTGAAAAGACACTTGGTATCTCTGGATATTATCTCTGTTACGCTATACTTGCCTTATTGGCGATCCCTCTCTCTTGTCAATCATTGATTACGCTGAAAAGACACTGTAAGCATCCTATTTTTGCACCCCTATCCATCTTCCCGCTTCTTTAAATGCTTCAAGGTTTACCCAAGGCCCAAGCCCATTTCACTAAACTTGTACCCAAACAACTCAATCAAGCCCAATTACTTAATTCCATTATCCAAGCCCAAGTAGCCAAGCCTAATTACCCAATTGTCTTAGCCAATTAAAGCTCAATTACTTTAGTGAAAGCCTAATTACCATAGCGGAAGCCTAATTGTCATAGCTAAAGTCCAATAACCATAACCCATGACCCATCTACTAACAACCCATGATCCATAAGATCTAGTCTACATACCCACATCCATTCAACCCATATCCAAAACCCACAAACCCAAACCCACTTTCCACTTTCCTACAAAAGACCTTTTATTTTTTTCTTCAAACCCCAAACAACCCCATTTTTGTGTTTACACACCTTTTTGACCACTCAATCATCTCTCACCAAGTACACACCTTTTTTACTAACCAATCACATTCCTTACTCTCTTACACCTTTTACAACTCATTCTTACACTTCTTACAAAATAATTAATTCTCTTAAACTCTTTTTGACCACTCAATCATCTCTCATTAAATACATACCTTTTTGACTACCCAATCATCAATCACATCCATTTTGACCAACCAATTACCTCTCTTCTTCTCACCCAACCTTCTATTAATTACCAAATTACCACAACCCTTTAAAAACTCTATAAATACAAGACCCTCACAAGCCATTTCTTTCACCTCCAAAATCTCAAGTGAAAACTCTAGCTCTTCCTCATCTCACCCCTTATATTTCTTTTTAGCCTTAAAGAAAGTTAGAAGAAGCCAAAGTTTAGAGTGTGTGAAGAATTCTAGGACTAAAAACCTAGAGTTCTTCACTAACTCTCTTCCTTTATGGACTCTAAAAACCCTTCACCTCTTGGAGCATTGGAAAAGAAGTCTTGGAGGAGTAGACACTCCTCCCTTTATTCTTTATCTTCTTCTTTACTTTATATTTATTTGTTTTTTTTTTTATTTCTAATCTTTTTCTAGAATCATTTGGAAAGACCTCTTTCTTCTCAAGTTTAGTTGGGTCTCTCTACACCAATCTAATGGTGTAGAGGGACCCCACCTCAAAAGAAAAGAGATGCCTTTTTTTTTTTTCTTTCATGTAAATATTTTTTTCTTTTCTATGTACCCACTAGTGTGGATATGGGTAGACCCATAAAGAGTGGAAGCTAAAGCTATACATCTCTTTTTATTTTGTTTCTTCATTTAGATTCTAGTCATTCTTCTAGAATCCTTTGGGAAACTCATCATCACTCAAATTTTCATATTTAGAGTCTCATTACATCATTCATAATGGTGTAAATGTCACAACCCAAAATACCCCCTAGGAGTTAGGGATACTTTAGCTCGGACCGCCGTATCATACCATCCTGTATGACACATCAGGCACATATACTTACCATCCTATCAGAGTAAACAAGTTGTAAAACATAGTGGAAACGATTTATAATAATATACTCCTATAATTCAGTCCAAGTCTGGACCAACATAACATATCCAAAAATATGGAGTGGACAAGTCTCACACTTAACATACTCAAAATATCAGTATTATCTCCCTCCCTCGCTCAACAGAAATCAAAATCGAGCCGCTTATCCAACGATCCATCATCCTGGTAGTGGTCCATAGAGGGTTCCGGATCATAGTAATCTTCCTCTATCCAAGGCTCCGTACCACAGACATCAAATGGAACACGTGCACCTACCGAAATCAATAGTCAGCTGAGCATGGAATACTCAGTGATATACAAACTACTAACTAACAGTGGATAATATCATGAACATGCATAAGCTTAGAGAATAACATTCGTGAAAGTAGTTACAAAAATCCTTTTTTTAACAGTATTCGTGTGAAATCAAAACCAGGTAAATCTTGTCATGTGATAATCATGTTCTTGTGAGTTCTTGTGAATTCTTGCGAAAGTTGAGATTCCTTGTGAGCATGTGAGGATCTGAATATGCATGACATGAATAGTAAACCTAAATTCCAGGGCTCTACATCCTTCCCCCTTATAGAAATTTCGTCCTCGAAATTAGAATGATACAAAAACATACCAAGGAACAAAATACATGGAATCTAACAAAAGAATTATACAAACAAATGAGCGTACTTTTCTCTCACTTCGGTCTCACGCTCCCATGTAGCCTCTTCCTTGGAATGATGTTGTCATTTCACACGGACAAGTGGAATAGTCTTGTTGCGCAAGACTTGATCTCGACGATCCAAGATCTGAGCTGGTTGCTCCATTAGCGTAAGATCCGCTCGAATCTCCACAGGTTCAAGGTCAATGACATGCGAAAAGTCCGGCACACAACACTATTCACATGAATAGTAAACCTAAATTCTGGGGCTCTACAGTAAATAGATTACATTAGAGAGGAGATTATGAGTTTTCATTTTCTTCACTTGTCACTTTTTTCATTTCATTCTCTTTCCTTCATGTTCTATATTGAATGGATAAATGATGACTCAAGGACTTAAAGAGGACATTATCCAAAATGTCTCATACCAAAGACAATGGTATTTGATTTATTATCAACACCAATCCAACAAAATAAGTGTTGGTAATAGACCATTTACTATTCATAATGCACATCCCTCTTTATGTCCTAATTTTAGCCTAACTTTTCTTTAATCTTTCTTTTGGATTAAAATTGACTTTAGTTAAGTTTGTCAAAATCCTACATATATGAAAATCCAAAAAAACATGATAAAATCTCAAAATACCAAAAACATTCGAATATGATCAAAATACCAAAAACATTCAAATATGATCAAAAGACCAAAAATATAGACTTTGACCCCTTTAACCTTAGTTAACCCCTAACCATGGTTAACTCCCCTCTAACCGCAGTTAGACTTGACCTTGCACTTGACTAACCCGGTCAGCTAAACCCTATCCTCCGGGATAGACCCTTGACTACCCTATGCACACACACACCCCTAGCCTTGGCACGGGCTCATGTACCAGAACTACGCTCGGTCTGATCTCACCTAATGAGTATGTAGGCAACCCTACTCGGGTTTGACCCTAGCCCATCTAGCTTTCTATCTTTCTTGGATTAGCATTTATTTAAACACTTAGGCATTTTAACTAATTTTGATATTAAATTTGGCTTAAATTTAGGGAGTAGGTAACCATTGTAAAATGGGGGTCCTGTGGTGCTTAACACCTTCCCTAGGACTTAATCGAACCGCTTACCCTAACTCTAATAAACCATTTTCCTTATCCAAAACAAATACCTGAGACCTATCTCTAAGAATGAATAGGTGGCGACTCTTAGTCAAACCATAATGTGAAATTGGGTAGGAAAATCCTCATGCTCACAGACACTTAACACTAGGATAAAATGCATAGACAACGAGAACGAGCTTATGCTAGCGAGATCGTGCCAACGAATCTAAGATCGAGACAACGAGGATGAGCTAATGGTAGCGCGAATACACTTGCACTTGTCTTTTTTGCTAGTCATTTTGCACATAGCACCTCAGGGGAGGATAGAATACCAATTTGTACATGTTTTACAATATTGAACAAAAGGAAGTTATTAGATACGTATAACATTAAAAGATAAAACCTGACAAATACCTCAGGTAAGGTTCTGAAAGCCCCTCTCCGGCTGATCTGACAACCCCAGCCAGGCACAAAAAACAAAAAAAACATCTTTGCTAAGGGCTGAACAACGCTTGCAGCTCATGGACTTTCTTGTGATTCATCATCAGGAAGCACATATTCACTCAAGAAACCTTCCCGCACTAACCTTTCCAAATAGATCTTTAAATCACCGCATCGGTTAGTCATATGGCCACGAATTTTGTGATACTGGTAATACTCTTGCGCTCGGGGCCCCCCTGGTGATGTTACGACTTGCATGAGTAGGTTACTCACAATTTGGATCACCCTCTATGGCTCTCATGATCGCCGTAGAGCGGGCCGTGAACATCACTGGCGCAGCTCACCTGGAGGAGAGACGTTGCTCTGCTGCCTGAGGATCTCTGCCCTGGAGTAACGCACATTTGACTCAGTTAAGTCTTGCGCCCACGCATCGATTCGCTCTTACAACAACTGCTGCTGACTGGTTAGCTGCATCAGGAGAGATTGCTGATACTGCAACAATATGATGATTTGCTTTGCTTGAGACATTTCTGGCTCTGAAGTTTGCTCTTCCATTGGAGACGCATCAGTTGGCTCAGCCATGGCGGTGGAGATGAGCAAAGAAAGGGTTCGAATAATTTCACACAGAAGAATCAACTTATCACTTTGTATAGCGTAAGTGATTCAGGAAAAAGTTTTCCCACAGACGGCGCCAATTTTGAAGGGAAAAATTCTCGGACTCGCCACGGGTCAGTAGCTGCTACAAAAGCTTTGGATTACTAGTAGAAGGATGATGGTAAAGCTCCAGTTTGTTGATGAAGTCGAGGAGGAGGGTGTACACCCTGACCTGTACTCCGATGCCAAAATCAGTATGTGGAGAAGATGATTGAACAGTAAACAAGAGAAATTGCAAGAGTTTAGAAGTGTGAAACTTGTTGATTGAATGATCTTTTTACACTGATTCTCTGGGGGTATTTATAGGTTTAGCTCTGTATGCCCATAGATAGCCATGGATGACCATGTCACTTGCTTTACACTCATTACCAAATATGTCAGACAGATCTTGAACCTTACGTGTCACACGTGGGAGCTTACTATTAGTTCAGTCGGTTTGATTATGACTACAAGCAGAAGTGACCAGCATCAAATGCCAAGACAGTGATTTTCACCTAATGTCAGAGTCAAATAATCGCCTCCTGGTCACTTTCTTTTGATATTCGGTCTCGCTGTTGACTAAAGCACGGGTTTGTTGTTCACAACGAGGACGATATCGTTGTTTTAATGACTATGAGTCCGTTGTCTAGAAGACAACGTTTCCACTGTGAGGAGTAGAACGAGTCCATTGTCATACGCACAATGAATATGTACTCAAAAACACATATGAGCTTGTATCCACCGTTATAACACCAAAAAAATGCTCGTTGTCACAACACAGATTAAATATGAATTTTATCCTTTACAGAACACATACGATTTGCTTCCCACTTTAATAAATGGAAAATAAAAAACACAAAACCCCATTTGGAAAGATACATTATGTTGCCAATATTTTTTTCCTCATGACTCGGGGGTGTCCCCAACCCTTTTGAAGGACTAATCCTAAAGATGTGCGTAATATCCCCACACACTACACACATCAAATAAGATTGAAATGGTGGACTCGGACTTGGGATCAATAGAAGCATGTCATTGCCTTTGAACTACAACATCACATCAGGGTTTGTGTTGCCCAAAAGATCATACATAAAATCATAAAAAAGATGTTTCTAGCCCCGTTGTCCCCTATTGCACTAGTCTCTCCTTTTTCGGGGCAAAAAGATAAGGATTTTGTGGTATCCTCTTGTATCCCCACCACAAAATCTTTATCTATATTCCCCGAAAAATAGGAGAGAGCTAAGGCCACTGAAACTAGAACTCCCAATTCAAAAATGTGTAACATACACACGTAGCTCACCAACTCATCAACCTGTAATGGTGGATCCCATCTATGGATGACCGATGATCCAAAGCAATAACAAGCTCGGGGTTGTGTAATTATTAATACCGGTTGTTTGGTAATGGGTTTTGAAGCATGGCCTGTCGCTTCAATCGAATAATCTAAATTTATTAAATACAAATCAAAATCTCCTCTAATAAGTAATAAAACAAGAAATAATTGGTTGAAATGACTTTAGCACGTTAGTTAGACCGACATCAGCTACGTTGAAACGTCAGTTGGTATAAGCATATGGCACTAAAGAAAGCACAAAAAAAAAACCAGTGCATTACTACTTGCTAGATGAGACAAAGAAAAATGACATGTTTAATTGGCCCAGGTGATGATTTTTAATAAATTAAACAGTTTAAATATCAACAAAAGATCTGATTCAACCGTTCAAGAGATATTTGGAGCTCCCTATTTCCCTTGTAACATATAGTTTTTTTTTTTTTTGGAATAAGTATCATCATTTACCTAAGTTAATAAATGCAGGTTAGGAGTTAGATCAATACAAATGATAGACCTCACAACCCCACATTGCTGAAATAAGATTTGTGGATAAATTTGTTTTGCATGCTCAGGTAAACTTAGATTAGGCATTATATTGATGATGACAACTTAGTCCTGCTAGTATATGCATTATTTTTGAAAAATAATTAAGATACATTGACTATAACCATTCGAACCGACTAAATTAGACCACCAGTCAAAAGCTCCAGCTTTGTAACATAGTTTGTAGCTAAAACCTGCTAATAATCTCAATTCTAGCTCTAATCAAACGGTATCAGAAGCACTAAGGGGCTAAGAGATCACTTATCTTAATGACCGACACCCCCATTTTCACCCCCCCCATTTTCCATTTCCAACTTTCATAACAAAATTAAATACAACTATTACCCTTCTTAGTTTTATTCCGGCAAGGGTAGATCTGAACTTAATTTTCAAGCCAATTAATGTCACCATCCAATAATCTCGAAAGTGTGAAGACAAGCAAAGGTCTGTAGTCTGTACTGTTTTAATGACAAGTCAGCATCCAATGTTCAGTTGACGCGAATGAAACAACGTTCAAAACTTGACACGTGTCAAATCACTGCTTGAGAATGACCAAACATGAAATCCAATCATCGAAAGAAGCACCTTGAAAAAAGCGGCCCAGGTCATGTAAGATATGTCTCCTTAGGCTTAACAAATGCCACATCACCAACTCCGGGGTGGCCACGTGTCCAAGCCTAAGTGAATTTCCACAGCATTTTATCATGATCCATCAATATCTGGATGGGATGTGGCCATGCAAGAATGTCATTGTCATGCATCACCCTTCTTTAACGTGGAGACTCCATGACCTTGCCAAGCCGTTTCTGATCCTAAGTAATGTCGACTTTTCAATTTCTCATGTTATGAGGAAAAATTACGTGTCAATGGCATGCGTTGGCAGCTAATCATTTGACCAGTATAACTGAGCCAAGCTGCTTGCACATGTTCGAGTCAATTTGAGCATGCTTGAATGTTTAGGTTTGAGTCCGGCTTATCAACAACATGATGGGACTCGAGCTCTAGCTTAATTCAAGACGAGTTAAGTTCGGATTAGCTCAAGTTTTATTCAAATTTTAGGATTATTTTAATAAGTAATCCATTCATATGCAAAATTAAGATTAAGATTTGAGGATAGTCATTTAGTCTTAAAAGAGTATAGAGTTAGGGTTAAGGTTTTTGCTTTTAACTTCCTAAATTTCTTTTGTTAATATCATTTAAAAAACTTATTTATTATAAGTTAAAAAATAGTATTATATATTAAAATTAAAGTAACAAACTAAAAATGTTCATGTTGAGTTTATACCAAGAGGTCAAAATGATGATAGATAGAAAGGTAGCTGGTATTTCATCAGAATGTTATATATGCCATCATATAAACAACAAACACATGACCTATGATGAATGAAATGGTGCAAGTCTAAGGATTAAAAAGATGGTGGAAGAAGTTCAAAAAGCTGGAAATTGGAGAAAATTAGTAAGGTATCATGATTTGTTGGGTCTGAAAGCCAAACCTAAATCCAACCTAACTATAGTTTGGCTGAGAAGACTAAGCCCATAATGCCCTTGAATTTAATAGAATGATATTAAATTCATATGGGTAATTTTTAGTGAAGGATAACAAGTTTACTAGTCTGAATGAATGATAGCATTACCTATATATATATCTTTTGCTTTTTTTTTTCTTTCAGTATTCAATAATTTGAAGTACCTTTCTACTGTATGTAAAGATACGACAGATGTAGTAAGATGATCAAGCGAAAATCGATCTTAACATATATACTATTTGACCATATATATAAACAACTACAGTTTCTACAATGTCATTTTTGTAACGGATAAAATTCGTGTGCCAGCTCAGCGTTGTGGGACGAGCTCGTTTTTGTCGTTTTGTTCACGAAAGTGACACGTGTTCACAAGTTGGGGCCACGTGCTTGAAATATAAGGGTCACACGTTGTCTGACGTACAACGTTCCCGTTGTGCGCATTGCGACATCTTTGTTCTCACGAAGAACAACGTTTCCGTTGTGGTCTCGACAACGAGCTCGTTGTCTGAAGCACAACGTGAGCGTTGTGCTCTTGACAACGTCGATTGTCGTTACGCGAACAACGAGCCCGTTGTCTTATTGACAACGATGTCGTGCTGTGTTTTAAGGCATCTACGTCGTAACCGAGCTTAAGTCGACAACGAGACCGACTTGTAGGAGGAAGTGATCAGGAGGCGATCCATAATTCCGACAAGTGTGCCGAATTCGCCGCTTCGTGCCGAAAGCACTGTCTTGGCATTTAATGCTGGTCACTTCTGCGTACCGTCCGATCCCGTCCGATTGGACTTGGGGGAGGTTCCCACGTGTAATGCAACCGACGGCAGACATGTCTAAGATGTTTGGCAATGAGTGCTAAGACACGTGGTATGGGCACCTATGGCCATCCATGGTCATCGATGACCATACCAGCCTCGCCCTATATAAACCCCGTGATTTTTAGTGCACAGAACAGTTGTTGAGAAACCCAGATCCGAGAAGACGCGTTCAGGGCTTTTAGTGTCTTGCGTATATTTCAGTGATTGTTCTTGCGTTTACTATTCATCGTCTTCTACCCCTACTGACTTTACCATCGGAGTACAGGTCAGGGTGCCACACCCTCTTCTCCGACCTTCTGCCGGTAAACCAGAACGTGGAAGAAGTTGCTGCTGACGCGTGTCCATCCGGTATTTTTCCCCTCACAATTTTCATGCTACTTGAGCAGAAAATAACCCATCAAATCCCTTCTCCATCCCCGCAAGATCATAATCACGACATAAAAGACTTGACGTCGAGGGTCGGGCCATTCTTTTCCGGCTGTCTCCGTCCAGCTGACAATAGGCAAACAATGGGGGTCAGTGACTATGAGAAGAATTCGCTCAACCCCCGTCCATAGACTTCTCTAGTTTGTTTTTTGGGATAAGGGATAAGGATAGAAGATTATCGAAATCATTATCATGAAGACTGGTCGGCTGGGCCGCTAGCGGACACGGCTGTTGGGGCGGTGCAGGCCACTGTTGAGGCCAATGGTGCAGGGCCCCAGCTTGTTCCACTCGGTTAACGAGGAGCAAGTCCGCATGACATGCTGCGTGCACCATTAAATTGGCTTGTCTCCTTTGTCCGGCAAAATTAAGGAAAGAGTAATGAAGCAGAGGAAGAAAGAAGGTGACACTGATTTAATAGGGTGATGTCCTCGTCCCTTGTAGTTAGGCATGGGCTGTCCCAAAAATAGACGGGGTTTTTGATCCCACTTGTTTTTGGGTTTTCATTTTCTACCTATTCTTTTTTCGGAATGCTAGCCCTACTCTCAGTCAACCCTATACTCGCCCTCTACCAACCACTTGTCTTTTTATTTGGTGAGTTTGTGTTTTAATCATTGGAGAATTAACAAATGGTTAGTGGAAGGTGAGAGTAGGGGTTTACTCAGAATATGGCTAACACTCTCGTTCTCATGTTAGGTTGATATATATCTCACAACCAGGAGACGATCGAGGATGAGTCCTTTTAAAAGGAGTGTGACTGATTGATATGCCCACTCCTTATTTAGAACATATACCAACCAAACTATTCAGGGTTGAGACCTAACCATGTGACATGTACTACAAAAAACGTAAAAAATGTTAGGTTGAGATGAGTTAACCCTAATATCTTACCCTCTAAACCAAACCATGGTCGCCTTTTCACGAGTTGGGGTTTTGGACTCGTACAACAGGTTTGGGCTTATTCTTCAATCCATTTATAGTTAGGTTAGATTTAGGTTTTACTTTCAGACCCAACCCATCATAATACCTTACTAATTTAATAACAAATACATAATTATATACTATACATTAATCAAATTTTAATTTTAAGTTAAATGCTAGTGTAATTTATGATATAATTAATTAAACAGGAGGGTTATTTAGGGTTGAGGGTCCCTTATCGGGTGGGGTTCGGATTTGTCATTTCAACCCGTTTATAAATGGGTTGGGCTTATGAGTATTCCAATACTCACCCAGTCCAATACCTGACCAAACATGTTACCATTTCTTTTCTCCCTTAGATTTGGTTTTAGACCACCCTCGTGAGAAGGCACACCTTGCCATCTGAGGTAGCGGGGCAGGTACATGTTGCCATCCCTACTTACTACACTTGCACACTTAAGGCCTGGAATTGTGGAATACGGGCCTATGAAATCTGAACCCATGGGCAAGTGACACGTGTCAAATTGCTAGGCAAGGGACTCGTGAAAGAATAAGACAAACCTTGTATTTTTTTTTTTTCGGTAAACTCAGACACACCACAAGGTGAATACTGAAGGGAAGCCTTGTATTCTCGATGGTGTTTTTGTTTATGGTGCATTTAATTGTTTGTTTCCGTGTCCAACCTGTCCAAGCGCAAGTGGGAAAAGGTGCTTTTTTTTTTCCGTGTCCAACCTGTCCAAGCGCAAGTGGGAAAAGGTGCCTTTTTTCCCCCTCATTTAAATCACGACTGCCTGGCTCTTTGGCTCGACTTGTTTAAGCCAAGTTTAAGCTGACATTTTATCTCATAGCCAGATCTAAGTTAAGTTTTTAAAAAAGTCAGGCTCAAAAAAAAAAGTCATTCCCCCTTCTAGTACTTGTAGCCTTGGTATTGTTACCTTGACCAAAAACAAAAAAAGTCCGATCAGGGCTCGATTTGGCTCGAGTTCTACTCAGTTTTATTGTCATTGAGGGACACATAACATCTATTTTTTTAATCTAATGGTTTGATCCTAATGCGAGTCTTTTAATTAGACATGTGACAAAACATATCCAATTGAAGACCATCTTATTAAACTATACTTAGACTTGTTTGGCATCACTCTCATAAAATAATTCTGTATTCTCTGGGAATAGAAACTTAGTCAACACTAACCCCTTAACATTCACTAGATACTATCAATTTTAGAAAAATTGTTGATTTTTGACATCTAATTTGGCCGGTTTAGAGATCTCCAATCAACTGATATTTTGTTATGCATCTCTCAAGGAACCCACATTAACATTCAAACGGTCGGATTTGAAAACACATGTCCCGTGTTCCTAAATCTAAAAAGCTATCTATAACTTATAGTAAGATGGACTATTTAGCCATGTCCTCTCTCTCAATATACATGTCTATATATAATACTTTTTATAATGCTATTTGTATTTACATATGATAAAACTTTTAAACTTTCTTTATCATAATTTATAATATTACTTAAATTATAATAAATAAGTTTGAGATATAATAGCAAAAGAATGTTAATAAGTTAAAAAGAAAAATCCTAACCCTAAGTCTAACTATCTCAATTGAAGGATTATCCTCAAATCTTATTTTGTGTGTGAAGTATAATTTTCAATATTAGGATTTAATAATAAATAGTTTTATTAAAATTAATCAAAATAATCATAAAATTGGAATCAGCCAATCTGAGCTTGGCTTTTATCAAATTTGAGCTCAAGTCAAGCTCAAACTGGGTCAAGCTTGTTCAAGTCGAGCTGGAGCCTGAACATTTGAGGTCAAATCAAGATGAAGCCAGGTTCAAGCTTGGTACAGCTCTGCGCAGCTCGGCTCTAATACAGGTCTAATCTTGATGTATCGGTATCGAGCAAAATGGTAAAACTAACTTATGATGTAGCCTTTAACAACTGCTTTTACTCCCAACGACAACTAGTGTTTGAATGCCGATCCCCCTACTATGAGAAATAGACAAGAGAGTCACCATCACCAAGCAATAATCGTTGGGGACATTACGTCGGCCTTAGATATGACCTTCGCAGCTTAGTGGGGGTGTTTGGTGTTACAATAATAGTAACTCTATTCCAAGAAGACTTGTAGACTGTAACTATAAAATGGGTTTCCCGGATTAGCAGTAGTTGGCTCATCGCGGGAGCGGCGTTCGTCCCCCTTTTTCTTGCCAAGTGTCCTTTTAAATTGCGAATAGTTCCCTTTTATCTGTGACTACTATTTTTAATCATGTTTTTTTTTTAAAATCAAGGTTAGAAATATGAACCCTAACCTTGGTCATTATTCACCGCCATTCATTGCCGACTAAGGCTGCCTCCGTTTGGAGGGAAAATAGGTGTACTTAATTATTTTTTTGGCAAAAAATTATTTTGTGTTGGGCGACATGCAAAATAAGTTTTTTTATTTTTAATTACAAATAATTCTCTATTATTACTTTATATTTCAGGAAAAAAATTTCTCCAAGCAAACAAAGCTTAAGGAGAAATTTGATTGTCATGCTAGTACAGTAACTCAACATCTTTAAACGTTGATTCCCAACAGCTGATATCTACCAACCCAATGGCCATCAACTTACGGGAAAGATGAGGAGAACTAATTTGATCTCCCGCCCTAGGACAACTACACGGATTCTACTCCTGCTACTGATTTTTCATCCTTATGGTAAATAAAGATAAATCCAAAAAAAATACATCCCTAAAAAACAAAGAATATTACTACTAGTTAGGGATGATATCGAGCTGAGTAGTGGTATGTTCAAGCTTGTTCGTTTACTAAACGAGCTCGGAAATCATGTTCAAGCTTGACTCGTTTATTAAATAAACGAGCTTTACTAGCCGAGCTCGAGTAGTTCACGAGCAGCTTGTTTTATTGGATATGTCTATTTATATTAGGTAAAAAATTCATTTTATTATCCTAGGCAAAGAAATCACGGTGTTAACTAAATTTTAGTATAAGATTATAGTTATGTAAAAGGTATTCTTATCATATAAAATACATTATATACTATAAATCTTTACTAGTATATAATACATATACTTAATTTTAATATTTCAATGAAATAAGTATATTTTAAATATTTTAGTAAGGTAATATGTATATATAATCGAATCGAGCTTTTATCGAGTTGAGCAAGGGTGTGTTTAAGCTCGGCTCGTTTACTAAACGAGTTTGAAAATAGTGTTCAAGTTCGGCTCGTTTACTAAATAAACGAACGATACTTGAGCTTTTAACGAGCCGAGCCAAAGTAGTTCACGAACATTTTGTTCAATAACCATCCCTACTACTAGTCCCAGGCGAGATTTCCAAGTTATTTCCAAACTCATACTGTGGAGCAACATATGTCATTGCTACTCATTTAATAGGTTAAAAAATAATTTACTCAAAGGAGAAAGTTATAGGTTCAAATCTGCATCTTAGGCTAACATTTATCATGTAAACAAAGAGTTTTGAGAGTTAAGATTGTAGGTTACATTCCATTATGATGCAGTCTTTATTTTGTATACAATAGAATGGTGGAAAAAGATTTCTATTGAAGACTTCCGATCATTAGGAAAAGGCACTGATAATAATGATAATGATAATGATGATGAGTAGGACTAGTGTGATATCGAGCCGAGCCGAGCAGTGGGATGTTCAAGCTAGCTTGCTCCTTAATTAAACCAACTTGGAAATCAAGCTTGAGCTTGACTTGTTTATTAAAGAAAGAATTAGTCTAGGGATACTCCCAAAGTGTACTCCCATATATACTCCCAAATCCTAACCGTTTATCCCAATTATTAAACGGTTAAGATTCCTGGTGATGTAGCAATAGAAAAGACAAAACAAGCCAACTGAAATCCTGACCCTTAGTGATTGGTTATAAACGGCTAAGATTAGGGAGTATATTTCGGAGTATAAATGGCAGTACCCATAGACTGACTCAGAAAGAAATAAGCTCAATTTTTATAATCAAGGCCAAACAGTTCGCGAGCAACTTGATTCATTAGATATAACTATTTATATTTGGTGCAAATTTTATTTTATTATTCTTGTATAGGAAAATAAATTGCAACGGGACATAAAATTTTAGTTTAAATTTATATTGTATACATGGAATATATTCTTATAATGTTCGATACATATATGATAGTAATCTTTATTAGTATATAATAAATATACTTAATTTTAGTGTATATATATAGAGCCGAAATTTTAACAAGCCGAGTTGTAGCGTGTTCAAGCTCGGCTCATTAATTACGCGAGCTCAAAAATCAAGTTTAATCTTGACTTGTTTAAACAAACAAGTTTGATTGTGCTTTTAACAACCCGAACTTAAGTTATTCACGAGTAAGATGATTCGTAAATCAGTTCTAAATAAGAGTGGATGCGCTCTTTAGATATAGGGCAAGTAGGCATGTTGATAGCTTTTTAAGACTGTTTCTTTGAAGGCACAATCTGGTACAGAACTTGTACGTCTATTAGGACACGTTAACAAACTGGATAGGCCCAACTTTAACACCGCTGTCGCAATCATAATTTTGGACGGAGATTGAGCCTAAATTAATAAATGGAATGAGCTTGGGCAAAACAATTTACGTTAAACCCAAAAACCATAGCCCGACCCGATTACACAATATCGGGCTGAGATTGAACCGAAATTATGTTTCCCCTTGTCCGTGATGAGCTAGGCAGGGCAATGGAAGGAACTTAGATCCTGGACCGGTCTTGGCAGTGCTACGGCCCATTAATGCTTGGGAGGCTAGAAGCCTAGAACCATGTTATTTTTCTCAGGTAATGGGTATTTTTTTTTTTTTTTCCCCATGAATAGGTGTTTCTCCCACCCATTTGGATTGGGACTAATCCTCGAGGATGTGCGCAATATCTTGCAAACCACGCATATCAGGAAAGACTGGTGGTGGGTTCGAACTCAAGATCAATGGGAGCATCTCACTGCCTTTGAACCACCACACCACACACCGTGACACCGGGTAAAATATACAGACTAGAAGGAAATCCCGAATGAGCGAGCTTGCAAGCAAAGAACAAAGAACTAGGTCATCAAATTGTTGCCATCACTTAACTAGGTTTGACTCTTGATTAAGAAAATCTCCTAGGTTGGACTCAATTGAATACTATCTCTCTGCCTGCTGCTTCTTTACCACAATCATGCCCCTTCATCAAATTCATGCAAAGTCCATCATAACTTAGATTTCATAGTTTCACTGGAAAAAGGTACTGCGCATTTCGCATTACATTTTGTGAAATCTAATTAGTTTACATCTCTAGGTGTTAAAAACCCCAAAACAAGTCTGAAAGCAAATTCCAACCAATCCAAATATCTCAGAGTAAACAATATCCAATAAGCCTTTTCTTTTTTTCTTTCTCGGCGGAGAATCCTACAAGCTGTATATAAATTAATAAATGACCAAAGAATTGGGTAATTTACTCTAGTATACAGTATTTCCGACCCCTTCAGCTGTTATTGCTGGCTAAAAATAATCATCCAATCTGGGATTTGAACAGACGATGACACTGAAGGAGACATACGGATGAGCATCCGCATCGCCTCCTAGATGAGCCATCCCTCCTACTTCATCTTCGGACTTCCAGTAGGTGCTGCAGAAACATACACTCAAAGATTAAGATCATTAACAATTAACCTAGATGCCAAGGACTTAGCTGAAGAAGACTATATGCATAAATACATATGAACATATATACACATAAGTCTGTAATACATCTGAGTGTGTTTGGAGATCTCCTGAGCAGCTTTCTCCTGGACTCTAGTCTTCAACATATGTTGAATCATGAATGGCTCCCATGGTATCACCAAGCAGATCTTATGACCAACCAATTTAAATTTATTTTGGTGTTAGACCATTCTGGCAATCATATTGTCCAATTAAGTCAAATACACGAATGGTGAGCGCTCAACGAGGGGCGGAGCCAGGGCCATGATTATTTTACTTTCTTTTACTAAATATGACTATTATAAAAAAAATAATTAGTTTTATCTATATAATGTCCCCCAAATTTCTGCATTTAACAGTATACTGGCCCCCAATTTTTTTAATTTTACAATCTAATTATATAATATATATATATTTTGACCCTTAAGTCCTTTTAAATATTTCTTTCTTAAATCTTAAGCAAACCCTTTTATAAAGGTATATTATAATTTTAAAAAATTCAATCCTTCTATTTGTCAATGTTTACTCTTTAATATTTTTACTTTATCAGACTACCAACTCCAAATCCTACCTCTCTTTTTTTGTGCACCTTTAGTTCATTAATGGGTAACCACTAATCAGCCACTTGTATTAAGAGACTATCAATAAGTAATAAATTAATGTAATAATATGAATTTAGCCATTTAGGGTTTAAGATATTTGTAGAATACAAGGGATACAAACAGTCATTTGGGAGTCTAGCCTTAAGTTTATACAATGAATCTCCCAAAAGGGAGGGTCCTTATTTTTCTTGTGTACTAACCTTTATTGGAATACAAAATTAACAAATTTTATGACCACGATGGTCCCATCACTCAAAAATATTCCTTGGGGGCTACGCCCAAAAAAAAAAATCCTAGCTCTGCCCTTGCACTTGACCCTTTTGCAAGTGTCCCATGTGCATATGGCACAACTAGGAGGACGGTTTTTTCCAGCCAGCGTAGCATAGTTGCCAGGAAGCTATGTACAAGGTGAGAAGCTTGTTTCCCAAACTCGTTTCCTGCCTTCCTCGGACAAACTTGCTTCTTAGGAAGCTCGTTTCCTTGAACAAACTCGATTCTTAGGATGCTCGCTTCTATCACGTCTCATCCAGTAGTTAAAGGAAGCTGTATGTGTGAAGTGATATGGTTGACCACAATCTATAGCATAGAGTGTAGATTCTAAGCAAGTATCGTTAGTTTGAAACCTAAGGCACCTACTTTTCTATAAAAATCTCATGTAAGATAAAATCAAAGGTATAACTAGCATAAATAACATAATGGGAATAAGGAGCCTATATCTCATTTCTCTCATTTCTTGCTTCCTGTTTCCTTAGGTTTTTTTGAGTCTCGCTTCCTGCTTTTTGCTTTCGTTTTACTTCTCGTTTTTGCTTCTTGCTCCGGTAACTATGCATCGTAGATTCTCAGTTTTATTTAAATCTCATGATTCACCCAATCTATACAATTATAGACACTATTAACGTAATAATGGAAAGTAAAGCTACGGAAGCTCATGAATTTCCTATTTGCACTGTCACATAGCCCTTCCAGGATAGAACACACTTTCTTCTCACTTTTCACAGATGGAGCTAATACGGCTACCTAGAATCAACTCCACAACCAAGGCTTAGTTAAAAGAACCTATGCTTAGCTAAAAAGCAGAAAATGAATTTAAGATGGAGCTCTACAGTTTCTTGAAATCAGTTCCACAACCAATGCTTGATCAGAAAGAGGAAAATGAATTTAGGAGCCGTACAAGAAAGCTTAATTACCAAGAAAGATGGTGGCAAGCCGTATCTCAAAATGCTCTCTGCAAAGACAAGTACAGCACAGAAGTGCATCCAGGAGCTGAAAACCTGCAGGGAGAATTCAAACCTAAAGCTTGAATTATATGTATTCAATAGAAGATCACAAAAATAATTGCAGAGGGACGGCAAAATGGTGATAAAAAGTATAATAATAATATGACAACATGTATAATAATAAGTAAAATGTAGAGGGTGGTCTTTGGGGACCACTGTCAGGTTTTGTGGTTCGTAAGTCCACTCCGTTGGATAGAAAATTCTTGATCTGTATGCAAGTTCAAATTTCAATTTGAACTTGAGGACATCTTGAGGATTTACAGTCTTAACACAGAGGACTTAGTGATAAAACCCCCTTCTTGTGGTTCTCAAGAATCAGGATTGCTCTAGTACACCTCTAATAATGACAACAGCTAGATAAATGAACATTGCTAGGGTTGGAGTATAGATCAAGGCACCTAAGTTTCTAGAAAGAGAAGAAGTTGAAAGAAAACTAAATACGATATAGTCAGGTTATAGGATGTTATGGTCTAATGGGCTATACTATTGATGAGCATTCAGGAGTCTTATAACTTCCCCATGCAACGAAAAACATAATTATAGATCAGCTTGGCAAACATAAACTTTGCTGTTTTATAATTTTATTGAGCTGGCAATCGTAAGAGAAAAGAAAATACTCTAGCAATTTTAAGAGAAGAGAAAATACTCAGGGCTAGCAAGGCGAGAAGAAGCAACCTCTCTATATGAGAAGAGTAGATGATGAGTGTGCAGGGGGAAGTGTACTTGAGATCACAATTTAGCGGGTCATCCTTGGAGATCTCTTAACTTGAACCAAGTGATTATCCTAATCAATCAATCTAACAGATTCTCTTAAAAGGTCAACAAGCACTCAACAGATGGTCAGGATGATTATGATCATCCAATCAAGATGGAAAGCTGTTTAGCTCGGTTGGCGCAGGAGGGACTGTTGTTGGATCAAGTAGGGAATAAGATGATTCTGGAGCCTGGCAGACCTCCTAGGTTGGACCAAATGAATGGTGGTTCCCAACCCATCTCCTTGTGCACTATGTCATAGTGGGTACTGCTACTTTGATTAGGATCATCCAAATTCCAATCAAGATGGAAGGCTGGCATAGCAGACCTCCTGGGTTGGACCAAATGAACAGTGGTTCCCAACCCATCTTCTTGTGCACTGTGTAGGAGTCCTACAGTAGGACACATCCACAAAATGAAAACTTCTTCCCATCCCATCTCATTCAGTATAAAAGCTCTTTAGGACTCCACTAATCATTCCATTCATTAGGAATCCATTCACAAATTTGTTCGTGGGAAACGTTAGGCAACAATTCTCGGGTCTTCTTATTTCATCATGTATTCATTAAATTTGTGAACACAATACTTCATGAAAATCTTGTAATAAGTTTAGATTCTTTAGAAGAATTTTTTTATAAGAAGTGAAAGAAAAGTTCAGCACAATATTTAATTTTTTTACAAGTTACAGTTTCTACCAAAACTTTGAAAACCTCAAAATATATATATTGTGGCATTTTAGAAATCATTGAAGATAATTTGTGTTGGAGCACAATAATAGCTGCAAACATAAAGTATACCTCCCCATAACTGGTGTAACACCACTGCAGAACAGAGCTTCTCAAGGTTTCCTGATCTTGCATCAATCTTTCTAACTCCTGCTTCCGACTCTCTTGAGCTTCTGGACTATATTCGAAATCACGAACCTGCATCATAATGATAATACCAACACCGATTGTGAAGAGCTGTTCCACCAAAATAAACATCAAGTCAATAGTAAATTTAATTAGCTTCAAATTATTCGGGCATTTGCAAACATTTCACTTGACAATACTGACAAGTAAATTTTGAAGAATACAAAACATGAGGAGAAGTTGCTTCTGTAACATTCTGTCACCAAACATGAGCTGCTTAAATCAAAACTCACCTGATATCCTCTTTCACGTGCACTTGTTTTGAAATTGTCAGCAACACGACCAAATAGTGTTACAGCAAAAAGAGCATATTCATTGTCCTCAAGCAACTTCTTGGAGGACCTAGGGACCTAAATGAGTTTGTCTCAACTAATGAGTAGGGATTACTGAAGCAGAAAGAATACAAAAAAAAAAAGGCCATATGCATTTATTTACTTTGAACATTGAATCAAAGCCAATGAACCATGAAAAAGGAAATGGCCGAGATAAATTTTTTTTTCTTATTTTCAGAAAATATGTGATGGGTCTGAGGTCCAACAGCCTTGGTCTGCAATCTTGCAGCGAAAAACACCGCTGTTCCGCAGATGAGATCCTGGAGATCATTACTTAACTAAAGTGGATAGTATAGAGAGAAAACGGAGATCTTACCACATAGGTATTCAGTGTTTCATAGCTAGACAACCAATCCTTCTGAGAATACTTGGGAACAACTGCAAGGAGCGTAACTAAATGTTCTGATGTGATAATATCCTCTGGCTTCATTAAATTGGAAAGATCACGGACACCTAAGCTGCAATAGCAGAGAAGTAGATTAGGTAAACAGATCTTGACATAGAATACCATGTGAAACAATCCTAATAACAAATTGAAGTGAGATGATTGCATCCCAACACAAAAGGAAAAGAATATCAGAAATAGAACTTCATATATACACGCATACATAAACAGATATTCATTCATACATACATGTATACATGGATACTTACTCTTGCATACTTAGAAAGCTGTATTAAATACTTCTTATCTCAAATGGAGCTATATTCTGAGAACTGATAACTCATACCTTCGACTTTGCTTTCTATTTATAGCATTAAGCTGACTGCGCACATTGTTATACTCAGCAACACGATCCTGACACAAATTAAACAGAAACAAAAGTTTCAAAGATGAGGTTTAGTTGTAAGTAATTATAAACAATAATAAATGTCTATCAACGACCTTGTGGGTTTATTTTAGCATGGGCCATGGTTTTTAAAAATACCTAGGCAACTCAAGGCAACAGTACTCTTTTGATGCCTAGGGGAGCGTCCTGTTGGCTAGACAAAACATGGATATCAATAAACAGATATTTTTATAAATTATATAAGCATAATATTTACAATAGACATTTAATATCTAAAATTGAAAATTTCGACTAGACAATACAATCATATATGTGAATGCAGGCTATGCAGCATCTCAAGTACACATTTTTATGTGAACATCTTGCATAAGATTAAATTCATTATTCAATGATTATAAGCAGCATGACGTAACTATAAACCAAAGAAAGATGCCACAAATTAGTTGAGTGATAATCATGATTCCTAAGATGACAATGCCACGTGATAAGAAGGTAGACATATTAATATAATGTAGATTCAACAACAAATCACAAGAAGATTAATCAAGCAATTTCTCTTCCATTAGCTAATGATTGATGTTTGGTGAAGCAGCAGTGCAGCACCAAATGCACGCATCTGAGTCTGTCCACTCAAGTCACATAAGTGTCTGCCCCAAAAATTCTGCTACTACTTGGTGCTGCACCTAGCCAAACAGGCATGCCTGTAAATGATCAACAGACCTAGGTGAAAAGATCTTGAGTAGTGCTAGGCGGACCCATGGATTCCATTTGCTAAGTTAAGGCATCCACCTATTGGTGGATGTCCCCCCTCTTAAATGCTCACTATAATTGGTGAGCATTTAAGAGGGGGGGGGGGGGCAATCCACCAATAGGTGGATGCCTTCGCTTAGCAAATGAAATCCATGGGTCTGTTAACTATTTCCCAAAGATCTTTAATCAAGTGCAATGGATCCTTCTCTCTCCTGTCACAGATGTTTTTTTTTTCCTGATTTCTTACATCGTGGATCAGCTCCTCTTATTTTTGTGTGTGTGCGCGTGTCTTCATTAATTTAGCAGTTATTTATTTTTATTGCACGCTATATAAAAAATGTACTTTCTTTTTGTTCTTAGATGTTGGCTCAATTTAGTTCTTTTGGTGTTCCTTCTGATATTGCACAACCAATTCCTATGCCCATTTTCTTTGAAAAGAAACTACCTATTTTTTGGTAATATTTCTACTGTCCCAGGTATTCTTTTCAAACCTTTACTTTTTTGCCTTTTTTCTTTTACTAGTAACGTGTTGCACGTTATACTTTTCTACTGATAAGAACATAACAGGATTAACAGGGTTATATTTATAGTTATTATTTTCTTATAGTTTTATGGTCCTCATAAAGACTTGAAAATGTTACAAATTTTATTCATTCATGCTTCGATTCTTGCATAATATTTTAGTCTAAATTAGGTATCTGTTTGTTGAACTAAAATACTTTAGAGCAATTTGTTTTGGTTATAATTAATTTTGTTTCTAAAAAAAAAGAGTTAAGCTATTTTAACAGTTTAGCTAGAGTATGACTTTAGCTTTTCTTGAAATTCTATTTTTTTCTCTTAAAGATGTAATTGTTTTAGGAATTGTAATTGAATGTGATTGTAAAATTAGGTAATTTCCGACTTATCAACCCTATATATATATTAATCTAAGGCAGTCATAGTAAAAGGTAAACAATGTAATATAAACCCTTTAAGGAATGGTTTTCTTTTTAAATTTCCAACCTATAAAAATAGCAAAAGGGAAAGTTAGTTAATAAAAAATAAAAAATAAAAGCTATAGATTTCAAATATCCATCATAACTGTATAAAAGAACATAAAGAACAAAAATTTACTATATATGATATAAAACTAAAATTTAGAGTTTAAATATCCATTAAAATTATACAAAATAAAGAACCAAAATTTACTACATATGATATAAAACAAAAATTTATATTCATGGAATTATAAAATTCTTAGACGCTAGTTAGGCCCGTAGAAATATTTGAAAATAAAGAAACCTTCAAAACTCGTTTTACTTGTATAGTGTATAATAGTAATGCACTATGATTTTCCACAATTTCCCATTTTGTAAATCTCAAAAAGCCAGTGGTTGTGCGGCTTATGCCACTAAAAAGGTAAACATGTTAGAAAAAAAACCTGCAGTATGGTAATGCAATGTTGTAAAAGGCGTATGAGGTTTATGCCTTAAGGACCTGAGGCTTCGTGAGGCTTAGGGAAAACTCCTCGAGGTTCAACCCTAGAGACTCAAATCCCCTGAAGCTAACATGAGGCACACATTTCACACCTTGAGGCTCACCTTAATTTTGAGGCAGTGCCTCATATATCAACCAAAAAGATGATTTTAAACACAAACCGAGACTTAAAAAATATGTTCTCATTCTTTTTCCATTTTGTATTTTTTTAAGCTAGAATTTAATTTACTATGTCTAGTGTATTTAGGGATAAAACCCTTTTCGGTCTCCACTTCATAAGGATTGAACTAATCATCCTTTACAGGATTTGGAGCCACCAACTTACAATGTAATTTTCCATGACTTCTTGGCACCGTTGTTACTTAAAAAAATCAATATGAATAGATGATCGAACATCTTTTTTTGTTTTCAATATGTATATAAATAAAAAAGTAAATCTAAATTGCACCTTTATTTTGTCATGCCCCGAAACCCTTATACACAATATATCTTATATTGTATAAGTTTCCGAAGCGTGAACCTGGGATAAACCCCAATAGCGAATGCATTTTAATAATATAAATCATTCTAGATGTATAAACATATGAGCATAACTATAAAGTTTAAAACAGAGTATAAAATGTGCAAGTAAATTCTCAACATGGTTCTTCTCCACCTATACTCACTCTCAAAAAGAGACAAACAAAATGTTTTTCTAAGTTCTCAGCTCCTTTAGAGCTCTTATAGACCCTCAAATATCTCTTGAAAAATGTCAATATAGCAAGGGTGAGCACAGAGCTTGGCAAATGAACACATATATAACACATGCAACACATGCAATCATATGTCATTATTACTCAATATGCAATCAATGACCACACAAGTCAATTCATTTTTCTTCCATTAAATTACTTGGTCCACAACAGGCTACAACACCTCTGAATAGCATCCTATTCTACCATGGCAACCCCCTTGGCATCGCCTCATGGCACGATTTTAGATCTCACATCTATTCCTTACTTTTGGTAGCAATTTTTGCAAACCTCAAGGATACCAATGGAGTCACACACCTGTTCCTACTTTTGGTGGCCCTCGGCAGACCTCAAGGAGCCAGATGTAATCGTACGCCATCAATCTCAGGTTAAGTCGCCTATAGTCTAACAATTATAATAGTGTAGCATAAATAAATGTATTATATGTTCCCTGCTATGACGTCCCATACCACATATAGCGGGGCCGATCTAACTCAAGTTATTAACCAATGTAAGATTGTTATATCATCCTCGTTATAATTCTATAACGTCATATATTGCAATAACAAGAGGTATCTAACGAAGCTGGGTAAGGTCTTTGTAATTTAAGAATTCACTTAAGCATGCATGACAATTGATCATCATAAGAAACAACACAGATAAGAGATGGTGACAGGATAATGAAATAAAGTTAAACATAAATAACAATTTGATAAATAAGGAGATGTACCATTATAATAGAAGGGACCTAGTATGCATAGTCTCTAAGTTCCAAGGGGATCCTAAACATTGTAGTTTCTAAGTTCCAATTTGATGAAAAATTTAGCGAAGGCTACCGCTCATGATCAATTGCAGGAGTACCTGCGATTTCTCAAAAAAAATGACTGGCGATCAATCGCCTGAGATGGGCGATCGATCACCCCTCGCGATCTTGCAGAAATCTCCAGTTTTTCAAGTTCCCAAACCTCCAACTTTCATCCCCTTCTTCCATACTCCAATTCTAAGCATCCATGCACCCATTTTTAACATTAAAACACTCCTAGAACATGGAATTAAGAATTTATGATTTGATGTACATGTTTCAATCCCATAAATCTAGGTCTTCAAGAAAAGGAAGAGTTCCTAAATTTCCCCAATCCATTCTATCTCAACCTTGATCATTTATGAACATTTAATACATTAATACATCAATAAATACTATTTTACAATGAATTAAATGAACAAGAGGGGTGTTCACTTGCTTCAACCCTAAAGTTTTAGGGTTTCAAGAAGATGGAAAAGCTCAAATGAGTTTTGTTTTAAGATCTTAAGCTCTCTTAAGCAAGAACTCCGATTCTTGAGCCTAGAATTTCACCATTTAAGTCTCCTTCAAGATCCAAACCATTGTCTTCTCCTCTTTCTCCTTTCTTCCCAAAACTTGCTCTTTAGATTAGGTTTTTCAAACTAATTGAGAGATTAGGTTATCCTTATCTTTTTATACTAAAACCATTTAAGTGTTTTTACCCAAATACCTCTTACTTAAGGTGTTTAATTACAACCCAGTGTTAAACCCTTAGTGTTATTTTCATTTTAGATTATTTCACCCAAGGTTATTACTACACAAAGGCATTTACTAAATTACCCCCTAGGACAGGAAATTATGAAAAATATCCTTGGCATAAAATAAGGAATTTCAGAATCGCTACATACTTGCCCAGGTTGCCCCTCTAAAATTATTTTTTATATAGGACGGTTGAATCATTTAGATAATGTTCATATATAATCTTTCAATACTTTTCTGAATCCTTTTGCAAATTTCTCGTTTAATAATTATTTAAAAAATGAGGGAGTGTGAGTCTTAAGATTCATGCCTCATGCATCTAGACTCTTGAGGACCTAACACCTCGCATTACGTCTTCACCTTTAAACAATGAAAGCCACTTATTTACTAGATAGATGCCAGGGATAGAGAAAATTAACGACATTCATCCTCTAAAGAAAAAGGACGAACAACTCAAATCTCATTGTGCAAAATCTGGTGAGTGGCAATCATGGCTGAAGGAAAAGATGCAGCAGAAGCTCTACAGTTTTATGGCCTTCTGCATGCTATGTACAATAGTCTTTTCTTATTTAGAGGATAATTGGTAAAAACTAATTGAAAATGGGATATATATATATATATATATATATATATTTTTAAATATTTAATCTTCATCCAAGAGAACGTGGTTCTAGTGGTGGATGGGGACAAAATTTCAAATGTTTGCATTGGTTTACAACACACAATAGGATAATTGCATCAACATTTATTAACGATAATTAACAAAACTTTATCAGAAAATAATGATAATAATCTCCAAATCCAATCCTTGTGTGTGTGTGTGATAATCTTCCTCTTCCCTTGTTCGATTAACACCATTCTAATTTCTAAATAATTAAGCCATGCAAATTGTGGAAGCTTATCTAGCATTAGACTTTACATTGTACATAAGAACTTAGTCTAGGATCACTTCCTCTTATTTTCTTTTAAAAAAATGTGAAAGTTTTCCTATTCTTGGATGGTCCTTCAATTTGTACAACTTTTATCTCAAGTTCATCAGATCTCATCTGCAAAAGGCAATTTGGCCAGTTTTCATCCTCATCATACATGGGTCAGTTTTTTTCATGAATTTTAATAATTATGTAATATAACTTTAGTACTACGCAAATGCTTAAGGATATGGTGATTGCATTTGGCTGAAGCATAAGATGCTTGAGTCTCTGTTCAGTTCAAAAGCTTTCTTCCTTGGTGGGATGAAGAGTACAACCAAACTGCCGAATATCTATTCTGTCCCCTTGATTCCAACTGTCATTTAGCGATTAACTATATAGTTATTAACATACTCATTGGGGTTGTGAGATCATATAAATTCCAAATTGCTTTCTAGTTTCAAGATCTTTAATAATATTTGATTAATAGAGCAAGTGAGCAACTTATTAATAGAATTAATGTAACTGAGATTAAGATGTTAAGATGGATGAGTGAGAAAAGGAGGAAATATGAGATTAAAAACAAGCACATTCGAGAGAGTCTAGAATAACTCCAATGTGTTGTAAAATAAGGGAGATTTGACTGAAATTGTTAGGATACGTTCAGTGAAGACTACTAATAGCTCTATTAAGAAAAAATAAATTAATACAAATTGAAGACTCTAAAACAAAAATAGGAAATCCTAAAAAGATGACAGTTAGTGAGAAAAAATTTGATAACACTGCTCACAATACTTAAATGAAGTATGACGTTCTAATGAACCAAATGGCGGAAGAAAATCCGTATTGACCCCAAATAATTGGGACAAGGTATTGACTGACTATGAATAAGGAAACTAAAGAAATGCAGAACAACCATTCCCTTGAGGTCATCCTCAATCTTGGCGTGTTGAACTGCAAAATTATAGGGAAAAAAAAACCGACCAAAAGTATAGTTTTTCATTAGAAGATCTGATTTGAATAGGAAAAATTCATATGCATGCTTTTGTTACCCTGTACAGAGGAGTATCGAAGGAATGCTTGGAGATAAACGGCTCCATGGACCATAGAGATGAAGCTGAGTTTTGGACTGGAAAAGAAACCACCCGATATCTCGTCTCCATTAAAGCTTCGCAGAGCTCTAGTTTTCAGGTAAAAACAGTTAGCGCAAAAGAGGAGAGAATGTATTGCAGAGAATGATTAGCAATGGCATGTCGATGTCTATTAAAAGGATCACTCAGATTCTCTACGGTTATGTTATGTATCACCCGGGTGTATTTCATACCGACACGTGTCCTTTTAAGTGAGCAAAAGTACTAAATTGCCCACGTAGGGCTCAAACAATCGAACCCACAATCCCGTAACCGACTGAAGCTATTACCCGCAAAAGCTTCAACGCTCGATCGTTCCTCTCTTCTCCGTTCCCGTTTGCTTCCCCGGATGCCGGAGAGAAATTAGGGTTTATCCTGTCTCTGTAACTCTCTCCAGTGAAGACGCAATTGGTTTCATCAATTCGAAATCCGAATGAGGCTCTTGCAGTTGGGTTTAATAGTGGCTCTATTATCTGGTTTCGCAGCGATTTTCATATACATTACTGGAGTCTCGACTTTCTGTAAGTGTTTTCTTCTGTTTTGTTTCCAGATCTCTGGTTTACTTCATTGAATTTTTGGAAATGTGAGATTTGGGAGTTAGGACTCGTATTCAAGATTGTGGCGAAGATCTGATCTTATTTCTTATTATTATTTTCTTCTGATCAAAAGATGAGAAACCTTCGCTTTCGTATGAAGAGTTGAGAGCGTTGCAATCCTTGCAGAGCGGTTTCCAAAAGTGCGTGGTGAGTTTTGGTTTGGATTTTACTGAAATGTATTTCAAATTCATCAGCTATTACGTTTTCTTGTTTGAACATGTTGAATGAATCATTGTTTGGTATTTTGAAAAATGTTATTTTTAATTTGGTCTTCAGTTAGTTCAATTTCTAGACGATGAAATGATTTATAGCAAACACGAAATGCTGAATACTTATAAATTTCACACAAGATTTGCGATTATCATGATCAGGGATAGGAGATGGAATGGAGGTAGATGTAATATCTTCTGATATGGGTGGATTGGGAATAAAACATCCTTGTGAATCTGTATGCAGCAGATTGGATGCATAAGGGAAAACATGTTCAAGAAAAATTGCATTTCGTGAAATGAAGACAGATTTGGTGTTTAAGTTGAGAAGTTTATATCCTTTGGTACCGTGTGGATAACCAATGAATACACAGGGAATAGATCTGGAATCAAATTTACTTCTATTACGAGTAAGTGTAGAAGCAAAAGCTAAACAACCAAAAACTCGAAGATGAAAATAGGTTGGAGGGGTAGAATATAATAGTTCAAAAGGTGTTTTGTTTGATAAAATGGGAGAAGGGATTCTGTTGATGAGATGAGTGGCTGTTAGAGCACAATCACCCCAAAAAGTCAAAGGTAGATGAGCTTGAAATCTCAATGCTCGTGCAACATTCAAGAGGTGTTGGTGTTTGCGTTCTACAACAGAGTTTTGTTGAGGAGTCTACACAATTGAGTTGATGTAGAGTTCCTTGTTGAGAAAAGAAATCATCCATATGAAATTCGACTCCATTGTCTGATCTTAAGGATTTAATCTTGCAATTAAACTGAGTTGCAACCATTTTAAAGAATGATTGGACAATGGACCGAGTTTGTGATTTATTATGCATAAGATGAATCCAAGTGTATCTACTGAAGTCATTGACAATAGTAAGGAAAAATTGTGATCCATTTATTGATTTTATGGAGAAAGGACCCCAAATGTCAACATGTATAAGATCAAAAGGACATTGAGATTCAGTAGTACTAGCAGGAAATGACAAACGATGTTGTTTGGCCATAGGACAAACATTACAAATTTTATTGGAATCAACAGAAATTGAGGGAACTAAAGTGTGCAACAAGCTTATTCTAGAATGAGACAAGTGACCTAATCTATAATGCCATAGATTAGATGAAGCATCCTTAATAGAAGCAGTAAGAACTCGTGAGGTAGTATTAAATGTCTTTGGTGCTTGCAGTAAGTAGAATAATCATCATTTTTCTTCACCCACTCCAATCGTTTTCCACTTGACCAAATTCTGTATGAAACAGTGGTTAGCTATGAAGATAATGCAACAAGTAAGATGTTTGATTAACTTGCTGGCAGAGATGAGATTGAAGGAGAAAGAGGGGACACAAAGCACATCAGTTAAAATGAGGTGTTCTGAAATTTTTATTGTGCCAATATGTGTAACAGCAACTAAATCACCATTCGGTAATTTTACAGATGTGGAGACAATGGCAGTGATTGTTGTGAAAAGAGAGGTGCTATTGACCATGTGGTCAGTAGCTCCAGTGTCAATAATCCCGAGAGAATCCTTTGGATTATGAATTAAATTGGTTTGAACAAACCGAGAATGAAAAAAAAAGTGTTTAGAATGAAGAACAAAGTTCAAGGAAAAATCACCTGACATCTTGGAGAATAGGTGATCTTGAGTTGTAGGCATCAGACCTACTTGGTTGGTGGAAGCATGATGAGAATCAGCTCGAGGCCTCAATAATGCCAAAAGCTGGTCGCATTGTTCTGCAGTAATAGGTAATTGAGGCATTGGAGTGTCAGTAATCTCTTCTAGAGATTGAGCAACATAATGAACACTTGAAGATGGCCTCTTCGTGAATTTATATCTAGGAGGATATCCGTGCAGTTTATAGCACTTATCAATGGTGTGTCCAGTAATACCGCAGTTGGTACAAACTGGTTTTTCTTTGCGATTGTATGGCTTCATAGACCGATTCTGTTGCGCAGCCATTGATTTGCTCATCAAGGTTGTTGTATCGTGAGTCAAGGAACCAATAAAAACTTCTTTCTGGCTCTCTTCTTGGACAATCAAAGAAATCACCTTGTTGATTTGAGGAAGTGGATCTATCAAGAGAATTTGACCTCTGATATTCGAGAATGAGTCATTGAGGCCATCAAGAACTGGAAAGTGTATTCTTGATTGTAATAGGTGACTACAGAGCTTAAAGCTCCGCAAGAACACGATGGGGAACAAGAACAGGTTGGAATAGGCCTGTAGTTGTTTAACTCATCCCAAAGAGACTTCAGGCGAGTAAAGTAGGCACTAATAGAGAGATTTTCCTGGACGAGAGTCGAGATTGACTTCTGCAACTGAAATACTCTCGGTCCGTTCCTTTTAGAAAATCGCTCCTTCAAGTCCGTCCACATTTCTGAACAAGTGTTGATGTAGATAACAATGCTGCTATCTCTTTCGAGAGAGAATTCAAGATCCACGAAAGGATCATGTTGTTACACCAAGTCCAAGCCTCAGCTCCATCTGGATCCGTTGGCTTGGTAAGAGTTTCATCAACGAACTTCAACT
The DNA here is from genome assembly GCA_015143295.1 of Tetracentron sinense. NCBI lineage: Eukaryota > Viridiplantae > Streptophyta > Magnoliopsida > Trochodendrales > Trochodendraceae > Tetracentron > Tetracentron sinense. The sequence continues at coordinate 36,197,401 of CM026568.1, read as the reverse complement.
TATTTTTGGCTCTCAGTGCCATGCTCATAGATCTGCTCCATGTGTTATAGTTCTCGTCGATCAATGGCTGAGAAACCAGAAGAGCTCCGGGGCTATCTCCATTAGGTAGGAAGAAAGGACTTGAAGAACTATCAAGTAACGAAGAAGAAGAACTCTGATACCATATCAAGAACCAAAGAAGAAGAAGAAGATCTTTGATACCATATCAAGAACCAAAATGGTTTTGGAGAGAGAGAACTCAAAGATTTGATGGAAAGGAAAATATTGAGTTGTATTATTCAAAGTAAACAAATTGTTGCTATATATATACAATGAAAACAGAGCATATGCTCTTCTGTTATGAGACTAACAGAGTAACTAATTCTCTAACAGATGTAACCATCTAACAGAATTAATTTAACATGTTATTTATATAGTCAGTATTTCTTATGTAATCTGCAATTTCTCCTTGCTGGCAGCTTGCTTTCTTGCTGCTTGATGGTAGCTTGTTCGATAGTTTGATAAAACCTGTAATCTTAGTCTATCTGCTAACTCGAAAACCCTCTAATTTTAGTCTATCTGCAAATTTGATCACCAAGAGAACTGTGAGGAGGCTTTAAGGATAAGTGGGAGATGAGGAAATGTGATTTTGTCTTGCTAGACTCTTTCATTTAATCATATGGACCCTGTATACTTTACTGAAAAGTGTTTATGTGAAGATCCCCATAAGAGGGTGAAAAGTTGATTAGCCCAACTTCTCCTTTGTTTTGGAAAGTCTTTTTTTGAATAAGAAGTCGAGGGTTTTCAAATCCCCACTGTTGAAGCATAATTTCTCTTCTTGCATTGGGCTCATTGCTTGTTTGTCACTTTGTTGGCTTCAGGTATTTAAACAATTTCAGTGATATGAGAAAATTGCCATTGTGGTTGTTTTATTATTTTTTATACATTATTTTGATCCTGCATTTCGGTATGACCATTTTTAGCTTATTTTACCCCGCAATCTTTATTGCTGTTCATGTAATTTAAATTGTTAAAGATTTTTAATCTCTAGAAATTTATTTTTTCAAATAGCGATTTGATGGATTTGCTGCATGATGTAATGATGCAGAGTGCGAATGGGTTAGGCTTACAAGCTGTGAGTGGTAGAGATTATTGCCAAGTTACAATACAATTTCCTACCAACACCATTCCCAAGTGGGTAGGTTTTCCTCTTATTCATTCAACAGCTTTACTTTTGATATTCTGATGGTGTTTGCGAATGAATGCATTCTCTTCTAATCTGGCTGCTGGCATGCGGGATGGTTAATGAGGTGGACACAGAGTATCAGATGTGACGACTCTTCAATGTCCAAAATACTATAGCTTCGTAGTGGCAATCATCAATTTAAAAAAAAATGAAATGTTATCATGCTTAGGTCTCAATCCCTTTGATTTACAACAGCCCATTGTACTCCTGATGACATGGTTCCTTGTGATTCAACAGAAAGATCCCAAAACAGGAGAACTTGAAGGCTTGTCATTTGAATTTAATCTTTGCGAAGCGGTGGCTACATGGGAGCAGGTGAGCTTGTGGGCTTCATATCACTATAAGTTAATGTACTCGTGCTATCCAATTGAATTCGTTTGTTGAAATGAGATTCACCTCACAGGATGACACTTTGTCATTCTTGCCTGATTAAACAATACCTGACATTAATGTGTCAATCTTGTCTCTCCGTTGTTCTTCACCTTGACTAGTTCCAAGTTGATTAATACTTTTCTCCTATTTGAATATCCCCCACCTGCTTGTTTAAAGATATTGCGCTATGCTCTGCAGTTGATTTATTATTTAGTGGTCTAAATTACTCAGGTCCGGAATAGTACCACAATACTCACGAGGGATTTTATTGATGCTTTGCCAAATGGATGGGAGGAATATGCATGGCGTAGGATTAATAAGGGCATTCTTCTGTAAGTATACTGTTTACACGTTTGGTGCTAGAATATAGCAAAATTTTCATGGATCTGGTAATCAGTGAACCAAAAGAAAAGGATAACTCAGGACATCCAGAAATTCAGCTATTAGGAACACCTATAACAAATATAGCTCATATTTTTCAAAAACATTGTTATAATTTCCAGTAATTCAAAGGATAATAAAAAGTTTATTCTTGCCGGAAGTTAGAAATCTCACAAGAAATATTTCCTTTGTGCTCACAATAATCACGTGAAATATTGTGAGATTCTCACAATATCCCGATGCTTACAATACAATAAATAAAAGAATTAATCTTTTAAATTGTTAATGTAGTTTTTTATATTCTTTTAAAACCTGAGGAAATCGATTCGGAAACTCCTGCAAATTTTCATGCTTAAAATATTCCGATAATAAGTTTGGTTATTATGTTGGGACTTGAGAAGCCATCTTATGGCACTTGAATAATTGGGCTGCTAAAAAGCTTCTGAGAGATTCTCCAACTATATGCTGTCTGACCTTAGTTGTTTTGATATTCCAGTAATCACTGTGAGAATAAGACACTTTGCATGGAGAAACTCTCTCTGGTGCTTCCTGAAACACCACCATTGGTTCCACGGCAATTTGGTCGGTGTGCTGTGATTGGTAACTCTGGAGATCTGTTGAAAACAAGGTTTGGGGAAGAGATAGATCGTTACGATGCTGTTGTCAGAGAAAATGGTGCACCGATCCAGGTTTTGCAGCCCCTATTTTGAATTTTGGCTAGAATGTTGCTTTCTTCTTTTTATGAACTAACTATTCTTACTTTTCTTTGTTGTATTGCAGAACTATACCAAGTATGTTGGTAGGAAAAGTACATTTCGCCTTCTTAATAGAGGATCTGCCAAGGCACTCGATAAAGTCGCAGAGTTAGATGGTATGAGCACCACTCCACTCCTTTTCAGACTTATCTTATCCTAGTCAAAGCATGCTAAAGATTTGCATCCAACAGAAACAGGGAAGGAGGTCTTGATCATTAAAACCACAATACATGACACCATGAGCAAAATGATTCGGGTTTGTATTTTCTTTCTTCTTTTTGTATCTTACATAGAGTTAACATCTTTGCACAAACAAAGCTTCTTGTAGCACTAGATGTGCTCAAAAGATGGCTCTCTTGCTTCTGTTTTAGAATACACTTCTATGATTAAGACATATCTTAAGAGAGAGTCATGCTTCTATGGCTCGGGATTATCTATCCCCATATAGCTCCAGTTTTATCTGAATTCTAGAACTTCTCAGTCTTCCTTATAGTTGTGGCGGGTTTAAAAGTTGGCTAAATTTGACTTGTTATATTTTTTCACTGAGTACTTACAATAAAGATTGGATTGGTTGAGTAACTGAGTACATAGTACATGTAGACTCTGCCTGCCATTGTGTTATCTGTTTTGAGGCTGGATGAGTAACGGACTTAAACTGAGTATCAAATTCTTGTTTCCCATTTGGTTCTTCCAACTTAGTTTGCGTCCACTTGCCTTTATCATTGATGTTTAACTTTTGCACTATTGCAGCCATCTTTGCATGAGAAAATTGTTATGTAAACCTAAAAGTTGTTGTTGGGGAACATTTTAATACTAATCACATCCTTTATTGTTTTTTTTTTTAATTGGTACATCATTTATGCTTTTCACACTGCCTACCATCTCTTTGGTACACAATTTTGATTTTCTGTCTTCTGTAGGAAGTCCCAATACAAAATCCCGTACATCTCATGTTAGGCGCATCCTTCGGTTCAGCTGCAAAAGGAACAGGGCTTAAGGCTCTTGAATTCGCTCTCTCCATTTGTGAATCTGTCGATATGTATGGTTTCACAGTGGATCCAGGTTATAAGGAATGGTAAAGTACTCTTTGGCTTTTAAATTGTCTGCTATTAATGCTAGCAATAAATTTAAAAATTTTGTCTGATCAAGGAGCATTATGTTTCCTTTCAGGACTAGATATTTCTCAGAATCTCGACAGGGGCATACACCTCTACATGGTAGGGCATACTACCAGATGATGGAGTGTTTGGGGGTAAGGGTTAAGTGCTCTATTTCTTTTATCCTGAAACTGCTGTCTTTATTACAGAATATTAACATCAGGAAGGGAGTATAGGGAGAAGCTCTCCTCTTTGACTATGGCCTACATGTGGGGCATGTGTGACCTACATGTATAAATTGTTAGGATTATCTATGTAATCAGGTTCAGTTCTTGATAAGGAGGGGTGAGACCCACTGAGCAGGACCCAACTCCCAACCCCATTGCATGTTGCCCATGTGTACATTACAAGTAGGAAAATAGTCCCATCATGTCCTTTTCTTCCTGATAGCATAGTTACCAAAGCGTAAAGCGGAAACGAGAATCTGGAAGTTAGGCTCAAAAAATCCTTAGGAAATAGGAAGCGAGAACTGAGATATATGGACCTCATTCCCATTATATTAGGATAGTCGGCCATACTTGTGATTTGATTTTAAATGAGATATTTGTGGAGAACTAGGTTCCCTAGGCTTTGGACTCGGGTTTATCCACTTCATACATACATAGCCTCCTTTATCACTAAATGAGACATGATGGAAGCTCGCTTCCTGGGAAGCGAGTCTAGAAACGAACTTCCCACCTTATACATAGCCTCCCTGCAACTATGGTATGTAGGCTCTAGTTCTTATTTTGATAATTCTTAACATCATGTGTTATCTTTTGTTTTTGGACGTCTTAAGCTTATCAAGATCCATTCCCCAATGAGGGCTGATTTTAACCGCGTAGTAAATTGGGTACCCAGCCATAGTACACTTACTGCTGCAAGAGTTGCATCAGAGAAATTGTTGAGGTAACTAATCTTATGTTCTTTTTTTCTTCTATTTATTTTAAATTAAGTCTTTTATTTGAATGGAAGAGATATGATCTGTTGGTCAGAAGTATGAACATTATCTATTAGTTCTCTGATTTGTGTTCTATCTTATGTAGTCATCCATGTGTACAGTTAATAGTCCCCCTAACACTGTGACCTAATATTTATATAAGAAGAAATCTAGGGGATCGATCAGGATGACCGTCCTTACAGTCTTCGCACAGGATACTGGTTCATGTGGCACACATGCAAGGGGGTTGGTTCCATTTGATGGTCCTACTAAGTAGATCTCGTAAACTAAATGTCGACCTGATCTGATGATATCACCCAACAATTTATCCCGTAATTTGAATAACCCGAAGAAAGCAAATGGTCAAGAAAAGTCCAATGGATGCTTTTTAGGTTATCAGATAAAGTCTAGCTTATACTGTTAGAAATCTTGTAGATGGAATTATCTGGAGATTTTGTTATCCCAGCTCCTTTGACAATTTTGCTGGTATGCAAATAGTTGACTGTCCTTCACTCCTTCATGGTCTACCTGTTTCTGATATGTACCGTATGTCTTCTTTTTTAACAAATGTAAACCACATTTGACATTGCACCATGGTTATACTGAGCTGCATCACTTTCTGGTGATTGGTTAGAAACACACGCTCACAAAAAAAAAAAAATTTGCTTCAAGGTACGCGTAGCCAAAGGTCAATGGTGACTGGTCAATGTAAGCTTTCCCCTAATGTATGCCTTACCATTAGATTTTGACCTACTTTTGTTTTTAGCTTGTTGATGTTCAAAGTTCAAACATTCTTCATGCAATGCAAATCAGCTTCTGCTGTGCGTGGTGATAAAATTCTTATTTTTTGCTAACTCAATGAGAATAGTAGTCAATTACAACTTTACAAGTTTCTCTTGGATATACATTGAATTCTTTTTCTTTGAATTTTGGAAAGGAGGGTTGGAGCAGGGAGTGAAGACCCACTGGGTGCATGTTCGATCATCAAGAAGCAGCACAAGAGAAACCCTGTGAAGATTTCCAGCCTCAGACATGCTGCTACCGAGCATCAAAAATTTGTGAAAGGCGTAATCATGTACCCTTTGGAACATAGTCCTGGACATAGTATGCTTTGCACAATGCATGAATTCTGAATCTCTAGGAACAATTTCGTGGTATTGCACCTGATTTCAAGGAGTGAATGGTTGGGGGGGATATGCCTGCCTGGTGAATTTCTTTAACATTCTTCCTGAAGCATTGATGCCCAGCCTGGCCATCTTGAGATTTTTGGTCGCTAAGTTCTGTAAGTTTTCACTCCTTTCATTAAAGATCTACTTCATTGTTGTAGAAAGGCCAATTAAAAATAGATGACATATGATAGAACTCCTATCTTCAAAAGCTTAGCTTTGGTGTGGGTGGCTTCATTTTCAGCGTGACCAGTGACTAACCAAAACACTGACAAGAATACACGCCTCACTTATATTATATGATTGTTCTGCAGTCGGTTCCTAGAGCTCAAGTATTCGGCCCTTGATTTGGTCAGCGACTGATCTGGCTTTGCCTACAGTGTTAGTGATTTTACTTAAAATGCAAGCAATTGGCTTCATTGATAGGATTATTAGTAAGTGTAACTTCCCATCCAAGAGATCCTATCAACTTGTAAACTGATGAATTAACAAATATTTTTGTAGCATTTACATTGGCTTTTATTTTAAGAAAAATGATTGGCTTATTAATGACATTGATTGAGAATTTAACTCCAAATGATTGAAACATTGAAAGAGCTTGGAAACTGTGCTGCAATTAGGATGTCATACGATTTATTTGACTCTGTGACCAATCCAGAGAGTGGACAAGCTTGGTCATTCTATTGCTTAAGTAGGCATAAAAGAGGAGCATTCTATCCAAGATATTTGTACAGGCCACAATGGCTAAACCGCTAAAGGGTAACTCTTTTTTTAGGTGTAGGCTAAAGGGTAACTCATAATGGTGAAAATGGTGCTATTTTGGTAATTAATGGGGGTAAAATGAACCTGAGGTCTATAATATAAAACAAAACAGTTCTTTTGGTTTTACTTCAGTGCGTGCTTACTTTAACCTGGTTTTGCTGTAAATTAAATTATATGGGTTGTTATAAAATAAAACCCCTATCTTTTGGTCTATTTCCTTTCCCCACCACCACCACCACCACCAAACTTACCAACCATTGTTAAATTTAAAACAGAGAAAAATAACTTTAATTAATATTTCAAGGTTATGTAAATTTTAAGGCAAAACTGCCATTTCCTTCTTATAAGGTATAATCCAACGCTTCCCATTGTTTATTCTTCTATTAGACCTATCTCTTTGTGGTGGGTGGGTGAGTTCTCCTTTTGATACCAGAACCTTCTTTTAGGCTACTAATAAGAAGCACACCTTCATCATCATACCTAGAGAGGCGGGGTGTCTGGATACCTCACTTAAAAGTACCTCAAAATAAGCTGTGTGCACTATGATTAGCTTACCTCATGATTAAAACACTTTTTTTTCCCATAAGGTTGCTAATAAGCTTGTGTTCTCTTTTTCTGTTGAAAATTTGGCCAAATGGTCAATTTATTTTTGGTAACGGAAGGACTAGTGGTTGAAGGACGAACAATAACTTAGAGGTCTCAAGATCGAATTTGAGCTCCCCTCAATATCGGATGTCTAGATTGTGGGTTTACCTGTGCATGCATGTGACATATGACGTAAACCTAGTTTGAGTTTGGGATTAGGATATCCATGTTTATATAAAAAAAAAAAAATAATAATAATAAAATAAAGAGATTAATTTTCAGCCGAAGCTCAGCATCATCACGGGGAGTTTCCTTTTTACACTGCCGAATGGCAAATGGCATTACCTTGTGGTATGATTGAGTTTACCACAAAAAAATGGCAAATGTATAATTATAAAAAGGAAAATAGTTAAAGGACCGTAGATCCATTTGCAAACCCTCTTAAATGCTCACCAGACCCATGGGTCCGCGTATCACTACTCAATATAAAAGAAACTTTAAACTTTGAAATGATGAATGTGACCTAACAAAACCAAGTACGTTTGCTCATAAGTCATAACTCCGCCACATGACATGACCAGCATATGTGTAAACGCACTCTCTCCTTGCATTAATAAACGGCGAGAACGGGAATAGAAGGAAGGAAGTGGAAGCATTGGCATTATTAACACAATACTAAGGATAAAAACCTTTACTTATCAGAGGCTTTCACAACAACAATCAAAACTGTCTTGTTGCTTTCTCAGACACTGAGACCAGCAGTTCCAAATCCAATCCATATTATGTATATTCACATCACCGTCACCGTCACCGTCACCGCCACTTCATTATCCTAGACTATCTCAGACCGGAAATGGCAGAGTTACAGCCACCGGAAGGTCCGATTAGCGGTGCAGCAGTCGTCGTATCTTCATCGGAGAATCTGGGCCAATGTTTAGGTCCGAAGCGGCAACGCCGGCCGAGCGTCCGATTAGGCGACATCGGCGATCAGCCGGCGACTATCTCTTACGACTCGTATCTCCGGCGAAGTAAGCATTGGAAACCCCCTCTGCCTCTCGATAACGATTTCAAGTTCCGTCACCCGTCTCATAAGGACACCAGTGCTCCTGCTCCTCCCGGTAAAGCTTCCAAGACTCGACCTTTGACGAATTTGGGCAATGGCGGCGATTGCCATGAAACCCTTGAGACTGAGGATATGAACCTCTCCGGTGATGGCAATTTGGATTCGATAGCGTTCGGGAATCATAAGGGGAAAGATTTGAAGGCGAAGAGAGGAGGAGGAGGAGGAGGAGGAGTGACGAAGAGAGTGAGATCGAATTGGGTATCTAAGGTGGACGAAGGAGGGGAAGGCAATGAGAAGTTTTGCAGCGGAGAAGAAGGGTACAGGGATTTTGATCCGGAGGGCTCTGAAAGTCCTCTCAAGGAACAGAGCCCGACTCACTCCATGGAAAATGGGACTCTCGATTTGCGGCAGGTATCTGGTAGGGGACATGGAAATGAAAAGGAAGGAATTTTTCCGGGGCAGAGGAGACAGGTTAGGGCTAGGGTTTCGGCGAGTAGAGATCCAAATGCAATTGAATTGGATGGGCCGTCGGATACTGATGCTGGGGATTGGAAATGTGATACAAGTGCTGATATAAACAGAGTTAGCAAGAGGGGGAGGTGTTGGTCTCTGAAAGATGGAGTGCGGATATGGCTCAATGGATTAGGGCTAGGTCGGTATGTGCCAGTTTTTGAGATACATGAGGTGGATGAGGAAATTTTGCCATTGTTGACGTTGGAGGATCTGAAGGACATGGGGATAAACGCTGTTGGTTCCAGGCGGAAAATGTACTGTGCAATCCAAAAGCTTGGGAATGGCTTTTCATGAGTTTCAATATGGACTATGGTGAATGTAACCTGCCAAAAAACCTCGGCCATATCTGAAATGAAAAAATGCATGTCCGAGATGGTTTGCGCTTTAATTTTGGAACTTACTAGTTGCTACCTTTGCAATTAAATGGTTCTTTCTTTATCTTGATATTTCCCTTTATGTATTTAAATTTTGTGATTGCTGGTAAAAATATGCTCTGATTACCTGCTGAAGTTAATGGACATCATATGTCTGCTAAGATGAGGAATAGATTAGATAATTGGTGGAATGAAACGATGTCTGGTGGATAATTTTTTATTTATTTTTGGTTTGATCGGTAACAATTACTGTATGGTAGATTTGATGAAAACAAATTTCTTAACACACGCCTGAAGATTTCTTTTTGAATTGTTTGTTATTGAACTATCATTGAATAGCATAGGCCCATATAATTTTCTGTCATGAAAACATTTCTTTGTAATTTGTATTGGAGAAGATGTTCACCCATGAAAATATGTTTCCATATCATGCTCCTACTATTGGAACATGGAACTATACTTATGCATTTTATTTTGCTTAGTATTATGTTTTACAAGTTTAATCTGACATTGTTAGGAATGTTTACTACTTTACTCAGCTATCCAGTTATTATGAACTTTCCAAGTAACTTTTAGAAGCATGATTCACAAGGGTTAGATTTGTCTCTTTAAAAGGATTCATGTTAGTGTATGTTGTTTTGAGATTTCTCGTAGTTGATGACTATCTCAGATTGAATTCTACTTGTAACTTCTTTTGTTGTCTTGTTCTGATAAATCGACAGAAGCTAGAGTTTGTTTTGGTAGATCGATATTTATTTTTGTAACATCAATTTATATAGTGTGGCTTACTGTATTTTTATTTCGTGTAAGGCACGTTTCCTTCTCTTGTATTGGTTGTAACTTGTATGCCTAATGCAAACCTTAATTTCTCTTAAGGTGTATGGCTCATTGAATGTCTCAAGACTCTCAAGCAACTTATTTTTGTTGTTGAAGTTGTATGACCCTATTCTTATTACTTCATGACACAATATTGCATCCCATGAAAACATATGTCTCTAGGTTGACTTTAAATTGACCGGACTTCCAGCCTGTTCATTAGGTGGAAGCATGGATCATAAAACACTTCATACCTGAATCCTAGCTTTAACTTTCCATCTTATTCATCCTTTCTTCTGTAAATTCGAGATTTTTATTAACTGTTTTTATTGGAGGTTTTAATACGCCTGCCCATGTGTTGTCAGTCCAAATTATAATGTGCGATTTGGGTTTAGCGGGTTTTAAGTGCTAACAAGTCCTACGTTATTACTTTATTGCAATCAGTTTTGTATTATTTGTTATTCTTTGATACTTACATATCTATGGTCATAAGTTTCATGAATGCATTAATAAAGAAATTAGTTTGAATGTTTCATTAAATAAAGTGCACACTTAACTACCTCTGTATTATACCATATAGAAGTTTTCTTAGCACCCTCACATGCTGAATGATTTGAACTCTCACACCTGAAGTTGAGGTCTCTTCGTGATTTTCCCCCCAGTTAAAAATACCTCCAAAGCTGCTCGTTGTACATCTCTAGCCCCTCCTACTCCGGTCTGCCGGGAATCCCCATCAACTTACTGTGTAGGTATAACTTGTTCCAATTGGTACCCTCTTTTTACCACTAAGGTGAGATTTATAAGCATATAAGAACCATATTTGGTGAATAACTTGTGTCTTGAAATATAAGTCGTCTTGTTTCTTTTCTTTCAACTGCTCTAAAAAAAAAAAAATAAAGCCTCCAAAAAATCTTCTCTATACTCTTAGACAAAGTGACAGAACAGAAACAACCTGAAGAACACATCTACTATACTTCACATGAAAAACCCAAGTGATGCCAGAGAGAGAATATGAAGTACTTTCCAATGATGTGAGAGAGAGAATATGAAGTACTTTCCAATCCCTATTATGTAATCAACTTGGATTTACGTGAATGATGAAGCTGTAAGAGGTGTTAATGATGAGCCAAGAGGGTTAAGAAACGGTGTGAAGAATATCCAAGAGCCCAGAAAATGCTGGATGAGTTTGGACTAATAGAAGAGGAGAGAGAGAAGGGGGCGTACCCTATTCTCCGGCAAATATTTCACTAGAAGACAGTTTTACGTGTGTTGATAGAAATAACCCTACACTTGCCCCTTAAGTTGAATACTGTAGGAAAGAGTGAAAACTTCCTGTGTAAGAAAAAAAAAAGATGCTGTGAAGAGAGTGCCCATGCTGGCTTCCTGATCATGTGAGGACATATATTGCGGATGAACTTTTTGAGCACCAAATGCCCAACTAAATGTGTTTTGTCATGGCATAAAAACTGGGTTGAACGACAACTTCATGGCACTCTAATTATGACAATAGATCGAAGACTGGCCAACAAGGAAACCAATTTCACGCAGAAGATATGTTATCTGCACGAGCTTCACCAAAGTGGCATACATAGAACAATACTTCGTGTAATAGTGTATGTTTCGTACTGCACCATGAAATGGGATTGACATCCAAATATATAAATACTCCATAGTTGATGTATGAGAATTGGAATCTCTGACCCAATCAGCATCACAAAATGCAGATAAAGATAAATGCAGTGCGAGGGGCACAAATATATTGACATGCTTGGTAAACTACAAACATATCATCAGGTTTGGTGAAAGTGAGATACTGGAGACCAGACCACCAACCATTCTCCAAATTTTGAAAACTGGTTTTGCATTACGTCCACCCAGTTTCTTGTTTAACTCATCAATATTATCTACAGGTCAGTAATAGTGATGTAGGAGCTAAATACTGTTAAGAAGCTTGAAATTTTTAAATTTCTTTTCTGGGCCCCACTTGGACCTACTCATTAATTCAGCTTAAGGAATTTGAGCTTATCTTTTAATGGCCAAGATTTAATTTGGGGTTTCATTAGTTATATGCGCTTAATTCAAAGTCAAAGTGCATTAGAAGAGTCTTTTATTCAAATCAGATGTTTATTTTAATTAGAAATCTTTTATTTTTATTAGATTTTTTGTTGTTTCTAGAAGTTGGATATTCTCTAAGTTGTTTAAGAGAATAATCTCAAATTAGGATATGTTCCTAAGTTGGAGTTAATATAGGATCAGGAAAGTAAACTCCCAACTCCTATATATAGGCTTATCGTTTGATGGGCATGAGGAGGGGGTGAGGATTCTTTTTCAGAAATTAGTAAGTGATTTAGAGAGTCCTGAGTCTCTAGTGTTCATAGGAATACTTTGGGTGAGTCAAGGAGATCCAACAAGGAACTCCGGATACTGGAATATAGCATCAATTACGATAGGCAAGGGTCTCGAGTTGCAAGCTTAGAATCTATAATGAAGAAGGGTGGTCGGATGAAAAAATAATGGATCCCTGGCTCATATTGTGGAACATTAGAGAATTAAGATTGTTTGACCAGAGATTGGCAGTCAAGTAAATGTTTTTATCTAATAAGCCATCAATATTGTGTGAGAGGAAACAAAACTTGAGCACATTGAGGATTTCCATATCAGGGACTTGTGGGGGAAAACCTTGTATTGACTGGTTAGAGGCGTTGTCAATAGGGACATCTGGGGATGTCCTTTTATTACAATGTTTTCAAACGTGAAGGCGTGAGGCGAGGCGTTAGGACCTCAAGATGCGTGAGGCGTAAGAAAGCCGATGTGGTTCCTCATTCTTTCTTAAGTGCTCAAAACCTCTGGAGCTTTGCTGTCATGTTTTGTGGAAGCCAGCCAACTCTTGTACAGTATCCAGCTTAACTTCCAAAAAAAAAAAAAACTCTTGTACAGTATCCATTCTGAGGGGAGAAAGCACTAAGATAAGGTGAGAGACGATGCCATCGGTACAAGAAGGCTGTCATCTGTTGCGGTAAGTCGGATGGCGTGCTGCACCCTTCGGGGGTGTGGATTCCGAAACTGCTATGATAGCTGAGTAAAGATAGCCACTGCAGAAACGGTGTGGACAAAGTTATACTCGGCAAGCTATACCTAAACTGCGACGTTGGTCATGCTCACTCATTTTAACAAATAAATAAAAGAAAAGAAAAATTGCAAAAAAAATTAAAAGTTTAATGAAAGATTATATATATATACACACACACACACAGATAAAGTTGGTTGAATCAAATAACAAATTCAAAAAACAACATTTAAGTCTCAGTTGTGGCTAGAAACCTAATTTTAATTAATGTATGAGACGTACCATAGACATAAAACGAGCTTCAAGGCATGAAGCTTGTGCCTCATGGGGTTTAAGCCTCAAGGCATTTTCCTTAAGCCTCGCCCCGAGGCGTTCCTTGAGGCGTAAGCCTCACACGCTTTTAAAAACACTATTTTATTATGAGATAGGGATGGGTTCATATGGTGCTTTACTACTGTTTAATGACCCTTCCCGCCGAGGCCGAGGGGAGGAGGGGTGATAGCGAGGAGTTTTAGCAGGAACTCAAAGATATTAGTGTGAGATGAGGGTCTCGTGTTATCTAGGGCGTGACTTAAATTGTGTCAAAAAGACAAGGTAGTCCACCCTCTAGAAAGATGCATAGGTTTGGTGAGTTTATATTTAACCACGATCTTATCAATTACTAAAAGGGGCACAAGTCACATGGTCAAAATCTCATTATTCATGTATGGAAAGCAGGATTGACAAACTCATAGTTAGCTCAGATTGGGAAATACATTTCCCAGCAGTGATCTAATCTTCTCTACCGAGGACCGAGACAAACATTAGACCATATCTTAATCATGTCGGCCCCTGAGTGTACTAGGGGTGGCCCTTCCCTCGTTATATTTGAAAATATGTGGCGTAAAGATCGCGGATTGAAAGAAGTAGTGAAGGAATTGTGGGGGAGCACTATATCTAGGGCAGGGGTGGAGCCAGGAATTTATTGTAGGGGAGGGGGGGCACATTAGAGTTGATTGAAAATATTGGTACTTATTGATGAAATTGTGAAGAATGATTAGGCGGGTATGAAATATTTTGGTTTAGGGGATGGGGGTTTGGGAGCGGAGCCCCCAAAATTTTTTTTGGGTGACTAAGTTTGTGGGTCCTTTGATCCATACTTTTTGTACATATCCTACAGGTATTGTTTTTCCTTGTTTACGAGAAACTGTCGAGTAGGCCTTATGGCTATGTCCTATTAAATAATTAAATAGCATAGTATAAAAATATATTTTTTGATTTCCAAAGGTTAGAGGTCTCCTTACGCAATGGCCCTATTATATATATATATATATTTCAAAAGTTCAGGAGCAGTTGCTCCCCTTGCACAATGACTATGCCCTATTAAATAATTAAACAAAATAGTTAAAAGACATTTTTTTTTTTTGAAAATTAAATGGGACAGCAGCCCCATGACTAATCCTCTAACCATACTCCTTGGAGTCCTATTACAACACTTAACAACTTTAACCTCTAGAGTTAATTTTTTTTCTTCTAAAAACCAAGGTTAGGTGGTTAAACCCAAAGGGTTAGTGAATCTTAATCATAGTTAAGAGGTATTAAAAAGGACATGTGTTGACCTGTGGGTTGTAAGTAGAGGATTATAAGTCCTTAGTAAACTATAATTAAAAAAAGTTGTGGCCTTGTGAAGTAGGAGGTTTTTGGAAATTTGCAAGTGCAAATGTCGAGGATATTGGAAGATTGAGATGATAGATTTGAAGGAGGAGAAGGGAATATTATCGAGGAGGAAGTTTTTTTTTAGGGAAGGGAAAAAGTTGGAATTCAAGGGCCTCTTGAAGATGGAATAAATTGACTAGAAACAAAAGTTTAGAATAAGAGGGTGACTGGAATACCCGCTTCTTCCATAGAGTGGTGAACTTTCGTCTTAAGAGAAAAAATTCATTTCTAAATTATTAATGGATGGTGATTGGAAGGACTTCGAGGGGGATATCAAGGAGAGTGTTGAGTCACCTAAAGGAGTTGTATAGAGAGAGTCAAGTATGGAGACAAAAACTGGATGGGTAGAATTTTAACAGATTATCAGAAGACTAGAGAGTGTGTATGGAAATGTCTTTTGGGGAAATGAAACTGTGGAACTGTTAAGCACTATTAATGGAATGCAGGCTAATAAGGCTCGTAGTTTGGATGGGTTCTCGATTGAGTTCTAAAAGGCATGTTGGGATATTGTGGAGTGCATATAAAATAGTGTCCAAAATCCTGGCAGCTAGATTACAATTGGTAATGCCATCACTTATTTCCCCTTTCTAGAGCGCTTTTATGTGTGAGAGACAAATTGTGGATAGTATCCTAATCACGAAGAAATGATTGGATGAGCGCATTAGGTCCAATATTCCTTGAGGATTGTGTAAGGTGGACATGAAAAAGGCTTATGATCATATGAGTTGGGACTTAGAATATTTGATGTGCAAAATGGAATTTGTTGTGAAATGGAGATGGATGCAAATGTGCCACTCCTTAATTTCGCATTCAATCTTGATAAATGGGAGTCCGGATGGGTATTTTAACAACTCTCGGGGCACAATGGGGTCCTCTCTTCCCTTTTCTGTTCGTTTTGGTGTTAGAGGATTTGAGTACAATGCTTTCAAATGCATAAAGGGGGGGGGGGGGACTATTTGACGATTTCATTATTAGGCCGGAGGTCTTGACTCTCTCACAGTCACACTTACAATTTGTGGATGATAGGCTAATCCTAAGTAGTGCTTCGTTAGTCAGATGGTTCATTGTTGATGTCTATTTAGGTGCTTTGAGGCTGTGTTCGGGCTTAGAATCAATTTAGGGAAGAGTGAGATTTTAGGGGTAGGGGAAGTGCCTAAGATGTACATGTTAGCTAACTGTCTTGGCTATATTCTGTGGGGTCTTTACCTTCGCCCTCTTGGGGCGAACTTTAAATCTATGTCCACCTAGAACCCGGTGTTAGAGAGATTTCATAAAAGACTGGCGGGTTGGAAAAAATCTCTTTTATCCGAAGGGGGGAAATTGGCGCTCCTCAAAAGCATGCTAAACAGTCTCTCAACTTATTACATGTCTACTTTTTCCATTCCAGGTTCTATAGCAAAGAAGTTGGAAAAGTTAAAAGGGAATTTCTTTGGAATGAGAAGGTTGAGAAAAAGAAATATCACGTAGTGCCTTGGGCTAAGTGCTGTTGCAGAGTAGTATGGTTTTGTCTAATGAGACCTTATAAAACAAGTAGAAAGAAGTGTGTGGCCAGACTTCGTTGATTATTTTTTTGTAGTAGCATTGTTCTAGTTATTGGTATTGACACCTTCTCATGAGGATTTAGATGAAAGCTATTAACTGGGCCACTGTCACAGGCTCACAGCTCACAACACCATGTCCGATTTTTAGCTGCTTTGGTAGTCAGAAATATTCGAAGAGAGGTAATGAAGGTCTAACACTCCTTGAAGCGACAACTATGTGGTAATCACATCAAGTCCTTCTGAACCTTAAGAAAATTTATTCCAGTAAACTGTAACAAGTTGCTCAAATGGCACTTGAGCAATCATGACACACTAATGTTGGACTATCCTTAGCTAAGAAGACCATGCATCTCTGATTAGAGTGAGTATCCTTGTGCTTGATTGTGAGTTTAAGAGCTGTGAATGAGGCTCTAGATTAAGGGCATGTGGATGTTATGAGGATTCTCATTATTTGAGGTGGACTTTCTTCTGAGTGTAATATTGGCTTTCTGATATTTATTTTTCCGAGTGAAGTAATAAGTAGGAAATTAGAGTATTTTCTGGGAAGGTCCTGTCTCAGCAAGTGCTTTCCTCAAGAACATATCTAGTAGCCAATGGATCAATATTTTTAAGGTTTTTCCAACTTTTTCTTAGTTGAGGGATATAAAACAGTTGCCCCTTTAACACTATGAGCAACTGGACTTGCATTACAACCCATTAGTGTGGACGTATTACGAATCATTGACAACAAAACCTTACATGTGTATAGTAAGAACGGTGAACAAACGGGACCTCTTATTGGATCTCACAATGTCATAATCTGTAAGGATAAAGTTGTAATAGTTGCAAGTTGAAGTTATCATTGTGTGGAAGTTCGTATAAGTGATCTATAGGTGATGAGTAGGTTATGTAAATGTGGTGTGGACAGTGTGTAAGCATATATAGGCAATGAGTGGATGATGTGCAGATGTGTTGGTAATTTGTAGATGATGTGTTGGAGATATGCAAGTGTTAGTGCATGTGATATGTAAGTCCATTGTCTATCTATAAATAGAGGTAAGGATGCAGTTAGGATACTTCTTAACAATTGGAAATAGATTTGAATGAACCATTTTTTAAATCTTCGTCTTTTATGCTTCAATATATCAATTGAAGGGAGTTATTTAAAATAGAAAGGCGTGTGATTTATTAGTGTTATCAACACTGTATTTTTCTCAAACTTGAGGCACCAGGGATTGTAAAACTAATAAACAATTTGACATGTGCAACAGATCAGGGATCAGTGCTCTTCAAGGTGAGAAGGGTCGAAATAGATCTTCAAAGACATACCTGAAAAAGACTTATTATTATTTTTATTTTAGTATATTTGAGGAATCTTTGAATTTTGGACTGATTTTAGTAGGTTTTGTAATCCCATATATTAGGGTGTCTGGTCATATTAAGGCTGTTTTCATTCTGCATATTAGAAATATTAAGCATGTCTGGGATTGATTCTTAAGGTAACTTTGAAGGATTGAGAGAGCCCAATTGGAGTTGAAACCTTGAAAGACCTAGGCATATAAAGGAGTTCTTAATTTGTTGTTAAAATCTATTGGTGAACTTTCTTTAGATTTACTGACGGATTTTGAGTGGGTTTTAGAAACCTTGCATAATCATATTTAAGGTTGTTTTCTTTGTATTTTTATATTTAGATTGTTGAAACCTGTTTAAATGTTTTTTTTTCTTAAATTTGTTTGAATGGATGAGATTAGCCCAATCATTAAAGTTTCTTTTCTTTTTTCCCAAAAAATATTCAGGAAGAATTATTTTTTGATCGGTAAAAAAAAATCAGGAAGAATGAAGAGATTTCCTTTTCTAACTAGAATTTTGAGTTTGCTGAGTTTTTAGGCCTAATTTCCTATCGTGCTCTCTATATTTGCTATTGTTAGTTGATTATAGGTTTTTTTTAATGCTTAATTTGATGATTCGGAAACTCTCCAGCATCTGCTGATTGCCATCCATATGCTAGTAATTCACGTGATAAATATGATGTGGGGATGGATGGATTAAGGTCATGGAAGCTTAGAAACATTAATCATGGTTATTGATAGGGGTATGGAGCATATAATCCCTTACACTGATTGTAGAAATCCTTATTGCACTAGTGGTAGAGGTGAGCTCGTGCTTATGCAGTGGCTTGGTTGAAGAAGGAAAGAATCAATGCAGTGAAAACTGTCTAACCGATGCCTAGGCCCTGGGCGAAGCAACTGAGACCCCCAATGCCTGGTCTAGGCTAGTGCTAGCCTATTCCAACACTACTTTTCTTGAAAGGAAAATGTTAGAACTAGAGAGGAGGGTTATTAAAAGAACCCGGAACCAACAAAACACTTTATACATGGGGTGAAATATTCGGATTCTGGGGCAGTTGAAGATATAAAATATAGGGTAAAGCTTCGGAGACCCTCTTAGGGCCGAGACCATGAGAGCAGGATTTCAGGTGGAGCCCACTATGTGAAATGGGCACCACCTGAAATCCTGCTCTCTTAGAGCATGGCCTTGGTGGTCTCGGCCCTAAGAGGGTCTCAGTAGCAAAGTCCTAAAATATAACAGCTGGAGTGGTTGTTGCATATTTTGTTCTTAGTGGAACCCGCAAGAGTAAACAACATAAGGGTTAACGAACTGAAGTTTACAGGTTGACCCTTCTGTCACTGGTTTGTCGTCCCCCCCCCCCCCCCAAAAAAAAAAAAAATTTTTGTACTTCCTATATGCTATGTTTGGTTGCCGAGAAAATGGGTGAAAACATGGAATAGAAAAGAAAATTTTGAATTTCTAATATAATTTTTAGTTGTGTTTTTTCCAATTTTCTTTTCTTTTCTTTTCCATGTTCTTACTTATTTTCTTGGCAACCAAACATAGGGTTAGTGACTGCTCGTTTTTTCCTTTTGCTATGCCACTACATTCGTTTTAGATTTTGTGACTGGAAGTGAATTTGTTGTTCAAAACCTTAATACTCTTACTTGCCTTCTGGTTCTGTTAGAGTTTAGAAGCTAATCTATGATTTGAATTTGTTCTTTGGGAAGTGCTAGCCCAACTTGCCCTTACATAAGAGAAAAAGACAAAGGACATGTGATGTGTTACCAACCACAAATCATTTGTCTCTTCCTTAAAATGGGACGAGACTGCTTGGGGGGTGAGTCAAGCTAGCACTCCTCTCTGTTCTGTGGTTGTATCAATTTGTTCCATGTTTATCCTTCTATTGTTTATTTGGCAGGTAACCTATGGTTGACACAACTTATGGATTTTGAACCCAGAAGGATGATATGATTTGAAGAAAAGGAAGAATGTAAGGAAGAAGCTAATATAAACTAGTTAGTTTCATTAAGGGATCTAATACACCATAATCGATTTTCTATTGGTCAGAATACCCTTTATTAACATCTCACTACCAATACAAAGCTGAGTATCGTGTAAAGCGACTTATGAGATCATGCCCCATCTTATAACTAATGAACTCATCTATCTTTCATAAAAAAAAAAAATTGACCATCCTGTCTCCTCATCTAGCTTGGATGGGGCCTTTTTGACTGCTTTGTAAGCACCTATGGGTATCTTCATTCTCTTGCTTTGCTGTTATTTGATTGCACTGAAGGAAATTTCTCGTATCGTCTTAATTTTTATCAGGAAGATCTAGCATATAAAACTAATAGCTCAAATCGGAACTTGACAGTACTGGGCATGGAGTCCACCTGGTAGTTAAGCTAGAGCAGGTAGATGGTGACTTGATCACATGCCATCTTTGTCCGGTCAGGATCAAATGGTAGTCTTAAATCTCCAATGAACAGAAAACCAAATATTAGGTTTTAAACTACGTGCAGGTTTCATAACAGCTGAGCTTAGTTTCTACTATCTATATATCTCTTACCTTTGTATACTAATGTTGATGCCCTGTTATTTTTTCTTCCTATAAGCCTTTAGCACGGGCAAAGAAAGGCCGGCCATAGTTGCTCTTCTCGTAAAGTACATTAAGAGGCTAGTCAATCGTCTTCGGATCACCTCTGGTGGATGCCCCAGATGGACCTCGGGCATCCTCACATTATTGGGCACTTGGCAAAAGGGGGGAGAAGTCATTTCACTTTCTCCCCATGATTTTTGACTTCTCCCCACATGATATCTCTCTCCCTTTTAAAAGGCCACGTGTCCAATAATGTGTGGATGCCCACGGTCCCACCTGGGGCATCCACTAGAGGTAATCCGAAGCCCTTGTCAATCTGTACCCCGTATTAGCAAAAAAAAAACCTGTACCCCCTATTAAAGATTTGGATAAATTACACTCACCTCCTTGAGGTTTGGTAAAATTCTCATAAACTTCCCATTTTGTTTATAAAATTACATTGACCTCACCTGGAAGGCTTCTCATATTAACTCCGTTAACTAATGGTATGTTTTTCCAATTTTACCCTTATTACTTAGAGGAAACACTTATTTAAGGCTTAGTTTGAAAGCTCAACCCCAAGTATCCCTTTTAACACCCACTAACTATGATTAAGAGTCACTCTCCTTTAAGGTTTATCTATCTAATCTTAGTTTTTAGAGAAAAAAATAACTTTAAGTTGATTATGCTTAACCACAATTAAAGGGGCTCTACAAGCCGCTATGTGTCCCTTTTAACACCCACTAGCTGTGGTTAAGATTCACTCACCCCTAGGATTCATCAATCTAACCTTGGTTTTAAGAAAAAATAAAAATATTAATCTTAGGTTAATTATGTTTAACCAATGTCAAAGGATCTCTATAAGTCGCCACTTGTCCCTTTTAACACCCATTAACTATGGTTAAGATTCACTCACCCCTAAGGTTCATCTATCTAACATTGGTGTTTAGAAAGATAAAAAATTAGGTTGATTATGCTTAACCACAATTAAAAGGGCTCTGTAAGCTGCCACGTGTCTCCTTTAACACCTACTAACTGTGGTTGAGATTCACTCAACCTTAGGATTCATCCATCTAACCTTAGTTTTTTGAAAAAAACCTTAGGTTGATTATGCTTAACCACAATTAAAGAGGGCTCCTACAAGCCACCAAGCCACCACGTGTCCCCTTTTACACCCACTAAATATGGTTAGGATTCACTCACCCCTGGAATTTATCCATTTAACCTTGGTTTTAAGGAAAAAAAATTATATTAACCTTAGGTTAATTATATTTAACCACAGTTAAAGTATCTCTATAAGCCGCCACATGCCCTTTTTAATACCCACTAATTATAGTTGTTTCTCTCACCCCTAGAGTTCATCTATCTAATAGTGGTTTCTAGAAAATAAAAAATATTTACGTTAAGTTGATACTTGGTTTGGAAATATATATTAACCTTAAGTTGATACTTTTAACCTTGGTTACCAAATCTAATTATCATTTATTTTGTTGTATTAGTTGACTTGGCTTTTAAGAAAGGTAATTTAGATAATTTATAATACTTAAATAATGACATAATCAAAGTCTATCCATGTAAGTAACGTCAAACTAACTGTAGAGGTATATGTTACAGACAACCAAAGTTGAAGGGAGGTCAGTGTAATTTCAGAAACAAGAAGGGAGGTTTCTGAAATTTAACCAAACCTCAGGAGAGATGAATGTAATTTACCCTAAGTATTAACTTAAACCACAGCTAGTGGGTGTTAAAGGGGACATGTGGCAACTTGTAGGGTGCGCACATTAATTGTGATTTAGGTTAGTCAACTCAAGGTTAATTTTTTTTTTGTAAAGTGATAAAAAAAAAAACTATGTACCATCGAGAGCTGGACCGTTGGATTGAAAATCCAATGCTCCATGTCTCCTCACGTGTTTTAAATGATGGCCCACTTAATGCTTGTAAGGGTTAGATCAAAGGTGTAGACTCTCGATAGTAGGTACTATAAATCACTTCCCTTTTTAAAAAAAAAATTAAGGGTAGATGGGTGAATCTTAACCACAGCTAGTTGGTGTTAAAGGAGACACATGGCAACCTGTAAGCGAGCATGTTAATTGTGGTTTAAGTTAGTTAACCCAAGGTTAATATTTAAAAAACATTAAAAATCAAGGGTGGATGGATGAACCTTAAAGGTGCGTGAATCTTAACTACAATTAGAGAGTTGTTAAAATAGATTTGTGTCAAGCAGGGCCATGTGCACATTCCAGAGCGCAACTCTCACACGGAAAGAATCATTCTCCATAAAAGATACTTTTAAGTATGTTAAGATAATTATTGAGTTAAATATTTTTATATGTATTTAAGTGTGCTAAGTATCTAAGATAATAATTATAAGTTCTTAGTTTTGATTTGAACGGTTTATTGAAAATAAAAGAATATAAACATTTGATCTAAAAATTATAAGAGATAACCAAAGCAATAAACGAATTCGAGCTCGATTCCTAAGTTGGCCGAGCCGAGCAAAGTTTGAGCTAGTAGTTTTATTCACGAGTACAGCTTGTACAAGAATAATAGTAAAGCTCAAGTCGAGCTCGAGCACCCTTAAAACTTGAGAAGCTGAACCTAAACACCTTATTAGTAATAATAATAATAATAATAATATTATTATTATTATTATTATTATTCGGAGGAATACTACCCTAGTCTCATGGCATTCCTATTTTCAATGTGAACCAAACAATTGTTTTTCACTATTAAAGTACATACTTTTTCAATGATTGTAAGGCACTCCTCTATTATTTATCTCTATCCACCTTCCCATCAAAGTTACAGTTGGCAGGTTGCTACTTTTCATTTCTGTAAGGGAAAAAATTCGTAAAACGGTGTAACGTTGGGGAACGAGCTGGCTTTTGTTGTTTTGTGCACGAAGGTGACACGTGGACGTATGTTTGAGTCACGTGCTTAAAATAGAAGGATACGCAGTATCTGATGCATAGCGTTCGCGTTGTACACATTAAGACGTATCCGTGGTCTTGCGAAACAACGTTCTCGTTGTGATTTTCGACAACGTATCCATTGTCTTGCGCACAACGTAGACGTTGTATTCTCGACAACGTTTCCGGTATTAATTGAACAATGAACTCGCCGTAATTCAGATAAGGATGTCCAGGTCATATTTTAAGACATATACAACGTATTCGAGCTCGAGTTAACAACGAGACCGACTCGCAGGATGAGATAATCAGGAGGCGATCAATTGTTCTGACAAGTGGGCCGAAAGCACTGCCTCGGTATTTAATGCAGGTCACTTCTGTGTGCTGTCAGACTCAACCGACTGACCTAATGGTAGGCTTTCACGTGTGATGCAACAGGTGGTAGATTTTACTGACATATTTGGTAATGAGTGCAGGACACGTGGTATGGGCATCTATGGTCATCTATGGCCATACCAAAGGTTAACCTATAAATACCCTGAGAATTTCAGTGTTACAGAGATCGAAAGATAGACATATTTTTTCAGTGCTCCTATTTGCTTTACTGTTCATCATCTTCTTCTTCATCTACTTACTTTATCATCGGAGTACAGGTCAGGGTATCACACCCTCCAACTCCTACCTTCTACCAGTAAACCAGAGGTGAACATTTGCAGCTGACGTGTGTCCTTTCCGGTATTTTTCCCCCTAAAAAATTGGCGCCATCTGTGGGAAATAATAAACGAACCTCCCTTAGCTCCTTGTGATCATGACTGATCAAACTTCTGTGCCCTGGCGTGAGAATCAAACCCCTCAGGCCACTCCCTTTGCACCTTCTGTTGCACAGACTTTCATCCCTGGGGTCAGTCCATCATCTAACCAGCCAGAAAGGACCATGCCCCCCCCATCGAACCTTCTGTCTCTGATCGTATTTTGATGATGTTGCAAAGGCAGCAATCTGCTTTGGATCAGATCACCAGACACCAGCAGATGATGCAAGAAAGGCTTGATGCGTTCGAACATAGTAGACTCGAAGGGGAAGTGGACTACCGAGCTGCACAACGTATTGTGGGGGTATAGGACGACACCGAGGAGTCATACAAACGAAACACCTTTCTCTTTGGCCTATGGCATGGAAGCTGTCATTCCTACTGAGATTAGTTTGCCCACATTACGCTCTTGGCATAACAAGAAGAAGAGTGGAGAGAAAGACAGGAACGCTGAGCTCATGGCCATTCACCTCGACTTGTTTGAAGAAAAGCGAGAAGATGCCAGCATTCAGACGAAGAGATACCAGCAACAGCTAAGGAAGGCGTACAACTAAAAGGTACAGTGAAGAGTCCTTCAGGTCGGGGATCTCGTTCTCCGCAAAGTATTTCAGAATACCAGGGAGGTTAACAGTGGCAAGTTGGGACCTAATTGGGAAGGACCATATATCATATAACGATTGGGGAGTCCTGGTGTTTGCTACTTGAAAGATCTGCAAGGTAATCCCATTCATAAATCCTGGAACATTATGAACTTGAGGCAATTCTTTCAATAGAATCTGTGGTGAATAAATGAGTTGTTGCAATAAAAAGTTTTCCAGTATTATTACATGAGCATTTAAATTATTGTTTTGAAGTTTTTACATCAACTCGTTGTCTGGAACATCAGTGTAATATTGTGAATGTTTTACAAAATCGAATAAAATTTCGCTTGGACATCATACTCACAACGAGACACTAGTGGCTTATCCTAAGGATGTCATCTGAGCAAATCCAGTGGCTTATCCTAATGACATCCTCTGAGCAAGTGTCTCGAAACTGAGTTACTTTATGTCCATCTTATGGAATTTTATTTGTCAGATTACATTCACAATGAACTACATAAAGATGTATCTAGGCCTATGTCTCTTTTCCGTTGTATGAATGCTTCCGTTGTGTATATGGTTCAGAGTGCTTTGTTCGGTGTGCATCAATCGTCACGAAAAGGATTCCTTTATATATGCTCAAAGTGCCTACGTTAGGAGTTATTTATGATCATGTCTAATTCTATGATCCATAAAACATGTTCATACACTTATATTATATTTTTTCATGTATGTATACGTTGTGCAAGCTCTGCAACTTCGAGTTCCAATACAAAGAAAAACAAAAGGGAAAGAGAAAATGATCATTCATTTAGAAAAACTCATTGCTGGGTCAAGTACAGAAAACCCCATAACTCGGGGAAGAAGATGATGCATTACAACTAGCAGAAGAGAGAGTAAGAAGAGAAGAAGTCAAAAGTCGGCAGCAGCAGCAAGGACAGCGGGAGGACAGACAGGGTCAGCAACATCAGCAGCTTCGGCAGCTTCAGCAGCAACAGGAGGAACTTCGGCAACTGGAGGAGCTTCAGGAGCAGCTGGTTCAAAGAATGGTTCAGATGGAAGAGGTGCAGGGTCTTCGAGGGGATGTGGCTTCTCAACTCCTTCAACTTCGGGTTCGTTGTCGAGGTCGATGACATCCTTGCTCTGGAGCTCGGAGAAGGTAGTCACGTCCTCCTCGTTGTCTTCCTTCAGTCGACCTTATTGACGGAGCATATTGATCAACTCCTTCTCGGTCTCTGCCCTGTCCTCGTCGAGAAGAGTGTCCAGCTGAGACTGATAGTGTTGTTGCAGTCTCGTGGTCACCGCCTGCTCGATTGCCTCTTCAGCTCTTTTGGCTTCCTCGAGCTCCTCCATCAGTGTGGCTCTCGCTGCTTCAGTTTCCTCTAGCTGCCTGCTCAGAGTCTGGGAGACGAGCTCCAACTCGCTGATCCGGAGAACGGCGTTCTCCACTTCTTGTTTGGCTTTCTTCTCTCCCTCCTTGGCTGCTCGAGCTTCGCCTTCAGCCTTCTTTTGCCCCTTGAAGGCGGCAATGAACTTCTCCTCCACCCGCACCACTTCAGCTCGGGCTTGGGACAGATCAAACTCAATCTTGAGGCGATCCTCAGCGAGAGTTTGCTCCAGCGCCTCAGTCCTTCCTTGCCAGTAGCTGATGGAGTCTTTGAGGTGATTGTAGTGGTATGTACTACGATCACATAGCTCGTGGAGGAGGACGTTCAGCTATGATACACAAGATTGAGAATATCAGTTTGTCACAACGAGAATTGAATAAAGCAAAACAAAGAACAGAAGTCGTACCGAGGCCATGGACTGGCAGGCTACATAAGAAACCTGAGGCAAGGACATCTTGCCAGCATCAGCAATATCCTGGGGGAGCCTCATGGAGTGCGTCAAGGCCCTAGCAACCTTCTCCGAGGTCTGCACCGAGTCGTGGATAGTGCGCCTCCCGAAGCGCGTGAAGTCGGGTGACCAGTTGATCTCATCTGAAGGCGGTGCTCCGAGTGGGAGAAGAGGTGTGGTTGTCTCCGTTGTGGCAACAGTGACCAGGGCGGAGCTCGAAGCACTTGGGGCAGCCACAGTAGGAGTAGCAGCAGGCATCATGCTGGCTACAGGTGTCCCCGTTGCAGCCTTAGCTCCTTGGTGCGTAGCAGGAGCAGAAGGGGAAGGAGTGGCAGCACGAGCAGTGTCCTTCTCTCGACGCTGTTCTTCTTTTCTCCTCTTTCTGGCCTCGAACTCAGCCTGGGTCATGGCCTTCCGTTTCGGCTCGGAAGGCGCTCCCGTTGTGGATGGAATTGTTTTTGGAGGAGGTGGAAGAGGGGGCAGCGCAGTTGCAAGACGAGTTGTCCTTGGCTTTCGGATCAACGCAGGAGGGTTGGTGCCGGCCATATCTTCTTCTTCCGAGCTTGGCTCAATTACGGGTGAGGAGGAAGAGGTGCCTTGTTGCCTTGGAGGAGACGGGTTCGAGCTGCTGAAAAGGCTCCAAGTATCAGGTGGTAGTGGTGTCCACCGGATGTACTCCCCTCCTCGTGTGCGCTTGATGTTGGTAAGAAGACTTTCCTCTTCAGGCGCGAGTTTTTTGAAGAGAAGTTTCTTTCATTCAACTGCAAAAGTAAAAATTAAAGTGTCAGACAACGAAAGTAAGCAGGACGAAGAAAGTAAACCGACAACGGACGATGGGACGGAAAGACAGAAGAAGTAAAAGCACAACGGACAACGGACAACGGTATCTTGTTACCTGGTTTATCTTGGAAACATTGGGCACGGTGGAAGTTTCAGCTTTCCAGCCCCCAGAGACAACGAAGGGAGTTGCTTTCCACCCTCTTTCTCTGTCCAAGATGCCGGAAACGAGGTCTGGGTACAACGGCTTCTTGTTCCAAGAATAATAATTGTGTGGGCCATCGTCAGTACCTCGACATCTGACGGCGTGGCAGAAATAAAAAAGGTGTCTAGCCTCTATAGGGTACCCGTCCTTGATGAATTTGATCATCATAGACATATACTTGTAGAAGCTGTGGTGCATTTGCCCTGGGGCAAGGTGTAGGGTGGAAAGGACTTCATCCAGAACGGGATGGAGGGGAAATCGAAGACCGGCTTCGAGTTGGGAGAGATAGACAACGATGCATGCTGATCGTTTGTCAATATAGGCATCTTCTCTTTTGAAGTGAAGATTGACATGGGAGGGGAACTCGAAACGTTCTCTGAAATGGTTAAGGTATGCTAATTGTTGTTGGCGTAGGGCAGAAGATTTCTCGATGTATTCACCATACGGTGCGCTACCAGTACAGCTAGCTTCGTCTTCGGATTGGCCTCTAACTTCACCTAGCCTAAGGGATTCTATGGGTATCTCGGCAGCCATGGGTTGAGGAGAATGGAACAAAGAATAATAAGAAGGAAAAGGAAAAAAATGGGCAGACTGACGACAGAGAAGAAGAGAAAGAAAGAGAAGCAGAATCAATGAAGAGAGTAAGAAAAAGGAGAAGAACGTACCGTAAAGAGAAACGAGAGTTTGAAGAGAGCTTGAACTTTCGCTTGAGACGCAAGTGAGGCAGAGTAACAGTACTTCAATGGCAAGATAAGTGAAATGAAGCAGCCAAGAGAGATTTTTATAGATACCTTAGAGAAATGAAAAGACCAGAATACCCTTCATCAGAGCCGTACACCTGTGTCGAAGCCGGAAAGACTGGTGGCAGGATCGACGTTTCACGTAAAGAGAATAACCGTCAGAGATATAAAGCGTTTTGAATTCCAAGACGGTAATGATGACAGCCTGTCTTGCATTAATGAGGCGTGACGGTTCGCACGCGTAAACCAGCTGGCTTGGGTGTTCTATCTTCTCAGCGTAAACCACACAGTGATCCAGATGCCGGCAGAAGATTGAGGTATGAATTGTCGCTCTTTTGTCCGTTTATGACACTTCGAACTACGTTCTAAGCCTCATAAAGGGGCAAATTGTAAGGGATAAAATTCGTAAAACGGTGTAACGTTGGGGAATGAGCTGGCTTTTGTTGTTTTGTGTACGAAGGTGACACGTAGACGTATGTTTGAGTCACGTGCTTAAAATAGAAGGATACGCAATATCTGATGCATAGCGTTCGCGTTGTACACATTAAGACGTATCCGTGATCTTGCGAAACAACGTTCTCGTTGTGGTTTTCGACAACGTATCCATTGTCTTGCGCACAACGTAGACGTTGTATTCTCGACAACGTTTCCGGTATTAATTGAACAACGAACTCGCCGTAATTCAGATAAGGATGTCCAGATCATATTTTAAGACATATACAACGTATTCGAGCTCGAGTCAACAACGAGACCGACTCGCAGGAGGAGATAATGAGGAGGCGATCAATTGTTCTGACAAGTGGGCCGAAAGCACTGCCTCGGTATTTAATGCAGGTCACTTCTGTGTGCTGTCTGACTCAACCGACTGAACTAATGGTAGGCTTTCACGTATGATGCAACAGGTGGTAGATTTTACTGACATATTTGGTAATGAGTGCAGGACACGTGGTATGGGCATCTATGGCCATACCAAAGGTTAACCTATAAATATCCCGAGAATTTCAGTGTTACAGAGATCGAAAGATAGGCATATTTTTTCAGTGCTCCTATTTGCTTTACTGTTCATCATCTTCTTCTTTATCTACTTACTTTATCATCGGAGTACAGGTCAAGGTATCACACCCTCCAACTTCTACCTTCTACCAGTAAACCAGAGGTGAACATTTACAGCTGACGTGTGTCATTTCCGATATTTTTCCCCCTCAATTTCCGTACTTTATTCAGCTAATTGTAAGAAAACATTTGAAAAAGGATCGCCTTGTCTTAGAGACCATTTTGATTCAGATAATGGAAACATTACCCATCTCTGGTTGTAACACTGGGACCATATCTTTCAGTAAGGCCCAGCTGCTGCATACATCAACATGCATGATATACATTGGACGTCACTTCAAGCAAAAAAACAAAAAGGAAAAGAAAAGATAATAACGCATTATCAGTACTGAAATCACAATAACACAAAATGGAATAAGCCGATAAAATTAGATAAACAAAACGCCAAACCGTGATGGCTTGGAAATTCATTTGGGGTGATGTTAAAAAAACCCAAAACCTGATATAAGTTTTGGGTATGTCCAAACTAGTTTCTCAATCAATTAGAGAAGTAAAAGAAAAGAAAAAAAAAGAAAAGAAAAAGGAATGAAGAGGAGTGTAATTTAATAATTATACAACATGAAAGGGATGGGATAATTAATAAAGATATATTAATCATCTTAAGCACTCCTACCGTAGAGTAGAATCATGACGTGATCTGAGGTAGAGGAGTCTGGAAGCAAAGTCACAGCTTCCCCGGAACTCCATATGTTATCTCTTACATGCTGCAACGTCAAGAGAGGTTGAAGCTGTTGACCTCTACATGTTATCTCTATCTGCTTTAACACACACATGCACACACGTACGGAGGACAGGGACAATACGTATTAGCGCCACATAGAAAGAAGACAAGACGATAAAGAGAAATTAAAAATCACAAATTAATACTGAAATTTCAGTGTGATCAGATTATAAGACTCCAAATTCTCTCCAGTTGTAACCCAACTCTAAAGGGTCCGGTTACATCCCACACGTCAACAAGTGTTCCTTTTCATACCTCTTAACTGTGGTTAAGATTCACCCACTTTTAGGGTTCAACTATCTAACCTTGATTTTTAGAAGAAAAAAAAAACTCATCCTTAACCAGAGTTAAAAGAGTAGTTAAAGAGACTTGTGTTGTAACTGGACTTCTTGACTCCGCTTACAACTTGGGAGAATCACCGGTAAAAAAAAAGAGGTATATTTCCATGATAGTGGTAAAGATAAAAACCATGTGATGATCATAAAAAAGAAAAGAAGCTGTTATTCAAATAATAAGTTATTTTTCATGGTGAAAATGGGAAAAGATCATGCAAGTTTGAAGCTAATGAATCCCTAAATCAACAAGTATATTGCTTACAATCATGACTGAATGAAAGCATATCCTTAGGCAGATCAATGCAAGAAATTTTCTGGTTCCCCACCTAACACATTAATATTCAATTCTAGAAGATACAATTTTTTAAAAATTAAATTAATTTTTAATTTTTAAGAAAAAAAAGACACATGATAATTAACATGCATGGAATGTAATAGGCCAGTTCAATGTCTGGCTCATTATATTACTTTTCTTACCGTCTGATTAGGATCAAAAGAAGATGATTACTGAAAAATGACTACGCACTAGAGCAATTTTACATAAATATTAAATCTTTATTATTGAAGTCATGCTTTGTCACAAGCTTACGTCTTCTCCATGCTATCTCTATGTATCTCTGTAGCGTCTACTTTACCTATCGAATTGCTCTCTCTCTCTCTCTCTCTCTCCAACTTTATTTCTTTACTCCAAGAGATTCCTCCATCACGTAATACTACGGTCAGCGACGGAAACCGACCGTTTGAGGCTGCCCGTCCGTCCCACGATCTCATAAACTGCCCAAGTTTAATCATTACGGGACCCAACCCAGACTTTGCTTGTAAGCCAAAATCATGAACCCGTGGACTTTAGTTTATTAGCAGAAATATTCTAAACAATAATTTAAATTTTTAAAAAAAAGAAAGAGAAAAAAAAAAGGTAACGGATCCAAAAAGCACGGCGAGGAATCGGCACGAATATTTATTTTTGCTTTTTCTTTCTCATACCTAACATATATACCAATCTCATGCACGTCTTCTTCACGTTGCTTTCTCCCTTCAAGGGCATAAGGGGGTCAATATTCCTTCATGAAGTACCATTTTTTTTCTGTTTTAATTTTTCAGGCCCTTCAAACCCTAGATAAACCCTCCTTGTTTATGGGTTCTAAGGATTATCTTTGTTATTTTATAGTTCATGCGTTCCATCACACAATCGTTTACTATCCATGCTTTCTCCTCTTCAGCAACTTGGAATGATTCTGTTGCAGATATGTTCCTCATGCATCGCTTTCATCGAGAATAAAATATATATGTATTTATAATTTTTGTGTTCATAGGTTGGGATGAGAAGATGGAGTATTTAATATTCCATCAAAGTGCACCACTTAAGGTTTTGATGGGCCTTTTAAAAGCACAATCCTTGGGAGGTGTAGGGCCAATGTTAGCTATCAAAAACAGCCTAGTTGAGACAGCCGAAAGCATGACGAAAGAAGTGATAACAACGCATGCAGATGGGTGTTGAGAATGACAGGGTCCACGTGTGTTTTTTGCGTCCCTACGATAGGATTTGGGATGTGTTGGTGTCTTCTTTTTATATGTTAATGAGTGTCAAGTTGGCCCAGATAATCAAAGGTGAATATGTTCTATAGCTCAAAGTCAATGCACTCCATGTAAACCTAAAAAAAAGAAGAAAAAAGAAGAAGAGGAAACTACCCACCTTGAAGACATCCTTTTAGTATATCGATATTGATTATTTCCCTAGACTGTTTGTTATTCATGGGATTAAATTCTCAAAGTTTCTCATGCATTTTGTGTAATCATCACAACTCACAATATCATTCACCAAATAATGCAGAAAAGCCAGCAATTAGGTTGATTTGAGATCTCATCATCTTAAGATTGTCAATGAAAGGAGAGAGATAGAATAAGACACTCTCCGAAATTCACGCAATAAAACAGGAGACCTAGTGTTTTTTAATGCGTGAGTTGCATCTCATGTTTCACACCCTTATAAACCTAATCATTGGGTACTTCGTTGCATGCCATGTGTCAAAGGTGATGTTCCTCATTCTGAGAAAAATGGCATCACTTCCTAGGTTAAAATTCATGCAACCCATGATTCATACAACCTGGGCGGCAGATCCAAAAAATAATATATGAGAAATTCCCAAATTGATGGCATAAGGGTTGACCTGATCAATAACAATATACGAGAACAGTTTGATTATATAAAGGAGAAGGAATGTTGAGTTTGTCATGCATCCCAACTAGTCAGAATGTTTTTAAACTACTGATGAATGTCATGGGATTAGTTTTTTATGTTTTAGGTGAGGGAGGAAACATATACATATGATATTTCAAGTACCACTTAGGGAAGGAAAAAAAAAACAATTTCCAATTCATGGGTTTTGTATATAGTTGTTTGAGTTTAAGCATGATTCTGAAAATGCGACGGGGTCTTAATCTCAACTAATTATCTTATTGCATGCATGATTCCGAAAATATGATGGGTCTTAATTATCTTAACTCCTTATCTCATGGCAAGAAGTGCAAGGAAACAAGAGGACATGTGCATCCATTCCAAGAAATGATGTTTGTCCAAGTGCTGTAAATTTTGATTTGAAGAGAATTATCCAAACATGAGGATCTTCTTATGTTCATAAACCTAAAAAGCCTCTTATTGCTACAATACAATTTTCTAGCATAGCATGCCTAGATGTAATGTACAAGAAAATATAGCTACAAGAAGAAAATCTATGTCTTATTTGGTTAACAAGAAAATAAAAATATTTCGAACTCATATGAAGTAAAATCCACATAAATTTTCTTACTGAGGAAATTATAGGTACTCTTAGAAATTGATTGAATGAGATACAAGTTTACATAACATAATCACAAACTAACTTAGTTGTAGCAGAAAATACATTCAGTCACTCAATGATTTTTCACCCATGAAGAACAATATAAGCTACAATACCATAGGTATATTGAAAATTCAAGATATGAATCAAAACAACTAGCAGTGATGTACTATAGGAGATCTAAATCAACACATATACACAAGTGCGTGTGCACTTTGGTTCTTCGTCTTGGAATTTGAGTTTCCTTCAAGATAACTCAACCTAGGATAATCTTATGTTTCTGCGGTCAATCTACAATGTGGCTTATGAAAATTGAGATTCAATACAATCATATATCATAACATTTTTTTTAGTCAATAAGTTTTTTTCCCTTTCCTTTAGTTAGCAAGCTGGAATCGAGTCCTTGACCTTGTAGTTGCTGGAAACTCATAATCTTGCTAGCACTCCAATATCTTGGGGAATGTAAACAATTTCTGATATCTAATTATGAGAATCTTGTAGATGTTTGGGCTTAATGAGATACTAATCAAGGTAGAATTCTTTACTTCTCATCAATAAATTAGAAAGATGCAATTTTGGGGAGGATATCATTGGCTAACAATTATGAAATATTTAATTGTAGTCTCATATAGAAAACCAATGGAACAGCTCCAGTGTTTCCCAAACACAGTCTTAGTGATTTCTAATATGGTTAGATAGGCTCAACCAAAATTTCTTTGATATATATATATATATATCTCATTTCTCAACCATTTTTCTGTCTAAGCCTTTCAATCTCTTCTTTTCTCAACTCATTCTCAAAAACCTCCCTTAGAATACTTGCAACTACGTTTAGTGAGAGTTTCCGGATTGCTGAATTTTTCTTTGATGTAATGAGATTCAATTCAATTTTGTAAGTGACTTTTTTTAATGAATAAATGTTATCTTTTTTTATGCTTTATTGTCTTTCATTAATTAATAGTAGGTCATTTTATTTCATGTTATTTTATTAGTAGGTCTTAATAATACTTCTCCCAAAAATTTGTTTTAAAAAAAACTCATTATTCATCATTCTCATCCCTCCATCATCTTACATTTTCCTCTTTTTTTTGGTTTCTTCTTTATACTAACCTCATAGTTCACGAGTGAGGATTCGACATTCGACACAAGCCTCATACCATTCTCATATGTTTGTAGGATTCAGATTAATTAACTAAAGTATTAATAGTGGAGTGATTTTCAAGTGACGGAAAATACATATTATCAAATGAGATTCAACTCACCGTGTTGGTAAAACTACCTTGGACTATCTCATATATGTATATCTATGTATGTATGGCCGTATGGGTACCTATATATGTTAGGAGAGAATAGAATTATAACTAGCACACGTTGATGAAGAGAGGCTTCCACCAAGATTGCTGAGAGAAGGAGAAGGATTTTAGATAAATGTGCACAATGAGTACCCTATTATTTTGCTGCTCTTTTCTAATGAAGCATTATTAGGGTTTGCATTGAACACCAAATTGTATGTCTGTGTGTACATGAAATTTCTGAATCCTTGGTTCCTATTACTATTCTTACCTATTTGTTATAGATTGACAAGGGTGAGGAACCAGAATTTTCAACAGCTACGATCATCTCACTCAAAGGCAGTTAATATGGATTCAAATAGGTGTTTTTCTTTTTAAACCAAAATACCTGATCACGTTTTTCAGACTATATTCAAACTTTTCATCTCTAGTTGAATGAAAAGACTAAACAACATCCATTGAACAACCAGATCCTCCATCATTTAAATGACTAAATGGCGAACATCATCCGTGATGGGCCAAGACAGAAGGAATTTGAAGGGGGGAAAATGATTTGGTCTTTCGTAGAAATGAGAACTTCTCTCATGCTAGCTAAGTGTCATCACAGTTGCACTTATTGTTGTTACTAGTTTGAGCCGTTGAGCAACACTGACATGCATGTAATGACTTAAAGATCATGGGACACCTCCCGGAAGTGTGTTAGGAATTAACACACAATTTCCTATCATGATATGGAGAGGGCCAATCTATAGCACACTTTATCAGCTCAAATGATAGAGCAATCCTGATTCTGATCAAATAAACTACTCATTCATTATAAGAGATCTTACAGAAAATTTACCACGGGCCAATATATTGGGAATGCTAGCTAATATTATTAACATGTAAGAAAAAACGTCTAATCTTATTTAGCATGATCGTGTTCTGCTATCTCGAAAAGTATGTTATTCAATGGTTACTAGGAGGTCCATAAACAATGCCCCTTTCTAGTTTCTATGAGTTCATTGAATAACAAAATTTATATTACGTTCCATAATTAGGAGTTTCATGAATTTTAATGCAACCATATGAAATTGTCTTTTATCATTTTCTAGATGGCACAATGGGTTAAAAAAGGGTCAATATTGTTTATGAGATTACTTTGATGATAGCCATAAGAATGGCCATGACCTCCATTGCTCATGTAGTTTAGGAGCTCTTCTACCAGAAACTTTTCCCTTAGCACCTCCACACAGTTTCCTTTTTTTTTTGGTTGTTGTCTATTCAAGTTCTCTATATTTTGTAGGATTATTCTTTTTCCTTTTGTTTTATTTTATCTTCCATTTGATGTATGCATGCCAAAAAAAATAGAAGGTTACTTTACTCCATATAATGTGCTGATGGAAATAGTTTTAGCCCATTTCCCTTACAATTCAAGGTTATCATCTCTTCCATATGCTCCATTTAAGCCCTTCACCTAAAGCCCATCACTAAAGCATTGAGAACCAATTCAAGATGAAGCTTATAACCATATCAGAAGACCTATTTCCTTAATTAAACTAACAATTTATTCCTATACCCTCTTACCATATTACCTTATGAGCTGATTAGGGTAATAATATATAAAGAGGTCATCTGGGAATATCCTTCCCACCTAAATATGATGTTATCATAAGAAATAAATACCAATTAGAGAACCCCTTTTTTTATTAGTTCTGCAGTTACTTTCATGTTTCTCACACCAACCATGTTAGGGTACATGTAAGTAAATAACTGGTTGAAGAGATGGATTGGTTTTTCCCTTTTGGGTTCTCTTATGAAACTATGATTTGTCAATCTTACATTAGCGAGATATGATTTCATATGCGAAATACTGAATGATGCAGCACTACATAGTACTCACCAACCACTTCTATTAGCATTCAAAAGGAAATAAAAAAGGAAAAAAAAATGTAGTAATGGCTTTGAATACCTCGGATTCGCTATCCAGTCTCAGCTTGTTAACCAGATACTTCATCAACAATCGAACTGTCATCCTCCCATCTCTGAAAAATTTTACATTTAGAAAAAGAGAGAGATATATATAGAAATAAGGAAGAGCTTTTAGCAGTTCTAATAGCATGATCAATTTAACATAATACACAAAAAAGAGGAAAATAAAGACAAAAATATATAACAAAAATTACTTGATTCTCAGGTAGCTCTTTGGTATCTGAGGCAAAAAAGGTTCTTTTGCTCTGCATTTGAAAAAATAAGCGCAATTCATTAGAAATGAGATTGAATTATTTGAAGAACAAGAAAGACCCCCAAAAAAGGGTATATAACTATTTTTTTTTTCCTTCCTTTTACTTACTGATTTTGTGATGCTTGTAGCACAAACCAAATGCCGGAATGTGGTCTCCGAGGGGCATCAACAACTCTGAAGTCGGAGCTTGGACCTGCTACATCTGCACCTGTGTGGAGTTGAAACGGTTGTGCAGCATACGGCCCCGGCGGCGGCGAGGGAGCGGTTATATTCCATGGGTTAGGCCTATATCCCCATGTAATCTCAGGCTGTGTAAAATTTGAGCTAGTTCTTGGGTTTTGCATGAATAAAGGTATACTAAAGCTAGTAGCACCTGTAATATTGGTAGGGGGTTGGGGAGGCCGGAACTCGGTTACATGAAAGATAGGGGCTAATGGATTCAGATGTTGTTGGCTACCACCGGGTAGTAGATCAAGCTCGACTAGTCCTCTTCTTGGAGCGGTGGGTTCGACCGGATCAAGCTTGCGCTCTCGAGACTCTCGACTGTTCTTGTAACCACCAATACCTAATTGGAGCCAACCTTCATCTCTCTCTTCTCGGACATGTTCCTTTGAGCTTGAACCAGCTTCATTTAGGCTGTTAGTCCTTGACTCGTCTTCGGCCATGTGACCAAGCACTAGATCTGATCCTAAGCAAGCTTCACTACAATAGTCATACCCTTCTAATCTGTTCATAAGAAAATTTATATCGGTACAACTTCCTCCACAACCACCATACCCGTCGTAGGGACGTTGTTTAAAGAGGTTTTGAGGGGGAACCATGGTCATATCAGAGAACCCAGAAACGAAAACCACCACCGTCGATTCTTCTCTTCTTTATCTACGATCTCAACATGAGCCATCGATCAAACGTTTGGAAGCTGTTGCTCAAATTGGAAAGAGGGATCCCTTGTTACAGTCAGTACTACGTTTTGAGGTTGCACAATCACCCAAAATAGAGATACCCATTAACGAAATATGGGAGGATTGCTGTTTTATCGTAAGCGTGTCTGAAGATAACAACGAGAAGAAACCTTGCAAATCTCCCTTTCCATTAATTCTCTTTGTTTGGAATCTTGTGGAGATGAAATAGTTGCAGGGAGAGAGAGGGTGGTCAGTCAGCTATATCCTTAATTTAATTATTATAATTTAGGAGGGTGAAATAGTAATATTTTTTACACCTGTTTCAAACGGAAAATATAGGCTCCTAAAGCTACTTTTTGTACCAATGAGGAAAAAAAAATAAAAGGAAAAGCTACTACTTTAGGATATGGTTCCGAGGACAAAATTACCGTAAAGGCTCTCGCTTTTGAGAATATCACTCCAAAGGCCCTTTTTAGCCCTACTAAGGGTCCTCTTTACCCAGTTTTTTCCCTTGGGCAAGGGACTGCTAACTTACACTTCAAAGGTGCAACTTAGAGACAAGGTCAATGCATTATTTGGCATAATGAACACTAAATACCAATCTGATAATCATGATCAGATGTATGGACCATCAATCAAGAAACTTTTTGGTCTCGTTGTCGACCATTCGATAAAATATCTTGCGGTTTATGTTGATCCTTGCATCAAATTTTGATGCAAATGTTTTAACATAATAACAAAGCTTATATAGAGAGAGAGTAACTACAAAGCCGGCTCACAACAAAAAGCAGTGATTTTTTTAGTGTAAAGGTGGTGAAACTTTTGTAAATATAAAAAAATATAAAAAAGAGAGTGATAACTTTGCAAAACTCTTTCTCTTTCATAATTATAATTATAATTTGTATTTAAACTCTGATGTCTCTTCCTGTTTATAATACTATTTCTGTATATATAATACCGGCAGAGACCCCGTGTCATGCACGGGTAATAATTTAAGAATATCTAAAATTAAATAAAATTATTTATTTATTCAAACATTAATTAATATTTTTAATAATATAATTTTTTTAATTTGATAATTTGTATTAATTAACTGATTTTATAAAAATAATGTATTATTATTTTAATAACATTAAATAAAAAATCATAAATTTCTTAGTATCAAACTTAAATTAATATAACCAAGAGTCGGAGACAAGAGAGAACTCTACAATAGTCGAGATAGAGAGGTCTCTATGATGAGATAGTGGATCCCAAACCTACAAGAGTTGGAGATAAGAGATGACTCTACAATAGTGGAGATATAGAAGGCTATAGGATGAGATAGTGGATCTCAAACTTGAACGGTGGAGATTAAAGAAAAAATCTACGTTTTATTTCTAAAATAGAAGTTATAAGATTGGAAGGATTGAGGTTTGGAGAGCACACAGAAAAGTCTTATTTCTTTATATTATAGTATAGATAGATAAGGAGTGCTATGCCCAGACGGACTTATTGGATATTTTTTTTCCACAAACATGGTGTGAGTGTCACAAGTGGAGCTCCTACCCTATAACAGGGAGATGGACTAACACTTATAGTTGCCACCTTGCATTCGGGGAAGACTACGACGCAGGTTAGCATTTCTTATATAATATGTAGAATAAAGCTTCGGAGACCCCCCTTAGGGCCAAGGCAACCGAGACCTGCTCTCAGACGATGGGATTTCAGGTGTAGCCCACCATGTGAAATGACCCCACCTGAAATCTCATCCTCTTAAAGCACGGTCTCGGCCCTAAGGCACTCTCAATAGCGAAGTCCTAATATATAAGTGCTAGTAGGACTTTGCTATTGAGACCGCAAAGGGTCGAGACCACACCGAGATTGTGCTTATGATGCATGGATCTCATAAATTTGTTTTGAAATTATGAGATCCGTACTTCACATGGCGGGTCTCGATGTGGTCTTGGCCCTTTGAGGTCTCACTAGCAATTTTTCATATTAGTATTAGCTAATTATAAACGAGTGAATATACTTTGATATGTAAGAGTTATGATGGCGTTTCCTCTAAGCCCAAGGAATCGAAACACAATGACGTGGCCGTGTAGGAAAAACATTGCAAAGCATGTGCCCCCCACACTCCCTGCAAAACTGTACGGTCTCTGAATTATCATATTCCTTCTTCCCCTCTCAATATCAAGCGGTGAAGTTTAACCTTTTAGTTAATTAATTGGAATTGCGAAAGAAAAAAAAAAAAACTGTGGTGTAAGTGTTCAAAGGCATGATATTTAATGGGGAATTGTTGCTGCTCTTCGCTGCCCCTCTTCCTGAAAAGCTGATCGCTTTCTTTCCAGCCCATCAAACATGCTCTCTCTCTCTCTCTCTCTCTCTCTCTCTCTCTCTTATAGAGAGACGGGGGGTTATTTTATCTATTGAGGGGGTTTATCAACGATCATGTCTTCATAGGGTTCATTCAAATAAGATGATCTGTAAATTGCACAAATAAATTCAATCCTATTTGTATATTTCTAATTCAAACAATATATAAAGAAACGACACAACACAAATTTAAGTAACTGATTAACAACCGAATTTATACTTGCATTGCTTTATGGTATCGGAGCCAAATCATCTACGGTGATAACTGGATCTGGCAAATCCGGTTATCACCCCTAGAGGTTGCCACGTGTCTCCTTTGACACCCCTTAACCGTGGGTAAGGTTCACCCACACCTAGGGTTCATCCACCCATCTTTGGTTTTTTTTTTTTATTAATTCTTTTTTTTTTAATTAAAAAACTGTTTTTAGAGTTTTTTTAATATTAAAAACAGTCTTTTAATTTTAAAAAAAGAATTAATATTTTTTTTTAAAAAAAGGATGGGTGGGTGAACCTTACCCACGGTTAAGGGGTGTTAAAGGAGACACATGGTGACCTCTAGGGGTGATAACAGGATTTGCCAAATCCGGTTATCACCGTAGATGGTATCAGAGCACATTTGACATCCCCCCAAGCTCTATTTTTTAGGTTGTCAATGATAACTTCCTCGTCCATGACATACAATTACCTCAATTTAATGTCTCAACATTAATCAATTTGTGTCCATGATGGATCCAACTATATATCTTTTATGGCAAAGTCAGCTAATATCTAGTCTCATCTCTCAGGATTTGTATGGATATGTTGATGCAAGTTTTCCACCTCTTGCTCCGTTCGATGAAGACCAGACCACCCCAATCTTGCATATCATCAATGGTGGCATACCGATCAATTCGTTTTAAGTTGGATCAATTCAACCCTAAAACCTAGTGTGTTAACTCATACCATCGGATTGTCCACCTCTAGAATACTTTTGGTAATATAGCATTCTCGTGCTCAATCAATGCACTACCTTTGAGGTAAACTACAAACAATCGATCAAGGTACAGCTTCAATTGCTGATTTTTTGTTTAAAAAAATCAAGACTATCTTGAAATTCTATTGCCTTGATTCATCAACCAGTGTCCGGCGCTGATTTGGTCCTTCACACTCTAAACAGCCTGATTTAGTTATCGGTTCCTTATCAACCAAAACATGATGAACCTTGTACAGTGAAAAACATAAAGAAATAGACTACCATTTTTATCATTTTATCAGAGAAAGGGTTGTCATGGGAGATGTTCGTTTTTAAATTTGTATCTACACATCATCAAACTGCTTATATCTTCACCGTGGTCTTTAAAAGACAAGGTTTCGGTTCTTAAAGGCCAAAGTAATGGTTCCACCACCATGAGTTTGAGGGGGCGTGATAGAGCCCTATGGGCCTCATTCAAATAAAATGGTCTATAAATTGTATTGATAAAATCAATCGTATTTGCATATTTATAATTCAAACTCTAGACCCGTTTGGTTCGGATTACTGCAGTCATGAATGATTATGCTAATAATCACTTTCATGAACAAGCGATGTTGGCAATTAGCATCGACAACTATAATCTTATTTGGTTGGCACTTTGTCAATAAGCGATTATCTAGTTATTTTTAAAAAGGGTATTTTAGTCATTTAAAAAAATTGAAGAATCTTTCTCTCAAGTTTAGTTGATCTTGTTGGCCTTATTGGTTGTAAATTTGGGTGCTTATAATAATTTTACAACTCTTAAAGGTGCATAAGAGGTTATGCTCTACAATAATCACTCCCTAGCAAGATTATAGAATTACCGATTATTTTCCATATCCGTTATTACATAATCGCTTATGATGAGTCTAATGAAATGACAGAACCCACATTTGGATAACTGTTTCACAACCAAGTAATTGCATTGCTTTATATCATACATCTATTTTCTTTATTTCTTGGTGGGATTGATGTGCATTTTTCATTTCAAAGGAAAATTAAATAATTAAGGAGAGATCGGGTAGTTTGCCCTTTAATGTCTTTGCGTGGGCATGGAAAGACTTAAGCTTAGGATGAAAGCATGTTAGAAATGGCCTTTGAGGAAATCTTTCTACCAAATAGTCACCTACAAGTTTCTTAGTATACCACATTTCCTCCTACTTCTTCAAAGCGTGCCAACTCACAAGTAGCACGTGTGTACTTTATATATGTGCGAGTGTGTATGTGAGTGAGTGGGTGTGTTCAAGCAACTGTTTTTCTTTTTTTTATATAACCGTGGGAATGGAACTAATATGTAACTTGGAGAACAACTATATACTTTACTGAAAATAATATGTTAATACATTTTCATCACCTAGTGGTGAAAATATAAGAGAAAGAGGCAAAAGTGTACTATGGTAAGGTTTTCTACCCACAACGGTAAGATTTATTTGGGGAGGGGAGTTGTGAATAGAAGCCCAACAACAACCAGGTCCCCCTAAAAGAGGGAAGGAAGAAGATGGAAGCATGCATGCGTGTATACGTAATGCATGGCATCCCTCATGAATATGACTATGAAAGCATTGATTGGATGTATCAGAGTCCACGCAACATATATAGCACCGTACCATTGGGACCATTTATACTAGCTTTCAATGTGGATCTTGCCATTAGTGAAAGTGGCTTCCCTTCCCCACCATAAACTTGAAAGCAAGAAAAAAAAGAAGGTGGCTTTAATCTCGTCGACCTAGTCGTCATCATACCATCATCAATGCCATCATCATCATCATCATCACCTCTCCATAAATAAAATAAAAGACTATGTGACCCCAAAACACAAATCCCATTTCCACTCTTTCTCTACACAGTAACAGTACATATGTGAAACCCTTTTTTGTGTGAGAGAGAGAGAGAGTCTAGTCTATTTGCATGTGCATGTGCATGTGGTATAATGAGTGGAATTGTCAGTCTATTCATGTGAGTGCGGGGAAGGAAAAGTGGGCTTTGAGATGAAACCTTGAAGGGTGTGTGTGATCAGTGATGTGAATGCATGCACGGTGTGTGTGTGTGGGAAGATGTCAGGTTTG
Organism: Tetracentron sinense; assembly: GCA_015143295.1. Lineage (NCBI taxonomy): Eukaryota > Viridiplantae > Streptophyta > Magnoliopsida > Trochodendrales > Trochodendraceae > Tetracentron > Tetracentron sinense. The sequence goes on along the minus strand of CM026568.1, from coordinate 36,154,425 downwards.
TATGCACGGCTTATACATGGATTTTGAATGCATGTGTGTACTTCCAGCTACTTCTTTTTTCGAATCCAATAAATTTGGGGAATGGTCACCTCCTTCCACTTACAAGTTAATAACTTACAAGTTGTTCTAGAACTGTGTTGTGAAGATCATAGAAATGATGGGGACCCACTTAAAGGATTAACGTACGAAGATCGTTCATTGTAATTACCATTTACCCGGGCGATCAGATCATGCATCAACCTACAAATAATAGAGAATCAACGGATAGGAGCTTGACACTGAACATGCAATTAAAGTAAAAACTTACTTGAGGGCTTTTCTCCATTTTCTTTCAGAAGCATTTATTTATTATTATTATTCTAGGCTAAGCGCTTTCAAAAGCATTTAAGAAGGAAAGCACTTCTTCAGGGCAAAAAACAAACAAAGATAACATCTCTGTCATAGATGTGTTTGGGTGCATGGTTTTTTTATGCTCTAACCCTTTTTGGCGTCAACGCTGAATCAGGTTGTGGGAGTTTGTTCTTCAAATCCGACAACGGCACCAAGTTAGTTCTGAGCTGCCTGCACCTAATTACGAAGCCAAACACTATTCACAAAGAGATAGGAAAATATAGTGTCTGTGGGGTCCCACTCCTACCCCTCCAACGATCTCAGTAACAGAGAGACTTTTTATGTGGATTACATGATTGATATAAAGTCTGTTTGGTTGTCCATTAAATAAAACAAGTTCGTTTAAATTTAATGCAACTAGGACATTTTAAAGTACGGGTCCATGATCTACAGTGGAGTGACTTTAGTTCATGTACTCAAAACTTAAATGAATTCATTTCATTTAAGAACATCCAAACAGGCCCTCAAGGAATAGCCATATCTACCTTTTTTTTTTGGCTAATTGACATCAATGATGGGTGTTACTGGATTCATGGCTTTGAAGACATTCTAACTATGGATAATAATAGAGAATATAGTAGGATAATAAGATGTGATGAGATATATTCACAAGTAGACTTGAATTTGAATAGATTTAGAATAGATTAGTGTGATAAGATTTAGAGTTGGTTGTATTTTCATATTTGGGTGTATTTCTTTATTATAATACCTTTTTAAGAGTCAATGTAATTCATTCAAAAATTCAATAGAATCATTTCTTCTATATGGTATCAGAGTCATCGATCATTTGGTCATCTTTCAACTCTTGTTTTTTTTTGTTTTGACGGGTCAACGGGGGAACGCAACCTCTTCGATTGATTACCCGGCCTCTCACTTCGTTTTAGGCCCAAGGGGTCGATGCGTCACATGCCATCCTCTATACTTGATCTACAATCCCCCAATTCACACACTCACCTCATAATCTTTTTTTTTTTTCATTTATTGAAGATCTCTCCAACAAGAGTTTTCATTCAAATCGTCAGATCATATATATTCCGTGTGCTTTTGAGAGAAGATCATGACAACTTGATCTAATGGATCACTAAGTTTGACATGCTCATAAAAAATGAGCAGGATGTGATAGAGATGAACTTCGCTGACTAGCCAAGTGTCTTTCTCTCAATAAAAGAGAAAAACACATGTCCTTCATTTGATGAGAGTGACTTAAGAAAAAAGTGGAGTAGCATGAACATTTTTTATTATAAATATCATGCTAAGGGTTGATGTAATTCATCCAAAAATTCGATAGGATCATTTCGTCTTTAGATAATACATGATACCTGATAGTAATACACTACGACGGATGTTCGGATTGCTCAGGTCATAAGCCACCTCTTGGATGGAACCTACAACAGATCAAAAGAAACCGATGATATTAAATTTCAGCGCTCGACAATTAATGTCTTCTGATTAGCTAATACACTATGAACCATGCTGGTGGGCCATCATCATGTATTTTCTCTACGCATCCAGTTACTGTGTGAAGGATCCTAATCCACCCACTGTACGTAGCAGTTACGAGGTACGGTATGCGTTGATCCTTCTCCAAACCTAAAATTGTGGGCGCAGATTCAATCTATCTAACTTGAGCTCCCACAATGTAAAGCGAAATTCTCTCTTGATGACCGAAGAGTTAGGTTTTTGATGACTAAGTTAGAGACAACCCATAGGGCCGAAAGATTAGACTAACGTTTACAATTATGGTTTTAATAGAAAAATGTAAAGTTGTATGGTTTCCATATAGAGTTGTTACTCAAATTATTAAAATAAAATAGTTATTGCGCAAAATAAACTTGGGGTAATCAAATTCATGCAAACTTCAAAAAATCTCTCGCTATGGGAGTTCAATCATGTCTCAAATTTTTGTGTGAGCATCTCATAAAGCAGTAAGCTACCCAATATGGAACACGACCCATGCTCATCTATTGACCAAATAATCTCATGTTTTATCAATTAATGCCTTAACCAAATAAAAATCAATCAATGCCAGCTTGCAAAAGGAGCAGGAGAACCCAAGTCCTATAATTAGCTAACTTCTACAATCAGTCATAAGAAAGCTACCATTGAATTGTATTAGCCAGTGACGGACTCATGCACCATTGTCGTTCCAAATTCATACCTACCCTTATGGGTGAGTCGTAATATGAGGATAGAAATCCATACCATGATTTCATATGGGATGGTAAATGAGTGCCCATGACATTCCTTTAATCTACTCACATTTACATTTGTCTACTTTGTAAGGCATTTGAAGCTCAACTTATTGGCTTGTTGCACAGTCGAGTAAATTTCATATTGGAGTGAAGAAGGAGCTTAAAATCCCTCTAAAAGAGTTCTCAGAAAATCTTCAGCTAGCACACTCACTAAACAGTTTCAAACTAATCAATCTAAACCATCCTTTATCCATCCCTTCTCTCCCTAATTTACCATTTACCTAAAAGTGATAGATTGTACATCTGCAAATAGACATGTGAAACTGTAAAAAAGAATTGTAATTAGAGACTCTTATTGGTGAGCGGGTGGGTGGGTGAAGTTGGAGGGGAGAGAAAGGAAAACCTCAATGACATATATGACATCAGGATTACGACACAAAGCATCATCCAGTTGGTTTCCTTCAATCTCCGAAACTAGGTTTTGGGTACAGTTATGTTAACAATGTGGGCTCTCTCTCTCTCTCTCCACCCACAAAAATACAACATGCTTTGTTTTGCAATCTTGTGAAAAAGACTAGTATGAGAGACAGGGGTAGGGTTCCCTCTAATTGAATGGAAGAGGATGGTGGGATGAGGGAAGAGATGCCTTTTGTACACTTGTTGGATAGTTTTGGCATTAGTGGGGGTGTGTGGGTTATCATTCCAAAGTGAAAAGGGGGCCAACTTTCTGTAACCCGTCCTTTTGTGTTTGCATTGCATGTTCCTTGAATGGGAAAAAGGGCCTCTCACGTCTACAGGCCAAGCTCAAGCTAGCATTTCTGGTGTGAATGACCATGCCAAACTTCAATCTACAAGTCGAACTTGAGCCAGACTATTTGATTCTATTTGATTGGGGTTAAGTCTGAGATTGGCCAAGCCCACCTCGAATATAGGTCTACTTATAAGCAATGCTATCCCTGATGCAAAGTTTCAAACTCTCAAGTATAAAGTGACACATGTTATTATAACCGGTTATCTATGCAATCAGTGAAAATACCAGTGCTTCAACCGATTACAAAAGTAATAACCCCTGTTGCTTTTTTTTTTGGTTCATTAGAGGCCACGATATAGGTGGGATTCGATCTGAGGTCTTGGATACGACGCCAATTAAGAGACTTTACAGACTAAACTAGCTGACACCTACACCTGCACCACATGTTACTTTATCCTTAAGAATTTGGAACTCTAAGCCTAGGCTAGCATTCCTCAATCATTTATTTGTTTGGGATTCTGCTAACCTTAATTGTTCCCTTGTAATCGCCTTAAAAGTGGTAGTAAGACAGAGAGATGCAAGTAATCAAAATGTCCTCGTCTTTTTGGCTATTTAGACTATACTTCCCATTTTGTTTTTGTAAGGGAAAGTGCTTAAATGCTCTCAATAGTAGCTACTATTGAGAGCTGGACCCTTGGATTAGAAATCTAATGGTCCAAGGCAAAAATGCTTTAAATGATGGGCCCTACCTAATGCTTAACACCATTGGATTTCTATTCCAAGGGTCCAGCTCGAGTTCAAATCATTTCCCCTTTATAAGAATGTTAGTCCAGAGGTTATTATTGTAATCAGTTATTTTTACAATTGGTTAAAACAAATTTCTTTTCTTTTAAAATTGTTACTGCAATTAGTGCAAGAGCTACCTAGGCCTCTTTTAGTCTATGCATCATTATCTGTTGACCAAAAAAAAGCAACTAACACTGGTCACTTATGTCACTTTATAAGTGAGAGTTTGGAACTTGCTTATAAAGTTAGTAATCCTCTTAGATCATTTTCATGTTTTTCACGACTCTTCTTATTCCCCTATATTATTTTTAAGAAAATAAGAAAATGAAGAAGATGAGCATAGGCACGCTTAGCAGAAGTACATAGAAATACAGAGAAGATATTAATAAAGAAATAGAAACGTACATAAGAAATACAGAGAATATTAATAAGGAAATAGGAACAACGCACGCACCCTTTGCATGTCACTTCTCCCTAAATATTCCATTGCCTTTCTTTTTCACTGCTTCCCACTCAACATCATCACCACAACCTCATCATTTCCAACTTCATTTTCTTTCCTCTATTTTTTTTTAAAAAAAATATTTTTTAATTCTGATCTTGGCTGGCCGTTCTCAGATTTGCTTTCTCAACCTCCTACTTTCTTTCTTTTATCATTATATTTGCAGCTCTATGTGATCATTTGCTTTCCTACTATAAAGGTACTTGCAATTACACTCAAATTGACTTGGAATTCACCTTTTGCTTTTCTTTTCTCACTCATTCTCTCTCTCTCTTGGAGTCTGGATTGAGGTGTCTTCTGGTCGGATGCCAGTATATCCAGGCCCTGACCCAGTTAGAACACTGGGGATCTAAAGATGGCCTCTCCAAGCAAACCAGATTGGTCGGCTCTCAAGGGATTGGACATGACTTTAGATACCAAGACGAAAACAATTATGCTGGATACCCGGCCCAAACCGATTTCGTAAGGGTACAAAGATATGGAGCGGGTCCAACCAAATCGAATCGTGTATATGAATAGGATTCCCTTTACATCCTACTTGAGACTCGAGATTAAGTCCATAATGTGACTACACTACATATTGAGGGAATTTGCTAAACGATCTCAATCATAGATCATCAGGTCTAGGTTTTGCAAGCAGTTCGGTCAACTAGTTAATAGGCCGTAAGTGTGACAACATTGAAATATTTTGTGGTGAAATTAACTTGCAAATACAAAAACAGAAACACACAAGAACACACAAATTTATGTAATTTATCTTATGTGAATTACGTTAACGGAAGGTTACATTCTTCACTAGTTCAAAACAAAGAGATTTATAGGGATCACTCTCTCATAATCTATCATGCAAAGTTGTTCTCTACATAATAGAAGCCCTGACACAGAATATTATATTCTATACTCAGTCAGAAATCTAACTTAAAACAAACTCTTAATACAATTAAAGAAATTCTCAAAAATCGTATGGACGCCCAAAAATAAGTTTGTGAAAGAAAGGGTCAAGTGAGCATTGTTAAAGTTGTAACAAGTTAAATGTAAGGCACTTTGTACAACATACTATACCCTATATACGCTAGCGGGATTGGAACCACTAACTGGTCCCGAAAGAGGGGATGGCAAATGTACTCATGTGATTTTATAAGAAAACTAGCCCTAGCTCATTTACAAGAGGTTGTGGTAGCTTAAATTTCCCTTGACAAAGGCTAAAGGGCATGTGATATATGTATGATTGGCATTCTATGATACAACCATGATTTATGCTAATGATATCCCATTAATAACCTCCTTGGAATTCCTATTAAATTAGCTTTAGGTCCTAGAAGCAAACGAATGCAATGTACTTGCAAGATTATCTCAGGAAAAGAAAAACCTACGAACAATATGATTCCTAATCTCAAAAATGTCGACGATAAGCGATCAACCCCATGTGAAGGATAGAAAATTGAAAACGGAAAACGGAAAACGGAAGGTGGCTCACGATAACGGCGTACGCCTGTGAAATTCCCGAGTCCCGACAACCCTGGCCATCAAATTCCACGCTTGCATGGACGTGCGTGGACGGTGGGCCCAACCCCTGACTGCGCGTGCAAAGCCGAAGTTCATGGGGGCTCTCTGGTGGACCCCGTCTCTCCAGTTCTAACACGTATTCACTCTAATTTTTTATTACAACAATCACGCTCTTTTCTTAATTGTTTAATAATTTTTAGTTTTATTATACTCTAAATATGGTTTTTAAGCTCTATTACTTATTTATTTTAGTATTCCTAGACAGCCTAAATGTTACTGTATAACGAACTTTCAACTATAGTTTTTTTTATTATAAATAATATTCTCTTTGTTTTTTTTTGCAAGTCCTCTTAAGCCTATCTCTTTGAGAAGGCATGTGGTAGGAGCCTTCCACATCACATATCATCTGACATGTGACGATAAAAAAGAAAGTCATTCCATTTTCCCTCATGATTTTTTGACTCCTCCTCACTTGAAATCTCTCCCCTTTTATAACCACATGTGAGATGATGAGTGGAGCTCGAGACCATTTTTCTAGCATTGTCAGAGACAAATCTCATGTCATTTGAAAGAATGTCAAATTATATACGTAGTTTTTTTCTCCCCTTATATATGTAGATTTTTTCAAGAGAGACTTGTCAAATTAGAATCCGACCCATACGACTCCATGTAAAATTAAAGAATATTCTTAAAATTAGATTATATAAAGATTATTCTTATCATGTAAATTAAATTATATACTATTAAATTTTACTAGTCTATAATAAATATGTTTAGTTTTAATTTGTAAATAAAGTAAGTATATTTTTAAAAAAAATTAGTTTGAGCTTTTAATTCAAGCTTGCACTACAAAATTAAGGTTCTTTAGCAGCGGTTTAAAGCCACCGCAGAGATATTTAAACTGTCGTTAATTGATATATAGGCAGTTTACCATACCGCCATTGAATCACATGTCGGAAAAGCTTTTGGCCGCAGTTCTTGCGGTGGTTAGTAAAAATAATCATTGAAAAGTTCCTCTTTCAACGGGGCTCCACTGCTCAAGCAAACTTCTAACCAATTTAACCTACTAACGTAATTAAATGATAACCGTAAAAAAAAAAAAAAAAAAAGCCTTACCCTCTTAGTTGAGATGGTATAGTATGCAATTTTCAATGAAGCATCTATCTACTCACCCGGCTACCAATCCTATAGGGGCCCAAGATTGTCTCCGGCAAAGCCAAAAAAGTGGTCTCGGGCTACCATACATTATGCAACATATGGCATGAAAAAGGGAATAAGTCATTTGATTTTCCGTTTTTAATTTTGACTTCTCCCGACTTGATATGTCTCCTTTTTTTTCTGGTCATTTTATCCCCCACATGTCTCATAATACCTGGAGAAGTCAAAAAATCATAGACCATGAACCACACGTCGCACACATTGTAGCCCGAAACCACCCTTTCTGGCTTCGTCCAGAGAATCCGAGGCCACCCTACAGTAGATAAGATGTCATGTAAAAAATAAAAGGAGGCTTTGTCACGTTCAGTCACGTCAATCTAATCGAGAAATTCTCTTTGTTTATCATCTCGAGAGAGCAACTAGATGTTGGCAATGATTCAGGATTTGAAAGATGATAAAATAAAAACAATGCTTGGCCGAGTTAGTACTAGAATAATATTGTTTTACTTGAATAATTTGGGCCAACTAAGTTAAGCGGCTAGTGTAAAATCCCACCAGTGTCTGCCATGACCATGAGTGATCATGTACTGCATCAAGTGGCTAACCACCGTAAGATAAGTGTTGGTTTGCAGCCTCCTCCGGGGACCCACACAATAACTTCCTTGAAACCAATTTTTTTTTTAAGAGTGCCGTATTTACTCCAAAATTTTCCGTTAGATGGAACTAACACGTGGAGATCTTTCATTATTTTAACATGTTAAAAACTAAAAGTCAGAAAATGATGGACATTTGTAGTGTCCAGCAAAATCCTTTCTTTTTTTTTTTTGTTTGAATGGTAGGCTACCTCCTATGGTTGCCCAAACTTCTAGAATTTGCTTTTGGGCTTGAGCCCATCAACAAATTTCTGAATTGACCTGACCCACAAACCTCCCCACCCGGACTTCCATGGGTTAAAAGTTAGAGGTTTTGGAGCCGTGTGCCACGTCTAGCACTTATACAATCGGGTCAAGCTTGGTTTGGGCTCCTAGTAAGTTTGTTAAATTGGTTACACAAACCATAACTTCAAAACTTCGTGCCCCCTGGTAGGGGTGGCAATGGGCCGGGATTGGGTTTGAATTTTGGTGATTTTTGAATAAGCCCGATACATTTAGAAAGGCTTTGAAATTGCCACCCCTACTCCTGGGGTCGACCACCTCAGGAAATCATCCCATTTTCATCAGAGCATTCTACATCTATAAAATGGCAAAACTCACCAACCGGATACCCTTCTTGATACAAACTACTCTGTAAAAGTAAGCTTACAAAGCACAAATCCTGCATTATCATTCGTCCATGACTCCAAATGGAATATTGATCATGTTCTGTACGCCATCAACCTTGAATTTCCTTCAACTTGTAGATTCTATATATATACTGGCAGTCCTTGGCAATCCCTGATACTGCTCCCTGCAGCTGCATGGTAGTTGCTATGAACTGACCCATCAAAATCTAAAGTATGTTAGGGTGGGTCACACGATCATGCCCTGTCTTCCTTTACCCAGCGTCACATAAAGAAGTTCAACAGGTTCTAACAGGAACTGAAGAATTCAATCTACTCTCTCTATCTCTAGGAATAAAATAATCAAATTCTCTTTTTATGAGCCCTGTAGCTTTTTAACACTCATCTTCCTCTCCTTTAATAAGTAGTTTCAGTTTCGAAGCATCCAATGAATAATAGTTGCAAAAATCTGTATTTAGTATTACCAGGTTGGTCATGATCTTTAACCCACCTCCCCCCAAAGAAAAAAAAAATGGTCTTCAATGTGATTCTTTAAGATTTTCCAACATGCCATCACAGTGAACATCCATAGTTGCATGGAAGCTATGTACATGGTGGGGATGCTTGCTCTCCACGAAGCTCCTTTTTTTAGGTTTGCTTCCCATGAAGCTCGCTCTCATCATGTCTAATTTAGTGGTTAAAATGTGCTATATGTGTGAGACATTATGTGATAGACCCTGAGTCTACAGCCTAGGGTGTAGACCCAGAGCAAGTATGGTTGGATTGGAACCTAAGGCACTAGTTCTCCACACATATCTTATGTGAAGCAAAATCTAAGGTATGGATGCACATGCTACTATAATTAGAGTGAGGCACCCGTATCTCATTTCTTGCTTCTTGTCTCTTAAGAATATTTTGAGCCTCGTTTGCTGCAAATCATTAGTGCTGAAATTGTCTAGAAATGGTTAAGAGCAATCAGAGATTATCAAACTCACCTAACCCAATGAGCTATACCTTCTCGAATGTGGATATAAACAATTGTCATCAGCACTAAGTTCATATTCGTGGATGACACAGCATGTTGGCAGGTAGTATACCACTGACCTGAAATTCAAATACAATAGAACAACCGAGCTTAGAATGTTTGAAAGAGAAGATTTGCTGAAATTCAGAAAGATGGTTGATAACATTCCAGATGAACCAAGCTTCTAATCAGAGTAGATATTAACAAAAAAATGAATTTAAATGAAGAGACAGGGCCAATATTCTATATGACCGGCTTGTGATAATTTTGTAATCAGATAGTTGTGTGTGACAACTAAATGGTTGTAGTGCGAAGCACTCCTAACAAAATTTCTATTTATTGGCAACTATACAAGAAAATGCTCAATGTATTAAAGTGACACTTAAAAGGTTAGTTTGGTGTTGCTCCTTATGGAAGCAAGCAAGAGTTAGTTTCATGAAATCTTTACAAAGAATAACTTCCTATTTCCTTTGGCAAGTTCTCAATGAACAGGCCTCGGCAGGTAATGTTTAGTTGATCAGTAATGACTAAGATAAGATGAGTTTATTATTCGATGTGAGGGAGGGGGGGGGGGATCAAATATTGTTCAAACTCAAGGACCGAAATCCTTTTCAAGTCAGCGGTTATAGACTTATAGGACATTACCCTGGCAGCTCCATTTTGAGGGTAGAGCTCAAAGATTAATCTCACATGGACCAAACGTTAATCTAGCTAGTTGAAACTATATGTGGACATAAGAAGGCAGACTAATCAAGGTGGTAGCTGTGATGGATTTATAAGGGAACTTTGTAGTTGGTATGTCAGGTTTCCTTCCTGGAGCATGACAGTACCAATACACTGAATTCTATGCTCTGTAAGATGAACTGTTGCTTTCTTAAGATTAGATTTGTTGAAAAGTTATTGTTTAATGTGACTCATTGTTTATAAGGTGATTACTGAAATCACATTTCATCCATGGAAATGTTAAATGCATGCTTGTTATGGGGAATGCTAGTGACATGTGCATTGAATGTATCACAAAGATGCTTGCGTATTAATATAATTCATGGAAACATGGATTTGCAATTTGTAGATTGCATTTGAAAATATTTTATTATATTATTAACTCATGTTACCACGAGTCGTCCATATAAGTGAGCGTCCTTGCAACGCACATTGATGCACGTGTCACTACCAGTCCCCTGCTTGATACATCATGGGGTTTTCGAAGACCTTCTACATGCATGGTTTAACATGTGTCTACATAGCATTGTCATTGATTATCTTGTAGGCATGTTCAAAAAGTATGCCAGATATCTTTCTCTTCAAAACACTGTCAAGTTTCATGTAAATATCATTACCCACCATAAAAGAGAAGACTACTAGGTAAAATAAATGTTTACAGAGGTGGATGTGGGATTATTAGGCACCTAAAACAACAATTTTAATGGGTGTATCAAATAAAAATGTAGCTATGTGATCAAAATAAAGCAAAGGCGAATGGTTTGAACAACAGCAAAGAACCTCCAGAAAATTTGTTTCAAAAATATTTTGCAGCTTATGGTTATCAATAACTATGCTCAAGCACCAAATCTTCAGACAGTTTCTCATAATTTGAGATATTATGTTATAAATAAGAAATAATATTTTGATATATTATATTATAATATATATATATATATATATATATATAAATATTTGAAGGGACAGTCTACCTTTCCCTCCTCTTAAAATATGTCCAAAAGAGAAGCAGAGTCATCAACACTGAAAGAGTTCACATTTTTACTTTTTCTGATAAATGTTATACATGAGTTACAACTTACAAGTGATGTGCAAGTAGACTTTCCAATTCATTCACTAAGAGGCTAAAAGCCTCCCTAAATCCCAGCCTCGACTCCTTAAAGGAGGGATTCGGACAAAAAGAGAGGATGTTTTCCTTTCCTCCAAGTCTTTTCTCCAAGGGGCAATTAAGGGCAAAGATTTAATAAGCTTTTCATTTTATCACTAAGGCCTTCTCTTGATCTATAACTACCTACTACATAATCACTATTCTGTGTTGGGTTCATAAAACTAGATAATCTGAAATTTTGATTTAAGCTGACTACTAATTTTAGAAGTAGTAAGAGTCAAGCAGGCAATTATCTCATAAAGGATAGAATGATTTGTACTACCATCCTCTCCAACTACTAAGATGATTATAAATTCTTATAATATTTAAAAGATAAATAACTAAGAAAAAGAAATTAGGAGCAAATGAACCACCTGTTGTAGCAGCAAGACTGGTGATAATATAACTCTTCTCAACTCCAAGTCTTCTTCACAAGGATGGATCTAAGGCAATGTGTATCCCAACTCATAGCTTATCTGTCAAGAGAAATAGGAAAGCATTTTTCTTGTCATTCATCGATCTTCTAATAGTACCTTCAACACATTTTTTATGAATGAAGTTGTTGATGACAGTTAGTTCCCATAAACTATAGCTGTGATCTATATATTTGATCCTGCCAATTGTTGGCAACTTGGCATGGTAAACATTTCAAATACTGAAGGAAACTTAAGAAAATAGAAAAAGAAAAGAGCTATAGTGATTAATTCATCTACAATTTAGAAATGTAAGAAGGAAATTCTGAAGTAACGCAATTATTGCATGATTCATCTTGAAATAAAATGACAACATGATTCATATATCCAATATCCTTACAGTTGTAGAGTTTTGGAATAAATGACTAAGGTACTCATCATGAAAAAAAGAATAATAATAACATGGTAAGTACACTGGCTTCTTCCCCAAACATTGCTGGTTAAATATAACTTTTAATGTTTCTTTCATCCTTAAACGTTTTTTTTCTTTCATTCAACCTTACACATGGAACGTGTACAGACATTTGCTCTCAACAATTTTCTTTGTTCTGTTTAGGGTCTAAGTTCCCACAGTTAACCCTATCCCATGCTGTAATTCTGTAATCCATGGCTTTGAGTTCCGTCCCATGGGCATATTGGAAGTCATGCACCCATGCAATCTCCGAATGCCAAAAAATTGTGCCAGATCAGACGACTGAAACCATCTGATTTATCACACTTTTCTTGGTTATTCAGGATATAGAGTGATGAATCTAGAACAAAAGTCTGTATAGAATGGATGGTTAAGTGTACTTGATCTGGTCAATTTTTTAACCAAGAGATCTCCTTGGAGGGAGCTGCGTAAAAGTAGGACACACCTATGCCTATGTGCCACATGTGTACTGGCATGCCAAAGGTAGACCATCACAAGAGTCTAATCAGAGATCCACCCAATGGCTACCATAAAAATTCTTGTGCCATATAACTAATACAAGGAAAGGTGTAGTTAGCATGTTTAGCAAAGTAAACACACAAAATGTAGTGAAATTTCCATTTATCTTGTGAAAATGCACCGCAGGGTCTTATTATTGGGACAAAGATAGATCGATCCACTATGATGGATGCCCAGCTGCAAATTTGCGGACAGTTAAAGTCGATACAGACATTAATCCTAAAGTATCAGACAGAATTAGGTACCAAATAACAATATCATAAAACTCTAGAAAAAATGAACAGTTTGTCTACTGTGAAAATCTAACAATGGAGCTGCCCACGTGGTCAGATTTTATCTATGAGGAAGAATATCTTAATCTGCAAAATTTATTGGACAATATTCAGAATTTAACGTAAACAAAGAAAATATTTTTTAAAAAGTAAAAAGGAAAAGGAAAACTATCCTTGAGAAATATTTCTTCGCCAAGGTATTAGTAAAAATAGAAAGTTGATAAAAAGTTGTCCTTGACGGGGTTTCAGGCCCTTAAGAAATAAATTTAAAGTTTCCCTTGACATAACTAATACAAGCCCAAGCTTTTTCAACATTACACTATACAAAATCTATGTATACAGCAGCATCCTATCCTACAAGCATACCAGTACACATGGTGCTCATTCACAGGGTGGGGATCCCCCATTTGAGGCATCTCACCTAGTAGGTTTGTTGATTATCGAAACCATCTGGTATATTTCAATTTTTTAAATGGTCGCATAAATCCTGACAAATGATCCCAAAGAGCAAGAACATGGAGCAGGAAATCTTCTAAAGGCCATTTGACGATGGTGGCAAGTGTTACTGTTACCTGCTTGTGAATCACGTGAAAATGACATTTGTAGGCCGTCTTTTAGTCAGAGTAGCTCAGTTTGCTCCCATTGTCACCACATAAGAGTCCCAATTACCTGCTATAATTTAATGTCTCTGATTATAATCTTCCTTACAGAGATTGCCATTTTAGTACCACCAGAATAGAAGATGTCTTTACTGCACAACAGTCACCAATAATCACCACGAGCAAATTCAAAAGTTTTCCAATGATTAAATCGATTAATATCTCTCACAATAATTTCATGCTGGACGACCTTTGATATGAACTCGATTGCAGCATGGCAATCTGAACATATTCACAGATTAATAATGAATCAAATGGTGCTTCCAGATGGTGTGCTAATCAGACCAAAAGCTAAGGCCGCAGTCTAGTGACGTTCCTTTTCATCATCATCCACATCAAGCAAATAAAGCATATCCTGCCTCCTTGATATTTATTTCAACCACTCCAGCATCCGGTTTATTACACTTATTTCAGTGTGGGATGAATCTCCCAGGGTGAATTAGTGAACTTTGCTCTGGTTCCCCATCCAGCTAAGGTCTGATTCCAATATCACTCCTTTCTTTTTCATGCATTTCGCGATGGAAGCTACGTCGTCCCATATTCTTGCAGTGGCATATATGTTTGACAATAACACATGGGCTGCCTCATCTTGGGGTTCCATCTCAAGCATGTGATGTGCAGAAATTCTGCAAAGCACGTCACTGTGAAATACGCATGCACCAAGAAAAGCTTGCCACACTGTAACACTAGGCTCAAATGACATTTCCTTGATAAACTTCACAGCCTTATTGACGTCCTAAAAGCCAAATCATACAAGTATAGTGCTCTAATCATGGTTCGATGTCATAGGCTAAAACCATGGAATTAAAATAGAGTTGTCCCCAATCTACCAGTCTCATGTTGCTACATGCCGAAGGACACCAACAAAGGTTATATTGTTGGGTTTAGTCGCTGTCTCCTTCATCTTCTCAAAATCCTTAGAGCATCCCCACCCAAGCCGTGCAGCATATATCCCGAGATCATAGAATTACATGAAAATTCGTCTCTTTCACTCATCATGTCAAACATTGAATGGGCATCTTTAATGCTCCCCCACTAGGCATACATGTTGATCAAAGCATTACCAACTAATATATCTGTCAAAAAGGGTTTAAACAGTCAAAGAATGGATTCGAATCCCCTGCTCAAAGGCTGCTAAGCTAGCACAAGCACGGAGAATACTGGAGTAGGTCACTTGGGTTGCCTGCACTTGGTCAGTAAGCATATGGAAGAAGAGCCTCAATGCTAATTCCCCATTGCCTAACTGCGAATGGTCAACAATCATTGTGTTCTAAATCACAACATTTCATTGCACATATGGATCCACTGATTCCTCCAGACTTCCACATTTAGCAATCTATCCATGAAGGCGTTTGAAACAAAAATATGAGTCCAGCCCGACTTCACAACATGGCAATGGGTTTGCTTCCCCTGATCTAAACCTTCCATAGTCGCACATGCTTGCAACACATTAGCAAACATTAACTGATTTGAGGCCACAAAGGCTTGCCTCATCTAACAGAACAACTTCACAACCTTCTTGCCCTAGTCACTCATAGCATAACGTGAAATCATGAAACTCCAGGGAATTGTTGCGGGAAAAACAACCAATAGAAATAACCAAACGGAAAAGAATAAACCAGAACACACACACAAAGGAACACAAGAGATATACGTGGTTTGACAACAACCTGCCTACGTCCACGGGTCAAGATCCGATCACTTCTTTATTCACAGAAACCTTAAGGAACCAATACAAAAGCACTTAATTCACCTTCTCTATGAAAACCCAAAGAAGAATCTAAACAAGATAAAGAAGGATGATCAGCTCTTTCATACTGCTCTTTCATACTGATTATCATCCGGTGATGTTTATTTATAAGCAAAAGAGTTTTACAATAATAGGAAACTAAATCAATGAGGTGTACACCGTGACCATTGATAGAAACTATCCTAAAAGATAGAGAGAATATATGAAACAATTTCAAAAAGATTGTGGATGAGCTGTATCCTTGTGTGAATCCGATTGATCTGCATGATTCAAGGAATCTGATTGATCGCTATCAACCCCCCGCAAGTGGAGCGTGGGTTCACAAACGCGAAGCTTGGTGCGTAGTGTTTCAAAAGGAGCACGAGCAAGGCTTTTTGTAAACACATCCGCCACTTGATCTTCAGCTGGAACATGAATCACTTGAATCGAACCATTAGCTACTTTTTCTCGCACGAAGTGATAGTCCAACTCAATGTGTTTAGTTCGTGCATGGAACACTGGATTAGAGGCCAAGTGTGTTGCACTTAGATTGTCACAATAGAGGACTGGTGTAGAAGACAATGATATTCCTACTGCTTGAAGAATATATGACAACCAAGTAATTTCTGCTGCAGCACTTGCAAGAGAGTGGTACTCGGCTTCGGCGCTAGAGCGGGAAACTGTAGGTTGTTTCTTGGCACTCCATGAAATGCAATTGGAGCTGAGAAACATAACATGACCTGATGTAGAACGCCTTGTTGATGGACAACCAGCCCAATCCGCATCTGAATAACCATGAAGATGAAGAGTAGAGTGGGCAGTAATAAATAGGCCATGATCAATGGTTGCTTTGAGATATCGGAGAATGCGTTTGACGGCTTGCATATGAGACTCATTTGGAGAATGCATGTGTTGACAAACCATGTTCACACTGTAAGTGAGATCTGGTCTAGTAAAAGTTAAGTATTGAAGGGCTCCAACAATACTTTGATATTCAGAAGGATTGGAAAGGGGTGGAGCAGTAGGAATGAATAAATGACCACGAGCAAGAGGGGTATCTGCTGGTTTGCAATTTTCCATATGTAGACAATGAAGAAGATCACGGGCATGCTTGGTTTGAGAAAGGAACATTGAGGACGGGGAATGGAGGACTTCAATACCTAAGAAGTAGTGTAAGGAGCCGAGGTCTTTCATGGCAAATTCCTGACCGAGACAATCGATATAATATTGTAAAAGTTGTTCATCGTCACACACAAGAATTATATCATCAACGTATAATAAAAGAAGAACCACATGATTTTCTGAATGGAAAATAAATAAGGATGTATCAGCGGGAGTGGAAGTGAACCCAAGTGATAGAAGAAAAGAACAAAATCTGTCGAACCACATTCTAGGAGCTTGCTTAAGGCCATAGATAGCATGGTGAAGGGCACAAACATGGTTGGGATGGGATGTATTAAGGAAACTGGGAGGTTGCTCCATGAAAACCTCTTCGTTGAGGTGGCCGTGAAGGAAAGCGTTTTTAACATCTAATTGACGTCGATGCCAATGCTTAATTGTAGCAATAGTGAGGATGGTATGGATTGTAGAGGTTTTCACAACTGGAATGAATGTTTCCTCAAAGTCTATTCCTTCTTATTGATTATATCCCTTGGCGACAAGACGAGCTTTGTGTCGCTCAATGGAGCCATTAGCATTATATTTGGTCTTAAAAACCCAACGGGAACCCACAACATTCATAGAGGGAAGACGAGGAACTAGGGTCCATGTTTGATTGGTAGAGAGGGCAGCCAACTCATCTTGCATGGCTGCATTCCAATGAGGAGATTTAAGGGCTGAACGAATGGTGCGTGGCTCATCAGAATTTTGGAGAGCGGTGGCAAGACAAAGATGTGAAGAGGAGTAGTGGGTTAAGTCTTGGGGAGGTAAGGGATGGCAGGTGGTTACCAGTCCCAAAGGTTGGGGTTTTGTTTTGGATCGAGTGACCATATGATGAACGTTGGTTGAGTTTGATGTGGTGTTAGACAGGGGAATGGTTGGAATAATGGAGAGAGAGTCACCTGGGACATTAGTAAGAGAGATAGGATGCAGAAAGGGAGTGGGAGTGGGATGAGAGCATTAGAAGAATCAGTGACTGTAATGTCACTCACTAGAGGGTTTGAGATGGGCTGATGTGAAGAGGAGGGGAGTAATACAGCTGGAGAATGAAAGGCATCGGTGGGGGAGGAAATAGGAGTAAGCGAGCAGTCAGATGGAGCAGGGTGAGGTGGAGGGATTTGTGCTATAGTAGAAGGTAACTCGATGGAGGATGATATGGGAGAATGAGTGTAGGGAATCTGCACATGGGGTGGAGCAGAAATAATTGGTGAGGAAGGGGGAGAGACCCATGACAGTATGTCAAGTTTGGGTGTAGAGATGATGGTGGATGTTTTAGATGTATCAAATGGAAAAACAGATTCATCAAAGACGACATGACGAGAGATAAAAACTCGACGAGAGGAGGAAAAACCTTTATGAATGTCACTGTACCCAATGAATATGCAAGGCCGAGATTTGGGATCAAATTTATGAGTCGAATATGCATGTAAGTAAGGAAAACATCGACATCCAAATGTACGAAGAAGCCCATAATCCGGTGATTTGCCAAAGAGAATAGAGAAAGGGGAAATATTTTGCAAAACTGGAGTTGGCATACGATTAATTAGATAGGTGGCTGTGGCAAAAGCTTCAACCCATAGGGAGGAAGGAGCCTTGCTATGAAAAAGAAGGGTGAGACCAGTTTCTGTTACATGACGATGTTTCCGTTCTGAAATTCCATTTTGTTGGGGTGTGTGCGGACAAGAAAGTTGACAAATTATACCAAAATGAAGGTTGTAGAGGAGAATTCGCCACCACCATCACATTGAAAGATTTTGATCTTTTTATCAAATCGATTTTCAACCATCTTTTGGAATTTAAGAAAGCAAGTGTAGGCATCTGATTTTTTAAGGAGAGGATAAAACCATGTATACCGTGTGTGGTCATCAACAAAAATGATATAGTATTTAAATCCTGAAGGGGAAGGAATAGGGGATGGGCCCCAAATGTCTGTATGAATTTTAAATAGAGGTTGAGAAGGAGAATATTCATGTGTTGGAAATGGCAAGCAGCAACTTTTTCCCATGTCACAACTAGTACAAGAGTCATTGAATTGCAAAGAAGAAAGGCGAATAACATTTTTATTACTAAGCAACCGTACAATTTTTGCCGAGGGATGACCCAGGCGTTGGTGCCATACAGTCGCAGAAACTGAAGAGACTTTGGTGGCGAACAATGCCACTTTATTCAATTGAAAAGCATAGAGATCACCATGTCTAAGCCCCGTTCCCATCGTTTTTCCCGTACTCTGATCCTTTATCACAAAATCAGTGCGTGAGAAGTGGAAAGAACAATTGAGTTGAGATGTTAATTGACTAACAGAAATAAGATTTTTGGTAAGACTTGGGACAAGTAGTCTCATGGAGAGGAAGAGAACCATGAGTAGTTGGTAAGAATATGGTTCCAATATGAGTGATGGGTAGAGAAGACCCATCTCCAATTAGAACTTTATTAGTACCAGTATATGGATGGAGAGACTGGAACATACCTTTATTGTTTGTCATGTGGGATGAAACTCCGGTGTCCGGATACCATTGAGGATCAGAAGGGTCGGATATAGTGAGAGCCGTTAGTGCTTGAGAAGGAGGTGGTGTTCGCTGCTGGGTGTGACTGCTTGGATAGGAGTTATTAAATCTGTGCCAGCAATCAATGGCACTATGGCCTTGCTTGCGACAACCTGACAGATGAGAAGTGGTGCGCTAAGGATGCTTCGATTAGGAGAAGTCTTGTTGAAGTTTGCACCAGATTGTTGAGGGCCATTGTTGGAACGAGGAAACTTCTGTCTGGAATTGAAGTTTCGATTGCTGGAATGAGAGAGAAAGGCAGTATCATATA
Organism: Tetracentron sinense; assembly: GCA_015143295.1. NCBI lineage: Eukaryota > Viridiplantae > Streptophyta > Magnoliopsida > Trochodendrales > Trochodendraceae > Tetracentron > Tetracentron sinense. The sequence goes on along the minus strand of CM026568.1, from coordinate 36,134,955 downwards.
CTGAGCGATTTTCAGCAGTTCAGATGTCTTGACTGATAAGGTTTGGAATCAACTGATCAGAGGTTGGTATTGGTGGTTTAGCCAGAATAGAGGTCACAAATGACTCATAGCCGAGGCCTAGACCATTGAGAACCCAAAAAACACGATCCTCATCGGAGACAAGATGCCCTATTGCTGCAAAACTATCACACAGGCCTTTAAACTTACGGAGATATTCAGACATTGATGTATTGTCTTTCTTGCAGATTTGAAGTTGATGGCGAAGTTGATATTCCCGTGCTTTTGAACGCTGAGCATAGGTGTTGGCCAATGTCGTCCAAACTTCTTTAGTTGTAGTGAGGCCAACTACTTCACACAAAACCTCCTCAAACAGAGTTGCATTTATCCAACTCAAGAGGAGTTGATCGGTTTGGTTCCATTTTTCAAATAAAGGGTTGGGTTGAGGAGTTTCATTATTGGAGGAAGGAAGAAACAGAGATGGAGGTGATAGGGTTCCATCTACATAGCCTAATAGAGTTTGGCTGCCAAGAAGAGGAACAAATTGACTTTTCCAGAGAAGATAGTTGGTTGGAGTAGGTTTGATAGAGACAAGGTTAAGGATTGACGAAATAGAAATGATAGGAAGTGGAGCAGAACTTGCAGTAGCCATTGGTTAAGAAACTGAGAAGAAGGATTTGAGAAGGGGGAGAGAAAAAAATTTGCAGGGCGTAGATCGCCTTGCTCTGAAACCATAAACAAGATAAAGAAGGATGATCAGCTCTTTCATACTGATTATCATCCGGTGATGTTTATTATAACCAAAAGAGTTTTACAATAATAGGAAACTAAATCAATGAGGTGTACACCGTGACCATTGATAGAAACTATCCTAAAAGATAGAGAGAATATATGAAACAATTTCAAAAAGATTGTGGATGAGCTGTATCCTTGTGTGCATCCGATTGATCTGCATGATTCAAGGAATCTGATTGATCACTATCAGAATCCCTATCTATCCTCTCTTAAACCTTTCTCAAGCCCTAGTATGCTCTAACCCTTTCTATTATCTCCCACTCCCAATGCAAAAGTATTCCCTTGATCCTTAGATGCAAAGATTCAAACCCTAGACTCATAATCCCCTATTTATAGGTCTAAACAAGAGCCTTAAACTAATAGAAAGTCCCCCAATCAAAATAGGGGTTTCCCAAAGCATAATACACTTAAAATATCAATTTCCCGAAAAAAATACACGCAAAACGGCGCCCTGGGCGATCGATCCCCACTTGGGGCGATCTATCGCCCACGAGCGATCGATCACCCTTGGTGGGCGATCGATCGCCCCTTTGGAGTTTTGCCTAATTCAAGCCAAATTCCAACAGGAAGCACATCTTATTTGAGGCATGTAACGACCCCAAATCCTACCTTGACCAAAATAAGACCTTGGGTCGCCACATTTCTTAACCTACTTAAAGCTCATGACAAAAAAGGCATGCAACACGAATCTCCAAAAATGAGAATAATAAAATTTCGATATATGAAACCCAAACCATCCTGCATAAGTCTATGGTCAACATAAACATAACCCACTGTAAACAAAATAGTCTGATACACAATTATAAAGAAATCTGATAAACAGCATTATCTAAGAGTCTAATACACAATTCCTTACAACTCAAAAGTCAGAACCTACAGATAAGGCCACCTGTCCGACTCTCGTTCCCCCTCAACTAGAGGATCTCCTTCCTCCTATACACCGTAAGCCTCCTCCACCCAAGGCTCACCTACAAACTCGGGCTCCACACCTGCCAAGACAAAAGTCTGGCTAAGTACAAAAGCACTCGGTGTATATAAAATCCAACTAACAACATCATATCTCCGCACTTAGTTAGAACCATAACCAATAGTATAATAACATAATCAGAGTGCGGAAGAACATGTGCTCATATACATCATATCATCACCTTGACTCGTGTACTTGTGAGAACCTTAGGACTTAAGAGACAACATACTTATGAGATGCTTATGTTTATGAGACCACGTACTTGTGAGATGCTTATGCTTATGCACGTATTCAGATTATATACTTATTCAGATCCCTCATTGGGCTTATTCAGTCTATCAAGCGTATGCAATGCTTATGCTTATGAGTCCTTGAGCAGCTAATTCAGAACATGCACTTATTCAGATCCCTCATTGGGCTTATTCAATCTGTCAAGCGTATACAATGTTTATGCTTGTAGTCCACATGCGTGACTTGTGAGACTCTTACTTTAACATACATGTGAATTTGTGCATTAGTGTTGCATTAACATTCGAGTTGGTAATCGTTTAGATTCCGATCTCCCACCATGAAAACTCCACTATCCTGTCCCATACCATATAGTTAGAGAATTCCCGGTTTGAAAGATTTTCTTCTAAGTTCTTACCTTCCCGAATATCAATTACCATGCAAATAATTAGGCATAACTTAACAAACAATCACATATATATACCTTACCATGATTCTTAGCATAATTCTTAATCAATTTCCAACAATTCCATAGTGTCATATTAATATTTATCATCTGAAGCATTTCAACAAACACCTTGGATACGTAATTTATGAATACATTGCCCTGTCCCATTTCCAACATTTCACTATACCATAATCCATCCATACAACCTAAACACAATCCACATCCATACATTCATCTCATCCTCCACAAAACATCATAATAGAGTTGAGTTTGATAGTATATCGACCTTTGGGATCCTTCATTTGGATTTAAAACGCTCCCAAGAAGGTTTAAGGTTGATTTTCAAGCTTTCCTTGCAATCTCCAAGCAATCTCCTTCCTCTTGAAGTAATTTCTTCCTTAAAACCGTAGGTTTTCTCTCCCCTCTTTGCCAAATTAGGTTTAGAACCCTAAAACCCTTGAAAATAGAATCTCTATTTATAGCCTATGCGTTTAAAACCTTAATTTCCGAACTTTTTAAAAAATTCTGAGCGCGACTGCGATCGATCGCAACTCTAGTGCGATCTATCACACCTGAGGGTGATCTATCGCAAAACACACAGAGAGATTCTGTAATTTGTTGACTGAGTGTGATCGATCGCACCTTACCTATAATCGATCGCAGATAACCCATCTCCTGTTTTCTCATCAGCAACAACACCAGCATCCTTTCTTCTTCAGCATCAGCCCATCAGCATACTTATTTTACTTTAAAACATTTAAGTAAATGTTTACATTTACTTTAAGTTTTAAATTATAATAAGAAAGTAACCCCTATTTGGATTCAATAAAAAATACTAGAAAATCTAATTCTTTATAAATCAAAATCTCATTTTTCAGTTTTAGGCTAAAAACTGAAAATCTCGTTCATCATAAGATTTTCAATAGATGAGTTAACCACTCTATACTTAATAATAAAATCTCATAAAATAATATACCTTTATTTAACCTATAAACATCTATTTCCGGGAAAAATCATCTCAAAATTCAACAATTTATGTTTTTGCTAAAACCACACCCCTTCTATAATTTTTGACATTCCTGCACTTAGCCATTTTAAATATTTACTTAAGATCATTAAGGAACAAGGCATCACATATATTAAAACACATATTTGATCATTTAAATCCTTATTAATCGTATTGATGACATGAAGAAAATTTGGGTCTCTACAAGGCATCTCCTCGAAAACTGTGTGAGCATCATTAATATATCCACACTAGGTGTACAACAGTACAAGTCAAGCAGGGCAACACCCACATAACAATCCATCTCAGAGTGAGTTCTTAATGCACACCCATGAATTCTCATGTCCAAGTCTATGGACTCCAGGCCAAGACACACCTTAAGCGAACTAGCAAAAGTAAAATTGTTCAAGCCATGCTTTCCCCATTTGAAAGAATAATTCCAAGGCCTCCTCGAACCAATCTTTTTCATAGTAGAAAGCTACCATCCCAATCCAACAAACCATATCCTTCTCGAGAATTCCATCAAATACTTCCCTAGCACAATCAATAAGGCTGCAAAGGGAATATGCATCAATGAGAGCAATCCCAAAAACTGCATTGGAGTCATGACCAAGCTTCTAAATGCACGAATGGATGCACCAACCAAGCTCCACAAACTCCATACTCATAAGCAACTTCAGAATTGTTGTGCAAACAAATGGTTAAGCTCATGACCTTCTCTATGAAATCGGATGAATAACTCAGGTGCCTCACAGAGGGATTGAGCATAACCCTGAATCATCAATCAAGGTAACAAACGAAATAGAATTTCTCTTCAGCATTTCATCGAATAGCCTACGTGCATCAAACAAAAGATCAATTTTTACATATGAATTGAGAAGAATGTTCCAAGCAAATAAATCCAAACAAACATCCCTTTTCCAGAATCAATCTAGGCCCTTTAATTAGTTGGCTCACCGTTTTCTGCTACAATTCTGCACCGACGGGCATAAACAGGAGAATCGAAGTATCAAACTCCAGAAGTGGTACAACCACATAATTCTCGTATTCGTCAGCCAATTGGGCAGAAAGGGCTGAGAACCCACATTGTGGGATCGAACCGAAGAAATGGGTTTGTGATAATTTGCAAAATTCATCCATGGCGGCATTCTGTAGCGAAAGAAACTAATTATGATTTCTAGATTTCAGGGGGGCTCGAAATAGGAGACGCTATTTTGAAAAACAATTGGATTACAAGCTTTCTGAATAATCTTCTAAACCAAATGCGAGAAGAGAGTGGTCTCAATTAGATTCCCGTTCTTAAAAGGAAATCTGAAATTTCCGAATGAGGATAGAGCGAAGAACTGATTCAGGAGAAGAAATGGAAAAATTAAAATTATAGTCAGACTCACTAGAACTAGATTGCCTCTTTTACAGGCGATAAATTCAAATTTTGCCGGTTAAAGAAGAAACATCGGAATGACACGTGGAATAGTACAATTCGTGGCACACATGCATGTGAGAGGACCCACAATGATGCCACAATCTCGTGATCCTAACCATTCGATCTATTGCATGACGTCGGAGGCCATACAATACAATACGGTGAAACGCAAAATACCAAACTTAAAAGGGTTTCGTTTTGCTTCGACTAGATTTGAACCTCCGACGTACAGCAACACTTTGCAAAGTTATTAGGGTTTTCTAATTTTTAGGGTTTCTTCTCTTGTTTATGTAGTGACGTTCTCTATATAAACAACGAGAAGCTCAAAGAGTCTTCCACAGCGCTAGGGGGGTGAAATCGAGTGCTTCGATTTATATTTTTATTTTTTTTCTTGTAGAAAGATGGGGTCTGAGCAGATGATGAAAGATATTAGTATTAGAAACTGATTATTCTCCATGAAGCTTCAAAATATCGAGCTTTTTAAAACTGATGCTCAGACTTTCATCTCTCTTTACTTTGGATTTCCAGCCTCTAGGGTTTCTTACTATTACTAGGTTTTCTTTTCTCTTGTTTATTTCTTCTGTTATTTCCTCGTTGAGTTGAGTTTCTTTTTCTTTTATTTCTTTCTTATTGGATTTATTATCAGGTTGTGGTTTTCATGGTTTCTGGAAGAATATATGAAGATTTCTTGGACCCCTTTCAAGTTTCAAGCAAAGGGACAATTTTTGTGTGTGCGCGCGAATGATATGACCCAATTCAATTCTCGCAATTCGGACTTCGGAGTGGAATGACCCAACTTCTCCCCCCACCTTTGCTAGAATGGCAAGAGAAAAGTGAGGACTGGATCCACATTCTCAACCCCAGGCTACCAGAACCAAACCCCTTTCTTCATTTTCTATATTTTTTTAGGTAATTAATGGTTTAACTCTTTTTTTTTTAGTTCACAAAAAAAATTAATTAAAATATTAATTTACTTTATGCAAAGGCTGAAATGGTGAATCTCGTATATAAATATAAAAATAATATCAACCAGTGTTCAGAATTCAGATTAGATGTAAAGCTCTGAGGTACATCCAGGTTACTAGCAATTTTTTTTTTTTTTTTCTTATCAGTCTAATGTAACTGAGAGGTGCCATTGGAGTAAACTCATGCACTTACTCAAGGGCTTGACTAATGGAGGAGTTGTGGACCGTTAGGGGCGCCTGACTAATGGAAGATTTGTGTACCCTATATGGCTATACACTTTGTAAAGTATACCCAGCCAATGTGGTTAATGGAGGATTTATGGTCCTGTGGACCCTATATGGTATACACTTTTATAAGGTATACCCAGCCGATGTGGTTACTGGCAATTTCTCTTTTGGATTTTTGGAGAAATATCATCTTCTCTTAATCCAAACACAAATCTTGGCCCAAGAACCATGTGAAAACTTGCCCTCATTAATTCATTTTTGCTGCTGAAAATATACCTTTGGTAGCTAAAATTTTAAATTAACCCTATGTTTGGTTGCCAAGAAAAAAAGTAAAAACATTGAAAATAAAAAAAAAATGGACAAAATACAACTAAAAATTGTATTAGAAATTTATAGTTTTTTCTTCTTTTCCATATTTTTACTTATTTTCTCGATAATCAAACATAGCATAAAGAAAAGTTGTATATAGCTTGAGAAATCATCAGCCTACAGTTCACATCAGTTAGAGCATCTCTAACGTAAGTCTTCAAAAATGCATCTCTAAAATGACATATTCTCCAAATTTGGATATGCTGCCCTACTAAAGTTTTTTTTACTCCAATTTATCTCCTCGAAAACACTATTCATTCTCCAAATTATTATTTAATATAAGATGAGAATTATTAAAAAAATTTAAAAGACAAAAATGATATTTTAAAAAATGTTGAGAGGATAAAAATGTACACAAATGGAATTTTGTGTGGATGAATAGTATTATAGAGATGTGATTTTCATTCTCTCTTGTCAATTTGGAGATAACAGTAGAGATTTGAAGAGGGGTCTCCAAATTCGGAGATGTTGGAGATGCCCTTATGATGTGTTTTGTTTGAAAATGATAAGAAAGTGGATCAAAAAAAAAAGGAAACTGAAATAAATGAAGAAGAAAATAAACTTAAATTTCTTTCAAAATAATCATAAAAAAATGGAAAAAAGTTTGTTACTACAAAAAAAAGTACACAAAAAAAGAAGTTTCTTTTTTTTTGCACACAAAACTTTAGGAAAGTGTAAGAAAACTCATTTTTCTTTTAATTTTACTCAATTTCTCGACTAAAGCTTGTCCCATTGATTGTGTGCGTCTCTGACCACACTCTCGTTTTGGGTTCCTGTCCATTGGTGTACACTTCAGTTGAAATATCCGCCCAAAGATAAGTAGCCCTACTAACCACTGACCCCTCATCTAAGATTAAAAAAAAAAAAAAAAGTAGATGAGACAAAAGAAAAGAAAGGGAAAAAAACTTAAATTTCCTTTCAAAATAAGCATCAAAAGATGAAAGTTTTTGGGAGGGAAGCGTGGTTTCTTGCATACCAAAGCTGAAAAGTGCAAGAATTTTTTTTTTCCTTTTACTATCTCACAGAACTGCCACTGAACATTGCCATTGAAATTGGTAGCGCTGCTTCACCTATGGGAGCTTTGAAGCATAGTTCCGGCATATTTAAACACTTTTTATAAAGTTGCCAGAACCAGCATCCTAAGTGAGAATCGAGATTCTCCCTTTAGCACAGATCCTGTGCCCCTTACCCGTGTCATCATCCCACTTGAATTTGTTAGAATTGGCATTGTTCAAGTGAATATTTGGTTCTAGTGATAAGGATGGCCTAATATCAGTTTCTCAATAAATAAATAAATTGGAACTACGAGATTGAGAAAGATTTGGTATTGACTATTGAGTGCAGTTTTCAGTTGGTTGATGCTTTTCCGGCAAACATGGTTTTGCCCAGATGTGTCTGGTCCAATGTGCTCTATACACTTTTTTTTTAACTGACTAGTTTCAAAAGCTTGAGGAAAAGGAACGAAAATAACCACATCTGCGTGCAGAAAAATCTATGATCTTTAGATGATTGCGTATGTTTTCAACATAGTGAGTGACTATTTTCGGCTCTGGCTCTTTGTTTATATCTCTGTAATTCCTTGAAGTAGAAAAACACAATGCTAGTCCTACTATCAGTAATGGTACATGCTGTGAGCAACACTATTAGTAATGGTATATAAGTACATGGAATTTCCTATAGCAATGTCCAATTTCGAATCAAAAGCGCAACTTACAGCAGAATCTGTACATAGCACATCTAAGACTTAAAAGTGTGTACGAACAAGGATCTTAGATCCCATCAAGAGATGAGCAACAAATTTCCCAGACTTTTGGAGATAAATACAAGAAAACACATGGTGAGCTATGATAATTTACCAGCAGTTAGATCAAATCTAGATCATTGATGGCGGCAAACAATCTCAACGGACCAAAACACATCATTTTCTTACTCCAGCTTCACCCTCCCTTCCTCCTCCTGCTTCTTAGGCTCAGCAGGGAAGTATTTTATGCCCACAAGGTCACCAACTTGGCTAATAACCTGATAAAAACAAAGGTACCAACCAGAAAATATATTACAGAAACATTGGGTTACCTGATACTACCAAAGCATCATACTTCTTAAACTGCCCTCTCCTGTAGACTACATACAGCCCACAATATCACAGCTTGTTGAGCCATAGCTAAGAGATCTTTAAAAATATAGCCCAATAAAATGATCCCCACTATCCAATCAATTGAATTATATTGGCACCCTCAAGCCAAAATTTTGCATGTTATATTATTGATGAGGATGATCAATCAGGTTTATGTATCCCAAAGAGATAGTTCAGGTCGGGCCATCAATTTATTGATTTAGCCTCCATTTTTACAGAGCATGGCAGAGCTAGGTCCAACCCAAGACTCATCTGCCCCGTGATTCATATATCATGGTAATAAAAATTGTCGAAACCGATATGTATCAGCGGTACATAACGATTGCACGAGGGTTTTGTACATTTTTTTTTATACTGATACGTTATTAGTGCATGATTTGTAGGACTCATCCAAAACCGGTACGTATCATACGAGTCTTACCAATAAGTATCTGTTTCAGAAGTAAGACTTGTCACTTCGTATTCTACACCCTAAAACTCAAATTCCTTTTGAGTTTTTGTTTTTCAAAACTTGATTTGGGGTTTGAATCAAAGAATTGAAGAACTGAACATCCAGTTCTTCATTTCCTCAAAACCTCATTCAAATTGCTCAATTGGATAAGTTTTCTCTTTTCTTTTTATGAAAATCATGTTTATTACAAAACAAATTGGTAAACGGTGGTTAGTTTCATGAATTTCAATTGAAATCCATGAACATTAGTTGATTTAGGTTATTAGGATTTCTTTTTCTTATGTTTCCGCTTCCCATAATTTATTGTTAATTTGTTGTTGGCTATTTGATAATTTAATTTCTTACTCTACTAGCTAGATTTCTATAATTCCACTTGGTCTTAGCTTCCTAGTGTCTTATTTTATTTTTCTCAATTTAATATAAAATGTACTGTTCAAAACCGATACGTATCGGTTTCGGTTGGGACTGATACTGTCCCCGAAACCCATTTGTAAATCCTTGTCATGTATACTTTATCTTTTCATAAACAGGTTATATCAAATTCAAAAACCATTTCAAATTGTAGAATATCATATATATATATATACAGGTTATTCAAAGAATTTCAAATTAACGGAGAGAGGGTGTTGATCTTGTTCATATAATTTCCAATTAAAGGAGAGTGTGTTTGTCTTGATCATCATTCAAGAAGCCATTTATAGTTGGTTAATACTAAAAATCTTTTCCCATGCAAAATATTGACAAAACCATGAAAATTACCCATCAGAAACCCCATAAATGGAACCCTTTTGACAGTTAATGCACAACCAAAGGGACTGATTTTAAAGCAAGAACAATGCTTCAAGTACTGCTAATAGCTATTTTTGATATTTTCCATCATACAGATGGGCCACTGGGTAGACGGTCTAGATTAATGAGTCTGTACCCCAGTTGGTCCAGATTTCCAGCTTATGCTTTATATTACTTGGTGATAGCATTGGTTAAGTTGACATAATGCAGATGTACTGTGCACATACTGCCTCGTGAAAGTTGTGTTATAGACTGAGTTCAGGCTTACCAAGTTTCGGGGCAACTCTACTCACAAAATATGAGTGGGCTGGGCTCAGGTTGAGTTCGGGCCAGTGGAGATAGACCAGGCTGGGCCCAAAACAGAATTTAGTCTGGCCCACCATCCCGGCCCAGTATGCTGCCCTGCACAGAGCCTAGGGGGGTAACAGGTTGCATCAGATCGAGTCAGAATAAGCATAAATACAACCTATTATAAATGGGTTGAAAGCAAACATTATAAGGGCCACTCAACTCTCCAAACTGAATTTAGCCAGGCCCACCATCCCGGCCCAGTGTGCTGCCCTGCACAGAGCCTAGGGTGGAAACAGGTTGTGTCAGATAGGGTCAGATTGAGCACCAATACAACCCCTGCCAAAGCATAGTTTGGGATGCTCCGGTTATCTCTTCAACTGGAGCTCCTGTTGATAGGTAATCTCTTTAATATAATAGCATTTAAACAACTATTAGTTGATATATATTACTAATATATTAATGGGGCTAGATTCATTACGCGTCCGCGTTCCAAATCAGTGGAACGCGGACACTCCCTCCTCTTGCCGTATGGTAGGGCTGTCAATGAGCCGAGCTAGCTCGACTCGGCTCAAACGAGCCAAGCTTGAGCAGGATTAAAAAGTTCATCGAGCCAAGCCGAGCCAAGTGAGTGAGCTCGTTTAGATAACGAGCCGAGCTTGAGTAAGAGGTAGCTCAGCTCAGCTCGACTAATTTAATGAATACCCATGTACAGTTATACCCCTGCCAATATTGAGTTTTACATTAAAAGTATAAGAAAATGAAATAAGTTTTTTTAATTAAGAACATGAAATGTTCATCAGGTTAGTGAAAGCACTATTTTATCTTCCTATTTTCTTTGTACCCCACCATTTAATCCCTTAATTGTTAGAATATCATCCCCACTATACAATTTTTTTTTAAAAAATTAGAGCTTAACGAGTCGGCTCAAGCTCGATGATTTGTGCACGAGCCGAGCCCGAGCTCGAGCTGACCTTTTCAAGCTCGAGCTGAGCTCGAGCTCGAGCCGAGCTCAAGCTCGAGCCGAGCCGAGCTCGAGCCGAACCTAATCAACGTCAAAAATTCAACAAGTTGAGTCTGAGCAATGCCCAGCTCGGCTCGTTGGCACCCCTACTGCATGGTTCCTTCTAACCTTGGTTAAGGTTTATTAATGGACACTCCCTCCTCTTGCCGCATGGTTCCTTTTAACCTTGGTTAAGGTTTATTAATATAAGGGTTAATTTTTTTCTAACAACTATGGGTAGATGGATGAACCCTAGGGGTGAGAGAATCTTAACCACAGTTGGTGAGTGTTAAAAGGGACATGTGGCAATTTATAGGTGCAAGTTAACTATGGTTTAGGTTAGTTAACCCAAAGTTAATATTTTTTATTTTATTTCCTAAAAACCAAGGATAGATGGATGAATCCTAGGGGTGAGTGAATCTTAACCACAGTTAGTGGGTGTTAAAATGGACATGTAGCAACTTCTAGGCGTGTATTAACTGTGGTCTAGGTTAGTCAACCCAAGTTTAATATTTATTTCAATTTTTTTTCTAAAAAACAAGGGTAGATGGAGGAACCCTAGGGATGTGCGTTTTGCCCAGCAGAACGCGCAAGCGGAAAGAATCATTCTCCTATATTAATATATATATAATTGATAATAAATTAACTAGGTATTATACCACATCAGGTCTCGGGAGCCCGACACAATCGAGACCCAAGTATAAGTTGGGCGACCACTAGATTCAAAACCTCAACCCTAACCCATGAGAAGCTGGCCAGGATGACTTGTCGGATCAGAATTTGCCACCCTAGCAAGCCCAATATAATACAACATCATGCTACTAGGGTGTGCTAACCATCATTCCCTTTCACCTAGTTGCAACTAGTTGATCTGGAAAATGAAGTACACATTAGAAATGACTAACAGTGATGATAACTGCTGAAGTAAATGACAGAAGGGAATATATGGCAAAAGGGAAGAAACAAAATTCCAGATTCCCAGATGAGAATTTACCTCCAAGCCTTTGATAAGGTCTTCCTTGGTATGAGAAGCAGATATGCAGATACGTGCCCTGGCCAACAGTAGTGGGGTTGCTGGAAAAGCCACTGTCACAACAGCCACCTGCAACAGCATCAGTATAAGTTAATAAGAAGTCACAATAGCGTAATTGACTCCGAAGAAAGGAAAGAAGAAGCATCCACATAATTTGTGATGACAATTATACTCTAAAGTGTACGGTCTGTGATAAAATAACTAGCAATAGAACAAATGCAAGGCTAGAGGACAGACTCACATTCCGTTTGAGGCACTCTCGTGAAAAGGCAGGTATTTTCGCCGGATTGTAGAGCATTATCGGCATTACTGGAGAGTCATTATCCCCAAGAACCTCAAAACCCATCTTCTGGAGTTCTGACCTGAAAAAATTGCTGTTTTCCCGTATCCGTGCAAGTTTCTGAGCCCCTATATGCGAACAAATGCAGCTTAAGTCATAACCAGATAGACCAGACATAGGCTTCAAGCCTTCCAAAGATCACATAATACCAAGTTCAATAAATTAAGTATGAAGGGAGAAGTATCATTTTGAACCTCTACTAGAGCCATCCTCCCCAAGAATAACCTTTATGGAAGATATAATTTGTTGTGCAGCTGGGGGTGAGATTGACGTCGCATAAAGATGAGCAGGGCAAGTGTACTTTAGATATTGAATAAGCTCCTGAAAATGGCAAGGTTTAACCAATGAAAATGCACAACCAAAGTTCATAACTCACATTACCCACATGACCCCATCACTTACGGATGAAAATATAAAAAGTGAAGCAATATCAGTAATGAAGCACAATGGCACCAGGCAGCCATTGCATGCACAGCCTGCTATGGCACCAGGCAGCCATTGCATGCACAGCATGCTATGGCACCATCAGAAAGCGACAAACGTCACTTAAAATGGCTAATTAACAACAGTACACAACCGCCAAATCCAAGCTCGGCCCGACTTGCATCTAGTTCGAGCTCAAGCCCAGCTCGAGCTCAATCAAGCTTGTTTGAGCCGACCTCGAGCTTGACCAAGCTTGGCAGCTCAGCTCGAATACAGGTCTACTGATATCGATCATCCTCAACGAACACTGCCTCATATTATTAACACTGAGCACCAAGCTCAGATCTCGGCTCAATTCTACTGATATCCATCATCCTTAACAAACCCTGCCCTCAATATTATTAACATTGCGAATCAACTCATCAATCTGCTGCTCTCAATCAATGGGCTACCTCTTGGTGGGGTGCACCAAAGTTTTAAGGCTCTGCTCCAGGGTGTGATATGGCCAACACATGAAATCAGTATAACTCGACACTGAGTCACCCAATAATTGCCAACCTCAAATGAAGTTTGCTAAAATTTGGCAAAGTCCCTTTAGAAACTTTTGCTGATACCTCGAACCACGAAAAATATTCCATTCCATACTCTAAACATTGGGCCCGGAATGAAAAATATAGATCGAGGGATCGGTACCTTCGTTATCTTTCGTTATCTGTTGGGCAGTTAGAACTGTGTCCAATTTGGGCAATGCACATGGCCCATTAAAAGGATCAATGAGTCATTGGATCACAAGGATAACATAGGAGGTAGAGCTCATTTAGGATGATAGACTTCAGGTCCTTCATATGGTTCCTCAATTTAGAAATGCCAAAATAGGGATTCCCCTGTTTCTGGTTTAATTTGATTTAAAGAGGGGGAAGAAAGAAAAGAGGATTAAAGTAGAACTAGGGTAAGGTGCATAAGAAACAGAACCTTGGATCCTGCAATATAACCACCGCACGATCCAAATGATTTTGTAAACGTCCCCATCATGATATCCACGTCAGCAGGATCCACTCCTAAGAGCTCACAGACACCTCTTCCTTTTTTCCCAACTGCTCCAATGCTGTGGGCCTCATCCAAATATGTGTATGCCTACAACAAAACAGAAAAAAAATAATAACAGCAAAAAAATTATAAAAAGAGACTTTAAAAAAAGTCTAAATTCTGATTTAAGATTTAAAAGAAAAGAAGTGAACTAAGATGAAAGAGAAGTAGAAGCATCGTAAGCTTTCCACTATTAATATACCATATCAGAAGATTTGCCAAAAAAAAGAAACAATATATAATATCAAACTTGGTTATTTCTGTGGGCAGAGAGCAAAAAAAATGCCTTTTGTTATTTCTGCAATGTATAGCTATGCCTAGATCCATACTTTTTTAATTCTGTCATTAAAAGATCAGACCGAGATAATAAAAAAATCTAATTTCAATTTTTATAACATTACATATCATACTGTATGTCATGAATCTTCATTTATCTTTCTAAGTCAACCTGAGAATGGAAAATAAGCATTCACAGGGGTGTATGTGAATAGTTAATCACTCAAGAAATTTCAGAAGAATGTCATTTCTTAAAACACGCATCATGCTTAAAAGATTATCAAACTTATTCATCCCCCACCCCACAAAAAATAGATTTTTTTTTTATAAAACTTCAACTGACTCATTATCAAAGGACCTAAGTTCAAAAACAAAGGCAGACATAAAAAGTTACCATCAAACAGAGGCCCCACCTTAAATTTCTTGCAGACTGCTATGATCTCAGGAAGATTGCAAAGCTCCCCTTCCATGCTGTAAATTCCCTCCACGACAACAATTATCTTTTTCCAAGGTCTATGTGTCCTAGGTTGTCCCTCCGCAATTTGTTCCCTCAATACTTCCTCCAAGTGAGACGGTGCTAAATGAAAGATTCATATGCATGAAAACACTTTAATATAAATTTTGGAGGGCTACATTTTGCTTTGAGAAGAAGCAATGCAACATACTATAAACTTACTATTATGTTGGAAAACTCGAATGGCATCCTGATCCTCGAGCACCATTGACAATTGAGTTGTGGTTCAAGGAATCACTAATTATCAACCCTCCCTGTGGATGACCACAATGAGCAAAACAAATTCATATACAAGTATTAGAAGTCAATGCCCATGAGCTATACCCTATATGCCGAAATAACAGAATATTATTCTTTATTCAACTGTACAAACCTTCCCAATCAGAACTGGAAGGATAGCAGAGTTTGTGACGTAGCCCATGCCAAAAACTATAGCAGCTGGCTTTCCAACAAAGTTTGCCACACACTCCTCCAGTTCAGCATGCAATACCGTGGTGCCTGATAGTGATAGCTAAGTGCATTAATGGAAACCCAAGTACATAAATGAATCACCTTGCAAAATAATATGCATACCACCATCTACACGAGTACTACAGGTACTTGGAGAAAATTTCTTCAATGACTCAATTGCACGGGGAGTGCAGTATTCATCTGATGCAGCAAACCCAAGGTAATTGTATGATCCCAAGTTAAGGCATCTACTTATCTTCATGGTTCGTCTGGATCAAAAGCAATCAGTTCGATAAATCCTCAAGACATTTCTGATTTAGTTCATATTCGAAAGACATTTTTTAAGATGACAACTGGAAAACCGCTATCTAGAGTATTCAACTTTTAACTCTGAAGCTAATGTTAGATTCATATTTACATAGTAGAAAACAAAGAAAATAGGGAAACAGAGAAAGAAAGAAAGAGATGAAAAATCTAGATAACGATTAAAAATAAATAAACCAAAGCTATAAACTTCCAAAACAAATAGGCAACTCACTTTAGTGTCTTGTTATTATCATTGGAGTAACGCTCAACTACATCAAACCAAGCATCCGGAGCACTTGATATTGGTCTTCCGAAACAGTCCTGCCAAAAGGAGTGGAAAGATAGAATATTAACTACAACATAGAGCTTCAATCATGTGTATAAATATCAAAGATCACAACAGTAGGAAAACATGGCAATCTTTCCATGTATATTATCTTTTATGAACCTGTTATAAATTATAATGCTTTATAAGATCCAAAGGAATATTCTAAATGGAGGATATGGCACTCGACAGATTTGACTTGTAAAACAGGATTCAATATAACCGGTCCTAGATAGTTGGGAAAAAGATTCTGGGTGATGATGGTGATGAGTAATGGACTAATAACATGGCAATCTTTCCATGTATATTATCTTTTATGATCCTGTTATAAATTATAATGCTTTATAAGATCCAAAGGAATATTCTAAATGGAGGATATGGCACTCGACAGATTTGACTTGTAAAACAGGATTCAATATAACCGGTCCTAGATAGTTGGGAAAAAGATTCTGGGTGATGATGGTGATGAGTAATGGACTAATCACGTATTAGCATTGAAAGATATGGAGGTCAGTAGTAGTGTTTGCTGAAATCAATCGAAGAGACGATGGATAAATTGTATAATTAAGTGAAAATTCTCCAGAGATAAATAGGGAGAGATAAATGACTTCAGGGAATTGGCTGAAGTAAATTAAGAGACGTTACTTGATGAATACATGTGAATCCTGCTAGTAGTGTTGCATTATTATTATTTTTGTAATTGACTTCAGTCTTCTTTCATTGGCAGTAATGATGCATTAAGAGGGTTCATCATTGCTATGACTATCAATGGCAGGGGTTTGCCTGGTGGAGAAAGTTAAGAATTCTAACAAGTAGAATCAATACAATATCCACTGAAATGCCGCTAGTTGTGTAGTTGTGGTGTACGCCAGCACGATGATTGTGATGAATGTTGATGGTGTGTTATTGCCTGCCGGAAGATTGAAGGCCAGAAAATGAGAAGAATAAGGTTCAAAAGAAAAATAATATGTATGGGATGAGACTAGAAAGTAGTATTTAAAAAATGCATACTTTGCTCTGCAAAAAGTGGTGGTTTAGGATAGAAAGAAAGAAGGCTCCTAAGGAAAAGATGGAGAAAGAAGGAATCCCATAAAAAGGGGTGGGGGGGCAGGTTATGTTAATCCAGGAAAAAAAAAATATATATATATATATATGGTAAAAGGGAGGTCCAAATTTTGGAGAAAATGGAAAGAAAAAGAAGACAGAATATGATATTTGGTTTCCAACATTTCTGTGAGACATTGAGGAACAACTTTTTCACCAAAGCAACCTCACAGATGAAAATGCTTGCATCGTCCATGTTACCTAGCTTTTTCTCTTCGGTCTTTCAGCTATTTATCCTTTTTCTCGACTTCTTTTGTGGTTTTCTGATGATTCAAACTTGGGTGTTATTTCCTAGTTGATCAGGCGCAACAATAGTTAAAAAGTACTCCGGTTTTTTCAAAAAATCTCAAATAATACCCGAATTTTTCGCCAAACGATTAATTCACAAAGTATTCATGACTTCTGGAAAAAAATAGCGAATTTAAAAAAGTTGCGAATTTTGTGAATTAAACACAAATTATTCGCGACTTTTTGAAAAAGTCCCGAATAAATATCTAATATATTACATATATTTGATTATAATTTTCATCATTAGTAACCTTATTTTATATTTTTTTATATCTTGCCTGACATTTTTCTGATTTATTTTCGAATTTTGCAAAAATTTTCCAAACTTTTCCCTAGACAAATAATTCCCAAACCCTGACCAAGTAACTATGGGCGCAACTCGTTGAGTCACTACATTTCATGGGAGCATTGTTGTGAGTAACTTGTGTAAATGACTCACTTGATAACAAACTTTGTCTAATGTGGAAGTGACTCAACCGAATTGGTACCACTCACAACTAGGGAATCAAGCACCTAACTGAGATTTAAGTCTTTACCAACATACACCTATCAGCCAACAGCCAACTAACTTTCCTTTCCTCCTAATTTATTTCACCAACCTTCTTATAAGAACTATATATTTTCTATCAGGACCTAAAAGGGGCACATTCAATCTAGGTGCGGTTGTGAGAATAAATGATGACATTTTTGTATCTTGTGTTTTCCCTTCCATGTGTCCTACGAAGAAGCAACCAAGAGAAAATGGGAATGCCATTATAGTTTATCTAGAAAAGATAAAAAGCAATTTGAATAATTTCTCTAGCCACAATTACCGTTGGAAAGGAAAAACCCATCAACTATTTTCTTCTAACCTAGTTTTCAAGTGAGACCATACATCATTCTTTAAAACTCACTCCTCCTTCCGATATCTACCTTCCCATTTGGCCATCCAAATGGAGCAAGTGAAAAGGAGTAGGAACATCTTCCTTGGTGCTCCCCTCTATCTCCTAATGAACGCAACTTAGGGTCTTCTCTTTTCTCTTCAAGACTATACCAAAGCTCTTTCCCTCTCTAGCAACAAGGCAATTCGCATTATATATAACATGTTTATGCCCTTATGTCGCAAGCATATTTCCTTTTATGTATTTCCCTTTACTTCATTTGTCATTAGGCAGTGAAAAAGAAAACATGGTTGACATCTTTCGCAACCATCATACAAAGTACTGACATCAAACTCAAATCTTACAAACACTAAAACATGTTTTGTGGCATTCATTGTCATTTTATGTTGCACCTAGCTATTAATAGTCAAGATGCCCAAGTATGAGACTTTCGCCAGGGACCGGGGGGGTGTAGCACCACTTTCTCATATTCTTGTCTATCACTAATCAATTTATCATTCCTTGCACGTAAGAGCTTGTCTGGAAATCCAGAGGGTTGAAATTGCTGGTTCACCTTTTCAAATGTCTCTGTAGAAGGCATAGTGTGACTCATTTTCTATTTCAGTTACTGGAGATATGAAATACAACATATCCTGTGAAAGAAGAAGATAACCTGCCACTGTTGTGGAAGAACCCACAGGTCCCACATAAATAAAAATTGTAAAGCCCAAATTGCAGACACACAGTTAGCAAATGCAAAAACAAAAAAATGAACCAACAGATTTCCGGGATTGTCAAACAGCCCTTGATAATTTAACTAGGTCAATACTCAATACATTACCTGCCAATGGGTTGTAATATGTTGAGCCCCCTCGTTTCACTCATACCCTGCTTCACACCGGTCGAAGGGAAAGTGAATTATAAGGTGTAAGTGGGTATATGCAAAGAAGGAAGGTTCTCCATGATTTAATTATGCTAGATACAACTCACAGTTAGTGGCCAAGGGCTACGCACAAAAGGAGACTACAATGATGTATTTTCAGCGGTTGTAAAGCATACTTCGATCCTTGTCTTGCTGACCATTGTAGCGCAGTTTGATCTCAGACTAGAGCAGCTTGATGTCAAGACCACATTCCTCCATTGTGATTTGGAGGAGTAGATCTTCATGAGTCAGCCTGAGGGTTTCACAGTTGTTGGTAAGGAAAAACATGTGTGTAAACTAGGGCTGTATTCGGGCCGGGCTTTTCTGGGCTTGGCCAAGCTCGGCTCGGCTTGAAAGGGTTTGTTCTAGTCCCGAAGCCCGTCTTGGCCCGAAATCAAGCTTGAAAGCTCGGCCTGAAGCTCGGCACGAATTCAAAAGCCTGGCTCGAAGCTCAGCTCGGCCCAAATTGATTCAAGCTCGAGTCGGGCTTGGCTTGGCTCGAGCTCGGCTTGAATACTTTAAAAAATAATAATAATATTTTATATTATTGATATATATAAATAATATATATATTTTTTAATAATATTCGAGCCGAACCGAGCCTCAATCGAGCTAGGCTTCGAGCCGGGCCGAATCAAACAGGGGTTGGCCAGAGCTCGGCTTCATTGAATTTTCAAGCTTTTTTTAGGCTCGGCTCAACCCGATCGAGCCTAAAATTCAAGCTGATCTAGGGCCGAGCCGAGCCAGACAAACAGGCCGATCGGGCTTTGTGCAGCCCCTAATGTAAACTGAGGAAGTCTTTGTACAGACTGAAGCAGCTGCCAAAGTAGTGGTGCAAGAGGTTTGACACATTTATATTTAAACAAAGCTACACCATAAGTGAGTACGACCATTGTGTGTATTTCAAGAAGGTTTCTGATGAATCGTTTGTCCATCTACTTTTGTATGTTGATGACATGCTAATTGTTATTGCTAAAAGCATGGATGAGATCAACAAGTTGAAGTCTCAACTCAGCAGGGAGTTTGAAATGAAGGATTTGGGTGCAACTACGAAAATTCTCTTTATGGAGATTTGTAGAGAAAGGAAGAGGAGCAGGTTATATTTATCACAGAAAAATTATCTAGAAAATGTGTTTTCCAGATTTGTGATGGAGAACTCGAAGTCAGTATCCCTTGGTTGCTCACTTCAAACTTTTAGTGGCTAAGTCTCCAAGCAATGAAGAGTAGTGTGATTAATGTATATGTCTCATGTTCCATATGTGAGTGCAGTTGGTAGTTTGATATATATGATGGTATGCACTCAACCAGATATTTCACATATAGTCAGTGTGGTCAGTAGTATATGGCGAATCCAAGAAAAGAATATTAACATGCAGTGAAATGGTAATTAAGGTATCTATGGGGTACTTTGGATGTGGGATTGGTATATCAGTGACATAACACGTCAGAGTCTCATGTCAATGGTGATGTGGATTTTGACTAAGCGGGTGACTTGGATAGGCAACGGTCCACTACAGGTTATGTCTTTACATTAGCCCATAGACCAATAAGTTGGAGGTAGGTCTTCAACGAGGAATTCCTAGTAAGCGCGAGTCAGCTCCCATTTATCCTACACCTCTCAAGTCATTTCACAAAGTTCGACATGACCAAGCACCCTGATGCATCCTGGCCGAGAGAGGGAAAGATGGAAAGGACTTTGAAAAGAATGTTCTGCATTCACAAGTGCATGCAACACCCATGGCCCATGCTCACAACACTTGATGCAAGGCATGGGTGCACAAGCAGTGCATTAAGGGCCACCTAGCACCACCAAAAGTGGGCCATAGGCAAAAAAAAACTTCACTTTAGGAACCGATTCCATCAAACTAGGTAAGCAGCACAGGGGCAAGGAGATCGGTTGGATCGAGGCATGGAAGGTGAAACCCAACCAAGATATGGGCAGCCCAAACAATGCCAAGGCTTGGGCATGTGCAACTAAGCCAAAGCCAAGCAAGACACAGTAGATATGCTATTTGGTTGGTGATTAGGGATCTCACAAGAGCATGTCCATGTGGTAGTCAAAGCAGCATTCACTTGGCGAAGAATCAAGTTCATCATGCAAGGACCAAACATATCGATGTTCGATTTCATTTTGTTCAAGGGATTATTGGTGATGGTGAGATTATTTTATAGAAAGTTAGCATCAAAGATAAATCGGCTGATATGATGACCAATGCAATCCCAGTTGTCTAAGTTCGAGCATTACTTGGGCTTGATCAATATCTTATGCGTTTAAGCGCCTTGCGACACGCATTGGAGGTGATGATCATATGAGTGTCTTCCAAGTGGCTTGAGGGAATTCAAGTCAAGGTCAAGGATTAAAAATACATTTTAATCCTTGACGTATTGGTTTCGGATTGTATCGGTCCCAAGTCCCAACCGAAACCTATACGTATTGGTTTCGGAATCGGTTTCAGGTGATACATATAAAATTTTCTTTTATAAGAACAAAATTTAAAAATATCAAATTAAATTTAAAAAATATCAAATGGGTTATAAGAACCAAATACAAAGTCATGGGAAAAGACTCAAAAACAAAGTAGCAAACAAAATTACAATTATATAATGAAGTATAGCATGAATAACTAATAAACGATACGTATCGCCTGTTTCATATCAATATAAATAGCGTAAAGAGGACTACTGATACCTATACGTATCGCCCGTTTCGTGTCGGTTTCGGCGATTTTTATTTCCATGGTCAAGATGGAGATTATTGTGGAGTGACTTGAATTCTTGCCAAGGTGGAGAATTGTTGAGTGTTGGCTCAAATTAGAAGATTGTACACCAGGGCCCCCTCGTTTCACTCATACCCTCCTTCACGTCGGTCGACCTCAAGTACATTGTGTTTGGTTTTGGGGATTTCCTATTTGTACTTGGAGTCTATTTCTAATTCTAGGTCTGACTAGGTATATAATATAATATTTGGTTTCAGTCTAGGGTTTTCAATTTAGTAAAAACAATTTTGTACGAGAGGCTATGAGAGATCTCTATAACCTCTTTGCGTTTCTCATAGTGAAAGGCCGCAATCGTCATTGCTCATGGATGTAGGCTTAGGCCGAACCACGCAATTGCTTGTGTTGTGTGTGATTGCATCATTCTTGTTTTTCTCTATGTTGTTTGGTTGCCATCTATTAGTTCTCGATTGATCCTAGGAAAAATTTGGCAACAATCTGGATTGGTCAGGCACAAGTAATTCTTACATTCCATCTTAATTAAAAATTTATCATCTTTATCTAAGGAAGGAAACATAGATTACCACAGCTAATCAAATAGAATGGGTTCCTGCTCAAAACTTTTTAATAGTGACTATGCATCATCCATAATACGGAAATTTCTCCCAAACTATATGTGCTTACATTTACATCTCAAGGTTCTCCCAATATCTTATTCTACTTTAAAATCGATTGCCATGTCGAAATAACCTCTGTAGAAAAAAGGTTAAATGAATGAAAATCTGACAATGAAATGTTCTAATCATTACACCTCATAACCCAGAAATGTTGAATGCTATATGAAATCCTATCACAGAGTAATTAATTAAATAAACGAATAAGAAACCAAGGAATTAAAAACCAATGAGAATAACAAGTAATTACTTGAATACGAAGATACAAACGGCGGACATAGAAATCCTCAAGCCCTAAACAGATCGGAGCGTAACCCTGTCTTACGAAAAGACGCCATTAGCAGACGAATAGAAAGGGGGAAAAAATTATATGAACGAAAAAAAAAATTCCACGAAACACACCTGAAGATTGCTTGAACGTAACCGGTCAAGAATTTTTCTGAACAGATCTCTGATTTGCCCGAACGCGAACAGTAATCCATAGCTGAAGTACGTGGTTAGGGCAGTTAAATATGGAATGGTGATCATTTTGATCTGTGATTAAAACCTCCGACACTGTTTTCTACGTAATCGAAGCTCCGATCATTCGATGAAGGAAGACTATATCTGAAATCGAAAATTACGGATGAAGGAGGATTGGATTCAATATATAATTTGCGGCTGGTGTGGTGGTGACTTTGAGATGTAAGAGTCCCGTCTCGTTTCAGAGAGATAGGATTGGGATTGGCTCTCCTTTCCGTTCTCTTCTTCTTCGACTGGATTGCTCTGTCGGGATTCGGGAATTTCCGACGAGAGAAACAAATCCATTTTGGGTAATCATTGGGCCTATGTTTAAAATGTGTAGAAGCCCACACCCACTCACAGCCCATATTAGCGTAGCCAGATAGAGCAGAGGAGGAGGAGGTTTACATTAGCGGTCGGGTTAGCTGCTTCGCAGCCAGTGAAAATCTATTCTCGACCAAATTTTATTAGTTTCTCCTTATCAGTTGTTTTGAGCTTATGTCATGGTTTTTCCTAGAAAGCGTTGCAGAACATAAACAAGACCGAGTACCGACTCCAAGTATTTTGGTTAAGGCTTGATGTCCCTACTGACAGGTGAGACCTTAATATGGCCTTGGCTTGTCTCTGGCGAAGCCAGAAACTCCCCTCGGGGTTCCATACATTGTGCGACAGTTGGCAAAAATATGGGGAGAAGTCATTTTATTTTCTCCCCATTTTTTTGACTTCTTCCCATATGATATCTCTTCCCTTTATTCTCACACACTTATCGCCACATGTCTTACTATAAGTGGAGAAGTCAAAATCGTGGGCCCCATGATTTTGACTTCTCCACCACTTGTCACCTATTCTATGGAACCCCGAGATAAGCCCCTTTCTGGCTTCGCCAGAGACAATCCCAGGCCCCTTAATATTTATTAGTTGGTCAAAATCTAGGCTTTCAATTGTCACAGTAATAAAAATGGATCACAATCCACCCAAGAAAGCGAAATACACACGGCACTGATACCAGAGCAAGTGTATATCATATATGAGATGTATGTCATGAAGCTAAGTAAGAGTTATGGTATGTGTCATGTTTGTCTTCGAAGATGAACAAGGAGCATTGGTGTTGATGCTCCGCAAAACATCGTAAATTCTATATTTAAGGGTAACAATTTACTGCATATAACTCAATCTTCATAAATTAGAGGTAACAAAGGTGGTATTCTGAAATATCATAAACTATGAGCGTATTTGTTAGAATTTTATTTTTTTTTATATTTTTTGGGCATCATTTATCTTAATAGGTTAGAAGTTTGTATCTATTAGCCTTGTGGTGTTGTTGAGTTAACCAAAAATAGAGCGTTTAGTCCCACATTGGATAAGTTTATGAGCTCTCACTCCCTCATAAGTACTATCACGGCTCAAACGGTTGGTATTCGTTTTGAATAGTGTTTGGGTGAAGCTTTTGTGGGTTTGAGAGTGTGTTGGTTGTGTCTAGGTGTGTGAGGGAGTGTGTGTGTGGTGTTTCTTTGCAATTGCCTTGAGTTTCGCCTTGTGGTGTTGTTGAGTTAACTAAAAAAAAGTATTTACTAAACTGGTCAAACGATGGGTTATTCAACCATCACACAAACTCATGTGAATTGATCGCAATCCACTTATGTGAGAGATACAAATATTGCCACTGAGACTAATGGGCAAATATTTATGTTTTGTTTTTTGATAAATAATTTTTTTTTGAAGAGTCATCTAATATTTTTTTTACTTTGGGAAAAATTACATAACCTGGCTTTTGACTCAAAAAAATTACGCCTCTTGAATCTTTCCTGAGGTATTGACTGGTGGTGTAAAGTCATCCATATTTGTTCTTATTTTTCTTTGAGATCAAGAGAGTATATGAGCTATAGCCTCCAATGTGAACCTATTCTACTAGGGAAATGCTTCTGAGACCGTCTTAGGACCGAGACCACCGAAATTGTGTTGTGCAGCATGGGATTTCAGGTGGGACCCATTTTTATATAGTGGGCCCCACCCAAAATCTCGTGTTGCGCAGCACGGTCTAACCTCCGTTGAATATTTGCTACTCCTTACCTATTGTTGATGTTTGCATCAGTTAGGTTTTTTGATGCTTGCAGCAAGAGGTCCGTAGGGTAAGAATAGAAAGTGTTTATGATGCAAGCAAGGGTGCTTCTGCTTTCATGTCTCCTTAGAGAGACCCTCCCTTTCTCCGTACATATGGCTTACTCTTATCTAGTCTTTCTTTCTAGTCTCTAGTTTATGTTTAGGTTAGGAAAGATACTAGTAAAGAATATAATAAAGCCCTATTGAATTAAGCGATGAGACATGAGATTCTGGGAGGGTCTCAAAGTGTTATATTGTATTTTAAAGAATCGATGATCCTGTGATAAGGGTTCCCTTAACTATCTTCGTTTTTTGGATTCAGATTTGTTATTTTGGTGATGGTGTTCCCTTGTTTTTGGTTGTTTCCACTTTTCTCCTTACTAGTAAAGGGGGCTATGAGAGAAGCAACGTCAAAGCTTGTAGCTGAAGTAAGGGCAAGATGGTGGTGGGAAAGTTGCTGGAAGATCTGAAATCGGCTAGGCCATCGAATTGCCTATGCTACTTATGTTGGTTCAGCTTTTGCTTTTACTATTATATGTATATTGAATTTATGGTGAGAGTACTTCTCGTGCTTGTACCATGGGGTCTCAATCTCGAAGGTGTCGAGCTTGAAATTCATAGCAAATTAAGTTGAATCTCCCCGAACCTGAAGCAATGGCTTTTCAATCACGGGTTAGAAACTCTTCCTTCTCCAAGCCTATATTACCTACCAAATCAAGGTATGAACTCGGCGTGGATTCCCATGCATAAAATGTTGTCGTGCAGCTTCAAATCATCACTTCATCTCAACGTTATCCAATGACGACACTACTTTAAAAAGCCCTCATTCAGATTTGAAAGAATATTGTATGGTTGGAGCTCTCCTTTGACAGCTCAATCCTCACAGTAATAATTATGTCAATTCTGCCTAAAAATCTCTTCAGGTGATCAAGAGGGCCCCCTTTTGCCTTAGATGAGATTAAGATGAAAGGTATTATCTCAACACTTCTTTTCTCTGGCTTGATCTTCAAAATCAAATTTTGGCCTACGGTAATGTAATCACACTACAAGAAATTTACCGGGCAGTGACGGAATAGTAGTGACGGAACTTTTTTCCGTCACTAATACATGACCTATAGTAACGGAAAATACTGTCGTCACTAATAGTCCGTCTCTACTAAGGAATTTTTTTTTATGTCATTAAATTGAGTATTAGTGACGGAATTTTTTCCGGCACTAATATGGTTGAAATACTAGTGACGGGTATATTCCGTCACTAATGACATTAGTAACGGAAATGAGTTATTGTCACGGATGTTTTACCGTTACTATTGAGATTGACGTTAGTAGTGACAGAAATATATCCGTCACAATTAGCTCAATATTATCAGTGACGGAACAAAATCCATCACTAATATGCTCCCTGTAATAGTCATGGAAAAATACCGTCACCAATGAACGGCATATTATTAAGGACGGAAATATTTCCGTCACTACTAATCTCGAGCTAATTAGTGGCAGACATATTTCCGTCACTACTAATGTTAATATAAAATCCCCGCACCAAAACCCGTGAACACCCTCCCTTGTTCCCCAATTGTTGCCGCTGCTTCCCGCCGTCCTCACGCCTGACGCCCTTCCGGCCACCACGGTGAGTCACCTCCCTCTCTCTCTCTCTGCTCTCTCTCCTGATCTCTATCTCTCTCTCACTCTCTCTCTGTCCCTCTCTAGATCTCTGTCCGTCTCACTCTCTGTCCCTCTCGTGCTCTCATTTTCCTCAACCGAAATCGAACTCACCCCACCTGAAAACCTAACCCGAAACCCTCCTCTGCCCTAATTATAGACTCCCACTTCTTATTGTTCCCGATAAAAACTAAAAAAAGGTAAAACAAGAGTAGAAGAGTAGAGGTTGGGTGTTGAGGGAACGACGAAGAGAGGAGAACCAGAGGAGATCCAGCTCGTGAACCAGCTCCGGCGACGATCAACTCCGGTAATAGCTCCGACCGACGAGGAGGATGTATTTTTCTCTCTCTCTCCTTCCCCTCTGAAACTCTGGACCATGACCTTGCGCAAGATCTACCAAGATCTGTGATCTCGCGGTCTTGATTTTTTTTTTTTGGGTTGTCTTATAGATTCCCTCTTCGATATCGGAGAACAATTTTTTTTTTCATTTCCTTACTGATCTGTGAATTGATTTGGGGTTCCTCTTCTAGTTCAGAACTCTTGTATAATTATCAGAAAAATTGACCCATCTTTGATTTCACAAAATGCGGACCATCTGTTTGTGATAACTGGTGTTACATTAATGAGAAGTAAATCTTGATTCTGGAATGTGTTCTTAGTAGTTAGTGGCACTAATGTTGTTTTGTGAGATGAACTTCAAGCATCTTTTTTTTTTTCATTTATGTTTGTATGAAAGTATGTATGTACCCTTCACTTCCAGCTTGAGTTCTAACAAATGTTCTTTTCTGTTTTTCTGTTATCAAGTTTTTGGTTTGTTATGGCTTATATGTTATCTCTGGGGTTAGTGAAGACATAATCTTGCAATTGGATGCTATATTGTTTATCTAATACTCAGATGTCTGTAACTTGGTTCTTTTTTTTGATGTCTTGGTTTGTCATTGATGGAGGATATAAAGCTTACTAGGAATTTTCTTGATATATGATATAATCTCCTTTTTTTTCCGTTTGCTGTTACCTTGGATTTTGCCTTGATATATGATGTGTGGAGAGCAAGATGCCTTAGATCAAACTACTGTTACAGAGAACAATCCATTACTGTTAATCATCAATAGAACTTAAAATATGACTAAGCTACTTTTGATTTTCTAATACATACATTTCCACGAATTATGGGAACAAATACTTGTTTGCCTTGCATGCTTAGAAATATTATTTTTTTAATTCTTCTTTTCTCTTATGTTATTTCTTTGAGTGACAATATAATAAATGCAGACTTTGAATTGATCAATTTTAGATTTTAAAAAATGGGGTATGGTGTGTGAGGCTCACAATCATAAATGGATGATTGTTGAAGGAGGGGTTTAGGTTTTACTCTCATTTTGATTAATGTGACTGCCTTGGGCTTGTTTTGATTCTATTTTCTTTCTTTTCTTTAGATTTTCTGATTGATGTTGATGTTCTCAATAAGCTTCAAGCATTTTCTGAAAAGGGGAGAAGTCATTTCATTTTCTCCTCTGGGCCTCGGGCGTGCACCAGAGGTAATCTGTTGCCTCATATCCACATGTATCTGTAATTGGGTAACATAGCTTAAATGGTATATGGGAAACTAAGATTCTGAGCCAACGTTAAATGGGGTCGGTGATTTTGCAAATGTCACGGTGATTAACGAGCATCTAGTAGTAGTAGCATTTTTCTAGCTTTGACAAGAACTAATCAACTTCAGTTTCACATGTAAACTCTCCCATCAACAAGCACTAAATGCATCATGTAATTACCCACGAATACATCAATTACTCATCTATATATGTCCAATATTACATGTGAGACTGATGATGTACAGTATTTTTCATATATATATGTACAATATTTTTCAATTGATGTCTAACATTTTATAAATTGTTGTTTTCATCATGAGGATAGCAAGCCCAGGATCCAGACGGGCAAGAGCCGGACCGCATGAAGATGTATCATATGATGCATGTTCGGCGAGATGGGACATTTGTCGATCAGGCATCAGCTGATCTCTATGTATGTCTTATCATTACATGATTTGATCGATTGTTTATAAATATCAATTTTGTAATTATATATTCATAAATTGTAATCACCTAAATTTTGTGTTGCAGACTCAGATGGATGAGCTCGTTAGCCAACATCCGGAGGGGACCACTAGTAGTACTGCAAGGACCAAGGTCTTCACCCAGGTCATGGGGCCGGACACGCATGGGCGGGTTCGTACATATGGACTGGGTGTTAAACCCTCCCAGTTACACTCTGCAGATTCTGACCAGTGGAGGAGGAGGGCCGAAGAATTGGCTAGCCAGAACGAGAGTTTGGTGGCTAAGCAAGATGAGATGCGGGCTGAGTTGACTACCCTTCACTCCAGGATGAAGGTGTTTGAGGACTGGATGTCCCATATGGGCGGCGCATCACATATCCCCTCCGGATCGACACCTGTCCCATATATGGATCCTGATGCTACACAGACTCCAGATGATATAGACTCTCTATGACACTCTCTCTCTCTGACTTCTCTACTATCGACACTTTCTTATTAAAGACCATTATTTTTTATGCTCTAGATGTCCCATATTTTACTTCATATGCATATGGATGTCCCATATGCTTATTTTACTTTATATCAGTTGTTGGACTGAATGGATGTACAGGTTTTTTTATTACACATGTTGAATGTGAAAACAGGTTCAAAATTTGATTGTTTTGTAGGTTTTAAGTTGAAAATGTGAATAGATGGGTAATGTGAATGCATGGATCGATGTTTAGGTTGAAAATAAGATTGTGATGTACAGGTTTTATACAGGTATTGATTGCAGGTGTTCGGATTTGTATACAGGTTGCAGGTGTGAATGGATGAATATATTGATTGCAGGTTTTGTACAGGTACAACTGTAACAGATTTAAAAATATATATATATATATATATATTAGTGACGGAAATATTTCCGTCACTAATACCTCAAGCTAATTAGTGGCGAACATATTTCCGTCACTATTTGAGTTAATAGTGACGGCAATGTTTCCGTGTTTATTAATGTAATAGTGACGGAAATATGTCCGTCTCAAATGTTCTTATTAGTGACAGACATATTTCCGTCACTATTACATTAATAGTGACGGAAATATTTCCGTCACTATTACATATACTAGCAACGGACATATTTCCGTCACTAATAAGTTAATAGTGACGGAAATATGTCCGCTACTAATAGTGACAGAAATATGTCCGTCACAAATTCGTTGCCGTTACTAAATTCTGACTTAGTCATTAGTGACGGACAGTTTTCGTCACTAATTAGCGACGGACATATTTTTCCGTCTCTACATATCTTTAGCCACGGCAGCAATTGAAACAGATGAGTGACGGATGATTTTCCGTCACTAATAGTTTTAGTGACGGAAATCGACTATTAGTGATGGAAATATTTCCGTCACTGCCTGATAAATTTCTTGTAGTGTCAAGATTGTCTCGGTGGTCTTGGCCCAAATCAATTTTGGATAATATTTCCATGTTCCACTTCAACAAGGCTAATGTAATCAATATCAAGAAGCAATAATCGTTTCACCAACGCCATCAATAACAATTATTGCATCGGGGATAAGATTTAGACCGTTCTTCTAGCTTAATAAAAACTGATTTGTTCACTTTAGATTATAAGCTTCTTTAATAACATTTATTTCGTTAGTCCCCAACCTAATTCCATTCTCTTAACAGCTAATACCATTGTTGAGATCTGCATTTTACTTCTGATAACCCAACCCTATCAATTTATAACCTAACCGAGTCCTGAGACAAGGACCCTAGGGTCCTCTTCTAAGCTGACCGCAGTGTCCAGTGTCCTGTGTCCCTTTTAACACCTCTTTAACCATGATTAAGCTTAATTAAATTAAAATTAATAATTTTGACTTTTGTTTTTTTAAAAACCATGGTTAGATTGCATAACCCTAGGGGGTGAGTGAATCCTAACCATAGTTGATGAGTGGTAAAAAAGGGGTGTGTAGCAATTAGATCTCGGGGTCAGCTTCCAAGCTGACCCTAGGGTCTGTTTTCCATTTCCCTAACCTATACTACATGAAACTAAAACACACGTAGTCCCATACTCACAAGTCGCAATTACAGCCTTTTAAGAGGCAGTTGAGGTAAGCAGGCTGTTTGGAAACACTGAAAGTGTGAAGATTGGTCCTGAAATTTTGCCCTCCGAGAGGCATTTACAGAAGGATAAAGGGCGTGTCAGGCATTCATGCCCGGGCACACAAGCACCTTGCTTTTACTTTTTGGCATTCATCCGTACAGGAACAACTTGAGGTTGGCGGTTAGGGCTTTTTTTTTTTTTTCTAATAAACGTGGTGCATGGATATCCTGAGCTTAAAGACTCAAGACTCAAACTAACCTCACGTGTTGTGTTGCATAGGAAATACCCTCACCCCATACTTGATATTGAGAGGAGCTTAGGAATCAACCTTGAGACCTCCCGGGTTTACGGTTCCTCCTTCTGCCATTGGGTTGCACCCTGGGTTGAGGGCACATGCATTTAGAGCGTATAAAATGCAGATGTTGGCCCACTTGTAACGTCTGACCTAGTACAAACTCCAGAGTAAAATGCACGCAATAATAGCTAATGGCAGTAACCGAGCACACACACGGTAGAACAAGCACATTGCAGCTCGATGTGATGGCGAATAATCCCACAAAGTCTCCAAAGTTAAATGGTCAGTCAAGTCTAACTTTAGATTACCCAAAAAAAAAAAAAAAAAGGTTTAACTTTACTACCAAAAAGAAAATTCAAGTCCAACTTTGGAAAGCAGTAAAAATTTATAAAGAGAAGCTTCGTATACAATGTGAATGTAACCAACCATATCTAGATGGAGACAAGTGAGAGAAGCAGCACGTTTTTTTTCTGTTTTTTTTGGTTGAAAGAGAAGCAGCACGTTCCAACCGAATAAAAAAATATTAGAAAAAAACGCGTCGAAATACGTGTGAGACAAGAGGAAGGTGAGAGGAAGGAGAGAGGAAAAGGAATACAAAGCAAATCATCACTAATTAAAAGCTATTATTAAATAACGACCCCGTGATGCACGGGAATGAGATAAAGGGAAATGATATATATATATATATGAATTATAAATTAAAATATATATATAAATTAATGCACTATCAAAGGGTTTAAAGAGATGGAGAAGCAAACTAATAATTAAAAATTATATTGGACAATTAAGGTAGATGGATATAATTCAAATAAATTATTAGTTCAAGATTGGATGATCCTACACTTCAATTTTCAGAAATTTGTAAATTTTTCTGTACTATTCTTTTTTCAAAAACTTATAAATCTTCTCTTTTTATCATATTTTTTTGCATTTGATGCTAAAGCATTCATATGAGAAAATTAAAAAAAAAAATGGTCCTCTCCTGGTGAAAGAGGGGAAGAGAGAAATCTTTCATGGTAAAAATATTAGATGAAAAAGTGTTGCAGGTGGTGGTGGATACAAAAGATAGGGAGACTACCTAAGACGTCCATCTTGATAGATAATTACATATTTGGATCAAATTATTAACCTGTCTCCGACTCATAAAAAAATTATTCAATAGAACGATTCCACCCCTGGCAATTGGGAATTTGTCATCACATGCTCTCTTCCTTGAAGATTAATATCGACGCCAACATCTCTTACATACTGTTATATATTTCAAACTTTAAAGTTCGTTTGGATCTGAAACATATAATGGATGTTTAATGAGACAAAAGTCAAACAAACCTCACTAAAAGAATGCCTAAGATAACCAAAAGTGGGAAAGAACTCCCCAATCATCACCTCCAATTTTAGAGTTTCGAAGAAAAAGAGACCAAGACTAATTTTCAAAGTACTTCAAGAACCAGAATAAAATAAATAAAAGAAACCTCATCTCACTATCTGTTACCTTGGTCGTGAAGTCTCTGCAGTCACCTTCCCAATTCAAATCTTTACTCTCTAGAATCTCCGTTTGATCGTGTTCTAACCATCTAACCAAATATCACCATGCATGTAAGAAACACAAAAGATATCATCACATTACGTATAAAAAGAAACACAAGAAGAGAAGATAACTAAGTAATCTCAAACTGGTGAGACCCAAAAGGCCTAGCAAACTGAGTGCGGATTATAAATATCGTCCTGGTTGTTCCCCCTTTTTTTTTTTTACTGGAGTTGTTCCTTGATCAACCGACCCAATAAAAACTTCATATTTCGATTTTTTTCGAACTTTAAAAAAATGACGATGAGATGAATAGTAGTACACTATTTCTGCTCTTCCCTCCCTTCTCTCCCCTAGCATTGCAACTTATATAAATGAAAAGATTAGTTAATGTAGGAGATATAATGGGATCACATTCAAGAGATGTGAATTGAACGTTTTCAACCGTTACAACTTATAAAAGGAAAAGATTAGTCATTAAGGAGAAATTTTAGGAATTTAAAGAGATTTTATAAAGAGAGAAATAGTGGGAGTAGAATTTGAGTGGGACTACTCTCTCTTGGGTCGCCATGTCAAGAGGCAACAACGGACACATCTCTTCCTCTTTCTACACGTTTGAGTTCTCCCTGAACGTAACAATTCAAATGCAGACATTTGAAGACCCCACTCTCTCTCTTGCACTGCCTATTTAGTAGATAAAATTTACGTTCCAAAAACTATTATTATTACCTATTTAAATACCTATAATTAAATGAACTGTTTCAAATAGTTTGTTTAGAGAGAGGGAGGGTATGAGAAGGCTTAGGTGACTTCATGAAATAAGAGGAGTCTTATGTGGCAACAAAAGAAACACATGTCATTCAAATGGACATTTTAAATTTGTTTTATAATAGTAAGATTTATTTATTAATAGTTAAGTGAGACAATAAAGGTGGCACCATGAACAGAGAATGGATCATTAAATTTGGGGTGATCAAATCATTTAATTTATAAAAAATAACGGTTATTAATTATATGATGTGGTGTCTTTCCATTGGATTAATCAAAAAGAGTTGTCATGTAAGACGACACATGGCGTCAACCTGAAGAGAGAATCGAGAGATTTGAGGTATGCCACGTGGCACCAACCAGCATAAAGTATTAGTATAAATGAGTAGTGATAGGTGTATCATGAATTATATTTCTAAACCTAAGGCACCACCTTATTGGTGATGCCCCTCTTAAATACTTACCAAAATGAATAGTGATAGTTGTACCCATGAGGTGGTGCCTTGGGTTTAGAAATGGAAATCATAGGTACATTAACTATTTCCCTTTAATAATCTATATATTTAGAACAGACAACCATTAGGTTCCGGACCAAAGCTATTATCAAATAATTTTATAAATTTCCATATAGAGCCGTGATGGGAGTACATGTTGGATATGGATTTGTAAACCTAAGCCGGATCTCATTGGTCTAAGTCTCTCTCTTAAATACTCACTAACTATGATGAATATTTAAGAAGAGAGTTTGGACCAATGAGTTCTTACTTAAGTTTACAAATCCATATCCAACGTACGTTAATTATTTTCCATATATTTACATGTAGAGATGTGGGTTAGTAGAGAACCCACTACACAACCCATATGGTTCTATGTGTCTAATCTCTTAAGACCCCTCCTTCCATTTCTTGTCCTCCACACACTAGCAACGACTTGCATAAGGCGACAACGAAATCAACCTGCAATCATTTCAAAACCACGTGTTTATTATTTCTCAAATCACATGTTATATGGGCTTTAAGTATGAGGCAAACTCCTCCTCTTATATATCCACTCGCCACTTCATTATCCTAAAGTGAAAAAATATGAGAATTGTTAATCTTATGTATGGATCTACTTCTGGGATGAGCTTCTACTCTCCTTCCTGTTTTAAAAATGGGGCAAACCAGAAAATGAGCTAAGAGAAAAGAGGATAAGCTGTTAGGGTCTGGAAAATTTGTTAGGGTTTGAAAAACTTTTAGGGTTTGAGTTTTCTAGTTTAAATAGATTATTTTATAGCTTTTATAAATAAATAGGTTAATACAAATGGAATTAATAAGGTTTTCTAGTTTAATTAAGGTGTTTAATGTCTTAACTTGATCAATCAAATTTGTAATTTAGTAAAAATTGAAATTCTAAAAATTTGAAAATAAATTGTTAAACTTTACTTACTTTATTAAAATACAACTAAACAAATTTTCGACTGAAAATTCAAAATTTTCTATTGATATTGTACAATCCAAAAAATTTGTGACATTTGTTTCGGAGAGAAAATGATGATCTTAAATGACAACATACTATATTGATTATCTCACATATTTGGCCTTCCATTTTACAAATTTACTATGCAAATGAGCCTAATTGCTCCCTGAAGGAAGCATAAACCAAGGCAGCACAAGTAGGGCCGTCAATGGATCAGATCATGATCCAGATCCGATCCGATTAGTCGGACTTTGGACCTTATATGTGATCCGTCGAATCGGATTCGGATCGGATCAGTAAAATCCAATTATAATCGGATCCGGATATAGGGTGATCTGATTCGATTAAAATCCAATTCGATTATATCAACTTTTTAAAATCATTTTAAATATATTCAATAGATTTTTTTATACATAAAGTATTAATTTTTAAAAAATTAACATTAATTAAAGTTAATTAAGATAATATTAGATTTTTATATTATTAAAATAGAGGTTTTGTTTTTAAATTAACCTTAATCAAATCAGATCAGATTGGATTCAGGATCTTAAAAATATAATAGGATTCAAATTCAGATCAATTAATTTATGATCTGGCAAATCTTAGATCGGATCGAATTCGGATCTTTCAGATTCTTAATTAGATTGGACTCGGATCTAGACAAATCCAATCCGAATCCAACCCATTGATAGCCCTAAGCACAAGCTTAGTTTTCTCGTTCATGGCATTTATATTTACATATGAAGTAGGACTTGTAATGTAATCAGACTCAGGGGAGTCTGGTTACTCTCTCGATGCTGCCACGTGTCTCTATTGACACCGCTTAACTCCGGTTAAGATTTGTTCATGCCATTCCTATAGCATGAGTGCTTAAAGTCATTTCATCCATTCAAGACTATGCCTTAAAAGAGATCCGGCTTTAAACACCCATGCCCGGATGGAATGCCACGATTTATTCCCTTTTTTGACGGATCCCTTCCTAACCGTTAACACGGTGGCAATCTTGTAATTTTAATATAGAAATGATTACAAAACTATCGCTGGATCTAGAAAAAACAAACATTGTAATGGGAGCTCTATATATTTTTGGGAAATGCTTAACTTACGGTATTAGACTATATAGTCTAAATGATGTCCTTATTAGTCCATGCCACATTAACTGTAGTTAAGATTCACTCACTCTCAAGGTTAAGTAATCTCATGATTTTTAAAAAGCAAAAAAATAAAATACCAATGTTAAAATTGTGTTAAAATGGCACATGGCATTGGACTTTACAGTCTAAGGCCATTCATTGCCCTATTTTACTTCCATTAAAACACGTTGCTCCATTGCAATTTTTCAATCCAAAAGGTAGTAGGTCTGACTTTTAAGCCAATTGGCCTGACAATTTTTTTTTTTTTAATGGAATCAAATCCTCTACAGTAATAACAGATTTGACAAATCTCATTATCACCCCCTAGAGGTCACCACGTGTCTCCTTTGACACCTCTTAACTGTGGGTAAGGTTCACCCACCCCTAGGGTTCACCCATCTATTTTTGGTATTTTTTTTAAATATAAATTTTTTAAAAAAAATAAAAAAAAAATATTTTAGAGTTTTTTAATATTAAAAACAGTTTTTTAATTTTTAAAAAATAATTAATATTAAAAAAAAAACAAAAATAGGTGAGTGAACCCTAGGAGTGGGTGAACCTTACATACGGTTAAGGGGTGTCAAAGGAGACACGTGGCGAGCTCTAGGGGTGATAATCGGATTTGCCAAATCCAATTATCACATGAGATGATTTGGCTCCTTTTTTCATTGGAGCAAAGTTTGGCATGACTTCAGTCGGTGAAAAAAACAAAAAAAAGTAGGACTTTGCTACTGAGACCGCAAAGGCCGAGACCACATTGAGACCATTGTGATGCACATATCTAAAAATTTCATTAAATCTATTTTTGAAATTTTGAGATCCATGCATCACATGCACGGTCTCTGTTGCGGTCTCACATGCATTTTCCAAAAATTTATGGAAAAAGTTCTTGAGAAAACTCGGTACTGCTACCGAGCCCGGGGTTCAAAATCAGACCTGTATTATTCCGGGACCGGATTGTATCTCTGGACTAGGCTTAAGGCATAAACAGGGCACCGTTTCACCCCGTTCTGGAAATGAGCCCGATCCGGTATTGGGATTTGGGTCCGGCTCTGTAGCATTTTCCCAAAACCC
This sequence comes from Tetracentron sinense, assembly GCA_015143295.1. NCBI lineage: Eukaryota > Viridiplantae > Streptophyta > Magnoliopsida > Trochodendrales > Trochodendraceae > Tetracentron > Tetracentron sinense. Next base: position 36,097,882 of record CM026568.1, on the reverse strand, counting down.
GCGAAAACAAAAGGAATCTAACCATCCAGTGATGGAATTGATGTGGGGATGTGGGACATGTGGTGATAAAAAAAGGGAGTCAAATCCTCTGCAAGGGAGTCAAATCCTCTACGGTGATAACCGGATTTGCCAAATCCGGTTATCACCCCTAGAGGTCGCCACGTGTCTCCTTTGACACCCCTTAATAGTGGGTAATGTTCACCCACCCTTAAGGTTCACCCACCTATTTTTGGTTTTTTTTTAATATTAATTCTATTTTTAAAATTAAAAAACTGTTTTAAAACTTTTTTTAATATTAAAAACAGTTTTTTAATTTTTTTTAAAATAATATTTTTACAAAAAAATCAAAAATCCCTAGGGTAGGTGAACCTTACCCACGGTTAAGGAGTGTCAAAGGAGACACGTGGTGACCTCTAGAGGTGACCGTAGATGATATGGCTCCATAAAAAAAAAAAAAAAGGGGAAGATATCAAATGGAGAGAAGTCAAAAAGCAGGGGAGAAAATGAAATGGCTTCTCTCATTTTATTGCCACATGTCGAACTAAAACCATCATGGCATGGTCTGGGTATCGCCACATCAAATCCCATCCCCCAAATAGAACACGAAATTTAAATTACCTCTCTTTGCGTTTTTCCAAAAAGCTCTGCAGAGACTTCCTTCGGGCAATCGGCAGGTCTGCATAAAACACAAGTTTTTCTCATTTCAGGAAAACTTTCAAACAGGGCACACTGCGGCCTGCGCTGCGCACTTGCTTAGTTGTGTCACGCCATTATCTTTTTCTGTTTACAAAAATTATACCAGAAGAAACAGAAAGGCTAACCTCCGTTGAGTGTCTCGAGCAGATGATGCTCATCGCTTGAAGAAACTGCGACTTCCGGATCGGCTGATCCAACTGTTTTGGTGTTTCCTTCCACAGCAAGTTTCATGATTTTCTCCGCCTAATTTTTTTTAGAAAAAAAAAAAACAACAACAACAACTCTCACTCATAAAGCAAAACACACAATTTAGTTTTATATATATTAGCACAAACCTTGTGGCTAGGAACATCAACAACATAGACGGTTCTGTTGTAGAAAATCGTTAAAGGAGCTGTTTCAGAAGTAGGCCTGTAAAAAAAAAAAATTTAAGCATCAATATAATCGATTTTGCTATAAAGACAAAAAGAGGTGTTTGACGCATTGATTTGAAGAGTTTGTGTACCTGAAAACCTGATTAATGACAGGTAAAGTCGGAACGAAATTGGGATTTTGGTTTCCTTTTGGAGTCGACGGCACAGAAAACGACTTCTTTGAAGGTAAAGAAACTCCGTTATGTATGGGAACACCGTTTTCTGGTGATTTCCGCGGCCGGTCCGAACTTCGGGTCCCAGTTCCAGATGAGATCACAGTCCTAAGAAGCTGAGAATTGATCTTAGAAATGGCGCTTTGAATGCCTGCAACCAGGTATGAGGTTTAATACGAATCAAAATGGATGAAATTCAGGGGAAAAAATCAAAAGCAGATCGAACCTCGAACTGTTCTTCGTTGCTCGATAAAATTTTGAAACTGAGATTTAGCGGGGTTTTCTTTCTCCATTCCGAGGAAATCGAGCTCTACTGTTGCTCTCGACATCTTTTCTCTTTCGATTTCCTTGTTCCTTCTTCTGCAGCGAATAACGAAGAGATCCCGAGAATAATGAGTTTTTAAAAGCAAATGGAGGCGAGAAATGCTTTAATTTGAGAGCACGAGAAAAATGGGGCTATGTAAGAAAGAAAAGAAGATGCTTTTTTTTTTTACTATAACAGAGCTGAGAAAAGCTCCTACAATATTAATTCGGGAATTTTAAAATAAAATAAAATTGTTTTTTTAAGCATTTATTTTATTTTATAAATTCCGAATTACCCATGTTTAGGGGAGTTCCAGTTTACCTTACATAAAACCCAAAAAAAAAAAAAGATCGGAAACCCTAAAATGGCACGTCTTCCATGGTAGTTGAAATAGGAAAAGCAGGGCTAGTTAATTACGGAAATGCTCTACATTAAAGACTGAAATCAATGAAAGGCAATTCATCCAAAGGAAAAATCATTGGATCCAAATATGATAGAAACGGGCTGTGTTTGTGTTTAGAGATAGTCTTTCAACCAAAAATAAATAAAATTGGTTTTGTTACCTTGTGCCATAGGGTGTATCCTTAGGTTTATTCCCACATCGGTTAGGAAGTGGACTTAGCAGAGGGTGTATTGGGCCATCAACCCTCCTTAAGATCAGCACTTTTGAAGCGGTTGCTTTTATGATACCGCAACTGTGTTTTGGTTTTGAGAGTGTGTTACTTACACGATCATTTCAACCAAAACCATGATAGACATGCCCTTGGATATGAAGGAAATAACGAATTAGGTAATGTCTAGGGAGATGTATAAATCCTGCCTACCGCTCATCACAAATCAAAACGGTAGTAATAATTGGTAAAAGCTCCAAAGCTGTCTATATGAGAGTAAGGCTATATTTTAAAACAAAATATTGAAGTATTAATCTTAAAGTTAAAACTATTTAACCACAGTTAAAAAGTACATGTTGATTTTATAGAAAAATGCCAGAGAGATCGCATTGGCTACAGTGTGAGACGATCCTAACTCATTTTTGTAAGAAATAATTCTATATATATATATAGACGTGCTAATCTTACTTTCAGCGTGATGCATGCCCTACTCTCAAAAAGAATGCCTTACTCTAAAAAGGAAAAAAAAAAAAAACCAACACTGCTACTGGTGGTCTTCTTTAGTAGAGAGAGTTACCAAGTTCGCTACATGCTATAGCGAACCAAGCGAATCCGAACTGATTTGTGGTTCGGTTCGGTCTGGTTTGTGAAATTGAGCGAACCACACAGTGGTTTCAAAACAATCTTAATTTGTCTAGTTTTTTTTATTTAAATTCATTGGTATTTTTATTAGGTTCGGCAAATTTATACTTTAAGTTCACAAATCGTTCATAAAAAGATATTTTTTATTATTATTTTTCAAATAAGTATTTCTAATATATTGTTTACTAGAGGGTGGCACGTGCAATGCACGTGAGAGCGAGGGGAAGGAGTTAACCACGGTTAATAAGAGTTAAAAGGGACATGTGTTAACCCGCAGGTGCGATTGAACTCGCTAGTGGCACTTGCGATGTACGTAAGAGCGAGGGGAAGGAGTTAACCACAGTTAATAGGAGTTAAAAGGGTCACGTGTTAACCCGCGGGTGCGATTGAACTCTCCCTGAGTTCGGTCACGATTGACTGTGATTCAAAATAGATAGATGAGCAGGTAGTTTCGAAATTAAATCAAAGGCAAAGGTAGTTTGGGAATTAAAGCAAACATTAAATCATATCAAAGTTTTGTTTTTATATAAGGGTAGTGATAACATTTCCACCAAAAAAAAAAAAAGGTACCCGCTAAGGTTCACACTGAGCATTATAGCCAAAAGAGGGTGGCACGTGCAATGCACTTGAGAGTGAGGGGAAGGAGTTAATGACACCCAATTGAATTCGCTAGTAGCAAGTGTAATGCACGTGAGAGCGAGGGGAAGGAGTTAACCACAGTTAATAGGAATTAAAAGGGGCACGTGTTAACCCATGTGTGTGATTGAACTTTTCTAAATAGATAGATGGCAAGGGGTAGTTTAGGAATTAAAATAAAATATTAAATCAAAGGTAATGGTAGTTTGGGAATTAAAATTAAACATTAAATCAATGTTTGTTTTTATATAAGGGTAATTTGCGAATTTCAGAAAAATCATCTACGCATGCCTCTCCCATTATAATAGTAAAGACATGCTTAAAAGATATATTTTTATAATATATATTTTGTTTTACATTAAGTAGCGAACCAAACTAAAAAATTTAAGCGGACTGAAAAACGAATTATCTCATCCTATCCTTAGAGAATCGGGTTCACTGTAGAATGGCGAATTACAAACCGCAAACCCGAATTCGAACCGAGCAAACCAAGTAACACGGGTAGAGAGTAAGGAATAACTAAACATTGGAATAGAACAACTTAAATAAATAAATAAAAACAATTCTCTAGATAATCAAATTTGACAAATCCGATTATCACCCCGAGGTCGTCACGTGTTTCTTTTGACACCTCTTAATTGTGGTTAAGATTCACCCCCTCCTAGGATTCACCCACTCCTAGGGTTCACCCACCTTTGATTCTTAGAAAAAAAACATTAATTCTTCATTTAATATTAAAAAACTATTTACCAATGATGGATGGGTGAATCCAGGGGTGTGTGAATCTTCACCACAATTAAAGAGTTTGAAAAGGGACACCTGATCAGCTATTCCCTTGTGGTGTAGTTGAGTTAACAAAAAAAAAGGGACACCTGGTGATCTAGGGGTGATAAATATTTGGTTTCATAAATAAATAACCAGTTAAAAAAGCAGCATTGTCGGTTCATTATTTTGAATTCTTCGAGTAGGGTTAGCATTCCTTTTGTAAGAATTCTTTCCCTACTAAAACTATAAATAGCAACACGTGTTATTTATTTTCCGAATTGTTTCAAAACCATTTGAAGTGTGGTAGGGTCTTACCAAAAAAATGTGTGGTACGGTAATTGTCCGGCTAATACACTATCAGCCACGTGTTGCTTAGGTTTGTTATCTTTTTTTTTTGGTAAATATTGTTTTTTATTGGGTAAGTAAATACGGAGATCGAATCACAGTCAATTACCCTATGTTTGGTTGTCGAGAAAATAAGTAAAAACATGAAAAAGAAAAGAAAATTAGACAAAACTCAACTACAAATTGTATTAAAAATCCAAAATTTTCAGTTCTTTTCTATGTTTTCATCAATTTTCTCGGCAACCAAACATAGCATTAGGGAGAGTTTAATCACACCCACAGCCGGCCCAAGCCATTTGGAAGCTTGAAGCGAAAATTTTAAATCGTTTTTTTTTTTTTTAATTTTGTAATATTATTAAAAAAACATTAACTATAAATGAGGCCTTTTTAATATTCTAAATGGGGCCTTTTTAATTTTTAAATTTTTTTTGTTTTAATGGGCCTAAAGCAAAGGCTTTGATAACTTAATGGATGGGCCAGCCTTGCACACCCACAGGCTAACACGTGTCCCTTCTAACCCTTATCAATTATGATTAAGATACACCAACCATTAAGGTTCACAATTGATTAGGGTTAAGAGATACACATGTTAGCATGTGGATGCGATTGAACTCTCCCTGAATTTATTTGCAATAGGTTGTGATTTGATCTACAATTAGGCTTTGAATTTGTTTGAAAGATAGGATTATCTTCATATGGTGCTGCAGATGAGACCACTAAGCATCCAATTAAAAAACACTACCACACACCCTTCATATCTACTAATGCATCACTTTTTGTGAGCGTGTCTCAGCAAGCGTGTAAATTGGGTGTGTGGCGCCTTTTCATTCTTTTTTTTATTTTTTTGGTAAAGAGGAAACTGTATAGAGATGAAGAAAGGATTACATTTGAGCTACTACCAAAAAGATGAGTCCATGTCCGGTTGAGGTTGAGACCTGCGAAGGCTCTCGTTTAGCGTTGCCTGGGCTAGATCATGGGCCATCGAATTGGCTTCCCGAAACACAAATGAAAATTTTAGATCCCTAACATTTTGAGTAAGGTTATGATATCCACCACAATGAGGGTGGTAATCAGAGGGAAAGTTAGATAATTAATATATATATATATATATATATATATATATATATATATATATATATATTGTGCGTATATCGTTTCTTGTTAATTGCTATTCCAAGTCTCATCTTGTTGAAATAGGTTCTTAAACCTCTCCCATACCAAAGGCACACCTTGGAGCAAGCCACGATGGTAATTGGAAGATGCTTAACATTTTAGTCAATCAAATTATCTTTTTAACTATCACATAAACTTGTGGGAAATTGTTCCCAAATCATTCATATAGGGAATACACACATGCCATACCAATATTGATGTGTCCGGGCCTTGATATCTAAGCTTGAACAATACACACATTTGAAGAGCTAGGAATTTTTATTTAGGGGGAAGTATATGTATTACGGAAATTAATAGGTTTTAACTCAAAGCACATTACCTAAAAGGAAAATGCTTTACTCACCGCCTGTTTACACTGTATAACGAAATGCGGGTCATCATTGGTCCACGCCTCACGAGATCGAATCACAGCCAATCAGGATTGAATTCGGGAGAGTTCAATCGCATCCACGGATCAACACGTGTCCCTTTTAAACCTCATTAAAAGTGGTTAAGATTTACTAATCCTCATAGTTGAACAATTTAACATTGGCTTTTAAAAAGAAAGGAAACGGACTCTAGGGTTCACTAATCACTGCTTTTTTTTTTTTTTTTTTTAAGTCTTAGCTTTAATTTAGTTAAGCTTAACTTAAGTTATAGGAGTGATAAACGTATATCTCATACCAAAAAAAAAGTTCCTTACGTTTAATCTAGAAGGTGGCCCCATGGCCACAACACCACCTCGCTTTAACGTAGCGCAAACTGGAAGTCTTTGTTTTTAACCTGTCTTAGGTGCACGGTGCACCCGAAGGATGATTTACCATAGAAAACGTATTCTAATCCAACGGTTGGAATAAGATGGGATAAAAGAGAAAAAACTACCAATAATCCACGTGTCCCTTTTAACACTCCTTAAGCTTAACTAATTTAAGGTAAATATTTTTTTGAAAAAACCCAAGGTTGTGTAGATGAACTTTAGGAGTGAAAGAATCTTAACCATAGCTGATGGGTGTTAAGAAGAAGGGTGTAGACCAATGAGGACCGACATTGAGCTTCATAGCTAAGTGCACAATCTTCTATCTATTTCCTTTATATATATATATATATATATATATATATATATATGTTATTGGACCTTTATTGGAATGTAACATTAAAACAGATTTTGTCAACTCATTACTCAAAAAAAAAAAAAAAAAATCGTGGCCTACCCCCGAATACCTTATACATGTATTTTGGCTCCCCAAAATAAAATCTACTACTAAGTTCTACCACACCATCACTAGAACATGTTGGTGAACAGAGAGCTAATACATCCATTAAACATTTTTTTTTTTTTACAAATGGAGAACACTAGCACCAGTTGTTGTCCCTTAACTGGCAAAGTCAAATCACGCTTGGATCTAGTGATTTGGCGTCCACCAAAAAATGATTTGATTTTATTATTTTCAAGACAATTAATAGTTAACGTGATTGGCTCTAACGTTCCCTTACAATATTTGATAGAATTCTAAAACCAAGTCTCACAATGCATAACCTCCACAATTTACTCTATTTTCCCTTCTTTGAAATCTTGTTGTCCACGCTAGAATGTTTGAAACGCGGTTCTAGTCAACTTTTGTAGTGTGGTGAACGTAAGCTGGACTCCAACACATGGTGTCATGGTTGGTTGAGGTGTAAAAGTCTAGTTAGGCAGGCTTTGGACGAAAGTAGTACTATTCCAAGTCTTCTTTGTTGCTGCAACTAAAATTAGAATTCACCTGGTTGTTTGTAGATTTTGGTGCACAATTGAAAGGTAATCCCTCCAAGAAAACCTCACGGAAAATGCACCTAATGTGGGGCCAAAGCAGCAGGCAAAAGAGTCACGTTAAGATCGTGTCTTCGAATACCAAAATAACATAAAGATCGTGTCTTTGAGAGAATCATTGATTAGTAGGTTGCTTAGAGTGTTCATTCAAATTGCCATTGGTCTATGCACACGTTAATAAGGTAATTTATTTTGTCCATAAACCACTTTCCTTGGCGTGGAGAATCTCTTTAAGCTTTATCCGTTATACCCTCGCAAGTTCTTTTGCTAAATATTCCCAAATCCTTATACCCTTCCTAAGGAACCCTGCAAAGTAAAATCCAAAGACTTTTCTCTTCTTTATTTTAAAAAAAAAAAAAACTTATCTAAGGTAATAATACACCACTCTCCCACACACAGGCCAACCATACACACGGAGCAAACAAGACTTGGACCAACTCATCTCACCAAAAGAGTCGACTTAAGATGAAAAGGAAGAGTCTTATGTAGTACGAGGGGAACACATCATTGTTAACTGTAACCGGGAAAAAAAAGTTATACTACCCCTTGACCTTGGTCGCACGGTAGGTGGTCTTTTTTCATTTTAGGCACTAGTAACACATTCTTTAAATTAATAGTCTTAGGACCAGTATTAATTTTAGCATAACCGGTGTGAGAAATTGTAAGTTTCTGGCCCATTTCCAGACATAACACTATCCCTTCCTTTATAAATTTTGTAATGGATAAAATTCGTAAAATGAGCAAGTATGACAAAGGCGAGTATAATATTCGTACTCCAGAAGGCAATGTCAGAATTCATCGTCATCAGGACGGTATCAGAATTCGTCATCATCAGGACGGTACCCGAAATCGTCGTTATTAGGACAGTATCCGAATTTGTCGTCATCATGACGATGTTGTTACTCGTAGTCAAGGCATGATATCAATATTCGTGGTCGAAGGACGATACCAACATAGAAGACGATATCAACGTGAAGGACGAGACTAACGTAGAGGACAGAACTGACTTTCAGGACAAAGTAATCAGGAGACGATCACTATACTCTGACAATTAGGAGTTAATGATGGTCATCTCAGCTCACAAACAGTCCAAAACCGACCTAAAGAAAGTAGGCTTCACGTGTGGCATGTGTCAAAGAAAGTAGGCTTATAAATGTGGCACATATGAAGGAAGATTTTTTTAATATATTTGGTAATGATCACAAAGCAAGTGGTAAGATCAAGCTTGAGCATTAATAAGCATGCAAAGGCATCCGAACTCGGACCTATAAATACCCCAGATCTCTCACAAAAAAAGGAGAGAGAAAAAGAGCGGAAAAGACTAATGAATCTCTACCATGGGGGCCCTTCATCAAGGAGAAAGTCTTACTCAAAAAACAAATGCCCTGAAACATTCTCTTTCTCAAAGCTTGTTCTTTATATTTCATCTTCAACGCATACTGATTTGACCGTAGGTGGACTTTGACAGGAGGGCTCCCCACCCGCATCAACAAAGGCAAACTATGAGCATGCTTACATCCTTCTACTAGTTAACCTAAGTTATTGACACATGAACGATCCTCAAAGAATTTCTCCCACAAAAATTTGCACCGTCTGTGAGAAACTCATAAATGATCCCACCACCGTTTATAAACGTTATTTGCTCATGGCAGATAGTGTTTCGAGGAAAAGATTAGACCTTCTACTTTAGAAAGTGGTTCGATGTCAGGACAAGTTCTTTGTGGGAGAGATGCATTACAGCATACATCTCGGACATCTCCTCTTAAGAGAGGACCCGACGTTGCATCCATAAAACCGAGATGACCCGCGAAGCAAAGCAAGGCGACCAAACTCTCCATGTCATGATGCTCGAAGAGAGGTCTCACCAAGGCAAGACGTGCGACGTCAACTTCGTTCCCTGTCCCCTCCCAGAGGATCAAGGGCACGGCAAGCATCCCCGCCGATGCATGGCAACCCCTATAAAAGCAAGTTGTCTAAGGCAGAAACCACAATAAGACTCCTCGAATGAGAAGGGTTCCCCGCGTATGCGTGACATAAGAGGATAGTCCATGTGAGTCAGTCAAATAAGCTAGATCGGCATCCCGTATGAGCTGAATAAAAGTCTTAGTCTACATCAGTAGTCAGGACGGCCGAACAAGCGTCATTTGAGCGAAGCAATCAGACGAGGACAAGGGGCCTATATTAAAGCCAGGCTGACAAGTCCTAGTTAATTGCTCGTCGATCATAATGCAATTCATGGTGAAGGAGTCGTAAGATGAGCGGTCATCTCAAACTATCATTGACATCACCAAAGGGCCCCGAGCTCGGGAGTACTGACATAAGTGTCGTGGTTATCCGACAAATCAATTAAAGCATTTGGATTGTCATAAAAAGGCTATGAAGCTGTCTCCTATAATGAAAAAAGTTCAAAAGCAGTCCGTGGAAAGGGGTATCAAGCAAACTCTCACTGGTAGCCGTGCTCATCGATTCAAGCAGCTCAATAGGTATTCTGTATCTCCCTGCCTTCGCCCAAATACAGTTAAACCACCCCTTGCTGACCTCAGGGCAAACTCCGTGGATTGGGTTCAATTAGTAGCTTATGGCATCTCTTTCGGAGCGGTCATCCTACCTATCCAGGCTGGACTTATCGTCTTGCAGATTCGATTCTTCATCGTTGATGCTCCGTCCCCTCTCAGCATCCTTCTTGATCAAAGATGGATCCGCAAGATGAAATTTGTCCCCTTGTTTGACTGTTAAATACTGAAGGTTCCCATATAGGACGGACTAATGGAAATCAGGGTAGAACAGATGGCCTTCCAGAAATGGCAATTCATCGTACCAAGCTGTTCTAAGTAAAGACAGAAGGGGAGAGTAATGGAGACATCATCATAACTGCACAAGCCAAGATAACTCCAAGAGCCTATGATTAAGCAAAGAATCATCAGAGAGAGGGACGATGTGAAAGGCAAGAGAGAAAGGAAGGAAAACTAGGAGAAGAAGGAAGACTGTATGGCTTGGGCCATTCACACCACAATCCCAAAAGGACTATGCAAATGAAGACCGCCGCCCACCTGATGCTCTTCACTTCATTTGATGTTCTCTGCACCACTTAATACTCTCCATGACGTCGCGCTCGATCATGACCACCTGATCCTCTCTCGAATCTGCCTTGTCCACCTGATGTTTTCCAAGGAAGGTATGTCATTACCCCATTTTTACACCCCCCGTAACCATGGTTAATCAACTTAACCAGGGTTTGTCCAGCCTAAACCCTAGGTCAACCTCACCTGAACCCTAGGACAATCTTAGTCTAAATCCTATGACTAAACCTTAGTTAAGCCTAAACTATAGGTAGCCCTAAACCTAAACCCTAGTCAAACCCTAGGTGGACCCAAACCCTTAGGGCCTAAAACCAGTAGGAAACCAAGCCTGGGCCCAAGACCCATACCCAAGCCTTGCAAGGGGGCCTGGCCTTTTATTTTCAAAATTTTAGAATGTCGGTAGAGCATCTACTGACATTCTCAAACCTTTGTATTTGAGAATGGCGATAGATGATCTACCGCCAATTCTGATTTTGCGTGTTTGCAGCACCTGCAGCCACCCCTACACCACCAACCCCTCCTGCACCTCCAGAACCCTTCTCCACGCCTTTGATCACCTCTTCAGACCCCTCCCACGCGGCTACAACTTCACCTAACTCAGTCTTAATCCCCACCATGTCCCCACCACCCACTGGCTATAAAATCAAACCCCTCACCACTGTCAAAGGGAGAGCGAACAACTCTAGTGAATCCCTGATAGTTTTCAAGCTCTCTACTAGTCCCAGACCTTCAAACCCTCCGAAATCCAAAGTCCAATCTCTATTCGCAGTAAAACCACCTACAGCCACCGCGGCAAGCACACCAACAGGGTAGGGACCTACCCTACCCCTTTCTCCCATTTTCGAGCACCTGTAAACCCCTGGTCCAAATTCCAGGGGGTTTAGCTCACTACTTTTTAGTTTAGGGGGGGTTCCATGCCTCCTCTATAGACAGTGGAACCCTCAAGAACCACCATATCTCCACATACCCTCCACCAGTTTCTGGGGGGTCCTCAGTTCATGAGGAACCCCTTGATGCATTGTGGAACAGCACAGCAGGTTAGTTTTTCAGTTTTTGTAGAAAATCACTAATGGCGGTAGAATAACTACCACAATTTTTTATGTTTGTTTTTGCAGGGGTTGTAGGCCACATATGGTAAGGCCCTGGTCCAATCCAGGGCCTGTTTTGGACTTCTAGGAATCTCCCCTGAGCATTTCATGCCCCTGGGATTAGCTTAACTGTGGTTAAAACGAGCAAAAAGAAATTTTTTCCAGAATGTCGATAAATGCATTACTGACATTCTGCTATTTTTGAAACAGTAATTGTAGGGCCTTCATAGGCTTCATTTGAACCAAGCCCAAGGTTCATACTTGACCCAGGACACGTGGCAATGTCCCTAGATTCTTCCCCTGATCCCACAACCCTCTTGATCATCCCTCTTGAGCTCCATCTCTAATGGTGAAGCCACTGTTCCTGTAAAACAGGAATGGCGGTAAAGGCTTTACCGCCATTCCCAATACTCACTCTATTGAGATTCGCGGTAAACCAATTACCGCCATTCTTTGCATTGCTTAAACAGTGGCCTGGCCCAAGGCCCAGGCCCAACCTGAGGCCCGCTGAGCCCCTGTCACGTTTGCTAGGCCCACCTTGAACCCTTATCATGTTTCTAATTGGGGTTAGTCTAACCCTGATTAGTTTTAACCATAGTTAAGTTTCTCCTTTTTGGAAAAATGCACATAAAATCATAAATATATATATATATATATATATATGAAAACTCCAAACAAGACCAAAAATGAATTGTTAACTTTATTCTAACTATAGTTAGTTGTTAACCATGGTTAACTCAACCTTGGTTGGTTTTAACCATGGTTAACTTGATAAATATTCACACAAAAAATCCAAAAAAAACATGAAAAATACAAAAACTCAAAAAATGACTTATTTGATCTTTCTTGATCATGGTTAGCCCCTAACCATGGTTACACTCTTCTAACCGCGGTTAGACTCACCCTTGTGCACTTGACCTCCCCAATCAACTAAACCCTAACCCTAGGGCAGACCCTTGACCACCCTATGCACACACATACACATACCCCTTAGCCTTGACACGGGCTCATGTGCCAGAACTACGCTCAGTCTGATCTCACCCTAGTGAGTACGTAGGCAACCCTACTGGGGTTCGACCCTAGTCACCTAGCTTTCTCTTTTCTTGGATTAGCACTTGATTAAATACTTTAACATTCTAATTAAACTTTGAGATTATGATTGACTTAAGTTTAGGAAGTAGGTAACCGTTTTAAAACGGGGGTCCTGGGGTGCCTAACACATTCCCCAGGGCTTAATCGAACCGCTTACCCTAACTCTGCATAGACCATTTGCCTTATCTATAACAAACCGACAATCCGGAACCTATCCCTTAGAATGAATAGGTGGCGGCTCTCAAGTCAAACCATATATATTATGAAAGTGAGTTGGAAAAATCTCATGCTCAGAAGGTACCCCTATACTCTGTCAATACCTAATGTTTCTTGACTATCTACTTGGTGGTATGTCAATATCACACTAGCACGTGCACGACCACGTAATTGATCACCTGCTGGGTACACTTGTGTTCGACGCCGTCATCTGTTCCCGTGCCCAATGCCGTCAACTGTTCCCGTGCTCACTGTGAGCATGAGATTTTCCTACCCACTTTCACATTGTGTTGGACTATGAGCCGCCACCTATTCATTCTAAGGGATAGGTCCTGAGTAATTTGGATAAGGTAAATGGTCTATTAGAGTTAGGGTAAGTGGTTCGATTAAGTCATGGGGAAGGTGTTAGGCACCCCAGGACCCCCATTTTACAATGATTACCTACTCCCTACATTTAAGCCAAATTTAATCCTAAAATTTAATTTAAATGCCTAAGTATTTAATCGAATACTAACTCAAGAAAATGAGAAAGCTAAATGGCTAGGGTCGAACCCGAATAAGGTTACCTACGTACTCACAAAGTGAGATCAGACCGAGCGTAGTTCTGGCACATGAGTCCGTGCCAAGGCTAGGGGTGTGTGTGTGTGCATAGGGTAAGTCAAGGGTTTAGCCCGAAGGCTAGGGGTTAGTTGACCGGGTTGGTCAAGTGCATGGTCGAGTCTAACCGTAATTAGAAAGGAATTAACTGTGATTAGGAAACCTAACCATAGTTAAGAAAGCAAGCGAGATGGTCAATTTTGGTCTTTTTGATTTTGTGTTTTTTTTTTTGCTTTTAAATGTTTTTCAGTTTTTTTGGATTTTTTGAATAGTTTTAGGCTCGTTGCGGAGCAACGAGCTTAAACTAACTATGGTTATTTAAGCTTATCTAATTCACAAAGGATAGGCCAATTTACCAAGGTTTATCAAAATTGTCCTAAAAGTTAACTGGTAAAAACTAATCTAGAAAAGAGTCCAAAATAGTTACATCTAAGATGCTTACAAAAATTAAAAGTTATATCTAGTCCTACATTGGATCTTAAGATTATCCTATGAATCTAGCTTAGGATTTACCAAATTGAACTAACCTGGAATACTAACCAAGAAAGATTTAAAACTAGGACTTAATCGAACCTAACCTAGAAATTAACTACAAACAGAGTTAACCAAATGTGTACTTAGTCTATGTTAACTAACCAAAAGAAATTTAGCACAGGTTAAGATTAATCTAAAACTAACCTAAATAAAACAAGTCTTACTCTAGTTAAAGGAGATTAGAAGCTAATCTAACATAAACAAATTCCAAATTAGACTAATCCTAAACTAAGAAAACATAATCTATTTAACACTAAGTGAGACAAAAAAATACAGATTTAAACTAATTAGAAACTAACCACTGCATTTAATTAGTTAAACTAGATTAAGACTAATAAGAGATTAAACTAACTTGTGGAACTAACCTTATCAACTAAACTAAAGTTAACCTAGAAATTATTCTAAAAGACTAAATCAATTTGAAACTAAAGTAAGAAATTTATCTAACTGACTAACTAGATTATTCTAATCTAACAACATAAAAGAAACAAAGAGGGAGAGAGGCTTCTCACTTACGGTAGTGGAGAAATAGATGGGGCATGGCTACTGTAATGCCAAGTGAAGGCCTGCGGAAAGAGTTGAAGGGGGCATGGCTGCTGCTGTGAGGTGCAGTGATGGTGCTAGCAATGGGGACTGAGAGCAGACGCTACTGGTAAAGGGGCAATGCAGACCTGGGCATGCATGGGGTTGTTTTGGGGTGTTGGACGAGCTGCTACTGGTGGTGCTGCTCACAAAGGGACTGAATGTGTGCAGCTATGCACATGGAGAAAGCTCTTGTCTCCGGTAGCACTGGCTCGTCGGAGAAGAAACTAGGGGCTTTTAGCATTGGGTGTTCTTCACAGTGAGAGGGAAGGATTTCTGCCACTGAGAATGTGAGATCTGCTTTGAGGTGTGTAAGCTCAGTGTGGAGTAGACTGTGGTTGTAGTTGCATTTGGCCAAGCTTGGAGAAGAAGAAATACTAGAGAGTGCTTTGCTGTTGAAGGAGTTTGGGAGGATAGAGAGTGAGAATGTGATGACTTTGATCGTGAGTGGTCAGTGGTGATGGTGAGGACATGGAGTGGCCTTGGGCATTACCATAGGGGTGTAGCCGAGAGGGTTGTTGGGTGTCTGGCTAGTGGAGCTAAAAACGAGTTGGTAACTTCTAAGTAAGAGAATGAAGAAGGGAAAGGATGTAAGAGAGAAAGAGGGTGATTTGGTGGTCCTTCTCCAGATTTTTTTTTTCTTCCCCCAAACCGTGGCTGTGGTGGTGGGTTTTAAAGGAGATGAGGGGAAGGATAAGGATGAGGACGAGGCTCAGGCGTGGGGGACAAAGGCTGGAGGAGCCAGGAGGGGGCAGGAGAGCCAGGGGTGTGGCAGGCTGTTGGACGTCCGGAGGTTGGGGACGATGAACAGTAGATTTAAATTTTTTATTTTTTTTGCTGTTTTGGGGTTTCCATTTAGGGCCCAACCCGCATGTGTGTGTGGGCCACTTGCCACACGGGGTTGGCGCCCAAAATTCAAAATTTTTTTTTTTTTCAGGTTTTTAATTTCTTCTTTAGGTGGGTCCCACCCTAAAAGGCCATGGGCCTTGGTTTGGGCTTGGTATGGATTGTGCTATGGGTTAATGGGTTTGGATCTTGGGTGTGGTTTGTGGTCATGGGCTTGGGCCCTTAAGGCTTATGAGCTATGTGAACACCTCATTTTTACACCCCTAAAACCCCACTTATCTTTTATATTTTATTAATTATTTTAATTTTAATTTAATTTTATGTTTGTTTTGAGAGTAAAAGAGTTGGATTCGAGAGAGAGAGAGAGAGAAAGATCTCCATTACTTGTAATCCCAAATCCAAAGCCCCCACTTATCTTGCACAGCTAAGCCTGGCCCATTCTTTAGTGTCCAAACCCTAGCCTTAGTTCATTTTATAAAATCTCAAGTCCTAAACCGGTTTAAACCCTCAAATCTGTTAAAGCCTAAGCCCATTTTCGAATCTCATTGGCCCAAAACCCATTTCACATGACCCATATAATAAAACCCAAATCCATGTTTCCCCCAAACAGTATAAAAGCAAAGAGAAGGGCGTAAAAACCCTATTTTTCATTCGGTGAAACCAGGGGAGCCGCCTCCCTCGCTTCTTCTTCTCTTCTATTTCCCTTCTCCTTCTTCTTCAATTTGCAGTAGCAATATCTTGGGTGTGAAACATCACCAATACAACATTATCCAACTTTGCACCCCTCCTTCATCGCCGGCAACTAGCATTTCCAGCATCTCCTTCACACAGTAGCAGCAACAGCTGCTGCCCCATCTTCTCCGGCGAGAAATCCGATCAGTAGGCCCTCCATTGCCTGGACCACAACCCGTGTAACAGTAGCACCTATTTCTTACCTTGGCTTTGAATCTCAGATCGGGCTTTCAAGCTAAGCTCCGGTCATCTTCTCCAAACAGATCTGGTACATAGCCATCCATCTATCGCAGCTCCGGCGACTTCCATCCCTTCCGGCGAACCAGTCACCATCGACTACACCTTCCAATCCATCACTCGCCTTCTCTGCTTTCTTCTTCTGTTTACGGCAGCAATAGGGAGCTCCCTCACACTGGCAGCCACACCTCCGATCTTCCATTTCCGAACTCCATCACCACTGCAGTTCCACCGTAGCACCTCCATCACTGGTTTCCCGCCGGCGAGCCTTTTTTTGCTCAGTTGTTCTCCGGTCATCTTCTCCGACAAATCCAGCCAGCTCCTTACCCTCTCGTTCATCAGCGTCTCCATCTCCGGCAATCATTCCTTCTGGCGAGTTGAACCAGTCCGGCAGATCCCATCTCCAGCCCCAATCCTTACCTTGGCCGGTACTTCTCGATCTGTTTCAGCTAGGACTCCAACTCCGTCGAGCTGAAAACTTCCGGCCAGCAGCTTCATTTCATTTCAAACAAGCTGATCGGGCTTCATCACATGCAGATTTTTTTTTTTTTAATTTTTTTTTTTGTAATCCCTTGTTCTGGGGAGTGATTGTTGTGAGGGTTTCTTCCATCTATCTTTTCTTGGATCATCAACAGCAGCAGTAGCACCACTGGCCACTGGCCTTCTTTCTATTATCTTCACGACAGCCGCACGCAGGTATGCATTCTCCCTGTTTATCTATTTTATTTTATTATTTTTTTACATGTTAGAAATTAAATGTGAGGAGGGAGTGTTGGGGATTTGAATCTTTTGGGCCCTTGGATCGGGCCATATGTTGGTGAATTGAGGCCCATAAGCCCCTAGAATCATTTTAGAATTTTTTGGGCTTACCTTTTAAGGTCTTGGAAAGATAGTGGACCAAAGCCAATTGACCATTAGTGGTCAATGGGCCTTGGCCCATTAACTTTCTCTTTGGGCCCCATTTCTTTTGTCATGTATGTATGTATTATCCATGTGTGTGCAACAGTTTCCTATTTTGCCTACACTGGGCATTTAGGTAGTCTTTTAACTTACCTCGTTAATTAGTCCAACAAAAAAAAAAAGGAAATCAAAAATATATATATATATATAAAAATAAAATAAAAACAAAAATAAATTAAAGGTACGGGTCTATCTCCCCTTGGGACCTAGAGCAGGGTCCGTATTTAAACCATAACCTCTTTTGGTTTAAGGCCGCTCGATCCGCCCTGCTCTTTGCCTTTAAGTTAATTAAGTCAGTTAGACCTTATTTTCTTTTTTGCCTACCTTGGGCACTTAGGTTAGTTTTTGACTAGTTGAACTTGCTAAAATTAAAAAATACAAAAAAAAACCAAAAATACAAAATAACAAAAACATTCAAAAAATCTAAAAATGAAAAAATGACCAACCATAATAAATGAACACCCCCTAGAGCTCCCCCACGAGCACCTAGCTACGCAACCATCTCCCGGAATGAGATTCATAAATCTCAATTCCGCTTCCCCCAACTCAAGCACGAGTTGGAAGTGACCACACTCCGAAACGAGTATAAAAACAGTCACCACCCCGAACTACTATTAGGGTCTGATTCCGACTAACCGGATAAGTAGGCAGCCCGAATCAGGGTTCGACTCCAACCAAAGATAAAATTTTTACACCTCATATTGATTTGTGTTTGATTAGCAAAATTAATAATTGTTTAGGAAATTTTAAGTGATTTTTAAATGTTTGGCTTAGACCTAATGAGTAGGTTACCATCATTAGATGGAGGTCCTGGGGTGCCTAACCCCTTCCTCAGGACCTAAATGGATCTTTTACCTAGACTACTTTGGACCGTAGACCCCTATTTTGGATTTATCTCGGGATCCTACTTCCCCTAAGGAGGTGGCGACTCTCAGAATAAATTTA
This sequence comes from Tetracentron sinense, assembly GCA_015143295.1. Taxonomy (NCBI): domain Eukaryota; kingdom Viridiplantae; phylum Streptophyta; class Magnoliopsida; order Trochodendrales; family Trochodendraceae; genus Tetracentron; species Tetracentron sinense. The sequence goes on along the minus strand of CM026568.1, from coordinate 36,079,429 downwards.
GCGTTATTCCTCTACTCTCGGACCTTATCTCGACACTTAGAGATGAGAGGGGAGGAAAGACGGTAAATTTATGTGTTTACAAGCTAGGCTTGTCGGCTAAGGGCTTCGGCCCTTGAAGCTTTAGCAAGGTTTGGGCTAAATCCTAAGGCCTTGGCAAAAAAAAAACAAAACATGGGCTTTGGGCCGAGATTGTGCCATGTGTTCTAGGTTAGACTGAGGGTTCAGGCAAGCTAACCATGGTTAAGTATATTAACCGTGGTTAAAACGAGGTGTAAAAATTGGGTGCTTACACTCACGACCCGCGACTGAGCCCGAGCTCATCCTAATGAGCATGTATCCCGAGCTATGTCTTTAGAGCTACGTCCTCAAAGCCACATTTACAAAGACACGTCCTAAGATCACGATTCCCGAGCACAACTCCTCAACCCCATCCTTGAAATGAACACGTCCTTATGTCTTCGAGTTACGTCCCCTAATGGTTATGCACGATGCTCTCGACCTGTATCGACCTCTGACAACCAACTATGCTCTATTAAATGATCAACAATTGCACGATAAGTACATCTGAGACTCTAATGCTCATATGTTTATGCCTTCTATTGACTGACTCCAATGAAACATCTATAATAGGATAGACGACCACCCACCTTACGGAGGACAAACCCGTGATGAGTTGAGGATAAACCCGAAGCTAAAACCATGAATGAACCCATGTAGAATGCCACCTCCTTCGTCAAGCATACCGTACTGTCAAGTATAGAGAACGGATGCTCACCGACCGACTATACAGGGCCTGAATCATGCTGCCCTCAAAAGGTATCATTCGTTCTAGAAATTTCCCTTTGCATTAAGTATTAGTCGTAGCATGCATTCCTGTATGGAGATGCTTCTTCGTCCTCTAAATGAATTATCAGATGAAATATCAAAAGAAATGTCAAAATCATATAACGAATGAACTAACAAAAGCGACGTTAAATGAATGCTCAACGAATTGTCAAACCTCGACAAATTGTCAAACCTCGACGAATACTTAATGGATTGTCGAAACTTGATGAACGATTAATGAATTATCAAACGAATATCCAATGCAATGTCTGATAAAAGCTCAATGAATTGTCTAAAAACATGTCTCAAATTAATTGTCATGACGTTTCATATGAACGTGGTACTCACCACGGAGCACGAACAAATGAAATGTCATCCAAACCAAGTGTTCTCTTAACTGAGGATTCAAGGTTCAGCCTACGAAAATTTCATCTGATTAAATCGCATTTACGATGTATTGTCTTACTATATCTCCATGCTCATGCTTACATGTTTATGTTTCCGTGCTTATGTCATCGTGCTTATATTTTCCGTGTTCAAAGTTAGTTATCTCGTGATCATACGTCCGCTCTTATGCTCGTCATAGTTGTAAAAAGGAAGATCAAATGTAAAGACAATGTAAAAGCAATGTGCAAAATTTAATGTAAAGACAATGTGCAAAAGTCAATACAAAGAAGTGTAAAGAGACATTATATTCATAAAACATCCAAACGACGAACAAGGCGATTACAAGAGAAAGAAAAAACAAAGGATCATGCGAGCCGAATGCGACCATTACATCAAAAAGAAAGGATCAAAAATTTAAGGTAACAATCAAGTCTGCTTCCTGAGCCGACAAAATGATGTGCCACAAGAAACTCTTCAGGTCTAGATACAAACTCGACGGGAGGTGCACTAGGCTCAATAGAAGGCTCAAATCGTCGTGGGGCACGCTCGACAGTGAGAGGGATTATCCATGGTTTTGAAATTCATCCCTCTCTGAGATACTGATGAAAGCGAAAGAACAACCATCCTGAATGACTTTATCTCAGGAATCCTTGATCGGTGCTTTAAAATTCGGGAAATCTTTATTTGCTCATCACAGTCCTTTGCCATCTCCTTTTTCTGAATTTTCAAGGACATCACGAACAGTAGACACAAGCCAGTTTGTGAAGTCAAGATCAAAAAAGATTACCAGAGCAAGAACTTGTTAGAAGTTTGAAGAAAGGTCTAGAAGTTGGAGAAGACAAGGTTGCACTGATGCTTGATCACAAAGAGGTTCTTTGGGTTGGCAAGGTATCAGTATGAATAAAAATCGAAATGAAGAAATGAGGACTATCTCATCTTATTTATATAAGAATCAACAAATGTCAAGACGAGAATACCCTCCATCTCCACCCTACACGGGTATATACGCAAAGGCACGATGGTAATGCGCAGAATTGAAATCGGCATGTTAGAAGAAAATTACGACAGGACGAGATTGACCCCCATCTTTGCCATACATGTATGAAAGTCCAGGGATATGATTGTCTTCCTCTATGCTAGGCTAACCATACAAGCTTTTGCATGCATCGAGTCTCGCAAGCAGTAATGATGATGACCTACCAACATTAAATGAAACACGACTGTTCGTCATGCGTATGGAACAATTGCATACAACTGTCAAGACAGTCCCAATGTTCATAAAGTGCATGCAACGTTTTGCCTTCCACGGGTCAGCAGGTATTCTCCCACGTCAATCTTCAAATTAATTTACGATACTCCGAATGGACGTTCCAAGCATCGTAAATGGACAAATTATAATGGATATAATTCGTAAAATGAGCAAGTATGGCAAGGGCGAGTATAATATTTGTGCTCCGGAGGGCGATGTCAGAATTCTTCGTCATTAGGACGGTATCAGAATTCGTTGTATCAGGACGGTATCCGAATTCGTCATCATCAGGACGATGTCGTTACTCGTAGTCAAGGCATGATATCAGTATTCGTGGTTGAAGGACGATACCAACATAGAAGATGATATTAACGTGAAGGATGAGACTAACGTAGAAGACGGAACCGACTTTCAGGACAAAGTAATCAGGAGGAGATCACTATACTCTGACAATTAGGAGTTAATGATGATCATCTCATCCCACAATCAGTCCAAAACTGACCTGAAGAAAGTAGACTTACACGTGTGGCAAGTGTCAAAGAAAGTAGGCTTACATGTGTGGCACATATGAAGGAAGATTCGTCTAATATATTTGGTAATGATCACATAGATAGTGATAAGATCATGCATGAGCATTAATGTGTTGCCTAAGTATTGACCCTAGAGGGGGGTGATTATGGTTCATGGCAAAATTAAAATTTATTCTACTTCCCTAAGCAGAATTTCAACTTAAGCAAGTTAAAGAGAAATAGAGACTATGCAATTCTACTCAAGCATTCAAGGCAATAAAGTAAGAGATAAAGTTAGAGAGATGCAAACACATAGACACCAAGGATTTGTTCACGAGGTTTGAAAACTTGTCTGCATCTCCACCTTTCAGCTTCCCGCTTCAAGGAATTCTCAAATTGTATAGACTTCTTGCGGTCAAGTCCTAACCTTGCTAATGAACAATCCTCCTTAGACTTAGCCCCCTTTCCGAGTAGAGGCCAGACCTTTAAAATCTTCTTCACAGGCGAGATCAAGCCTTTACAAAGCTCTCCAGCTTCACGGACAAGAGTCCCTCGGACCTCTTGAATTGAACACACTTAGACAAGTGATTTGAAAGACTGTAGAGGCTCCTTACACGAGCTGATTAGTCCCTCTTAGCTCACTTGAAGATCTCCCAAAGATTGAAGTTGAATAGCTCAAGAACTGGGAGTTAGGGATTCTAGATTCAACTTTGATAAATTTAGAAATCTAAGCTTGGAGTGAATGATCTAGAATGATTGAAATTCTTATTTTGTTAATAAATCATCTCATTTTATAGCCCAAGAATTTTCATGGCTGTTGGAGTAGCATTTAATGCAAAAAGAGCCGTTGAAAAATAGTCATTTATAGAGTCAAAATGCTCCGTCCTAAGCCATTCGGTCATCCGAATGGTTCATTCAGACGTCCTAATGGTGATCCCATTTCCTGGGTCGTCCGGATGCTCCGTTTTTGCTTCTCGATGTTTCAATCATAACTTTTGATTGAATTATCGGAATTAGACGATTCAACTTCCAGTTGACTCAAAATTCAAAGAGGAACAATTTTGTGTCTAATGTAAAAATCCTAACTGTACTTTATTTTTAGTCTAAGTGGGTCTCAACATTGACTGGTCCATCCAGTCGATTGAATGGTGCACCATTTTGTCTCCTTCAGTATTTTGATCATAACTTTTGATTGTCTTAATGAAATTAGGTGATTCAACTTCCTATTCCGGTTAAAATTCAAAGGAAAATAATTTTGTGTCTAATGATCAAATCCTTATCTGCTTTATTCATGGTCAAAATGGGTTCCAAAGTTGACTAGTTTTTGGAACCCATTGCCAGACGGATTTGGAGATTCTTGATTCGGTCGACCGAGTGAACCTTTCGGTCGTCCGAATGATCAAATTTCACCAGAAAAACCCATTTTCTTATTTTGATATGATGGGAGTGATTTTCTTGGTCTTTTCCTTTATCTGTAAAGAGATAATTATCATGTTTAGGTCCTTATATTGATTTTCATAATGGGTCTTAAGGAACCTATAGTCAATCTTAGTAATTGAGCATTCAACTTCACCAAACTATGAAGAATTCTTAGAAAAGTCACTCTAGACTCAATAAACATAAACCATTAAACCTTCTTGAGTTTTCATTCTTGACCTTGAACTTGATTTGACTTTAAGCTTCATGATCTTCTTTCTTTTTTGATCCAACTTGGACTATGGCTTGGGATCTACAAGATATTCAATTTGATTTCAAAGTGATTCAATGGCTTAACTTTGACTTGCTTGATGAATTTTCTTCATAGATGATCTTTTCATGCTTTTTTCATTGAATGACTTGCTAATGCTCTTGGTTAACTGAAGTTCACTTAAACTCATAGAGATATTAGTAACACAAATATCCTTTCATTATTGTGTTATCATCAAAATCAAGATGAAGACTTTAGGTAGAAACCTAAAAGCTAACATAATGAGCATACAGAAGCATCCGAACTCGGACCTATAAATATCCCAGATCTCCCACAAAAAAAGGAGAGAGAAAAAGAGCGGAAAAGAGGGGGAAAGACTACTGAATCTCTACCATGGGGGCCTTTCATCAAGGAGAAAATCTTACTCAAAAAACAAATGCCCTAAGACATTCTCTTTTTCAAAGCTTGTTCTTTATATTTTATCTTCAACATATACTGACTTGATCGTCGGAGCACTTTGACAAGAGGGGCCCCCACCCGCATCAACAAAGGCGAACTATGATCATGCTTGCATCCTTTTACCAGTTAACCTGAGCTATTGACTTGTGGCGATCTTCAAAGAATTTCCCCCACAGATTTGTAAGTTAGTCAACTTACCAAAATCACCAGTCATGTGCGCCGTAGCCTTGTGTCTGAAAACCATGCAGTATCTCGAATAGGGGCGGAGCCAAAGTCGTTTACAAAAGACAAAAAGAATAACTCAAAAGAAGGAATGCTAGCCCTACTCTCATTCAAACTTTACTCTCACCTTCTACTTTCAGGTGGTTGGTGAATGGTGAGAGTAGAGTTTGAGTGAGAGTAGGGCAAGCACTCATAACTCAAAAGTACCCAACCATGTCACAAGTAAAGAAAGAAAAAAAAAACTTTTTAACTCATTTGTACAGGGAAAGAGATAAGACAAGAGACTGTTTCACAGTCAATTGCGATTGAACTCAAAGTGAGTTCAATCGCACCCACAAGCTAACAAGTGTCTCTTTTAACTTTTATTAACTGTGGTTAAGATTTACTAACTCTTAAAGGCTCAACAATCCAACCATGATTTTTAGGAAAAAAATATTAATTTTTTAAAACTTTGGTTAAGAAATTTTAACCCTTCGAGTTAATATTTTTTTTTTCTAAAAACCAAGGTTAGATTGTTGAATAGTAAAGGTTAATGAATCTTAACCACAGTTAATAAGGGTTAAAAGGGACACATGTTACCTGTGAGTGAGATTGAAAGATGAACCCATTACTCGAGGAAAAATTTTTCTCGGGGGCAAAGCCCCCGAACCCCCAAACCCATGTATTCGCCCCCCTAATGAAAATTTCCAAATCACACATATAGAACAGAAAATTTCAAGATTTTTAACTAGATGAGATCGATCATATATAGAACAGAAAATTTCCTAAATTCCTAATCCAGGTGCGATCGATTGTCAGTCTCCTATGATCAATCATATGCTATGTTTTCCACCCTTTTTTTGCTTAAGCATTTTAAACACTCCACATAGCTTAGATATAATTAAACATATATAATAACATAATCAAAGATCATTCTACCCTCATCAAACAAGAATTCAGATTCGAGTCTCTACAGCTAGTGTGGAAATGAATGGTCATAGATTGTAGATCATAATAATAGCATGATCCCAAATAATTTAGGAAAATAGCTAATGTACTCGTGGTTCCTACCATCTTGTAACAGAATGGCCGGTCCTCATTGGTCCACGCCCCAATTTTAAATACTCACCCACTGTGGTTAAGATTCACTCACCCTTAGGTTAAGTAATCCACCTATGGTTTTTCAAAAAAAAGAAAAACCAAAATCTTAGTTTAATTTAGTTAAGCTTAACCAAGGTTAAAAGGGTGTTAAAATGGACCGAGGTCACGGGGTAAGATATGAAAAAGACCCATGGGTCCGCTAAGTAGTGCTCAATAATTTATGATCCTTGCCAAATAATTTATGAGCAGTGATTAGTGGGCCCATGGGTCTACCACCTATCTTACCAGTATCCTCGTGTCCTTTTTAACACTCCTTTAATCCTAGTTAAACTTAATTAAATTAAAGTTAAGATTTAAAAAAAATTGGATTGCTTAACCGGCTGTATGAATCTTAACCGCATATGATTAATATTTAAAAGTGGGGCGTAAACCAACGAGAATTTGCCATTTCGTTAAATAATGGAAACACAGGTACGTCAAGTATTTTTCATAATTTTATGAGCCTTGCTTTGGGCTCCTTAATTACCCTAGGCCCTAGGGCCTTATTGTGTATCGCTTAGGTTCGCATGGAGCATGCTTGCGGGAGACTGGGAGTTACCTAGTTAGCTTTAGCATCACTTCCTGTTTTCTCCAGCAGGGTAGGATCGTAATTTTATTCCTCTAACAGACACTGGCACAAAGCCCTAATTTCATTTGGCGGGACGAACAGACGAACAGAGTCATGAACCTCTAATTTTCCTCCTGAAAATCCTAAACTTCACTCTGAAGAATAAATTCATGGAGGCCAAGAACGAAACCCTGGAAGAGCCTGCATTGCCTGCAAAACGAAAACCCAATATCGACTGCGTAGACGAGCGGAAGAAGAAAAAATCAGAAAATCCTGATATCAATCCTTCCGTTGTTGAAGAGAAACGCAACAAAGATGAGATAAGCGAGAAAGATAACGAAGATGATGTCGAAGACGAAGACGAAGACGAAGACGAAGATGCCGATGATGATGATGAGGAGGAGGAGGAGGAGGAGGATGATCAAAGTGAGCATTCGAATGGAAAATCTGTGGTTGATAGTAAGGGAAAAGGGATTATGAAGGAAGACAAAGGGAAAGGGAAATCGAAGGCTGAAGATGGGAGTGACGACGATTCCAGTGAGAGTGGAGCCCAGTCCGACGATGATAGCGATTTCTCCGATGATCCGCTTGCCGAAGTCGATCTGGATAACATTCTTCCTTCGAGGACTCGGAGACGGGTTGCTCAGCCTGGAGCTAATCTCGTTAATGATATTGACGACAACGATGACAGCGACGATAGTGATGCTTAGGTGGAAGAAGGTTAGTAAGGCTAAGCTACATCCATTTTGGATTACGAAGTTCATGTGGGAAACTAGGATGCGATTTTACTAATTATATGTTTTATGATGCAATGTAGTATGCTTGATCTCACGATATTACACAACTAGTTACGGTTCCCATTGATTCTCCTAATCATCTTATAGTTTGACGTTCTGTTGTGGTGCATATGATTTCTCTGATCCAGGGTGCCAAAGTTAAATTCTTCCGTCTTTAGTTGATCAACAAGTTTAGGTTTGCTTTCTTTGTATTCTTGATGCTTGTAGTGTTCTGTTGTTGTTGGGTCTTTGAAGCCTATGAACTCTCTAGTAGCTAATGTCAAAGATTTTCTTAATTTGATTCTGAACCCTGCCCTGTAGTAGCTAAAGAATGGGGTTTTGGACTTCCTAGGCAGTAATTTTCTAAAATTCCAAGCAGTTTCAATATGATTATTATGACATCTATGTTTCAACTATGTCTATGTGACTAGTAAAACGTTTCCAAGTCCAAGTGTTCAACTGCGTCCATTACTCACATAATGTGAGTAATGGAGGCAGTTGAACACTTGGACTTGGAAATGTTTTTCTTGGAGGCCAAACTTAGATAGGAAACATGCTGAGACTCCGAATTTGGTCTAGTTTGGAAACTTGCAAACTGTTCGACAGTGCGAGAAGTTTTATCTACTTGTGTCTTGTAAAGTGCTTTCTAGTTTCTACGAGGGAAACCGGCCTCCTTGAGTTACTTCGAGGATAACAAACCTCCTTGAGAGAAACTCGCCTTTTGATTTAATTGATTGATGCCCAAGTACAGATTTAAGATGAGTTTAAATAGAGAAGACTTCTTCTCATAACCACCCACTACCTATAACTAACCCCTAACTCTAACCAACCACTAACCCTAACCAATCTTAACTCTAACTCTAACCAACCCTAACTCTAGTCACATAACATACCCTTCCCCTTATAGAAATCTTGTCCTCAAGATTTAGAAATTTTTTTAAAATTTTTTTTACATAAACAAAAATCCCCAAGTAAAAATCCACCATTGTTAGGCTTCCTTGTACGATGATTTTCACCATAAAAAAACACAACCCCGATTTGTCTTGATTTTTGATTGATGATTGTGATTGTGATTGAATTTGAACACTTGAAATTTTATATACTGCATCTTCAACTTCATTTTGCACAATATTCTTGACTCCTTTTGTTGCGTCGTCAATTTTATCTTACACAATATTCTTCACTCCTTTTGCTGCATCTTCAACTCCACCTTGCACATGATTCTTGATTGCATCTTCAATAGCATCTTCTCTACTAGTGTAATTTTTTTTTTTTTAAATGTAGTTTTGATGGCTGAAGATTTTTCATTCATAATTCTCAGATCATCATTAATAACCCTAAAATCTTCTCGAATCTCCTTCCAAGTATAAGTGTCCATGCTTTGATAATGGATCGGCCTGACTCTTGTTAGCAATGTAACGTGCTTTCTAGTTTCTTCGAGGGGAACTGCCCTCCTTGAGTTACTTCAAGGGTAACAAACCTCCTTGAGAGACTCTCCTTTTGATTTAATTGATTGATGCCCAAGTACAGATTTAAGATCAATTTAAATAAAGAAGACTTCTTCTCATAACCACCCACTATAACTAATCCCTAACTCTAACCAACCACTAACCCTAACCAATCTTAACTCTAACTAACCCTAACTCTAGTCACATAACATGTCTTTTGGAGTTGTAGCTTCCAGAAAACATGAGACTTCCTCCTAATTGTGGACATGCAAAAGTGGTCACCTGTCTCTAATTGGGTTCTAGTATATCACCACACATGGATGAGATGTGGATGGTTGTGATTGAGTTCCATACTCTTCCCTTGGATTATGCACTGCAAGATTTTTCCTAATTGACTTAAGAAGACGAAGGTATAGCAATCTTCCATAAATTATCATCTCCTGCTGGCTGCAGGCTAGCAATGATGTTTATGGATTCTCCCTCAGTAGCAGCCATGAATCATCGGTGCATATCAGTTCCACCACAGATCTATATGCTGTCTGGTTGGCCTCTGGCTTGTAATGATATTCAAGGGTTTTCTCTCGGAAAATAATCACCCCCTCGGTCGGTGGCTTGATGAGGGGCGTCTCGGCTCCCCTTTTCTTGCCATGTGTCCCTCTTTTAACTCTCTTTAACTGTGGTTAAGCTTCACTAACCCCTAGAGTTCACCCATCTACCCTTGGTTTTAAAACAAAATTGAACCATAGGGTTAAAAGAATTTAACCCGAATTTATGGCAGGTGAAGGTGTGGCTTTGTGAGAGCGAGGAGCAATAGTTCGCTCCTTGCCCTTGGAGCGAACTATTGCTCTTCTCTCTCAGGAATGTGCTTGTTAGAACTGCACTTCGAAGTTTGAAACATGGATGAATCTGACCAATCCAAAATGACTTGGTCTTAGACACTGTGTACCCTATCTCTAAAGACTGGGCACTGCAAAGATAAATCTCAAAAGACTAAATCCTGAAACTTCTTGGCACAAATCATAGATTTCTCTTGCTAGAACTGCTGAAATTCATCTTGATTTTTCTATAAGCTGAAAAAACATACAAGTATGAAGATGCGTAAATTCTCTTAATACACAATCTTGTCATTTATGCTCATGATTATTTAATTCCTCACACGACTAACATATTCGATAGTTTCAAAACTTTCTTACAACCAAGCATTGCCGGAAGCCTTCCTTTCATTTGCAGCCTTATAGTTGTGATTTTCTGCAGCACACATCAAACAGGAAAAAATGCACTCTCTGTCATCATAGCTCTCGGGAGCTTATTTCCTTGATGATACACCAGAATTCACCGTCAAGTAATCATAGACTAGAATCTTCTAATGTCATCAATCACTATATAACCTAAAGATAGTCTACTCTATTTCACATTTCCTGGAGGACTTGTTACGTGAAATTGCAAATATGTAACTGGTCATCCTTTTCTACAGTCAATGATTGTGCCAGAGTTTAGAGTCCTATATGCCTTACATCAAAGGGTGCTCTACTTAGGTTTGTAACCTTCATTCGATGAATTTATGTTCATCTGTTAACTCCATGAACTAGGAATTTCTCTTGGAATGTTTTCCATCTATCACAAACATCAGAATCTGGCGAATCAAAAGGAGTATATTGGGATGCATATAAATTTTAACCACTATCTTCTTTCACCTTCCCCCTAATCCTTAACACAATCCATCAAAACCCAATTCAAACAAACTTTAATTCCCAAATCATATTTATGACAGCATGACTTCGACCGCACCCATGGAGACTTGGACTTCACTATAGATAGTGTTCAGTATTTTATTCTGAAATCTACATTTCTCCTTGGCACCACTAACTTTTCTTTCTGTTAATTTCTTCTCAATGTCATAATTAAACTGTACATCATGAAGTGTATTCCTAACAACTTTTATTTATAGTTTTCATTTAATCTATTTTGGTCTTCACTCCTGCTGTATACATTCTATTAGCACTAGTAAATCCTAGTGGAAAAACTCTCAGATCAATCTCTTATTTAGAATTATTTGCATGGAGAAAACACAATCCCCTGTCATCACTGACTTATTCTACCTTGATACCGTCCAACCGACATCCAATGTCATAACAGTTTCTGCTATCACATGCTCAATAGTTCACACTTGATGAAACTTTCTATGGTCCAGCGAATTTCAACGGCACGTTTTCTGTGACTGACTTTTTGATGGGTGGAAGAATATGATCAACCAGCTAAAATAATTCATTACGTTTAGATAAGGTACATCTGCTCGCAGATCTTCATAGTAGTGACTAGGAAAAAGAGAAAAAGTGGGAATGGGGTCAAATACTAGTTCTATAATGGAACAGTTGCATCCTGAACAGGGATCCACTACAATGGCTATTTAAAATCCTTGGATAAAATTGAACATTTCAATGGTCTGTATCACCTGTTCACAATCTACAATATGATCAACCAATGATTCCAACCTTTGCTGCTTTAGGGCTACTTCTTTAGCGTGGAATAAGAGCCATTCAATCGAGAGCATTATACTTCCGTCCATAGTTACCAGGTTGGCAGCTGAAAATTATCCATCTAGGAAAAAAATTCAGAAACAATTGACAAAATTCGGAAAATAAATTGAAAAAATATCGGGCAAAATATGAAATTTTTTTATGAAATAAGATTTTCATTTAAAAAAAAAATTATAAACTAATATATTTTATATATTAGACATTTATTTGAGACTTTTTCAAAAAATTCATGATTAGTTTGCGAAATTTGTGACATTTTGAAAATACTTTGTGAACTAATTGTTCAACGAAGAAGCTGTGAGTGAATTTATTTGGGACTTTTTGAGAAAAACGGAAATTTCATTACCATGCTTTTTTGGCCCAACAAAATGTCCAATCTTGTGGTAATGGAACTCACATGCTCTGTTGTACGGTACTAACACTTTGATTTATTGTTTTCTTAGGTAGTTTGTAATAACATTCTTCAGTTAACTATAGTAATCATGGTTAAGTTGGTTGAAGTACACTACTTAATGGACTTGGTTTTCAAAGTGTGTGATGAAAATACTGCACGATGACAATATCATCACCCTTTTAATTCCACTTCTCTAGGAGTTTGAATGGGCTGTCTTAAAAAAAGGGCCCCCACCGTCTGTTGATGCGGGGTCTACCCCTGTCGAATGTGGGCCCACCTGTTTAAAGCACAAACGGGCTGTTGCCCATCGGATGATCCGAACTCCTTCACTAGCATTCATTGCATTGCATGCCACTGGATTCTACTACTATTCTTCCTCCACCAGTTATCATCTATTCTAACATATTTCATTGCATTGCATATCAGTTGACTATATATTTTTTTTTTGGGTAGAGGCATCTTTTATCTACATCAGCATGGTCAGTGTGTCAGAGGTTAGCTTGGGCAGTGGAGCTCTTGCAACTCATACCCTTGGGGGGAGTGGATCCCCCGACCTTCCTCCATCGAAGGCCAGACCCCTACCACTCACGCAAGAGGCAGGGGTGTTATATCAGTTGCATAGTTAATAGAGCATTTTTATACTTTTGATATTTTCTTGTTATAGATTGTGGTACATGAGCTTGGTTGGGCAAGGAGGTCATCGGGCAACAACATTATGGGGGAGTGCTTTATGTGTTGGAGGGGTGATATATATATATATATGCGTAGTGTTCAGTTTCCGATATAAATTGGCCCCGAAAACGCCTAGGTAAACACTAGGTATAGAGTCTTGAGCTGGGTCATCCACAGTTTGAAAACCCTCTTGCCCAGCCACTTTGGAGAATGAGCTCATGTGGCGACATTTATTAAGCATAATCGCTATGATTGCGCATCTTCCTTTTGTCTACATGATAACAACAACAGCTCCACTTGGATTTTATTCTCATGCACAAGGATGATATTTTGATGTGGTTGTTATAGTGCTTAGGTGAACTAGTGTGTTCAGGGCATGATAATCATATGCATCTTTTAAGCACGCTTATAGTATACAAGGAACAAGTGGTCAGCTGCGAATAGATATTAAAGTCAAAACTCAACTCAAGGAAAATTTTCTTTTGCTAGAGTTTTTAGTACATTTAAACTGTTCAGAAAAGCATGTTTAGGAAAAAGATTTGTTTTTTTTTTTTTTTCTCAAATTTCGTTTTTGTTATAAAACCTCTGCCTATTTTGTGGGGGGATGGTTTGGTGTCTAAGAACGTGCTCATCCTGGTGGTGGTGGCCACAATGCAGGTGGCAATGGAGGAGACGGTTGTTGCGATGGTGGTGTAGTGGTGGCAGTTGTGTGGCTGTGACAGTGAGGCTAAGGCGGTAAACGGTTAGAGCTGACCGTGAATAGCTTGAGCACAACTCGTTAAAAGATCGCTAATAAATAATCGATCACTAGATATAAGATAAAGTAGGCTTGTCAATTCTCATAACTTCAGAGAAAATTGTATCTAGACCTACTTTGTAAAATATGGATGTCAATCCGGCCCTTTGATGGGGGCCTAGCCAGGTTCGGCCCTAAGCCCATAAAACAGAGGTTTTTTTTTCCCTTAAGGCCCGTAACTTTGGTAATTTTTGGAACCAGAAGGTAGAGCTTTTTACTAGACGGTAGACTACATTTATGTCATCCCACCCCGGTTAGAGTTTTGGCCGGTTCCCTGGGGAGTCGGATGTACTGGAGGCTCAGCTCCTCAATCCCCACTCCTGTAGTGGAATCCTTGCATGTAAAGGCTTTCAAGGTTTCTTCTAGTTAAATGATATCCTTCAATAAAAAAAAAAAAGAGGTGCAGGGCTGGGACGCCTCCTGGCTTTGGCCCATAGGTCATATCTCTCATTTGTGAGAGGACTCGAGTTCAAGTCTAGGGGTGTGGCGTTGGGACCCACCATTAGTTCTAACCTAACTTACTAATTGGGGTTGTGGTCTTAACGGTAACCTAACTTACTAATTGAGGTTGTGGTCTTACGGTAAGCAAAAGTGCAGGGCTGGGAAGCAACACTTGCTCCATTGGTTGAGTGTGCTTGGCGTCACTCACTTAACCTGGGATCAAGTCTTGGGAGGGTGTAATGTTGGTAAATCCACTCGATTGCTAACTGAGGCTGTGATCTAACCATATATCGATCACCCAAAAAAAAAAGTGTGGGCCAGTGAAGGGTTAAGGTCTTATTTGGCCTAGCCTTCATTCACCGAGGTGAGACCCTAGCCCTCAGAAAGCCTAAACTGATTTGGCCCAAGCCCTACCCTTAAGGGCCAAGGCCGAAAGAATCTATATCATATTTTAGTGATTTATCTCATTGATTACCAACCTGACCTACAACTCCTTTCGAGGGTTTACCATTAGATTGTTAGTATTTATCGGTTAGATTTATAAAAATAAAAATGAGAAAAAAGGTATAACTTACAAGTAATAACATTAGAATACTTTGGAAGGAGATTATACTATTAGTCAATTACACACACGTAGATTTAGTCTCTTTAAGTTATTATGAATCTTGTTATTATATTATATACTAGTAGAGATCCCATGCAATGCACGGGTGTGAATAAAATAAAAATCTCTACATCTCTCTCTATCCCTCTTATCACGATCTCCTAAAATTTCTCTCTACATTCTCTCTCTATCTTTTTTATCTCTCTCTTTATCCCTTATCATAATCCCCTATAATCTCTCTCTACATTCTATATCTCTCTTATTACAATCTCTTAAAATCTTTCTAATGACTTTTGAATTGTGAAAAAAAAAACGTATATATAGTTTTTGAATTGAGAATGAGATGTGTGTGAGAGAAAGAGTTAACGGTTGAGATTTTAAAAAGGGTGTCACGTGGCATCCTTAAAATAGAATTCATAAGATTCCTATGATTAAAGATTGGAGAGTAAAGAGAGGGGGTTAGGTGGCACTTATTTGTCGGGGTTAGGTGACACTTATTTCTTTATATTATAGATAGATGCAATATATATTATATATATAAGTGAAAGGTGTGGTGGTGTGGCCTCTCAGTGGAGGGAGATTTGGAGATCCAATTCCCCTGCAGTCGTAGGTATGAGTCGTCGCAAGAGCTCCAATACCCAAGCTAACTACTAACCATACTAACGTAGATAAATGATATCTGAAGTTCCGAACCAAAAAAAAAAAGTGGAGGGGTGAGCCAGTGCTTATTAGTCTTGGTTCTCAAATAAGAAGGCCTTTAAAATTCAGGCTCAGCTCTGTACTATTTATATACTATGGGTAGGGCTGTAAACGGAGCGGATATTGGTATATCCGAATTTGTATCCAATTATATATCCGGATATCCGAATCCGAATAAATATCCGGCGGATTATGAAATATGATATCTGTATCCGACTCTGATTAAAATATCCGGATTCGAATAGTATCCGAATTATCTGATTAAGTTTTAAAAAAATTAAAAAATATAAATTTTTATTTAAAAAACAAATTTTAAAGGTTATATTAATTTTATAAATTTAAAATATATTATTTATATATATTATATAATCGGACGGATATTTATCGGATCGGATATAACAATATCCGAATCCGTATCCAATTATAAACGGATATTATTTTACTATCCGAATCCCCTCGCCATATACCTATACGGATAATTATCCGACTAAACAGATTCGGATACGGATAATATCCGCATCCGTTTACAGCCCTAACTATGGGGGTGGTTTACCACGGTTCGACCCTAGGCTTTCCAGTTTCGGACTCCTATAATCCTATATCATTTTTTTTGGAGGGCATAGTCCTATATCATTGATAGGGCTAGGATGGCAGTTTTCGCTGCTCATAGGTCATAATAATGGGATATTATAATTGGACCCGATTGACGCTCCAGTCTGGCTTGGTTCTGATTAGTAAGGAAAATTAATGATGGGCCTTATAAAGCCTATAGAAGCTCATTAGATATGTACTGGACCCCGCCTGGACCCATCCCTGAACTAATATGATATCTACTAGTGCACAGAGGATGCCATCTATCATTCATGTAGTCAGTGGTCACAGCTCCTGCCCCTCCGAGTTTGTACGATCTCGCATTTCTTGAGACGACTGTCTACAAAGTGTTTGTGGTCCCATACGCCTGAAACTTCAAATAAAGCCTCCATTTTATACCTTCCAATTTTAATTTAGATGCTAAACAGTGCAGCCAGAGAATAACAAACATAGAGACAAGGTTCATTAATGGTGTAACTACATGGCAATTTGCGTTTGCTACGCTCAATGTAGATATCCAAATTTCATGCCAATACCTCATAATCATTGCAACAAACTCGCAATTTAACAGTCCATTAAGATCGATGTTCACACGTCGTAGCACAGGACCACGACTCGCCATGCGTAATGGATGCCTTATGAATGTTGGTATCATTCTTTTCGAAATGTTTTTTATTTTTTTCCTTCAGATATCATCTACCTGTGTTGGTACGATTAGTGGTTAGCTTGGGGATTGGAGCTCTTGCGACTCATTACCCGGGGAGATTGGATCCCCAGACCTCCCTCAATTGACTCAATTGAGAGACCACACCCAATCACTGGCGCAAGAGGCGTGGGTATCTTTTCTCTTTCCGAAATGCTGAGACAGTTTTGTACAACAAATGCATTTTTTTTTCAATGAACTTTGGTTAAAATTAGGATATCAGCTTACTTCAAAGACTTGGCATGGTCGCAATTCTAGCAAATGATGGAAGAGGGCATATGGGGATGGAAATGATGATAAACCCTCTAAAACAGTATATTGATGACTTTCACTATCCTTCATGTTAGTCTCCTTGTAAATATATTCAAGTGGGACTAAAACTATATTAATTAACCACCTTTTTTAGGGTAACCATTCCCCTCACATGTCACATCATTGGATAAAATGTCAGAAATCGAATTTGCGTCATCATCCCATATCGTCGTTAATTTGCGCCCACATTAGCTTAATGCAGACAAAAGAGCCAGCCTAGAAAACCTTCCACTTGAGTAAATTAAACCTAAGGTCCATGATCAACATCAAATCATTCTTATATAATAATTTAGGTTCTCTTACTCCACAATCCACATGTTCTCAGATTTTTATAGTCAATTTCTTAACCATGGGCAAACACAAGACCAAATTAGGGTTTTAAAAATATTTTTGAGCTTAAGACTCATAAGGTAACCAATGGGGGCTTGGTGTGCTGGCCAAGACCAGGGCTCAGGAAGTAGAGGTCTTCAGTTCGATTCTCTCCCCCTATTGGCCACCTTTGAAGATTTATCCCTACTTACCTAATGCGTGTGATTGGGGTCTGCACGTGCCTATTGGATTAGTCGGGTGCTCTAAGCGGCCCAGACACCCAAAAAGACAAACACTCATAAGTTATACCACCATCACACATTGGCACCTCAAGGGTGGCCCACATCAAAGCTAGGAAATCAAATCCATGGGAGATGCCACATGGCACATACTTGTGGAGCATGGTCCACATCTGATCACTCAAAATACCCAACATTTGACTGGAACAGTACATATTCAACATAGAAACGTGTGTGTCACATATTCATTCCCCTTAGGAATAGCATGACATGCCATTACGGCTTCGGATTACCTCTGGGGGATGCCCCCAGGTGGGACCTCGGGTATCCACACATCATTGGGCACTTGGCGATAGAAAGGGGACCATATCTAGGGCATCCACCAAAGGTAATCCGAAGCCTCCCATTACACGTAGACTTGCAACCACTATCTCTAGAGTGGTTCCTAGCTCTTCATTTCCTAAAGTAGCTCATGAAGGTTAATCAGGCTTAGTCCCACTACATCTACCTCAGGTATATCACTTCCCTAAATAATCAAAAGGATAATGCTTCTAAGACCCTCTTAGGGCGAGACCATGCTCCTTAGAGCATGGGATTTCAGGTGGGGCCCATTTATCAGGTATATCACTTCCCTAAATAATCAAAAGGATAATGCTTCTAAGACCCTCTTAGGGCGAGACCATGCTCCTTAGAGCATGGGATTTCAGGTGGGGCCCATTTCACATAAATGGGCCCCACCTGAAATCCCATGCTTTTAGAACATGATCTCGGTAGTCTCGGCCCTAGGGGTTTAAGTAGCAAAGTCCTAATCAAAAATGAGAAATGAAGCGTCCTAGCACAAACCAACATGCCCTAAAAACAACCTAGTCACTACAGGGAGTAGGAAGTGGGTGGAGGATGGAGGGATAGAAGGCCAGTCTTATATTATTAAATACATAATAGCAGATAAAATGAGAAAATTGTAATTGAGGGGAATTGTAGTTGAGGGGTAGGCGAGCTATAACTAAGGACAAAGGCTAAAACAGAGAATCCCGGAAAACACGCTCGCGGAGTCTTCTCACTGTAATCCTCTTTTTACTATACAATTACGACGGTAAAACAACCATGTCCCCAGGTCTCGGAATCTCTCGGGCAAATGTCAGAAAAGTGGTATTGGACTACCATAATGTGTGCGACATATAGCGATAAAAAAGAGTTTTTATCATGATTTTAACTTCTACCCACATAAAATCTCTTATCTTTTTTGTTACCACTTTATTGCCACATGTTGCATAATGTGTGAAACATTCAAAATCATGAGAAATAATGAAATAACTTCCCCGTCACATGTCGCACATATTGTGATAGCCTAAGACCACTTTTATGGCATTGCTTAGAGAGTCTCGGAGGCCTTGTCCCAAACACTACATTTAAATTTAAAAAAAAAACTTTTTGCAAGACCAAACACTACTCTAGTCTTAGCCATATTAAAATATGTTTCTTTATATTTTCTTTTGGTTTTTATTTTTCAAGAAGTGATATACAAATTGACACGTATTACAAGTTTAGAAAACTTTAAACATTACATAATTTCAAGAAGAATTAGGTGGTAACGCATAACCAATATTTTGGATATTTTTTAGAAGTACACAATTTTCTTCCCTTACAAGCAACCACGTGTCTTTTTCCCATTGTGATTATGCTTAGTCATACAAAAGTTAGTATTTTTTTTAAAGGTTAGATTAATAACTCTGGGGTGAGTGAAGGTTAATGAGTGTTGAAATGAACGCGTGGCAGCTTAAAGAAGTGTGCACATTCTGCTGGACAAAACACGCGAGTGAAAAGTATCATTTTCCTTTAAGAAAACATTATTGTTTGCTCTCTTATTATTCTTGTCATGGAGGATAGATGCCAGGCCGACTGACACAACGAGATGATCTGTATGAACTCGGTTGCACATCTTCGAATTGATGAACATGTACCCACAAATTGATCAGTAGATTGATATCTCTTGGATTGGCAATCCCACGATCCGATCTGACAATCTTAACCATTCATTTAGTGGACCATTGATTGATTGTCATGATGTAGGAGTGTAAGATTATTAGTAGGATTTGGGTATAAACAACTATTCCTAATCAAACTTGCAGTAAATTAAACATCTCAAATGCCAATATGACATTTCTTTGAGAAAGGCAAGCTCGTCTCCACAAATTTCTAATCTCTTACGGTGGCAACGACAAGTGTTACTAATTTTTGATGTTACCTTGAGACACTAATTAATTCATGTTTCGAAGTCTTTGTTTTTAACCTATTGAATAGTAAGCCTACCGTGAATTTTTTTTTTTAATTCTGCTTATTGAGTTTGGATTTTTTTTTTTTTTTGAATTCTGCTTATTGGGCCTAGTACCCCACTACTTTTTTTTTGTACCAACTATGAGGGTTTAGAAAATTTTTGCTATTGTCTAGCACTCTTCTATTTCGTTTGGGTGGCCTGCAAGAGGAAATCAATATTATTTTAGAGAAACTTCTATCTAAATCCTTTTTTTTTCTCAAAGAAGTAAAGTAACACCTAAACTTCAAACCTAAATTTCTATCAATTCAATTGAAACAAGACGGTGCCCATAGATGAGGTACCCCACCATTTAGATGGAATACATGGAAATACTTCACATAACAAAACACTGCGACACTCATGATTGGCTTGTGGCAGTAGCTGTGTGTATCTTGGGATTGGATTTGATCTAGCTCTCACTAGACCAACACTATACGGTGTGCAGCGAGTGACATGTGGTGATAAAAAACAAAAGAGATATCATTCACTTTCCCCTTTTTTATTTTTGACTTCTCTCAATTTGATATCTTCTTTCTGTTTTTTTTATCGTCAAATGTTAAGCCTGCGCTTAGGCAGGATGGTTTTGGTTTGGCGAGAGCCAAGATCCAATCCGATCCCGTATATCTCTGGTGGAGATGTTAGGTTTCATTCCTTGCATGGTGTATGAGATGTGTTGAGGAGTGTGGGTATTGATAGACCCCACCTTACGTCCGGCGTTCAACTGTCAACACGCTACAACACAGAATCTACAACGCCAAGTCATTCAATTTCCTTCTATTTACTAAGCATTAAAGCAGGTCTTAGATTTTGTCAAAATCATTTTCTTACTGAATTTCCTAATCATTAAAAGGTCATGACTCTGTTATCCTGAAAGAAAAAGAAAATTTCTGACACTCAATTTCTATCCTGAGATGAAGTTTTTTCGTAATTTCATCTCAACTCCAATGCCAATTTCATAACAACTCCAATGCTTATCTGCTCCTTTTTTGCACTGATAGCTTGTGGATTTCTCAGGCTCCTTTCGACACCAGAGATAAGGACACATGCATGCGACACTACAGGTCATTAGTCAACGGTTTGGATTCCACCAAGTCACCCATTAACGCCACAGGAACCGTCAGATCTTCTAAGGATTCTAACCATGGATAGATGCATGACTTGAAATTGCAACCACGGTTAGTATAGAGGTCTGTTTTCTGAGTTTGCTTTAACTTGAGTCTGGAGTGAGAGAGAAAGAAAGAAGGAGAGAGAGAGAGAGAGAGCAAGCGAAAGATAAGAGAGAGAGGGGAGGGGTTTTTATTTCCTGATCAAGGAGGGTTCCTTCCCTTTCTTTATTTTGTAATTTATTTGATTTGAATCTGATTTCGATTTCTCTACCTTTTTTTTTTTTTTTTTTCGATTATGGAAATTTCTGAGACTCAGATCTATGAATTTCACCCTTTTCTGAAGGTTTTTCATCGCTGTAATCATCTTTTTTTGATTCGTGGACGATAACTGGGAAAAAAAACAATTTTTTTTTCCTTTTTAGTTACTTTTCCATGGATTTTTTTCTCCCTCTTGATGTTGATCTAATCTTAGAGTGGATATGTGAGAATTCATTTTTATAACTATTTTTCTGTAATCTCTAGTAGATTTAGATTTGTAGATCTGGTTTCATCGATGAAAATTTTCAGTTATTAGAGCTTATTATATGGGGAAGATCTAGTTAGATTGCTCGATTTTCTTTCCAAGATCTTCTCTATTTAAGTGTATCTAAGCTTGTTGAATCGAGTCGGTGAGGGTTTCAATGGCTGGATCTTGATATTCTTAGCTGTTTCTGTTGATATTTAGAGCTCTGAAAGCTAAATCCAAGCATCGAGCAAGAATCGAACTCTCTAAAGCTGTATCGGTTATTTGTTCTTCTGGTTTGAAAGATGAATTATTTCCCTGAAGAGGTTTTGGAGCCCGTCTTTGATTTCCTCTCGTCGAACCGAGACCGGAATGCCGTCTCTCTGGTCTGCAAGTCTTGGTTTAGGGTGGACAGATGGAGCAGGCAGAGGGTTTTTATAGGGAATTGTTATGCTGTTAGGCCGGAGAGATTAATCGCGAGGTTTCCGAGGGTTAGGGCTCTTATCTTGAAAGGAAAGCCGCATTTTGCAGATTTCAATCTGGTTCCTCATGATTGGGGAGGTTTCTTTTATCCCTGGATTGAGGCCATGGCAAAGAGCTATTCAGGACTAGAGGAGCTCAGGTTGAAGAGGATGGTTGTCTCTGACGAGAGCCTGGAGCTGCTTTCTCGCTCTTTCCCCAATTTTAAGTCTCTGGTTCTTGTCAGCTGTGAAGGGTTCAGCACGGACGGCCTCGCAGCCATCGCTGCAAATTGCAGGTAAGAGACATTATGTGTTTTTGGCTTTGTTTTGGTGCTCTTCGTATTTACATTATTCCTTCTTTGTGTTCTAGCTTTTTTTAGAAGGAAAATAACATCTGTTTTTTTTTTTTGTCTATTTCTATTTCTATTTTGCTTGAGGAAAAGAACATCTGCTGTGGCTGCTGTTTTTTGTGTGTGTGTGTGTATTTGACTTTTGTTATTCTTTTTTTTTTTTTGTTCCTTTCTGGATTTCAATTTATCGGTAGATGGGTTTCTGTGAGAGTCTTGCACTGTATCGTAGATGATACTAAACATCTAAGTTGTTAGCTTGATTTTGGACTGTCACTGAGTTTGCCAGAAATGGCACTCAGAGAGTTAGTTGGTTGAAAAATTAGGAAAATGGGTGTGATTCTAGCTTGTTATATATATATATATATATGGTAAATGGTGTAGTCTGCTTAACCCTTGAACCGTTAATTTATACCTTCGAATTGATGTGATACATTTAACCGTCAGTATATACCTTCCAATTGATGTATATCAATTGGTGGATGGACCATAGCCCCAAAAGCATACTGATCTGATGATCCTAATCATCTAAGTTGTTAGCTTGATTTTAGACAGTCACTGGGATGGTTTCAAGAAATGGCCCGCCCTCGGGAAGTTAATTGATTGAACAGTCAAGATTAGTTGTGATATTGGGGAGATATGTAATACATGAGCTGGTCCATTGGTTGGACAACATGGAATCCATAAATTAATGGTAGGTGTACCTAATTAATGGCTGATACATGATTATATTTATGGTGTTTATCAATTTTGAAAGACTCTTACCTGATTCCTGCGGATTGTATGTCTGTCAACATGTTAAAAAGATATTTCCCCTGTGGTGTGGAACTTGGATGGAGTTTGGCAGCAAAATGAAGTCTCCTGATTACAAATGACTTTACTGTAAGACGTTAATCTGTGTTGATTTTTTTTCCTAACAATTTGCAGGCTTCTTAGGGAGCTGGACTTGCAAGAAAACGAAGTTGAGGATCACAGGGGCCAGTGGCTTAGCTGCTTTCCTGACAGCTGCACTTCACTCATTTCCCTGAATTTTGCATGCCTCAAAGGAGAAGTGAATTTGGTGGCTCTTGAGAGACTCGTGGCTAGATGTCCAAATCTCAGGAGCCTGAGGTTAAACCGCACAGTGCCCCTTGATATGCTCCAGAAAATTCTTCTGCGAGCACCTCAACTGGAGGACTTAGGCACAGGATCTTATGTTAAGGATCCGAATTCTGAACCCTATATCAAGCTAGTCAACACTGTCCTGAACTGTAAATCCGTCAGGAGCTTGTCAGGGTTTCTGGAGGTTTCTCCTCACTGTCTACCAGCCATTTACCCTATGTGCTTGAACCTGACTTCCTTGAACCTGAGCTATGCGTCAGGGATTCGTGATACAGATCTCATCAAGCTAATTCACCATTGCTGGAAACTGCAACGCCTATGGGTCTGACCTCTTAACTCATGTTTTCTATAATTCTCCTCGTTTATATTTATATCGATACAGATGACTAAAGTTCCCATAATCTTGGCAGATATTGGATTTTATTGGAGACGAAGGGCTAGAAGTAGTAGCTTCCACTTGTAAAGAACTGCAAGAATTAAGGGTGTTCCCATCTGATCTCTATGGTGTGGGGAATGCAGCCGTAACAGAAGAAGGCCTTGTTGCTATATCCAAGGGTTGCCTGAAGCTCCATTCGTTGTTATACTTCTGCCAGCAGATGACAAATGCTGCCCTCATAACTGTTGCCAAGAACTGCCCCAATTTCACCCTCTTTAGATTATGCATCCTTGACCCAACCAGAGCAGACCATCTGACTTTGCAGCCATTGGATGAGGGCTTTGGGGCCATTGTTCAGTCATGTAAAGGCCTCAGGCGTTTGTCTCTTTCTGGCCTTCTAACTGACCAGGTTTTCCATTACATTGGAATGTATGCTGAGCAACTAGAGATGCTTTCGATTGCATTTGCCGGGGAAGGCGATAAAGGAATGCTATATGTGTTAAATGGATGCAAAAACCTTCGCAAGTTGGAGATTAGGGATTGTCCCTTCGGTGATGCTGCACTTTTAATGGATGTGGGGAAGTATGAAACAATGCGATCCCTTTGGATGTCAGCATGCGAAGTTACTCTTGGTGGCTGCAAGGTGCTCGCGAAGAAGATGCCGATGCTTAACGTGGAGATCATAAACGAAAAGGATCAGATGGAGGAGAACCTTGATGATAGTCTGAAAGTGGAGAAGATGTACCTGTACCGAACCCTGGATGGACCCAGGAGAGATGCCCCAGATTTTGTATGGAACTTATAAATGCACCTCCACTGCATTCACTTGGAGAGGTATGTACCATCGGTTGTACCAAATTTTATTGCTATGAATTAGTTGTACCTTGTGTAGCCTGACTGATTCTATGGATCAATTAGTGAGAGTGATGGTCATTACTGATTTCTGTCTTTTTAATTTTCAAGAGTGTTGGATTCTTGTAATTTTGGTTGATAACTAGATCAATTAGTCCTGACACTTGCACTAGTCTTAGCTATCTTATTATCATTAGCACTCACAACTAGAAAACAGTGTAATCATCTTATCAACTATGTTTATATCAGCCCGCTTCATATATACTGTAATAGCGGACACAAATGCATCTACCTCTTAAGCACTAATTACACAGTATATAAGAGCTCACTACAAGACCAAACCAAATTACTCGGTTTTATATTTTAGTATTCTTCTTGCTGGTATAGATGGCAACTAGCAAAGATCAAATATACTTAAATGATAAGTCGCATTATCTAAGTGGCAGTCTGCTGATAAAATTATCCATAGTAGTCTACTAATTTAGTTTTTAAGCAACTATGCTCTTGGATCGACGAACTGGATCACGAAAGAAACCGAACTTTAAGGGAGATGGGGAACCCGTCTAGTTTGGCAGCGGCATGTCTGTCAAAACGGGGTCAATGGTGCTCCATTTGCCCCCTGCCCACATTCACCACTCACATTTGCAATACATACACTCATATCATATATCATCAGGTTTGAATTCAGAAACTGAAGTAAAGACAGACTATCCTTTTCCCAATCGTACTTGTAAGTTATAGAAGGATCATCTTGAGTTTAAAATCACATTTTGCTCTCTGATTTGTGCTGGCAAAGCTAAAGCAACGGTACCCCAACAACTTTACGGGAGTCTAAATTCAAAGAACCAGGTGGGATATTCATGACTGGAAATTCTAAGTACTTGTTTCCTTCAATTCTCAACTACGCACTCGAGCTCAAATAAAGCTGGCTTGAGATTGCCTTGATTAAACATTTGAGCTCACATAAGCGCTTGACTCGTGTCTGAAATGCTAACTTGAGCTCCGTTTGATCAAGTCGAGCTGACTTTACGAGCCAGCTTGACTTAAATGCAGCTCCTACTCTAAGCCTCATACAATGGGTGACCATGCTGCTATTGAACCTCAATTTTAAGGCTCGACAGTGGATTCTTCTCCTAACCGCCCTGCACAAAATTGGAGAACAAAGATCCAAATAAACCATTCTGGTATTAGGGAAAATGGATATATAAAGATTTATGTTTCTAGTATAGTGGTATTGCATAATGGGTATAGAGGTATTGCATAATGGATGAATCATCATGAGATTTCAGCGGTGGAAATAGAAATGGCTTTAGGGGGGGTTTGTGTGATAGAGAGACGCTTTGTAAACCCTATATCTTTCTTTATTATTACTAGCGGGTGGCACGGGCGATGCACATGAGGGCAAGGGGAAGGAGTTAACCACAGTTAATATAGGAGTTAAAAGGGACACGTGTTAACCCGTGGGTGCGATTGAACTCTCCCCAAGTTCAATCGTGATTCTATTATTTAAATAGATAGATGAGGATAGTTTGGGAATTAAAGTAAAACATTAAATCAAAATTTTATTTTATATAAGGGTAGTTTAGGAATTTTGGAATATTCAGGCTACACCTGCCTCTCCCATTATAAAAGTAAGGAAGATAATGTGAGATGCGTAGATGATTTTTCCAAAATTCTCAAACTACCCTTATATATAAAAACATACCCCTTGCCTTTGATTTAATGTTTTAATTTAATTCCCAAACTAACCCTTGCTCATCTATCTATTTAGAATCATAGCCAATCGCGATTGAACTCGAGGAGAGTTCAATCGCACTCGTGGGTTAACACGTGTCCCTTTTAACTCCTATTAACTATGGTTAACTCCTTCCACTCGCTCTCACGTGCATTGCACGTGCCACTAGCGAGTTCAATCGCACTAGCGGGTTAACACGTGTCCCTTTTAACTCTTATTAACTGTGGTTAACTCCTTCTCCTCACTCTCATGTGCAGCGCACGTGCCACCCGCTAGTAGCTATTAAAAAAAAAACTATTATTAGGTAATGCCACATTGCCACTAGCACCCTAACATTTTCTTCCTCTATACACCAAAGTGACAAAACATAAAATACCATCACTTGTTCATGGTACATCGATAATGCTGTTTCAAATAAAGAAATTTATAGATGATGAGATCTGTCAGGTCATGTGTGCTCAAAACATTTAATGCAGTTTAATGGTATATAACAGAGCCGTTACTATTTTTAATAACAATTTGGTTAGCTAATGCTGCAACTCCGGTTAGTATTGCTAAATTAGTCAGCAGTAGAGAGTGGTTAGTGGAGTAAAGAGCAGGTATGTTTTAGTGTTCTCAAAAAACAAACAACAAACTAGAAAAATAGAAATACATGTGTATGGGTCGGTGTGCTCATAAGAGCACCTTTCTCATTGATGTGCACAATGATTTTTTTATTTTGGTCGGTATGCAACCGTAACGGTATAGATGTCATTGTTAATCAAGTAAAACGAGTTTCATGTATTCTTCACTGGAGATGGTCAACTCCATCGCATCCTCTGGGCTCAGAATCCCTTCTCGCTCCAAAAACAATGTCAACAGGTTCTTTGAAAACCCGCTAACGAGCGCCACCCCCTTCTGCACCGCCTGCACCGGAGTCGCCCTCGAGTGTCGAAGGTTCCAAAACACGATTTCCGGCACCGTTACAAACCCGCTTTCCCGAAATTTCCTAAGTATGGCCTCGTAGTCCGTCTCCCAATTTTTCTCGGACGCCTGATCAAACTCCATATCGCTGAACACGAAAACCCTCTTTATCAACTGATCTTCGCTCAGATTCCCGTTAATCGCGACCGTCAATATCAGATCAAAAACCTTCCGAAAATCTGTGTTCATCCCCCAATCCATCTGCCTCATGAATTGAGTCTTGGATCGAAGATCATCTCCTTCGATCTTGTGAAGCTGAGGATTATGGCTGAATGTAATAACTTTTCCCTTCCATGGATCTTCACTCAGCTCTGAGATTAACAGTCCTAGCGCGACACAGACCTCCATTGGTATCCCGTCCATGCTTCCTGAGACGTCACAGACCCCAAGGCAATTTCTCAATTTTCCTTTCTTGGAGAGATCTCCAACCATTCTCTGCCATTGCAACTCTGCAACTTGGTCCCCGTCTTCGTCGTTCAAGGAGGCCAATATCTCGTGAGGAAGCAATGCTCCCGCAGGGATCTTTGCCTTTCCCTGCTTCACGTTATACAGGTAATTCTCGAACCGGATTCCATCGTGTGTCTTGAAGAGTTTCTTGTAGTTTTTCATGGCGACGGAAGCGACTCGGTTGTACGGGAGCGAGTCCCATCGGTTCGAGCTCATATAGATCTCCGGCAGCTCTAGGATTTTGCGGAGCGGGACGAGGAATTGCTTCCGCAGACGATCTCGAATTCTGTAAGCGTAATGAGCCTCCTCGATTCCTTCGTATTCTGGATGGGAATCGCGCGGAAAAACTCTCCTAGCGATGCTCTCGCAGAGGAGCGTCGATCGATCAAAAGAGGAATCAAGAGAAGGACACCATTTCGAAGCAAGGCTGATCTTTCTGAGATCCCCGGATTTCATGAACTGTAGATCGGACTTGAGAAGGTCGGCAAAGAGATCAGATATCCGATCGTGCAGGAATCGATAGTCCGGATCACGATTGTACCTCTCTAGAGCTTTTTTGGCCATCGCAATTGTTTTTGCCTGCCTTAGATTGCTCGCCTTCTCCTTTTGTATCTTGATTTTCGCCGTTTCGGCCAAAATCCTCTCCTCCCGTGGTATTGTAGATTTAGTTTTCTTTTTCAAATTTTTGTTCTTGAGTCTCAACCTTATCATTCTCATTTTACCTTTTGTTCTCTTCCATCTCTCCTCCTTTGCGATTCTGCGAACATCCGGACCTTCGAGTAGCCGAAAGAGAATCTCGGGCAAATCTTTGAAGTAGCCGAAATCGGCAAACTGCCTCACGTTGCAAGCCAGGGTTTTGGGATGGTTTTTGTGGAGCCACAAAGCCGCCGTGTAGAATCCCTCTTTGTCTGATTTTCCGGTCCCTCTGACACCTCTCAAGTTGCCGATGAGTTTGAGAGTAGTCAAAGGGTCGTGGTTCCAAGCCAATTGTAACATGTGAGTCAGACTTTCCGGCGGTGTATCAGGAACCACGTGGAAGAAGAAATCCAAACACGGGTTACCGGTGGATAGGAAAGTAGGAGATTGATTTTCCGTCAACCCCATTGGTGGTTTCACGGCGAGCTTGGTGCTGTTGAAATTGGAGAGCATAAGATCCATGAAAGGGTCTCCGGTACTGGTCAGACTCTGTTTTCCGGCAGAGGAAGGGAGGTAGATTTCCGGTGGGCCGAGCAGCTGGAGAGGATGAGCCATTCCGGATCAATCGATGTCGGTTTGCAAGATCTCTCAGGTGGATCTATGTTTTTTCCTTTTTCCTTTGGAAGGGTCTATATTTAAAGGTAAAATTATTTCTTGGGCACCACGGCAGTTGTTCTATAGAATAGAATTAGAAGTAGAAGATTCAATTCACCACCGCTTCCGTTTCCCATTTCCCATTTCCCATTTTCGTTTGTTAGAATTAGAAGAATCAAACACGGACTCATCCGTTTGCGGTATGCTTATTTTTCATAAATGGTATAACAGGATAGTCGAATCAGATGTTAAGGGAGGGGTGGACATTTTTTAGGGTAGGTTGTGTTCGTTTGACCAAAAAGTGAGAGAAAAAGAAAAAAAAAACTTATGTTTTCTTACTTTTCTTGTGTTTGGTTTGTAAGTAACACTTTTATTTTCTTGTAGTTTCTCAATTGCGAGAAACTTTCTCCTTATGACTTCTTTCATCTTTTCTTTTGTTGGTTATTTTAGGAGAAAATTTTAGTTTTTTTTCTTTTTCCTTTCTTTTATTTTTATTTTATTTTATTTTTTTTTCTTTCACCCACTTTCTTGCCAACCACCCTTAAGAAAAATCTTCTCAACATGGGGATCTTGTCACTCTAATGGCATAAATGACTTAACCTTATAGTGGAATCAGATGCTAAGGAAGTGGTGGACATCATTCAAGGAAGATCTTCTCAATATGGGGATCTTGTCACTCTAATGGCAGATATCCATCACTTGAGTTTATCCTCGTCTTCAATTTCGGTTCATAAACCGGATGACAAATTATCTGGCTCTCAATGTTGCCCAATAGGCACTTTTCGTAAGCCTAACTCGGTTACATGGTGTTTTCCTTCCTCAAGTTGTCCCCGAATCTCAAGTTGTCTCGGTCAGGGATTTGGATTTACCCGACCCTGGGATTTATGTAATTGGTCCTTGATAAATTGACTACCTCGTTACCAAAAAAAAAAACACGGACTCCGGGGTAACACTCCAAAATACCCCTTAAGAATTAGGATACTTTGGCGACGTGACTTATACTTTAAACTAACCTGCAAAGAGTATACAAGTCATGGCAAATAATGGTTCGGAAATTTTCTTTAGTATAAATGTACTTCCAAGTGTTAAC
The DNA here is from genome assembly GCA_015143295.1 of Tetracentron sinense. Lineage (NCBI taxonomy): Eukaryota > Viridiplantae > Streptophyta > Magnoliopsida > Trochodendrales > Trochodendraceae > Tetracentron > Tetracentron sinense. The sequence continues at coordinate 36,049,299 of CM026568.1, read as the reverse complement.
ATAACCAACGACTTAATAAAAATTACAATAAGTACAAAAGAGTCAAATGCTTGAGTTACCAACTCAAGCTTACATGAAAATCCCTAAAGAAAAAGACTCAAAATACATGTCTCTCTCTCTCAACCCAACCATAAAGCCACATATCTAACCCCTAATATTTGGGTGACAAACAGAGCAATCTCCTACTCTCCCTGAGTCCCCTCTATCAAAGGAACTGAAGTCCATATATTATATAGTGTACCTACCGACATAAAAGTACGGTTGAGTATGGAATACTCAGCGAGTACAAGCTACTAGCAAATAATAGTAATAGCGATGACATAACATGCGTAATACAGTTCATCATCACATTTATATAATCAGAGTGCGGAAGCTAGAATTAAATAACAAAATAAAATCTTGAACATCTTACATTTAATCATGCTTTACATTCATGTTTTTACCCAATGTGTTTTCCGTTACATCATGAGTTCCTTATACATTTCATGCATCTTGTGGTTACCTTACGCTTCTTATGGAATTATTCTTGTCTTGTGAGAGTCATGCATGTCTTCTTGTTTACGTGTTTATTTTGTTTAACTAGTACCCGAACTATAAAATGGACGGACATACTAGGTTCTTGTTATTCTTGCTTGACTAATGCCCGGATTATAATGGAACGGAACACATTAGCCTCATGTCTTATTTAACTAGTACCCGAACTATGACTTGGATGGTCATACTAGCTCTTGCCTTACTTTGCTAATGCGCGGACTATAATGGAACGGAATACATTAACATCTTGCTTACTAATGCCCGGACTATGATTGAACGGAATACATTATTATCTTGACTTGTTTTACTAATGTCTGGATTATAATGGAACAAAACACACTAGTAAATTTACTTGCTTAGCTAATGCCCGAACTATGATGGAACAAAACACATTAACATCTTGATTTTCTTGTTTGTCATGTTTTCTTGTGAGTCAAGTATGACATATCCTAGAGATATGCCCTATCCTTGACATTTATGCTTGTTTCACAATTCACGTTTCTTGTTCATGGTGTTTCTTTCCATATTCTTATACAAAAAAAGTTTGGTTCATGCATACGTGCTTGGTGTGTGGCATTCGTGACGATCATACTATCATAGATGGTTCAAGGTACACATATGACATTTCAATTCTTTTTATGATCATGTTGGAATTTAAAACGAGCATATAAGGCAATTGGTCTAAAATTTCAATTTCTAAGAAAACTATATAAACATGCTTTAATAATCTTCTTTAATTTCCTTGAATTCTCATTCATGCATTTTGTCGAATACTTAATATGCAACATTTCTTTAACCTTTATTCATATTTCCTTAGTCTTGGTTTTCAAGGTTATTCATGCATTTTATCAAACAAGTGGTGTGCAACATTCTTATATTTATTTATTTCATGTTTTCTCATTCAACAATTCCATCAAACACATGGGGTGTATTCCTTATGTGTATTATGCCCTTCCACCATTTCATCATCCATCACAACACATGACATCCATCGCCTCAACTACACATTCACACATCCACAATTTCTTATTTATCTTTTCAATTTAGGGATTTAATAAGGCAAATCAAGAAAAGAACGAACTAAAAAAAATCCACAAGCATGCTTTTAAAATAAACCTAGGTTATTACTAAATTAGTTAGTAAGAGTGTACTAACCTTGAATACTTGAAAGAGATCTTGAGGGAAATGAGATCCAAGCTTCAAAAAAGAAGGATCTTGGCTTGAGAGAAGAGATATAAGCTCCAATGGATCATCCAACCCACCTTGCACTAAAATCCTAATTTCTTTCCTCTCTTCCTTATCCAAATCTCCAAAAACTTGAGCTTAGGGTTTATGAGGACCCAAACCCATCAATTTGGGTTTATATAAAAAAATGGGTGGTCAAATGACCATCCTACCCTTAAGATTTCGGCAAAACAGACCAAAATAGGAAAAATGCTTGAGGAGTGGTCGACCGGTAGGCTAGCGATCGACTGGTGGGTAGAGCGGTCGACTGGTCAAAATCTCTCATCTGGAAAAATCTCTCATACAAGTTTTAGTGCGAGAGCTGTCGACCGGTAGGCGACGGGTCGACCGGCGGTGAGAGCGGTCGACTGGTTAGTATGTGTTCTTGCCCATTTTACTGATTTCCCTATTTGGTATCTCGGCCATAACTTTTGACTCGTTCGTCGGATTTTGACGATTCAACTTACGTTGGATTCGTCTTTCGAAAATGAACATTTTCGGCATTTTAGAAGTTTCAAATTCTTATTTATTTCTTAATTGGACTATGTGAAAAGCCAATTGGCTATGAGAACCTTATTCATTAGGTACAAAAAGTTCCGGGGTGCTACATCAGGATCATCTTAGCTAAAAAATAAATAAAAAAATATCCAATTTTTAATGTGATCCAAATTCATCAATACATGTCCCCCATGGAAGAAGACTAGGAGATAGGATAATAGCAAATTGCAATTGCATTTAAGCCAATTCAATTGCTAGTGTGGTTGATGTTCAATTGCTTGTATGGCTGATGTTGATCGGATGATTAAAAAAAAATGCAAAACTTAAATTTCCTACTCATTGTCTCTCATCCAATCAACATCAGTCACATATGCAATTGAAGGGGCTGGATTTGATATGGCTCTCACCTGACCAAAATCATCCGGCCTCTACATATCAGGGTGACATGTGGTGATAAAAAGGGAGAAATATCAATTGGGGAGAAGTCAAAAAATAGGGGAGATAATAAAATGACTTCTCCCCCTTTTTTTATCGCCACATGCCGGATGTTTTGTGGAGGCCCGATGATTTTGGTCTTGCCAGGGCCAGATCAAATCCTTGGAATATACAAATCAAATTGATTGGTTTACAGCTTAAATAGTGTTTTTTTTATATAAGACAGCTTAACCAGTGTTATGTACCCAAAAAGACAAAAACTGGGGAGTTTTTTTCTCTCGAAAGCGATTTGGATATGGCCATGGTTACTGTTCATTGATTGGTGGGTTGAGAGACTCAACTATCCCAGACATTATTATTTGTAAAATTTGATTATTTGACAATTAATTTTTACACAATCAATTCTTATCACAATTGATATTGAATAATAAAGTGGTGAACAAGAGTTTGTGCTAGTTACCACTCCATTGACCCGGGTTCCATTCCTGAGAGGGTGAGAGTGTGTTGTCGTCTTCACCTGCTCATGACTTTGAACAAATACTAACCTACTAACCAGGGTGACGGCCTAACCGTGTATCTCTCACCAAAAAAAAAAAACGAGAGTCGTAATGGCACAATTCAATTTTTCTTGGGCACCAAGGGCAGTTGTTGTATAGAATAGAATTAGAAGAATCAATTCAACACCACTTCCGTTTCCCATTTTCCTTTGTTAGAATTAGAAGAATCAACACGGACTCCCATTTTCCTTTGTTAGAATTAGAAGAATCAACACGGACTCATCCGTTTCCCGTATGCTTATTTTTCATAAATGGCCTAACATTATAGTCGAATCAGATGTTAAGGACGTGGCGGACATCTTTTAGGGTAGGTTGTGTTCGTTTGACCAAAAAGTGAGAGAAAAAGAAAAAGAAAAAAAAGTTGTGTTTTCTTGTACTTTTCTTTTGTTTGGTTTGCAAGTAACACTTTTATTTTCTTATACTTTCTCAATTGTGACAAACTTTCTCCCAATAACTTCTTTCATCTTTTCTTTTGATCGTTATTTTACGAGAAAATTTTAGTTTCTTTTCTTCTTTTTTTTTCTTTTCATTTCTTTTATTTTCTTTTCTTTCACCCACATTCTCGCCAACCACCCTTAAGAAAGATCTTCTCAACATGGGGATCTTGTCACTCTAATGACATAAATGACTTAACCTTATAGTGGAATCAGATGCTAAGGAAGTGGTGGACATCATTCAAGGAAGATCTTCTCAATATGGGGATCTTATCACTCTAATGGCTGATATCCGTCACTTGAGTTTATCCCCATCTTCAATTTCGATTCATAAACCGGATGACAAATTCTCTAGCTCTCAATGTTGCCCAACAGGCACTTTCCGTAAGCCTAACTTGGTTACATGGTATTTTCCTTCCTCAAGTTGTCCCCGAACCTCAAGTTGTCCCGGTCAGGGATTTAGATTTACCCGACCCTGGGATTTATGTAATTGGTCCTTGATAAATAGATTACTTCGTTACCAAAAAAAAAACACGGATTCCGGTGTAACGCCTCAAAATACCCCCTAGAAGTTAGGATATTTTGACGACGTGACTTATACTTTAAACTAACCTGCAAAGAGTATACAAGTCATGCCAAGTATGTGGTCCGGAAAATTTCTTTAATATAAATATACTTCCAAGTGTTAACATAACCAACGACTTAATAAAAATTACAATAAGTACAAAAGAGTCCAATGCTTGAGTTACTAACTCAAGCTTACATGAAAATCCCTAAAGAAAAAGACCTAAAATACATGTCTCTCTCTCTCAACCCAACCATAAAGCCATATATCTAACCCCTAATATTTGAGTGACAAATAGAGCAATCTTCTGCTCTCCCTGAGTCGCCTCTATCCAAGGAACTGTAGTCCATATATCGTATAGTGTACCTGCCGACATAAAAGTACGGTTGAGTATGGAATATTCAGCGAGTACAAGCTATTAGCTAACAATAGTAATAGCGATAACATAACATGCGTAATACAGTTCATCATCACATTTATATAATCAAAATGCGGAAGTTAGAATTAAATAACAAAATAAAATCTTGAACATCTTACATTTAATCATGTTTTACATTCATGCTTTTACCCAATGTGTTTTCCGTTACATCGTGAGTTCCTTATACATCTCATGCATCTTGTAGTTACCATACGCTTCTTATGGAATTATTCTTGTCTTGTGAAAGTCATGCATGTCTTCTTGTTTACGTGTTTATCTTGTTTAACTAGTACCCGAACTATAAAATGGACGGACATATTAGGTTCTTGTTATTCTTGCTTGACTAATGTCCGGACTATAATGGAATAGCCTCATGTCTTGTTTAACTAGTACCCGAACTATGACTTGGACGGTCATACTAGTTCTTGCCTTACTTTGCTAATGTCCGGACTATAATGGAACGGAACACATTAGCATCTTGCTTACTAATGCCCGGACTATGATTGAACGGAACACATTAGTATCTTGACTTGCTTTACTAATGCCCGGACTATAATGGAACAGAACACACTAGTAAATTTACTTGCTTAGCTAATGTCTGAACTATGATGGAACGGAACACATTAGCATCTTGATTTTCTTGCTTGTCATGTTTTCTTGTGAGCTAGGTATGACATATCCTATGGATATACCCTACCCTTGACATTTATGCTTGTTTCACAATTTACGTTTCTTGTTCTTGGTGTTTTTTTTCTATATTCTTATACATAAAAAGTTTGGTTCATGCATACGTGTTTGGTGTGTGTGGCATTCGTGACAATCATACTATCATAGATGGTTCAAGGTACACATATGACATTTCAATTCTTTTTATGATCATGTTGGAATTTAAAACGAGCATATAAGACAATTGGTCTAAAATTTCAATTTCTAAGAAAACTACATAAATATGCTTTAATAATCTTCTTTAATTTCCTTGAATTCTCATTCATGCATCTTGTCGAACACTTAACATGCAAAGTTTCTTTAGCCTTTATTCATATTTCCTTAGTCTTAATTTTCAAGATTATTCATGCATTTTATCAAAAAAGTGGTGTGCAACATTCTTATATTTATTTATTTCATTATTTCTCATTCAACAATTCCATCAAACACATGGGGCGTGTTCCTTATGTGTACTATGCCCTTCCACCATTTCATCATCCATCATAACATATAACATCCATCGCCTCAACTACATATTCACACATCCACAATTTCTTCTTTATCTTGTTTAATTTAGGGATTTAATAAGGCAAATCAAGAAAAGAACGAACTAAAGAAATTCACAAGAATGTTTTTAAAATAAACCTAGGTTATTACTAAAGTAGTTAGTAAGAGTGTACTAACCTTGAATACTTGAAAGAGATCTTAAGGGAAATGAGATCCAAGCTTCAAAGAAGAAGGATCTTAGCTTGAGAGAAGAGATCCAAGCTCCAATGGATCATCCAACCCACCTTGCACTAAAACCCTAGTTTCTTCCCTCTCTTCCTTCTCTAAATCTCTCAAAACTTGAGCTTGGGGTTTATGAGAATCCAAACCCACGAATTTGGGTTTATATAGAAAAAAGGGTAGTCAAATGACCATCCAACCCTTAAGATTTCAGCAAAACATACCGAAATAGGTAAAATGCTTGAGGAGCGGTCGACCGGTAGGCTAGTGATCGACCGGTGGGTAAAGCGGTCGACCGGTCAAAATCTCCCCTCCGGAAAAATCTCCCATACAAGTTTTAGTGCGAGAGCAATCGACCGGTGGGTAAAGCGGTCGACCGGTAGGCGACGGGTCGATTGGTGGTGAGAGCGGTTGACCGGTTGATCTGTGTTTTTGTCCATTTTGCTGATTTCTCTATTTGGTATCTCGGCCATAACTTTTGACTCGTTCGTCGGATTTTGTCGATTCAACTTACGTTGGATTCGTCTTTCGAAAAGGAACATTTTCGACATTTTAGAATTTTCAAATTCTTATTTATTTCTTAATTGGACTACGTGAAAGGCCAATTGGCTATGAGAACCTTATTCATTAGGTATAAAAAGTTTCGGGGTGCTACATCCGGATCATCTTAGCTTAAAAAAAAAGAAAGGAAATCCAATTTTTAATGTGATCCAAAGTCATCAATACACGTGTCCCCCATGGGAGAAGACTAGGAGATAGGATCATAGCAAATTGCAATTGCATTTAAGCTAATTCAATTGCTAGTGTGGTTGATGTTCAATTGCTTGTATGGCTGATGTTGGTCGGAAGTGCGAGCATGAGATTTTCCTACCCACTTTCACATTTGTAGTTTGACTAAGAGTCGCCACCTATTCATTCTAAGGGATAGGTCCCGGGATTTGGATAAGGCAAATGGTCTAATCAGAGTTAGGGTAAGCGGTTCGATTAAGCCCCGGGGAAGGTGTTAGGCACCCCAGGACCCCCATTTTACAATGGTTACCTACTCCCTAAATTTAAGTCAAGTTTAATCTCAGAATTTAATTAAAATGTCTAAGTATTTAATCAAATACTAATCCAAAAAAATGAAAAAAGCTAAATAGCTAGGGTCGAACCCGAATAGGGTTGCCTACGTACTCACAAGATGAGATCAGACCGAGCGTAGTTCTAGCACATGAGCTCGTGCCAAGGCTAGGGGTGTGTGTGTGTGCAAGGGTGGTCGATGGTTTAGCCCGGAGGCTAGAGTTTGACTGACCGAGTTGGTCAAGTGCAAAGTAGGGTCTAACCGCAATTAGAAGGGTATTAACTGTGATTAAGGAGCCTAACCATAGTTAAGAAAGCAAGCAAGCATGTTTTGATCTTTTTGATTTTGTATTGTTTTTGTATTTTTAATTGTTTTTCATTTGTTTTGGATTTTTTTAAATAGTAGTTTAGGCTCGTTGCGGAGCAACGGGCCTAAACTAACTATCTTTATTCAAAGTTATCCTAGAGTTAATCTAATTCACTAGGTATTGTCTTAAGAAACTACCTAAGGATCCCCTAAAGAAAGGATTTTAATTAACTAATTGAAAACTAATGAATTTTTTTTAAACAGATTAGTTCTAACCTAAGATTAACTCAAGGGCTATCCTAAGACTAACTAAGTTAGAGCTTTAAATCCAGTAAACTAAGCCGACAACAAAACAAATCAGATTTTGCAAACTAGCTAACAAAGATCTAAGTTACACCTGCCAAGACTTGGATTTAATCAAATTACAAGCTAACTAATAATAAAAACATGATTTAATCAAATTACAACCTAAACTAAGAATTAAAGAAACATCTAATAAACATCCAAAAATGGAAATTATTCCATCAAAGCTAATCTAAAACTAAACTAGACTTGATAAACTAATTGAAAGAAACCACAAGAAAAGAAATCCGATTACACTAATCTATGGTTGACACTAACCTAAACTAACAGATTTTTATGACTAATTATTTAACACTAGCTAACCTATGGTTAATACTAAACATTAACCTAAAGTAACCTAAGACTAATCAAACTTTAGCTAAGTTAAAACTAACCTAAGAATCAATTGTTTTATACAAGTTAAAACTAACCTAGATAAATTAACCAAAGACATATTTAGACTAAGCTAAGAGTAACAAGTTTGGACTAACCTAAAGTAGATATCTAAAAAGTCAGGAACTAAAGTAACCTAACTAAAAGTAGAGTTTAAATCTAGCCTAAGAAAAATGGGGTTTGAAACTAAACGTCAGATTAAAACTAAACCAAGGAAAATTATATATATCTAGCTTCACCTAATCTAAGCAACTACAAAAATCAGAAACTAATCCATCCTAAAGCTGATCTAAGAATCTAAAAATAAATTATAGTAGCACCCTAAAACAGATTCTAAAGATCTAAAACAAAAAACAAATTCTAAAACTATAAAAGAATAGATCTAAGACAACAGATAAAGTTAATCCAACACTAAACCAAAAAATTAATTTGAACTAAACCTAAGCTAACCATAAAGCAAAACAAAATAAGATAAGAGAGTGGGAGAGGAGATACCTGTCGGAGGAGAGGAAGGAGGTCTGAAGGGATTGAAGATGTACGGCTACTCACATGGAGCAAGCTCTTGCTGCTGGTAGCATTGGCTCGCTAGATAAGAAACTAGAGGCTCCTGGCTTTGGGTATTTTTCACCGTGAAAAGAGGGAGGGCTACTGACATTGAGAGTGAGATCTGGCCGAAGGAGAGAGAGGTGGTGGCTGCTGATGCTACAAGCGCACGTGGATGAGGAAGTTGTTACTGTTGCGAGAGAACAATTTATTGTAGGGACTGCAACTGCATCAGGGGCTGTTAGTGGGGTTTGATGGAGTGGTGTTGGGGACATTCATGGAGGCTAACCGGATAGATCAGCTGCTGGAGGTGGAGTTGCTGGCCGAGCTTGGTGACCTATCGTAGATTGATGGTGTTGCCGGAGGTGAAGGTGATAGGTGGTATGTGGTATGTGGTATGTGGTATGTGGTGGCGGCACAGGTGTGGTTGTTTCCCAACTCTTTTTACTGTGGTTTTCTTCTTTTTGCAGAATTTTTCTTGGACCGCAGAGGGGATGGCTCAAGGGTTGAGGCGAACTCGGGGGTTGTAAGGCTGGCTTAAGGGTAGGTCTCAAGTGAGATGGGGGTTTGGACAGGGCTAGAGTGAGGCTGGCAGCGTTTTGACTGTGGCTTTTTTTTTTGAAAACTCCTCCCCCAAACAGTGGCTATTGGTGGGGGTTTTAAAGGAGAGTTGGGGAAGGGATAAGGCTTGCGAGTACTAGGCGTGGGGGACACTGTGACCGAGAGCCAGGAGGGGGGCAGGGAGAAGAGGACGTGGCTACTGGTACGCTGCCTGGGGAAGAAGATGAATAGTGCCAAAAAAATTTGTTTTTTTTTTTTTTTGTTTTCGGGTTTCCACTTTAAGGCCCACCCCTTCATGTGTGGGCTAGTACCTGTTGGCCTTGCCACATGGGGTTGCCGCCCAAAATTTCAACTCCCCTTTTTTTTTTTTTTTTTTTTTAATTCATTTTTTTTTGAGGTATGTCCCACCCTAAAACCCAAAAAGGCCATGGGTTTTGTTTTCTTTTCTTTTCTTTGTAATGCTAAATGGGCCTAGAGCCCAAAGGGTTTTTAGCTTAGGATATAGGCTAAGTTAACAATGGTTAAGTTAATTAACCATAGTTAAAAAAAGGGGGTGGTAAAAATGGGGTGCTGACAGGAAGATTAAAAAAAATGCAAAACTTAAATTTCCTACTCATCTCTCAGCCAATCAACATCAATCACATATGCAATTGAAGGGGCTGGATTTGACATGGCTCTCGCCTGACCAAAATCTTCCGGCCTCCACATATCAGGGTGACATGTGGGCCTCCACATATCAAGGTGACATGTGGTGATAAAAAGGGAGAAATATCAATTGGGGAGAAGTCAAAAAACAGGGAAGATAATAAAATGACTTCTCCCCCTTTTTTATCGCCACATGCCGGATGTTTTGTGGAAGCCGGATGATTTTGGTCTTGCCAGAGCCGGATCAAATCCTTGGAATATACAAATCAAATTAATTGGGTTTACAGTTTAAATAGTGTTTTTTATATAAGACAACTTAACTGGTGTTATGTACCCAAAAAGACAAAAAATGGGGAGTTTTTTTCTCTCGAAAGCGATTTGGATATGGCCGTGGTTACTGTTCATTGATTGGTGGGTTGAGAGACTCAACTATCCCAGACATTATTATTTGTAAAATTTGATTAATTGACAATTAATTTTTACACAATCAATTCTTATCACAATTGATATTGAATAATAAAGTGGTGAACAAGAGTTTGTGCTAGTCACCGCTCCATTGACCCGGGTTCCATTCCCAAGAGGGTGAGAGTGTGTTGTCGTCTTCACCTGCTCATGACTTTGAACAAATAATAACCTACTAACCAGGGTTGCGGCCTAACCGTGTATCTGTCACAAAAAAAAAAAAAGGAGAGTTGCAATGGCACAATTCAATTTTTCTCCTAACTTATAATTTGTGGCACCTTTAACAAGTTTAAAAGATAAATTTTACAAATAATAATTTCTGCGATACGAAGAAATCCAATATGTTTTTGTTGTATATGTATTCCGTAAAATACACTAATCATAGGTACTTGGTGCAGCCTGGGGGCAGGTCATGCATTTATTAAGAAGTAGCCCGCTGATTAAATGATGATTCGAAAAAGATGATGTAGGGCTCTTTAGAGCATCTCCTATTGGCTACATTTTCCTTAAAATAGAGAGTTTATTACAGTTTAGAGAGCCATTATTTCAGTTCAAGTCCAACACCCACTTCCTATCTTCTACCCATCTCTGTATTCACCCCTTCAACGGCCATTTTTTTTTTTTTTTAATATACAGAGTACAAAATGGGATGACGAGCCAAAAACACTCACTAGATTTGGCGGGCTAAAGCTCATTCTCTAAAATGGCGAGGCAATATAGAGAGACTGTTGGAGCCTCTGATTTTGCCTTCACGCTCCTTAAACTGGGGAAGGGAGCGTGAATAAGGTAGTGTTGGAGATGATCTTAGAAGAGGACACCATTTCGTCAAAACTGCGGAGCATGAGGCATTCAGGAAATAACAAGGCATTTCCCAGATTGCACCCTATTTTCTATATTTACTTTCACTTCTGAATATCTTTACTGGCGGTACCCCAACCCTCATCCCATTCAGTTTTGGCAGGAATTTGTTCTCCTCTTCTCTACTACTTATTTTGGGAAGATACTCCTGTTGTCCAGCGATTGCTTGATAATTACAATAAGATGCTCCTTTGTGTCTCAAAGTGAGGTAATCTTTGCAGTCCCAGTGTTACTCTACAACTTTCAGCTTTGAGTAAACCGTTCTTTCCATAGGAAGATGATGAGGTCATCATCATCATCATCATCATCATAGTCTTGAGCCTCTTACTGCTTTGATGAGAGATAGAAGGTTGAGAAGATGGAGAAGCCAAGTGTGAAATATGGATATATATATATATATATATATGCTACCCAGTCTAGGACGGGGCGGGACTATTTCCTTGATAAAGACCCCCCTTCAGATTTTATTGAAATTCTTCATTTACTTTTTCTAAATTTGCAGTTAAGTACTTTTACTCTCTTTTTCTCCCTTTGGTTCTTTTTCTCTCATTAATGGCAGAAGAACATAGTGTAGTAGGATCAGTTGCCTCTTTGGTTTCGTTGAAGCCAGGAGCATATACTTGAAGCATGAAAGTTGGCTCTGTTTCAAGCGCTGTGAAAAAGGAGCCTTTTTTTTCGTGATTGGTTTGTAATTATAAAATTTATTGGTAATTTTTTTGCATTTGGTGTGAGTAATTTTATGAAATTAATGGTGTGCAAATAATCATTATTAATAATGGGGTCCAATTATCAAATATTTGTGTGCGCCTAACACCACCCTTCTTTTTTAGCTTTCACAGTAAAGGGTTAGGATCCTTGAATCGATATTTTTTGCCTCATTGACAATGATGAAGATTGAAGACCTCCCACATCCGGACTTTAGCATAAAAGATTACAAAATGTTAACAAATCCTAACCCTTTTTACCACCATAGTCACCGAATCAGAGTTTGAGAATTTGTGAAATTCAAAAATGTTGAGATAAATTTTTTTTAATGAAACAAAAGAATATGAAAACATAAATTAGACATTTATTTCCTTGAGCAAATATGTTGAAAAGCTCATCTTTAATTCACGAAAATTACGTTTAATCTGAAGTCTTTTCAAAACAAGTTGATCGAAAAGCTTGATTCAAACTTTCTTCGAAACAATTGACAAAAAAATTTGACTCTGAATTAAACATTTGACAAAAAAAATTTCAACTAAATTGCAAATTTTTACAAAAAAAAATTTGCAGAATTGTGTAACTATGTTAACTACACCAAATGACTAGTTTGTCACAAAAGCTCGCGCGCACACACAAAAAGAGGCAAAGAAACCTTCTATATATTTCAGTAACGATCTAGATCACTAGTTAGTGACAATCTGGATTGCTGGTGCAGCTTTATTAAGAATCTTGATCACCACGGACAACTTTAGTGACTCTAGATTATCACTGAGTGTTTAATAACCTCCCAGATCTCATTAGAAATGACTAAGATCTAGATTGTCAGTCAAAAAATTCATTGATTATGCCTAATCAGAAATTTAATCTATTTGTACCTTAGATCTGCATTTGAAGTAATTATTTATGCCTAATATAAACTGGAAAAAAAATTGAAATGAAGAAGAGGAACATACCTTCAAGACAATTTTGAAGACAACTGAGCACGATGACGATTACAGAGGATGAGGACAAAGGTCTTTCCCTAGTAGAATAACCGATGGTGACTTGAAAGGACGGGACTTGTGAGAAAGAAGAGGAAAATCGTCTTTATTATGTGGAAAAATCCAAAGTGATGATCGAGAAGGCCCTTCCCCAATTTTCAGAGTTCAGAGTGGGAAACGGCATTTTGATCACTTTATCATCATCATCATCAATGTTTTATTACCAAATATTTGGGGTCAAGCAACATGAACCCTGTTCCCAAATATTTTGGTAACTTTACTATTAATGGAAATAAATTAGAAGCAGGTGTAAGGGTCTAAGCACATGTAGGGGATAAAAAAAAAAATACAAAATGCGGGTTTTAACTTAAATTGTAAATAAATAAACGAATGTTAAAAGCCAAAAAATATCTTAAAAGTTAACAAGACAGGCCAAGTTGGATTCTTAATCTTAAATTTGTGTTACATAAAATCCAGAATATGGGATGAGAAGCCAAACTGAACCACAAATCCCAATAATGATATATACCTGTAACAATGATACTAATTTCCTTCTGTTTACAAATTTCATGGAGCAATGCTTTAACATTCGATCAAATGGAAATGGAACATCAAATACCAGTTTGTAGAAGGGCTTAACAAAATAAGTATAGATATCTACACCAATAATGACCAGATCCAACATAGACCATACCAGCCTGTCAAAATGGCCTAGAAGCAGCACTCCTCCAGCACACAGCAGCAACAAAGCGCGGCCAAACTGCAGATGTGACAACAAGAAATCATGCATCGGTGTCATAATTATGTGCACGTCGTATTGTTGAAGCACATTCTAATCCAAATATATCATGAGCAGACTTAAAACATTTTGGGGTAGATGCCATTATACTTGCAGAGATGCCTCTTGGGTATGTGTCCAGGTATTAAGATGACTTGGCTCAACCACCATTGTACTGTAGTTAATACTATAATATTTTACCCTTTTATTTTCATTATCATAAACTGTGGTTTAAGTTTCAAAACATCAATACGCTTCTGAATGTTTCCTACAAAACCCTTCCGTTTCCATGGGTACTGACACCAAACCTATCTACAACATCAAATTACAGTATTTCCCCAATGGCGAAGAGGTACTGGGATTAATTCACAGTGAGAACTTCCATTGGATTGGTAGAAGTTGTTTCCCTTGGTGACATGCTAGAGGCCTGCTGACCCTCGTAGATAAATGATAGGCGCACATTGTGGGCCACAATAGAAGGGTGATTCTTTTACTTTTGGATAGGAAGGGAGACTACTTACCGATAAAGAAAAAATGAAGGGAAATTCCCTTTGTAAGATAATTTTTTCAAAAATAACACGAGAAATCTTTATATATACTAGATTGAATCAGGAAATTCCCTTTGTAAATTCCACTGGTATTTCATCTAGCACTTTGACATCATGTTAATGAAAACAAACCTAAACAAGGGTAGAACCCAAAAGCCAATGCAGAAAATAAATGTTACACGGAATCCTTGCTTCATGGACCTTAGCCTTTGTTATTTTGCTTTCAGAATTGCGAAAAAAAAAAAAATTTGAAGCAAGTAATGGGGAAAAAATGAAAAGACCAAGTTGGACGAGTATCCAGTAGCCTGAACAACCTTTACAGAATTGGATACTACAAGTAAACCACAAATCTCATGATATAGCATGACAGCCTGTTACAGAAACCAACCTCATAATGACAGCAACCCATGCCATAAATTTGTACTCCCTCAACACAGTGCCAAAAAGAAAAATGCACTCTCATACAAAATAATGATCAATTAGAACTAATTAGAACTCCGTCATAAGTTTATAATACATATTTGCAAAGACGGAAAGGAGATAAAACTGAACACTATTAACACAAAAGCCACAACTGAAAAGCACCCATTACTCAACATCACTGTACAAAAACTCGGCAAGTCGACTCGACGAAGTTTCGGGTTGACTCAACGAAAAAACTCAATTTGTCTCTTTTACTCGAGTAACTCGAGTGACTCAGTCGAGTCATGCCGAGTGACTCGAAAGACTCAACCAAGTTACTTAAGGACATAGTTGTCTTCTTTTTCATATAAAACCCCGTTCGACCCATAGTGAGGTCTCATTCGAGTCCTAAACCGAGAAGGAGAAAAAGGAGGAGAAGGAGAAGATGATTGATTTTAGACTTTTAGCATTACAATTGCTTTAGGACTGTTTTTAATTTGTAATTTTGCAGTAGAATTGTAGAGAGTAAAAAAGTTTTCCGAGTTACTCGATCTGGCTAACTTTCGAGTCGAGTCGAGTCGAGTTTTCGAGTTTTTGAACTATGCTCAACATAATCTTCTGTCAGAAAACACCAATCATATGCACTAAAAATTTCAAATAAATATCATATATTTTTTTGATAGATTATCATAAAGACCAAACTTGGGGAAGGAAAGAACCACAAAAGCCAGAGATCCATGCATGTAGAAGTGAGTTACAACAAGACTGATATTGGTGTTAGTACTGCTGGGGTGGTGGTAGAAGGTTACTTTCATTAGAGAACCCGTAGAAACAAAGGACAAAGAAGAGAAAAAGAAGGGGGCGGTATCCCTGAATCCTAGGAGGCAGTGGAGATTATTTTAATATGGTGGTGCTGAAGGGTAGCTTAGCGGTTGTCTCCCTTCAAAATCCACAAGACTGATGTATCACCCAGTTCAATTATACTGTTATGGGAGGACATTATATCCCTCATGTTACCATATAGTAATATATATAAATAAATCCTTCAACTCCACGTATAACAGTGATCCAATAATAAGGACCAGCTGAAGATCCATGTTTCTCAGTATTCTATGAACTCTTTTGGAAATCATTTTTCTTATCACGCACTCAAAACCGGAAAGCCACAAGACCACAAATTACAAATGCAAAATCCCCAATCTCGTGTCAAAACCATTTAGCCATTCACTTATGGACTAAGTCCACTTATCTACTCCAACTTATTAATCTTTCTACCCCATTGAAAAGGTAAAGTCTATCAATCATTAAATTCAAATCACTGGTAAGAAATAAATTTTGGACAAAAAATCAATACCTTGAACATTTACCAAGAATAAGAAAGAAAAAAAAAGCAGTTATACATTTATCCAATACCAGTATTTTAAAAGGTGTGTGAGGCTTACATCTTGAGGTTTAAAATTCCTTGAGGCTTATGCCCCAAAGTGTAAGGCACACATGAGGCCCGTGCCTCACGCCTTGAGTATCGCTTTAGTTTGAGGTATGTGCGTCATACATTAACCAAAAATAAGGGTCAAGAGCCACATAATTGAGACTTAAAATTTATCTTCTTATTTTTTTTCATTTTCCTTTTTCGAGACTTCTTTGCAATTGTTTGTTTAAATCCAAAACCCTCCACTTGATTTGATGACTTAACATTAGTCATCTTGAGCATAACTTGCTTCTCTTAAAATTTATCTCATTTTATCTTTTGACCAATTTTCTAATTTTAGTTTCTTTTTTATTGATAAAATAAGGGAATGTGAGGCTTTATTAAAGACAAAGTTCTCTGATTTTTCAAGAAATCCCGAATAACACGCGACATTTTCGTTGAACGATTAATTCACGAAGTATTTGCGAATT
Source organism: Tetracentron sinense (assembly GCA_015143295.1). Lineage (NCBI taxonomy): Eukaryota > Viridiplantae > Streptophyta > Magnoliopsida > Trochodendrales > Trochodendraceae > Tetracentron > Tetracentron sinense. Next base: position 36,032,721 of record CM026568.1, on the reverse strand, counting down.
TCGCGACATAAACAAAAAATTATTCACAAATTTTTAAAAAAATCTAATAAGTATGTAATTTATGAAATATTATAATTTTCATAATTAGCAATCTTATTTTATAATTTTTCCGATTTATTTTTGAATTCTGAACTTTGCTATTTTTTCTGAGATTTTCCATATATGAATAATTCCTAGACCACGACTTGGTAACTATTCTCACGGGAGACGCTTGCTCTTTTTGAGAGTCCTGCTCACTCACACATCCACAATAATACAGTAGCTTATAGAGTATAAACCTACATATATAAACTCAAATACAAATTTCAATTATATTTTACCTCAAGGAAAACCCCATAATAATAAATCTAACTTGTAAGCAGACCCTAGTTTCCCCCCCCCCCCCCCCCCCCCCCCCCCCCCCCCCCCCCCCCCCACTCTTCTCTTTCCTTTTCAAAGCTCCAAGGCATCAACCAAAGTCCAACATTCTCAACCTTCATTCGAGCCCAAAGCCAGTTTGCACCTGGCCCAATAGGTTTGCACTATTTCGTTCGAACAAAATGGTTTCTGTCGACTGAGCAATTTAAACATGTTTCCCAAGAGCTTTTCGTTCGAACTAACTTGGTTTCGTTCATAGGTTATGACTTCGTTCGAACAAAATAGCTATTGTTTCTTGTTTGAGCAATTGATTTTTTGCCGAATGCTTTTTTTTTTAACGACCCCGGCAGATTTCATTTTTTTAAGGTTTAAACCCTAATTTGGTCATCAATCCCCTTCCTACATCACTCTAAACTTTCCTAATAATCCCTAAACTACCTTAACCCTTAAAACGTCTATAAATACCACCCCATTTAAGCCTTAAATCGTCAAATCCTTAGACCAACACCCTAATCTACCTTCTTCTCAAAGCCCAAATCCTAAAATTGTTGAGGAGGCCATCCCCCATTAAACTTGAGCTCCTTCCAATCCAAACCAAACCCTAGAGGTAGGAATACCTAAAAGAGTAAGCCCAGGGCCATACCGTGCACGAGGACTCATCTTTTGGAGCATTGAAGCAAAGGAGAAAACACGACAAAAGTACATTTTTTAAAAAAAATAATTATAAATAAATAGGAATCATAATACTAACCACTAACACTTATTTAATATGGAATATGTGTTTAGCATGACAAAAGTATGGTAAAAATATGCACATTATACGTGTTTAATACGAAATCCGTAGATTATACGGTAATACACATAATATGCAATACAACAAAAGTATGCCGTTTTAAATGGCGACCTCCCCTAGTCCCCTAAAAATATTATACACATACTATATACATATAATACACGCATTTGGTAACTATGAAGGAAAGTGAGTACACAAAAGAATTAAGAAGGCACATATTGAATAGCATCTAGAGACAAGTTTTAGATTTGTTGATGGCTGTAGTCCACCCAAATGGTGAATTTTTTATAGATTGCTGTGCACCAGAACTCTTTCACTATGGGAGCAAGTTATTGCTCCTTTCCAACCCTGTATTTAGATTTGTTTCAGCTGGGATGTCCTGCGGTTGTCAGCTAAATGGTCTTTGGTGATTTTTTTATAGATTGCTATGCAGCAGGACCCTTTCACGATGGAAACTAGTTATTGTTCCTTTCCAACTCTGAAAGTAGATTTTCACCTTACCGTCTCCATCCTTCACTTATTTTCCTTTCATTTCCAGTTTTCTTTATTGCTTTATTATTGTATTTGTTTGCTTTGTTTTTTCCTTTTGCTTTATTTGCTTTCCTTTTGGGTTCTAGTCCTTTTTAGAACCATTTTGAGAGTCCATCCTCTTCCCATGGTGGGTCTCTCTACATCAACCTAATGGTGTAAAGGGACCACATTGAAAGGAGGAGGATGAGCACTCAATTTCCATTCCTGTATAGTCTAGTTTTTCTTGGTTTCTTTTGGTCCCTACTCCATGTCTAGGAACCATTTAGAAGACCTCTGCCTCAAGCTCAATTTGCTCACTCTACACCAAATCCCGATGGTATAGACTATAGAGGGCCCTTATTCTAAAAAGGGAGAGATCATCTATTTCCCTCTTCGCATTGTATTCCATTTCCATCTAGGGTCTGGAAAAAGTTGAGACCCCTTTCTTTCCCGCACTTATGTATTGCCATGAAGCCATGTTCATTTGAACGAAGCACATTTCGTTCGACTGCACATGATTTGTTTTGGCCTTGTTTTTCTTCTTTTGGCCAATTACCTCACCTTCTTTGTTGACCCTGCCTCAAGTTATTAGTAAACCCTCGCTAAATCCACCAAAAACTAGGTTCTGGACTGTTACAGAACTAGGCTCATTCGAACGAATTCCAGTTCGTTTGAACAACATGATTATGTTACAGTTAGATAATCAATTTCGTTCAAACCAAACCAATCTAATTCAAACGAACTTGATACTATAATGCTCCTTTGGGCCCCAGGCTTTTCTTAGGATAATTGTTTACCATGATTCGCTTGCCAACCCTCTTTGCTCCGAAACAATTCTAAAATACCATTTAAAAATCAAAAACATTCAAATATCCAAAAACCCTAAAAATGCAAATCAATCAATCTCAGCTCCCACCCTTCGATAAAACTACACTAGTCTAATCCTGCCAGACGGGTATGTAGGCAACCCGAGCAAGGATCCAAACTCCACCTAAGTTAGCAACCCCCCTGTTTTACCTCTAAATTAGCATAATTAAAATAACTTAGGCAATTTCCCTCAATTTTCATGTTGTTTGGCTTAGATCTATGGAGTAGGTAACCATTTTAGAAGGGGAGTCCCGGAGTGCCTAACACCTTCCTCAAGACTTAACCGAATCGCTTACCTAGATCTCCGACCTAGATCGTAAACCCGTATCCTTTTTACCCGAGATTCTATTTTTTCAATAATCAAATAGGTGATGGCTCCAATTATAGGCGTTTAGTGTCGTTCCTCCACAGGGCTCAACCCGGAAGGAAATGCGGTAAATTCTCTTGCTCACGTCACTTTGAAACACTTCACAACAATCTCCACTTTGGCTTAAATTCTATCAATCCACCCAAGTCCCAAGAACACTCCCTATTCTATTCGTCTTCTCCACCACACTCTATAATGTGCCATAATTATTCTTGTCACCTATGGGTCAAGTCCAATCAAATCTTGCGCATAACTTTAACTTCTTTGGCTTCAATTTCATAACCAACACCTTGGGTGAATTCTTCTGGATCAATAGGTCTCAAAATTTGACTTGCCACAAGTAAAAAAAATGGTCTTATTATCGATTTAAAAAAAAATAAAAATCTTATAATCGATCTTCTCTGCCTTAAACTTCACGTTCAAAATTTCCATATTCCTTGCAAATCCAAACTTTAATTTAATATCAATTGCTCATAAATGTGATTGCAACGTCAATGGCAACTAAAAAACAAATATAGAAAAAATAGATATTGAAGAACAAAATCACAACACAAGATTTATGTGGTTAGTCACGTCAGTTACAATGTTCACGAGCAAAGGTAATCACATAATTTCCTTTTTGTAGAGACTATAAGGTTCTTCCCACTCTCTAAACCAACTAACCGAGGGCTAGCTCTCCATGAGAGCAACTGAAATTACTTGCAAACCAACCCTTTCTTTCAAAGCCTTTGGTCACTCACACATTCTTAGATAAGAAAGAGTTTTGCTACGAAGACCGGAGTGTGCCAAATAGGATTGGGTACAAGTATTGAGAGCAACCACTTTTTATGAAACAACAAAGCAGCTGCTCGTTTTTCAAATACCTATGCCTTTACTAACACATTCTTAGTAACAATTTTCTATACAATAAGCATATACCCTGGGCATATATTTATATAGTCTCAAGGATATGACCAAATTATAGCGACACAAGGAAAATCCTCATGATAATAGAGGTGTTTAATCCAGATTGAATTCGAGACACTTCCAAACTCGGATAATATCGAAAAATAAGGGGCAGAGTAAACTCCATAACAAGTAATAGTTAGGCTAATACTTTCTAAAGCAAGAAGCCAAGCTTCTCAAAAAATCCTAAAGAAATAGGATGCGAGAAATGAGATACAAGTGCCTCCTTCCCATTATATTAGGATGACCAACCATACCTTAGACTTTATCTTACACAAGATATTTGTAGAGAATTAGGTGCATTGGTTTCAATCCAACAATACTTGCTCAAGATCTACACCCTAGGCTTTAGACTCGGGTCAGGTCATCCAATCACTTCCTACATACATAGCCACTTTGGCTACTAAATGGGACATGATGGAAGCAAGCTTCCTAAGAAGCGAGTCTGGGAAGTCAGCATCCCACCTTGTACATAGCTACCCCGCAACTATGGTTAGGCATTGAATATTGCCATAAATTGAAAACAAAAAAGATCCTTAATGTATGGTTACCCAAATCAGACCAAATTGCTCTCAATTCATAGAGAGCTAACTGAATCTGGAACTTAATTTTTGAAATTGTCTCATAATATTTTTCTACCCAATTAAGAGGAATTACAAAACAAATAAGTAACCATTTGCACATTATGACTCTTGAGCCAGCAGAAGACTACTCCAAAAGGTCAACCAGTCGTTAGACTGATAAAAGAAAGCCCAAACAGATGCAGAAAAAGAATTGATCGATTTTTGCCACCAAGATGGAATTAAACAAAAGAGAACCCAGAATTTCAGAGATAGAGATTACATACCACCCTGGAAGGAATGAGGTGCAACCAGACTGATCTTGATGCTGGTATTGCTGGTATTGGTACTGCTGGGGTGGAGGGTACCCTTCACTGAAGTACCCCTGATAGCCAGGACGAGGGGGTGGAGGGTATCCCTGAAACCCAGGAGGAGGTGGGGGAGGGTATCCCTGAAATCCAGGAGGTGGTGGGGGAGGGTACCCCTCATACCCAGGAGGTGGTGGTGGTGGGTGCCCCTCGTATGGTGGAGGCGCTGAAGGGTATCCTGGCGGTGGAGGATAAGGATATGGATAACCTTCAAAATCAAAATCAAAATCAAAATCAAAATCAAAATCAAAATCAAAATCAAAATCAAAATCAAAATCAAAATCAAAATCAAAATCAAATTGGCAAAAAAAAATAATAATTCATAAGTGACAAAAGAACATAGAGTCCAAACCAAATGAAATAATTTAAACACAGAGAACCCATTAATCTAAGTTTGCTAATGGATTCCGAACACCAAACAGCCCCCAGTTGGCAAAAGGCCCAAAAAAAACCCAACAAAACATAGGAAAACACAGAAACAGAGAAAACCAATTGATCTGAGCATGTAAATGGAAGGAAAGGGAGAAATTACCTGGTGGAGGGTAGGCCTCCTGGGGGGCTCTTTGGTAGCTCATCGATCTTAGCTGACAATTGAGCTTCAGACAGAAATGGAAGAGCAGAAGTAGAGCCAGAACATCAAAGAGAGGAGAGAACCCAGAGAGGGTTATTGTACTTGGAGATTCTCTGATCTGATGTATGCTTATATCATACTACCTAAATTGCAGCCGTCAGATTCGGAACAACGACGTGTTGGCTTCGGTGGCAAAACAGTTTTTAAGTTATGTTTTGGGTAGGTATGACAAAGCTTCCTATTTCCTTATCGGCCAGGACTTTTGTTTTGTGTGTTGTGTTGGTTGTGATTCAATGATAAGGTAGACTAGTTCATCCTCCAATGAACGAATCCTGGCCGTTCATTAATATGCCACTTTTATACTGGGTTCACCATGAGGAGGTGGACCATGGATCGGACTTTGGAGGGTCTGGGTCAAGTGTAGATGAATTTGAAAGACACAAAAGTTTCCTTTCTCCATAGGACCTAAAAGGAGAATGTATCCTTCGTGAGAACACTCACTACAAAGCTCTTCTCTATAATCGAATTTGTAATGAGACTGTAAGATGGAGGCATGATGTTCTCAACCACGCCATTTTAAAAGTTCTTTGCCATGGCACAATCGTTAATTTTGTTTAGGGGTACATTCGAAGTGTTAATTATCAAACTCAACCTGAGCTTGATTCAAGCTCGAATGTCTAGCCTTGAACTTGGCTTGAACAAGCTTAATCGAGTTTGAGCTTGAACTTTATTAAGCTCAAGCTTGATTTATGAACTTATTTTGTTTAATTTTACATGATTTTAATAAAAGTACTTATTAATACATTACAATAGAAGAAACTATAGAAAACTAATACATTCTTATATGAAAAATAAGATTTGAGGTTAACCCCTCAATTCAAAGAGTACAGACTTAGATAAGAGCTTCTAATTTTAATTTCTTAACTTTTTTTTATTATCTCTTAAATTTATTATAATCTAAGATTAAAAAAAGTTAAAAATATTATTTTGTATTAATATATATAATATTTCTAAAAAATATTTTGTTTATATATATAATATTTTGAGCTGAGATGAGCTCAAGCCGAATCAAACCCTAAACAAGTTGAGCTTCCAGCCGAGCTGAATCTAATAGGCTCCAACTTGAGCTCGGCTTATTTAAACATTTGAGCTCAAATAAAAAATTGGCTGGATTTATTCGAGTCTAAAATGCTAGCTTGAGTTTAGCTCGAACAGGTTGAGCTGAGTCGAGTCGAGTCGAGCTGAGTGCAGCCCTACTTTCTCTTAACACAAGTCATGCAACCCTTCTTTGACTCTCATACTCTTGATAGCATGCATCATCAACTATCTCAAACTCGAACAAAGGAGTACGGATGGGTAACAACGCTCGCTATTGAGCTGTTGTCCATCTGTGTCTTATAAAATAGGGTCTACCTACCATTTACATGGGGACTATCAAATGATAAATATGGGGCCCATTTTGCAAGACACAGATGGGAAATAAAAATAGCACAACAGCGAGCAATGTTGCCCATCCGAACTCCGAAAAAAACAGATCGTCTTCACTCGAGTTGGCCTATGGCTTTTATTGCTCGGAAGATTTTGAAGATAATAAATGTTAAAGTCTTTCAAACAATACACCAAACACTTGGCTTAGCTTCAAATGTCTCGACTTTTATAGCTGACGTTGTAAGGTGCACCACATGCACAACTTGACTCCTCATTCAGGCATCTATCTTCTATGGTGATCAACTACTTTCTTTTGAATGGGTTAAGATTTATTGTGATGAGGCTTCTCTCCCTAACTCAATTGCTATTGGTTGTACCCGTGATGCTCATAATCATAATAGTATGACTCTGGCAACTCTTGTTAAGCCTTTGCCAAGAGGTGAAGCTGTAATAGCTGAGGCTGTCCCAATTAGTGAGTTGATTCAGTGGACTAAGATTCAAATTGAGAGTAATGCACTCCAACTCATTCAGAGACGTTTACTATTCCATCAGTTCGCTTTCCTCGGTTGATCTATGTTATTTCTTATGATATTTTCAAGTCTATTAACTAAATATAAGGCAGACTTTTTTCTCACCTCCTCCTTTCGCCACGTAGGATTATAATGTTCTCATCTTATGACGCGTGTCACACTGATCACATTTGTTATTCTCATTCTCAAACGACACACCTCTCCCCGCCTCTTTCCTCTATCCTCAAACTATACAACTCTTGTGAAGAGTTATCTCAAACGTATAGATTAGTATTAACCTCTTAATTCAAAAAAACATTTGAGATATTTTAAGAGATTGTGATAACAGAAATAGAGACATGTTGATTAGGCACCCTATCCCTATACCTATCACGTTTTTCTCTCTCAAAACCCTCAAACCACACTACTCTTTGTTAGAGTTCCTAATAACCTCATCCCTCTTCCCTATTAAAGTTACCGTATTAGGCAAAACAACAAGTTTAGTATTTGAAGAGGATTCAAAGAGTCCTTCAACTTGTAGAAATCTGAGGTAGCTTAGTCCTACTCAGTCACTAAGAACTCTCTTTATATATCTGTTCCCTTCTTCAATCCTTTTCCACTTTATTTTTTGTTTTTGTTTTTCTGGTTTCTTTTTGAAAGATTTGAGACGGGTATGGCAAAATTGGGTAGAAGAATTCTTTTTTTTTCTGTACTTTTTTCACTAATGTTAGTTGGTATATCAGAAGATGAGAAGATTATAGTAAAAGGAATGACCTCCATTGCTAAAACAGATGATAACTTCATCTGTGTAACCTTGGACTGGTGGCCACCTGCCAAGTGCAACTACAACCAGTGCCCATGGGGAAAGCCAGAAAGGCTGGGATTCTCAATCTGGTATGAACTTTGATCTGTTTACACATGCATATTCATGTATCAGATGATATGAACTTATGTAGTTTTTTGATCTTTGCAGGATTTAAATAACACAATTCTTCCAAACACCATTAAGGGTTAGTTAATGATATCGACTACGTTCCTTGATAAAGTAATGACAAAACTCGCCAACTTGTTTTTCACGCCTCATCATTAGTTGTACGTCAAGGTCGATGTGATACTATATGTCATGTTGTATATAAGGCGGCTATGATAATTTGGCCTCACTCTTATAACCGTTTCTGTTGGCTTAATTAAAAAAAAAAAAAAACAGAGGACTGAGATGAGGACCTGTCCCCGTGCCCCTTTTAATTCCTGTTTAATCATAGTTTAGCTTAATTAAATTAAAATAAGTATTTTTGTTTTTTCTAAAAAACTATGGTTAGATTGCTTAACTCTAAGAGGCTAACCACAATTGATGGATGGTAAAAAGGGGGTTGGACCAATGAGGTCACCAGGGTCAGCTTCTAAGCTAACCCTAGGTCCGTTTTTCATTTCCCTAAAAAAAAAAAGGAACATTACCAATTTACCAAAACCAAATATTATTTATTATATTTGCCATGCATGTAAAAAAATTCAATTAGTTTCTAAAAAATAGTAAATGACAAAAAAATTAATGGTTCTTAATTTTTGAACATAAACCATATTTCCTTAATTAAATATGATAACTTAAATAATTTACTTATAAAAACTTCTAATAAGGTTATTAGTTAATTTTATAACACCTTTATCAAATAGTTTCTCCCCACATAAGAACTTCTGAATTTTATAATTTTTCTTTTTGCAAATCACTGTAGTATAAATAAATATCTAATTACTAAAAATATAACTATAAAATATCTAATATTTTACAATAGTAAATTAATATTTGTTTGATGAAAATTGTCTTAAAATAGTTGTTTTTCTTTTTAAAAATTCCTTAAAATACTTATGAATCAGTCTATGGGTACTTCCAAATATACTCTCGAATCTTAACCATTTAATTCAAATAATTAAGGCTCATGATTAGATTGGCTTGGCTTATATCATTTTCTATAGTCACATCATCAATTATAATCTTGACTCTTAATTATTTGAATTAATGGCTTAGGATTTGGGAGTATACTTGGGAGTACCCATAAACTTTTGGTTTAAACTACACAATCACCACAAGGCGACGGTAAAGGCAACACAGAAGAAAACCACACACACGCACCCACTCACACACACAGCACACATGCACATTACACTTAGTAAGTTTCACCCACAAACACCACAAAACGGGTACCAACCGTAAGAGGGTTTGAGGAACTTATTAAATGAGAGTTCCCATAAACTCACTATACTTTTATTATAAGTACAATGATAAATGAGAGTACCCATCGACTCTTCTTTTATTAGTACAACAAGCGGGTGGTACGTGCGATGCACATGAGAGCGAGAGGAAGGAGTTAACCATTGTTAATAGGAGTTAAAAGGGACACGTGTTAACCCACGGGGAACTCGCAAGTGGTACGTGTGATGGACTTGAGAGTGAGGGGAAGGAGTTAACCACAGTTATTAGTAGTTAAAAGGGACATGTGTTAACCCATGGGTGCGATTGAACTCTCCCCGAGTTCAATCGCAATTGGCTGTGATTCTAAATAGATAGATGAGCAAGGGTTAGTTTAGGAATTAAAGTAAAACATTAAATCAAAGGCAAAGCGTAGTTTGAGAATTAAAGTAAAACATTAAATCAATGTTTTGTTTTTATATAAGGGTAATTTGGGAATTTCAGAAAAATCATCTACGCATGTCTCTCGCATTATAATAGTAAAGATGATAAATTATGAGACGGTTGAACTATTATATCAAGATCTCCAACCCTCAAGCTAACCACTGACCACTAACTATAAGTAAATGATATCCAATAAAAAAAAAACTATTATATAAAGGCCGCTCGGCTTTATGCATGCGACTAGTATACTTGAGATTTTAAATAGAACTCTACCTTTCTTTTTTGGTCCTAATCATTTATCAACTTAGGTTAGGGGTTAGGAGGTCAGTAGGGTAGTTCGGATGGGCAAGAGCGTCAGCTGTTTCCTGATTGTGTCTACAAAAACATAGGGCCCATCTCTATTGTTTGGGGCTTACCCTGTTAAATGTAGGCCCATGTTTTTACAGACACAACCGGGCAACAGCTAGTGTTGTTGCCCATCCGAACTCGTCAGTAGGGTTACCACCCATGGTGGGCGTCAACAGCAACACCAAAGACTCGAACACGAATCGCAACTCCCCAAAATGAGATACACTACCACTGGATAAGCCTGTACTGTACTTTGAAAGTGTTTTAGTGGAGCTCTGGCAGTCTGGCAATCATGCAAAGATAAATCTTTACAAAAGTGCCGCTACATCTTTCAAGTTTTTTCATAATTACAAGACAGCTGTGTCAACACCCTATTTTTACACCTCATTTTAACTATGGTTAATTAACTTAACCATAGTTAACTTGACTTAACCCTAGACCTAACCCTAAGCCTAGCCCTAATCCAAACCCTAGTCTAACCCTAGGTTGAAACTCCACGGGCTCAAGGCCCGTTTCAAGTCCTAAAACCCCAAAGTGTGGCTAAAACCCTATTTTTGGGCCCAAACATGGGCCCACTAGGCCCAACCCAAGTGGGACCCACCTTTGCTTTTCAAATTTTTGAAAGAGTGGAGCCAAAACCCTCAAATGGTAAGGGAGAAATCCCTTTCACCCCATGCGTGTGGGCTGGGCCCAATAGAGCAAATAGCAAGTAAAAAAAAAATTTGAAAAACTTACTGTTCACTGTCTTCCTCGTGGAGACAGTGCACAGGCCGCCCCTGGCCAGCTCGCCTGCTACCTTCTGCCTTGTTCCCCACGCCTGGGGGGTGATCCTTATCACCTCCCTAAAGCTTTCCTCTCCTATAAAAACCCCTCTCCGTAGCCACTGTTCAGGGGGGGGGGGGGGGGGGGGGGGAGAAGAAAAAAACTTAATCTCATTCAACGGGCGGCAACACTCTTCCTCACCCCTCACCTCTCACTTTCTCTTCCTTGGTTCGGTGGCCTTAGAGAGTTCTCTCTTGAACTTTCCGACAATACAATAACAGAATCACTAGCTCCCTAAGAGCCTGACCAGAAAGGAGCACTCACATTCGTGGCCACCTGTGCACGACAACTAGCAGCGTCCTAACTCCAGATGTGGCCACTGATAGCTATGAGCAGCACCACCATCAGCAGCTCGGTCAGCACCCCCTATTCACGTCCATTACAGTCCCCATCACATCAACCGCTGCCCCATCGTCTTCTCCAAGCTCTGCTAGTCATCCTTGCAGCCCAACATGCCCCCCATCTTTGCACTAACAGCAGCCCTGGAATCATCCCTGTGCATGTCCAATAAATAGCCCGTCCATGCTGTTGTGAGGTAAGACCCCTTTCCTCTTTCTCTAAATCTGTTTTCTTAGGCTGTTAATCAAATTTTTAGGCTACTTTAAATTAGTAATCTGATTAATTAGTGTAATCTCGCTAATCTTAGGTTATAGTCTTGGTTCTAACTTAAAGTGATGAGGGTAGGCTTTAGGATTGTTTAGTCGTAGATAGGATAGGATTTAGATTGTTTTAAGGGTAATTTTGAAATCTATTTTTTTTTTATGAACAGTAGATTAAAATCAGTTTCCCTTTGCATTTAGGATAGTTTTTAATCTGACTTTTAGGGATAGCTTATTTAGTTGCTTAAAAACTTGACTCTAACTAAAGTAGGTCTTGATTTGGGTTAGTTGTTAGGACTCTATTTTTTTTTTTAGCTTTTAAAATATATTTTTCATAGTTCGCCTTTAAACCTTAGTCATAGTTTGGTTTGGGTAATCTAAACATAGTTTAAGTTTGTTCCTTAGGCTAGACTAAATCTGCCCTTTGTTTAGTTTATTTTTTAGACTAGCTATAACTTAGACAAAATCCCTTTTGGTAGTGTTAATCCTTAGGTTAAATCTAGGATTTGATTTTTTAAAGTTTCTTTAGCTAGTTAAAACTTGTTTTAGGCAGAGTTAAAGTAGCTTTTAGGATTAGATAAAATTTTGTTTTTAAGTTAATTTAGTTAGTCTCTAGGTTAGTTAGTCTACTCTAGTTGGATAATATTTTAAAATTTGATTTCTTAAGTTCCTTTGAAAATATGTTTTTTTTAGGTAAAATTCTGTTTTAAGCTTAGCTAATCTCTAGGTTAGTTTTGGACTTTTAATTCTGGAATTTAAGATTGTTTTAGGTTAATTATTAAATCTAGAATCGGGATAACCCTTTGTGAAATATATTAACTTTAGGATAACCTTAAATAAGTATAGTTAGTTTAAACTCGTTGCTCCGCAACGAGCCTAAACTACTATTTAAAAAATCCAAAAAAAATGAAAAATATTCAAAAATACTAAAAACATTCAAAAATCCAAAAAGACCAAAAACATGTTTGTTAGGATTTCTTAACCTTGGCTAGCCCCTTAATCATGGTTAATTCCCTTCTAACTGCGGTTAGACTTGATCTTGTACTTGACCAACCCGGTCAATTAAACACTAGCCTCCGGGCTAGACTCTGACCACCCTATGCACACACACATACACCCCTAGTCTTGGCACGGGCTCATGTGCCAGAACTACGCTCGGTCTGATCTCACTTTGTAAGTACGTAGGCAACCCTACTCGGGTTCGACCCTAGCCTATTAACTTCTTTTTTCTCTTGGATTAGCATTGATTAAACTCTTAGGTATTTTAATATAATTTTGAGATTAAATTTGGCTTAACTTTAGGGAGTAGGTAACCGTTGTAAAACGGGGGTCTTAGGGTGCCTAACACATTCCCCAATGCTTAATCGAACCGCTTACCCTAACTCTGATAAACCATTTACCTTATCCAAATCATTCGGGACCTATCCCTTAGAATGAATAGGTGACGACTCTCAGTCAAACAATAAATGTGAAAGTAGGTAGGAAAATCTCATGCTCACAAGCTGCAATAACGCTTGGATTGAAACCAAAGCCAACTTCAGTTAACTAACTGAGGATCTCATAAAATATTATTTTTAATTTTTTAACCCATTGTATGAATACAAGATAAAAATAAAGAGATACACACGGGAAAAAATGCTTCCGGGTCTTAAACGATTACACGAATAAAGCAAATAAAAAAAGAATTTTACTAGTTTCACAATTAAAAAGGTATTAAAAAAAAGGTTCACCGTTAATCAAGTTTATTCAAGCCGAAACTCCAACTGTTGTTGCAAAATTGAAAAGCAGAATGGCTTGATCATGTCAACGTTGTCCATGGACATACAGAGACAATCTTCTAGCCGATTTGTCCATATAGAGTGACAAATTCATTCCCATGATTCTGATCATTGGAGGGAAGATTTCAGCCGTATCTAAAAAAATATAGGTAGATAAGGGAGAACTATCCTTACAAGTGAGGCATTGCTGGGTAAGACCTAAAAAGCTGTCAACATCTTAGGTTCTGGAAAGAGTCCATTCACCGAAAGAAGGCAACGAAATGGATTTGTTATCAATTTCTTGAGGTGCGGGCCTCCTATTTAACTAATCGAAAATAATCACCTCCTCGTGTCATAGGAGGGGGCGTCTCGGCTCTCACTTTCTTGTCACGTGTCCTCTTCTAATCCCGTTTAATTATGGTTAAGATTCATCCACCCTTATAATTCATCCATCTATCTTGGTATTTAGAAGGAAAAAATATTACTTAAAAGGGTTTTAAAAAAAATTAACCTGAGTTAATAGGAGTTTATTTTTGATAATCCAAGTTAATAGGAGTTGAAGGGTCAACTATGTGAGAGCAAAGAGCAACCTAATGGTGCGAATTATTGCTCTTAACTAATATACAAATCAAATCATTATCTTTATCTTTACTATTATAATGGGAGAGGTAGGCGTAGCTTGAAATTTTTAAAATTCCTAAAGTACCCTTATATAAAACAAAACTTTTATTTCTTGTTTTACTTTAATTTCCAAACTATCCTCATCTATCTATTTAAATAATAGAATCACAGTCAATCGTGATTGAACTCGGAGAGAGTTCAATCACACCCGCAGGTTAACACGTGTCCCTTTTAACTCGTATTAACTGTGGTTAACTCCTTCCCCTCGCTCTAATGTGCATCGCACGTGCCACCCGCTAATATAAATTAACGGTAAAAGTCATATTCTAATGGGCCAGAAAAATCTGGTTGGGCAACCACATATCATCCGACATGCGGTGATAAAAAGAAGATAAGTCATTTTATTTTCTCTCCATATTTTTTACTTCTCCCCCTTTTGATATATCTCCCCCTTTTATCACCACATGTTGAAAGATGTATGGTTGCCCGACCAGATTTTCTAGCGTTGGCCAAAGTTAATTTAATGCCTACTCAAATTACACCTCACCCATTGCCCAGTGGTGGATGTGGCCTCTCTCAATAGAGCGGTCTTGGGATCCAATCCCTAAACTAACCACTAACCATGTACTAATGTAGGTAAATAAATGATATCCAAATGCAAAAGGTCATATTCTAATTGAGGAATATTGCTAACCATATTCTCACAAATTAATTCTACACATTTTTCAGATAATAAAACACAGGTGGGTTCCATCCGCTTAGCATTGCTCATTCGAATTTGCTCCCCATGAAAATAATTGAAATAAGGTGTTGCTACAAACATACTAATATTTACTATAGGACACCAAACTTATCTATATACAGCACACTTTTCTTTTTTCTCTTTTATCTCCTGTTGAAAATGTCAACAACCTCATATGTAATTCAGAGATTGATAGATTAAAATGTGATTCAAAGGCATATATATATATATATATATATATATATATATATATATATATAAAGAAATTTCAAAAATAAATGAGAGATTTAGATAGAAATCAAACCAAAATATTTTGCACTGCCTACCAAAATATTGTTCTTTGTGTGGTGAAATCGAGCTTTATAGCTAATAGTTACAATTTTTTAGATAAAGGTGCTGCCTACCAAAATATTTTTTAGATAGATACAATTTTTATTTTTATTATTTTCTATTGTTAATAGTTAATGATGACAAATATATTGATGGAAAAACATCTCTTTCATTTGTGTGTGCCCTCCCGTCTCTCTTTCTCTCTCTCTCAACAAACTTCACTCTATAATTTCCTATCATCTCTATATGAACAAACTTACTCTCTATAATTTGGCATTTGTTAATGTTCTAGTATTTTAACAACCATTAAACTAAAAAATAAATAGAAAAGCAAAGGAGAATGAGGACAAATGCAAATGTTTGCTTATTTGGTTTTCCCATTAAGCTTCTTTGGGTTTGCCATCATTTTCGGCCGAGATAAAAGAGAAGAAGATAGTGTGTAGAAGTAATTTTAAGTTTAGTATCCAATTAATAAATATTTGTGTACTCCTTGACAAATAAGCTAAAATAACTAGTCAAATGAACCAACTAAGCCAGAGAACCAAATCCTCTACGGTTATAACCGGACTCAGAGGAGTTTGATTACACTGTTGAGGTTGCCACATGTCCCTTTTGACACCTTTAAGTGGGGTTAAGATTATTCACCCACCATTAGGGTTTACCCACCTATTATTCGTTTTTAGAAGAATAAAAAAATAAAAAAAATTAACCATTTAAATGAACCAATTATTTCGGATTGGTATCCCTTGATAGGACTGTTAATGGATCGGATCTTAATCCGGATCCGATCCGATTAGACGGGATCATAATCCTATTATAAATAGGTCGGATTGAATACGGATCCAAAATCTTGAATCTGATTATAATCCGATCGGATTTGGATCTATAGTGATCTGATGGGATTAAAATCCAATTCAATTAGATTATATATAATAATAATAATATTTATATAATTTTATAAATATACAATAATAGTAAGCATAATTATTTATATTTTGTTAATCAAAATATTATTTGAAGATAAATTAATGTTAATCGGATCAGATTGGATCCGGATCTTGAATAAGTACTCGGGATTCAGATTGTATAATTCATGATCCGGCGGATCCCGGATCGGATCCAAATCAGATCCGATCCATTGACAGCCCTACTTGACAGCCCCGCCTGGATTCGTGTAACAAATACTTCTAGAAGATCCGAAACTAGAAGGACGCGGCTAAGCAATCTGATTTTCCCATTGGCTCCTTCCACGTGCATAGTCAAAGTATATCTTCTCGCTTCCTCACTTATCTTTCAATATTGAACCTTCCTCCCCTATAAATAATTTTCTCCCCCCTTCAATTGCTCTAAGCCTCTAGTCAACATCGAAGATCACTACAGAACCGATCGACGACTATACTTTCGTCCTCGATTTCCTTCATTTTTCAACCATGACTGGCTCAACGAAAGAAACACAACCTCCTCCTTCATCACCCATCACAGAGGAAACAAAAGAATCCCCCCATCAACCTTCGTCGCCCATCACTGATGAAACAAAAGAAGAACCCCATCAACCTTCGTCTTCATCTGCACCTCCTCCACCGTCCGATGAGGGTGTCGCCGCCGAGAAATGGGGGACCCACATCATGGGCCCACCGGCTGTGCCCACTGCCCACCCAGACAACAAGAAGGCTGCTTTATGGAGCGCAGGCGACCAGCAACAACAGTACCACCATCACCCCTATCTCCACTGCTCTCCCGTCGATAAACCAAGCACCAATCCTCTGGAGCCCGTTCTCAACGTCTTCAACTCCTGGGGCAAGAAGGCTGAGACTATGGGCCGGAATATCTGGCAAAACCGTAATTTTCTATTCTTCCTTTGAATTTGTGTAGCTTTTCTTTCCCTCTTAATAATTAGTGATTTGAAGTTTGGAGATTTGGTATTTTGGCAGTGAAAACAGGGTCATCTCTCTCGGGGGCTGCCTGGGGTAAGGTGAATTTGACCTTTAAAGCGATGACAGAAGGTGGGTACGAGTCTCTTTACAAGCAGACTTTCACGATCCTCCCGGAAGAGAAGCTGAAGAGGACGTTCGCCTGTTATTTATCTACATCCACTGGTCCAGTTGCCGGAACTCTTTATCTCTCCAACGCTCATGTAGCTTTCTGTAGCGATCGCCCCTTATCTTTTACAGCTCCGTCCGGTCAGGAAGCTTGGAGCTACTATAAGGTAAGGGAAACCAACCCAAAAAGGCTTCTTTCTGCATCCAATCTGTAAATGTCTATTATACCCTTGGGGTTGTGTTTGATTGACCGAGTTCATGTGATCTTAATGGAACAGGTTATGGTACCTTTGGGGATGATTGGCACCGTCAACCCTGTGGTCATGAGGGACAATTCATCAGAGAAGTACATTCAGATCGTCACGATCGACGGCCACGATTTCTGGTTCATGGGTTTTGTCAATTACGATAAGGCATCCCGTCATCTTTGTGATAGTATGTCGGAGTTCACGACATCCCAAAAGGCGGTACAACCGGTTGTTGGGTAGCTGAAGATCGAATGGCTTTTATCGCTGGATTCTTCCTCTCCCTTCCGAGTTTTAATTTCTCTGTTATGGTCTTTCTCTTGTATGAGTAGATGACAAGACATCTTCTGTCTGCCTTTTGCTTTTGCTTTTGCTTTTGCTTTTGTTTTTGATATATGTATTCGAGAGTTGTTACATCTTGAGAGTTATCCTAGAGGTTATTATATTCTTTTTCCTTTTCTTTTTGTAATAATTTATTTCAATACAGTTGTCTGTTTCCTACATCTTGAGAGTTATCCTAGAGGTTATTTTATTCTCTCTTTTTTTTTTTTTTTTTATAATTTATTTCAATGCACTTGTTTGTTTCCTACATTTTGAGAGTTATCCTGGAGGTTATTTTATTCTCTCTTTTTCTTTTCTCTTTTTAATAATTTATTTCATTGCACTTGTTTGTTTCTTGTATATTTTATGAAAAATAGATAACATACTTGGGATATCCATTTATATACGTAAGGCTTGACCTCATGGATTCATGCCCCTTGGTTAAGCTATTTAACCTTGGTTTTAAGGAAAAAACAATTTTTTAACACCTTAAGTTAGTGGATCCTAACCACAGTTAATTTTTTTTAAGACAAGGTTAAATGTCCTAATCTAAAGGGTGAGTGAAATTTAACCACAGTTAAAAGAGAGTGACACAGGGACAGAGCCAGGAATTTTTCCTTAGTGGCCCAAAGTATAGGGTTTGGGGCATAGCCATCGAAAAAAAAAATTGGGCAATAGGTTCAGGAGAGCTATTATTTAAATAAAATTAATTGTATTAAAAAAAAAATTTATATATAAAGAAATTTATTTTTTTGACGAAATGTGTGGGCCTCTACTACCGCCACGTGTCCCTTTTTAACACCGACTAACATTGATTAAGATATTCACTCACTCTTAAGGTTCATCCGTCTAACCTTGGTTTTTAACAAAAAAAAAAAAAAAATTAACTTCAAGTTGATTAGGCTTAGCCATAGTTAAAAGGAGGATCTACTAGCTGTCATATGTACCTTTTAACACCTACTAACTATGGTTATGATTCACTCACCTTAAGGTTAATATTGATTTTTACAATAACAAAAAAATATTAATCTTAATTTGATTAAACTTAACCACAATTAAAGAGAGACAGACATAGGTGCGTGTAAATTTGGGGGGTTCATTAACTCATAATTTAGGGGTCACTAAATAGAAATTTTAATGCTCTATATAACTTTTTTAAAATAGGAAGGATTTCCAAATTTTTTGGGGGGCCATGCTTCTTCCCGGCCCCCTGGCTCCGCCCCTGGAGAGACGCATGGCCACTTAAAAGGCGCCGACTACAGAATTTGCAATCACATACATGCAGCGTCACAGGTCTAGATTCGGGAGAGGCCCGATTAGCATCACACACTTATCCTCAAACCCGACCTATATTTACTGACACTAGGGTGGGACCAGGCCCAGTTATTCATGGGCCGGTTGTCTTCCAAAATAGTCATTATCCACCACTTTCTAATCCCTATAATAAGCTTTTGTTTTTTTTTGGTAGAATCCCTATAATAAGCTATCAAGACAATTATTTATACTTTTTTTTTATCACACATAACACACGCACACGCACCTGCACCTAGACACACACACCCACCCGGTAGCATAAGGTAATTATATTAGGTAATTAGAATGGTTTCCCCCCGTCTGGGTCCTTGAGGGCAGGGTTAGGGCATAGTCAATGTAGGCCCTTGAAGGACTAGGGCAAGGTTAGGGTTGAGCCTTTATAAGAAAGGACAGGGTTAGGGTTGACTCTCATCCTGCCCTTTGACAGCCTTACCTGGCAGCCTAATTTAAATTATAATTTATGTAGGACTACACTCAAGCCAAGCTAGTTTGACGGCTTGACTCAGCTTGGCCTGTTTGAGACAAGCTCAAGTTGGCATTTGAGGCTTGAACAAATCTGGCCAAGTTTTATTTTGAGCTTGAATGATTAAACAAGCAAACTCAAGCCAGACCTTATTTGATTCAGTTGGCTCAAAGCTCGGCTCATTTAATGCTTGATTCGGCTTGAGCTCAACTCGGCTCGAAAAATATATATTTATATACAATATTTTTTATAATATTATTTCTATTATTACAAACATAATATTTTAAACTTTTCTTTATTATAAATTACAATAATTTTTAATAAATAAATGTAAGAGGTAAATCTAACTCTATACTCTTTGGACCAAAGGACTACTTTAACATCTTATTTTTGTACATGAATGTATTAGTTTTTTCTATTTTCTTTTATTATCATGTATTAATAAACACAATTATTAAAATTATGTAAAATTAAACAAAATATTTCTATGAATCAAGCTTGAGCTAACCCAAGCTCAAATGGAGCTCGAGCTCAATCAAGCTTGTTCAAGCCAAGCTTAAGCCAAAACATTTAAGCTCAAATCAAGCTCAAAATTGGCCAAGCTGGGCTCAACTCGACTCAAATATACCCCTAAATTTATGGCCTAGGATTAGGGTCGGGCTCTATTTCTAAGGCTCATATTAATATGGACCACAATAAGGCTTGGCTCCTTAAAGCCCAGGCTCGGCTTAGCCTGCAATAATTTGCATATATTTAATATATAAATATAATTATACAAGATGTATATTATATACTTTAGATACCTAAGGATTGTACGTATGAGCAGACAAACAGCCTCTGCCTGGACTTTTTTTTTTTGGACCCTCTCTAAATCTATCTTAAACACATCAAGGTCCACAAAACAAAACTCTTTATAGTCTCTTACCTTGTAAATTCACATGGTTTTTTTTTTTTTGGTTAGAGATATACGTTTAGGCTGGCATTAGTATATGTTCAGTTAGTGGGCGAGTGGAGAGTATATACAAACTCTCACCCTCTCAGGAATGGAACCCGGTACCTCTCCCAAAGCAGGGGATACATTACCACTGGGACAAAGCCCTGGTGTGTACGTGGTTTGTTGTTAGATTCTACTATATTGGTATTCAAGAAGACTTACATTAAAAACATTTCAACTAAAAAATGATGTATAATGATTATTTTAAAGATCATATGCACTTGTCTCAGCCCACCTTAGCCCACCTTAGGACGAGGGAAAATAGGCCAGGCTTGGGCCCAGTTATTAGAGGTTAGATTAGAACCAAGCCCTGCCCATTTACAGCCCTATACCTATGGCTGTCAAAAAAGCCCACATAAAAGGGTACCCGGCCCTGCCCTACCCTGCAAAGCCCTCAAAAGCCCTGCCCTGCAAAGCCCTTGGGCCGGGTAGGGCCCAAAATTTGGCAGCCCTGCTTATTAAGGGCAGGGCCAGGGCTCACCCCGGCCCTGCCCTTAATAGCCCTGCCCTGCCCTTTACAATAATGAAATTTCAAATATATCCTTTAATAACGTTTTAAATCTGAGGGTATAATTATAAATTTCTTGAGATTTGAAGAAGAAAATAGTCAAAGTACTAATTTATTATTAAGATCAGAATTAGATTTGTATTTGGAAGAGACAAGAGATAAATCTGACGATTTAGATATATTACTTTGGTGGAAAGTTAATTCAAAAAAATATCAAATTTTATCAATAATGGCTTGTGATATATTAGCGATTCCATTGATAACAGTAGCTTCTGAGTCTGCTTTTAGCATTGGAGGAAGGGTACTTGACCAATTTAGAAGTTGTTTAAAATCCGACACTATTGAAGCCTTAGTTTGTTGCCAAAATTGGATTCGTACAACTAAACAAAAGGAGTTAGAGTTAGTAGAATTGGATAAATTAGATATATTAATGAATGATATAGATAATTAAACATAATACAAATATTTTTCTATAGAGTTTTACTTTGTTTTATTGTATTATGTCTGTCTGTCACTGACAAGGAAAAAAAATTTAACTTTGTCATTGCTCTTTTTGTTGTAATGCCGGTCCCAAGCCCGGATAAAAGAGGAGGGCATCCATTTCCTTGTTAGGTTGATAGTCGGCGTAAAAAAAATTCTCATCGTCTCAAATCACAAAAAAAATTCCGCTCTTTCTTCCGGCCCTTCCGATCCTGCCCTGGCCCTTGAGGGCAGGGCTAGGGCCTAATAAATCCCAGCCCTGAAGGGCTAGGGCCGGGCTAGGGCCCTACTCTTATAGGAAAGGGTAGGGCTAGGGCCGACCCCGGCCCTGCCCTGGCCCTGCCCTTTGACAGCCCTACGGCTATACCACATTTCTGAGGCACAAAGAGATACTACTCCCCAGACAGTTTTTTTTTATTTTTTGGAGGGAAAGCTAGGGTTGGGCGGACCCCTACTAGATAGATAAATCAAAGAAGATTACAATCAAAAATGCATCTTTCCGGATTTGTCATCCAATATAATAAACGGGAGCTCCAAAGGAAGCTCTGGAGGGACAAACTTGAAACTAGATTTAACCAGACACAATTTGGCAGCCAATCGGCAACCCTGTGGATTTAGTTGTACTGAAATGTCGTTTAATAAATATCAAAAATTAACATGGTAATACGGATGATATCCCACCAATTTACTTACCTAGAAACAGTTACTACCGGTTCCAATGGTATGATTTGTCCTGAGGAGATCAAGTTTTTTTTTTTCATACCAAATCCTCTACCGTGATAACCAGATTTGGCAAATTTGATTATCACCCCTGAGGTCGCCACCTGTCTCTTTTGGACAAGTCGATACCCTTTAACTAAAGTTAAGATTCACCCACCGCCAGAATTCACCCACCCATCCTTGGTTTTTAGAAAAAAAATTTAATTCTTTTATTAAATAGTTTAATATTAAAAAAACCCTAAAAAAGGTTTTTTTAATTTTAAAAAAAGAATTAATTTTTTATCTTCTAAAAACCAAAGATGGGTGGGTGAACCCAGGATGGGTTAATCTTAACCGCAATTAGGAGGTGTCAAAAGGGTCATGTGGAGACTATTAAGGAATATATGAGGAGTATTGTAATGTGAATGAGATACATCAAATCATTCAAATCCTAATCAAATCCTTGATTGATGCTAATTCAATATTGTGATGAGATACACTTGAATGATTTGGTGTATCTCATTCACATTACAACACTCCTCATATATAGAGACCTCAAGTGTGATAACTAGATTTGCCAAATCCAGTTATCACCTTAGAAGATTTACTTTTTTTTTTAGACTCTAAAGAGGGACTTTTTTTTTGGAAGGTAAGCCAGGATTAGGGTTAGGGTTAGAGAGAACCCTGCCAGGATAGTATTGATCAAAGCAAATTACATTCCGGCAAATATCTTGTCAAACATGTCCTCAGAAACAATGAGCTGGATTTCATGGGAATAGACTAGGAAGGAGAATCGGCCGCTCTATTGGTTTCTCGCCCTACATGAGAAATTTCACAAGAGTCAAAAGAGCAGGCGAACCTTTTGATATTCCTCCATCTCCAGCGAGGGTTGACAATTAGATTAAGGCTATCAACCACCCATTTAGCATATGCAAAAACTAATAAACGAGATATCCCATTATCAGGAGCCATCTCCAACCCACGCAAAACGGCTCTAATTTCCCCACCATCAATGGATTCTGGCGAAACCCATCCAGGAACGCCCATAACCCGAGAGGAGGAGAAGTCAAAAAACAGCTCTCACCAACCTTGATATAAAAAAACTGCTTTTAAGCCCCAATCAGTCATGAATTCTTTGTTACTATGGTTGTCAACGACTCTCGGTTTGTTTAGAGAGAAGCGACTAAGAGTGTCTTGCAAGAGATCGAATTACAAATGGCTGCTTTGATGGTAATGCTTAAAGAGTGATGTTGCTTGCACTAACCTCAAGCTAAATCATACAACCGTAATTTAAACTCATCATTCATTTATTAGTAAGAATAAGGTATCTCTATAATTGAAATAGCCATTCAACGCAAACTCGTCCGCTCATGACATCAAACTCTTGAGGAGTGCTAGCTACCGGCCACGGTGCGTGGGTGCAACACCTGGGATTACTATAGTTGGAATTCCACAAAAACAAAAAATTTAAATTCAAAAAAGTTATGAATTGTATGGTTCTCAAGTTAACACGTTTTACTAATCTATCGTAGTGAGACTTTGAAAGTTTGTAATTAGGGCTTTGAATGTTTGTGATTGAGGCAGCGAAATTTCAGTTTCGTTCCAACTCCCGAAATCGAAATATAAGAAATTTATATTTCAGATTTGTAGATTTTTTGTCGGAATCTAAGAAATTTATTTTTAAATAAAATTTTGAAATAATCCAAAATATTTCAAATTTCCCATCAGAAAAAATTAAATTTTATTTTAAAAATAAAATAATAGTATTATATAAATATATTAAAATTTAATAAAATATTATTTCAACCAAAATATTCTAAAATTTTGGATAAAATGTCAATAAATATCATGAATATATTTAATTAAATAAAATATTAAAAAATAAAATTACGAAATTTCGACAATCAATCCAAAATTTTTAAAATTTCAATTCGCCCTTGTAACCAAAATTTCAAACCTGAATTAGGGCAGCATTTCTCTAAACTCTTACTCTTAGAAAATCATGTTTCTATTATTAAAATGACCATCCAAAACAAGACTTAAGATCATCTATTTATAACAAGAGAATCTCTATGGCTGCAATACTAGTATGACATGTGTCTCATAACTGCTTATATTAAGAACTACTCACTCTTTCTTTAAAACAAAAAAAAAGAAAATTATAGAAGGCTCAAGATCCTCTCGAGTTCAAACCAGGGAGACTCTCTCCGGTTTGAACCCCTAGAGGTCGCCGCGTGTCTCCATTAACACTCCTTAACCATGGGTAAGGTTCACCCACCCCTAGGGTTCACCCATCCATCCTTGATTTTTTTTTTTTAAATTAAAAACTATTTTTAATATTAAAAAAACTCTAAAAACAGTTTTTTTAATATAAAAAATAATAATTAATATATATATAAAAAAAAAAACCAAGGATGGGTGGGTGAACCTTACCCATGGTTAAGGGGTGTCAAAGGAGACACGTGGCGACCTCTAAGGGATTCAAACCGGAGAGATTCTCTCGAGAGAATCCTGTGCCATAAAAAGAGGGAGCTCCGGAACGGCTCATATTTAAACACTTCATTTAAAGAAGCTAAATAATAGAACCGTATTTATACGACGAAGGAAGATCGTATCTCTAGGGTGGAGATACGCGATCGCAGTAACAAAAAGGGCATTTAAAAATGCCTACTTAATTAAGACGAAGAACGACACTGTCAAACGAACAATAATCAGCTCGAAGGGGCCTTTCCTTGCAGCTGATTATTGTTCCTGTCAAACCAATAACACTAAATCGCAAATACAAACGATAAAATTGCAGAGGACGAAGCCTACACGTCTCAGTCATTACCAGTTTTATTCTTTTCCTCTCTCATTGACGTTGCTGTCGCTCGGGATCGAGCTCGTCTCTGCAACTTTAATGGCAGTCCAAACAAACCCAAGAATTTAAAACAAGAAAAAAGAAAGCAAACACTCAAAACCCATTTCTCTCACACCGAAAACATCGATCTCAAACCAACCCCGAAAAAGAAAATCTCATGGGAAGCCATTCTCCGGTCGATCGAAACGCAGAAGGTTACCGCTACATTTCGGGCACTCTTCCACCCGTTTCATCACCATGAAATACATCAGACACGTCTTGCAACCAGCGACGACGAGAACATTATCTTCTTCATCGCGATAATCGATCACCGAATCAGGAGAAGAACCGGAGGAGGAACCCTCGCTGTCGTATGAGCTATCTTCCTCGGAGTTGGAATATCCACCAAACCTCGCTGCCTTCCTTGGATCCTCTCTCGTTTTCGTCCCGTTCCTTCTATTTATATAATATATCTCCCCCGTCTGCGAAACACCCACCATATAAAATCAGAAAATTTGCAGAAATTGTGCAAGATATTAGAAGAGAAAGGCAAACCCAGATAGATTAGAACTTTGAAAATCAAACCAAGAAAAGTAAACTATCGGATAATCAAACCCAGAAAACTAAAAATAAGAAAAAGAAATCCAAAAAAGCTTATCCACTTTTTCTCCTGTAAAAGGGAGACCCAGAGAGCGACTGAAGGAGTAATCAGTAATGAATACGAGACAAAAGAAACACAAAAAAGTGACCTTAAATTCTTTAAACCCCCCGGAAAACACAAATTTTAACAAAAAAAGAAGAAAGAAAAAGGAGAGACTGTAGGGCCTCTGGTTCCGCATTTATTGACAGAGGGACAGGACAAAAGGGGTTCTTTTGGAGACCTCTAAATCGAGGAACTGTTGCCACTGGGGAGGAAGAGGGTTGTGCGAATTAAGATCAATGATGATGCCTGTATTCCTCAGGTTTCCCGGTGCCAACGGAGCCGCCAATCTACCGGCTTCACCGCCGGCCACGCCGCCGTTGTGGTTTAGAGAAACGTTCTGAAGAGAACGCTCTAAAGAAGCAGTAATCCTCGCCATGTTAAAAGAAAATAGAAAATAAAGAAGAGAAGATGGAAAAAGAAAGAAAACGGGGTGGGTTCTTAAAGAGGAAAAGGAATAAAATGTAATTAATCCATTTATTCAGAAGGAGCGTACGTATGTAAGAGGGTAGAAATGTGATTTGGTAAGAGAGAGAGGAAGAAAGAAAAAATGAGCACACCAGTAAAACGCGGTTTCCAAAAAACGCTGCCCGGAGGTGCTCTTTAACATCTTTCTGATTTCTTATTGTTTGAAAATGTGATGTTATCAAATGGCGGGATTGTATCGCCGCCCGCGATTCCACCCAGCCGAGCTTCCCCGAGTTTTACGACCCGCCAGACTCGGGGGCTCTTTGCCATAAACATTGTTTTTCGAAGACCAAAATACCCTCGATCGATAATAAAATTGACTCAGATGCCATTACTTGTTTTCTAGTTGTGACTTATAAGAAAAGAGAGGCTGGAGATGGTTTGTTATAGTAGAAAGACTATAGAAAACGCTAGGGACAAGGAAACATTTTGCTTATCCCCCAGCTTACCTTCCCCAAAAAAAAAAAAAATCATTTTGATCATGGGAATTTGGTACCTAAATAATATGGAAATTTCGACTAAGTAAAAGTGTTATAAGTGAACTTCAAACTTCAGTTTAGCCAACATCAAATGGTGATGATAGGTTCAAACATACACTAATTGGGGTTCACTATTATAGATTGACCATAAAGTTTGTTTATATAGGAATTGTTTTAATTGAGACTCGGGTGAGTCGACTCGTCGACTCCACCAATTCAAATCGGCTCAATTGGGCATTGACAATCTCCGGTCGCTGGTCGGGGCACTGGAAAAGTTTTGAGAATGTTATAATAGGATAAATATGTAAATTTGTTCTTGCGCCCATGGGTCATTAAGATTGCATCCTAAATATAACTTTTGGAATATATCACCATTAATGTATTAGAGAAGCGGAACGCTACCGTTAAGATATTATTCGAGGGAATCCAATGCCTCCATGAATTTTCTTATCCAAATTTAGCTGGTGCATCTGCTCCATGATAGGTCTTTAGAAGGATAAGAAGCCTTCGAGCGTTAAAAAAAAAACCTATTTACTTGGACGTAAATACCCTTTAACTTAATTTATTTAATACATAACTTATAATATAACCAAACTTTAATTAAGTCACTTTTTTAATATTATATGGAACCCATTATTAAAGAAAGTTGATTTAGGACTCTACCATATTAGGAAAGAATCCTAAATGAGAATTGGTTTAAGACTCTACCATATTTTACGAAAGAATTCTATTTCTATAGAAAGAGAGTCTCTCAGAAAGAAAGGTTGGTTTAGGACTCTATCATATTTTAAGTATATATATGTGTGTGTGTGTGTGTGTGTGACCCCTTTAACTTCATGTAACTATGGTTAAGATTCACTAACCCTTAGGGTTAATTTTTTTTAATCTTATAAAAAACCAAGGTTAAAATATTTGTATTATTTTATTTTTGAATAATTTGTATTTAATAGTATTTTTCAGATTTAGTTTGCATGAAGGTCTATATGCAGGTTGGATATCACTGGGTGTTTGTTATGGTTAACAATGGTTTTTAATGCCCACAATTACTACCAAGTTATATGTGAGGATTAGTGAGTTATAATTAATAAAGTAATTATAACTTTGATAATTAACCATATTATTGAGAACGTTGACTATTTAGACCGTCGTTAAAGAGAGAATATCCTTGAAACTTTAGGTGAAGATGAAACACCTAAATTAACATGTAGATTTGCCTACTAAACTTAATTGTTGAAAATTTTTACGTGCATTTTTAATAGTATATATATAAAAAGAGGTGTATCTTAAAAATAATAATGCGGGTTTCATTTTTGGAAATTCTAAAACATTAAGATGCAGTTAGAAGCTTTTTGGTAGGCAATAAGTGGTTAGTAGTCAATTGTAAGGGGACTTACAAGACTGCCGGCTCACTTGAATGTGCTTTATAGCCTAACTAGGTTAGTATTTAATTGCTTCAAGGGAGAAAACTTAAGAAAAAACACTTCAAACAAAGTCCTTAGCTTTAGTTTTGATTTGCCCGTAGGAGAAGGTTAAAAATGCGAAAGAGATTAACGGAACAGCACCATGGTACCGTTTTTATGCCTTTGTTCTACTTACATTACTTAAAGTTAGAACTGCTTTTATGCACTCTTACTTGCTGAATGGATACAATAAGTTCCAAGGCCTGCCCATTTGCTTTCCTGTATTTACCCCAAGGGTTTTGAACCCAAGACCTGCTCCCTGCTCCCTAGTTAGGGAGTGCCAGAGATCCATTATAGTTGGCGCTGTAACACTATATTGCTACAACAACGAGTTGCATCAGCAAACTTGGTCCATCCACTATCTTATATATGTATAATCAAGACAAAGGGATGGCACGATGCAACAGTGTTATTTGCACTTGCTACAGCCACAGCTGTAGCTGACCTGGCCTCAGGGTAGCAACTCCACGAAATTCTCTCTACTTGCCACCACCGTACCACTATCGCTCTGGTTAATTATAGGAAAATAGCAGGAATGCTAGAGTTTGAAATATAAATTTTCTTTTGAGTAGTGATCGAGTTTCCCCATTCATTCCACTCGCATTCTGAGAAGCGTTGAGATCAATGTGCATAAAGAAAACATCCCTTAGTGGCCTCGGGCATGTCCCCTTGCCCACACTACTGTTGGCCACGCCTTCTTTATATTATTTTTACTTCATTCATATTCTCTGTGTTTTTATATTACGTTGAGAATATCGAGGGTATACAATTTATGGTATATTGGGGCACATATATGTACGAACTATTGCTCCGAGCTCTCACATAGCCGACCCTTCAACTCGGGTTAGATTCTTCAACACTTTAGTTAATTTTTTTTTCTAAGATCCAAGAGCAAATGGGTCTAAGGGTGGATGAATCTTAACTACAATTAAATGGGGTTAAATGAGGACACGTGGCAAGAAAATGGGAGCCGAGACGCCCCTCCTCGCGTCACCAACCCAGGAGGTGATTATTTTCCTATATATATATATATATATATATATATATATATTCATATTCCTACAAATGTCACTAAGTATTACAGTATCTGTGTTGACGTCTCCTGTATTTTGGTATTTTGCAGCTTGTTTTCTAGATCTCATGGAATCTGTCCTTGTTAGTTGTCATCTAAATTTCTTGCGAATTCCATTAAAGTGCACACAACTTGGGCACTTCAGACTGATAAACAAGTATATAACTTCTGAATAAGGATGATACGGAGCCGAGTAATGGGGTGCTGGGGTTCAGTTTGTTAATTAAACTATAAATTAAGGAGCTCAAGCTCAACTCCAAATTTTGACCATCTTTGTTCAACACTTAACTTCAAGCTTAGCTTGTGAAAACAGCCCAAGTTCCAGCTCAACCTGGCCCAGCTTGTTTTTTTATATAGCATTGATTAGTAATATCCGTATGTTTGCGCCGATTTCTAATATATATATATATATACTAGCGGGTGGCACGAGCGATGCACGCGAGAGTGAGGGGAAAGAGTTAACGACACCCGATTGAACTCACTAGTGGCACATGCAATACACGTGAGAGCGAGGGAAAGGAGTTAACCACAGTTAATAGGAATTAAAAGGGACACGTGTTAACCCACATGTGTGATTGAACTCTCCCTGAGGTCAATCGCGATTGGCTGTGATTCTAGATAGATAGATGGCAAGGGTAGTTTAGGAATTAAAGTAAAACATTAAATCAAAGGTAGGGGTAGTTTGGTAATTAAAGTAAAACATTAAATCAATGTTTTGTTTTTATATAAGGGTAATTTGAGAATTTCGGAAAAATCATTTATGCATGCCTCTCGCATTATAATAGTCACCAAGAAAAAAAAACTTAAATATGATGAAGAGCTTCTCATGAAAATATATGCCTATCATCTCAAAATATGCCCAATTTCAAGTATTTTGAAAATAAACAAAATTTAATAAGACTAAAATATCTGTCTTATATGTTTCCCCTTCTTTAAAAGAAAATTCCTAGGTCTACCCAAATCAAATAACACTTTTAACAGGTCTTATATCCCTAGTCAATTATCAATTTTAATTAACCAATGTTAATTAATATAAATAAAATAATTTACTTAAAAAATTAGTCCAAATATATGTTAGAAAATTCATGTAGTGGTGAATGAGAAATTGACCCGATAAAGATATTGATGTGCGACCCATTGACCCGATGAATAGGTAATGTGTGGGGTTTATGAAATTTTTTGACCTGTATTTCGACCCGTACCGGGTCTGAGCCTGGGCTTGGGCCTTGGTTTGGGTTTTACCTGCTTTGATCTTTTTTAATAGATTTTCTATTGGTGTTTCAAACTTCCAGTAATTGTTTTTCTTTCCGTTTTTTGTGTCTCTTCCAAACAGTCATCTCTGTTCAAACAAACACAAGGAAGTCTATAAAGTAAACCTCCATTCCTACATTCAAATCATTGTTTTTAAAATCTCTCTCTCTCTCTCTCTCTCTCTTCTCTTCTGTATTGTTATTGGTTCGAGTACAAACATTGGTCGGTTTGTTTGGTTCTACATATTAAAGTGTTGCATCTTCATAACTGAAATTCATTCTATCTTAGGAGACAATTACTCATCAACCTTGAGCACCGAGAGAAAGTAACTTCGTCTTAAGGAAACTATGATTGACAGGGCTTGGATTTGCTATTTATTTGTTGTTTCAGTTTGTTGTTAATTCTCAATACGAATACAATGGGTTATTTATTTACTATTTCATTTCTTTATTCTTTTTATTAATACATCTATATTCATTAATTATTTTCTAGAAAAATTAAAACTACATTATACAAATAACCACACCGACTCTCTATTTATCTATTTTAAATGTTTTGAGATCACTTTCCTTTACCTATAAAAAAAAAATCTCTCATTTCCCAAAATAACTTAGAAAATTACACATATTAAAAATATAAACCAAATCCTCTATGCTGACAAATCCGGTTATCACTCCTGAGGTTGCCATGTGTCCATTTTGACACCCCTTAACTGTGGTTAAGATTCATCCGCCCCTAGGGTTCATCCACTAATCCTTGGTTTTTATAAAAAAAATATTATAATATTAAAAAAACCTTAAAATATGTTTTTAATATTAAAAAAAATTAATATTTTTTTCTAAAAAAAAGAATGGGTGGGTAAACCCTAGGGATTGGTGAATCTTAACCACAGTTAAGAAGTGTCAAAAGGGACACATGACGACTTCAGGGGGTGATAACCGGATTTGCCAAATCTGGTTATCATCGTAGAGGATTCGATCTCTTAAAAATAAGAAGACTTGAGGTTCTCATGTTAAAATTGGTCACAAAGAGATCAGTTGCAACCCAAGATGACATATGTCCATTTGTTGTTGGTGGGGAGACCACTAGTACCAATAGAAAAGTGTCACACGCCTTCTTTTGCACATTTACAGAGGTATGTGCATACAAATCAATGCCTTAATTGGTATGAAGAAAGTATGGCACCTTCTGATCGGATGTTGGAGATCTCCTAGCCAACACCAACCGGAAAAGATCCTAAGCCTTTTTTAATCACGTTAATATTTATGTTAATAAAATATTCAACATAATATGGGTAAGGACACACCCTCTCCTCTTGCATGAGTGGTAGGAGTGTTGTTTTCCAAGGGTGGAGGTCTGAGGATATAATCGCCCAAGGGGTAAGGGATGCAAGAGTTTCAATGCCCCAGGTAAAATTTCTAACCGGCTGATTCAACTAACTTAGGTAAATGATTACCAAGTCCTATGGCGCCTCTTTAAAAAAAAAAAGAAAGATAAACGATTAGAAGGTTCTAATTAATATTTTTTTTTTGCTCAGAGGAACTGGAAGGTTCTAATTTCCAAATTTGAAAAAGTTTCTACAAAGGAAAATTCTAGGTTCTAGCCTTCAAACATTTCTAACCCTCAAGGCCCGCCTACCTTTGACCGGAAATACTAATAAGAGGAACCCAATTCTTTCAAGAATTTGTTCATCTATTTCAAAATCGAATAGCAGAGAATCCCAAAGTGGTCGATCAATCAAACAGCCACATAAGTAAGAAGAAGAGAAATGTCGAAGAACGACGAACCGGCTGTTGGGATCCCGTACGCTGCGAACTACCAGGCTCCGGTGCCTCCACATCATCATCAATACTACGTAGGAGAAAACCCGTATCAGGCCGGAGCGATTCCTCCGAACGCCGTTGTTGACGATCCTAAAGGAATTCCGTTACAACAGACGATATTCAGGGACACTCCTGCTCCGTTCAACTGCGTCTACTGTGGAAACACCGGCGTCACCACCGTAAGGTATAAAAACCTTCTCCGTCTACTGTTTCTTTTACTGTTTTTCCTGATCCTTTTTTTTATTATTTTTCCTCAATTTCTGGATATATTCTTGAAATAATTTAGGGAAATTGGAAGAAAGATCAAACAATCAAGATCTTTTTTGTGGCTTAATTTGGATCTTCTGCATATACATCATGCGTTTGTGGATCATTTTGAAGACGTTAGAGTTTTTTTTTTTTTTTAAAGATTCATAGACAACATTTAGGATTGAATTAGTGTTCAAAGCATAAGAAATTTCGCCGTTGGGAATTTTTTTTTTTTTAAATTGAATTTAATTTTACTCTCAACTTGCATGTACGGTTCATATTCTCCCATAGGATTTGATGAAGGTGTTCATATATATATTATAGATAGTCTCAGAGAATACAATAGAGTGGTGTAATAAGGTGAGATGAGATACTGTCATCTCTATGTAGATTTGAAATTGAAATTTGGATATGATTTGATTAGATTAGATTAGATTTGATTGTGGTTAGTTTCTATCTTCAAATTATCCCATCTACATATATACCCTATGCAGTCAATTGTAAAGATTATCCAAGTTTACTCAATAAATCAGTTTCTTTATGGTATCGTATTAGGTCGATCCGACCTTAGTTTAAGTTTTTCTCTCAATCTTGTTTTTCTGGCGGATGACAGTGTCGTCTAAATCTCTATTTTTTTAGTTCCAAAGTTTCAGCCATCACCAAATCTAGTTGAAATCTCTATTGCAGTGTGCATTCACTCTCTTTGAGAGAGTGTGCTGTCCCTTTCTTTTTACAGTGAGCTCTTTGGCTTGGGTTTTTCTTGCATGAGCTTTATGGTATGGTAGCTTGTATACAAGCTCTCTATATGGTCTTGATACTAGCAGCTCCTTTCCTCTTGAGAAGACGATGAACATATTTCCCTCTCTATTGGTGGTGTGGATACTCTTCAGCGGGCATACTGCAAACACTCTCTTTGAGGGTCTACTCTCATTGGATCCACCCACATGCTGATCAAATCACTGACTGACTGGCCTTTTTGTTGATATACAAATTGGATGCTTTTCTGTGAGTCTGTTGCGGATGCTCTTTGAGGGTCTAGTCTTGTTAGATTTGCTCACATGATAATCTACTCATTGGACCGGCCTTTAGGCTAATCTACAAATTTGACCCTCTTTAGAGGGTTGGTTGCAAATACTCTTTATGAGGGTCTGCTCTCATTAGTTCCACCTATGGGCTGATCTACTCGTTGGACCGGCCTTCGGGCAGATCTACTTGTTTGACCGGCTTTT
The DNA here is from genome assembly GCA_015143295.1 of Tetracentron sinense. Taxonomy (NCBI): domain Eukaryota; kingdom Viridiplantae; phylum Streptophyta; class Magnoliopsida; order Trochodendrales; family Trochodendraceae; genus Tetracentron; species Tetracentron sinense. The sequence continues at coordinate 35,998,965 of CM026568.1, read as the reverse complement.
GGGATGATTTACTTATTGGACCTGCCTCCGATTGATCTACAAATCGACCTTCCTTCGAGCCAGTCTCTACAACCAGACTCTCGGGTTGGTTGTACGGCTTCCCAAACGAGGACATATACAATGAATGTAGATGTGACTTTGGACTCCTATAAATCTAAAGCGAAGGAATCCTCGCCTTCAAACATTTAACTGCTCCAATAGAAGGAATATTACAAGCCCTCTCTAGAGGCACCCATGTATGCCCTACGGGCATCCTTTTTAATGAAACACAAATATTCATTGTTTTATCTCTGTTTTATTCTTTTTATTATTCAGAGGTTTGTCTCAATTGTGTGTAATTAACAGTCTATTTTCATCTAGACTGTAAGTGAAGTCCCCCGCATCAAACAATTAACTTCCATTGACAAAGGATATTTGACACCAGACTTCAGCTGTCTCATTTCCTTTGAGACACTTGAAGATTGGTCGTCCAAGCATCAATAATGATGCATTTATAATTCTTGTACTCTACCAATTTTCGTATTGGTTGGAGTTGTCACCCCTCTTCATCATGAACTTCCCATTCTCGTGGCCGTCTTCACGGTACGTGAGTTTTGTTCCATTATCTGTTGATCCTCAATCAGATCAAAATTGTTGGACACAATCGGTTATGTGGTCATTTCCTATTGCATATGTACTTATGTGGATGGGGGAAATTTGATTTAAAGACACTCCTGCAAGTATCCTGCAGATAGAGGCTTTGTGTCTGTTAATCTGTTTACATCAGAGTCTTTATGTTTTATCTGGTTATTAAGCTGCTGGACTGGACTTCTCTTTCCAAATTGGTACAAGCAAAGTGGGGTGGGACATGCATTTTCCAAAATCTGCAGACAGAACTCCAAATTGAGCAACAATTTGCAAATGCCCCATGAGTGCAATGAGGACCAGTTGGAGGTCATAATGTGAACACTAGAGATTAACATGGACAACCCTTTTCCTTTATTAGATCACAATCACATGCCACAGAAAAGCCAAAACCTGAAGTTCATTATCCATTCTATCCTTGTACGATCAATATTAGCCATGAATGCTAACAATTTTATTGAACACAACTTATGTCTTTATGGCAAATATATAATATTGCAGTTTTTCGGAATTGCAAAAGCTACCATCAAAATCATAATATGAAGAGTATATATAACCAATTTTATTCATGATCACTTACAATCAAAATTCCTCTTATCAATTTTACAACCGATGGATTTTTTCACTCGTTATATGAAGAGTACACATATAACAATAAGGCTTTGGAAGACTCATCAATAGACTTATCATTTGGATCACTGGCTGGAGGTGTGGATATCTTTTAGTCATGTGTTGCATATTTCCAATGCTAGAGCTGTTCCATTGGCCTAACATGGTGTAAACAGGACAATTTTGCATATAGGAATGTCATGTTCTAATCATTTTTATTTTCTTACTCCTTTAATTAATTTCATATACGTATCAAAATAAGGCCAGAAGAGATTCATGGCAACACGAAAACTACCATTTCCAGAGAGGTAAAGGCAAGTTTTCCCAACTATAGTAACATAGTTTACCAATTTTCCCCAAGTCCCAAATAATTTGTGTTTTTTTTGCCGAACGACTAATTCATGAAGGATTCACGACTTTTTAAAAAAATCGTGAGTTTTGAAAAGGTCAATAATTTTGTTAATTATTCACTTCTCAAATAGGTAACTAATATATGACTTATATTTTTTATATTAGTAATCTTTTTTTTCATATCTTGCCTGATATTTTCCCGATATTTTTATGAAAATTTTGAATTTTGCCCTCCTTTTTTTTATGAATCTTTCCTTAGCTGAATAATTACTGATCTCCGACTTAGTGACTATTTTCCTTCTAGCTCAAGCTTGGGATAGCATAAAAATTCTTATGTTGTAATGGACTGGAGACCTTAAAAGCTGGCCATTGTTGAGCTCATTACACTGGTTATTTTCAGGTGAACCCTACTAATGTAGGAAAGATTTACTGAGATCTTTGAAATGACAAAAGATCAAGGGGGCAAAGTAGTTCCGCGCATGGTTGTTAAATCCTTGCGATTTGCGATTCGAATCCTATGATTTGAATCGAATCATAGGCAAAACGATTCAAATCGCATGTGAAAATGTTAATTGAGTAAATCTCATTTGATTTGTGATTCAAATTGTGGTTTGCGATTCAAATTGTACAATTCGTGCGATTTGAGCACAAAATCCCCCGATACGGACCGATATTTAAAAAAATGTTTTTTATTTTTTTTATTCTTCCAATTTTCTAAAGATATTTTTATGTATTTTAAAAAGAGAAGAAACGGAAAAATTCCTGTTATAGGCATGCCAAAACCCCTATTTGGGTTTTTTCTTTGTTGCTATGAAACGGGGAAAGAAAAAAAAAAAGAGGAAGAAGAAGAATAAAGAGGACGGAGTTGGAGTTAGACTCTGGGAGCACTTGATGGTTTATTTATTAGTCTTTTTAATTGTATAAGTATTTTGATACTTGATATCATACAACATGATTATATAAGTTTTCTTTTGTTGATTTATCTTTGATGATAATGAAGGTTATGTTTCGTTTTATGAAGTTCATTCGCGTTTTGTATAGTTTATGCAATGAAATCTTCAATACTTTCTTTTACAATAGATATGAACAAAATCTTTTGGATAATGGATTATTCCATTTTTCAGATTTTATTAAGTATTCTTCTGTATTTTTTTAGTAGTTAAAAAAAAAAATAGACCGAAACTTACGATTCCCAGTTTGAATCCAAGTGGTCCTAAAACGATTTTACGACTCAATTAGGATTTAACAACCTTGGTTCCGCAGGCTTTCTTCCCTTGCAAAGCGGATGCTAAACTTGCAAGCACTTAAGAAAATTCCATTTGATATCGTCGATGAATTTTTGTGCTAGAATATACTAAAGATTGATCTGTTTCGTCTCGTGGCCCATTGATTACAGAATATATATTTGGTCCTTGTGTTTGCATAGGCTTCAAGTACTATTTTGGACCCTTTCAGTAAATAGAGCATCGGTATTTCTTAAATGTCAGTGGTAGTCTTCATGTGTTTAAAGTTCCATTGGATTACTAGTTAAGATCTATGAATTACTTACTTTCATTGGGTGTAATTTTGTGCTTTCTCTTTAGTTGAGTAGTTCCAGGTTGTCCTTTTGGAGTCTCTTTTGAGATCTTTGTCATGCTTAGCTGCATGAAGCAAGGGTAGGAACAGAGAAGCAATGCCATTCATAAATTGGGGAAGTGATAAGCTGGGAAGCACCTATATATGAAGAAAAATAACATTAATTTCTTTTGATGTTTAAAATTCGTATGCTTCTATACTATTTGGATTTTTCTTCCTTAATCCTTGTACTTTTGTGTTGTTTCTTATTTAGTTATAAAAAATGCTAAAACTTTCTAATTATAGTTCTTTTTGTGTAACCTAGATCCAAACTGAGTCTGGCAGCTATTGTTGGTTGCATGATGCCAATGATGCTCGGAGTATGCTTTCTTTGCCCTTCTATGGACTGCCTCTGGCATAAATATCACTACTGCCCAAGCTGCACAGAGAAGGTAAAGCAATTTCAATGGCCATTTATTCTTCTGTCATTTTCCTACTGAGAGATTATACTTGTAAAAAGTTTCTGGATGAAGATTTCACACTGAAATTGCATTGCCCAATTTGCTTGCTGTAGGTTGCCAATTTCGAGAAATCTGATCCATGCATTGTGATGGATCCTCCACACTGGACCCAGCAGAGCTTTGCATTGCCTGCTTGATGACTCATTTGTTTGCATTTGCTTATGCTTTTTGGTGTTGTGTGTACTTCTTTCTCCGCTTTATAGGAAGTGAAACCATAACCTTTTCCTGGACATTAATAAGCCATTGGATGACTGTGCAAAAATAAGCCATTGGATGTTTCTTGTGCAAATTGGTATATGTTTCTGAATACTCTGTAAATCAAATAGCTGATTAACCTAAATGAGGCAGTTTGATTATACGTATGTTTTGAAGTAACCCAAATGGATGTCACAAGCATGTTCTTTCGAGCACGTTTAACCTAATAACAATGGCCTCCGTACGTACCGCACGTACAAGCGGTACGTAACATATTATTAGGCTCAATGCCTAATTATATTAGCCTAACCATGGAGCCATGCCTTGGAAAGCATGTAGTAATTAAAAAAAAAAAATTCTAATCACTTAACTCACTCACACGGTTAGACCAACGACACAGGCTCTATGAGCCTAAGCCCAACACACCTTTTCAAAAGGGTGAGGGGGGGGGGGGGGGGGGAGTCTTATAAGGCAGAGGAAGTCTACATCAGCTTTCGATGTGGTAAGAAGACTAAGTTGGCTATTATCTAACCGTTGAAACTGGGGCAAGTACAACACGCTATGCGCTCTCTATTACTCAAGCTTCAAAAAAGCCTGTGGACAGACTGATTGCATAAGAATTCTAAAACTAGCATACATCCGGCTCACCAAGTACATGTATTCCTTTCACAGGCCCCCCCCCCCCCTCCGAAAAAAAAAAAAAAACTTACAACCCAAGCTAACTTAACTCACAGGCAGCAATTAATTTATGATTCTTCGCTTCCATCATGAACTATGCCGTGCTTAAAAGACACTAGGCTGACCAACCAGACTTTTCCTCTTGCACTTTCTCATTAACTAACTATTACAAATTCAAAAATTCGGACAAGTCCTAGATTCAGAAGAAAAAACTATTTGACTGGCAATTGAAAGGGGCATGCCCTTGCCTTGAAAAAGCAACCCAATCAAAGATAGGCTCCTGGATCGGTTTCCCGTCTGTAATGTGCTCAGCGCCTCTTCTTGGTTCCCTTGGAAGAAGTGGATTTCGACGGGGTGGCAATTAAATACACGAACAGAACCATGATGGAGACCACGGAGGCCATGGACCCATATTTTGCCAACAACCTCTGCAGTTAGAAAAACAGGAGTAAGAAAAAGAGATGGGATTCTGTAAAAAAAGTTCTCTAATCCAGAAAAGAAATACTTGCATCATGATGAAAAGACATGGAGCCTCGCTCTTTCTCCGCTGTAAACACACATGGAGTAGAGAAACATTTTATAGGTCCCGTTTAGACACCTGCCAGGTCAAAAATGACCTTGGCGGATGATTGCAATTTCACAATCTACCAAATTCTCACAATGGTCAGAAAAGAATGGGAAGCGATTCATGAAAAATAGATGAGATCATCCAATTGGATCATTTTCACATGACCCATCACATGCAGGTCGAGAGTCCCGATCAGCCAAGAGGAGAGCCTCCCATCCACCTTGATGCAATTATTTCTCTAATTTAGGGGGGGAAAACTTTCCATAACATTAGGTCCAAGAACCAAAATATTGTAACACTAACTGGCAAGCTTCTTACCTTTGCCTGCAAACATTTCGCCGCCACAACAGAGACCACAGCAATGTTTTCAGTCAACATACAATCAGAAAAAAAAATGTTTTTCAGTCAACACAGGAAATACATCTAAAGAGATCACTTTTGACAGATTTTTGGTTTTTATGCAAGACGAACTTACCCATTCAAACTTCTTTTCCGGAGCTTTATCTGCAAGGATATCTAAAGGCAGAATTGGGGTTGAATATGCCTCCTGGAAACAGGCAAGACAACGGTTAGAAATTCTGTCTTCCTAATAAAAATTTAGACAGATTGCTTCCGCAAATGTCAAACCTGAAGAACTGCCTTTGTAGGGATGCGGAATGTGATCACAGCAGGTGCACTGTAGAACAAGCCTTTCACTTTGGATTCCAATTCAAAAGAGTGTGAAACAAGAGAACCACTGCCAATTATATAGATTAGTTTTAGGTAAAGAACAAAAAATAAAGGGAAAAAGAAATAATCTAAGTGGAACTCACGCATCGAGCCTTTCCCACGATTTGGAGGTGTTACCAATGACGAGATCAAAGACATCTTGAGCCCAACTATCATCAGTAAGACTTACATCATACGCAGTCCTGAAAAGGTTCACAAAGAACCAAAGTTTGTAAAACATGGCTGGTTGTAAATCGTACATTTTTGTCACCGTGAACCAAAGTTTGAATGAAGAATGATAACTTAGTTGGACTTGGGACTATCATGGACCTAAGCAAGTCCTCACAGAATTATCACCCAATTCATAGAATGAGTTAGAACTAATGTAAGATAATACAAAATAGACAGGTTCTACATCAAATCGACCATAGAATAGTATGGAAGGAAACCCTGTCATTGCTAGATTTATAACTGTTCTGTTTGTGTATCATAGAGATTATTCTTCTCTATGTGGTTCTTGCCCTTTTTAGCGTAGCTACTCAAACAGGAATCGGCAAATTCATGTAATAGTCTTTCAGTCCCCACAACCCAAGAGTGTTCATGACTGTAGCTTATATTTGATTTGGTTAAAGTGTCTATGCTGTTGTTAGCTTTCGTAGGCCAATGCAAGTGATCAAATGAAAGGGTATGATTCTACTGCTCCTAAATTACTTCCAAGATCAAACAAAACCTTAAGAGAATGGCACAATAAACTTACAGGCTAGAGAAAGCAATTGAACAAAAATCCAGGCAGTTACTATAAGGAGAATTCTTTTCTAGTTTGTCTTCCTTGCTACTCTTGAATGAGTAGCTTTATATTTATAATGATAAGAGAGCTACAAATTTTACAAGATTGATACAACGTTACAAGATTCATAGATCTTTTACAAGAGGTAAGTTGCCTTTTATAAATAGAAAATGAAGGTAATGAATATCACAAGAGATTTGTTATGATATCCTGTGATCTTTAGCAGATACGTCCAATACCCCCCACAATCGGATGGTGAAGAAGGCATCAGATTGGCTCTTAAGGCTTGAAAGCGAGGTCCGGATAGTGCTTTGGTGAGAATGTCGGCTCTTTGATTGATGGTAGAGATGAAAGAAATCCTTAAGTCACCCCGAAGAACATGATCCCGAATGAAGTGATAATCAATTTCGATGTGCTTTGTACGAGCATGAAAGGCCGGATTAGCGGCCATATAGGTGGCGCTAATGTTGTCACATAATAGCTTTGTAGGAACCGAGAGAGCGATGCCAAGATCACGAATGATATAGCCGATCCATATCGAGTCTAAAGTAGCAACAACAATAGCACGATACTCAGCTTCAGTGCTGGATCTGGAGACAATTGGTTGCTTCTTACTCCCCCATGAAATAAGATTGGGACCAAGGTAGACATAGTAACCACTTGTAGATTTTCGATCATCAGGATTGCCGGCCCAATCGACGTCAAAGTAGACGGTGAGGTCAAAGGTAGATGAGGGCGTGAAGGATAGGCCAAGTTGTAATGTGCCTTTGAGATGGCGTAGAATGCACTTGGCAGCTAAGAGATGTGACGAGGTATGTCGGTGCATGAATTGGCAGGCTTGGTTTACCACAAAAGTGATATCAGGCCGAGTGAGTGCAAGGTACTGCAAAGCTCCAACAAGTTGACAATAAGCGGTTGGATCAGATAGAGGATCACCATCATATAGAGATAATTTGGCCTATGTAGATATGGGTGTGGAGCATGGTTTGGCATCGAGCATATCATGACGAGCCAAAAGATTTAAAGCATACTTGGATTCAGTGAGGCACAATTGAGATGAGGTGCGGTTGATTTCCATCCCCAACAAATATTGAATCTTGCCAAGATCTTTCATATCAAAATCAGACGAGAGGGGTTTGATGAAAGACTGTAAAAGGGATAAGATGAGCCTGTAAGTATGATGTCGTCCACGAATAAAAGTAAGATAAGAATCCCATGTGAGTTGTGGAGGGTGAACATAAACGAGTCGGCCTGACTGCATACAAAATCATGTTGGAGAAGCAAGCTACTAAAGCGTTGAAACCAAGCACGTGGGGCCTATTTAAGGCCATATAATGCTTTTTGCAACTTACAAACAAGGTGAGGATGATCCCGATCAATGAAGCCAGGAGGTTGAGTCATGTAGACTTCTTCCTCTAAGGAGCCATGAAGAAAGGCATTTCGAACGTCAAGTTGACGAATAGACCATTTGTGAGAGATGGCAACAGAGAGAACTATGCGGATGGCAGTTGGTTTGACGACTGGACTGAATGTTTCATCATAGTCAATGCCATGTTGTTGATTGAAGCCCGTTGGCGACAAGCCGAGCTTTGTAACGCTCAATGGTGCCATTAGCATGACGTTTGGTACGCAAAACTCATTTGCATCCAACTAGATTGTGGTGATGAGGCAAGGGAATGAACGTCCATGTATTGTTCTTGAGAAGGGCATTGAATTCATCTTCCATTACATTGCGCTAATGAGGAATGAGGACAACTTTGCTGTAGCAAGTGGGATCACTTGAGTCCTCAGAAATGTGAGTAAGTAAGGCCTGAGGAAGGGGATGCTTAGTGGCCCAAAAGGCCAGTGGTTTAAGTGGGCCAGTCTTGAAACGGGTCTCCATGGGGTGAAGGGATGGTAGTGGTGGTGGCAGCATGTTGGTAGGTAATACAGTGGGAGGTGACATGCTGGGTGGTAATGCAGAGGGAGGGGGTATGCTGGGCGGTAATGGAAAGGGCAGTGGCATGTTGGGCGGTAATGCAGGGAGGTCTTCAATGGGGTCAAGGCAAGGTGCATCAATAGAGGGTGGTGGTGGAGTAACAACAGGGGCTGGAGAGAGATGAGCAGTAGGCGCTGGACTAGGAAGAAGGGTGGATGATGGTAATGCAGAGGTAGAAGCCAAAGATGCTGGATGACATGGGGGAGGTTGTGATGAGAGTTGGAGAAGTCCTGGCAAAGTGAGTGGCTGCTGTGGAGAGGAAGAAGGTGTAACTATCCTGCGAAAGGGAAAACAATGTTCATTGAACACAACATGGTGAGAGATGAATACTTTGTTGGACTAAGTGTCGAGGCATCGGTAGCCTTTGTGCATAGAGCTATAGCCAAGAAAAATACAACTCTTTGATTTGGGGCTGAGCTTATCATCCCAGTATGCACCAAGAAAGGGAAAACATTTGCATCCAAAGGTCTTGAGATGAGTATAGGAGGGTGGGGAACCGAAGAGAGCCTAAATGAGGTGAGAGGTGTCGAAGCACAATTGTAGGAAGGCGGTTGATGAGGTACACTGCGGTAGAAAAGGCCTCAACCCAAAATGGTTTGGGTAGATTGTTGTGAGAGAGAAGGGTGTTGCACGTGTCAACAATGTGACAATGCTTTCTCTCAGAGAGCCCATTTTGTTGAGGCGTGTGAGGGCATGAGAGACAGTGTATAATGCCATGGGTAGAAAGCAATTGATTGAAGGCTTTACTAGTGAATTCACCGCCACCGTCAGATTGGAAGAATTTTATTCTTTTATTGAATAAATTTTCAGCACTACGGCGAAAAAGATCAAAACATGTAATAGCATCCGATTTGCAATGCATAGGGTAGAACCATGTGTAGCGGCTAAAGTCATCAATGAAGACAATATAATATTTGAAGCCGGATAAAGAGGCTACTGGGGCCAGCCCCCAAACATCACAATGAATGAGATGAAGAGGAGCAAGAGTGTTATGAACAACCGATTGAAAGGGAAGATGAGTGCTTTTATTCAATTTGCAATCTGAACAGAAATAAGAACTTTTATTCAAATTTAAACCTAAGCAATTGCGTTTAAGTAGAAATCAAAAAGTGGTCGAAGAGGGGTGGCCTAATTGGCAATGCCAAACTTCGGGGGTGGGGGATGTCGCTGTAAATGCCAATGGAGAGGAAGGTAGCGGCTGCAATTTGGAGATGGATGAAGGTGGCATCACAATGGGATACAGATTGCCGTCAGTCCCCCTAGTGAGAAGAATTTTCCCCGTTGAAATTTCCTTAACACAAAAACCCTATGGAAAGAAGGTAAATGAGCAATTGTTATCTTTGGTGAATGAAGCAACAGAAAGGAAATTTTTGTAAGATGAGGAACGAGAAGAACAAAGTTTAAATGAAGAGTAGAGTTAGGAGTGTGAAGTGAGGAATTAACAACTTGAGAGATAGAGGCGGCATTACCATTTCCAAAGATAACACTGTTGGTACCCATGTAATCTGAAATCTGATGAAGGAGGGTGGGATCCGGGTCATGTGGCTAGTGGCCCAGTGTCCGGATACCAATTGGAATCATGCGGGGCAGAGAAATGCATGGAGGCAAAGGTGTGATGGAGTTGCTCATCTTGATAGGCATGATTGAACCATTGTTTGCATTGCAGAGCATTATGTCCTCTGTGTGAGCAAATCTGACATTGAGGACTGTTGGTACGAGTGAAAGGAGGACTGTGGGGTGGGCATACTGCAACATGAGGGGGCTATCCGAGAATGCTAGAGGAGGGAGCACCATAAGGGGGATGACGAGGTATGGGGAACCGATTGAAAGATCATCGTCCACGAGAGAAGGAGCCACGACCACGGCTACGTCCTCTAGGTGGGTGGTGTGCAGACTGAGATTGGCCATAAAAGGCCATGGTGGTGCTGGCCGGAGAGGACGAGGGAGGGGGCGAACTGTAAAAGGCGCTACTCATGCGTAAGGAGACGTGTGCAAAGCTCAGAGAAGTTGATGGATTCAACTCTATTGGTAATAGCAGTGATGAATGATTTGTAGTCCGAGGGCAGACCACCTAAGGTAGACATGACCAAGTCGCGATTAGATATCGGATCTTGGACAGCAACTAAAGCATCTATTGTGGCCTTCAGTATGTTGAGGAACTCAACCATGGAAGAGGAGCCTTTGCGAAGGGTTTGGAGCTGCAGGCGGAGGTTCATCATGTGAGCTTGGGACTGTTGGAGGAAGTTAGATGCAAGGAGATCCCAAATGGCCTTGGAGGAACTGAGTCCCACTGTTTGGGCAAGAACGCCGTCCGTGAGAGTAGCATTGAGGCAGATCATATTGTCGGTGCGATCCCAAGAAATAGGGGGGGGGGGGGGGGATTATTGTCGAGATGAGATGGTGGTGGTGGGTAGCTACCGTCAACAAAGCGAAACAAATCTTGAGAGATGAGAATGGGGTGAATCTGATTTTTCCATAAGAGATAATTGGAGCCATCGAGTTTCACGGAGACAAATTGTGTGATATTGATGATGTTACGGTGGTGGGGAGGAGAGGGGGGAACTGGGGAAGATTCTTTAATACTAGGAGAAGAGGAGGCCATTGATGTATTGGACGGAATACATTAAAAAAAAAATGGAGAAGAGGCTATTTAGCAGAGAGCGAGTAATTGCTATGATACCTATAAGGAGAATTCTTTTCTAGTTTGTCTTCCTTGCTACTCTTGTATGAGTAGCTGTATATTTATAATGATAAGAGAGCTACAGATTTTACAAGATTCATAGATCTTTTACAAGAGGCAAGTTGCCTTTTGATAAGATAAATGGGAAGTGAAGGTAATGAATATCACAAGAGATCTGTTATGATCGCATGTGATCTTTAGCAGATACGTCCAACAAACAAGCATCAAACCATGGATATTCACTACTGAAACATTTACATCAAGATTATACAACAGAAATTATCTATAGAGACGCGTGAATAATAAGACCAATCAATACATTATGGGGAAAAGACAATTAACGCAATGATTAGAACAGGATGCATATATTACAAGATACAGTGCAAACACGATGCACGTCTAAACCAACTTATCCCAACATATCGCGAGAGCATGGTAATTAACTAATCTTATTCGCAAAAGAAACGAAACTCGTAGCTTGCATAATTCCACAAACATCAAGTCAACCAGGAAAAAGGAACATTTCGAGATTCACGGAGAAAAACGAGAAATTTTTACTTCAAGGCACCAAAATAAACTCTAATTTCACAAGAACAATATCAATTCCAGTTTTCCATCAGAAAACGCATATAAATAGGGCGATCAGATTTCCAGAAAAAACATATTCAGGCTAGATCGAGTGTACGAGAAGAAAAACGGAGATTCTCGAACACCTACGCAGATCCTCGGTTATAGATATCCATCAAGACGGAGAGTCGTTCGGCGCCGGATTTGAGCCTGGTGAGACTGACTTTCTTGTGCGCAACCATGAACGGAGCGTCTGAGATTGCACAAGTGGACGAAATGACAAACATAACTACCAGAACAGAGATCAGAGCCTCCTTAATCTGATACTTCATGGCTGCTTCTTGATTCCTGAGCTCGGGATTTTAATGGTTCGCAAGACGCGGGAACTATTACAAACAAGAGAAGAGAAGAATTAGGGCTTCTAAGTATGATTTCCTATCCGACTAGAAACGCTCCTGCGATCGTTACTACGAGAGCAGTACGTGTTGCCATTTTATTGGACAAGAGAAGCTGGATTCAGGTGGGCTAAAATGCGCCTGGGCTCCAGAGGGCTTATTTTCAGGCAATTAAAAATTCTATTATTTGCTCTTTCACTTTACATTGCTTTTTTTTTTCGTAAATTACATTGTTGCCTTCCAAGAAAGAATTTGAAGAAATCTTAGATCTCCTTCCTTTTTTTTTTTCTTTTTTTTTTCGTTAGTGGTTAACTTGAGAGAATGGACCTGGAGGATTGGATCCCCAGACCTCCCTCAAAGAGCCCACACCCCACCACTGGTGCAAGAGGCGGGGTGTAAATGTTATGCAAATGCTACAGCCCAACCTACTTCCTAGCTTGTTTGAGAACCATTCCTTCCCTGCTCTTGTACTTGAACCAACTAGTCCAACAACAATATTGATTAGGCACCTTAACAATTTCAAAAAGAAGAATTATCTAGCAGAACAGTATTCTTACCTGTATATAAACAAGTAGAATTATGACAGGAGAATCGGTAATGTGCCCAGAGAAATTAGTGCAGGAAGCCATCGATGCCCTTTTGGATAATTTTGCAAGATGAACCAATGAGAGGTATTCACGGTCAGGTAATTTGATGGGCTCGGCTACTTGATCCCGATATCTGACAGACCAACAATATATTAAAAGAGAAGGGGAAGTGGTTGAATGATACAATTCTGAACAAAGAACTTATTTCATGCACCATGTATGAACCACTTGATACATAATGTCATTGACACTGAAAATAAGGCATCTGGTCCCTTTTTTGCTTTAACCCCAAAAAAACTAAATCCTTCTCCGCAACTCTAATTAACCAATTATGTAACAATTTATGTATGTCGACCTCCCGTCTGCAAAGAAAAGTAGGTCTAGCTTGAGAGATAAGAGCCAGTCAAATTAGCAGGAACAACCTGCCTATGAACCACTTAAGGGTTCGAAACATGATAGGACAAAAACATGTTTTTGAGACCCCTGGGAGAATGTGGGCAAGTCATCCCTGGCTAGCAAACTAGACTCTTATCTTCATGTAAGACCTCTCTTCTTTTCAACACTTCCTCTAATGGCTTGCCAATACTCGGTACCCAAGCCTCTATTTATAGCCAATGAGGGGTAGAGATTAGATTCGGCTCGCCACGTAACTTGGTTCTCATCAGTAACAATTATTATTATTATTATTTTTTAATTAGACCCCTCATTGCCAACTTTCAATCATCTAGGTGCTCGTCAACGAATATATTCTTGTTATTTGCAGGAACCGGCATATGGATTTAATATCGGCAAAGAAAAAAAAAACTTGTGAAGGGTTGCTCTCATTGCCATAGCACATTGGTCAGGCAACTTGCAGTGAATCAGTTAATCTTCATGTTTGATCCCCTCTTATTTTCTCTACAATGTCAAGAAAAAAGGTTTTGACCTCACTTAGGGGGACAGGCAAAATTGATTTCTGATTAAAGCTGGGCAGTAAGCTTTGTTGACTAAACCCTAATGAGATGGATTGAGTAACCCTTTTTTTCACACTTTATGGGCTCATTATTCCAATGCCAACATCAACTCATGTCAAAATTCCCACCAAAAAATGAAGTCAATGCCTTCTGCCACTAAACAAAATTCTGTTCTGCTTGACTTAGTGTTCATGTATTGAAGTTTATGGGAATTCAAAACATTATACCAAGCTTCTTCACTAAAAAAGGAACCAAACAGTATCATTCCCTTTTACCTGTGTTTATCTTTAAATGTTCTGGTCCTCCATGGAATAAGAAGAAAAGTATTCTACGTGGCTTGGTGGGTGCTTCAAGTCTCTGTCTCGGCATTTTCAGGCCCACACAATTACCTCGTTATCATGTTGGAAATTACCTTCATTGGATTTTATTGATTGTTGATGATATAAGATGGTTTAGAGATAATTAATAATCAAATTACAAATGTTTTATACTTTTATATGATACATGTGTGGATTACATATGATTAATCATGTATTTGGGGTTCTCTAACTTCTCTGATTTCACTAAAGACTAAATCCTCTCTCATGTTACTGTCTTATTAATAAAGAGCCGCCTCTCTGCCTTAGGGTGAGTAGGGTTTTGTCTTAGGTTTCTTCTATAATGGAGTATACTATGTGTCAACACTCTTAATCATGCCATGTAATCTAGATCAAACCGCCAACCAAGCAAATATAGTGTAACTAGTAAGATCTTAATCCTGTGAACAGTTAAACACGATGAGAGACCTATTGGAACCAGGGGAACAAGTAGAGACAATATGATGCATCATTCAATGGATGCCAAGTAGGAAAATATCACTTAGGAAGAATATGACTATATGATCACATTAACCAATAAAAATGAATATTGTATATAAAATCATCATGTTTTAATTCCAAGAACATGAATAAAAGTGAGGGGATAGTTGAGATTTAGGATAATGTGACAAAGCATCCCCTTGTGTGTAGGCTAGCCCTCCTTGTACACGTTCAGTAGCAAAATCCTAATGTTTATGGGAAGAATTAATGTATCCAAAAGTGACCAATTTCAATATCTTAGCCCTATTATTCATCAGGAGTGAGAGATAGAATAGGATGTTGCCAATAGAATTAGAACTTACACGATGATTTCTTAAAAGACTAGAGGTAATAGGAGCAAAAAATAAGCAATAATTATTGGGCCGAGCAGACAATCAGGGCTCACAGTTGGTCACGATTTCAATTTTTTTTGAACGTCTAACTCGCTGAAAATTATGCAGCTATTGTGTCATTAAACAACTTATAGTCAGCAGCAGGTCCCCAATTTCTGCAAGTAATTTTCCCTTTTAATAAATTTCAATCCTAAACATCTTGTAATTTATTTATTGGGCTTCGATTTGAGCCAAATCAGACTACGGCCCAAGCCCGTAACAAGCTATCGTGGCTACAAGTTACAACGTCTCCCGACCATGGTTGTATGACTCATTGTAGGATTTTGCTAGCTCCACTCTCCAGCTTCTTGTGGTTTTCTTAACCCTTGTCTTCTTTCTCCTAAAAGAAGAAAGTGCAGAGGGGGAGAGTGGAGCTAGCACTCTCTCCTTCATTATATTAGCTTAGATGGTCCAAAATTTATTTTTTATTTAATTTTTTTTATAAAAAAAAAAGGTAGATCCAGTGTATGATGCATAAAAAAGTCAACAGATCATAGGGTTATAGGTGTCTGATTAAGTTAACTTTGAAGTTAAACATCTCCATATGTAGGCAAACGTTCAAATCAACTATAATTGTGAGTATTATACAATGGTCTACCACTGCAATTTTGTAGTATACATTGTACAGAGTCTGATAGTTACTACAGATCAAACAACCACGATCATGACTTGTGATAGGAGATCAACCTTAGAGTCTCAAATAGACACCACTGGACAATTATTTAGTTTTATAGGCTGTATTAGTTTCTCATGAGATGAGGATCATAGAAAGTCATTGATAGACATGTATTCCAGCTTTGAACACTCTCAAGCTCGAATTTTCAGACTTGGGTTCAAATTGATTAAGCTCAAGCTTGATTTAAGCCGGAGTCGAGCTCAAGTTGATTCAAGCTTGATTCATGAATTATTTTATCTGATTTTACATGATTGCAATAAATTTATTTATTATTAAATTATAATAAAGAAATTACAAAAAATGAGTATAATTTTTCAACCAAGGTTTCTGTTTTTAAATTACAAGACGCTTGAAGCAAAGCTAGTTTGATATTTAAACAGTTTTAATTTCTTCTTATTTTTTTCTTAATATGTTAAAAATTATTTTAAGCTAAAATTAAAAAAGTATTAATTTTATTAATATAAATAAGATGACTTATATATAACATTTAAAACTAATCCGAGTTCAAACCAAACAATACCCTAAATGAATTGATCCAAGTTTACCAAACCTTAACCCTATGTTTGGTTGCCAAGAAAATAAGAGAAAAGAGAATAAATAATATTTTAAAAAAATTTGACAAAACCCTAAGAATTGTATTAGACATTTACAATTTTTTTTCCCATGTCTCCGCGTATTTTTTCGACAGCTAAACATACTAAGTTGTGTTTGTTTGGCGAGAAAGTTGATGGAAGTAAAAGAAAGATATATTTTCTTACAATTTTTCTTATGTTTGGTGTTCAAGAAACACATTAATTTTTTTTTTTTTTGTAGTTTTAAAAAATGACAAACTTTATTTCAAAAAATCGATTCATCTTTTGATTGTTATATAGAAAGAAATTTTAGTTTTTTTCTAATTTTTTTTTTCACTCACTTTCTCACATCTTAGTAAGCTTGACTTTAGTTAATTGGGTGCGTGGGTTTACTCTTATGGCACCGTGACAGTTACCTTATGTCTGACCGCCTGTGTTTTTAGCGTTCCTTACCCATACCCAAAAAAAAAAAAAAAGTCGTTGGAGCCTGATGTGTCACTTGTCAGCTTGAAGTTGCTCGAACGAGCCGAACTGACGGCAGCTATTGCCTATAGTCATTGACTCGATGATCTATTTTAAGTTTTAACCTCGTCCTTCTTCGTCTTAGATGTGCGAGCCCCTGCACATTAGTGTTATTTATTTAGTACAAAAAAAAAAAGGAGATGGGAAGTTTGAAAGTCCTAACGGACTCCATATTCTACCGACACCCGCCCATTATTCTCTCCACAACTCCTCCAACGACGCTGAACGCTTCGATTCAGTTTCTTTCCCACTCCATCGCCATGTGAAAGATTTCTCGGGCAAAGAGCTTCAAATCCTCAGATCTCTCTCTCTCTTTACTCTAATGCTTCCTCGAATCTTCCCACTTGTCTTCCTCTTCTCTCCTTCCGGATACCAGTGAGTAAAAAAAATTCTGAATTTCTCGCTTTGTTCTTCTTTTCTTTTCTTTTCGATTTCTCTGAGCTAATTTTCTAGGGTTTCCGTTTGTCTCTTTCACTTCGCGTTTCTTAGCTGGCATTTATGCGACTTTCTAGGATTTTATTTGTTAACTTTTCTGATTCTTATTTCTAGGGTTTCGTTCGTTTTCTCTTCTGATTTACTTCTCGTTTGTTACTTCATTACTTTACTTCGCTTATTTTCTTCGTTTCTTTTTGTTCTAATTTTTCTGGTATTGACAATCCTGCTAATTTCTAAGGGTTTTCTCTTCTATTCTAATTCAATTCTCATTGCATTACTTTTTTTTTTGGTTATTTTCTTCTTTTGTGATTACATGGAGCTTCTTTGCTCGCTTTCTGTAGGATGTTCTGTTTGAAACAAATCCCCGTCAAGAAGGATGGGATGCACTTCTTCCATCTCGATTTCGAAGATATACACTGTTGGAAGGAAGAAAAAGATGAACATCCCAGAAGTTGTGGTTTTCGTTCCTGCAATGCGAATTCCTGTGCAATCGGATCTCCAAAGGACTCTTAGAGGACTAGTTCCTCGAGGTCTCGTGGATAGGCTATCTTCACTTCGGAGTCAGATCATATTAGTGGCAGAGGATACTGGTCTGGTCTTTCAAACCCATTGAATTTTTATTTATTTTTGAGTATTTATCATTTTTTTCTTGAGGATATTTTTTGTTGCAGGTATATCTGCTCTTACCGAACTACAGCGAGCTCTCGAGGAGTACTTACCTATTCTGCTTGGCTTGACTAAGAAAGGTTTCACAACTCATCTTTAGCTTTATAATCTCTCTCTCTCTCTCTCTCCCTGGGTGTGTGTGTGTGTGCGCGAATGAAAAACAATAATTGTATATCCAACAGAACATGATCTCGAAGAATCATCGGTGGAATTTAAGTGGAGAAATCTAGGAGATGGGAGACAAGTAAGAATATTATAGAATCGTTTTGTTTTCTTCTTTTGTCTCTTTCATTGATTCTAATTGTTTCTTTCATCTGGTGATGGGTTCTAATATTTGATTACCAGGAAACCTGTTTACCAAACTCTTGGTTTGAATTGCTATCCGTTGTCCACATGATGGCTATTCTGTCTTTGTCAGAGGCTAACTCATTGCTTTTACCTAAGGTTCACATGGATGCTTGTGAAAGGAATGTATCAGAAGGTCTGTCTTTTTTATCTCTATAGCTTCAAATGTTTATATTATTGAATATCTTTCTTGCTGGAGATGAGGTTAGTATATCTTTATCATCACTATTCATTGATGAACACCATCACCAGATTGCAAGAAGGACGCTATTGATTTGTTGCTGAAGGCATCAGGGTACTTGGAATTCTGTGCTAGGGATGTACTGGTTCACATACCACAGGATATTAAGTATGTTTACAGAATTCTATGGTCTTTATGGCACTTCCTAGCAAATTTATAATTGGAAATAATTTTCCAGGAGGGGGTTACCAAGGGATTTGCAGGAGGGTGTTTTGGAGGCGATTTCCATGCAAACACTAGGCCAGGTACGTTTCACTCTTAAGTCCGTGGAAGTGGTTGTGTCTTAGCATTGACATATACTCGAAATTGGTTGATGAGTTTAGAATTGGAGTTCGAGATGAATTCATGAAACCAGTTTGAAGTAAAAATGTTAGTTTCACCAAAATCTTTTGGGATGCATGTCTGCCTGTTGTGTATCTGTCCTCCATAATTCAGTAGTGTTGTGATGTATTCTTAAATTGCAACACAAACACAATGCCCACAAGGCCACAACTCTTTCATTTGATCAGACAGAAATGCTCTCTTGTTCAAAAGTTCAAACAAAACAATCAATTTTTATAATATCTGATTAGTGGCATCTTAATTTCAACGGCTTCATATGTGGAAAAACTCTCTCTCCCCCAAAAGGAAATTAAAGGAACCAAAAGAAACACGCTCGGGATGAAGTGACATGTGTATTTTGAACCTGAAGTTGGCTTATACCTGATCACTGTTGTACCAATTCGAACAATTCTATACCACCAAAAAATCATCTTCAGGTAACTACAAAAGGTACTGCTTAAAAGAAGAAGTTAAGTAGTTAGATCAAATGCACAACTTGCAGACTGAAGATAGAGATGAGCTAAAGGAACATCCAAATTACAGTATCTTTAATATAGAGGGATCAGAGAGGTTGTCATTTTCTTTTCCAGTCCATTAAAATGTAGATCACTCCTTTACCTTAATGGATGGGGGGTACATGAATTTGGCTTGCTACAAAATCAAATGAATCTTCAAGCTCGATGTGAACACATTTTTAGATAACATGATTTATTGGAAATAAAATGGTGAATACATAGATAGAACTAGTGAAAAATGCGTGTGAGAATAACCAGTTGGAAATGTGGAAATGAGTCCCTTCCGGGATCAACAATTCTTTATACTTGAAGTCCTACTGCTTCTACTACTAAGGTAAGGCTACACTTAAAGGGGATCGAAGCCCCCAAAAAGAACACTATGTAGACATCATGTTTCTTTGCTACGCTATCTGATTCTTTTGGAACCAAGATAAGTCTGTAAACTATCTAGCGTTGAAGGTTGTAATAACAAAATGGACATGTGAAATGTTATCCTCGCTAATGGAACAAGAAAGACATGGATCTGTATCTAAGACATCAGTTGAATCCCCTTTTACTATTTCCCATTCTAGTGTTGCAGTTTACTTTTGAACCTTTTTCTTGCTCTCTTTATTTTATTTTATGTTTGAACATGTGACTATACATGCTTTTTGTTACTCAACAAAACGAGATTATTTATTATTTTTTATATTCGTTCTATGCTTATAAGTTCTGTATTCTCTATTGCTTTAATTATTTGTATCTTTTGAGTATTCTGTTTGATTCAGATTTGCATGTTATACTGGGTTGCAGTTAAGCATCCACATGTGGTTAATCTTAACTGTGAATATGAAGAGATGTAGGGAAGTAAAACAATTAGACACATAGGAGATCTCTTAGACCAAAAATTAGCCCTATGCTGATTCTAAACATCTGTATATTTTGATTTCTTATATGAAGAAACCATATGACAAATGGTTCAGAAAAGATTTTATAGATTTTGAGGTTAGCACTTATCTTTCCCACAGGAGAATTCCTAGTTGGAATTCCCAAATAGTGGGTGCCAGACCCTCCAATAATGTGCTGCTTGTACAGAACCATTGGGTGTAAACAAGAAAATGCATTTATTGGGTTCTCTTTCTAGTTTTCTTGTTCATATGCTCAAGTTTTTCCTTACCATCTAACATCAGATCAAATAGTTATGTTACTGGTCTTGATGTCAAATGCAGGGAACAGAAATGCAGCTGGGTCTGGCTGTTGAAAGTCAAAAGGCCACTTTGTCTGTAAAGAGGAGGTTGGCATGTGAACAATTGAGTTATTTTGCTCAGGTTGGTATTATTATTTTGACATTGTCATCTGATAGAGACTGAAACTCATAACCATGCTTTCACATAGTGCTCTCTCTGCTGAAGTTACTTCAACTCATGTCTTATGGACTTTGTTTTGATAGCCACTATTTAATACATGAGTTGTTGATTCAGGAAATGCTGCTAATGGGTTTATGTAATTTTCAACTGAAATTTGGTTTAGAAAGCTATATATTTACATGAAATTCAGGGTTGTCCCTAGTTCACATTACCTGTTTCTTTTTCTTGGATCCGATATTTCTATCGATTGCCTTAATGTCAATGTTTTTTGTTTTCTTTTGCTCTTATTCATGGTTCTTTCACAATCACGCAGCCTTATTTGTTTCCACTTGGTGAAAGAAGAAGAATTGTGGATATGCCAAGTCATGTACTCCTTAAATGAAATAGTCTCAGATATTGGGAGTTGTTTTGAAAGGTTTGCTATTGATTCGGAAATTTCCTGAAGGCATAACTGATTTTACTCAGCCAGTAGAGTAAATAGAACAATCAAATGACATGGCTAGTAATTGGAAAATTTTCGGATAAACGAAAGGAAAATGTGGGGATCTTTATATGAGCTAAGAGCAATGTGTGAAATGATAGATCTAGAGGAAGGGATATCATAGAGCTCTGGGATTTGCATAAGGAGAATACATCAATAATGAATTTGAATTCCACTCATGTAACCCATAAAATCAATGATTCAATTCCATGCAGAACTGACAATTCCTAATTTTGTTTTTTTTTTTTTTTTGTAATGCACCCCAATTGACAATTGGAATTCGGGGATATAATTGACAATTCTGTCTGCCAATTCCGCAAATTCAAAAGCATCCTTAGGGATATATCTTCATTATTTTAACCTTATCTGTTGCATAGTTTTCATTGATGCTGCAAAGTGTATAGTCATTGGGATAACACATGCATGTCTGTATAAGCAATAATAAACACAATGATTATCCTTCCATCTTTGTGTTCGATGATTTAATTTGGTTCTCTTCCTTTTGTTTGATCAGGCTCATTGCTGCTTGTCAGGATGTAATATCAGTCATGAACATGGAAAGAAGCATCTCTTATTTATCAAATGGAAGTACCTAGAAGCTAAGGTGTCATAAAATTGACCTCATAACTTAGAATCTTCCTCTTCCTGCACTCAGTAAATTTCACTCTGCAGATTCTCAATCTTTCATGATATAATCAGGCTGCAGCCTACTACTACCATGGTCTGATCGTTGACAAGGGTAGTGAACCATCCAGTCACATTAGTGCTGTGTGTTGTTTTCTTGCTGCAAATGAACTTCTCACAGATAGTAAGAAGGCATGCTTAAGCTTTTGCCTTGCTGTCCCAGTGACCAGGTTGGTTTCATTTAGTTTTATCATTAGGCATGGAAATCTTTTCCGGCTGGGGTATTAGTTTTTCGAATGATATTGTGTGTGCGCCCTTTTTGCTTTTTTTTTTGTCCAGGGCTCCTCCGCACTGGGGTGTTATGAAGCATTTACATCAGAAAATTCCTGATGTTGCATCTAGGAAGTCTCAGATGTATGGATATCTCTTGGACCAAGAGAAGTAAGAGGCAGCCTGTTCCTTTCTTCAAAAAAAAAATTAGGTTCATTTTTCTTCGTTTGAAGATTTTGTTGCCTCAACAATCAATTGAGGTTTCAAACAAGCTCACTACTTTGCGGTGATGCAGGGCTCTTCAAGTATTGCCCGACCTTCCAGATTTCCAGCTGTCATTGAGACCTGACGACTACATGTTGCCTGAAATGGATCCAGCATGGGATAGTGAAAGATTAGAAACAGAGGCTCAGACCCTCAAGCAGCACCTCAAAGATGAGGAAGATGAGTCAGAAACTGAATGACACAGTACGGCCTTTATTTTTTCTCTCTCGAACTCAATATGTACTTCTATTTTAGCCTCTTTAGATTTTACCTTGTATGTGTTGCCAATTAAGACTGTAAGTCCTTAATACTATATAAGTAAGAGATTATTATACTAGAATGACTAGTGATGATCTTGCATTGTCTTTTGCTTTTCTCATCTTATTATAGCTTAGATTCCTATTACAAAGTAGAATATGTTCAGGAATGCAGCAGACCTGCCACCTAATGTCAAAAATAGAGGAGGGAACTCTAGCATGATGGGATAATATATAGGGGTTCTGTTGAAGCCAAAGAGTGCTGTTTCATTTGTTTTCCAGTCTTTTCTTGGAGAGGCTCAACATTTGGACGGTCTGGATTGTGGGCTTCTATTGGGAAAAATGCGTTCCAACACTCTATCATGAGGGTCCTATCAGTAGTTTTTTTTGGCTTGCAGTATCCTAAGGCTGAGTTTGTTTGGGAGGGGAAATAGGTGCATTGAATTATTTCCAAAAGAAGTTAATTTTGGTGTTTTTTTTTTTTTTTTGTAAGAGATAAGTCACAACGGCTTATTTTTTGGGTTAAGTTTTCCATTATTTTTTCTTTAGATATTGATTGGTAGTTGTCAACTCAATAAAAAAAAATGCATCAAAAATAAATAATAAAAAAAATAAAGTAAAGGGTCCAATTTGTGCCCTCAGACACCTTGTGGCAGCTGAGGCAATCAACGAACTGAGCCTGCTCAACTTGCATCTATGGTACTAGTGGGTGGCACGTGTGATGCACGTGAGAGCGAGAGAAAGGAGTTAACCACAGTAAATAGGAGTTAAAAGGGGCATGTGTTAACCTGCGGGTGCGATTGAACTCGCTAGTGGCACATGCGATACACGTGAGCACGAGGGGAAGGAGTTAACCACAATTAATAAGAGTTAAAAGGGACACGTGTTAACCCGCGGCTGCGATTGATTCTAAATAGATAGATGAGCAAGGGGTAGTTTAGGAATGAAAGTAAAACATTAAATCAAATGTAAGGAATAGTTTGTGAATTAAAGTAAAACATTAAAACAATGTTTTGTTTTTGTATAAGGGTAATTTAGAAATTTTGAAAATTCATCTACGCAAGGCTCTCGCATTATAATAGTATAGATAATATAAAGAAATAAGTGACACTTAACCCCCTCTCTTTGCTTTCTAATATTAAATCTTAGAAATCATATGAGTTCTATTTTAAGGATGTCATGTGACATATTTTTTTTAATCTCAATTTTTAACTCTCTCTCTCACATCTCCCTCTCAATTCAAAATTCATTGAAGAGATTTTAGAGGATTGTGATAAGAGTTTAATCCCAATCTTTCACGTTTGGATTTTAGGGGATTGTGATAAGAGTTTAATCCCGATCGTTCAAGTTTAGAGCCATCTCTAACTTCAATATTGTAGTCTTATCTTATTTCAAATTCTCTCAAATTTGGGACCCACTATCTCATTCTTGCTAGAACTCTCTCTATCTCCACTATTGTAGAGTACTCTTTTATCTCCAATTCTTGGGTGTATTAATTTAAGGTTTTTTTTATTAAAGTATTAATTTAAATTTAATATTAAGAAACTTATGATTTTTCATTAAATATATTATTAAAATAATAAAAATTATTATTATAAATCTAATAATGTCTATCCGGAGACCTCTCACTTGGGAGAGGTCACACCTCACAGTTGAAGCAAGATGCAGGAAACAAGAGGCAGGTGTGACGAGATGATAATAGTTATATATACTAGCAGAGACCCTATGCGATGCACAATAATAATTAAGAATATTTAAAATTAAATAATATTATTTATTTATTTAAATATTAAGTAATATATTTTAAGAATATTTCATAAATTTATTTTTTATAGTAAAAGTTTTATTATTTGATATACATTATTATTTGTATTTATTAATTAATTTTATAATAATAATTTTTTATTATTTTAATAATATTTGTAGGAAAATCATAAGTTTCTTGGTATTAAACTTAAATTAATAAACCCAAGAGTTAGAGATAAGAGAGAACTCTACAATAGTGGAGATAGAGAGGGCTTTAGGATGAAATAGTGGATCCCGAATTTGAAAAGTGGAGATTAAAGAGAAAAGTCGCATGTCATCTCTAAAATAGCACTGATGAGATTTGAGGGATTGAAGTTTGGAGTGCAAAGAAAAAAGTCTTATTTCTTTATAGTATAATAGTAGATAGCTGACACCATTAAAACAAAAGGGAGGACACGATTTCCATTTTGTGACGAAATGGCCAGCCCTCATTGATCCACACTCCAATTTTAAATACTCATTTACTGTAATTAAGATTCACTCACCTTTAGGGTTAAGTAAGCAAACCTTAGTTTTTCAAAAAAAAATCTTAACTTTAATTTATTTAAGTTTAGCCGGGGCTAAATGTGTGTTAAAAGGAACATGGATAAGATAGGAAAAGGACCCAAGCTAATCACTGCTCAATTTTTTTAGCCCAATTGAACATTTCTAGATGAGAAATAGTTACTGTACCCATGAAACCCATTTAGAAACCTAAGGCTAGACCTCTTAAATACTGTGGTGAGTATTTAAGGGGAAAGGGGGGGGGGGGGGGGGGGGGGGGGTCTGGACCAATGAGGTCTAGCCTTAGGTTTCTAAATGGGTTTAATGGGTATGCCTATCACTGCATTAAATCCTAAGAGGCCTAAGTTATAGAAATGAGTAGTGATAGGCGGACCCATGAAATCCATTTCAAAACCTAAGGCACCACTTTATTAGTAAATGCCCTCCTCTTAAATACCCACTATAGTTAGTGAGTATTTAAGGGGGGGCATCCACCAATGAGATGGTGCCTTAGGTTTAGAAATGGATTTCATGGGTACGTTAACTATTGGGTGCTGTTACAAGCACACCACTATTTATTGAATGGAAACCATTTTTAAAAAAAATTTAAATTTTTTTTATAGTTTGTATTCCTATGCACACCCACACCCCAAATCTCTAAACCCTTACTAAAAACTCTCCTAACAAACAGTCTTCTCCTTTTATAGAAGTAATCTTCTTAATGTCTTTTCATTTTATATCCCTTCTCCTCTCCTTCTATATGTTGTCTCCTTCTATATGATTTGTGCTTATTTTTCATATTAATAATCCTACAGAAACAATTGTTTCACTATGGTCGCAGGGCTACCAACTTACTCTTTCAATAAAATTGGACATGTGGCGACTTAAATGGGTTAACCCTAAGGGTGAGCGAATTTAACCACATTTAATAGGTGTTAAAATTGACACGTGGTAGCTTATTTAGCTCCTTTAACTATGGTTAAACTTAATCTACCTAAGATTAGTATTTTTAAGGTTAATATATTTCCTATTTTTCTTTCTTCTAAAAACCAAGGTTATATGAAAGAACTCTAAAGGTGAGTGAATCTTAACCATTATTAGCAAGAGTTAAAAAGGGACACGTTGGAGGATGTAGAGGCTTGCGGGGGAAAAAAAGTATTTTCCTTCAAATGATGTATAAGTAGAAAATTCATAGGTATTTTTTTACTCTTAATGTGTTTGTAGAATTTATTATATTTTAATGATATCCAATTAATAAGTAATATAATTGATATCCAATCAGTAAAAAGTGGTGTGATCGTAGCGTCACTAGAAATTCTTGATTTTGAACCCCCAATCGAATGGCCTATAAATGTCCTATCCACTATCGGATACCGAAACATGTGTCAAGATTTTAGGGGCACTCAATGGTCAATATATGTTCTAGTGAACACTGCTCACTAGTTCAGCTCAAGCTCAATCTTAATTGAGCTCAAGCCGAGCTGCCAAACTCTGGTAAAACTATACAACATTGGATGACTCCTTTGCCGGACAAACTTCTCTCCAAAAGCAATAAAAAATAAAAGAAAGGCTATCGGTCAACCAACGTGAGTGCATGCTTTCCGGGTGTGCAAGTGCAACGCTTTTAGATATTTTAGGCCAGAAACGCGCATTGAAAAGCGAATCAATATTCTACTTATGGAATTAACCTTTTCCATTATCTAAAATCCTAAGAACTCGCCTCAAAAGATTCCAGAGTGATTTACCCAAGAAACCCAACTTAGAAAAACAAATTCAAGATTTCAACGGATATAAAATATATTTTTTAAAAAAGGCTTACATGAATTGCAGAAAAGTATAGACATGCAACCGGCACGTTTACACATACCCATTTCGTCTTCTCTCCTCCTCTGTTTTCTTCCAGTAACTCCATAGCTTTAGACTTGAATTTGCCTTGATTTATTTGCAGAGATGACAGTGAGAATTAAAAAGGCAACGAAAGACAAGTAAGAGAAGAGGACAGATATCGAGACTCTGTTGCAGAACTTGCCGAAGGGGTCACAAATGGCCATCCAACCCGTGTGGGTATTTCCATAACGACCCACATACCCAATTGCTGTTGCAGCGGCACATGCAGCCATCAGCAGACTCATTATAATCTGACAAAAATCACATAAACAACCATCTCAGCTCCACAATCCTCTCTTTCAATCATATGTTTTTTCTAATTTTGTTTATTTTTTTAAATTTCTTGTGGACAAGCATCGGATTAGCAGATCCCTTCATGCCCTTGTCAAAATAGAAATAATTTGAGCAACCCATTCATGAACAAAAACTAAGTTTTTTTTTTTTTAATAACATAAAACAGATGCTAGAAGCAATAAAACACACTAACCATATCATGCAGAAACAGGAAGAAATAGTGTCCTGGGTCTGATCCTTTACGGCTGAGAACAGAAACAGCGACCAGGGACAGCAGAGAGAAGGCACAGGCAGTGGCGTTTGCACCCGCAAAGAACCTGCAAAAGAACAAGGAAGGAAAGATGGGTTAATTAAGACCTCTAAATTCAAAGGGTATTTTAGTTTATTTTAATCTTACTTGAAAGCCGATGAGTAGCTATATTTGGCGTCGATCTTAATGCCAAATACTTCCATGGATTGCTTGCTTGTGACCATCACCCAGGTTGCAACCAATGTAGCTGCAATGGCCAAAATTCTCAGCGAAATTTGGGCTGTAACGAATATTTTGTGTGATCTCCGAGGTGGGCTTTGCACAACTTTGGTCTGGATATCCGCCATTGAAGGATCTTGCAGCGAAAAAAGAAAAACAATGGTGGCAGAATAAAGAGGAAAACAGAGGAGAAAAAGCACGAGTTACAGATGTAGAAAGAAAGAGACGAGTTGATGGGGGGTATTTATAGAGGAGACAAGTGAGGAATCTTTAGGGCAGAGTGAGTGTGAGAGATCAATTCCATTCCGAAAAGGAGTTATAATCCAGGACAACTCCAATTTCTTAGAAGGAAAAAAAAAATAGAAAGAAAAGAAAAGGCAATTTCCACTTAAAATCATGAAGAAGCTGAGCTGTTGGATTGGATTGAGATTCGTGTTGGGATAATGAAGGCCGTTGGATAGTCAGACTTAAATGTGGATGTCTTGGGAAATGGCTTGAATTTCGAATAGGGCGGACTAAGTAAAACGAAGGAAATAGAGCAGTGATAGGCGGACCTGCGAAATATATTTCTAAATCCAAGGCTGGACCTCATTGGTTCATATCCCCTCTTAAATACCCACCAACTCCTCTTAAATACCCACCAACTATGGTCATTCTCTAATCTTACCCTCTACCAGCCACCCACCAACTATGGTCATTCTCTAATCTTACCCTCTACCAGCCAGCAATCACTTATTCACTTTATTGTGATTAAAGCATTTTTTTTTAAAAGGTGGACAAGTGATTGGTAGAGAATGAGAGTATGAGTTGATTGAGAGTACCACTAGCATCTCAACAAAGGAAATATATAGTTGCCATTTTGGGTAGGGAAATAATTAACATATTCATGAAATCTATTTTAAAACCTAAAACTGGATTTCATTGGTTTAACTACTCCCTCTCAACAATTGAGGTCCAGTCACTCCCTCTTAAATACTCACTACAGTTGGTGAGCATTTAAGAGGGGGTTTTTAGACCAATGAGATCCAACTTTAGGTTTCAAAATAGATTTTGTGGATACGCCTATTGTTTTGGGTATAAGTGAGGGAATACTAAACACACGACCGTCAAGGTGCCATAAAACACAAGCACTCGCTCCACAATGACCTAACTAATGAAGGAGTTGTGGACATTTATACATCTTTGCGAAGTCTAAGTACCCAGCCGATGTGAGACTATAAGGGATAGTATACCTATTCCATTTTAGGATGTGATAACATAAAACGGTAAATATTCTTTTTTTTATTTGTACTTTTTTATTATAAAATTTTTAATATAAGATATAATCCGTGGTCCCTAAAATAGGTCTTGTCTTGTAACAAGATATTTTTTTTTAAATTACAAAATAAAAGGTTAGGCAGACCTCTACTTAGAGTATATAGATCATAAGTATGATCGTCTGGAACTATCTTCATGTAAAGATAGTTAGAAGCTCGAGAGGAAAGTCACTAGCTAGGAGAGAAAAGACGAGTGGTTTGAACTTTGAATTACAAAAATTGGCAAGCCAGTCGACACCCCTCTATTGGTTTCTTGCCGGACATAATATAATATAACACATGAATCAAAATTGGGCAAAAAAACCTCTTATGACTAATAAGTAAATGTAGCTTTGTTGTCACCATATTAAGAGTTTGGAAGTCTTTTCTCAGATAAAGATGTATTATTGTCTTTTATTAAGGGAAACGCGTATTTTGAACCAATGCTCTATCCAATTAAAAAGCAAGTGAGACTAAAATGAGAGTAGCATTATCCTTAGTTATAATATAATTAAGTTACTTATATACTGGAGATATGGTTACTTGTGGCAATTCTTAACCCGTCCGTTAACCTTTCTGAATCAGAATAGAGCAATGTTTTGGATTGTTGTTTGGGTTTGGGATAGAAAATCTGATGGGTCATACCACCAACTTGCAATTACTAATTAATAATTTGAAGTTAAATGTTAACGTACCTGGGATCTCCATTTGCAAACCTAAGTCTAGTCTTCATTGATCAATGTCCCACTCTTAAATACCCACCAATTATGATAAGTATTTAATAATGGCGACGTGGACCAATAAGGACTTATTTTTGCAAATGGAGATCCCAGATACGCCTACCACTGCTCTATAGTTTATAGCCTAATTATTTCATTTGTTTGATTATTATTTATTTATTTTAGGGTTAGCAAGCAGGGTTTAAGTTAGTTGTATTTTATTGAGTTAGGTCCTGGTTTACTTTTTTAAAACCGTTTATAAATTGGTTTGATTTGAATTGAGACGATTCTCTATACGCTAATTTTCCTATTCTCTTTTTGGAACGAAAAAGAGTTTTGATTCCTTATCACAAATTTGCATACCTTTTGTAATTTGCTTCTTTGTGGATACCTTTCATTGCTTTCTACCTTTTTTTTTGTTTCATCATTATTTTCTGTTGGTTCACTTTCTCTCTCTATTTTTGTTGTAAGTTTGGTTTTTCTTTCATTTCTTTTTTTCGAACTTTTTTCTTCCTCATTTAATGGTGGTTTGTCCTTCTGTATGGGTGGGGGGTGGTGGAGGGGGATGGTCAGGGTGGTGTGAGTAATACAGTTATTGCTGAGAATTGATTTTTAGAATTGACTTGTTCCCTCCAAATTGGATTCTAAAAGTACATTTTTTTGGGGTCAAAATCATAATATTATACAAATACATTTGATCGCTGCTAATTGTTACACATTTATGCACCTCAATTTACAGTTAGTTATTTAGAGTACTCTTTTGAAACACTTTGCGGTATTTGGGTGTCTTTGTCCATTACAGGGCCATGCGAGGAATACAAGGTAGATTTGAAGATTTAAGCAGAGAAAAGTTTTCAAGAGAACCTCATTCAGGAGAAAGGCGAAAAGAAAGAAAGGAAAGTACAAAAATTTCAAGGGACAATTGATCGTAGATCCCTGATGATTGATCACAAGGAAAATACAATGATGATCAATCGTAGTCCATAGACGATCAATCCTCCACAAACCCGTAGTCATTCAAGAATTTCCTAACATGGACGATCGATCGTCATCGGCGTTTTTTCAGCTCCAAAATCTGCGTGCCAAACTAAGTGTTACCTCTTTGAGGGTTTCTAAAAACGAGATTTAGCAACAAGAAGGGATTCTCTATAAAAGGGAAAGCTCTAAAACTGAAGGGGGGGTTCTGAAATTGGAGATTGGAAGTAGAGAAGGCTCTGGAGATCAGCAAGGTTGGAAGATGGAGCATTCGAGTTCGTCGTGTTCTTCATCAAAAGTAGTGTTTCTTAGTATTAGCATGAGCTAATTCTTCTATTCTAGGGTTTAGATGAAACCCTAACCAAGTAACTGTGTCTCTCTATATTTATTTTAGTTTATTCAATTGTAAACAACGATTGCATAATGAGAGGGTTATTCATAACCAGAGTTTATTGATTATATTCGATTTCAGTGTGATGCTATCCTTGTCTTAGGTTTTATTATATTGAAATTGAATTCATCTATCTTGATTTTCTGTGATTTTTAATGTGGATTTTGTGCAATGATATTACTGTTGAGGAATTAAATCATATGATATTTTATGCTAAGGGAAAACGAGTGATTGCACAACCTTAGTTTAGTGTGTATCACTCATGCTAACCAAAGATAGAATATGCTTAGGGTCTAACCCCTTGAATCATTCTAGATAGATGAGTGGAGTCTTCTAGTCACTCTCATCCTTGTTGTTTACATTGTGATGGACTTAGATAAATGCATTAGATATCAGTTATGAAGCTAGTGGTGGATTCGAACATCCTAGATCCTCTCTCATATTTATATCACCAAAAGACTTTTAGTTTTAATTAGGATTGCTTAAATCTGTTAATTTCACTCTTAGGTTGAAATTCAATCAAATCACTAAATTTGTTACTCGTTGACTTAGAATTAATATTGAGAAAAGGACAACGAAATTAGCGCAATCTTCTGTGGTTCGACACTCCATACTAATCATTATTTTACGGAATTATAACTACTATGAGGTTAATAAATTGACGATCAACATTCAAACAATATGTTTTATAGTTTAAATACAAAAAGGTGCTATGCTTCACATCCGAAAAGTGGAGCTCTCCTTTGTAGTTAAAGAGTGACAATCTTGTAAAGAGTTTTGCTAAATTGTCATCACTTCTCATCATAAGTACAAAGGTGTCATTACTTTACACTAAAAGAGAGGAGTTCTGCTTTTTCGTGCCTCAAAATTTCACTCTATTTTATTAACGTACCCATGAAATCCATTTAGAAACCTAAGGTTGGACCCCATTGGTCCAGCTCCCCCCTCTTAAATACTTACCACAACAATATGTTTTATAGTTTAAATACAACAAGGCACTATGCTTCACAACCAAAAAGCGGAGCTCTCCTTTGTAGTGTAAAGAGTGACAATCTTGTAAAGAGTTTTGCTAAATTGTCATCACTTCTCATCATAAGTACAAAGGTGTCATTACTTTACACTAAAAGAGAGGAGTTCTGTTTTTTCGTGCCTCAAAATTTCACTCTATTTTATTAACGTACCCATGAAATCCATTTAGAAACCTAAGGCTAGACCCCATTGGTCCAGCTCCCCCCTCTTAAATACTCACCACAGTTGGTAAGTATTTAAGAGGGAGGAGCTGGACCAATGGGATCCAGCCTTAGGTTTCTAAATGGATTTCATGGGTATGCCTATCATTGCTCTATTTTCGATTCTCGTGAATACAAAATCAATCCTCTAGAGTTACGTCAAAAGGCCTCAAAAGCAGTCATGTCTTTTCCCCAATGAGAGTATAGATATATTTATTTTAAAATTATGAGATGCGGGCTAGCATTCCTCAAAGATTTTAATGAGTTCAAAGATACATATCTTGGGCCTACATTTTGATTGCCACAAGTTGATGAACCAACATTTCCACCAGGGGGAAGTGAGATCCAGCAATACTGCTTCCAACAACATTTTGTGTTTGGGCATGGGCTTCTCAATTTGCCTCTCTGTCCATTATAGTTGTTTTGCTTTTATGCATTGGAGCTGGATTTCCGTTCAAGAAACCAAGGAGCGGCCTCACATTGTGTAGCACCCCGGACTTTTTCATCCTTAATGAATAGCACATTCGTAGCTAATTGGCCGTTTTTGTAGTCTAATTAATAAATAAGGGAGAAATTGGAAATTTCGAAACGTCAGAAATGTTCTTTTTCGAAGTACGAACCCAACGCAAGTTGAATCGTCAAAATCGGACGAACGAGTAAAAAGATATGGCCAAAACAGTCTGGACTTGCAGGCAATCGTAGCTCGGAATGCACTAAGGACGTAGCTCGGAAGGCACTAAGGACGTAGCTCTAGCTCTGATAACGTATACGTTGTGCAGCCGTTGTGCAACAGACAACGGCTACGTCGTGCAGCAGACAACGTGTACGTTGTACAGCAAACAACGTGTACGTTGTACAGCTCACAATGGGCACGTTGTACATAAGACAACGGACAACGAGCTCAGCACTATGCACAACACAACGTGACAACGGGTACGTTGTACATAAGACGACGGACAACGAGCTCAGCACTATTCACAGCACAACGTGTTCAGCACTATTCACAGCACAACGTGCTCGGCACTATTCACAGCACAACGTGTTCAGCACTATTCACAGCACAACGTGTTTGGCACTATTCACAGCACAACGTGTTCAGCACTCGTGTTTTTGCAGAAATTTCAGTAAGGGTATTATGGTCTTTTGGTCGGTTCACTCTTACCTTAAGAGTTTAACCCGAGCTTGTAGGGCTCATTCTCAACACTTAGAGGATTTGGGGGATTAGAAGAGAGGAGAAAGGATTTCCTCAGCTAGGTTTTTGCTTTTGGAGAAGAATCAAATGGGTTTTGAGACCCTAGATCACTTCAAGTCCAGTTTTTCTCCAAGATCACGGCTCAAGCACTCGTGGAGAGCGTTCCCCAAGCTAGGGCAGCAACCCAAGCACGTTTTGAAAGGGGTTTCTTCCCCAACTCAAGTCTCCTTCAAGCAAAGGTGTTCTTCTTTCAAGTTGGAGCTTCAATCAAGGTTTCTACCAAGGATCAAGCCTTGATCTAAGGTTAGTACACCCTACTAACTTACCCTAGCAAAGATCTAGGTTTTCTATATAAAAATGTGATTCTTTATATTATGTTTTCCTCCTTATGAAATGTGTTATCCCCCATTAAACATAAACAAGATAATGGAAAACGTGTGGATGTGTGGATGGAATGTTGGATGTGGCGATTGGATGCCGAATGGGTGATGTATGGTATGTGTGGGTTGTGGGTTGGATAATGGAGGATGGACATTGCACAAATAATAAACTTACCTTTGTGTGATTGAATGGAAAATATGCACTAAAATGATGGAAATGAACCATGAAGGAAGATAGCATACTATGTGTTTGACAAAATACCTAAACTATGAATAAATGGTTTAAATGAAGAAAATGGAAATAGGTTTTATGCATGTGTTCTTATAGACGATGAATTGATCCAATGTCATGTGAATTACTTAAGTTACCTATGCTAATATTATGAATTGAATTGTAATGTCATATCTCTTTTGTTAAGCGCATTCCCACGATTGTTATTATTGGCACGCACGTGAGCACACATGATAGCATGAACCGAGATTTCAAGAGCATGTGCATATAATAAACAACAAGAAAATATTGCATGTCAAGGAGGTTGGTAGCCTAGGGACATTCGGGTACTAGCCTCTGGCTCACAAGATAACCCCTAAATCACCTATTGTCAAGGAGGTTGGTAGCCCAGGGAGATTCGGGTGCTAACCTCTGGCTCACAAGAAAACTAAACAAGTAATAAAAATCACCTATTGTCAAGGAGGTTGGTAGCCCAAGGACATTCGGGTACTAGCCTCTGGCTCACAAGAAAACCAAACATTGCATATCAAGGAGGTTGGTAGCCCAGGGACATTCGGGTACTAACCTCTGGCTCACAAGTGCATTGCATATCAAGGAGGTTGGCAGCCCAGGGAGATTCGGGTGCTAGCCTCTGGCTCACAAGTTACAAGATGGAGGTTTACAAGATGATGATCATGCATTAATGCATGCACGCATACATGATTTCTACGAGGCATACCGGGACATGACATGGGTTTTCAAGCATGAGTTTTATCGGCGTTTTCGCATTCATGTACGCACGTCAGGATGCTTGTATTGTATCATGCCTTATACGGTTCCTTTTGTGATGTTTCTATTACTGCTTGTATGATATTACTATTGTGTGTTTTTATTATTGTTATGGTCTGCTAGTAGCTTGTACTCGCTGAGTATTTCATGCTCAGCCGTACTTTCATGTCGGCAGGTATTGAGGGAGCCCTCGACTCGGAGCCTTGGGTCGAGGAAGAGTATATAGAGGAGAGAGAACCGGCTATTCCATTACAGTCTCAGGCGGACCGAGACCTCGATGTGTGGCCATACCTCGACTACTGTTGAGGGGAGAGTATGAGAGGGTCTTGTGTATTTTGATATTTTGATAGGTGGGCCTGTTCACCTTAGACTTAGACATGTCTTGTATTTATGTTAACTTGGAATACTATTTTGGATCATTAGAAGAAATGAAAATTTGTTTACGCTTCCGCATATATGTTAGCTTCCGCGCTCTGATTATCGTTGTTAGTACCTGTATTTTATCTTGTGCATTACAGGATGGTTTGATAGGTATGTAGTGTGACACCTAAAATATCCCTAAACTCCTAGGGGGTATTTCGGGGCGTTACACATTGTGGTGAAAAGATACTTAAAGAATGCAAACAAAAATACACACAAGAACACAAGATATACATGGTTCATCCAATTGGGCTACGTCCACGGAGAGATCTCTTCTTCACTAATCATCAATAGCAAAGAGCTACAATAGTTCCTCAACCTCTCAAACACTCTCTCTCTCTCTCTCACAAAGAAAAGTTTGGCTTCACTTCTACTTTTTCTCTTACGAAACCCTAGTTCAAAGAATCTTTAAAGAAGGGAAAAAACTCGAAAATATGAAATTTTGGAAACATTCACGCTTCGGGCGATCGATCTCCCAAGGTAGTGGCGATCGATCACTCCTCTTGGGAGATCGATCGCCCCCTCTGAATTGAAAACAATCCCCAACACTCTCCACCTTGGCTTCAATTTTGCTCTGCCTCAGGTGATGGATAATTGCATCTCCAAAGATGCCTTCACACCCTCCCTCAAGAGTGTGGACTTTCATCTATCTCATCGAATGTTAACCAAGTTCAAGCAATGCTTAAACTTGGATATATTGACCGGCTTTGTCATCATATCTGAAGGGTTCTCACTTGTGTGAATCTTCTCCAACAAAATCTCCTTCTCAAATATTGTGTCTCTAATGAAGTAGAAGCACACATCAATGTACTTCATTCTTGAATGGTAAACTTGATTCTTCGCCAAATGTATAACACTCTGACTGTCACAGTGAAGAATCATCTTCTCATGCTTTACTCTCAATTCACCAATCGGACTTCTCAACCATATAGCTTCCTTGGTTGCTTCTGAAGCTGCCATGTATTCAGCTTCGGTCGTTGATAATGCTGTAGTAGGCTGTAACATGGATTTCCAACAATTTGGTCCTCCACCTAGTCTAAACAAGTACCCTGTAGTAGACCTCCTCTTGTCCAAGTCCCCAGCCTAATCGGAATTGACATACCCAACTACCTCATAATTGTCATTCTTGTCAAACAAGACTTCAACATCAATGGTACCCTTCAAGTAGCTCAAAATCCCACTTCACTGCCTGCCAGTGCTATTTTTCAGGATTTATCATATACATACTAACAACACTGATACCTTATGAGATGTCAGGTCTAGTGCAAACCATGGTATACATCAAGCTACCCACGACACTTGCATATGAAAATTTAGTCATCTCTTCATTCTCTTCATCTGTCACTAGACATAACTGAGATGATAACCTGAAATGTGCCGCCAATAGAGTACTCACTGGTTTTGCATCTTGCATATTGAACCGTGCAAGAACCCTCCCTATGTACTTCCCTTGAGATAGAGATAGTCATCCCAATTTCCTTTCTCTTCGAATTTCCATGCCTAGAATCACCTTTGCTGCACCTAGGTCTTTCATATCAAACTTACTACTGAGTTGCTTCTTCAATATCTTCACTTCTGACATGTTTTTGGCAGCAATTAATATATCATCCACATAAAGTGCTAAGTATATGAAGGAACTATCTCTAAGTTTTTTGAAATAGAGACAATAGTCATACTCACTTTTGGAATACTCATTCTTCAACATGAATGAGTCAAACCGCTTGTACCATTGTTTGGGTGACTGCTTCATACCATACAGAGACCTCTTCAGTTTGCAGACCTGATATGCTTTTTCCCTCATCTGAAATCTCTCTGGCTATCGCATGTATATCTCTTCATTTAGCTCTCTATGTAAGAAAATTGTCTTCACATCCATCTATTCAAGCTCCAGGTCTTGCATAGCTACTATCGACAACATTGTTCTGATAGAGATATGCTTTACAACTGGTGAGAAGATTTCATTGAAATCTATTTCTTCTCTTTGTGCAAAACCCTTTGCAATCCGTCTCGCCTTGAACTTTACTTCGCTACTTTCAGTGGTAGGTTCCTTTTTTCTGAAAATCCACTTGCAGTCAATGACTTTCTTCCCCTTAGGCAGTTCTACAAGATCTCAAGTCTGGTTCTTATGTAGTGATTCCATCTCTTCATCCATAGCCTTCTTTCACTTTCTATGATCACCATCTGACACCGCTTCCTTGGAGCTAGATGACTCCTCATTCTCAGTTATGAGAGCAAAAGTTATCATGTCTGTGTCATCATCATATCTTCTGGGTGTTTTTCGAACCCATTGTGATCTCTGTGGCTGTTGGTTGACTCTCTCGACCTGAGGTGGTTCTTCATCACTTTCATCTGATTTAGATCTATCAAGCTCCACCTGAACTGAATGCTCACTACTGTCGGTTGCATGATCACAATGCTCCTCTTTTTTCATCATGACAGTCTCATCAAAGACTATATCTCTGCTCACAACAATCTTCCTTATTTCGGGATCCCATAACCTGTAGTCTTTAACTCCTTTTTAGAAATCCAGAAAAATGCACTTCCTTGATTTTGCATCAAGCTTATTCCTTAGATCACCATGCACATGTGCATATGCCGGACAACTAAAAATTATTAACATAAAATAATCATAAGGTTTACCTGACCAAACCTCTTCTGGTGTCCTCAGATCTAAAACTTTAGATGGTGATCTATTTATCAGAAAACTTGTTGTGTTGATTGCTTCTACCCATAAGTCTTTCTTCAATCCAGCATTAATCCTCATACTCCGAGCTTTCTCTAGGAGTATTCTGTTCATTTTCTCTGCCACTTCATTTTGTTGTGGAGTTCTGGGTGTAGTGAAGTTTCAAGCAATACCCTCATCTTCACAAATTTTAGTGAATTCTACAGATGTATATTCTCCTCCATTTTTTAACCTCATACATTTCACCTATTTTTCTGTTTGCTTTTCAACCCTAACTTTCTACTGCTTGAAAATGCCAAAAATATCAAACTTTTTCTTTATGTAGTACACCTAAACTTTTCTCGACAAATCATCTATAAATGTCACATAATATAGAGATCCCGACAGTGACTTTACAGGAGCTGCCCCCTCCACACACATCTGAATGGACACAATCTAGAATTCCCTCACTGCGGTGTGAAGAGGTCTTGAACCTCACCCTCGACTGCTTCTCAAATACACAGTGCTCACAGAACTGTAGCTTGCAGGTTTTGATGCCTTTTAAGAGCTTTCTACTATGAAGCTCTATTAAGGCCCTCTCGCTCATATGACCCAGTCTCCTGTACCATAGTTTAGTCTCATCATCCCCTTCTGATAGACCAATCGTGGCTCCACCTGTTACGGTATTCCCTATCATCTTGTATATGGTTCCAGTCCTTATACCCTTCAGGATAACAAAAGCTCAATTGATTACTTTTAGAGCTCTACCTGAAGCTATGTATTTACACTCAGCGGCTTCCATCACACCCAAAGAAATCAAATTCTTTTCCAGGTCCGGTACATGCCTAACATCAGTTAAGGTTCGAATAACACTATCGAACATCTTTATTCTAACAGTACCTATCCTTACTGTCTTACAAATTGCCTCATTCCCCATCAAAACTACACCCCTATCATAGGTTTTATATGTATCAAACCAATTTCTATTTGGACACATATGATATGAACACACGGAATCTAAAATCCAATAGTCAAAATAGGATTCCTTACTTTTATGAGTGCAAAAGGCATCGCCGTCGCTATTTTCTTCCGAAGCTGCATTAGCTTGGTCTGAGGCTTTCCCTTTCCTCATTTCCAGTTCATTTTCTTATTCCTCCTTTAAGATTCTGTAGTCTTTTTTAATGTGACCATATTTCTTGCAATTGTGACATTGAGGCCGAGTCCTTCCAGACTTTGATTTCGACCTTCCTCTTCTTTGTTCTTTCTCATTTCCCCTTTCATTTCATCTTCCTCTAACAAACATACCCTCAGCCTGAATATTTTTATCTTTCTGATTTTTCTTTCTCAAATCAGTTGAGAGTAGGGTTGCTACTGTGTCTTTTAACTCTATACAATCATTCGCATAGAGTAGGGTTGTAACGAAATGCTCATAAGAGTGTGAAATTGAAAAGAGAAGTTGTAGGACATGATCTTCATCGCTGATCTTCTCATCAATGATTGCTAGGACATTGACTATTCTATTGAGAGCATTGATGTGCTCTATGAGATCCTCACATTCCTTCATCTTGGTAGTATGAAGTTTCTACTTTAGGAATAGCCTCTTTGACAATGATTTTATCATATATAGGCTCTCAAGCTTCATCCAAAGCTTCGGTGTTGAATCTTCATTGACCACGTGATAGAGAACGTCGTCAGATAGATTTAACCTAATGGTGCTCGTCACCTTCAATTCCAGATCTTCCCAATCTTCATCGGATATTGACTCTGGTTTCTTTTCTTTATCTTTTAGGGTTTTGTGTAAACCTTGTTGAATCAATAGATCTTGCACCCGACTCTACCATAATCCGAAGTTGTCATTCTCATCGAATCTTGCAACATCGAACTTGGCGCTGGAACTCTTCGATGTCATTGCTTCGAATCTAACCTGGCTCTGATACCAATTTGAGGTGAAAAAATACCTAAATAATGCAAACAGAAATACACACAAGAACACAAGATATACGTCGTTCACCCAACTGGGCTACATCCACGGAGAGATCTATTCTTCACTAATTATCAATAGCAAAGAGCTACGATGGTTCCTCAACCTCTCAAACACTATCTCTCTCTCTCTCTCAAAGAAAAGTTTGGCTTAAATTCTATTTTCTCTCTTACGAAACCCTAGTTCAGAGAGTCTTTAAATAAGGGGAAAAAATCGAAAATACGAAATTTCGGAAACATTCACGCTTCGGGCGATCGATCTCCCAAGGGGGCGATCGATCGCCACTACCTGCCATTGATCGCCCCTTCTGAATTGAAGACAATCCCCAACACACATCTCGTTCAAGGATAAATTTAGGCCAATTATGACGAAGGGCTAGTTATAGATCCGAATCTGATAGTTGAGCCTCGTAACTCACTTTGGTTGTTCCAATGATAGGATGTATAATTGAGAGGATGATTTGGAGTTTTATTTTTTGAAGATGCTATCTTGCTAAGTAAAATCACTCGGGTGTTGGAATCACAAACTAGTTTTGAAATGCCAACTTGCTAAATCACTAGCCTTTTTTTGGGGAAAGGAGGGTATCCAAACCCTTGGAGGCAAAAAAATTAATCCCTTTGAGTGTCTACACCGACCAACTCAAAATTTTCCATACAAACACAAAGAAAAGCCTTATCAATAGTGATTCTCATGGAAATTAGGCTAGCAAAGTGTGAGCGTCAATTGTGTCAATTTTTTGTTAGCCTCAATTGCGCCAATTCTTAATCGTTGCTAAAAAATAAAGTTAAAATCACTTTTCTTTTTAGATAATGGTACATTATCATTTCACAAAAAAAGTAAATAAACAAACTTATAGAAGTGTATATAATATATTTGGCAGACATACAGGTGTAATTAAGTGGTCATTTTCTCTCTAAATTTGGGGTGTTCTTGAAAATGTAACATACAGTACAAGAGAAGAAAGGATGAACTACACGCTTTAGTCCCTGCAAACGATTTTGGCTACATTAATGCTGCATTTTGAAAATTATAGTCACGTGGAAATCTCCCTTTTTAATGGGAAAATTGATAACGGATCCACGAATTTCATTTCCAAACCTAAGGCATCACCCCATTAGTGAACATTTAATAGGGGTATCCGCCAATGAAATAAGGTGGTGCCTTAAAGTTTAGAAATGAAATTCATGGGTAAGTCTATCACTAATATAAGCAAACTTTTACTTTTATGATCCGTACACATCCGTGATCCGCCTCAAGCAATGTGATGGGAATTGGGAATTGATACTTTTAACTTCCTTTCTATTTAACGAAGATGTCCTCTTCTTCTCCCTCATTTATTTCTAGTTGGAACGAAAAGCAGGTTTTTATTGGTGGTCGCCCTTTATTTTAATACTCATTGATTGTGGTTAAAATTCACTCACCCCTAGGGTAAGCAAACCAACCTTTGATTTTAGGTATTAACTTTAATTTAATTAAGCTTAACCAAGGTTAAAGGAGGTTTCAAAAGAGACACAAGGACATGGCGGTACATTAGAACACATGCCAAGGGGTATGCTAATCACTGCTCTTTCTAGTATTATCTTGCTTCGCGGTCTATAGAGATTCTATACACTTATGCCCAGCCTGGGAAATGTAGTGGATTTTTCTTTGAAAAAACTACATAATTTCACTTTTATTAGCAGTTGAAAAATCTAGAAATATTCATATTTCATACCCAGATCATGACCTAATCGCCATGTATCTTTCCATTTATACGGACTCTACTTGACCATCAGTTGCATGTAAGGGCCGGCCCATCCATTAGGCCATCAAAGCCTTTGCTTTAGGCCTCATTAAAAAAAATAAAAAAGTAATATTAAAAAGGCCCCATTTATAATTAATTTTTTTTAATAATATTAAAAAATTAAAAAAAAAACTCCATTTAGAAATTTCGCTTTAGACCTCCAAATGGCTTGGCCGGCGCTGATGCATGTACGCTGTGGTTAGTGGGTTTAGCAAGTCCTAGGACAGGTTTCGATCCGAGGTTGCTGGCTTAATTCGACTCCCATCACTTTACCAACTTAGAGTCTTGTCTCTCTGTAAATTAAGTGGTACGCCTTCTTTGAATTATGAATGCATGCACATGCAAAAGCAGAGAAAGATGTCCTATGCTTTGACTCTTTATTCATTCTTTTCATCTTCCTTTTAAACTCTTACGCACTTACAGGTAAGTGATAGCTGCAGTTACTCTTCTTCTATGACATTTGAGGTATGATGACCTGACTTTTTTTTGGTTGATTAAAGGGTCTACTCTCAATTTTTTGTTTTTGATTGATTAATAAGATTCTCTTTCCCTTCAGTAGATTGAACAAAGTTATTGACAACTGAAACTAGAAAGTTTCCACAGCCCAAAAAAAAGAAACTGAGAAAGTTCACGTCTTAAATGAAGAAAAACAAAAAAGTAAGGGTAAAATGAGTAACAATGATCGTTTGTAGTACATTCGTACTCTTAAAAAATAAAAGGTACATTCATACACCCAGTAATATTGCAACTTGTGCCAAATGTTTTCTAAATGACTAAATCTGTCACTTGTCGATGGATATGCAATGCACTAAAAAAAATTGTTACACCCCCCTCCCCCATCATCGTTACACATCTAAATTTCTTTAATTATGCTGAATATTTTTTACCATATTTTTTTTTACAAGTAAAATTAAAAATATTAATTCAAAGGGTTAGAAAACCTTAATCACGACTGAAAGGAGTTTTCAGTCGTTATAAGGGGACATGTGTTGACTATGAAAGTGTGAGCGTCACTCGCTCAATTTGTTTTTTAATATCAATTGGAAGTACATTTCCCCTAGTATTGTTTTTCCGATGGCATGCTCGGCTCAGTCAGAGATTGTGATATCCGGTAGCCACCGAATGAACGGTTGGGATCAATTAGTTGGTGGGACAGTTCTGATGCTGGGAATATAAATCTATAGTGTTTCATCACCCCATAATAGTCCATCTTATAGGAGAACTAGCAGAAACTTGTGCGATTAGGGGCGGAGCCAGGAGTTTTGCCTTTTGGGGGGGGGGGGGGGGGGGGGAGTGTTTAGAAGATTAATGGATATCGAGTATGGGCCTTGGGGGTTGGAGGCGTAGCCCCTGAGATTTTTTTTTTTTTGGGCAATGGATCCGGGAGAGCTATTATTTAAATAAAATTAATTATATTTAAAATTTTTATATATTTTATATAAGGAAAATTATTCTTTTCGGCGGAATGCGTAGACCTCTACAACCACCACGTGCCCCTTTTTAACACCCACTAATCTTTGGTTAAGATTCACTCACCCCTAAGGTTCATCCATTTAACCTTATTGTTTAGAAAAAAATATTAACCTTAAGTTGATTAAGTGTAACTCCGGTTAAAATGATGATCTACTAGCTACCTTGTGTCCCTTTTGTTGTGTGAAAGCGTACAAATAACAGTGAACGAATCCAAAAACAGCAATTCAAAACAAACGAAATAGAGGAAACAAACTAAACGAAGAGACACGATTTATGTGATTCGACAAGATGTCTACATCCATGGGCAACGATGATTTCTTTTATTCAACAATGAGATTTCTCTCAAACAATCACTAGAAAACTCTCTTTCCCGTACTCCCCAAAAATGGCTCCCTCTTTTTTTTTCTTACAAACAAAACCCTAAAAAATTCCTTTTATATTAGGGTTACAACAAAGAGAAATTTAGTAAAATACCCAAAACAGGTCGGACCTAAAATCGGGTCAAAATTTCGGTCGAGGGCTTCGCCCCTAGACCCGCACGGCAATGGTGGGGAAACCCCACACATTGCCCATTAATCAGATCATCTGGGTTATCATGAATTTGAGTTGAATTCATGACAACTTTCAACAAATCTCCACCTTGACTTCAATTCTACCAAACCATCCAAAACACAAAAGAACAAATCACGTTGCCTCCATATGCGCCATTTGACGCCATGCACCTGAGGGTGCTCAAACTTGAGAGATGTTGATCAAGTCCAAACAGTGCTTGAACTTGACCCCAATCACCGCCTTAGTAAGCATATTTATAGGATTATCTGCAGTCTCGATCTTCTAAAGAAGAATATCACATTCATCCACAACTTCTTGAACAAAATGAAAACGAATATCGATATGCTTTGTTCGAGAATGATCATCTAAGTTCTTTGCTAAACAAATTGCACTCTAACTGTCATAGTAAACCTCAATGTGCTCCTGAACAATCTCCAAGTCCTCAATCAACCCATGTAACCAAATAGTCTCTTTAATAGCCTCTGTCATTGTCATGTACTCTGCCTCAGTAGTAGACAAAGCAACTGTTGATTGTAACGTCGATCTCCAACTCACCGATCCTCTAGCAAGAGAAAAGACATATCCTGTAGTTGACCGTTGTTTATCCAAATCACTAGCATAGTGTGAATCCACATATCCAACCATGTGTT
This sequence comes from Tetracentron sinense, assembly GCA_015143295.1. Classification (NCBI taxonomy): domain Eukaryota; kingdom Viridiplantae; phylum Streptophyta; class Magnoliopsida; order Trochodendrales; family Trochodendraceae; genus Tetracentron; species Tetracentron sinense. The sequence goes on along the minus strand of CM026568.1, from coordinate 35,954,806 downwards.
GGCTGAGCATATCATCCCGCTCAAACATTACCCAACATCTACTGTACCTTGAATGTATCTTAAGATTCATTTTACTGTCAACCAGTGTTTTTTTCCTGGATCATGCATATACCTGCTCACCATACTGACGACATGTGAAATGTCTGGTCTAGTACACACCATAACATACATTAAAGCACCAACTACATTAGTATACGGAATTTGAGTCATATACTCACTCTCCTCATTTGTGCTCGAAGACATCAAAACACTAAGCTTGAAATGAAGGGCCAAAGGTATACTTACAGGTTTTGTATTTTCATCAATACCAAACCGATGTAACACTTTCTTCAAATACTGGAAACCCCACACATTGCCCATTAATCGGGTCATCTGGGTTGCCAAATAGGTCATCATAAATCCGGGTTGAATTCATGATAACTTCCAACACCTTTTAATACTCACTAACTGTGGTTAAGATTCACTCACCCCTAAGGTTAATCTTGGCTTTTAGAAGAAAATAATATTAACCTTATTTTGATTAAGCTTAACCATAGTTAAATGAAAATTTTGGGGGGGCCATTAACTCATTATTTGGGGGCCACTGTATATAAAATTTTGAAAATATTTATTTAAAAAAAAAAATCTATTTAACTCTTTAAGTGTTTTCCAATTTTTTTTTTTTTTTGGGGGGGTGGGGGGGGGGGGGGGGGGGGGGGGGGGGAGGGGCATGTGCATGTGCATATGATGCACGGGTGTGAATAAAAAAATAAATCTCTACACTATCTCTCTATCTCTCTTATCACAATTTCCTAAAATTTTATCTACATTCTCTCTTTTATCTCTCTTATCACAATCCCCTAAAACCTCTCTCTACATTCTCTCTATCCTTTTTATCTCTATCCATCTTATCTCAATCTCCTAAAATCTCTCCCTTTCTAGAGGCGCTAGAGAGAAATAACAGTTGAGATTAAAGATATAATGGTAGAGGGAACCTAAAATCTCTCCAATGGTGTTTGAATTGAGAGAGAGAGAGAGAGAGAGAGAGAGAGAGAGAGTTAATGATTGAAATTAAAGAAATGTGTCACATGACATTCTTAAAATAGAACTCATAAGATTCTTGGGATTGAAGATTGGAAAGCAAATAGAGAGGTGTTGTAGAAATAACCAATAGAAAACCTAATCGACGGGAAAGAATAAACCAAAAACACACAAAAGGGAACACAAGAGATATACGTGGTTCGACAACAACCTGCCTACGTCCACGGGTCAAGATTCGATCACTTCTTTATTCACAAAAACCTTGAGAAACCAGTACAAAAGTACTCAACTCACATTCTCTAGAAAAAACAAAGAAGAATTTCTATCTATCCTCCCTTAAACCTTTCCCAAACCCTAGTATACTTTAACCCTTTCTATTATCTCTTACTCTCAATGTAAAAGCATTCCCTTGATCTTCAAGATATTAAACCCTAGACTCATAACTAAGTATATATAAGCCTAAATAAGAGTCATAGAAAATAGAAAAAACCCCAAATGAATTAGGAGTTTCCAAGAGCATAAAATCGGACTTTTTTTAATGGAAAACAGCACACTGGGCGATCAATCGCCCACCCTGGTTCTTCTTAATTCTTGCCAAAGTTCAACAAATCTCTACTTTGACGAGAATTCCGTGACACCATCGCAAACAAGATAACCGATTTGCTAATCACCAAGCAAACCTTCAAGATAGAACACCGCATCACCCATATCTAGGAAGCACCTCCACCTCAAACAAAAATCTCTCTCAAAATTTTACAACACCGTTTGCCAATACTGTAAACTCGTTTGCAAATACCGCAAACAACCGTTTTGACCTTGCCCGCCTCTGCACCATCTGCGAAAGAGACCCACCAGCTACACACACCCTTAAATCCACCCTGGAAAGCTCTCAACCAGATTTGATAAAACATGGTCAAAACCCATGTGTAACTAGACAATTGTCCTTTTTTTTTAGAAGAACCCTGGACGAGGACATAGACCCGTCCTCTCCATCAAAGGCACATCATCACAATCTTCACCCTTACGAAAACCTACCGGAATACCCATCTCTATACCGACTGTGAAAGAATCTTTAAGTGAGCATTCTACCCTCTGCACAACATCAGGTTTTCATTTTCCTACAAACCTTATAGTTGCTCCACCTACCATTGTATTCTCCTTCACGAGATATAAACCACCAAACTTCTTACCCTTCATCAAAACCAAACATTCCTGCTTTCCCCCGCTTTATTTTGATAACTCTACTTGCAACTGTGTAACAACAGCCCTTGGAGTCTAACTGCCCAAGTGATATTAGATTCATTCGCAACTTAGAGACACAAGCTACCCCTCTCAAAGTCTGAATAGCTCCATCAAACATTCTTATATTTACATTACCAAATCCCGTGGTTTCACATTCAGATCCATCACCCAGAAACACTTTTCTCGTCTCCTTTCGGAATGTATGAAAAAAATCCATATTTGAGCAAATATGACATGAAGCCCCCGAATCTAAAATTCATTCACTAAAAGAATTGTCTATAACTTTGGAGACTATGAACACATCTCCAACGTATTCCTCATTGTTTGTTGCTATTGCCGTAGAAGAATCTCCTCCGGAAGAATTCCTCTTCCCATCCGCACACATTAGACACTTCTTTTTGAAGTGCCCTAATTCTTTGCAATGATAGCATTGGACCCCGTCTTTTCCCTTAGATTTGGATCTGTCCCTGCCTTTTCCAGATCCTCTCTCCAAGTACCTTCCTCCTCCCCGAGCAACCTTGACATGATTATTCTAATCATGTCATGGTTTCCGCCTAATCTCGTAAGAGAGTAGCATCGTTATGACCTCCTCCATCAGCAATGTCTCTTTGCTATATATGAGGGTTGTCACCAAGTGATCATATGAGTCTGGAAGTGATGTAAAAAGCCCAACAACCTGGTCTTCTTCATCCACCTTGACATCAACTTTCTGAAGTTAATTCAAGATTTGGTTGAACACATTAATGTGCTCTATGAGATCTGCACCCTCCACCATCTTTAAAATATTGAACTCCTTTTTCAGATATAACCTATTGGTAAGACTATTTCCGATATAGAGCGTTTCCAACTTCTTCCAAAGATCTGATGCCGATTTCTCATCCATAATGCTATGCATCACATTATCTCCAAGACAGAGACGTATTGTGTTGACCGCCTTCACCTCAATGTCTTCCCAATCTGCATCGGGTGTCTTTTCCAGTTTACCGAACTCCCCCTTTAAAGCTCTTGCAATACCCTTTTGAATTAGGATATCATTTACTCTCCTTTGCCACAAATTGAAACTCCCTTTTCGTCAAACCTCTCCAGAGAAAATCACCCAGAAATTTTCAAATTCATTAAAAAATAATCAACCCAGAGCTCTGATACCAATTTGTTGGGGAAATAACCAATAAAAAACATAACCGACGGAAAAGAATAAACCAAAAATACACAAAAGGGAACACAAGAGATATACGTGGTTCGGCAGTAACCTGCCTACGTCCACGGGTCAAGATCCCATCACTTCTTTATTCACAGAAACCTTGAGGAACCAGTACAAAAGCACTAACTCACATTCTCTATGAAAACTCAAAGAAGAATCACAGTCTATCCTCCCTTAAACATTTCTCAAGCCCTGTTTAACCCTTTCTATTATCTCTCACTCCCAATGCAAAAGAAGTCTCTTGATCTTCAAGATATTAAACCCTAAACCCATAACTAAGTATATATAGGCCTAAACAAGAGTCATAGAAAATAGAAATAACCCCAAACAAATTAGAAGTTTCCAAGAGCATAAACCCAGACTTTTTCTGGAAAACAACGCACTGTGCAATCGATTGGCACTAGGGGTGATTGATTGCCCCTGTGGGCGATCGATCGCCCACCCTGGTTCTTCTTAATACTTGCCAAAGTTCAACAAGGGGGTTATGTGGTACTTATTTCTTTATATTATAGTACTAGCAAAACCCTCTATGTGATGCATGGATAGTAACATAGACATGAACGAAAGAAAATAATTAATATCCAACAAAATTTGAAGTTATAAGAGATTATTACAATTTCTTAAGGAAAAAAAAGAATAAAAAAGAGATTATTATAATTTATGATTGATCTCATGAGGTCTCCATGGAGTTACTTACTAATATCTTATAGCCTATAGAATATAGAGATATTAAAGAAAGCACCGTTATGGTGTAACGGTACCGAACTAATGACACCCAACAACTATACATCTCAAGATAGATCCACAATTAGCAATAATCGAGTTGTGCTTCTTAACTAGTAGAGCAGTATCCATTTCCTCTAAGCAGTGCTGGAAGCAAAAAATAGAGAGTTCTCTGAAAGAAGCAATGAAGGTCTGGACATGCACGAGAGATTAGCCCACGACTTAGGATTCTTAAGAGTCTGCACATGTCTCAACTCAACCCCAACACCTTTTGGGGCATTTCTCTCATCAATTATCATGTTATAATTAAGCCTCAAGAATTTAAGTGCCAGGCTTTGCAAGCCATTATCAATTGCTTCGATAGAACTAAAACCTAATAGAATTGTTTTACTTCAAGTTGAGGCTTTGCAAGCCATTATTAACTGATAGATTTTCACTTTATCAATTGCTTCAATAGAACTACTAAGCACCTTACTATATCCATAAACCCTAAATTCCCAACAAATCAAATACAATTCAACGCCAGATCAACAACATTACAGTAACCGGTTCATGTAATACGGGTTCATTGTAACGGGTTTGGGTTATCCTAACTCGTAATCAACACTATTCACCGTCTTCTCTACCCATATTTCTGGTCAGATTTCAAGATCCACTAACCCTTGTTATCCTAACCCAATACCAACACTATACACCATCTTCTCTACCCATATTTATTCTCATATTTGAAGATTCATTAACCCTATGATTAGAAGATCTGAGTAAAAAATTGAATAAGTAGTAGTTCGTAATTAAATGTAGTTGTTTATACATTATAAATGGTTATTAAACAAGAAAAAAGTCAAAGTAAAATATAGCTTTTAGAATCAAAGCAAGTACTTGATACATTTACAGTATCCGGTCATGTTCTTGTGAGAGGTGAATTTGATCAGCCGTGTTAATCATGTAGAACTCAGACTTTCTAAAGGTCCTTCATGGTTTCTTGATAGGAAAGTTGCAAAATTTAAGGAACGTTTCAAAATATAAGGAACTGAGATTCATTAAATTAAACTAACTTGATTCCTCGACTGAATTAGAAAACTTAACAGCCTACTTCCTCGATCGAGAAAGAATATATAAAACCTGCAACAACCTGCTTGATCCAAATAACCAAGAAACAGTTAATCAAGAGAGATAACCAAGATAATCTTGATCCAGATAACCTAGAGAGAATGTGTTAAATTGAACTAACCTATCCAGATGATCAAGAGAGAATAAGATCATCCAAATTCGTGTGATAGAGCAAACCAAGAGACTTAGGATTTCAAAAATATAAACGTGTGATAGAGCAAACCAAGAGAATTAGGATTTCAAAAAAATAAACGTGTGACAGAAAGTGGGTGAGAGGGTGAGGAAGTTATTTTGACAGAGACGTGAACTATCTAATAAGCACACAATAGGAAAAAAAAATTAAAAAAAATAAACGTGTGATTGGTGAGTGAGAGACGTGTGTGAGATAGAGTAGAGATCCAGCGGTTGAGATTAAAGAAGTTTACCACGTGGCATCCTTAAATAAAACTCGTAAGATTCATGAGATTGAAGATTGGAGAGCAAAGAGGGGGGGGGGGGGGGGGGTGGGGGAACACTTATTTCTTGGGGGTTAGGTGACACTTATTTTTTTATATTATAGATAGATAGATGCTAGCTTCAATCATTCTTTTTTTCAGTTAAAGATATCATGTAACACTCTAAACACACGACCAGACCTATGGTAACCGCTAAGGTGCCATAAAGGTAAACTCCACGCAATCACTCCAAAAGGACATGACAAATGGAAGACCAATGGCCCCTTATACACCCTACGAAGTCTAGTACCTAACCGATGTGGGACTAAAGCGGGACAACAACACCCAATCGCTATTCGGATCTGTTTCAATCAAGTCAATCATTAATTGAATTGTCACGTAGAGAGAATTTGTAGAACAATGTTTTTGGTAGGGCCACAAAGTATTTGACTACTCACATTATGATGCCATTAATGGTTGACACTATTGAGCCTAGTACTCCTCTCCTCCCATATTATATATTATATGATCATCTTTTCTCTCTTACCTAGCTACTTTTTTATCCCTCGTGTTGGTGTATCTATGGCCAACTTTCTTCCCTTTCTATATTACAATTGCACGAGTGATTCTAGAAATGTGTTCTAAGTTATTGTTGATAAATTCAAATTAATATTATAAATGTGAACCTTCGCTGCTATTTGAAGTTAGAAGGGAACAACTTAGAAATGGTTATAAGGAGAGTATTAAGAGTATCAATGGGTAAGGTAAGAGTCGGGTAAGACCTTTTCCTTACCAATTTACAATTTCTTATTTGTTTTACCCTTATCTTTTAGAATATGGTATAATTTTTTTTACCCATATCCTTTTAGCTGGGGTAAATATTTTCAATTACCTATTGGGTGACAGGTAATTAGATAAAATAACCCCCTCAAATGTTTACAAATTTTAAAGCAATTTACCTAGTGGATAGTTGAATAATTGGATAAATAGAGGGAAACCGAGTAAAACCTAGTACATTATGTTAACTCAAATAAATTATGTATTTCATACTACAAAGCATTCTTATTCATACATAACAATTAAATTATCAAACTACAAATTTTTTTTTAAAAAAACCCAACAAAACATGTCATCTCATAAAACTTAACTCATCTCTAAAACAAAAATATAATCTCATAAAAATTAATGATCTTGTCATCCATCCAATCTAAACCACAAAGCTAAATTAGGATTTAGGGATAAGAATAGAGTGAAAGGGTAGATTAAGACTCTTTACTAATACCTTACCTATTTATAAATAGGTAAAGATTTTGTTACCCATCCTTTAGGTATTAATCAATCGGATAAAAAAATCTTTATCATATCTCATTTACTACACTTGAAGTTTAGATGCTCTAAAAGGAGAAAATAATTTATGAAGCACCCAGGAAAAAAAGAAGAAAAAGTAACGCATAAAACTCCCAGGGTAACACATTTTATGTCATTTACTGATAGAAGTTCTAGCATGCATGCTTGTCCATTACCCACATTTTAGGCCCGAGGGCTAGGGTTGGGCTTAATTTCGTAGGCCCATATTAATGTGAATTGAGTTAGGGCTTGGCTCATTAAAGCTCGAGCCCAACTTGATATATTGAATTATATATATACTATACATTTTTATTATTATTTTGAGTTATTAATATCAAGTATATAAAACTTTTATTTACACTATTATTGTATAATATTGTGTATACTATTATACTATGACAGTGTACGTACACTGTTATGATATATCGAGTCATTGACTCAATTGCATGTGGTTACATCTCAAACTCCCTCTACTAATTACTTCCCTTGCTTTGTGTTGGAAAAGAGAGGAGATTTGTTTCAATCGTGGGTGTACATTGTTGACCACGATTAGAAGTTCCTTTATATGGGACTCCCTATTTTTAGTAGTTGCTTGATAAAGGGCTCTAATTATAGGATTCTCTATGTAACCTATTATTCTTCTTCTGTGTGTTCTCCATTGAGACATAATGAATAGATGGATCCCTCCTCTCTTCCCGTGCACGTAGGCTACTATGCCGAAACACGTAAATCCTTTTGTACTCTATTTTATTAATGCTTTATGGTATCAGAGCGGGTTGCTCTAATTTTCTGTATTAAGGAATACGTGAAATCGGTGAAATCAGGAGGGTTTCAATAGATTTGTCAAAAGGGTTTCATCCGGATTGTTGATCTGGCGTCTCGATCTCCAAGAACAAAGAGATCCCGAATTGCTTTTTTTCAAAAGGCTAAAGCAAGTAAGTACCTGCAGCTTTTTGAATTTTTTGGGTGTTTCAAAAAACAAAGTAAAACATTTTTTGGATTTGGTTGAAAGTGCTATGTTTGGAATTTGTTGAAAGTGCTACGGTTTTTTTTCTCAAGAAAAAAGTGGTTTTTTTTCTCTTGGTTGTGATTATCTTATTCTTGTGGTGGATTAATGGCGGAAACCGATGGTAATCCTAGTTGGAAACTATCAATAGTTCTCTTAAATGGTATTAATTATATCTCATGGTTCCGGGCTGTAACCTTGTCTCTTGGTGGTAAGAAAAAGTTGAGTTTTATCAATGGCAAGATTGCTTGTCCTGCAGCTACTGATTCAAAATTTGAAGAGTGGATCTCTAATGATCAACTTGTTAGATCTTGGCTTCTTAATTCAATGGAATCCCAAATTGACATTCTCCGAATCAGCAAAGGAATTATGGGAATCAGTTGAAGATCTATACGGTAATCAAAATAATGTTGCTCGTATTTTTGAACTCAAGCAAGAGATTGCTGTAGTAGATCAAGGTGATAAGACATTCATTGCACATCTTGGTAATCTTAAAAAAATGTGGGACAAACTAGACATGTATCGTCCACACACGACGGATGCGAAGATTCTTTTGAAAAGAGCTAAAAAAGATAAGATTTTTTCTCTGCTTAATAGCCTAAAGACGGAATATGAAAATCTCAGGAGCAATATTCTCATGAATTCCACTCTCCGTGCTCTGTCCAGTGTTTGTTCTACTATTCAACGAGAAGAGACTCAAAAAAAGGCTATGAATAGTAACTTGAAACTGTCATCTGAGAAAACTGAATGTAGTGCTCTTGTGGTTGAGAAAGATGATAAGAAAAGGCCTTCTGGTAATGGAAAAGAAAAAAATTATCAAAATAAGGGCAGACGAGAGACTTATCATTATGATCACTGTGGAAAAAATGGGCACACCAAGGATTGTTGTTGGGAACTTCATCCTCATCTCAGGCCTAACTCTAATAAAAAGGAGCATGTAGCCATAGCTGACACGTCGATCTCAATAAATCACTTAAGTCACCTTCTTCAACAACTCAGTAAGTCTGCCACTTCAGAAACTGATCCTTCTTCATATACTCATGCGTCAGGTAATCTTCAAGCTTATTTTACATCTTCTAATGTTAACACTTGGATTATTGATTCTGGAGCCATTGACCATATGGCCAATGAGTCCAAGTATTTGCATGATTTCACTAGTAGTTCTGACAAACATGCCATCTCAGTTGCTAATGATACCATGGTTCCAGCTCTAAGATGTGGAAAAATTAATTTGTTTTCCTGGTTTTCCTAGTTCGAATGCACTTTTTGTTCCTTCGTTTCCTGCACAACTTCTTTCAGTTGGACAAATTACTAACATCCCTGAACTGTAATGTTATTTTTTCCCCTACTACTGTTACATTTCAGGATCGAACGTCAGGGAAGAAGATTGGTGAAGGAGTTTACTCTCATGGTATTTATTTGCTCAAAACATTTGGTACAACATGTCATACTAGTGGTTTGTTAGAAGGTCGTATTTTGCATCAATGACTTGGCCATCCCTCCAACTGCATTTTATCATGTCTTTTCCCTTCATTTTCTGTTGATTCTACTGCGTGTGATGTTTGTCAATTCTCAAAGCAAACTCGTTTACCGTTTGTTAATTCAAAGTTTATGACTGTTGCGCCTTTTGAGTTAATTCATTCTAATTTATGGGGTCCCGCACCTATTGATTCTTATGATGGTTACAAGTATTTTGTGTTATTTATTGATGATCACTCTCGTGCTATATGGCTATACTTGTTAAAATCTAAAACCGAGGTGTGCTATGTTTTTAAGGATTTTCATAATATGGTTATTAACCAATTTGGTGCTAAAATTAAAAAATTTCACCCTGACAATGGTTCTGAATATGTGAAAGGTTCTTTTCCAGATTATTTTCGCAGTCAAGGCATTATCCATCAAACTAGTTGTGTGGGTACACCACAACAAAACGGGGTTTCAGAAAGGAAAAATCAGCATGTCTTAAAAACTACCAGAGCTCTAATGTTTCAGATGAATATTCCAAAAAATATTGGTCTCATGACGTTTTGGCTGCAGTCTATCTCATCAATCGACTTCCCAGTCGTGTTATTAGTTTCAAATCACCTTTGGAGGTCCTGCTAAATCGCAAGCCTAACATCTCTCACCTTCGGATTTTTGGTTGTCTGTTATGTACATCAACAAGCTATTTATCGTGATAAATTGGATGCTTGTGCCACTCGGTGTGTATTTTTTGGGTATTCTTCTACAAAAAAAGGGTACAAATGCTATGATCCAACTTTACGTAAATTTGTTATTTCTCGTGATGTTCGCTTTGATGAGTCCAAGCCTTTTTTTCAAGCTTCCAACGAGTATGAAAATCAGCCCCAGGGGAAGTATTTATCAGATTTGGTACCACTTCCAACAATTAGTGTCGTTCCGACGGTAAACGAAGATTTGGAACCAGAACACGAATAAGTCGTAACTGAGACTCAAGTAACTCGTGCTTCTGAAAATACTTTGACTGTTGCGCCATTTCCTACGGTACCGGTTGACATCGCTCCATCTAATCCAACTCCTCTTGATACGCTTCAATGATGATCAAGTAGGGAGTCACATCTTCCAGTAAAGATGAAAGATTTCTTTACCTATCATGCAACATCCTACCCCATACAGGCTCATTTGACGTATGATAATGTGAGTCGATCTCATGCTGCCCTGTTAAGCACTATTTCCAATGACCAAGAACCAAAGAATTTTCGTGACGCCAATTCAGAACCTATTTGGAAACAAGCTATGAAAGAAGAACTCCAAGCTCTTGATGAGAATAACACTTGGACTATTATCAAGTTACCACCAGGAAAGAAAACTGTGGGGTGCCGTTGGGTATACAAGATCAAGTATAATAGTGACGGTACCATTGCTCGGCATAAGGCAAGGTTGGTTGCTAGAGGATTTACTCAAACCTATAGAGTAGACTATAAAGAAACATTTGCACCAATTGCTAAGATGAACACATTCCGAGTCTTGCTATCTCTAGCTGTAAACCAAGATTGGAAATTATTCCAGATGGACGTAAAGAATGCTTTCTTACATGGTGATCTAGAAGAGGAGGTTTATATGAGTATTCCTCCAGGACATCGAAAAGAATCTCATTGTGATCTAGCATGCAAGTTAAACAAGGCTATCTACGGACTCAAGCAATCACCACAGGCTTGGTATGCTAAACTCAATCATGTACTAATGAATAATGGGCTTAAAATAAGTAGTGCAGATCCTTCGTTGTTTGTGAAGAGAGGTATTTCCGGTACCACTATCGTGTTGGCCTACGTCGATGACATCATAATTACTGGTGATGATCAAGGTGAAATCTCAAAACTTAAGGCTCTTCTTCACAAAAAGTTTGCTATTAAAGATTTGAGAATTTTAAAATATTTTTTGGGATTAGAAGTTGCCTATTCAAAAAAAGGCATCTTTCTTAATCAACGAAAATATGTGTTGGATTTACTTCAAGAAACAGGCAAAATGGGAGTGAAACCTGCTAACACTCCTATTGAGAGTGGAGGTAAACTCGATTTGGGTATTGGTGAATTATTATAAGATATTGGTCAGTTTCAGAGATTAGTTGGTAGACTAATTTATCTCACAATTACTTGTCCTGATATCTCCTATGCAGTGAGCTTGGTCAGTCGCTTTATGCATGCTCCAAGAATTAACCACATGAATGCTATTACCAGAATATTACAATATTTGAAAAATTCACTTGGAAGAGGTATATGGATGCAAAAGAATGGACACAATTGTATTACTGCCTATACTAACGCTGATTGGGCAGGATGCTCAATCGATCGAAGATCTACAACAAGGTATTGTACCTTTGTGGGTGGTAATTTGGTAACTTGGAAAAGTAAGAAACAGAATGTCGTTGCTCATTCAAGTGCTGAAGCTGAATATAGAGCAATGACATCCACCACCAATGAAATTATCTGGCTACACACCTTATTGCAAGATTTTGGATTTCATTCATCTCAACTAACAAGAATGTTTTGTGATAATTAGGTCGCGGTTCATATTGCCTCAAATCCGGTGTTTCATGGACGGACGAAACACACTGAAGTAGATTGTCACTTTGTACGAGAAAACGTACAAGACAATATTATTTGTACTCCCTATATTCACAGTAATCAGCAATTGGCTGACATCTTCACTAAAGGTTTACCAGCTGCCAAGTTTCAAGATATTTTGGTCAAGTTGGGCTCGTTGGATATTTTCGCACCAACTTGAGGGGGAGTGTTGGAGAAAAGAGGAGATTTGTTTCTATCATGAGTGTACATTGTTGACTACGATTAGAAGTTCCTTTATATGGGACTCCCTATTTTTAGTAATTGCTTGATAAAGGGCTCTAGCTTCCTAATTATGGGATTCTCTATGTAACCTATTATTCTTCTTCTGTGTGTTCTCCATTAAGACATAATGAATAGATCGATCCCTCCTCTCTTCCCGTGCACGTAGGCTACTATGCCGAAGCACGTAAATCCTTTTATGCTCTAATTTACTAATGCTTTACTTTGACTTCATTGTGCTCTTATCAAAATTCAATAGTAGTACATTATCACAATTGAAGACCATAACAGTGTACTACACACTATATGTCATAATACATTTGTATATTATTATATATAATATATATATACTATAATATAAAGAAATAAGATGACATGTGGCATCTTCTTTGCTCCTCAATCTTCAATCTCAGTGATTCTAAGAGGTATCATACCTCATGAGTTTTTTGTCTCTCTCAAACCTCTCTTTTAATAAGTCCCACAATCTCTTCACTATTCTCTCTCCAACCACCTCACCTCTCCATTTTTCTCTCTAACCATCCCAAGCTCTTCACTTCTCTCTCTCCCTCCCTCACACACGAGAACTTCTACTGAGCCCCACCAACTTTTTTCTCTCTCACCACACCCACCTCTACTCCTCTCATGTCAAACACCCACTTAGTTTAATAAATTGTTTATGTTATCTCTTATCTCTATACTTTTTCATGTTTGAATCATAACATGATAAAGTATAATTTATAATGGTCATTAATATCTTTAAAATTTTCAAGTCTTTCTTCATCCTGTGCATCGCACGGGGTATTTGCTATTATATATGCATATCACTTTTTTCAATACAAAACCATATAACACACACACACACACATATATATATATATATATATATCACATATAAACTTTCATACCATAAAATTTATATGTAATATGTAAAATATAACATATTTATTGAGTAGAGATGGGCCTACCCAAGCCAAGCCAAGCCCAGCCCAGCCCGGTCCATCAAAGGCCTGGTTCTGCCCTATTAATAATAAAGCTCAATCTGACTAAAAAAAGTAGTGCTTGAGCCTACATATATCAAGTCCATTTAGAAGCAGGCCAAACAAAGGCCGATCCAACCAAACCCATTGACAACCTTACATGGCTTCCTTGCATTGGGTGAGCATTCCTCCAATAGGAAATGCCCACACGTAAAGAAGATTTTTCCTTCAGAAAAAATAAAAGACAATTGACATTTAGGGATAGGTGTCTCTTTTTGATTGGTTAATGTTAGATTATTCAAAATAAAATGATGGAGGGTCCCTCCAAACCTTAAAAAAGTAGTACTTGAAAATTATTTATAGATGCAAATATGTCTTTTATATTTTCTAAACTATAAGAATTGATAAAATCATTCATCATTGAAATTTGTAGTCACAACAAATGAGATGACTAATGATATATTAAAGGTAGCATTTCCAATTCAATTACAAGATCTCCAATATTGATTAACAAATCTTATATAAAACTTCTACCCTGTAAAGAAAAATAACAAAACATACCCCACTTAACATGAAAAGTTGGGATAAAAATGAAACTTTACACAAACCGCACTTTCTAGGTAAGAGCGAGGTTTAGCGAGGTTTATAAAAGTTGAAATCAAGCTCTCTAAGTGAGATCAGGAGCAAGGTTTGAGACAGGAGTGAGTAGTAGGTTAGGAGGTTTGGGTTACTAAGTTCCAAACTATTAGCTCTCCCTAAGGAAAATCCTTAGGCCACATCATTGTGTTACCTTTATTTCCTAATAGTCGTAGAGATGTCCAATTTTTATCAACTTTTTCTAAATTTCTAGTCGAATCCAATTAGGGATAGTAGAACATGTGGCACAATACTCTGAGTTTGAGTTTTCTTAAGCATGCATGTGCTTCATAGAACCCTTTCTCATTGTACAAACGGAATGATTTCAATTATTATTTAAATATTTTATCCTAAATATATCAAAATCATATAATATGCCTATCCACTCTAAAGGCATTAAGATGGATAACAACGTATGATTGTTCTTATTGGATGATTAGTATACTTAATACTTACATTATTGTCATTGTCATAATTATTATCATCAGTGCCTTATCTCAAATATTTGAGATTGTCTATTTCACTCTGTCCAAAGCCATGACTTCAATCCAAAGGTGTGCTAAGTATCAAATTTTTATGCACTATCTTTACGTCATTTTTGGTCTCTTTGTCCTTTTAGAGTCTTTAGTCTGCTAGCTCTCACCAGTGTCGTCGTTAGTTTTCACCGAACGTGTTCAAACTATCTCAACCAACTCTCTCTTTTAATTTACTTGTTGAAGTTACTCTCATTTACCCAAGCATTCATTTATAATCTTCCTTCTTCTACTCTAAGCCGTTCATTCATCTCAACATCCTTATCTTGACTAGGCTAATTGTATGAATATGTTACAAAAGGATAAGCATACCCTACAACCCCTAATCTTGTGAACAAAAGAGTAGATAGCTCGGTAACTGAATCGAGTTAAGATCCTCTGACAAGTTTGCAATCGAACTCAAAGCTCAATTCGGTTTGACTTGGTCTTAATTGAAGAAGTAAAAAGAATTGAAGAAGACGTCTCTAGGAAGGGGAGAATGAGAAAGAAGGGAAAGAACCCTAT
The DNA here is from genome assembly GCA_015143295.1 of Tetracentron sinense. Classification (NCBI taxonomy): domain Eukaryota; kingdom Viridiplantae; phylum Streptophyta; class Magnoliopsida; order Trochodendrales; family Trochodendraceae; genus Tetracentron; species Tetracentron sinense. The sequence continues at coordinate 35,939,772 of CM026568.1, read as the reverse complement.
ATTTCAAGAATATCAAATCAAAAGTGATATTTTCTTGACATCCCTATTGGGTAAGCAAGTAGGACCACCAGAATAGGGAGACTTCGAGCACACAGCGCACGTTGTCGTCGGCTTGTGCTCCTAGAATCCCATCTCTTGAAGCTCCTCAAGGATTGGATCCCACTCAGCAACATCCTCGAGATCATTCACCGACTACTCTAGGGTGGGCCCATTCATCCTCAAGATCTTTCTTAAGTTTTGTAAGATGTAGGGAGAGAGGATGAAGGAGAGAATCAGGATGACTGTTAATGTTTTTTTTTTTTTTGAGTAATAAAGTGGTCGCAAATTACTCAAGTCTACTTAAAATAAAGTTTAATGGGTATTACTAGCCCCCCTTTTAGTCTCACATCGGTTGGGTTCTAGGCTCCGCATGGGTGTATAAGGGGCCTCCACTCGTTCATTAGTCAGAACCTTTTAGCTTGGGTGTGTACTTACGGCACCTTAGCGATTAATTATCATAGTTTGATTGAGTGTGTGTTAAATGATAACCTTAAACCAAAAAAATAAGTTTAAGCAAAGTCCCATTTCAAAGCAAAGCTTGGTGCAGTTGAGGGGGGACGTTAAAAAATATAGGGTTGTTTATTAGGGGTTTATTAAGGGTAGAATAGTCCTTTTATTTCCCTGCCTTTTTAGCTTCCTTTCTTTAGCCTATATATAGTTTCTTTGTATTTAGGTTAAATACTCTTTTAGTATTTGATTGTATTAGATAGCATCAATGAAACCTTAGCCTCCTCTTTTTTTATTTTTTGTGTTTCTCTTTATTTTATTGGATTGTTTAACAATGTATTTAAGAGAAAAAGTCGGTTTTGTAGCATGAGTTATAATTATAGAACTCCCATAAGTTAGTAATGTGAAAGGGGAGCTTCATTAAACTCTTTGAATGAGAGCTCCACTCATATTAAAAATCCTAAAAAAAATATCCTTTGAAAGTATATATGTTGTATCTTTGTGGAAAAAACGATAATGGTGAGGGTACTTTGTCATACAAGATCTAAAGAAATATCTAATGAAATGTTCATCATGTAGAGCTTGTCTTTGACAACCCTAGTATTGAGCTTTTTTTTTTGTTCCTGTCTATTGCAATTATTTTATGACTAGTATCAAAGGTTAGTGGTTAGCATTAGGGATTGGAGACCTTGCTACTCATCACCCAAAATTTTCTATATTGCGATAGGAAGCACAGATACTTGTATCGCCGTATCTCTATCGTCGTATCGGATACGACACTCTAAGGTAAAACTTAATTGTTTTTCATAATTTATGTTGTATCGTACCCGTATCGTATCGCCGTATCTAAATATCGCCATACCCGTGCTTCCTAGGTGAGAGGCCACACTCCACCATAGGACGGCCAATTTTTAGGAGTTATATTTCCTCATTCAAAGGGAGACAAACGGGAAAAGTTGTTGTTCAGGATATCCTAAACCTCAATTTGGATAACTCATGGTCGCATCCAAATACCGATCAGGTATCTTTTGGGTCCCGTATGAGTGAGAAAGTACATGATAACTGTACTCTTTTCGGTTTCATTTCCCATAGTTATCATCAGGCTAAAATCTTTACCAAAAGAATAGGCTAAAATGAAAACTCAATCATACCCAACTTTCTAGTCATGATATATAATTAATCACTTTATATGTTTCTTTTCCCTTTTCAATTTCAGCCGATATTCTAGTTTGTACCAAAAACATCATAACTATACATTTCGATCCCATGCCCTTTTATACGACTGCCCAACACTCAAAATCAACATGGAGCAAAATCTATAGAAAAATATCAAATGAAATGTTCATGCTCAGCTTATTGGAAAACGAGCTTATTTTGTAAGTCGCTTGGCTCATCAGTCGTCAATATCCTGGGTAAGCTCTGCTCTTTGACACCTCTAGCATAGAGTTTATTTTTGCTGTCCATATCATTTAACTCCCAGTATCAGTGGTTAGTATTGTGGATTGGAGCTCCTGCTATTTATCACCCGGGGAATGAATCCCAAGACATCTGTACTGCGAGAGGCCACACCCATCATTTGCCGGCCTACTTTTAGGACTTTCATTAATTTCCTCATTCCAGGTGAGACATATGAGAAAAGTAACTGTTCAGGATATCCTATCCTCAATTTGGATAAGAAGTCAAATCCTCGCGTTGATAACTGGATTTGGCAAATCGGGTTATCACCCCTTGAGGTAGCCACATGTCCCTTTTGATACCCTTTAACTATGGTTAAGATTCACCCACTCCTAGTGTTTACCCACCCATCCTTGATTTTTTTTAAAAAAAATATTTATTTAAAAAAAAAAATTCTAAAACTGTTTCCAAGGTTTTTTTTAAAAATATTGGGTGAAGCTTATAAGGCTGTGTGGTGTGGTCTGCATGTGGGGTGTGTGTCCTTTCATTTGCCTTCAGTAATTACCTTGTGGTGTTATTGAGTATATAAAAAAAAAAGTTTTTTTTAATATTAAAATATTTTTAAAAATAATTAATATTAAAAAAAAACAAGGATGGGTGGATAACTCTAGAGATGAGTAAATCTTAACCTCAATTAAGGGGTGTCAAACACGTGGCTACCTCAAAGGGTGATAACTGGATTTACGAAATCCGGTTATCACCGTAGAGGATTTGACTTCTTTAGATAACTCACCTGGCATCCAAATACCGTAAGGTATCTTTTTTTTCTGGGTCCCGTTTGGATGTCCTTGTGATTTTATGAGAAAGTCTTGGTAAGTGTACTCTTTTTTGGTTTCATTTCTCTCTGTCATTTGGCTAAAATGCAACTCATCATACCCAACTTTCTAGTCATGATACGATAATGAGGACTGAGACTGGGGTCCTCTTCTAAGCAGACCGCAGTGTCCCGTATCACTTCTAACCCTTATTTAACTATGATTAAGCTTAATTAAATTAAAATAAATATTTTTATTTTTTATTTTTCTAAAAACTTTGGTTAGATTGCTTAACTCTAAGGGATTAACCACAGTTGATGGATGGTAACCAATGAGGTCACTGGGTCAGCTTGACCCTAGGTCCGTTTTCCATTTCCCTACTATAATTAATAACTTTATTTAAAAATAAATAAAATCTCGACCGATATTCCAGTTTGTACCAAAAATACATTTCGGTCCGTGCCCTTTTGTACGCCGCCCTCTTGCGTCAATGGTGGCCTCATGTGCGAGGTTAGGGGATTGCATCTCCACGGGTATGAGTTGCAAGAACACCTGTGCCTAATGTTAACCCCCAACAGCCTAACCCATTCAAGATTACTAACAAATGAGAACATCATAACTAAAAGAAAATATAAAAATTTAAAAATCAACATGGAGCATTATCAAAGTATCAGAGCTGTAACTTTTTTTTCTAGAATATCGGCCGAAGTACCGGTAAATGTCCGAAATATCGGATTTATCATTGCGCGGTACGCCACTTTCGGCAAAGGGTTTACTCTGGCACCGGATCAGTTGACATGCGGTAAGAAAAGAAGGAAAAAAAAAAAAATTTAATGGGAAGAACGCCAAAAAAAAAACTTATGTTGAGGTGGCGTTTTTTTTGTCCACTGATTCCTCTCACCCGGGTGATACTCTGGTGAGCACCAGAGCAAACCCTTTGCCAGTCACTTTCAGCTCCCAGACTTCTATTGCTAAGAGAGTCTTAGAGCGAAAACGCATAAGAATTTAAAAGCCAGAGAGTTCTCTCGAAGAGCTAATCTGAGCTCCATGGCAGCCACCGGAGCAACACTCGTCACAGTCGGTTTACCGCCAGTTTCACGCCGGGAAATCTCATCAGCTGCCGGGAAATTCAAAGCAACGCCAATTTCAGCTCAGCTGTCATCTATTTCTACCGAACAATCTCCATTGAATCTAGCAGAAAACGTAAAGTTCGGGAAGAAATCAGGAACTAAGACGATCTCGAAGGTTCTTGACGACTCGGAGATCGAACGGCTGAGCATCAAGGATTTCCTTGAACGGTCGAAGGATATGATCAGATCGGACGGCGGACCGCCTCGTTGGTTTTCGCCCTTGGAGTGCGGGTCTCGGTTGAAGGATTCTCCTCTGCTACTCTCCTTGCCTGGTAAACTCTTTCTTTTTGTTAGCCATTGATTTTCCATGTAATTTCTGAAATAAGCTTTCTGTTTCGTGTTAGTTAATCGACATGGATTAAACAAGAAGAAAATGATATTTAACAATAAGAACTGCAAAAGAGCTTGTAATTTCCGTTTATTTTTTCGTTTTTGAATTTAAATTAGTTGCTGGTTAGCTTATTCAATTCTCCGAATTTCCATTTTCAAATTTTCTTGAGAATTTCTGTTCGTAGTTTTAGGTTTATTTTAATCAAAATTGTGTTATTTTGAATATTGTATTTTCTTCACAATTTAGGGTACCTTTAACCTACTTTTACTTATATATGTAAGTACGAGCAAGCATTCATAAATAAGCTACTTCAGAACATCAAATATTTCATCTATCTTAACAAGGAAAAAATTGTATCTAATTCACCATTTCTGAAATTTTTAATTACATTAAGTTATTTTCTAAGAATTTTTTTTTTTTTTTCCGTTCTTCCTCTAGATATCGAATGAAAATGTAATGGAGAACAATACATAGCATCTATGTGATAAGTGCCTCAACCATGACTCCCCAAAAGCCCGACCTGACAAGGGGCGGAAAATCAATTTACTTAACTCGAGCAAATAACAAACCACCATGCTTCTGAACCAACGTCCACGACCCTAATTTAGGGGGCCTTCAGCCACGTGGCCGCCACGAAGGTGGGCCCCATAAAGGTAGCTTTCCCGAAAAACACCTCCCGTGACTCGAGCTCGGGACGTGGTGCCTGCTCTGATACCATTGATAAGTGCCTCGTCCAATACTCCTCAAAAGACCGGCCTGACAAGGGGCAGAAGATCATTTACTTAACTCGAGCACATAACACTAAGTCAGTCAAAATTTATTTGTTTTCTAAATTAGAATTCAAATGCAATTTTTGCAGATACTTTAATTAATTTCCCGATTTCTCCATTTTTTTTCTTTAGGCATTTAGTATTATCTATTTATTTATTACTGTTTAAGAAGTTTTGCAGGGATTGACGGTGTTGGACTTGGACTCCTTTTACATCATCAAAGACTTGGAAAGTAAGTGTTCTGAACGGGAAACTAGAGTCAAGAGTTCCACAAAGATTGATATGTTCTGGTAGTATCACTGTGGAAAAGTGCCAGTAGACTAAAGCACATGTTGATCTGATTGAAAACATATGTGCATCGAGCTGCCTGTCTTCATATTGGCCTATGGTGAAAGAATTGATGTAGTAATATGTGTTGCAGTTTTCTTCCCCATATCATTATAGTTTCTGTCTAAATAGGCTTTTCTTGAATGTAGGATTTTTGATATATGGTGCTTGCATATTCCAGTTATGGATCAGACGCCATTTAGAGGTCACTCTCTTTCTCTCACTTATTTCATAGTGAAGTAGGAATAATATTGGTCTTTTGTATCGCAGTGCAGTATCACTTCATTGGGGTTCTCTGTTCTTGGGTTTAAAACCCGCAGCTTGTGGTTGAAAATTGTCAAGCTGTCTGTTTTCATACTTGATGGAGAATATGTTTGCTAGATTTATTTAGAGAATGCACTTAATTTACTTAAATTGTTGTTAGAAAAAACTTGATTAAGGTTTAAGAAAATAACTGTTTTAGAGTTGAGTGCTATGTTCATCATTGTTATCTTAAGTGAAATTTGTGATGGGTAATTAAGATGTATCGCATTTGTAAACAATGTATCAAAATTTCCTTGGTCCAGACCTGGTGCGGCTTGTTGAAAGGACGGTTAAGTCAGAGAGCTCTCGTTCACCAAATAGACCCATATATCTTGTTGGAGAATCATTTGGAGGATGCCTTGCACTAGCTGTTGCAGCCCTCAACCCTGATATCGATTTTGTGCTAATATTGTCTAACCCAGGTGAGTTCAGTTCTTACATGTCTCATTGATGGGTCCACCTTGATGATAGCTCTACTGCTGTAGCATCTGGATCCTTTGGATTCCCTGGGGAAACCCAACACTACACAGTATGGGTATGGGCCGATGGTGGAAAGCTGAGCTGTACTTGAAAAGAATATTAAGCATGTGGATAATTATAAGTAAGTTCATATTAAGAAGGAAAAACAAAGCTAAGGATCGCTTTCAATGTACAAGGAATGCCAATCAAGGTATTAAACTTCGGTTTCGGTATAAATTTCGGTCGCTAAAGAAGTTGACACGGTTCGAGGAAGTTTAAGGAAATATAAGGAAGTTATGTAAAAATTAAAGAAGTCTAGAAAACTATAAGGAAACATTGGAAATCTAAGATGAAACTTTAGAAATTCAATACTTAAGCATAAATACACATCTAGAATTCATTATATTACTGATGCAAGCATGTAGTACTCAAATGTGAGAATCATATTAAGTGACATGCGTTGTCTGCTTGTTTGAGCTGTAATTTTTTCTTGGTATTTATCTGGATTGTCAATTTTTTAAAACTATATTTCATCTTCTTTGTCAAGTGAAGGGGTATGTATTCTCTTTATTTTTCAATGATCATTTATGCTAATTGTTTTGGAAACCTAAAAACCTTATGAATGCACATTGAAGTCGATAAATAATTGAAATTCAATTTAGTTTCTAAACCTATTTCATTCTACAATTGATGAACTCAATGTTTTTACAATACTGAATCAATATGTGAAGAGGAAGAGATGGGTAGTTAAATAATTTTGAATTTATGAAATACTATTAAGAAATTATTTGATTTTTTTAATATTACTAAAAAGTCATTATGGGCATAATATACTAATAACAAGATTATTAGAATAATAAAATTATAATTTATATTAAGGTTAATGCTAACCATACTCTAATAATAAAATTATAATTTATAATAAGTTTAATGCTAGCACACTTTCTTTTAAAGTTAATTATATTTATAATAAGGTTAATGTTAGGTACACATGTCTTTCCTTATGAAGAAAGTAAGTTTAAAACGAGTGAAACTAGCATTACCCTTTTAAGTTAAAACCTGAAGTCCTTCAATTTACAAATATTTTCTATACACTTCGGTTCTCTTCCACTGAAGTTCTACATTTTCTCAACAATTTTTTTCTGTTTCGGTCGAAGTTTACGGAAGATTACCAGGAAGTCTAGTATTTTTTAAATACTAGTGCATTTCACTTCAGACATCACGGAAGTCAACTCAATTCGGTCAACTTCGGTGGAATTGAGTCGATTTTTTATGCCAATATACACCATCTTTAGCTAACAAGTCGACATTTTAGTGGGTGCACCTACAATTATGGCGATACAAGTGTGTGAAAATATTTTCTGATTTGAAAAATATTTTGATATTGAAAGCATTAATTATATTAACCATGCAGTTCTGTCCCCATACCCCGAGATATCGCGGTAGGGAGTGTGAGGGGAAGCAACTCCAGTCTTCAACCCATACCCATAGCTGATATCTGTACATTAACGTAGGTAACATAACTCTAACGCACATGGTCCAATGGTAAAAATGGTTACAACTTTTGCACACTGTTAATACTTGCTTGATGTTATTTTCGCAGCTACATCTTTCAGAAAGTCACAACTGCAACCCTTGATCCCCTTATTGGAAGTCTTGCCCGAACAACTCCAATATAACCTCCCTTATATCCTAAGTTTACTTACAGGTCAGGTTTCCCTATTCCTTTAATTTTCTATATTGCGTCTTAGCTAGTTGCTTAGAATATATATTAACTTCCAATTTCCATTTTGGGCTATTTGAATTTTGGAGGATCATTATGCTATGCATTCGTCATCGGGTTTTTATTTGTTCTGATCATATTAAAGTGATTTTCTCATGTAATACAATCGATTGTTATACATTAATTCATCGGTGGGAAGTTGCTATTTTTCATATTGTCAGATTATACAAAAGTGTAGTACCTATTGGGAAATACTTTCTATTTGTAATATAGGATCTCATTATATTATCATATAAATTTGAGAAAGATGATTCTTCTCTCTTTACCTAATGTCTATGCTCTATATTTGAGGTTGCTCATCTAACATGGTATCAGAGCATTTCTAAAACCCTAACACTAATCTATGAAGCACTACAATTGTGAGCAGCCATACTGTAGTGACCCATTGGAAGAAGGATGGGCTATATCTATTCGACTCCTATTTATTGTTACATTGCTTTCTCATCTAGTGTTTCTTCAAATGATAAGAGCATTGCCTTGTGGCATGCTCGTTTAGGTCATGCTCCTTTGCATACTCTATGTTTCTTAATTCCTGGTGTTTATTCTTCTTTGCATAATGTTATACTTCAATGTGCTACATGTCAATTATCAGAGAAAATAAAAGTTTTGTTTCCTACGTCTATGAATAAATAAAATATTCAGTTTGATGTTGTTCATTATGTTGTGTGGGATCGTTCCTCTGTTGCTTATACTCTTGGTTACAGATATTTTGTTGTATTTATTGACAATCGCTCTAGAATTACTTGGATTTCCTGATGAAGCACAGGAATGTAGTTAGTCATACATTTACAATTTTCTTTAAAACAGTTTTCACCCACAATAATACTTGAATCAAAGTGTTATGCTCAATACTGGGGGGAATATGTGTCCACTGATCTCACTCAATATCCAGGCCAATGGTATTATCTTCAATTTTCACATCCCTATACAGCTACCTCCTCAGCAGAATGTGGTGGTAGAAATGAATAATAGTCGTTATATTATTGAGTTAACTTGTTCTCTTTTACGAAGCCATTGGTTCCTCATATTGACTTGAGGAAATATTGAGGAAAACAACCTATCACCTTGGATAACATTTCTCTCTGAAAAATTCAAACTACTGTACCATCTCACTCTGGATTTTTGTGATCATTGTTGGCTGCAAGTCTACCACACATGCTATCAAAGACTCAAACTGTGAATCCAATGGCTTTCCACATGTCTTAATGTGTGTCTAGGTTGATTTATTTTTCGGCAATCATTTTACAATTGTTCGGTGGTTTGCTGTATAATTCCCTGTAAAGGTTTTATAGTTTACCACATTAGTTTTGGTAATCCATTACTTATGGCACTGTGGTTTGATTTCTATTTTGATTTATTTCTGTAATTATTTTACAAGTCGGACAAGAATCCAAGCGTGCCTATATCCGATACACTTGGGTGTCTTGTCCGACTTGGCGAGTCTTTGGGAACTGAGAACCACTTGATTCTGAATGACTCGCTGATTGATCTTTTTTTTTTTACTCATTGAATGCAAATAAACTAGGTCTGAGTCAGGCTATATATTTCATTTTTAACAAGTCATGAGATACATGTTGCTATCATGCTTGGTTCTTTCTATATCTGATATTACTTGTCCAATGACCTAACTTAAATAAAAGTTAGTAGCAACTGCAGAATAATGGTAGATATTTAGGTCATCATGACATTCCGGATGGGGTTTGAACTTGAACCTTCACAGCTGTGTGTCAAAAGTCCATCCAGTTTAGCTGCAGCTCAACTCTACTGCCTAGGCTACTTAGTTTTAGGCTTTTAGTGGTGGTTGATTTCTGCAAGCTAAACTCCACTCTTAGGCTACTTAGTTACCAAGGTTGATTTTCTTGGAGTCTAGGAAGATATTTTATATGGGGCGCGTGCATAGTCACCAAGTCGGAGTTCGGGAATTATTTGGTTAGGAAAGATTTTGGGAAAAAATTGGGAAAATTAAAAAAAAAAAAATTAAAAAGGAGGGGAAAAGTCAGTTAAGATATAATAATAATATAAAAACAAGATTACTTATTAGAAAAAATATGAAATAGATACATGTATTAGATATCTCTTCGTGTTTAAATCGTAAATTTCACAACTTTTTGAAAAAGCTGTAATTGTTTCAGTAAGTCAAGAATTCTTCATGAATTAATATTTCAATGAAAAGGTTGCAAATTATTGTTGCCTTTTTGAACAAATCTGAGAACTTTGTCACTATGCTTACAAAGTCTTCTTTTTTATGCTCCAAGAAATTCCCAGAATTTTTAAGACTTTCTAATTCTGTTTTAGCCGTAATTCTTTCTTACTCCCTTTGATTGAAATTGATATTAAACCAAGTCCTCTAGTAGGATGATGCATGGGGAATGATTGGAATAGCTCAGCTGGTATGGCAGAGGACTGAAAATCCTCGTCTTTTCAGATGGGAAAAATTTTCAAAACACCGAGTGTGAATCCAACCGATGTTTGAGTTGGAATTGAGATACTGACGCGTTCTTGCCTTTTTCTTTTAAAATGGTTTGCACCTAGTATAATGCTTGCATCAACGCGTTATGCTCAGTTAATGTGAGAAATATGTGTCCACTGCCCTCACTCGGTATCTTCAGGCCAAAGGTATTACCTTCACATTCTTGAGTTAATTCTTTCTCTTCTTAGAATCCATTGGTTCCTCATATTGACTTGAGGAAACATTGAGGAAACCAACTTATCACCTTACATAATGCTTTTCTCTGAAAAAATCAAAATGCCTTATACCCTCCCACTCTGGATTTTTGTGATCACTGTTGGCTGCAAGTTTTACCAAATATATGCTATCAAAGACTCAAACTGTAAGTCCAATTGTTTTTAATATGTTTTAATGTTTGCCTAAGTTGATGTATTTTTTTTGGTTATCATCATATAATTGTATGTTGGTTTGCAGTATATATTTTCCTTATAAAAGTTTGTACTGTTTACCATCTTAGTTTTTGCAATCCATTACCTATGCCACTGTGGTTTCAAATATTAGCTTCAGGAACAATAGTGAACTATGCCTGCCTATATCCGACATTCTTGGGTGAGTCTTGTCCGACTTGGCGTGTCTTTGGGAATTGAGAACCACTTAACTCTGTTTGACTGACTTGACTGATTAACTCGTTGAATATGAAAAGACTCGGTCTGAGTCAGGCTATACATTGTGATTTTGGACAAGTCATGAATTACATGTTATGCTGGTTCTTTCTATATATCTGGTATTACTTGGCCAAGGTCTTACCTTACATAAATGTTAGTGGCAACTGCAGAATAATGGTAGATTTTTAGGTCATCATGGCTTATTTCAGATGTGGGAAACAGGGTTTGAACTTGAACCTCCACAATTATGAGTCAAAGGACAATCCAGTTTAGCAGAAGCTCAACTTAACTGCCTAGGCTATTGGTTTTAGCTTGAGGTTGATTTTTGCGAGCTCCACAGCAGTCCTAGGCTACTTAGTTTTATCTGAGGTTGATTTTCATGCACAATCCCAGCTTTTGGTTCCAGTAGATTCTTCTTGACAGAGATCAATTCATGTTTTCATATTTGATGATCTGCATTTACGAGACATGGCTGCTCAGTTTTGTGCCCCCTTGATCACTTTTTATTTTCTGTGTGTTGGGGGTGGGGGGATGCACTTGCTGACATTTAAAGCATTGGAAAGTTAACTGCAGCTTCTCTGTATACAACTAGAGAGCATTCATTCGAAACAAGTTTGCCATTTTCATTCGATGTAAATGGATAATGGGAACTGATTTTAGTGAAGCCTTTTCTTTTTCCAACTTATGTGAAGAAACTACCGACCCCAAATACTATGTGAAGAAATTGCTTAGTTCAAAAGAGGCACTTATTGTTTCAAACTTAAGTACATGTTTTATATTTTCCAATGACATCAGTTATTCTACCACCAATATTCAGGTGATCCCTTGAGGATGGCGGCGGCTAGTGTGCAAAAAGGGCTTCCTCTTCAACAAACAGTTGGAGAATTATCCCAGAATCTTGTTGCGTTGTTACCTTTCCTTTTTGTAAGATGAAACTCTTGGATTTAATTACATTAGTATATTAGAAAATTGTTTATCTTTTGCTTAAGAAGGAGAAAGAAACATCTATGAGTGAAATCTAGTTAACTTTTGTCAATGTTTCCTACATTAACCACATGCATATTCTTATTAACCTTTCCTTTCTGTAAGATGAAACTCTTGGATTTAATTACATAAGTAAACTAGAAAATTATTTATCTTTTGCTTAAGAAGGAGAAAGAAACATCTATGAGTGAAATCTGGTTAACTTTGGTCAATGTTTCCTACATTAACCACATGCATATTCTTATTACAGCAGCACGCCCATTTCAAAGTTTCCTGGGCCTTGTGTTCGACTTAAATATGATGCTTTTATATGTAGGTTGTGCTTGATACCTAGCATACAGACGTCTATTGTTGGAGTTCATGTATAAATAATCGCTGCATCTTCTCTGTTTCTTCTTGATTCTAACATTTCATTTTTCTTATCAGCAATAGTTAGAAAAAAATATTCATCTTCATGAAATAGAATATTGCATTTCAATATGCAGCTACCTTTTTTTACACATTGATTAAAGCAATAAAATGGTTTCAATAACAGGTCCTGGCTGATATTTTACCTAGAGAATCACTTCTCTGGAAGCTGAAGATGCTTAGATCAGCTTCCTCCTTTGCCAATTCTCGTCTCCATGCTATTAAAGCTCAAACGCTGATCCTTGCCAGGTTTTCACTCTAGCAAGTCTAGTTCTTCCTGTTGCAATTTTGTGTCAATATCTATGATAAAATGTCATGGCAACTTTTTCATTAAGTAAACTGGGAAAAATGTATTCTAGTAAAAACCTTCACTTAACCAAGATTTCCATTGCCATAGAGGGATGCTAATCCTAAAAATTTATTCCTGTTCAACTTGTGCATTCGTGATAATTGATATTTGATAGTCACTTTCTTAGAAAATGCTAGTGAGGCCACTCTTTTTAAAATTTGCAGCAGTCATGGCCTTTATAAGTAACCACATACAGACTAATCAGTCTCACACTCTCCTCCTCTCAACCCATATAGATGAAGTTGCTAGCAAAATGTCCAGGTTCTGTGAACTTGATTCAGGATCCTCCAGTACTTGTTTAATTTCTTAAGATGTGTTGTTTTTTTCTGCCAAGCAAGTTGAGTACACAATTTAACTGAAATTAGGAAGGGGACTGACAGGGCAGCAATTCCATTGTGGTTGCATTGAGTGTAGCAACTACGATCTGACAAGAGAGCCTTCAGCTGCCACCATACGGTGAATCAATCTGATCAGGGGCAGCAACTTGCTCAATTATATACATCCTAACTTGTGACTTGCAATCATTTTTTTCACATATTGAGACAACTCCAAATAGTTTAGGCCATTGAATGGAGCAATAGTAATCATCATACCAGGATTTTCCATAATCTTACCATTTAGATTAAATCCCATAACGAAAGACAATGTCGCGCCCCAAAATCCCACCTAACTTAATGTGAGACCTTGGCACGTGACTTAAAACATTAATTCCATAACTTCCTGTCATACAGCATTTAAGGCAATTCTAAAAACATGGACCTAAAAATTTTTCTCTTTAATTAAATGCTAATCAAGTCCAATATCTGAAATAAGTATTAAGACATCATAATCAATTTAAAATCATCCTCTATGAATCCCCAATCATAAATTTAAACTAACTATAAATCCAAAATTAGTCTATTACAAAGTCTAAAATTCCAAATCCAAAATACTAGTGATCTAATGTCCAGTGTATGGCTAGCAATCCAAATTCCATTCTCCATCAGGGTAATCACCTGTTGGCTCTTCCTGCTCCTCCTCGTACTCTTCTTCCTCCCAATTCCTGGAGCACCGGTATCGAAACTATAACCTGCCGACAACAACAGTCATCGGCTGAGTAACAAGTTACCCAGCGTATATATAAAATCCTATCTAACAATATAACGAGATTTAATACAAACATGGTTTAAAATTTGCATATCATGTAAACATGTAACAATTCAGAGTGCGGAAGCATAATTCAATTTCGATTCTTACACATGATCACTTATGCTTATTTCTCTTGTTTATCTTACTTATTTTCTTGTTCGTGAATTTATCCAACAACATGCAAATGCAATAACTTAATATAACTCTACCCCATATATCGGGTAGAGACTAACATATACCCTACTTTCCGAGATACCACACAATATACACATTATCCGGTGTATACGGCTTGTCTACACATTATCCAGTGTATACGGCTTGTCTACACATTCGCCGGTGTATACGGCTGGTCTTGCCTTGATCATAGGCCTGTGGGTACTCGGTCAGTGCAAAACTCAATCATGCATAATGCTTGTGTCCTTGTGTACTTGCATAATACTTGTCATCTTGTTTATTCTCATGCTTGTTCATGTTTAGATTTCGTGAATCCGTGTGAGTGAATTAAAAATGCTTGTAAATCATGCATGCATTTAAACATGTAGGGGTTCTCATAAATGACCAATATAAAACATAGATTTGTCAAATAAAATAAAGGACAATTTTATTTATTGTGTCTAAATTTTCAATACACAATTATAATCAAATAAATCTCACAGGACTCCAATTTTTACAACACATCATAATCTCGAGCAAACTTATAATTGTTTCATCAATTATGAACATCATCCCCTTCCTCCATTCTCATCATCCATACACCACAAAATCAATCCATTTCCCCTTGTTGATATAAAATTAACATCATGAAAAACATCTCTCACAAATAATACTTTTCACAAGAAAATCACCATCTAGAACATTTTCTATTCATCGTATATACTGTCCATAAGATAATCAAGATCTAAAACTCTCTAACATCATATATAGATTTTTCAAGGGAAAATCATGATTTAAAACATCACAAAATCATCATATATATTTTTCCATGGGACAATCCGGGTATAAACATCATAAAATCATCATATTTATTTTCCATCATAGATTGAAACATTAAAAACATATTTACTATTGTTGCTCTTGCTTTAGATCTATTACTTCATCATATTTATATCAAAAATTCCTATATTGATAGGAAGGAAGTCATATTTATCTCTCACGATCGCTTCCCTACAATCACGCGCTTGCAAAAGGGATTGACCTACGCTATTTTACCCTTTCTCCTTGAAAAGCCTTTAATCTCCCCTCTTGGATATCTCAAAAATCCCTTCTCTCACTCTCTTTTAGGTTTAGAAAGCTTTAGGGACCTTTCAAAATCCTCAACCCATGACTAAAAGGGGTATTTATAGTGTTGGGAGCCCTAGGGACTCCACAGTAAGAGAGATCGTGCAATTTCACCGCCGAACGGCGTTTTGGGCGATCGATCGCCCGCCGGCAGCGATCGATCGCCGGCGGTAATTTTTTTTTTTTTTCAACTCTTTTGATTTTCTTTCTTTTCATGCAATTAAACCTCAAAAACAACTTGAATTTAGCGTTTTATTTGGGTTTTAAAATCATTACATTTCGCATTAAATTTATAGGCTTAAATACATTAAAAGAATTAACCACATGATTCCATAGTATTTAATAAAGTTTACAAACATTAAGAATAATAAATTCGGGTCTCTACAGACAGACTGCTTGTTACAAAGCTACTAGAATTTGCCATCAAAAAACAAAACAACTCTACATAGAGTTAAAATCAATTGATCTTACAACCGATTCAATAGGAAGCAAATCCATCACAGCCCATTTATGTCACATGACATTAAACTTACTGCATATTGATTGCCATACAGTAGTGAAACACTTGGCTTGTGTCTTCTGATGCAGCAACAATCATCATATCATGTTCTTTTTTCCACAAACACTTCATATAGAAACAACTGCTGAGCATACGTGCGCTCACACAACCACAACAAATTTGTTTTGTTTTTTTTTTGATCAAATATCATGGTTCACTTACAACCCTCCATATGCACCTAACTCTGGTGGTTGCGCACAACCAACAAACTTTAGAAAATCGCATCGAGACTAGATCAAATTAGATCTAATCTAGAAGAAAATACGAAGTTAAGACTAAGAGAGACTGTTCAACTTCCAACCATGCTGGGTTTGTTGCGTTGAGGTAGGGCCTCATGTTCGCCAGATTATATGGCATTTTATCTCTGTGTATAGAAGGTGACTAATGCGTACATCCAACATCAAAAGGATTTTCAGGCTTATCAAAGGCAGAAGAAGAAGACCCACGTGTCACTTTGGGTTGATGATTTGGGATATCGAAGACCTCATATTCACATATGAATATATGATATTATGATTCATTAGGAAGACCCCACACTGGGAAGGTGTCATATGAGATGATTTAGCTTGGTTTATTTTAGTTAGGAAAAGAATAAAAGCCCAATGGGCTGGATATTTTTATTAGTTTGGGATAAGTTTTTCTTTAAAGTTATTATTAGGGTTGCATGGTTAGTTTAGTCTTTTGACAAGTGGGGTTACACCTATTTAAAGTTTCTTTTTGCTGTAAATTTGAGTTGATGAATTATTATGAATGAAAAGACTACTTTTGAGTATTCTCCAGTAATTGGATTTGGTGTAATGCAATTGGAGTGATTCTCAAAGAATTCTAAATTATGTTCATCTCCTTTTATCTCTTCTTCTCTTTGCTGTCTTTTTATCTTGTAATCTTGCAAACCCCAACCAACAAAACCCTAAATCCCTTCCTCCATCTTCTCCATTGCTTCCGCACCCTTCACCCTTCACCTTCCATTGCTGCCGCACCCTTCCCCCTTCCTCTTATTTGCTGCCGCAGCCTTCTCCATATCCTCCCTTGCTGCCATAGCCTTCTCCATCCCCTCCCTTGCTGCCACAACCTTCCCTAGCACTACCCCGTTGTGACGTGGCTTCGAATTTTCATAAAATTGTTTTACTTGTACTTTCTTGAATAATTATTTGTGATAGGATTGCACTTTTATGTTTTTCTTTATTTTTCTTAACTAGCTGAAACCCAGTGCGATGCATGGCTGTGAATAAAAAAAATAAAAAATAAATCTCTATACTACCTCTCTATCCCTCTTATTACGAATCCCTAAAATCTCTCTGTACATTCTCTCTATATCCTTCTTATCTCTCTTTTGTCTCTCTTATCACAATCCCTTAAAATCTTTCTACATTCTATCTCTCTTCTTTCTCTATCCTTCTTATCTCTATCCCTCTTATCACAATCTCCTAAAATCCCTCCATTTCTGGAGGTGTCAGAGAGAGAGATATAATGGTTGAGATTAGAAATAGAGTGGTGGAGGGAACAATCCCCTAAAATCCCTCCAATGGTTTTTGAATCAAGAGGGAGACGTGAGAGAGAGTTAACGGTTGAGATTAAAGAAGGGTGCCATGTGGCATCCATAAAATAGAACTAATATGATTTTTTTTTTTTTTACTAATAGGATTCTTAAGATTGAAGATTGGAAAGCAAAGAGAGGGGGTTAGGTGCAACCGTGCAAGGATTAAAAATATGGTTTCAAGGGATGTATCGGTCCCAACCGAAACCTATACGTATCAGTTTCGGTATCGATTTCGGAATATACAAATAAATTTTTTTTAAAAGGAAAAAATAAAATATCTAATTATATTTTTTTAAAAATCAAATGAGTTATAAGAACCAAATATAAAGTCATGGGAAGCGAATAAAAAACAAAGTAGCAAACAAAATTACAATTACACAATGAATTAAAACATGAATAACTAATAAACGATACGTATCGCCAGTTTCGTATCGGTATAAATATCATACAGGGACTACCGATACCTATACGTATCGCCTGTTTCATATCGGTTTCAGTGATTTTTATTTCCATGGTTTGGTGGCCACTTATTTCTTTATATTAAAGTATAGTTTCAATCTTGATCTTAGCACATTAGATCCTATGGCATCGCATAGTCCTACATCAGTGACTCTCGGGTGGCTATTAGGAGCATAGTTACCAAGTTCTCCGATTCTTTCGAAAAATCCCCAATAATACCCAATTTTTTCGTTGAACGATAAATTCATGAAGTATTCGCGAGTTTTGAAAAAATAGCAACTTTTTCAAAAAGCCACGAATTAAACACAAATTTATTCACGATTTTTTGAAAAAATCCCGAATAAGTATTTAATATATGAAATATATTTGTTTATACCTTTCTTCTTGGAGTCAACGATCCAAAAATGACCTTGCAGATGAGTTGGCCAATGTAGGGGTGGGCAAGGACAATTTTTGGCGTGAGATCCATACTCTTGATTAATTGCTGCTTTTTCTTTCTGATCAGTAGCTTTTCTTGTTATTAGCTCCTTTTGTTCTTGGGCTTTACCACTTTGGTGGCCTATTTCTCTCTACTTTGTTTCCTCTTCATTCTCCTTTTGGTTGGTTTTTAGTTTATTAATTTATTATCTTCGTCACCGATGAAAAAACAGAGACTGATGAGGGAGAAGGAAAAAAACTCACATGATAAGAGTTGCTTTGATACCAAGTTGAGAATAATAATGAGATGAAGAAGAGGAGAGGCAAGAAGAGGAGAAGATTAAAGTGATTAGAGAAGTTGAAGTTTATTACTTTAACTAAGATCTATCCTAAGTAGGGTTTTATAGAGATTAAAGCTTACTGAAAGGGAAAGTGGATAATAGTAAATTACAAATATACCCATTACACATTTACTAATGTCTCCAGTTATAACCGATCAGAAAAAAATATATCCACTTATAAACACTAACACATGACATATACCAACAGATACATCATAATCTAGTAAAATCCTTAAATAATACTAATCCAAGTCTATGATGAAATACACCGGCAATGATATGGCTTTTTTCATACACGTATTACAATATTTATTCTCTTAATAGTCTATACACTATTTTATGAATGAGTTCTTAAAGAAATCGGTGTTAACAAAATAATCCTATGCATCCTCTCTTTTGAGTTCAGTATTTGACTGCCACACTTGATTTTTCTAATATAGAATATGTTTTACAGGTATCATGTTGTAATCTTTTCATGTTTATGTCAGGAGAGTATCTGCAGTGTTTGTCATTGTGAAATGTGTGTTCTTAAAGCAGTTTGCTTTATTATAGTTGAGACTTACTTTCCAGAAAGGTGAGGCTAATATTTATTTTCATATTTTAGTGGAAGGGACCAACTGCTACCAAGTGAAGAGGAAGCTGAAAGGCTTTTCCTTGCACTGCCAAAATGCCAAATTCGTAAGTTCAAGGATAGTGGTCACACACTTTTAATGGTAGGATTATGGATTTCTAATGCCTTGCCTTGATACATACACAACTGAATACAAACTTCATTAGGTGTCTTTTGTACATGACTTCATACTGCTTTAGAGATCTCTTTTTATGCCACTGATGTCTGTCAGATGTAAATTGTTATTATATACCCATGCGGATTTGGTTACTTGCCACACGTATCGATCGTGAGTATTATTTAAGACTCGAAGGACAAACAATCACTTTTGAGCAACTGGCTCAGAGGGCCAACACTTGTCTCCCAGTACTGCATGATAACACTGCCATGGAAGCTAATCTTGTTTGGTCACAATTTGCTCTTTGGTCAAACATTTCTAGGTTAGAAGCTTATATATAGAGAAGGGAAGAAGAAAGGACTGCAAGAAACACTGGTTTGCAGTTTAGGTGTACTCAGCAACTGCATTGAGTTCCCTGTGGACGAACCTCCTACCTTGCAAGCTATATAGTTACATGTCGTGGATATTGTCTAATTTATATGATTTCATCTCAATTTTATTGCTTTTGCTTGGAAATTCTCAGATCTAACTTGCACGATGTCTTACATCCAAGTCTTACTCATACAGAGGTACCCATTCTGTAAAATTCATTAATTTTCTCTTTATTGTTGGGTCAATCTCTTAGGATCAGGATTTAATAAGTTATTCTTTTCATTCTTTTAATGACTAAATATTGGAAAATTCCCGTCCTTTTAGGGTATGAGACATTATTCCTGAGTTGGTTCCCCTGTTCATTTGGTGTCTTATAGATCTCTTGAAATGCAAATGTGAGATTTAACTTGTCATCTGCGATGAGCTTGTTTTTGGTCAATTGCTTCTAACATCAGCCAACTTCATGTCTCTCATTTATCCTCCACGGAGATAAACTATCTCATCCTTACGAAATCCAAGATCAAATCTCCACTTCTTTTTCCAACCAACGTGCTTCTGATTTGCATTTGAACCAGTTTCTTGAAAAAATTTCTCTTCCTATTATTTCTGATTGTTGTTATTTATTTTTTATTTTCTTTGCAGCTGCACACACAAAACTGGATTTGGAATCTATTCTGTAGAGAAAATTCACGAAAGTCCTTTTTTGTGTGGTTTCCGTTTCCGTTTCCCCAATTTCCAGTTCTTACATATGCCTTGTATATTCTGAAAATCATCATAAGACTTCTCTTCCGCCTATATGATAAATTATTTCCATGTGCATTTGTTGTACTAACATCAGGGGCTTATCCTAACCATAGTGACAAAGGCGGGGTTCGGGAATAATTCGGTAAGGGTCAAGTTCGGAAAAATCCGGGAAATATTCGGGAACAATTCGGGGGAAAATGAATAATTATAAAAAGATATCAACAATTTGATTAGATAATATACAAAATAAGCAGTTTACTTTGTCAAACAAAACAAATTATTGCGAAATTCGCAAGTAATTTGGGAATAATTCCCGAATAATTTGGCAAACCTAAATTTTGTGAATAATTCGGCACACTTAAAATTCACGAATAATCCGCGGATTTTTCTAAAATTCAGAGAATTTTGTTACTATGATCCTAACTAAATGTGGCTGACAATCATCTTAATCTTTTACTTATCCATTTGCATTGTCGCCTATGTTCTTATTTGTTTCCTTGTGCATTTGTTAACGAATTACTGAAACCATTTCATTCGCTTCTTCATTTTGATGAATGATCTCTGTCTTAACATCAACAATGTGATCTGTACTAATGGAAAAATAAAATAAGTGGGATCCTACCAGGGGAAAATGGTGCTACACCATGTTCATCAGTGAAATACATTCTAGAACTGTAACGTAGTAGAAATCAGCCTTCTTACTCAGTTTCCTTTGTTTTGTCTTTCCTTTACTGAAAATGTGATCTGTACTAATGGAAAAATAAAATAAGTGGGATCCTACCAGGGGAAGTACAAGGTTGGCTTATAGTCCCAACCTTCGTGAGAATCTCTTTGACCTGTTGTAAATGAAGGTTGCCTTCAGCTCCCAGCATCAAGGAGATGCATCCCTGATTCCACTACCATATGATCTTATGGACGTCCCAAAGTTCCAAGTAATTTGAACAAGCATCATCTTTCATTCAATCAGCCTTCTGGTGATGTACAGAAATTGCAAATACCCCCTGCAACCTACTAATTGAAATAGCCTTATTACAATGTACTAATTGCAGTATTATTTTATAACAATGTGCATGAAATGAGTTTTATCTTATAATAAATCCCTTATGTGACAAGATTTCTTTATATTCTTGGGCAGGTTATGTAGTTATTCAATATTACATGCGCTGTATTGCTTGAATAAACCCATCTGTATGCTGTGTGCTTAAATCAGGCAATTTTCTTGTTTAATTTTTATCATTAAATGATCAACCCACCACGATGATCTTATAAAGAACTTACACATAAGAACATTGAAAGAGAATATAAGCAAAATATTACTAATACTTCTTAATTCCCAAACATGCTACCTCTGTTTGCCAGTTTCTCCGATGTTAACTAAGATGACTGTTAAATTTAAGGATTATGGTTCATATTAAATTTTTTTATGTTAAATTTAAGGATTATGGTTCATATTAAATTTTTTTATGGAGGCTATATTGGATTTTCTTTCTTCCCTTTGGATTTACATATTCGGATTTATGTGAACTTGTTACAAAGTTGAAGAAATTAATTTCAAATTGATTAAACCTTACTTTCAAAGTCGTTCTTATGTGATTGCCCGAAGTATTGACTGCAAAGTACATTTAACTTTGCACTTCCTTGCAATGATGTTTTCCTATGTTTAGGATGTATGTGAAATCCAATAAAATTTTCATATTGCAAATCTTGTCATTGATGTTTGGATGGTTCTACCAACACAAAACAGGAAGATGGTCTTGATTTGGTAACTATCATCAAGGGTACTAGTTTTTATCGTCGTGCAAAATACCTCGACTATGTGTCAGATTATTTGCCACCAACTGTTTCTGAGTTCAAAGAAGCATATGAATCATACAGGTAAATGATACATACAACTACAAAACTACAGGTATAATATTTTCTGAAATATCTACAATGAGACATATCTTAGGTTAGGTATGTAGGTCTATCATCGACATAGTGCTACACATGCACTAGTCTGGGACCCACCACTTGATGGTCCCACGTAAGGATCTAAAAACAAAGAGACAAAGATCGACCTGATTGAATGATCCTACTATGATATCTATTTAGATATATTGGAGGATCGGAAAATTTCGCTAAACAAGTCCAAAAAGGATTGACGGAACAGAATTCGTGCAATCGACCCTAAATATTTGGGATTAGGTTTTGAATACAATGACAATGAAGTCAAAAAAGAGGAGTAATGGAAAGGATGGTTAGATCATTTCAGTTGGATTGTTTTATACTAGGTGATCGCATAGGTGAAGCTCATTGATTGTTGGGCAACATTGCTCACTATGTGTGCCACGTGTACCACTATTCCATCAGTAGTCTTTGCTCACAGTCTGCCAGACAGTAAACTTAAATTTCTCATTTGATGACTTCAAATGATTTATTAAGTTCTATTTTCATTTTATTAACTTTGATCTCATTACCTCACAATGATGATGGATTCTAGATGGCTTGATATAGCTGCTAGCCCTGTGACACTCTCAACTTTAGAGAACGGGAAAATAGTGAGGGGCCTTGCAGGGATTCCTTGCGAGGGACCAGTTGTGTTCGTTGGCTATCACATGTTATTGGGATGGGAATTGGCTCCTATGCTAGCCCGAATCCTGGTTGAAAGAAATATCCTTGTGCGAGGGATAGCACATCCATTGATGTTTGGGAAGCTGTCCGAAGGAATGTTACCCGATTTATCAACATATGATGCATTCAGAATTATGGGTGCAGTTCCGGTCTCAGCAACCAACTTCTATAAACTTCTCTCTAGTAGATCTCACATCCTATTGTACCCAGGAGGTGTGCGTGAGGCTCTTCATCGGAAGGTAAAATTTTATTTGGTCTCATTATATATTCCTCTTCTGAATTTATAAATATGATTCTGACAATAGCAGATTTGCACAAACATGGAATTCTTTTTTTCTTCAAGTGTCATTCCTTTTAATTTTTAAGTAGGATGAAATCATATCTAGAAAAATAAAAGAGTAATGAAGCAAAGAAATTACTTTTTTCTTACAAGTTACAACATTGTTAGGAAAATCTTTAGACTTGCTAATGATGGACAGATCTCAAGCAGTAATAAAATCCAGCCATTCTAGAACACTGATTAGCCATACTTCTCCAAGTTCCTTCTCTACCTTTAAAATAATGGGGGAAAATGGCCTCCTATTCTATATATTAAGTACACATACAAACTCTTGAGTCTTGACTGTTCTGGCCATTGATGATAGTTATATGCACTTCCTTGAATTCATCATGTATGGCTATTATCAGTTTTCTAATACTGGGCTCTTCAAACTTTCCAGGGTGAAGAATACAAGTTATTTTGGCCAGAACAGTCAGAGTTTGTTAGGATGGCGGCTAGATTTGGAGCCAAAATCATACCTTTTGGTGTTGTTGGAGAAGATGATATTTCTGAAGTAAGCATGAAGACTTTAATTTCTATATTGATTTTTAGTTTCTTTCTTTTATGAATAACGAGAATTGCATTAATATATAAAATGTACTAGTGAGAGGGAATGATACATTTTCCTGCAACAGAAACAAAAACAGCAGAGTATAATCAGAAGTCGCATAAAGCTAAATGGCTTAACCATTCGAAAAATCTGCAGAGTTCGTTCCTGAGAATTTTGGAAGATGACTCGTCCATTTTATTTCCTAAAATGATCATCATACCCCAACTAACTTTTAATTTCTATTAAGTGTGTATTATCTTATGCTAGTTCACACCTATTTCTTGAGCTGGTCCCCATTTCATGTACCATATGTTCTTCCCACGAATCCATAGTTTCTTTTTTTTGAGAAAGGTATCTATGTGCTGTTCTCAAGACAGTGATAATGAGCTCTCCTAGGCTGGTTGATGAAATAATTATATCAATATAGAAAGTAAAATAAGTGATGAAAATGTTGAGGACGTATAATTGTTAGCACAAAAAATTGTTAAATTATTGCTAGAGTGAAATGATGTAAAACAATGTAGTCATCTTAGTATTGATGTAGTGACATGTTGAAGGCTTATGTATCAATGGAGTAGAATGGTGTAGTGGAACATGATTCTTGTAGACTATCCCAAATAGTTGTAATAAGATTTGGATGATGATGAAATGGGCATGTGCAGTTCATGTAAAAAAAATAGATGAAACATAAAATAGTAGTTAAGAGACAAAAGAAGGGAGTAACAAGAAACAAAATGAGTGAAAGGTCAAGAAGAATGGAAATAGTATATGAAGAAAAATGCATCAGAAATAATCCATGTAAGTCATTAAAGTGTATTCAAGCTTTCCTTCTGCATTTGAATTTAAGAGAACTTACAACAAAGAATAAAAAGGAAAAAAGAAACTGTGAAGTCCAAATGAAATGGGTACATATGACTGGAATATGGGGATATCCATTTGTGAGGCCCTACTTTTCATCAACTTCTCTCAGTTCCATTTTCTCCAGATATTAATTTTTGATTTCCACTTCCTCCTATCACTAGTTTAGATGGTCTCCCTAAAGTATGCAAAGGAAAATAGTACAGACAAAAACAATTTACTAAATGAAAGTCAATAAAATACTAAAGAAAAAGGCAAGGAACATTACACGGATAGAAGGTTCAAGACACAAACAGGTTTTTTTGAACCATAATATAAATCCAAAGAATTAAGTAAAATTGTTAACCAAATAATATAATCAGAAAATTCAAGGACTCTTAATCACCTGCACATTTCAAATGATCCAACATCAAAAGAACACAGGTCAATGGACACATTTCCGATGTTCGATCAAAGTCAAACGGCTTAGATATCTCCATTGGGACTATTTTTTGCCACTTGTCTCCCAAGAGGGGTACCTTGGATGCGTTTTCCCGAATTTCATGAACTAATTGCCACATGTCCATTTTTTAGATGGCCGCTCATTACGAGTGGTAGTGGGCAGTGCCTTTTAGAACCTCTCCCTATATATATAGAAAGAGAAGGGTTTTCGTTGGCTTAGCTTACTAGAGATTCTTGTAAGCTACGCAATCATGGCCGTTAGTTCAATACTACTTTTAAATCCAGGAGATGAAATTAAAACCACTTATTTTGTGGAAAAACCACCCTAATATGTAACCAACCGCCCCCCTTAAATAGGAGTTTCTCCTTTTTCCATGTTCTCTCTCTCTCTCTCTCTCATGTTACTTTTTTTTAATCATATTTGGTTGAATCTCAACCCAACACATGTCCTTTTAACTGTGGTTAAGAAGATATTAACCCAAAGTTTTGTCTTTTTTTTAGGTTTCAACCTCTTCTCCCTAGGTTTTTAGAAAAAAAATTAAAGTGAGAACAAGAGGAGAGTTTTTTTTCCTAAATCATATTTGGCTGAATCCTAACCCACATTATGTCCTTTTAACTGTGGTTAAGAAGATATAAATCCAAAGTTTCGTCTTTTATCTAGGGTTCAACCTCTTTTCCTAGGTTTTTAGAAAAAAAAAAACTTACAGTGAGAATGAGAATAGAGAGAGAGAGAGAGAGAGAGAACACCTCTCGTGTGGTTTCCTAGAATTAAGGGGGTAGTTTTACAAAAACCATCTATCTTGAATGTAGGGTGGAATTTAAATAAGTTTGTGGTTTCCTAGAATTGAGGAGGGTAGTTTTACGAAAAAATCACCTATCTTGGATGTAGGGTGGATTTAAATGAGTTTATGATCTAATGATTAAGAGCCCACTGCTTACTAGAGTCTTGTAACAACTAAGCTGTTAGGAATGTTACTATATATACTTATTTGCACATGTGTGTGTGTGTGTTTGCATCATTTAAGAGTTCTACATGGCTAACTTATTGTCAGATTGACACCTGCGATCACTTGATTTGAGTTGATGTCTTTGGAAAGTTGGTGAGTAACTAGTTGCATGTTCATGATTTCCAGGTATTTCTTGACTATGATGATCTCATGAAGATGCCTTACTTTAAGGGTCAAATAGAGGAATTAAATAAAGAAGCTGCGAGGTTGAGGTATGGACTCTTCCTCTAATTGGTTTTGTTGACACTCCTAGCAGCTTATCACCTTTTGAGTGCTCTTTCCCATGTGTTCTAGTATAATATAGTTCAAAAACGATTTCTCATTTCCTGCCATAGTTTCATATTTTTCATGTCAATCATTAATTTCTCGGCTTGTAGACACCTGAAAATAGCATCTAAACTCACTTCCTGAGCTGTGAACAATTATGACTGTCATCTATCCGACCAATCTGTTAGAGAGACTGAAATTGAAGAATGAGTTTGTTAACATTGTTTAAATTAAATCCCCAAAATGGATCATTTACGAGATTTATTGAAGTATTATTTTCTCTTTCAAGTTTTAAACAATACGAACAAATTGGAAGATAGAAATATGATCGAGAACAATACACGGTTAACAACATGTAATACTGAAAAATGAAAATCCTTGTTAGTGTTTTAAAAGGCATGTGAGGCTTATGCCTCAAGGCTCGCCTCAGGGCGAGGCTTAAGGAAAATAGTTGGTTTAGTTTGTGAGGTTATTAGAAGTTAGGGTTTGAGAGAGAGGAAGAAGAAGAAGGAGAAGGAGTTAGGTTTAGGGAAAAATAGTGAGAGATTAAAATGATTCCTCTCACACACTTTATTATTTCCACTAATGGTCTATTATTAGTATACAAGAGACACTAATAGCAGACCCACAATACAATATATAAGAGATAGCATAAAGACAAGGCCCATAAGAATAAAACCTATAAAGCCTTATTCAGTACTCGCCCTCAAGTTGCTGCATAGATATCACTCATGCCCAACTTGCCAACAATATTTTGGAATTGAGTACCACCAAGACCCTTAGTCAATACATCAACTAGTTGATCTTCTGATTTCACAAACGGGGTGCAAATATACTCCTCCTTCAACTTCTCATTGATGAAATGGCGATCTACCTCAATATGATTGGTTTTGTCATGTTGATGCTGCATCGGATTATGAGCAATACTAATAGTAGCTTTATTATCACAATATAAGCTCATGGAGCCTTTAGTAGGAAGCTCAATCTCACTCAGGAGTAATTAGAGCACGCTTGGTTCTGTCATGCTGCACCGGATTATGAGCAATTAATATCGGCTTTATTATCACAATATAAGCTCATGGGGCCTTTCAGTAGGAAGCCCAATCTCACTCAAGAGTAATCGGAGCCAAAGCAGTTCATACGCACTGTGTGCGGTGACTCTAAACTCTACCTTTGCACTGTATCTTGCAACTACGTTCTACTTCTTACTTCTCCATGTGACTAGGTTTCTTCCAACCATGGTGCAATACCCGGAAGTAGAGCGTCTATCAGAAACCGAGTCAGCTCAATTTGCATCAGTGTAGGCTTCAACCCTTAAGTTCCCATTACAGGTATACAACAAACCCTTCCCAAGAGATGACTTGAAGTAGTGGAGGATTCAATTCACTGCCTCCAGGTGCCCAGTAATTGGTGAATGCATAAATTGACTGACTACACTGACAGCATAAGCAATGTCTGACAGAGTAAAGGACAGATAAATAAGACTGCCAACAAGTCTTTGGTACCTTCGAGCATCTGACAAATGTTCCCCACTAGCTTCACTTAGTTTATGATTAGGGTCTATAGGTGTATCACATGGCTTACAACCCATTATGTATGTCTCCTCCAGTAGGTTAAATGCATACTTGCGCTGAGAGACAAATATGTCTTTCTTAGAGCTGACAACTTGAATTCCAAGGAAATACTTTAGAAGACCCAGATCTTTGATCTAAAATTCATTTGCTAACTTACCCTTCAAAGATTTTATCTCATCCAAATCATCACCTGTTACAACAATGTCATTCACATAAACAATCAAGACATTCACTTTCTGGCATGACCGCTTGAAAAACAATGTGTGGTCTACTTGACTTTGTCTGCAACTATTCTTCACCATAACATTGCACAAACGCTCAAACCATACTCTGGGGGACTGCTTCAGTCCATACAAAGTCCTCTTTAGCTTACACACCTTCCCTTCATCTGAGGGGCATTTGAACCCAGGAGGAGATACCATATACACCTCTTCCTGTAAATCACTGTGAAGAAATGCATTCTTCACATCAAGCTAAAACAATGACCAATTCTAATTAACTGCAAGAGAAATGAGGACTCTCATTGAGTTTATTTTTGCAACCGGAGCAAATGTCTCCTGATAGTCTATGTCGTACGTCGGAGTATACCTCTTTGCAACCAAGCGAGCTTTGTATCTCTCAATTGAGTCATCCGAGCGGTGTTTTACTGTAAACACCCATATACATCTAACCGGCCTCTTCCCTCTTGGTAGGTTGACTATATCCCTGATACTATTTTTTTCAAGTGCACACATCTCTTCTTCCATAACCTGTTTCCATTCTGGTTGAGACAGTGCATCTACTAAACTGCGAGGGACAGAAATAGAAGACAAAGTCAAGGCAAACGAGCGATATGAAGAAGATAAGGCATGGTAAAATACAACATTAGAGATAGGATGTTGAGTACACGTTCTAGTGCCTTTTCTAAGAGCAATAGGAATTTCAAACTCAATAATGTTAGGACTAGAATGAACAACAATGTTACCTGGATCAGAAGAGGTGTCTTGGTGGGGCTCATGAGGTTCTTTCGGCCTTCTCTTGAATACTTGCAATTTTTTGACTATAGGTTCACACTCCTCTTATCCCCCTATCTATAATCACTGTCAAATGAAAAAATAGGAATTGGAAGAGAAGAAGATATCTCTTCAGTGATGCTCTACTCCTGAAGAGATGTCTCATTGGTAGAAAAATATGGAGTAGACTAAAAAAAGGTGACATCCATAGATACGAAGGACCGATGAGAAGGAGGATGATAACATTTATACCCCTTCTAATGAGAAACATACCCAAAAAAGATACATCGAAGAGCCTTAGGATCAAGCTTTGTGCAGGCAGAACGAGCAATATGCACAAAGCAAATACATCCAAAAATTTGTTTGGCCACTGGAAACAAAGAAGTGGAAGGGAATAACAAGAAAACAGGAGATTGGAACTCCAAAATTTGGGAATGCATCCGATTGATTAAGAAAGCAACAGTCAAAACAGTGTCAGACCAGAAAAGTTTAGGCACATTTATAGCAAGCATAAGCGAGCGAGTGACTTCCAAAAGATGTCTGTTTTTTAATCAGTCACACCATTTTTTTGAGGTGTGTCAGCACAAGAAGTCTGATGAATGATACCATGAGAATCAAAAAATGTAGCCAAACTAGCAGACATATATTCCCTCCCCTCATTATCTGAACGAATGACTTTAATTGAGACGTTAAACTGAGTGACAATCATTGTATGAAAAGATGGAAAAACAGTGTCAACATCACTAGGGCTGTCAATGGACCGGATCATGATCCGGATCCGATCCGAATCCGATCCGATTAGCCGGACTTTGGACCCTATATGTGATCCGTCGGATCGGATTCGGATCGGACCAGTGGAATCCGATTATAATCGGATCGGATCTGGATATAGGGTGATCCGATCCGATTAAAATCCGATCCGATAATAATAATAATTTTTAATTATTTTAAATATATTATTTAGATTTTCTATGTATAAAATATTAATTTTAAAAAAAATTAACATTAATTAGTATTAATTAAGGTATTATTAGATTTTTTATTATTAAAATAGATTTTTTTTTAAAAAAAATAACCTTACTCGGATCGGATCGGATCGGATTCAGATCGGACGATATATAATCGGATCAAATTCGGATCGGTTACTTCATGATCCGACGGATCTCGGATCGGATTCGGATCAGTCGGATTCTTAATCGGATCGGATTCGGATCTAGGCAGATCCGGTCCGAATCCGATCCGTTGACAGCCCTAAACATCACCCTTAGATTTCAACATATACACCCGTGTAGTACGAGAAAAATCATCCACAAAAGTACAAAATACTTAAAACCACACGATTAAGTAACATGGGATGGTCCCCACACATCAGAATGCACGAGAGAAAATGGTGAATTACATTTATTACCACTATAGGGATATGAAATTCGACAATGTTTTGCAAATTCGCAAGTTTCACATTAAAAAGAAGAAAGCACACTAGAAACAGATAAATTCGGAAATAAACGCCTAAGAAGGGAAATGGAGAGGTGGCCGAGACGTCTGTGCTACCGGTATAACTCCTTCATACTACTAATACTCCGAACACCATGAGGTATCTGTTGGACTGATGAAGCAATGTGAGGCAAATGGTCGAGCAGATACAGTCTTCGCTCCTCATGGCTCGTACCAATCGTCTTCTTAGTTTTCAAGTTCTAAAAAACACAATGAGAAGGAAAGAAAGTAACGCTACAGTTCAATAATTTGGTAATATGGCTAACGGATAAAAGATTCAAGGTGAATTTAGGAACATGAAGAACAGAGGAAAGGGACACGGAGGGTGTAACATCAACACTCCCCTTGCCCGTAATAGATGATAAAATGTTATCCGCAATTTTAACTTTGTGTCTACCAAAAACAATGAAGTAAGATGAAAAAAAGAAAGACATATCAGTCATATAATCAGATGCTCCTGAATCAATGATCCAGGAGCGACTATGATCGGAAACAGATGCACTAAGACTTGAGGCTGAGGCACCTGAGTAAGGGACTGAGGCAGCACTGATGATACTCGATGTCTCCAACTAGGACATAAAATGGTGGAAGACATCGATCTCATCTCAAGACAAGTGAGGGATATTAGATAGAGGTACAGCAGTAGATACTGAGGTTATGGATCTAACAGAGTTTGCACTCGAACTCCCTCCAGGTCTTTTGTCCTTATCTTCTTGTCCACCACCAAGACCCCATGGGGGTGGACGACCATGTAGATCCCAACATGTGTCTTTTGTATGGCATGTGGGCGCATAGTGGTCACATTTAAGTTTGTCCCGATCATCGGTAGAATGTCCAAAAGATCCAAAATGACCACCTCTGTCACAACCACTACTCCTGCCTCCCCACTAGAATGAGGAAGCTAGTGCAGATCTATCAATAATAGGAGGAGGGAGCATAACACTCTGATGACACTCCTCAGGGTATAAGTATGTATATACCTCATTAGGGGATGAGACCAGGTCTTTGTCAAGTATTTGAACCCTGACTTGTTCATAGTCCATATTCAGCCTTGCAAGTAGCTCAAACACCCAATTCTGGTCAACCAATTTTGTATAAGCAGCCGCATCCTCAGGTCACTTAGCCTAGAAGGTCTGATCGTAATATAGCTCTCCTTAGAGACGGCGAAGAGTAGAGTAGTAGGTGGGAATTGACATATCCCCCTGCTTGAGTTGTAAGATATTCTAACGCAACTCATAAAAACATGTTGTACCCCCTATCTCAGAATAGATCTATGTCACGGCATCCCATATAGCTTTTGCAGAAGGAAGAAACAAGTAGACATTACTGATGTCTAACTGCATAGAGTGGAGAAACCATGACATTACAACTGCATTCTCAATCTCCCACTTAGCATAGGTTGGATCTGTAGACTTGGGAGTGGAGATAGTACATTTTAAGTATTTCATCTTTCCCTTGCCTTTAACAAACATCACAGATTGAGACCAAGTAAGAAAATTTGTTCCATCTAAGTAATAATCTAGAGGTTTGGTGCATCAGTAGCACTAACCCCAATACTCCCTCCATCCTGTACAGGGACACTAGAGGACTGGCTAACCTCAAATTCATCCATCATAAATGTCACAAAGCTATTTTACACAAATCAACAAGTTAGGGTTCCACAATCCAAAAAAACACTCAAAAGTACCTCCACAATATGTAGAATAGTCAAAAACACTAAAAAATAGCAACCCGAGAATAACCTAACAGTGTTTGGGATAATAGAAATCCATGGAATAGCCCCCACCAATCATATACCAATTTTCGAGTAACAAAAAAGGGCCCTAACAATTTTTTAAGAAAAAGGCAATTATAAGGGTGAAAAACCTTCTCTTGACATTCAATACTTTTCTGATCTTCACGAAACTTGTGTCAATTCATCAATATTTATCATATGGATCAAACACAATAGGTGTGAGTCCCCAAAAAACTACTAAATCAATCACACAATCCCAAAAACCATATCTGAATTTTTTTTTCTAATTTTTTATGAAAACTCAGAAAAAGTACGTCTCCGGATCTCAGAAAATTCTTAAAAAATAACCAAAATTCTCAGAAAATCATGATCTATCACATGGAACCGAAAAAAAATTCTACTACAAAAAAAAATTATGACACGCCAATCCATAAAGTTTCGTATGGCTAACGTCAGCGCTCCAAATTTTTTCTATTGAGTTGTACTCCCTAGGTCTTCTTCAAAAAGAAGAAGAAGAAGAAGAAGATCTCTCTCTCTCACATACTTTATTATTTATATTCTATCACACACTTTATATTTATATTCCACTAATGGTCTACTATTAGTATATAGTCACTATACAGTATATAAAAGATAACATAAAAACAAGGCCCATAGGAATAAAGCCCATAAAGCCTTATTCAATAAAACACCCCGAGGCTTCACCTTGAGGCTTACGCCTTGGGAGATTCACATGAGACAAATGTCTCATGCCTTGTAACTCACTTTATGACTAAGGCATATGTCTCATGCATTAACCTAAATATGGGTTCTAGTTACATAACTTAAGACTCTTAAAATTGTTTTTTTCTTTCTTCATTGTTTCCACTTCAAGACTTCTTTGCAGCTGTCTCTTTGAATCCAAAATTCAATACATGAATTGATGGATGAGTATCATCTATTTTACAATAAGTATATGAACAAAAACGTAAACTTAGATTGCAGCTTTTGCTTGCCTTTTTAAGACTTACTTTTCTTTTTATACGATAATTGAATAATTTGTTTAGCACTTCTTTATAGTTCATATATATATATATATAAACTATAAAGTGTGTGCACATATTGCAATTTTTTCTCATTTTTAATTATTTTCAATCTATAAATGAGGGGGCTTAAGCCTCACGCCTTTGCATGCAAGTGGCATTCTTCATGAGAATTAGAAAATGTAGACAACGAAATGGTTTTTTGACATGTAGAAGGACCTATGTGAACTTATCCATAGTGAAATAATGGTTCCCTTGTAACAACCAAATTTTAACCATCTCACTTGTTCCTTACTGCCAAGGTGGGTGATTCCTACATCCATAACCCATTTGATTGGTATAAGGTAAGCATACCAAGAGCTATGCACCACATCAATTTTTCTTTGGGTGTGATGTGGGCACACTAAAATTGATACACTCCAATAGAATTAGGCGTGGAAATTCTGTGGCCTTCACCCCTGCTCAACATGCTTCCATTATTCATGAAATACCAAATTAAAAGCATCTTAAATGGCATGGAGAGTAGTGAGCATATCCAGTGTTCTCGCTGCGGGTAGTTGGCTTAGCAGTGCTCTTCTGCAACTCTTGACTTGGCTACTTTATGTTTCTCATTACTCTTCCAGAAGAGGTAGGTGTGGAAAATTACCTTGTAGACTTGAAATTTGTTTCATATGAAAAGGCAGATGGTAGATAATTTGAACACTTGCACCTTTTTGAGAAACTGAGCATTCAAGGAAAAGAAACAATAAGCCATGCAATCATGTTATGAACGGGTAAAGGTGGGAAAAATGAGAAAATGAAACACACAAAAGAAAATTTCAGCAGGGAGTCTCCTGTGCACAAACTATTGCAGTAAAGCTCCGCGGCAATTGAGGTTGGTCTCACACAAGGTGAACAAACTTTATGGTTATGGGTGGAGGGATTTCATAATTCTGATGCCATAGTAGAGAATCGTTAAGAGGGATTTCTTAGGGAGAAACTTAAAGAGTTAAAAGTTTATACATTAGATATTTCTGAGATATATAAACCTTTTCTACCTACAATCAGCACACCTGGACACCAATCCAGATGGTACAGTGGATGGGCCATTAACCAAAAGTACATAGATTGAAAACCTGAAGTCAATCATAGTGTGTTTGTTTGCAATTATACCTCCACATGCCTGTAGGTCCTTTGGCCTGCATGGAAGGGAAAGTAAGTTTTTCACAAATGCTTAGAAAACATTGGAAAAAATAGATGCGCCTTTAGGAGAACAGATAATCTACACCCCCTAAAATCACTCTGAAGTCTGAGCCTGGCAGCAAAGTATTCGTTACATCGTCCCAAAACTAGGCCCAATAGTTAATATTGTTACACTCACAATAAATGCAATTTATATTTAGTCGTCAACAAGATTTCTTGTATAATTGGGTTCATACTGTTGGTGCACTATGGCCAATCCAAGAAGTCCCGTCGATTTGATAATCAGGGTCAGATGGCCACCTACCTTTGACTGCAGATAGAAATAGTTTATACATATTTCTGCTGTATATTTAAACATATCTGATGCTTGATTGGTTGGACCATCTTGATTCTAATAATGATTAAGAAAACTTCCTAGAAGATATTATACGAGAATGACAAACAACTATTTGGAGACAAAGAAATGACAATTAAAATAATAACAATTCAGAAGAGAAACAGATTATGCAAAATATGCATATTATGCAGTGTTGTTCAGTGCTAGCATCTAATCGCTTTCCCTTTCTTTTTCCTTCATTTTTATTTTTGGTACACAAGCAGGTTGGTGATTAATGGGTTGGTGAATACGATATCAAACCTCCATATATCCATAATGAAAAATTCACACTTCTCTGTACTGGATAATTAACTGAAACTTGGTATGGTAAACCCTGTAGCCTGTAGCACTACTCCAGCATCTATTGTCACAAATAAAATTGATGTAGGCATTGATTTCAACTAATCAATGTCAATAATATCATTACAGTAGTACCGAGACACAAACCCGAATACTTGCATCATTTCAGATTTTAGTGAACCTATAAAGTTCCAACTTGAACTGCCATCTAGTGATGTTTCTTCATATTTCTATGGGTTCTTTCCCTTTCCTAGCTGGGTTGATCCTGAGGAATTATTTCTAATATTTTGTTAATAGGACTGATGTTGATGGGGAGGTTGCAAACCAAGATCTTCACCTTCCAGGAATTCTCCCAAAGTTCCCAGGACGTTTTTATTTCATGTTTGGAAAACCAATTGAAACAGAAGGTACGCCTTCTGAATGACCCAACTATCTAAATGCATATCAAGCGTCTTAAATTTTTCTTTACCTTAGATACATAAATCAAAGCTTTGAAGCTGCACATTCCTCTTAGTAAACTTAACTCTTTAAAATTAGACGTGGGCTTGACATTGACAAATATATTTTTCTATGTTATATTCAAAGATGTAATTATCTGGATGGTAAATCTAGGAGTATTTTATATGATTAATGACCTACAAGCACAATATTAGGATATGTGGTACACTACGATGGGTTGTTCAAAAAACAAAATACACATGGTGGGGATCGAGAAGCCCCATTCAATTCCTTCTAACTGAGAAACCCCCCAAGTAAAATACTTAACATGATATAGATGATGTGAACCATCCTATTTACTCCATTTTTTGGGTGGTCATCTCACTCTGTTGTACCTTATATGTGCGCTCATAAACTGCCATTTCCTATCCCATCCATAACATGCAAACTCTAGATTACTCCTTATATGATATCAGTTAATACAATTACAATATTATATATATAGAGAGAGAGAGAGAGACATCTAGCTATATAGGAGAGAATGGATTAGGTGTCCCCACTTATAGATTCCTGGATTTTTTTTTTGACCGTTAGATAGAGAGCTCCACACCAAGGTGAATAAATATAATATACTTTATCTATGCGTTTAAACAGCAAAGGTACATTGTGCAGCACTTGAATAAAAGCACACAGTATTTTTATACTCAGTATAAATATATATTATAAATGTGTATTTAATTTAAAGAGAACCCAAGAGGTTTTGTCATCGTATCCATTTTTGACAGCTACCCATGTCCAATAACTTTTCAGAAAGTATTAAGTGTCACTTACAGAGTTTAGGGTAATACAAAGTTAAAAGCATATAATTCGAGTACACACTATGCACCATCTTTTTCTTTTCTAATTTATTTTGTAACTATTTTGTGTCTGAAGGGAAGAAGCTGGAACTAAGAGAGAAGCAGAAAGCTCATGAACTTTATTTACATGTGAAATCTGAAGTTGAGAAAAACATTGCTTATTTAAAGGAGAAGCGAGAAAATGACCCATACAGGAATCTATTACCCAGGCTAGTTTACCAGGCCACAGAGGGCTTTACATCCGAAGTTCCCACATTTGAACTTTAACAACTTCCCATCAAAGGCGAAGTTCAATATTTGATATATTTTATAGAAACCTGTCGCATTCCTTGGGATACAGATGGCTTCATTTTATTATGTAAACAGTAGATGTAGTGGTAGACCACTATGAAGAGAGGAGCTACAGCCCAAAAATTGGAGCAATCAGAGAATCCCAGCTCTTGATCAGATTATTAGGGCTGTCAAATAGGTACAAGTTTTGGGTATGTGCCATGAAAAGAGTGGTCATCGTGAACTATAATAGTTACATAAATTTGCATGTTCATAATTTTTTCAACATGTGAAGGAAGTAATGATGTACCTGGGTGGTGATACTGATACCCATGGCATTACCATAAGTATTTTATTCGATGTTAGGCTAAGTTACAATGTGTTGCTCACCTCATATGGAGAAACATGCCATTTATTTTTCATGATTTATGTTTTTAGTATTATTTAATAGCATACTAAGCTGCGCACGACTCAATCTTGGCTGAGCATGTGTGGTGTACTTGGTGCCTATTAGATGCAAGGGGCATGGATTCCTTCCCAAATCTTGGCAGGTATGTCCGGTTTGCAATATATGTTGAGCTGCGCTTTTGTTTTAAGTATTAACCCCTTGTTTGGTTGCTAAGAAAAAGGTAAAAGTAGAGAAAAGAAAATTTTGAAGGTAAAATTTTGTGTTTTTACTTCTTTTTTTATTTTCTTTTTCTCTGTTTTCACATATTTTCTCGGCAACTAAACAGAAGGTAGATTTTGAAGGTGGGGGAGGGGAGAAAATGTAAACAAGATTGGAATGACAATTAAATGTTTGTGATGGAAGATCATATTATGAAATGCACATTGGAGATATATGTGATAGTATCTAATGAGAACAAACATATTAATATGTTTGGGGTATCCCAATCATATTTATTTTTTACTTTATTATTATTATTTTAAAGAAAGATGAGGTTTAAGAGTGTTTGTTTTTTTGTTTATTTTAGGGGACATCAAGTTATACCCATTCCAATGGCATCAATTTTATAGCTAGCATATGTAAAAAAAAAAACTTGAATTCTGATTTGTTGTTTTTTGATTTGATGTTGCAAAGCAAAAGAATGGAGTGACGGAGGATTTGGGTTGTGAACTCAAAATATTTGTGATAATAAAGACATTAGTGATGATGATGATCCAAGGGAATTCATGCGCGTGGAATTGATCTGATAACAGTCAGGAAAATAGTTACATATAAATTATAATTATCCATAATTATAACCTATCACTGCTCTAACCATAGTTATCCATTCTAATTTCTCTTTTAAGCCATCTTTTTTTTTAATGTTCGTGATCAAATAAAAGAATTTGATCATTTAAATTATATTAATCAACTAATGATGCTGTAACTCTTGGCGTATGATGGTTAAAATGTTGGGACCTATGTATATTTGCCTACATATTATTGTCGATACAGCATACTGGCTCATAGACAATTCCTAGTATCTAATCTGACCCACTCAATAACTGAAGACTTCCGAATCACCTGTTTTGAGTGCGTCAGATCATTCCCTTCAGCAATTTGCATTCGAATTGCAGTCTTATTAGTGCTTGGTAATGCAGTTTAAGCTGTATTGGGCTAATTTCGGTGCTTTAATGCCTTGAATCAAGAAAGTGAATAACATGTAATTTTCACCACCCCTGAGCTAATTTAAATCCCATTCGATGCAGATCTTTTCTATCTTTTTGTTAATTCCAGTGCAGATCTCAATCAACACCCATTGTTGGAACCTAAATCTCATATTTACTGTACCTTTGCGCTTAGTTTTATTCCGATTTGTTTAAAAGTATAAAGCAAATTATAAATACACGAAAAAAGTAGGGAGGAAAGATGATGTAATATATACAGCCATATGGAGATCCAGTACGGTTCAGCCATAAAGGAGTTTGCTGTGTGTCTAATCAC
The DNA here is from genome assembly GCA_015143295.1 of Tetracentron sinense. NCBI lineage: Eukaryota > Viridiplantae > Streptophyta > Magnoliopsida > Trochodendrales > Trochodendraceae > Tetracentron > Tetracentron sinense. Next base: position 35,901,330 of record CM026568.1, on the reverse strand, counting down.
ATCCGTCCTTCCTATGATTGATCAAATAGTGCCGTATAAACCTTCTCCAAACTAAGAGCTTTGTTTAAAGTTACCTGCTGAGATCAGCTTTCTAGATTTGTACCAATAGATAGATGATTGCAGCCGTCTGATGAGATGACTTCTTCTTTTCGCTCTTAAACCCTACTTTTCTTTACCATCCAACACCGATAATTGACTGAAGCGTAAGGACCATACGATCAGTGTTACATTTTTTAATCGAATGGGTGAGAACGGTGTGAATCGACTACAGCGTAATACCGTCACGAAATGTATGTATGCATGCATGAAGGGTTGGGACCCACAATTCAATGGCTCTCGAGTCTCGCTCTCGCCCAGACCTTCCAACTATTAAAAAAAAAAAAGATCTAGAAATTTGAAATCCGACGGCTGCAATCATAAAAATGGGGAGTTTTGATGATCTATGACTATGATGAGGGTGATCATCTGCAATGAGTAGTAGGGTATATATTTTCCGAATCGAGCTTCAACGTTACAAAAAGCACATCCCTCCTACGATAAAGCAACACATACATGCATGCATTGCCTATAGTACATTATATCTATATCCGCAAGTTTCCCACACCATAAAATAATCCAGAGAAGGAGGCGTTGGGGAGTATAGGAGCTATATATATATATATATATATATATATATATATATATATATATATATATATATATATATATATATATATATATATTCATCTATGCATGTCCATTCCAACATAACTTCATCATCAACATCTAAATACGAAAATCAAAAGCTACTCTTTAACTTAAACCAGAGACGTAAACAGCTTAACCTACGCCCCCCATTTTCTATTTTCTATATACCAGACGGACCAAAACCATCCTCGACCTAGACAACATACCATCCTCTCTTTTTCTACTTTCAGGTCAGGTCGGAGGTTCAAACCCTACCAAACCGACCAGAAAAAGAAAAAGGGAAAAACAGAAAATAAAAATGAAAAAGAGAAACTATAATCGAAGAGTAAGATCAAGGTTTACGCTATCAGCAGCTTCATTGGCGGGTAAGAGAGGCTCAGGTGTTGAGGCTGCTTGAAGGCCGAGAGGAGCTGGGCCGTAATGGGGTCGGAGAGGCTCGAACCAGTGCTCGAGAAATGGCGCACATGGCTCCGACGGAGGCTCTGTTTGGAGTCGGCCCAATCGTTCAGCAGCATAGCTTCTTCGAGCAGCAGCTCGCTCTCGTTTGTGAGCGTTCTGGTGACCGCCGAGAGCCTGAGACGTGTAGAACTTTCGAGAACAGTAGAGGCAAGGAAACATCCGGGAAACCAGAGGCGGTGGTTTTCCAGTGGCTTTTTCGGAGGGTGGTTTCAGGAAATCGTAGAGGCCGGAATCTTCCATTGCAGAGAGAGAGAGAGAGAGAGGGGGAGAGAAAGCTTCTGGTACTGTGGGTTTATATGGGGGTTTAAGGCGTTTGGCTACAAAAGCTTACACGAATATGATTGGTTGTTGATTAAATGACTAAAATACCCCGCATGGAATTATAGTTGAAATATCTTATATAATTTGCAAGAAATAGATATTAGAAATGTTGCGTGAGATAGTGCGTAAAGGTCTAGACTATTCCACATTTTGTAATTGGTGGGTACGTAAATTGATAGATGATAGATGGAAAAAAAAAAAAAAATTTAAAGAAAGAAATGGGATTAATTTTGAGCCTTGATGGTGTTGAAGAGGAGCTCCTTTATTTACACAAGGGCAGTGGTATGGTTGTAATTAATGAGGGAGGATGAAGTAATTTGCTAACACACATAATTACAAAATTGCCACTCACACAATGTAAAAAGGAGAGCTCCGCTCAACGTCATGAAGCAGAGACGTAAGCAGCTTAACCACAGGTATAGCACTATTCCTCATTTATTATATGTTAGATCCTTGATCCAATAATTTAATCCGGAAGCTAATGCTCTATAATTAGTAAATGATGATCTGGGGTCTATATAACTCAGGATCGGCCTGAACAATCAAAGGGTAATTAAACAGAAGAATATAGAAAATGTGGATATGTTGTCAAATGAGAGGGAAAGAGCGAAAAAAAAAAGCTATGAGTAATATATGAATTCAATGAGATAGTCCATGATAGAAATCAGAGCTAAAGGAATGAAGTCGAAAGTCTGATATCAATTTAGTCTAAAACAAAGTTTTAGACTGTATGAGGTCACCCCTGTTTATAGAGCTCCCGTAAGAAAATCTCTTAGAGCTGATTCATTTGCCACCTAAACATATTCAATTATAACTAACATGTTTAAGATGCCATGACCGAATACATCCAAACAAGTAGTTTTAAAGGTACTTCATAGGTTAAAGAAGATACTAATGTTATGTTAGGTTGTTGAGAAAATAGGTGAAAAGATGAAAAAAAAAAAAACTCCATTTCTGTATTTTCTCCAAATTTCTTTTCTTTTCCATGTTTTCACTTATTTTCTCGGCAACTAAACATAAGGTTAGGGTGTGTTCATTTGCCGAGAAAGTGAATGAAAGTAAAAGAAAAAGGAATTTTTTTATACTTTTCTTGCGTTTAGTAGTAAGAAACATAGTTTCATTTTCTTATATTTTCTCAAAATTGCAAACTTTCTCCCCCAAACTTCTTTTATCTTTATATAGTTGTTTTAGAAGAAAATTTAAGTTTCTTTTCTATTTCTTTTCTTTCACCTACTTTCACGTCAAACGAACACACCCTTAAGAGATGAGACGTCATCCCCTTGTGAATCTTTAAAAACCAATAGTTAATAAATTCTTTAATACCCTCAAAACCACAAGTTCCATACCACCCGAATATATTAGTATAAAAAGTGGCATCTACAAGGTGCTCATACACCTACCGAATGCCTTCCCAATTAGGGATGGCAACGGGCTAGGTTAAACAGGTAACCTACCCTGACCGCCCCCATTGGGATGGGTTTGGGTGGTTCATAAATGGGGTCAGGGCAGGGATGAGTAATGATGAGCAAACCCAACCCGAACCGGGTCAGGAATGGATTTAAGTTGTGCCCACCCTGCCCCGTTTATAATTTAGATGCATCTTTTGCTCTTAAATTAATCCAAAATTTACCTTAATATCTTACATATTATATAAAATATAGTTCCGACCCACCCTGTCTAGTGCTTAACAGGACGGGGTGGAACATGGACAGTACTAAGAAGGATTTTGATAAATTGGAACCACCTCACCCCACCCCGGGTTTGGGACAGAAAGAGGATAGGAGTCTTGGGTAGGATTTGGGGCGCCCAGCCAAACCCACCCCATTGCCATCCCTATTCCGAATAGAGAAATGTATGCACGGACAAAGACACCCCCAAGGCAGAACCCATATCCGTATCCACCATCATATCTCTAGCACCAAGTTGTTGGGAATAGAGAAGTTGGGGCCTTACTTTGCCTACAACCGACAGGAAAAGTATGGCAATTGTCCATCTAAGACCTTATCTGACTGCTGTCTTGATAGAAAATTGGAGAAACACATGCTCTTAAGAAAAAAAATGGTTCATTGTAAGAAAATTTATGATACATGGCAATCAAGCCCACTGAATTCCCGACTGAAGACTTATATACGCACTAATTCATCTTCGCCCACGGATCATAATTTTAGGATCCAAATTATCAGGCTAGCACTTATATGCATGTGATCAAAATCACATCTAACCTGACTAGATGGCTGAAGTTCATTATTTAACCTTTTTTTTTTTTTTTAGGAAGATAAGCTGGGATTAAGCAGATCCCTACCAGAGAAACATAGGTGAGATTCGATCGAGGGTCCCCAGTACGACGCCAAGGGATTTTACCAACTAAGCTAGCTGACACCTAGAGTCATTATCTAACTTGACTACACTAATTTGCACTAATTATCGTGGCAGCTTCTCAAATGACACAATCAACATTATTATAACTGTTTTGGTTAAGGGTACGCTTTAACCATGAGGGCATTCACTCAACCCAATCGATTGCCACCCTTCCTAATCTACTATAGTCACCTCGCAGGTTGACCCACCTAGGACTTAGGATGCAAGTTAATCGACCAAATGTAGTGCCCAGGTGGCCATCAATATTAACCTCTATTTTTGTGCATTTTGCATTTCAAAATTCTTATGTTACACAAAACAAATTAAATCACATATTCATGAATTAAATAGGCTTAATATATCTCCACTAATACTTTAAGACAAATTTTACAAAAAAATTATGAAATTTCTTCCGATTCCACAAAAGCTCAAAGAAGAAACAAATAACAATATTTTTTATTTAATAAAGATAAACAAGGATTTTGCTAGCTCCACTCTCTCCCATTTTTGCATACGCCTCAAAAGAGAGGGAAAAAAAGATTTTGGCGGGACCCATAGTACTCTCTACAAAATCTTTTGTTTTTTCTACTTTTGGATCAAGTACAAACGTGTAAGAGTGGGCAAGCACTCACCAAATAACAATGTGCAAAAAACAAAAAACAAAGATGAGAAGTTTTATTTTCTTCTTTTCTTATCTGAAGATTGTTCTTAGCAAACGATTTTCGTCTGATTGATATAATATTAATTTAAAGTTCTTCAGTATTTAACACTACTACATAGGCATTGCTAACCTCACCATTGACTGAATTGATGAGAACGTGTACGGTTTAAAATTTAAAATTTAGTTGAAAATACGGTTTAGAATTTAAGAAGAGAGGAAAGACCCAATTATTTAATCAGAGCATTAGAAAGAAGAAGAAGAAGAAGATTGAATGAAAAAGGAGAGGGGCAAAATGGTAAGTAAGAGGTTAGGAATCAAGGACGTGATCTGGGAAAGGACAGGAAGTGGAAATACTTGCCACTTTCTTGAGTGCAGAGGTGTTGTGTCGGACCGTCCGAAACGGGCAATCCGGCCAGGAGAGAGACGATACGAGAGACTCGGCGTTCTCATTTTTCTCTGGTAAATCAGATACGTCCGTATCGGCGAAAGGGACACGTATCTCCCTAGTGATTGGTAGAAACTGGGATGGCCAATCATGAAACGAGTTTCCCAGAATGGAGAGATATTCGGTCCCGAAGATCAGCGAGGGTCTTATCGCCAAAATGGAAGATATTGAGGCCACGTCGATGGGACCAGATGAGTCGGCTCGAACATCAAAAACGGGGACACGGCGATTCAGTTACTGCTCGAGAATATTTCCATACGTCGCACCATCTGCCTGTATCCTCTACTCTCACTATATCTGTAGCCTCTCTGTGTTTCCTCTAATGGCTTGTACTAGGATGGCTGTTCGAGTCTTCCAAAGCAACGTCTCTCTCTCTCTCTTCCATGGAAATACACTACATGTCCTCTTCTTTATAACGGCTAGCTTTATATATCTAAAACCTTATAAGGGATAATGTTAGTCTCAATCCGATAAATTAATCTAACTTTTAACCTTCTAACTTAGATAAATGATTACCCTCTCAAAATAAGTTATTTTTAGCGGGGTCATACAAAAGACAAAAAAACAATTTGTTTGATCTTTTCTTCTATACAAGGTAATTAATAGTTGAAACGAATGCTGCTAACGTACACTTCAAAACTTTAATGCTACTCGACTAAGATTTGGTAAGTGGAACTACGTAAAGAAACACTCCAAGGTTTGCACTTTGCACTATACTTTTAAGGGAAGTGACTGAAAACTCTCAATTGTACCTATTATGGAGAGTTAGGTCATTCAATTGACGATCTAATAGAGCCAAGTATCAAGTGGTGGCCATCATTTCATGCTTGTGAGCCTATGAGCCATTGAATTTTCAAGTTTGACTGCCCTGATCTCCTTAGTAGGTACTATCAGAGTTTTCAATCACTTTCCTACTTTTACTTTTAATAATCCTACTAGGAAATCTAAGCAGTAAAACACATTGAATTAGGTGATTGCACTAAGGCTTTGTCCTAGTGGTAGTGTATCCCTTGCTTTGGGAAGAGGTACCAGGTTCCATTTCCGAGATGGTGGGAGTTTGTATATACTCTTCACCCGCCCACTAACTGAACAGATACTAACTCCTAACCGGCGTTGCGGCCTAAACGTATATCTCGAACCAAAAAAAAAAATTTAGGTGATTGAGATCATTACATAATGGTGACAATTGTTACTAAAATGTGATATAGCAAAAGCAAAAATAAAAATAAAAAACAAGATGAGATAATACGAGTTTCAATACGGTTGTAGATTAAAAAAGACTTTAAAATAAAAAATAAAATGAAAATGCCAAAAATATGTTGGTGAGTGAAAGTTCAAAGTTTAATAGGTGCTTGCTCAAATCGACAAATTAAAAAGTGTGTATAATTTGTGTCATAGTATATACTAAGGTGGCGTTTGGTAACACTAATCTAAACAAGTACAGCTTATTTGAAAATTATGCTTAGTTATAATCCCCTCACCACGGGTCAGGACTATCGCCGGCCACATGCAGCTAACGGCCAGGATAATCCTGACCTAATGGTTGGCCACGAGAGGGCATGGAAAGTGGATCCCAAGACATCCAGATTTACGGCTCACCCCAAAGTTAATTAGATGTCTAAATCTTTTTGAAGTAGAAATTTTGCTTCAAAAAATTCTAGACATCTAATTATTCTTTAACTTAACAATAAAATCCAAATACATTCAATTTTCAAATAAGCTCTACCTAATTAGATTAGAGTTACCAAACACCCTCTAAGTCAAGGGCATTTAACAATTGTCCCAAATGCCTTTCCAACTTTAACTTGTTATAAGCCATACTTTAAAAATAAAATATTTTTATTTAATCTTTTAACACGTAACCTATTTAAAGTTGTAAATATATTATAATTGTATTTAGGTGCTTACCGTAGCCTACAACACTTTTTTGTTTTTTTTAATAGTTGGTAGAGATAATCTAAATACACACATGATCAGACCTAGAGTAAATGTTGAGGTGTCATAAGAGTAAAACCATTTACTCACTCCAAAAGGACATGACTTAAGAAGAGCTATGGAGCCGTATATACCATCCGTGAAGTCAAGTCATTAAGACAATGTGGGACTATACAAGCGGATTAAATTATTTTTTTTTGATAGTGGGTAAGGGATAATCTAATAACACATGATCATACTTGCAACACTTTGACCCAATAACAAAAATCATTTCAAAATAGGAATCTTGTTGCAGCAAAAGGAATAAAGAAAAAAAATACTATCCTTTCATGGGGAAGAAAATGAATAAATTTAATGTTCTATTATTATTAGATGGTACAATTTTTTTCTTTAAACGAAGTTATTTCAATAATTTTAACCCCGGTTATTTTAACCCCTTACTAACTCACTCACAGAGCCCCTTAAACTGTCATTTTAACCCCGGTTATTTTATTTATTTTTAACTCTTATAGTTAAATTTTGGGTGTTGCTACGAGCATCCCAATAATTTCTTATTATACACCGATATTCAAAAATTATATCTTTTATTTTAAGAATTATCTTTTCTTTGCGCACCCAAACCATCCAAACCTTTCTCCTCCAAAACTTTGTTCACAGATTTGCACAAGACCTTCTTCTCCAAAACTTTGTTCACAGATATGCAGGGCCTTCTTCACCCATCTCGTCACTAACCTCCTCAAATCGTTGTGACATTAAGCTCATGCCCCAACAGTTGTTCGCACTAGGATTGCACAGGCTCGATTTATTGATTGGGTGGCCATGGATTGGGTGCGTTGTCATGGGAGAAACGAGGAATCAAAAGATATTAACGGGGCTATGATGACTTAGATGGAGGAGCTCATGAGTGTTTTCATGGATGCCAATAAGCCCAAGTCATGTACTCCGGCGGTTTTAATTGGAATGACGCCTTCCAATGTGGGTTTTCATTTAGAGATCTGGTACTGTTTCATTGGCTCCAAATTCTCTTCTTAACAGCCACAGGGCATTTATTATGTTTACGACTGTTTAATCACCCGGAGAAACCTCACTCCATCATTTTGGGTGTTCTGTTCTGGTTGAAGACCTTGGGAAATCAATTTTCTTCTACTAATTTGTATAATCCCCCCTTGAACCCTTGAATGTTGAAAGATATATATATCACTCTTTAATCTGGTTCTTTTGAATGTATAAATTGTCTAATACTTGGTGAGTTATTTCAATTAATCAGTATACCCTTTTTCCTTCATTCAATGGTGTGGAGAAACCCTCTACTTCAGGGCTAGAGAAGCATATAGTTAGAGAAATGACAAAAAATTGTTATTTAATGGGTTCATAAACAAATCAACGAAATTGAATAAGCATCGCAGAGTTCCAATTCAAACGAAGGTTTGATGTATAGGTAGAAATTTTATAGGTACTTTTTTAGTTTTGGTGTCCTCATAGAATATAAGGTCTTTAATGGTATATAGTCAGTAAATTGCATGTTTGGTGTATAGTAAGCAAATAGTGGTGTGCTCGTAGCATAACCCCCCCAAAATTTCTTAATATATTTTTTATAAAAACCTACACCAGTTATAGTGTTAGATTTCCCAATTTCCAATAAAAGGAGGGACCACATACTGATGTTTCTTAAATACACAAAAAAGAACAAGGGTATATTAGTCTCATATATTTTTATGAGATTAATTTTGAGCCGGAGCTCTGCATCATGGCGTTGATGTGGAGCTCCTTTTTTAAAACTATAAATGTGGCATTTTTGTAATTATTGATAGAGGCTAGGGTAATTTTGCAACACATCATAATTACACATTTGCCACAGGATAGTGTAAAAAGAGGAGCTCCGCACAACGGTGCTGCAGAGCTCCTCTTTAAATTTAAACTGTATTTTTATATATAAAAAGATATTACACATATTTATGTCAAGCACTTTGTTATTGGACATGGTAAAATCTAGGAGTGTCAAAGGACTGAATTTGGGCCTCAAAACCCTCTTGTAAATGTGTGGCATGGGCGGGGCTATGCAAAAATCACAAAAATTCAGAATCAAGCCCGGCCCATTGACACCCCTTAGTAAAATCTAACACCATAAGCGATGTTAGGTACCTAATACAAGATTTGCTAGAGAGAGAGAGACAGGTGGGGGGATCAAGTCCAAATGAATTGATAAGAGCAGTTCTTCCCGGGTGGGAGGCCAAGTCACGGGACTCTTGGGCTGCACCAGATCTGAGCTATATCTTCAAAATGGTCGATCCCAGATCCCAAAATGTGTAGCATCGTATGAATATGCATTGCATTCCAAATTAGGATCGCAAACTGGCGGATTCGGGCAAGGTTTGAGCTAGCTTGGACCTATCCGATGGAAGAGCTTCGACCTGGTTTCAAAGCTCAAACCCATCCTCACCTCTTAGCTGTCAATCCACTAAACACTAAGCTTACCAGTTGCCATTCCCTGCCCAAGAAACTGTGAAGCATACACCAGGGTCAGAAAAACTGTCCATGGTTATATAACCAAGCAGCGCTGAAACTAAAGCTCGTTACATCTCTTCTAGTCATTTCTGTTTATACTCAAAAAGCATCCTGAGTCTAGACCTTCCTTCGAATACTATTCAGAGAAATGTCTATTTGTCGCTGAATTGAGATATAAAAAAACGAAGTTCATCCCTTCTATAGACTTTTTAAAGAAATGCCCATCCTATTTGTGTTGACACTACAGAACAAGACGAGGGACTAGATGGTTATAATGTTAGATACCATTGATTCCGAGCTTACCAAGTCTCCTAGATGGAATTGAATGGGTTCCACCTACTGCAGGTGCTCTACTGTGCTTTATGGAAGCAGTGCTGTCACCATTGATGTTCACTTATAATTTAATGGGAGCTTGACAATCCGGATAAAGAAACTAAATCATCAAATTATAGAAAACGGGTATCTTTACAGGTGGAATGGGGTTAGTGCCCCATCAGGATGAGATGACTAGAGACATGTATGCGTATGTACAGACCTGAATCTAGACTCCGAGAAGGAGACCGAATATACCTATCAGTTGCTGATGTCGAAGTATTTTGGATCTGCAGGAAAATGATAATCCACGTGCAACTGCCAAGACAAAGCAAGAAACATCATTAGACAAACGGATCAAGTAAAAACAGAAGCAAGGGTGTAGAACACAGCATGTAGAAGCAGTCAGATATACAACTCGGAACCTAGAAGCAGACTTAAGAGTGAAAACCTGTTGGATGAAAACAAAAGTTGAAATGGGTCAAATAATCAAAGGCAAGAATCGCGGGCTTTGGAATTTTTTAAGAGGGCATACACAATTAGCCAGCACCAGCCTTTGAACCATAAGTTTTCCTCCTCTTTTTCTTCTTATTTTTTTTTTAAAAAAATTTTCACCTCATTATTCAAGATACTACTCATAGTTTATTGGTTTCACTAAAAGAACTAACTTATTTTCGTAGTCTGCCACACAGTTGATCTGTATTAAGCACAGTTAGATGTACAAATATCTTACACTAGGATATTCAGTTGATCTGTCACTCTAGATCTTCAAGTTACACAGTCTCCCCTACACAAGATGCAAAACCTTAGTTCTCAATAAGGTTTGATCTTCCAAGTGAAGTTCATTCTCATCCACTGAGCTTATATGAGATGCGTACTTGAATGTGTTCATTGATTTTTAGTCTAATAGTTTGTCTATTGATCACCTTCTAAGAATTTGAAAGTGTGAATTTCAGTCCGGCTTAGTGTTTGTTATTCTCCTAGCCAATGTGATTTCCTGCAAACTACAGTTCCCACATGAATTGTTAAACATTACTTATAACTGGTTAAAATATATTTTCAATCAGAATCAACGCCCATGTTATGTCATACCCTATTGTTCGCCCATACAACCAACAAAATTTCACAAGAATCAGTTTCTTAAACCAGCTTTCTAAAACTATTAGTTTGTCTATTGATCACCTTCTAAGAATTTGGAAGTGTGAATTTCAGTCTGGCTTTGTGTTTGTTGTTCTCCTAGCCGATGTGCTAATTTTCTGCAAACTACAATTTCCACATGAATTGCCAAACATTATTTATTAGTTATAACTGATTATGATATATTTTCAATCAGAATCAACACCCATGTTATGTCATACCCTGTTGTTTGCCCATACAACTAACACAGTTTCCCAAGAATCAGTTTCTTAAAAGAGCTTTCTAAAATTATTAGTTTATCTATTGATCACCTTCCAAGAATTTGGAAGTGTGAATTTCAGTCTGGCTTTGTGTTTGTTTTTCTCCTAGCCGATGTGCTAATTTTCTACAAACTACAGTTCCCACATGAATCACCAAACATTACTTATAACTGGTTAAGATATATTTTCAATCATAATCAACACCCATGTTATGTAATGCCCTGTTGTTCGCCCATACAAAAAAAAAACAATTTCCCAAGAATCAGTTTCTTCATTGAGCTTTCTAAAACTAATTACAATTAGCTGCAACATATATGGGAACCAATGAATAAAGGTTTCAGTCTCAAGCCCTTAGTTGGTCGACATACTGTATGATCAGAAGTCAGCAGGGTTCCAAGTATTCTAGAAGTACATATCCAATAAACTAAATGAGAAACCAATGAATAAAGGGATCAGTCTTGACCCCTTAGTTGGTTGACATACTGTATGATCAGAATCTGAAGTCAGCTGGGTTCCAAGTATTCTAGAAGTACACATCCAATAAACAATTTAACCCAATGAATAGTTCCGGGAGAGCAATGTTTTACTAATCAGTTCACGTGACTATTTAACTAACAAATGGGAATAGGATCTGCCATGCAGAAAACAATTCTTAACCGAAAGATACTACTGCATTGATTAGGACATGCACCAATATGAACAAAAACTTTCACAATGAACAATGAAGCATTTGCTCACAACTGCAATTAATCCACCAATGAGGCTTATTGCTCTTACTAGTTCTAACGTATATCCACCATATATATCAAAGCAAAGGTTTTCAACATTGGTCAAAAAGCACATTAGAGCCATGTTAAATGTGAAAGTTAAAGCACAAACCTTTCCCTCATCAGCATCTGAATGGCGTTGAGGGAACACAACCCTCAAATCATTGTATAAATAAAAGTGCCGCTCCCCTTTATTGTCTGAACTGTTCCCTTGTGGTGAAGATAAAGGATCCGATTTGCACCTCTGGACTGACCTTGAACATTTCTTAAGAGAAGGGCAAAGAAAACGAAGATGAAGAGCATAACGCAGCACACCAGCACCCCTAGTATTCTCATTGGCCTTTGAAGAACATTGTACAGATTTCATGTCAGTTTCGTGGCTTGTAAGCATTGAGCTGTAATCCTCCTCACCAGTCCTCTGGCATTCATTTATGCTGAATTCATTCCCAGGTGAAAAGAACAGGGGGCCTTTCTCTCCCTTATTTTGGGCTTGACTGGACAGATTCCCAGTATATGCACCACCCATAAAATCTGAACTTTGATTTCCTATAGCTTTAGCACTCCGGTTCGTAGATCTCAGTGTATGTACAATGTCAACTCCATTTGAATTGGCCCCACTAAGTTGTATAGGATGACTTTTCTTTGAGACTGGAGTTGCCTTGGCCTCATTCTTTATGTCAAGTTCTCTGTGTCCTTTCACCGCAGTAGAAGTCGGCCCAGAACAGGCTAGAGTGACCTTTTGACGCAAGAATGTCTAATTCGATTTGGACAATGAGGAAGCAATACTGTCATTAACTAAAACTAGGTCCAGAATTTCACTTTCAAAATATATTTAATACAAATAAATGCATATTACGTAATAACAACAATACTAGAAATTGTTACTTGTTAGTTGATTGAAATAAACAAATCATCGCTTTAACAAACCATAAAAGGTCCTTGAATTTCTATGTACTTCACTTAGGCCCTCTTTTCTCTTCATATTTTCTTTCGTTTCTTTTTTTCTCCTTTTCTTTTGCCCTTATTTTCTTGTGTGTGTGTGTGTTGGCATCATCAACAATGGCTCATCCTCCATCCTCATGTTCTTGAAAGATTGAAGACAAAGGTTCTTGACCTAACTTCTCATAGTTTCTCAAATTTCTCACTAGAGAAATTGTTTTCTCGTTTTAATTTTCCTTTCCGTAGCAGAGGGATGTTAGGGTATAGCATTCGACCCTCTACATAACAGAGAAAATATTTGTATGTTTGGCATAATCCACAATGGCTCATTCTCCATCCTTAAGTTCTTGAAAGGTTGAAGATAGAAGTTCCTGACCTAACTTCTCTTAATTTTATTAAATTTTTTACCATTCATTTGTTTTCCCTTTTTAATTTTCTTTTTCTTAGCAGAGGGATGTTAGTGTACAGCATTCAACCCACTACATAACAAAACCGAACACTGGAATTTCCACAATGCTTGAAGCTTTAATAATGTGTCATGCAGTCATCATCTTTGTGGACAATCTTGACGTGATAAAGCTCAATGGCACATCCTCTGAGGTGTCCACAATCTCTACTCTTACTAGAAAACCAAACAATGAAGAGAATTCTTCATAAAACTACTACAAACATCTTGGAATATGACCATGGAAATAATCTTAAAATGACAATTTTAGATGGTCTTTAGGTGCAAGAAAACAGGAGTGCCTGAAAAAGTGGGTCCTTGTTTTTGGCCGTTTGCCTCACTGTATGGACAGTGGACGAGGAAAGGCAGGCACATCGCACATGAAACTTGACCATGAACAGAACTTATTATCCTGAAAAGGTGCCCGAGAAAAAAGATATGGTCGCCACTTCCCAAGGACAGAAAGGAAAAAATTCTCGAAAAATGATTCCCTTGGCTATGGACCCAAACACCCTCTTAGTCTTAGAGGTTATATATAGTAAATGTTAATTTGCTTAGATTATTGTCAACACTATGAGGTTTGAATTGTTATGTGTATATATATATATAATTTAATTATTTTTATCGCCTCAGCAACGCCCTGCCAAGGCATTGCCTAGATGCCTTAACTACACTAGTTAGGCTAAAGCATCTAGTTCCATAGCTTCAAAGTCTAGATGTGTTTTCCCTTGGATTTTGGGACACTGCTTTTGTTTCCAAATATAGAATGAAAGCTCTTGGATGCACAACTAGAATCATCTCTTGTCGGGGGAGCTAATAATGGTTGATTGCTAATGTTAGTAATTATTACTAATGGGTTTGTAAAAAATGATTAGGAAGGTATGAAATATTATTGGTCCAGGGAGTGTGGGGGTTTGAGGGCGTAGCCCTCCAAATTTTTTTTTGTTTTTTGAAGGTCAAGTTCGTGGGCCATCTCGTCATCCGTTTGTAAATAATAATTTTATTATAAAGTTAGGGGCAGCTGCTTCAATTGGGACTGCTATTATTACTATTAATTTAGTTTTTTGTTCTCAAAAGTTCAGGAGGGCTACAGCTCCCCGCGGCTCCGCTCCTATAGTATCAACAAAAAATTTTGTTCCAAAAGTTTAGGGGGGCTACAGCCGCCCCTGGCTAGAATTACATTGAACTCCGCATGTTTTGGTCCTTTTGAGCAATGGCCAACCTAATCGATGGACTAGCATTTCAAAGGCCCGGAAATGACCACGTTGTCACATGTATGGATCCGTGTTACCTACTTTTGAGTGGTCCGGCCTTTGAGAAAATTACACCATGCATACAAACAGGTGGGGTAACTTTAATCTCAGGAGTAGAATATCTTCCTGATATATACACACGTGCTTGTATTGTGTCTATATGTACGTATATGAGTATTACTTCCTATGCATCTTTTGAGAAGAAAGTTGAGGTCTAGGTCTAGGCTATCTTTTTTTTTTATCGGCAATGCATATATTAAAATAACAGACAATAGAGTACATCTCAGATAGAACAAAGGTTCACAATGAATATGAACCAAAAAGAAAAATGACTAAACTAAGCTCTATCAGATAAAAAATAAGGGGCAAAGACATGAAAGACATGAAACAATAAGGTAGTCATAACCTAATAAACCAATTCTCCTCAAAATCCTTCTTGATCATAGTTGCCGGGAAGCTATGTACAAGGTGGGAAGCTCGCTTCCTCGAACAAACTCGCTTCCTAGGAAGCTCGTTTCCTCAAATAGACTCTCTTCCTAGGAAGCTCGCTTCCATCACGTCTCATCTAGTAGTCAAAGGAAGTTGTATGCGTGAAGTGATGTGGTAGACCACAATCTATAGCCTAGGGTGTAGATTTTAAGCTAGTATCGTTGGTTTGAAACTTAAGGCACCTACTTTTCCACAAAAATCTCATGTAAGATAAAATCAAAGGTATAACTACCCATTAATAACATAATGAGAATAAGGAACCTACATCTCATTTCTCGCTTCCCATTTCCTAAGGTTTTTTTGAGTCTTGCTTCCCGCTTCTCGCTTTCGCTTTGCTTCTCGTTTTCGCTTCTCGCTCTGGTAACTATGTTCTTGATAGCACACTAAGAATGAAGGAACTGACAAGCGTTTCAAATAGACACGCTCCTTGGTAGAACCTAACCCATCAAAAATTATTTTGTTCCATTCATACAAGATAGACCACCGCATAGCTCTCAGTAACATAACCCATAACACCGAACGAAATCGATAACCATCCAAATAAGGAATCCTGAAGAACTAAGAAAGATCCAAACGATCCCCAACCAAATAAGGAATTGTCCCCACATGGCAGAGGCAAATGAACAGTGTAACAACATATGGTCCACCGACTCCTCCGACCTAAGGCACGTAAAGCAACGATTGGCCAATATTTGCCCTTTATTTTTAAAATGATCGCAAGTGAGTATCTTGTCCAATGATGCCAACCAATGGAAGAAAGACACATTGGACATAATGTCTGGATTCCACACAAACCAATAACGAAAAGGCGAGCTAGGACTGACTCGCAAAGAATGAATGAAAGGATCTCCCTGTAAACCGACCTTTGGAGTCCCTAGACCATAACCGATTGTCTTTGCACTAAACAACAAGTGACAAATGGTTCAATAGACGAAGGAGGTCATCTACCTCTCAATTGTTGAGATTGTGTCTAAACCTAGGGGTCTAAACGACAGACATGACGACCTTCTCAAAACAAGAGGCCACCGATATACTCCTATCAACCGATAACAAGCAGAGATTCCCAAAATCTATTTGGAGGGACCTTGGACTACACCATAAATAGTCCACAAACCTGACCTCCAAACCAATGCTTATCCTGAATCTAACATTTCTAGAAAAGTCAAGCTGGAAGTTCAGGATAGCTTTCCACAAACCCACACCATAGGACACTTCACCTCTTTTGATTCCCACTCATTTTTCATTACAAACTCTGAAATGCACTAAAATACAACAAAGTGAAAATCAGAGTACGCATGAATAAAATAGAGAAGAATCAAATGCAGATAAGATGGCCACATGTACTCATTTCTCATTTCAACTTTTAGTATATCGCTTGCTCTTGATTACCGTTTTTTTTTTTTTAAAGATAAGAGGACCACAACCTGTCAAACCAGTCTAAGTTACTTCATGAATTGATATAGCTGTGTTAGAAACCCGTTCAGTGCATATTGGCCTACCTTCAATACAACTATTAGGTAAAACTTTTGTGATGTGAAAAATAAATATTGGGAAAGTTTTGAAAGGAAGAAATCTCATTATTGCTCAAAATCTCCAACCTAATTAATTTAGAAAAATCATGTAGGTTCTTTTTCCAACATACCTTGGTACCAGCTGGCATGTCACTCAAATCATAGTTGCAAAAGAAAGTGTGAAGAGGAGTCTTTTCCGGATTGCTAAGGACCTGTACAAAGCAAATCAGTTTGTCAGTAGACGCCATTTCTTAGGTCATATGATCATATTCCCCACATGATATCCTTTAAAGATCTAAAGCTGAAACTTTAAAGCTCCGGATAAAAGTAAAAGTTCTAATAAATTAATCGGTGCAGGCACTTAAAAAAAAAAATTCCCTTATTCAATATAACAAGTTTGCCAGAAAATTACACCTTATGGGCACATCATAAAACCATGGACTAATTGTTATGCTGCAACTCAGCAGTCAGCATCCCAGGAAGGTATCACATTAAGCATGGACATGTGATTATGGACAAGAAAGGGAGAACATAAATTAGATTCAAAACCAAGAAAAAGATCTTCAAGTATCATACTGTAAGCATTTTATATACAATCTAAAGATGATAAGCTTGCTATCTCAATCCACATTAGCTTGCTCTCTATTGAAGTGTAGTGTTAAATAAAGTTAAGATGTTTAATACTTTTAACTAATTTTTTTCTCCAAAAACAGATGCTCAGTACACTTATCTTATTTTAAACTAAATATAGAGTTCCGTATTATTTCAGACGCTTCCAGAAAGCGATAAAAAGGATTCCTTTTAAAATAATGTAAGATATAATTATTTATATGATAGATATCTTAATGCGCCATATTGATATAAACAAGACCATACATGAGTGTGATGTTGTAATTGACACACAGAAACTCTATTGGGAAAGGAAGATATCAGAATCAATAAAAAAATTCTACTATGTGTCATGGAGCTAAGGTTAGAAAGCCAAAAAGAAAAGGAAACCTGGAGGTCTTGTACCCAATCCGGTGGAGAGTCAAAACCAACACAAATACTTCACATATTACAAGAATCAGTACTACATAGATATGGCAAATACTGTTGCAAAATTTATCTCGTAATATATGAACCAGAGTGTACTGACTTGTATGTGAATTAGGTTTGCTAGTAGCAATGTTTTGGCACTTCATTCCCGTTTCTAACACCAACAGGCAACAGGTGAGTTTGTGTATGATCATCAGTTCAAGAAAAAGTGCAGAATAAAATAGAATTTCAAATAATGTTGTGAGTTGTCAGAAAGGCTGCATAGGTTCAGAACACAACTATGAACAACTAAAATATCTCCCTCATTAGTAGGACAGTATTATGACACTGGAAACTGATATAGTGATATTGCTATTGCCAGAATGAGATTTCTAGGAAAACTAGTACAATTATTTGTAATTATGATTGGGAAATAATAAACAAACAAAATCATTATGGGTGAGTACAATAGTCACTGTACAAACAGATGCTATGGAGGATACCAGTGGGATGTCATTGCATGGTCGTGCGAACATCTTGTGGCACTCAATAAGGTTTCATGCTTTAACCAAAAATAAACAACTACAATGCAACCAAGTTTTTGCACAACTCTAACAGGCTAACTAAGAGGTTCTAGAAACATGTGATATATACTCAAACAGTAACTACATTTAACTGCAGGTAATAAATTTTCTAACACAAGTATATTGGATCTTCGAAGTACAAAATTCTTCTGATGCACTGAAATTAAAATGAAGCTCAATGTATTATTCCACAGAAATCCAAAACCATGAGTTAATGAGCCTAGCTTACTTTATTTATAGGTTGTAACCAATCAATTATGAGGCTAAGAAACCAAGTACCAGTTGTATGCGCCCTTTCATAGGAATTCGCAGGCGACTCTTGGTTGCTCTTGAATCATCAATGCTAATGTTTCGCTTCATTTTTGGGCCTCTGCAGTTGTTTGATGGAAAATTCCCAGCAAGATCTATCGATGCATAGTAGAGTAAGTAGTTATCTCCATCCACACTAGTTACTGCAAACGGAAGTTTCTGAGATGGCGGCGAGAAGTTCCCTCCAGTAACATTTAGAACAGCTAAGAATCCATCAATTCTCTGCACAAATAAGAAGCCAACAATAGAGAGTTAAGATTAGCATGAGATGCCTATTAACTATCAGTGTAATTTTGAGGCGGATCTGAGAGCTCCCCATTTTAGTGTAAGGGCGATTACAAATAACTCTCTCCATAATTACAAGATTGCCACACCTTTACACTAAAAAGGGGAGCTCCGCTTTTCCGTCGTGAAGCAGAGCTCCACTTTGTATTTAAACTCGTTAAATATATAGTCTAGGGATCATAAAAGGACTAGACACAAGAAAGACTCCCATATTACAAAATATAGATACTAACCGAACTGACTTTTCCAGATGAGAACCGACCAGACAATAGGGATTCCTCAAACGAACCAACCAAAGACCTCCTAACAGGAAGTCCACTCAGACTTCGTACTAACTTGATGCATTGGGGTGTAGGGGCAGAATCAGCACCCTGATGCTGACCCATCCCAATGGTACTTTCAGAGGAAAATGGATCAAACTCTTTCTGCAAAAGATCAAGATCTTGAAATGATTTGCTCGCCATCCTAAATTCTTCTTCTTCCGGGGTAGATAAAATTCCCGAGACAGTTCCATCAAGTGACTGTTCCATATTCTTTAAAGTTAAATAGTCCTCTTCTATCTCTTTCCTGGCATCCATGCGTAGTCTTGCAGTTTTCATTCTTTCAGAGAATTTTGGACCAAGAGGGGACAAAGAGAGAGGAGGCGAGATCCCCTTTCTTGGAGATATTGCCATCGCCCCAGTTCGGGTTCTTGCCTTACCAGTTTCTCCAAAGGGATCAAGTCTTGGTGAAGATAAACAACAATTGTGAGGTACTGGCTCCTTGTTCTCAAGCAAAGGGCCATCAGTGAATAAAATGGAGTTTGTGCTACAATTATTGTCTAGAATGTTCTTCCATTCTGGAAAGGTAGATATGGGAGTGTTAAAATAATTAGTGTTGCCAATATTAGCTTTCTTATGGTCTTGTGCCACAGAGACACTAAAATTATCACCCGCGGCTGAGGAATCGATCAGACAAATTTCACCACCGATGTCTAGGGGATCCCCCTTAAATTGGTTTTGGAAAAGCATACCATTCAAAGGGGACAACCTCTTCCTGACTAGTGACCCACTGGACTCTGTTTCATTACCAGTGATACCATCCAAAGCAGATGAATGAAAATGATCTAGTGAAATTCCATCCGATTCACCATCAAAAGAATCCAATCCACCTGACTCAAAACCCACAATCCTTGAAACAGGATTCTGAATATTTCGCCCACTTCTAGGAGTGAACCAACCAGTTTTTTCCGTGGAACCAATCTTCAACCCATGAACATTGGACACACCATCCACGGTGTCTTTATATTTAAATAGACCATCTGGGCCCTTCGCAAGCTCTAAGGTGGTTCTCCTCTGGAAATTTCCAAAAGAGGAGCACGGAATATCCCTTCCCATTCGATTACTCGTACTTCCACCATGCATTCCATCCAAATCACAGCTGCTTACACCAGAATATCGAGGCGGGCTTTGCAAGAATGTGCTCAATGATGCTGCAACTTCATCAGCAATTTTGCCGGAGGACACTTGAGGCAAGCCCATCGCTAAGGTTTCCAGTAAGTAATGAGGACAATCTTAACCTCTCTAATATCCAGTTGTGCTCTTTTTCTACTCTTGCATATTCTCTATACTCTGTTATCTCCTCAATTCATCTTTAAGGGAAAGAGAATATGCTCTCATGTTCCTAATGGTCAAATGGAATTCAAGTTGCCCAATCCCATCATTGTCACTGAAGAGCAATAAAAATAAAAGAGTTTCCTGATTTCTGATACACTTCAAATAAAAAGATGTGATTCTAAACAAAACAAATGACAGAGCTTAATTTAGAAGCTTCCACTATCTATCAAACAAATGCATCCTCATTTTAACTACAATTCCCTCATTTGATGTGAGGAGAAACCCAAGCACAGACTAAGAATTAAAACCAAATGGGTAGGACATGGCTTCTGGCCTCCATACCAGCAAGCAGTGAAGCACAGGTGGTTTATGGTGGCTCAAGGAATCAATGCACAAGCCTGAAATGATATTCAAAAGAAAATCAGTCCCTCCTAGTTTGGAAAGATACAGATAAGAAAAAATATGAGAAACAGTTGCAATTTTCACGTCCTTTTTGTCTAATTAATAGAACCCAGAAGATATCACCCTTGGGATCTGTCGATTTCCATCAATAAAAAGCCAACAACATGTTATACCCTTCAAAAATTAAAATAAACGGGCATAAATTATTGCAAAGCGTTGCTATTCACATTTTTATCAACAACAAAGACATTTAACTATAAATAAATATCAAAAAATAAAAAACCATCTTCTACCGAGGATTACCAATAGAGAAGAAACGCATTATGCATTTTTTTCTAAAGGAAAGTAAGCAAACAACATGCAATATACCTCAAAATCCATCGATCTGAATAAGATTTCTCAACAATCTAGCCATCAAAGCTAACATATTTGATACCAATTCAACAGAAAAGCATCAGAACCCAAACTGATTCCTTAAGACAATCAACAAACACAGAAGACGCTCCCTCAAAAAAAGGTTACTTGTACGGCACACATTCACCAAAATCCCTCCCACTTTCCTTCTTCATCACCATCAGAACACAAGGATCTAACCATTTCCCATTCAGAAATCCATGAAAACGTGCAAACTTCATCAATAACTCATGAAAGCATTGCAGAAAAACAAAGGCGATAAAATCGAAGCTTGATCATCAAAATTCAAACAGGGGAAAAAAATCATATATATAATATACAGAAATCCAATATTAAGATGCATCAGGAAAGCTTCAGATCATGGTATATGATGGATTAGTCATGTCCGATTCTCAATCGCTTCTAACTTCTGATCGAAATTAGCAGAGATGATTATGAGAAAGAGAGAAGACTACACCTAATTTATGCTAAGCTTTTCTTCTTTTTCTTCTGCGACGAGGTTCATCTGTTCTTCTTTTTGCGGTTCTTCGCAGTCCCATCTCTCTCTTTCTCTCTCTCCCACCTCTCTGTTTATATCCCCAAAATATTTGCGTCACCCCATGGAACCAGAATTTTCTGGCTGTACTTGAAAACCACATGCTCCCCATTTTTTTTCTGTTTTTCATTTGTTTTTCTACCCTTTTTCTATATTTTCTACCCTGTAATACTTATTCAAGTTGCGGCTCCCTTTCTTATAACACTTCTCCCTCCACGTACGTTTTGAAGACGTAAAACTTCCTCCCCTTTCTTTCAAAGACGGATATGTCCTCCCTTTGTACGCAAGTGTGAGGGTGGGGTGGGATTTCGTCTGCCCCTCGCTCGTCAAAAACCGTTTTGACCCCGTCCCTTTAACCGTGGTTAAGATTTGTCCAACAACCTATTTTTAAAAATATATTTAAAAATTTAATCTTAAAAGTTAAAATTTCTTAACCTGAATTAAAAACAGTTAAAGGGCTGCATAGGCAGACGGATTTGGTATAGAGAAGGCCACACCAACTCTGATGCGAGTGAGAGTGCTAGCTTTAAATTTTACTTGTATTTTAACAAACATAAAAATAAATTATTTTCTTATTTCGTATAATAAAAGGTAATGCTAACTATAAGTCACTTTTTTTTTTAAAAAGACAAGATTAATTTTCATCTGGAAACACCCCGCCTCTTGCGTGAGTGGTAGAGGTGTGGCCTACCAAGGGGAAAGTCAGGAGCTCTAATCACCCGTGTACGGGCAACAAGAGCTCCACTGCCCAAGCTAACTTCTGACCGACTGACTCTACTGACGTAGGTAAATGATATCGACTACCAAAAAAAAAAATCATCTGGAGCTCTGCTCCACGGTGATGAAGCGAAGCACCCTTTTTTATACTAAGTTCATGGCACGTTTGTAATTACTAAAAGTTACAAGGATAAATTCACAACACATAATTACATGATTGTCATTGAGATAATGTAAAAAGGGGAGCTCCTCTCAACACGGTGAAGCAGAGCTCCTCTTTGTATTTAAACTGTGAAAAAGACATGTATTATTTATTGTCTTCAAATGAGATAAAGACACGTATTTTGAACAAACACATGTTTTTCTCTTTAAAAAGTGATCCTTAAGAGAAAGTGAACCTAGTAATCTTTAAAAAAATAAATTATTATTTGTCATTAAAAAGTATTTGACTATTACATTTAGAATGAGTTTTAATTATGCACAGATTTCAAACTCTCAATACACGTGCAACACCAATCGTTGTTATCGGAGGCGGAGTCAGGATTCTCTTGCAGGGGCTAACAATGGGGGCTTCCAGGGTGTAGTCCCCTTTTTTTTTTTAAGGCAAATTCATGGGTCATTGTGTGTTTGTGTTCATTTGTAAATAATATGATTTTTCTCAAAAGTTTCGGGGGGTTAGAACACTCGTCGTTTAACTCTGCCCCCTCTCGTAGGCTAATAATATATATTATAGTAACAAAAAATTAAATTTCAGGGACTAGGACCCATATGGCTCCATATTAATTGCTGTCATTCAACAGGTTAAGAAAATAATTTCTTTTAAATTCGAGAGGTTAAGAAAATAATTTCTTTTAAATGAGGAAGTCATGAAACCAATATGTTCAAAAGGTAACATTAAAAAAAAAAAATTAACATATGTCAAAACCACAGTGAGAATTTGAAAATTTACTTATTGGACTAACATTTTCTATTATTAAGGAGTAACTAATGGTTGACTAACATTAAGGATGTCAACTAATATAATAGTATCCATACTCGATTTGTATTTGAATTCATTACTTGAATAATTATCATATGTATGTGAGGAAGTGAATACAAATATTACTTTTACAATCCCTTCAAGATCCGGATATGAATTCGTATATTGATATGTTTGATTCAATAAATATCTTATCCAATATACAACATATTTCTATAAATATGGATAATACATTATAAATCTATAAGACTAAATACTCTTACTACTATATATTGTTAAGTAATTATAAGATATTAAATTGTTCTTTCAATATAAATAATAAATAAAATAGTAATTTATCATTTTTATAATATTTGTTTTTGGCATTTTTTCTTTCTTTAATATTTTTTATTAAATAATTCAAATATTATTTAAATTTGGATTTTTTACTCAAAATCAAATACAAATACTTCATTTTAGTAATCATCGAACATTTAATCAAATATTGGGATATTAATTTAATTGGAATATGGACATACCACTGTCCGCTTCAAAATAGATCAATTTACAGCTTTAAACAAAGCTAGTATTCCCAATATTCACAAAATCTTTTCCTAGCCTTGGATTTTCAATAGCACTATCCATAGATATGCTATTCGGATTTCACGTTATTTATGTTATGCTCGTTGAATCTCTCCAGCTTAGGTCGTTGGAAATTAAGTGTCCCGTGAAAAAAAAAAATGAAAAGTTATTTTTTGTGGTTAACTGCAGCCAAAATTTATAATGAATCCTGTATTTTTTATTTTTGTGCGTGTAGAGTCATATGCGTCAATTACACTATATGCACAAGCATGGTGTTTCTGAGTAAAACACACAAAACAAAATTTATTGTCATGATTTATTGAATTTTTTAATAGCATCCTTTGTAGAGGTACATACTGTATTATTGTTCATACGGGTGAGTCCATACAAGAAAGTTCTTGTAAGGTGCCTCCAATAGATGGGTGTAGGGCGGTCAATTGGTTGAGCCTGAGCCTGAGCCTGAGCCTGAGCCGGGATGGGATTTGTCCAAGCCCAGCTCAATGTTTGTCCCAATGTTACCTGGTTCGTCGGTTCTCTCGGTTCAAATTCAGGTTCGCGGTTCGCAATTTGCCACTCTATAGTGAACCTAATTTGCTAGGGGTAAGATGAGATAATTCGTTTTTCGGTTCACTTAGATTCTTTAGTTTGGTTCGCTAGCTTGGTTCGCAACTTAAACATGTAAAACAAAATATCTACATCTTTTAAGCATGTACACAACATATTACAAATACTTATTTGAAAAATAATAATTAAAAATATCTTTTTATGAACAATTTGTGAAATCAAAGTATAAATTTGCCGAACCTAATAAAAAATATCAATGAATTTGAATAAAAAATTAGACAAACTAAGATTATTTTGAAACCACTATGTGGTTTGCTCAATTTCACGAACCAGACCGAACTGAACCACGAACCAGTTCGGGTTGGCTCGGTTCGCGGTTCGCTCGTGGTTCGCTCGGTTTGCGGTTCACTATAGCATGTAGCGAACTTGGTAACCCTGGTTTGTCCACGCCATCCTCACTTGTAGGGGTTCAGCCTAAGCCCTACTCTGAGGATCTAGATTGGGCTTGAACTTGGAAATAAGATTTTTTTTAAAATTGTCATGATATGTGTCGATTTTTTTTCTAAACCACCATTGGCTACCAACATCCTTCATTCGGGCTTAGGAACGACAATACGACTCAAAGAGTAGCACAACGGAGTTAAAGTTTAAAATTTTGTTATTAAGGAACTGGCAAAAAAAAATTATTCTTAAATAAAAATAAGAGTTTAGAACATATTTAAAGTTTAGAGTATTCGGGTTTATTAAGTGATAAAGTTTTAAGGTTTAGAATGGGTGCAATTTTTTTAGGAGATAATCCGTGTTTATTTTTGCTTTATGAAAAATCTTAATAGAGATGGGTGTAGGGTTTGTTAGAGGTTTAGGTTGAAAAATCACAATGATTTACTCATATTAAGGTTAGGATTTATAGCTTACTAATTAGGATTTCTTACGCCTTATAGTTATTGATTGATTATAAATTTCGATCAATGACAAAATTTTGAAATTGATAGTCTTATAAGGCTACAACATAGATTATGTTACTGGTTACTACATTAACCAACTTATGACTAAATGAAGAAGATAGAATATACAAAAAATAAAAGAAATAATAGCAAAATTACTACCATCACAATATATATTTCATTAAAAGATGTTATTTTAAGAAATAAATATTATATTATATATATTAACGAGAGCCGGGCTTTAAAGGGTGTTGCCCAAGCCTAACCCTACCAGTGGGCCTAGTTTTTTTGCCCGCTTGAGCTTTGTCGAATTTATGAGTGATGATGAATAAAAATAGTTGATTTTGTGAGCTTTTACAAGTGAGGTTAGGTACCGTCACAAGAGGCAGCGCCGGATTATCACCATAAATGATTGCCATATTGGCGTTTAGTGGCTTGCCTGCTATTTCACCAATAAAAACTCAATTGGAAGTTTTTCTCACCCTTGCCTTTTTTTCACCATGCTAGCTCCGGGCAGGTGTGAATCCCATGTGTAGATAAGGAAAGTTTATTAAAACAAATTGATGAGAGTAAGTTCGTGTTTTAATATGAGGAGGAGCTCCGAGAGCCTTGAAGGGAGCTCACTTTTTAGCCTAAAATTGGTGGCAATTTTATAATTATGAAAAAAAAGGTTTTTTTTACAAAACTATTACTATCAATCTCCACAAGATTGCTACCATATGATGATTTGAATTTAAAAAAAAGGCCTGTGTGTTACATGATAACTTTTCTACCAAAAAATAATAATAACTTGACGCAGCTCATCTCATATTATTAAATACTAGTGGGCGGCACATGCGATGTACGTGAGAGAGAGGGGAAGGGGAGAAAGACCAGGAAGAATGATTCTAGTGAGTGAATTTTAAAAAAATATATTTTAAAATTTTAACTTAAAAAGATAGAGTAGTGGGTTGAAATCACCACATAACACGTCTCTGTTTTTTCTCTTGAAAAATAGTTACCACGTAGAAAGGGTGTGTGTCTTCGTTGAGAGACCAAGTAGAAAGCATGAGAGAAGATAATGATAAGGATTTGAGGGAATCGTGGAGATATTGAGGAATTATTGTTAGTTGTAGTTTATGTTACGTCAATACCCTTACTAACTTTTCTCATGTAAAATAAGAACATAATATCTAACTTTTCTATATGGAGTTATGAGCAAAATAAGAATAATATAAAAAAAATCATCCTTACTAACTATAAGATATCATAAAATTGAGACTCATTAGGAATATTAGAAAAAAATAACCATCTTTTTAACCTCACTTCTCTCATTATAATAGTAGAGAAGATTAACACAATTTCTGTATGTGAAATGACCTAGACTTTAAAACTCTCAAGTGGAGTGGCATGTGTCACTACTTTTCAATATTTTTTACTAATTTATATATCTTTATCTTTACTATTATAAAGAGGATGGCATGGGTGTCCACAACATTGATTGAAATAATTTGTATACCTAAAATACCCTTAAGGTAATGAATGTAAAGAAATGTGTATATGAAATTTTGTATAGGCCTGCAAAGTTTCCCAAGGATGATTTTATCATTTCATCCATTTTCCCAAGTCAAAATCAATCTGTCACGTTAGAGACCAAATCACACCAGAAAAAAAAATCGCGATTGAACTTGAGGAGAGTTCAATCACACCCACAAGTCAACATGTGTCCCCTTTAATCCTTACTAACGGTGGTTAAGTTTCTCTAACCCTTATGTTCCATATTATAACCTTAGTTTTTTGAAAAAAAATATTTAATTCTAGTTAAGAATTTTTAACCTAAGTGTTAACCACAGTTCAAAAGGGTTAAAATGAACACGTGTTCAGCTGTGAGTGCGATTGAACTCTCCCTGAGTTCAGTCACAATTAGATGTGATTTGATCTTTTATCTTTCTTGGATCACAATCAATAGAGATTGTATTTACCAAAAAATAAGGTTGGGATTTAACCGTCCTCCGAGTTCAATTGCACTTACAAGTCAACACATCTCTTTTAATCTTTATTAGTTTTGGTTAAGATTCATTAACCTTGAGATTCAATAATATAACCTTGTTTTTTAGGATTAAGTATTATGGTCATGTCCTTTTATTATTAAAAAAAATATTATTTTTTTTGTCATAATGTCCCTAATGTTATTTTATTAATATATAAAGCAATATTTTCATAATCAGAAATCAATATTTTCATCATCAGACCAGTCGTCAAATTGAACGGGTAACCGGTTCCCGATTCAACTCGTCCGATTGGATCATGTCCATTTATTATTTATTTTCTTCGCCAAAATGTCTCTAAAAAAGGTTTATTCTCAAAATGTCATCAAGTCAGGTTTCTATACCCAAAATATCCTCAAATTTTTTTCTATAGTCGAAATGTCCTATATATTTTTTAGTTTTCAAAATGCTCTAAGTCAAATTTCTATTTCCAAAATATCTCTAACAAAATTTTTAACTTAAAATATTCCTCAAGTTTGCCCATATTTCATTTTCTTTATTTCTAAAATATCTCTTGAATTTATATACCCAAAATGCTGTCTCTCATAATTTTTTTACTCAAATAATCCCTCAAGGTTATGTATTCAAAATATAATTTAATTTTTTTTTTTAAAATGCCCATATCTCTCAGACTTTGCCCCTTCTCTTTCTTTTCCGTGAAGCCAATTAGTATATATAATTTTTTTTTTTTTTACTAGTTAAATGATAGCAACGACATGTATGATGGAGGACTCGGACAGGGAGTTTGGAAAAGGAAATACTTAAAGTCTTCACTCCTCTTCTGTGAAGGTATCCTCGGTATAATTTAATCCATTAATTAGTGCTACGTTTCCGCTCATGATAGTTACACATGGCAACAAGCTGGGACGTATTTTATGGGTGGAAAACAAAGGCGGCATGTGGCAAAAGAAGCCTTACCCCAAGGCCCAAGCAGATAAGTCTGCCGTGCTTAACCATAGTTTTATTTTCCAGAGCCTTGGAAATGATGACTATTTTGCCGCATTCTAAATCTAAGGCCAGATGCCATAAATCACCTTTAAAGTTTTAATTCCGACTATGACCTATTAACCAAATAAATCAGCTACCAAACGGAAGCTGCGATGATTCTAAGAAAAAATCTATTTTTTTAGGTTAGATGTGTAAATTAAAAAATAATTATATTTTTGAGTATTTTTATTAATTAGGATCACCACAATTTGGGTGCATTTAGTTTTGATTATTTTGATCATAGACGTATAAGATAATCTTTAAATTCTTAGAAAGTAGTAATTTTATAAATCATTTATCATCCAAAATAATTTTTAAAAAATTAAATATTATATTCACTTTTGAATGATTAAATTTAAATAATCAAACCCAAATGCCCGGTGATTTGGCTTTGATTATTTTGATCATAAACATTTATATGAAAAAAAAAGTAGTTAATTAAACTATAAAATGTATGAACTGTTTAATATAGTACTAATTAAAATATAATGATTTTATAAAATTAATTAAATTTATTTTATCTAAATAAGTTTATTTACAAATTAAATATTTTAATCCCCTTTCAATTATAAAATTAAATTAAGAAAAAATCAAAACCCAAATACACTTAGGAGACTTTTGTCGTTTGAAAAACAGATCATAGGCATTACTGTGCTGAGACTTTTGCGTAAGAAAGCAATTAGCATTAATGCTATGTTTGGTTGCCGAGAAAATAGATGAAAATATGGAAAATAAAAGAAAATTTCAGATTTCTAATACAATTTTTAATTATGTTTTGTCTAATTTTCTTTTCTTTTTCATATTTTCAATTATTTTCTTGACAACCAAACATAGGGTAAAGGTATCTGGTGTGCCAACCAGTACCAAACTCGTTTTTATTTTTCTCTCAAAGAAAGAAGCTCATTTTGGTTATGCCAATTAGAAAGAAGCTTATGAGTTTTGGTCAAATAAAAGAGTTCATTTAGGTCAAGCTGTTTGTTTGATGTTCAAATAAGGATGCTTAGCAGCCGCTTGTTTCTTCTAATATAATTTATGAAGTTTAGACTAGCTTTTTGGTGAATAATATAATAAAAGCTTCTCAAAAGAACAGGTCCTCAGACAATCTATATGTACTCATTCCTCAACATGCGCACCTTAATACGTTTAAGGGTGGAGCCAGGATTCTCTTGGAGGGGCTAACAGTGGGGTTTGGGGCACAGCCCCCAATTTTAAAGGGCCAAGTTCATGGGCTATGATGTCTATTTGTGTCCATTTTGTATAGAATATGTTTTTTCTCAAGAGTTTAAGGGATAGCCTCCGTCCCAGCTCCGCCCCTCTCCCAAGCATATAATACTAACTACTTTTTTTTTAATTTCGAGAGGGGGCTTCAGCCCCCCCCTGCCCCCAAGTGGCTCCGCCCTTGGTAGCAATATGTAAATAGGTAATATATACATGATGCATAAGGAATTCTTTCATATGATATCATATGTAGTGCGATTGAGCAACACCTGATATTATTTTAAGTAAAATAAATTATAATACGATGAAAATGTCAGTCACAATTTTTGATTAGTTAGTATTAACATCTAAATTAATGTAACATAATTTATGTTATAATTTCTGTCATGCGATCAGCTGTTTTAGACATTTCAATTGAACTGATTCTTTTGTCACGTATTAGAGAATTGGGACTCATGCTTTGATTTTTTTTTGTAGGTTCAAACAAGTGCCATGTGTTGCGTGTATATGTTACCTATATATGTGTGCGTGCCACAAATGGGTTCTAATGAACTCTGATAATAACAAATAATAAATAAATAAAGAAGATGTCATGATTTAATAATACAATTTAACTATAAACATGAGCTCTACTTCAAGAGATAATCGGAGCTCTCCATGCCCTTTGACAACAGTATTTTGAATATTATGTAAAAATATACATAAATAACCTAGCTTCCATTATATTATGATTTTCAAATGACCCCTCTAATATGTAATGTTTGGACTAATTCTGATTATCTCTCAAACCAGAGCTCTTTTTTAGTTAAACTAATAACAATAATAACGATGACAACGATGACGACAGTCTAATGATAAGGTGTCTTGCATGATGTACTCATGCAATATGAATATCTCATGCGTGGATGAGGAGCTGAGGTTGGAAATCGTAAAAAAAAAGTTGTCAATTTTGAACCCCAACCAAAATGGAAGTTTTAAAAATATTAAGTGAATTTAGAGAATTTGAAAATTTTAAATTTTTTATTTGAATGAAATGTTTCCTCAAATTTATAAATTATCAGAAGAAATAAATCAACTTTTTCCTTAATTTTCTTAAATATATTTAATTATTTTACATAAAATTATTACATGCAAATCACTTAACTAATTAGATAGGTTAGTAACTTAATAGAATAATTTAAAAGTCTTAAATATCCTAACTTATTAAGTGTCTTATTATAAACATACTTTTTATATTAAAATAAAAAATATATATTAATAAAAATAAGTAATTATAATTATTAAATAGTTAAATTTTTTTAGTTTAAATAAGTTAGTAGACATGTTTAAAGGTCTTAAGTATCAATAAATATCTTGTTATAATAATGAATAAATAATTAAATTTGTAATCATGTAACAAAATAATATTATTTTATATGAAAAATCCTAAAGTCGCACAAAATTTTGATAAACATAAGGAATTTTTTTGATATATTTGCTAAATGCAGCCAAAAATTTACAAAATTTCATCAGAAAGTTAACAAAACCATAATCGGGACAGATATAAGGTGTTGGGGAGCAAGAGTTGCAAGTTGCATGATAAAGCTGGGCACATGATGACATTATGGGTCACATGAGAGAACATCCAAAGAGGTCGGCTAACCAGCCTAACCCCACGAAGAAGGCCTATATAACTCGCGTAGAGTCAATCCATTCTAGATTACGCATATGTGGTCATGACTCATTCTCACAACACGCCACATGTACTCATATCTCTCTCTCTCTCTCTCTCTCTCTCTGTGAAACGGGGCGGCAGGTGATGGGCCTGATGGGGTACATGCTCAGCAGCTTTGTTTGATGATAGGCCAAGTTGTATTCAAACTCAAAAGCATGAAATTTCTCAACCCTCCCTTTTTTCTATGGGGGAGATAATCAGTGAAGAGTCGGCATTTAATTGGTTCCCACCTAAGAAAGCTAATAGGTGGAAGAGACTAGAGAGTAAGTGGGTGAGGACGAACTTAGACTTAGCTGCAATCCTTGTTGTAAGAATCTCTTACAAGACCAATGGCGTGCTGCCATCTCATTATTTGTGAGTGGGCCTACACATTTGCATCAATTTTTATTTTAAAAACACCGGTAAATGGTGTTGTGGCAGCACACCATTGGTTCTTTGTACGATATCAACAATGAGTATTGAGTTCAGTGAAAGGGCCTTTGTGGCTCAGGATTGTCTCTGGTGAAGTCAGAAAGGTGGTCTCGGGCTACCACACATTATGCCACATGTGGCCTGAAAAATGGGAAAATTCATTTCATTTTCTCCTTATGATTTTGACTTCTCCCACTTGATATCTCTCTCCCCTTTTCTCACCATTTTATCGACACATGTCGTATAATGTGTGGAGAAGTCAAAATCATGGGACAATGAAATGACTTCTCCAGCCACATGTCGCATATATTGTGGTAGCTCAAGACCACTCTTTCTGGCGCCAGAGAGAATTCGAGGCCACCTAAGGCTCTGAGTCCAAATTTTTTTTTCTTTGTTTCGGATATCATTTACCTACGTTAATAGGGGTTAGTGGTTATTTTGGGGATTGGAGCTCTTATGGACTCATCACCTGGGGGACCTCAAACCTCCCTCAACAGATAGGCCACACCTCACCATTGGCACAAGAGGTGGGCGTCTCGGAGTCCAAATTTAAGTATTAAACAAATTGAAATTTGCCAACTTAGCAATTAAGATCTTCATCCTTAAACAAGCTTAAATTATCAAAGCTATAAATAAATAAACCTTAGTCATAAGCAACTTGGAGATGGGATCAAACCAGACTTATTTATGAAAGAGTAGAGAAGGGCATTGGACATTAAAACAGTACCTTTTTTTTTTAAGGAACGAGGGTATCCAGGCCTTTTAGAGCACTTGACTAAGCCCCTCGGCCATGCATATCCTCTTATATTACACAACCAAAAAAATAGGGATAAATTCCGAAAGGTGGCCAACAAGGGGAAGAGACTCAAACTCAGGACCTTTGCCTTCTTGAGGCATGGTCTTGGCCATTAGCCCAACCCCTCGTTGGTTCCTACCATAGTTTTAAAAAACGGTTACGGACACAGTAACGGACACGACCGAAACCGTTACGTAACGGTTTCGACCTTTACTTATTTTTTTTTACTTAAAAAAATCCAAAAATTTTCAATGAATAGAAAAAAAAAACATATAATAAATGAGTAACAAGATACTTCTAAAGCCAATATGAAGCTCAAAAATTTAGAAATAAGAAAATTAGATCGGTCAAGGGTTGAAACATACCTGAAATAAAGAACCTGCATTGGATTCTTTCAAATCTATGAATCAAACCTAAAATCAAGTTGTTAATAAACAAAAAACAAAAGGATTTTAAGAAAAAAAAAGAGGTACTAAAAATATGTAGAGAAGAGAAGAAGCAAAGATGATATTTTAAAATGAGTTTAAGGATTTTCGGAACTCAGTCCTACGAACGTTACCATTAACGCCTGTTACGTAACGATTTCGGCTTTTACGATTTTATTTCGGTATAAACTAGTAAATATACGATTTCGGGTATCGGAGGCCACCAAAACTATTACGTAACAGCATGTTACGTAACGGTTTCGGCTTTTTTTTAAGCCATGATTCCTACACAATGAATATATTTTTGGTTTGATTTAGTATTTAGTTTTTATTATTTGTTTTGAAAATATAAGGCCTCTTTAATTTCTTAATGTCTCTATGTGATATGTTGTTGATTTGTTACTTGATCAAGATCTTAAGGATTAATTTGCCAAAATTCATTTTTGTAACTAATGATAAAGACATGGTATTGTATTTCGTTATTTAAGAAGTTTTGAAATAAGTTTGAAGCCATTTTGAATGAATAATGAGTTACAGTTTAAATACAATCCGGAGCTTGGCTTTCTGGTGTTGAAGCGGAGCTCCCTTTTTACACTATGCCGGTGGCAAATTTATAATTATGGAGTTAAAATGTGTCACAAAATTGCACCCTATTTCTCTCCTTAACTATAAAAGTAGCCTCAATGAGTTGACATTTATTTTCTCTATTTAGATATCAGTAAACACTTTTTTAGTCGTTATCCCTCAAATAAGTTGGTGTATTATCATTATTGATCAGGTGGGATAGGCAACCCGACTACAAATGGGTAGCTTAGATGGTAAAAATATTAACCCTAAGCCATGAAAATTGTAGTGGGTATCATAGGTGTGTTAACAAACCGATTTATTGATAATTCTTGAATGATTTACAATGACCCCATCATGGAGTGTTTATAGATATTACATCACCCCAAGATAAAACTTTATCAAATATAATCCTTATGAAATCAAACTAATTCATTTTAATTGGTATAAGATAACAATCTAAGACGGTGATAGAAATACACTGGGAATGAGTGTATCACTTCACTTTTATTTTTGGTTCATTGGAGGCCACATGGACCTATGGGCTAC
Organism: Tetracentron sinense; assembly: GCA_015143295.1. Taxonomy (NCBI): domain Eukaryota; kingdom Viridiplantae; phylum Streptophyta; class Magnoliopsida; order Trochodendrales; family Trochodendraceae; genus Tetracentron; species Tetracentron sinense. The sequence continues at coordinate 35,867,249 of CM026568.1, read as the reverse complement.
ACAATGAAGGGTAGCCCTCCCTCTCCCATTAACCCCCCAACCTTGATGTAGGTGAGAATCGATCACAGGTCTATGCTGCGATGCCAAGAGACTTTACCAACTATACTAGTTGGCACCTACGCTTCACTTTATTACATTATTACATTATTACATTAATAACACTAATTCCCTAATAAGGTCTTGCCTTGCCTTTCCATCCTACTAATTTGAACAAACACATTCAAGTTGAATGTCGGTTTTAACTTTCATCCCAATAAAAAACATATTAGGTGCACCCGGGCCATGCCTGGTGGATTGTTAACTTTATGTTTGGTTGCTGAGAAAATAAGTTAAAAGAAAGAAAAGGAAAAAAAAAATCGATTATAAATTATATTAGAAATTCAAAATTTTCCTTTTTTTTTCTATGTTTTCACCTATTTTCTTATCAACTAAATATATAAGTGATTACCATCCAATTAGCAATCTTTCACCCCATATCAATCATTAATATGGTAATCCAGATGATTAAAGTTATTTTCCTAACTCGCGAAAAGATTTCATGCATATCTTGCTTTATATAATGCATCAATGGTGGTCTGCCAATAGTCTGAAGACTCGAAAGAAAGCATTGTGGAATCAATTGATCAATAGTGACAAACAATAAGGGTCCATCACAAGTCGAAGTTGAATCAAGTGGCAAATTATGTCTACCAAACAGTACTAGCAAATCTTGTTACCTTCTCATTGTCCGGTAAAGAAAAAAAGTTACATAAAAAAACTAGGGAAGTGATTTTAAACTCTTGATGGTACCTACTATGGAGGGCTGGACCTTTGGATTTTCAATCTAAGGTTGTAAAGGATTATATGGGCCATCATTTAAAGCAGGCGAGGACATGGAGCCATTGGATTTCAATCCAGCCGTCCAGCTCTACTATCGTGAGTTTAAAATCACTTTCCAAAAACTGTTACATTATTGTACGAACTGCTATTCTTTCATTTATACCTTCTCTCCTCTCCCACCCACCCACCCACCCACCCTTTATGCCCAAAATAAGCAATAGGGTCATCTGCACTTCCGGGTCAAGATTGATAACGAGCCTAGGTATTTGCTTTCTTATTCTTTTTGACGTAAAAGTGGAATAGATCCTTGAAAGTGCCTTGGGTTGGGGTCAATCTGCTTCATTTTGATGCTTTGTATCAAGGCTGTCAATGGGACAGGCCGGTTTCTGTTCAAGTCCAGCCCTCCCTTTTAAGGGTTATGGTTCAAGCCATCGGAGGGCTTGAACTGGCTAGCTAGAGCTCTATCTTCAAAGATAGGACCAAGCCAATAGAAACAAATTTTGTTCTCTTTCGTCATAATATTTTAGGATTTTTTCTATCTGACATCAATCCTCTTTCTTTACTAGGGCCTTGGGAGTTCTGACTGACAACATAACCCAAAGATAAGCAGCAAAAGGAGTTTTTTTTTAATTAAAGAAATGCTAGACCAGTCGCAATCTTTCAATGATGCAAGGTGGTGGCAAATTATATATCTCCATGTTCTAGGGTAGTAACACCACGTGTTGCGCACACTCTACGTCTTTAGGAAAAATTTGACTTAGTGCGTACGGTGCTAGCGCTACTCTTCTTTTTAATCAGTGGTAGGTGGCTAAGTATTTTTTAAATAATAGTTATAAGTTTATGTTAGCTATTATTCATATATAATAAAATTGCACTTAATATATTTTCCCTGCTAATATAATGAGTGGAGGGGTAAGGTGACGTTGATTGATTTTTATATTATGATAAAAATATTAAATATTACATTATTCTATTACTATTTAGTGAATAGATATTTAAGGGGATTAAAGTTATTTCAAATATATTAATTTCAATCATCTTAAATAAAGCTAATCTACTTCTATTTTTTCTGTCACACTCTCACTCTCTATGTATTTTCAACAGTCGCACAACTCACCGTTTCTATTTTTTTTTTTATCTCCCACGTCTTCCCTATAACATGTGCATCATGTGAGTTTCACTAGGGTTTCTCTTTTCATTCTCTCTCCCCCTTCCCTCTCTCATGTGTATCACATCGCACGTGTAGCCGATTTGTGTATATTAAAAGAAACTGAGATGAGAGAAATTCTCTCATGTGTATCACATCGCACGTGCAGCCGATTTGTGTACATTAAAAGAAACTGAGATGAGAGAAATGAGGGATGACAAGCCAGCTATAGTTTCCGGTGATTTTTCATTTCTTTGATTTTTTTTTTTTACGTAAATCTTTTGTAAATCATCTTGATTTTCTTATAATTTCTTTGTCAATTGATGTTCTAAAAATTATTTGATTTACACATAGACAAAAGGCAAAAGGCAACGTTCATCTTTAATTAATTATAAACTCCTAATTAGATAAGCATTAGCTTTAACTAAGATTTTAGGAGAATTGAGAGACAACTCACATTTAGGGACTGAAGTCTCTGTTTACTTTTTCTTGATTAATATGGGCCTGCTTATAGAAAATAGTAGAGGTCCTACATAGGATTTGTTCTCAGGCAAACAGGGTTGCTTGTGGCCTGTGGGGGTAATTCAGGTTTGATGAGTTTGCCGTCTGATCCAATAGATTTTGGGCCGGGCTAGTTACGATATGCCCTGCATAATTCAATTTTATGACCAAACCTAGGTATAGACTTGGACAATGACACAATTTAGGCCCTATCAAAGTGATAACGGACTGGAGGACAACTTTCAGCCCATGATTAGCTGTAGCAAGGTTTGAGCTGCTTCTTCAGTCGGACTTGTTGGAGTCCTCCACACTGGTCTAACTTAGCCAATATGTTTCCCCAATCTGGGAGTGGCAACAGGAACTAGTATGGTAGCACTAAGAAATCCATTATTTTTCACGAGCGTAAACGATTAAATTTTTTAAAAACAAGGCAAACCAATTACTGCCCAACTTATATGCAAATGTTGTTTTCCGTATTGCATAGATACCTTCTCCAAATTGAAGGCATTTCCTTTAAAGCTGAATAATGATTTAGTAAAGGGCAGAAAAAAAGGGACCAAAACATTGCACGTTTTACAATTTTGTATTCCTACATTACTAAATCGCTCGTTTGTCAGGCAACATCTCTTAGTCGGTTAGAAATTATTTGTGAGCAGAGGCGAAGCTAGGATTTTCTTTTGTGTGATGGTAAGCAATCGTTGATTGACAATGTTTGGATTGTGTGAAGGATTACTAGGTGGGTACAGTAGTGAGGAAATTAACGAGACTTCTGCCTCACAACATTTGTTTAAGAGCCTTGTGGTCTCTTAAACGGGGAGTATGCTACTTATCATTTTGAACGGATAGGCGATCAATTATTTCAAGTCTACACAAACGTTTCTGGTAGAGATGCAACCAAACAAAATATTCAGTGACCTTGTGTTGGACCATCAATAAAAAGATTAGGTCCTCCTCCCCTTCACTTTCTTCTGTCTCTGGGGGCCCACTGGCACGGATAGTGGCCCATCTAAATAAATTGGTGGCGTTCCTCTTCTATTTGTTAAAGCCCGAATTACTCGCCAGATGGGTAGGCCTTTAAGCCATTGGTTTATAGTAAAATCGAGAAAAGGTCCATCCAGGTAGGCCCACTAATTGAAATCTCCATATGTATCTATGTTCAACAGTAAAATTTACAAGTCAAAGAAAATACAGAAAATACTCCATGGAACTAACGTTCATCACGATCAAAGAACCCTACCCGTTTGAACCGTCCATTTAGCTGACCAATTGACGAATTACCAGCCGTTCAAAATAGAGATACTGAGAATGGGTAGAGGGAGTAGGGACAACAATCGATTGTCTATTTGTCTTCCCATTCAGGTTAGGAATTAGGATCGACCCACACTGCCTTCTAACAAGAATATCTCTCTCTCCGAAGGGAAGCAAGAAAGCAGTGTGAGTAAATGTAGCTGCTTTTCTCTTCTCTTAGTTTCGAATTAGGGTTTCCTCCCTCTGTCTCGCTCTCTCTTTTCTCTCATGGATTTCTCATTCTCTTACAGGTCTCCAATAGCAAAGCTTGCTCTGTAGAGAAAGGTCGCAGAGAGGAACAAATCGATCATCATCGTCTTTGAAGATCGGTTGAAGATGGTGGACTTCGCGCGCGTACAGAAAGAATTGTCGGAGTGCAACAGAGACGTTACGATTTCCGGTATACGAATTGTTCCTCAAAGCGACAATCTCTTGCATCTCTCCGGAACGATTCCCGGTCCAATCGGAACACCTTACGAAGGCGGCACATTTAAAATTGATATCATATTGCCTGGTATGCATTTGACATTTTTTTTTATCCCTAATTTTCGTGTTTATATAGAGAAAGCTGAGAAATGACGGATTTTGGTAATTAGAGTTGAGGATTTTGTTATTGAAAGAAAAAATTGCATAAGTTGATCGAAATTTTGGATTTGAAACCTAATTTTAGGGTTTTAATGGCCTATTAATGGTTGGATTTTTCTATTTATGGGAAAAGTAGCTGATGTGGCAGTTGGAAGGTATTTACTGCCGGTATCCTGTGTCTTGTTTTCTATAAAATTATGAAGAAGGAACAAACTCGCCTGCTCCTCTCTTGCAGTTTATGTAAAGTGCTTTGTCTCTCAAATGTTGCTTATGATTTATTTGAAATCATATTGTAGGTTTGAAATGAGTTTTATAATGTTTAGAACCTTGATTTAAATAGGTTGTGTTAAATGTCAAAAAGTGTTTGATTCTGTTTGTGAGGGCGACTTGAACATTGGTCACCACGTGTGGCATTTCTCTTTTTTCCAGAGTGAACTGAAAAATGCCTTAAGAATGTAGTCCTACATTTGATAGGAGTGAACCTATAAGGTAGCTTATAAAGCCTTGCTTCAGAATTCATTTAAGTGTACACTGTGTGCGCCCACACTTGCTTCAGAATTCATTTCCAAGGGATAGTATTGAAATTTATTTCCTTGCACGAGCACGACAACTAGCTTCAAGAAGCATATCGCGCGCCCCTTAGCCGGATTTAGTGATTTGATTAAGTGGACATTAAAGTGACAACATTAAAGACATCATTTGCATTTTTTGTATTGATTAAACATGGGATTAATATAAAGAAGCAAAAAAGAACAAGGAAAGCTCACTGATAATGAACCGAGGAAAAATTTACAAAGAAAAAAGACACCAAAAGCATAGATAAAAGAAAAGAGATGACAAAAAGACCCCCATATAGTACTGCAAGAGGACTAGGATCCAGAAGGTGGTGAAATCCATGAGTCCTCAAAATCCCCCAGCCTGAGAAGAGCTTACAGTGACATTCGCTTGATCCTAACTAAGGGAAGAGCCACATCCCCAAACACGTGCCTGTTTCTCTCCTCTCATAATTCATATAGACCATGCAATCACTCCAAAAAGAAGTGACCTCACCACTGAGACTAGAGGGGTCAACACTAGGGGCGGAGCCAGGATTCTCTTGTAGGAGGGCTAACAATGGGGGTACAGGGGTGTAGGCCCCAGATTTTTTTTTCGGGGCCAAGTTGATTGGCCATCATGTCTGTTTGTATCTGTTTGTAAGGAATATATATTTTTTCTCCTTTAATAAATCTTGGATGACAAATCTGGAAATATGTATTTCCAATTGCAATCTCTTTTGATCGATCTAATCTAGTAGGGGTCCGCCTAACCTCAGCTTCCCTCCAAAAAAATATTTATATGCCCCCCTCCGTAGTCCCTCCGGCTCCGCCCCTCTCCCAGGCTACACTCCTATTAGTACTAAAGTAATTTTTAAAAAAAATCTAGGGGGCTTCAGGCCCCCCGGCCCCATGTGGCTCCGTCCCTGGTCAACACTACTGAAAACTAGTAAGATAGGAAGTTCTGGAAAGAGCAGGGAAGGATTCAGGCAACTCCGATGTGGGAGAAGAAAAAAAATCAAATGTACCTCACCATACGGCAGTGTAATAAAAGATGATCTACATATTCCTCTGCTAAAAAGCACATAACATGGTGGTTTGCTAAACCCCAGCCTCTATTTTTTAGGTGGTCACTCGTCAGGATTTTTTCCAATACCGCTGAACATTAAAAAAAAAAACCTTAGATGGTACACCCGAGTATCCACAACCTCATGTGGAGAGGGAAAATTAGGTTGGGCTTGCAGAAATTGCAAGAAGGATCTCATTGAGAATCATCTTTTAATATCTTTAGCCCAGAAATGAATATCACTAAAACACAGGGACGAGGAAACCAACTATAGATGAGCTTAGGAGCCTAATGAAGTCTTCTACTTCACAGTCGTTTAGAATGCATCTAAACATGGGGAGCCAGATAGCTGAACCACCTATCCAATTGACCGAGGAAGCTAGCAAAGCGCATTTGTCAACTGCTAACAAGAATAAATTTCCAAATTCCCGCTTTAGGGGAGAAGGACCACACCATGTGTCTTTCCAAAACTTAGGGTTTGTTTGGCAAGTCTTATCTGATTTAATAAGAGATATTTTAAATAGACCTAAAAATTAGACATCTATTCTAAATAAACCCAATGTTGTTTGGTAACATCACTGTTTTGCGGGAAAAAGACTTGATTTATAAAAGTTTGTTTGGTAAACTATATAAATAAGAGCTTATTAGAAGGGCATTTGCTGTCAATTTTTAAAATGTCATTCTCTTTCATTGTATTAAATTGTAACAATTATCAAAACCATTTCCAATAATGTGATGCAATTTAATTCGGGCTTGAATCCTATTTAACCAAACCATACAAATTTTGGCTTCAATGTAGATCATAGATCTACCAATTGCTTCCGAAAGGAAAGGTTGTTTAAAAGAAGCAGATGTTCCACATATCAGAAAATACATGACATTTCTCTTTGAGTATAAAGACGATCAGAATAACGAATCCCATTACACTTTTTATGGAGAGAGGAATTGGACTCCTAAGTTGAATGCACCAATCTGACTGCTGTCAAAATTTGCACGACTGCCCAGTTAGTCATGCTTTTCCATAGACCCAAAACAATTTCTACAAGCAATAGAAACAACTCCTAATATCTTCTCTCACAGACCCCAAAACAAACTCATAGAGGACGACCTCCCTTGCAACCAGTTTACAAATAGCTGCAAATCCCCATCACCATCCCTACTCATGCTACTATTTTTGTAATAATTGATAAAGAAGATTCAGTAAAGAAAATCCCCTCTAATGGACTTCTGCCTAATCCCTTTATATATGTTTACCTTAACATTCATTCCAACACACGGAAACCATACATTTCAAAACATTCATTTCACAACCTTTTCTTTCATTTTGAAGTGCAAATGAAAGGATTAGCAAAACAACTTCAAATCTCTGATCCGTTTACAGGAATATCTTGATCATACATGCCGTAAAAAAAAGGGATAAAGATGAGGAAAGATGAAACAATGTGGGGGCTTCACCGATGGAGAGGCTTCACTGAAGATGTGGATTCAAGGACGCTTCACAGAGTGTTTGGAGGAGAGAAACCCTTTTGAGTTATTTGGGGCTTCTCTCCCAGCATGAACGAATAAAAAGCCACTTGGGTACATTGGAAATTGTTTTGTTTTTTCCAAAAACAATGTAATCGACGGGTGAAACCTACCCACATTTGATGTTTTTCTCTGATTGAAAAAGCATGGAAATTGTTACTTTTTGGATTGGAGGTTAAACCTCTAAAGTTTAGACTTTAGAGCTTAAACTAAACACACTAGTTTTAACAAAACCTACATTGTAATTAGACTTTAAAGACAAAAACGTCTATTTATTAGACTTGCCAAACGCTACCTTAACCTCAACCCCAGAACCAACCTTGAATTTGACATGCTTACGTTATCATTTTCATTGCTTTTTTGCTTGGAATGTGTGTGTCCCTTTTGAAGGCTAAGATAATGTAGCACCACAAAATAAGGAGGTAATCAAGAGAATTGGCTTAGCGTAATTAGGAGAATTCTCGGTTAATTCCACTGAAGACAAGTAACTAAAATTTATTAAGCTATAGAGATTTTTTTTTCTTGTAGAAGCCTAGAAGGGAAGCTTAGCATATGCACGTTTTTACCTTTTTGTTTTTTGTTTTATCTTTTATAGCCAATGCTTTTCAGTAATATTCACTGTGTGCTTGTTAAGGTATTTCCTTTTAAATTTTTTGAATCAGATACATACTAAAGATATAATTCTTTGAAACTTTTAGTACTTGCTAATGATTATTTGAGAGGTAGAAGGAAAAAAGATCAAAGAAATTCCTTGTGGTTAACTTTGTTCATCTAAACTTTCTTTTTGCAGATGGGTATCCTTTCGAGCCTCCTAAGATGCAATTTATTACGAAAGTCTGGTATGGATTGATATATGCCCTTCATTTTGTTTCATTAGTCACAGCTGGTAGCAAACTATGTGGTACTGTCACACGAATTAATTACACTACATGTCCATCTATATATGCTACAAAAGTTGGGTGCATGCCTTGGAGAACAAAATTGTTAGACATGATGATTAAAATTTTAAAATTAACCCCTTGCATTGATATGTTTCTAGTGTATTCTGATTATCATGTCTTTTGCCCTATTTTTTGGGGCTTAATAGTCTTTTATTAGTGGACTTCAATCAAAATAGCAATGAAAAAAGAGATCTTAAATCTGGACGGAATTGTTTTACTTTAGTAGCACCTATTGTAGGCCTGTCAACGGGTCGTATTCGGGCCGGATCTGCCAAGATCCAAATCTTATTCGATTAGAAATCCAACAGATCAGAATACGATCCGAGATCTATCGGATTTTGAAGTGCCCAATCCGAATTCGAATCCGATCTTAGAGCTCTGCAAAACCCTTCAAGGTTATCCCCACCAAGCCCTTGCTGGTTCCATATGTGCTCAACCCCTTTCACGTCTCCGACAAAAACCAGCAGAAACGGCGGCAACAAACCCAGCTCGTATATACGGTGCCTCTTCTGTATCCTCATCCACGACTCTAGCTTCTCTATAAACCTCCCTTCTCTCCATTTCCACACGTCTATAACCATTACTCCGTGTTGAAATAACAAGGCTCATGACCTCGAAAGGCTGTAGAGAATACTGGGTCAGACCAGAATTTCTCAGTGAAGTAATTGGTGAAATTGGTGTGGCAATACTCGGGTGCACCAAGAACGTGGTTACCCAGATTTTAGCGACATCGTCGACCACAATGAGATTAGAATCAAAGTAGATGATTTGATGAACCCTAGATGGGAGGAGGACGGGTAAGTAGATTCTTGCGTAGTTTAGAGGTTGATCGAGAGCTCGACGAATTGCTGAAGAGTTCTTGCCACAAACAAGGTTGGTGTCAAAGTGGTAGAGGTGGAAGTTGAGGTAAGGGAAGGTGGTGAGGATGGTTCGACGAAGCTTGGCATGTCGGTGAGAAGCGAGGAAGTGGAAGACCAGGTTTTCAGGGCAGGAGGCATGTTAGAGGACTGAGAGGACTCCGGTGACAGAGCCTTGGAGGTAAGTGGTGTTGAGGGTCATTGCTATATGGATGATTGAAGGGTTGTGAGATCGCTTGGTTAGTGAAGACCATGTTGCTTTTGGACACTCGATGCCGTTTCGAAACGCGGGGCCTTCTCTGAATGTTGGTAGGTTGCCGGAGTTGAACGCCGCTGGCCACCTGGTGGTCGAAACGGCTCCGGTGGTGGAAAGAAGAAGCAAGACCAAGATTTGTAGAAGGCAACGAAACTCTGGCGACGTTGGTGGTGGTGGTGCAATGTGGGGGAGGAGATAAAAGGGAGTGAGGGAGACAATTAGAAATGGGTATGGGTGAGTGGGGCCATGGATTGAGAGAGGAAAGGGCAATTTCATTCCGGAAAGGAAGGGAGAGGAGAGGGTATCCAATGTGGCAAGCGAGGCTGGAATTTGTCTGTGATTGTATTTGTACTCTGTATACCGTACAATTTTGAGAAGAAAAACAACATATCTAAAACTCAATATTTTGATTAAAAAATCAAAAAAATTATGGGTAATACTATAATATGTTTATAAAATCATATTGCTATTATTCTTATTATATAATATAATCGAATTGGATTATAATTGGATCAATCGCTCTAGATCCAAATCCGATCCAATTATAATGGGAGTTAACATCTCAAATCTGTATGGATCTTATCCGATCTGATGGATCTATAATACGATTAGGATCCTGCATAATTGGATCCGATCCATTGACAGCCCTAACCTATTGTGTGCGGTGGATACAATGTTGATCTCATGTGGTACTTTCACTTCTGGAGTCCTTTATCTCTCTTTTTGGTCTGGTGTGCATTGTGTTTCTTGTATTGATACCTTTAAATGGAATGTATTTTACTGAACCATAGCTTGTCTAATTTACTGTTTTTTGGGCTCACTTTGTGATGTTAGACTTTATGGTTGATGGTGATTTCTTCTTTTGCTACTGGGCTGTTCCTATAATATATTTGGCATGCAGTTTATGCCCATTTGAGTGGTGTAAGCCTTATAAGTGTACTTTCCTAGGCAATTTCTGGTGTAGATTGTGTTCTGTTCTATTTCGAGGTTAAAACTTGGAGGACAAAAGAAGGGAAAGAAAAAAAGTACGAAGGTTAAGCCTCACCCAAAAGTGTACAGCCAGCTCATGAGAACGGTGATTCAATGATTAGGATCAGTAAGTTAGTGTGCTACCAATATATATATATGGGAAATGATAGAAGTCACGTAATGCGTGAACTCTAAGAAAGTTCACGAAAGCTAAAATGAAGGACATGGTTGGTAATTGATAAAAGGGGTAAGGGTATTCTTGGAAATATTGTCTTTTGTTGATTTTATCAAAATGCCATTTCTGATTTAACTATTTACGAAAGTGTCATACACACCTTTGAACTATTTGCTTGCATGAACGATATGGAGTTCACGCATTGCATGACCTCTAGCACCACCCTATATATATATAATGAAATGGATGTATCATTGTGTAGCAGTGCGACCTGATTCAGTCATCAAGATTTACTGCTTGCAAATTTTGCATTCCTTTATGCATGATGCATAATGTAACATTTGCTCTATTAAGCTTCCGTAGGAATATAGGATGACCACTCAGATTTTTAACTTCCCCATTTCCTCTTGAAGGCATCCTAATATCAGCAGTCAAAATGGAGCAATCTGCCTGGACATACTGAAGGACCAATGGAGCCCCGCTCTCACTCTGAAAACAGCACTCCTTTCCTTACAAGCCTTACTTTCTGCTCCTGAACCTGATGATCCTCAAGATGCTGTGGTAGCACAACAGGTATTGTTATCCCCCGTCCTCACTCCAATGCATCCTCTTGATTTTCACCTAAGTTTCTTCCAGTATTCTCTTGTTAGTATCTGTGTTTGGGCACCGCAGTATCTTCGAGACTATCCGACATTTGCTGGGACTGCTCGTTACTGGACTGAGACTTTTGCCAAGACTAACTCCATTGGGAATGAAGAAAAGGTATATTGAGATTTGAGACTTGGATTTTCTCTCCTTTTATAGATCGTGGAGATTCTCTCCCTCTCTCTCTCTTATATATATACATATATATATATATTGTCCGTCAATATACTCAAAGGATATCATCCCTCTTCAGCAAGAGAAATTAAAAAGGCTAGCATATGCGGTTACAGGTACAGAAGCTGCTGGAGATGGGCTTCCCTGAAGATTTGGTGAGGACGACTCTGAAAGAAGTTGGTGATGATGAAACCATGGCTCTTGAAAAGCTTTGCCCTGGCTAAAACGATGTTGCAGCAGCTTCCATCATCTTCTTTACTCTAGTCAGTTTCTGTATCTCCTTGAGAGACTGAAAAAGTAATACAAAGACATAGGGGAAAATCCCAGTATATGCATGAAGTTTTCGACATCCAGAAACAAGGTAAGTCTCGGAATAACTGTACAATCTGGTTGTTTCTGAACGGATTTTTTTCCGAAGTTGAACAATTGGTCAATTGTTTAGCTTTGATCTATTGTGATGCTTTGACAATCCTTGATAATCCCACAAGATAGGTCACAATCCATGCATGCCCTGCTGCCTTGTGTCAGCATCTTGTAGTTAAGTTTAACTAAAATAAAATAAGGATAGTATGCATAAAAAATTAAAGGGTAGCACACATAGAATCAATGTGTTTATTGTTTGGGGGGGGGGGGCTTTCCACGAATTCCATAATATAGTGGAATGCGCAAGTCTCATTGGTCCATGTCCCCCTTTAAACACCCATCAACTGTGATTGAGATTCATTCACACTTCTTAGGATTAAACAATCTAACCTTTATTTTTATATATATTAAAAAAAACTATAATTTTCTTAATCTTAACTATAGTTAATTTTAAATAATAATTAAAGGGACACGACATTTGACTACGTGGTCAAATGCGTGGTTTGTTAATCACTGTCCCGTTTGTTCATTATGTATTGACTATTTTGTTTTTGGGTTGAAGGCAACTACACCACAAGGTGAAAGCTGCAGGCAAAGTAAGGAAACACACGCCCACACACCCAGTCTCACACACACCTTACACCACACTCTCAACCCTTAGAAGCTTCACCCAAACACTCCCCCAAAATGGGTATCAACCATTTGGGGTGTGATGGAACTTTTAAGGGATTGAGAGCGCGGAACAATTCCGATGTGGTACTAAACCCAGTAAACTGGTTTTTTTGGTTGAAGGCAACTACACCCCAAGGTGAAAGTTGCAGGCAAAGCAAGGAAACTCACACACTCATACATTGAGTAGTCACCAAACCTGTTGATTGTAACACAAAAAAAAAAAAAACCATTTGAATCATAGTTTAGATTAGAATAGGCACAGGACTGTTGAAATACAAAGAGGCATTGAAATGTTGCAACTGAAAATTATTATGTATTTGACTATATTGAGTAGTCACCAAACCTGTTGATTGTAACCCCCACCCACCAAAAACAAAAACCATTTGAATCATAGTTTAGATTAGAATAGGCAAAGGACGGTTGATATACAAATTACAAAGACGCATTGCAATGTTGCAACTGAAAACTGCACGAAAAAAATAAAGAGAGAGAGAGATTGAGGCATTGGGAGGGTGAGAGCATTCAAGTGCCATTAAAAGCAAATACAGCGACGGAATCTAGTAGCAGACTCCGAGTCAATTGTCTAACACGTCATTTAAAAGCGCTCTTGCTAAGCTCACTCTCTATCGCGAAATTAGAAGACGCAGATTTTTTTATGGGCCCATAATTCCCTGACACAATTTGGGATACTGCAATAGTGGAAGAGTGGAGTTAGCACTCCCCAATTTTATCATCCCGGTTTATTAATTAGTCAATAATTACTCTGCCCTCCAACCATTGATTGACTTTGTTAGCAGTCCTACCTTTTAACTTAATAACGATAATACCCACTGTATATGAAACAGTAGTCCAATGTTACTTTGTTCCAATTCAGGTCCGCAATTCGTCACTCTTAAACCCGGTTCATTAGGAATGGGATGAGATAATTCGTTTAGGTTCTTTAATTTGGTTTGCTAGCTTGGTTTGTCACTTAAGCATGTAAAACAAAATATATATTTTATAGTATATCATAAATATATATATATATATATATATATATATATATATATATATATATATATATATATATATATCTTTCTTTTAAGCATGTAAACAAAATATTATAAATACTTATTTGAAAAATAATTTAAATATATATTTTTATAAATGGTTTGTGAACTCAAAGTGTAAATTTGTCGAACCTAATGAAAAATATGAATTTGAATAAAAAATTTGATAAATTAAGATTGTTTTAAAACCACTATGTGGTTCACGCAATTTCACGAATCTGACTGAATCGAACCACGAACCAGTTCGGGTTCAAGGGTCGCTATAGCATGTAGCGAACTTGGTAACCCTAGTCTAGCCTCTTTTTTAAAAAAAAGATGACAACACTCACACCGCAAATGGAACCCGGTTCAATGGAGTGGTGATAGCACACACTAACAGTCTCTGCTCCTCGGAAAATTCATTTGTTACAAGTTTTTTTAGGGGCTAAGCCTTTGGGCCAAGGACTAGTCCCTTTAGGTATCCACATTGACCCAATTGAAAATTTCTCTACGGATATCAGGATTAGTCGAGGAATGGGAGTTGAACACACGACCACGAGTAAACTCGGGACGCTAGCCAACTACACCAACCTCTGGTGGGTGGGTGTTACGAGCAGAGCATAGCAGAGTCAGGTGGGGGTCTGTGGGGGCATGTGCTCCCACTGAACTTTTGAACTAATTTTTTAGAGTATAGCCGTGGGAATGGGGCTAGTGTCCCTAACTTTGAAAAAAATATATTTTTTGAGTTAGGATCATATTCAATTGCAATTGAACTCTACCTAAATTCAATCACATTCACATGTCAACACGTGTCTCTTTTAACCCCTATTAACTATGGTTAAGATTCACTATCCTTAAGGTTCAACAATTTAACCTTTGTTTTTAGAAAACAAATTAACCCTAATGGTTAAAAGTTATTAACCATAATTAAAATGGAGAATGTGAGTGCGATTGAACTGTCCATATTCAATCGCATTTGGATAGGATCTAGACTTGTAAATTTTTTAAAGACTAAGTTGTTTAAGTATTTAATTAAGCATCATGCAACAAGGGGACAATTGTTTCCTTGTTCCTTAAAAAAAATTATATTATATTATTTAATATGGCATAGCTATGGAGTAAGGTGACCTTTTGAAAGCAAAATAGATGGGTTTTTTATGTCATTTTATTTAATTATTTAACTAACTATAACAATGAGATAAGGCGGCATCTGTCCCATAAATAAGGAGAAATACTTCTTATAAGATATGTACAAAATGTTTGGATGAAATGACCTAAAAACTTGATGTTTAAAAAAACACAATTCTTTTGACTTTGAATTTTTTATACCTGTTCTTTACATAATCTATTAATAATTACTACTATTAGAAAATCCCGGATGGTGCCCCACTATTAGAGCTGATATTAACATGACAGGACCGGCTTTGCTTCTTGTCTTGTCAAGCATAAAAAAAAAAACAAATCTATATTCATGGGTTTGAACTTTGAATTATCTGATAACATGGTGAACGGGTCACAGCCATGCCAGATCTATCAACGGCCACCGTCACTAGAGAATGAAACTTGAAGGACATACTGCTAGTCGCAAGAGAGGTGGAAATTTCACCCTCTTGAATCTATGGGCATCTCAAACAGAATATTCTATCCTAATATAAATAGGATAGTAATCACCTCTTCTGTCGGTGATACCTGGAGGTGCATCTCTGCTCTATTTTACTTGCCATATGTTCCTCTTTTAACTCTGGTTAAGAGTTACTCACCCCTAAGGTTCATCCATTGGTTTTTTAAAAAAATAAAAGTTAATCATATGGTTAAAAAAATTTAACCAGGGTTCATGTCAGTTGAAGAGCAGCTTTGTGAGAGCAAGCAGCAATAGTTCCCTCTCCTGCCCATCTGTGGTGAGTATTTAAATGGGAGATGTTTGGTACGATTAGCTATTTCCCTATAAATATTGTCAACTGTCTAAATTTTTTCGGACGCAGTATCCATCAAACACGTAATGAACTCTCGACAGAGACTCACTGCTCGTCATAGATTAGTTTGTCAATGGGCTTGACTACTTGTGAGTCTTGTCACATACTTGACCCGCCCTCGACTCTCCCCAACCCCTAAAATAGTTTGAGCAATAGTCCCTCGTCGGACGAGAGGGGACTATTCCTCCTCGCTCTCAGATAGCTGACCTTTCAAGTCCGGTTAGTTTTTTTTTTAATTCTTTGATTAATTTTTTTTAATCTTTTTTTTTTTTTAAAAGCCAAGAATAGATGGATGAATCATAAAATAGATGAATCTTAACCGCAATTAAATGGGTTAGAAGGGGGAACATGGCAAGAAAATGGGAGCCAAGACGCATTTTTCGCGTCACCGATGACGAGGTGATTATTTTCCAAAGGGACGTATTCTTCTCCAGTTGTAACCGGTTTTGCCAAAACTGGTTAAACCCCTGAGGTGGCCACATGTCCCTCACATTTTAACTGTGGTTAAGATACAGTCACCCCTAAGGTTCACCCATTAATCATTGGTTTTTTTAAAAAAATTATGCAAATTTTTTTTAACTGTGGTTAAAATTTATCAATTCTTAAGGTTAATTTTTTTTCTAAAAACCAAATATAGATAGGTGAACCTAAGGATGTATGAATTTTAACCACAATTAAAGAGTGTTAAAAGGGACACGTGATGACTACAGCTGTGTAACGGTTTTGCTAAAAACGGTTACAACCGGAGAAGATTACGAGTTTTTTCCTAATTCCTTCTCTAAATAATAACAGTGGCATTTCTGTTGTTATATCGAAAACAATGACGCAATTTTGAAAGACTCCTGCCACGGCAAGCTACCTACCTTCTCTCTAGCAGCCTAGCTCGTTCGCGGGCTAAAACCCATCATCACCTGAAAAATTCATGACCTACGTCGCCGGTTTCCTGTCTAATTCTTCTTCACCGGAAAACGGTTTATAGCTCTTAGAAGAACTTCGTTTCATTTGATTCTTTTTTTCCCGCGATGTGGCGGCACTTGGCAAACCGCTATTGGTGTTACCGAAGTTGAGGAATGGGTTGCATTCTCGGTAAGAGAGCTGCCGGAGACGGTCAAAAACCACCTGGAGTTTCAGACCGTCAGGGAAAGGTCGAAGGAACTTCAGATGCCGTTAACGACGTTAGGGTTAGAAGGGATGGAACAGAGAGGGAGAAAGAGAAGGTCCGCCGGAGCGGAGATTTTCAGGCACCGGAGCGGCGGAAACCCAGGCCGATTCCTGGGCTCAGACACCAGCAAGGTTGGCCGCAGTGGCTATCTGCGGTCGCCGGCGACGTGATCGACGGTTGGACCCCTCGACGCGCCGATACGTTTGAGAAGCTCGATAAGGTACTCTAAAAACCCTAACTAAAATAACTGAATTTTTTTAAAAAACCTTGTTCTTAATGTTCCTTTCTGTTTGGATCTTTGTTCGTTAGATTGGGCAAGGTACTTATAGCAATGTATATAAAGCTAGAGATCTCATTACGGGAAAGATTGTCGCCTTGAAGAAGGTTCGGTTTGATAATCTAGAGCCGGAAAGTGTGAAATTCATGGCAAGAGAGATCCTTGTTTTGAGGCGGCTCGATCATCGCAATGTGGTTAAGTTGGAAGGTCTAGTTACTTCGAGGATGTCTTGTAGTCTCTATTTGGTTTTCGAGTACATGGAACACGATCTTGCCGGGCTTGCAGCTTGTCCAGGGATCAAGTTCACCGAGCCACAGGTCCTTTTCCAATCTCTCTCTCTCCACCATTTCTGATTTTAATTGGGTTTCTTGAAATTTTGAAATGCTAGGAGATTTTGAATCTATACGTGTTCCTTTTTTGCAATTTGTAGGAGTTCAAAGCTTTCTATTCATAAGTTTTTCTTTTCCCCCTGTTTGATGTTACTGCGAGACCTGTTTAGTCTTTTGGGCCCCATGCTTTGTTGTTTTGGAGTATTGATGTTTATGAGACTTTGGGTTCAGTGGTATCTCTCTATTAATTCAGGTAATTCTACCAAAAAGACATGCATGTCAAACATACAGTGAGGCATTTTGATGAATGAGTCTAGGGTTCCCGGGCTTGCAGAACAAAAATAAACAGTATTTTCATATCTAAAGAATGGAAAGTATCGCTTAGAACGGGACTCAGTTTTCTGCTTTGTCAAGCCACACATGCTTCCTTGGTAAATACTAAGCAGTGAGTGTAGCGAAATTTGAGCTCATTGTGAGAACAGTCTAGACTAAATTGGTTTGTTCTTAGTCAACATAACTCCACAACATGTAGATGTAAATGTTTGATCATTTGCGATAACCTTTATACACTTTGAAGTTTGATCGGCCGCAGTTTGTAAATAGTTGAGAACTTAAGACCTGCAATGATAGAAAAACCAAGCTTTTTTTTCATTTGGTCTCTTGGAATTGGTATGTCGACAACGACTGCATGACTATAAGGCTATTGCTAATTCAAGGACCTAGCTCAGAGCTTGTGCCAACATTATTGTTGCACATAAGATTGCAACAGGTATGATTGGCCCTTCGTACCATGCAACTTACCTGTTCTTCCTAGTTTGATTTTCCGTGCTACTTCCATAGTGCCACAAAAATAAAGGGCATTGTAGATGCTGAGTTTCCTTTATTATTCAGGATCTCAGTCTATTTCCAGCATTTTTTGTAGACTATGTACACTATGACCAATGAAATCTTCTGTCTTCTGGAATTCGAATGACACTGCAAAAAAAAAAAGCAATGGTAGGGGTATTTGGGCAATTTGAACAACTTCATTGTTTTCTCAAATATAAACCTCGGTAACTTGCAATTTGAACCCAATGGATCCGAACAAGCTCCTTTGAGGTCATTGAGATTGCAGGATATTGAGACAATAGGTGTCAGTGAATTAATTCCCATTTTGACAGCCTCAAGTTGATCCCTCGATCCACTAGCAAACTAAAGAACTCCAGGGATTCCTGAAAAATATACACTAATCTAACTTAAGTATCATCCCTAGCCTTCCTAATGAAGAAGTATCTGCTACAACTTAGCTTTTCTCAATCCACCTTGTCCATTCCTTTAGTACATACGTATGCATGTTTCCTTTTGCTTCTCTCCATGACTGCGCTTATTATAGCTTTACTAAATTGAGTACACTGTCTCATTTTTTCTTAATGAAGAATGGAAATTTATTATTAAGATGAATCCTCCTCCTTCTCATCATCATCATCATCAATCATCATCAATGCTACCAACTAGTTGGGGTTGGCGGCCCCAATCCCTTTCCATCGTTTCATTCTATCAAGAGCCGTAATTTTAGTTAAACCTTTATGTTTTCATATCTTTCTCACCACCATCCCATTCACGTCATCTTTGGCCTTCCACTCACCCTTTTAGAGCATTTGAATTGCACCAACTCACTCCTCATTGGCGACGTCAATGGTCTTTCATTGGACATCTCTAAACCATTTCAATTAACTTTTCTTTGTTGTCACCTATTAGAGCTACATGCGGACTCTCTCGAATGCTCTTTTTTTTTTGTCTAATCTTTCCTAGTTTTCTCACTCATCCATCTCAACTACACTTCATATGGATATGTTGCTTATTTGTTGTCCAACGTTCAACTCCATGAAACCAATGTTTTAAAAGGTGAAGTCGTTAGGACCTCAAGATGCGTGAGACATAAGCCTTGAGGCGTGAGGCTTAAGCCTCATGATCTCTCATTTGAACAAATAAATTAAATATAAGAAAAATTGTAAAAAGACCCATTAGATAATAAATTATTATAGTATATATAATTATATATGTATGTATGTATATATGTACATTGTGTGTGCACGCGCGTATAGCCGTACACGTTAAAAATACTATATAAATGATTTAACTAAAAATAAATAAATATAAGAAGGTCAAGCAAATGCTGGAATTTAGATTTACTTTTTTTTTGTCTTATACATATTGAAGATAATGCACAATCTTCAATTCATGTGGTGGACATCAAAAATACTATATAAATGATTTACCTATCAAAAAATAAATATCAAAAGGGCAAGCAAATGCTGAAATTTAGATCTACTTTTTTTGGTCTTATACATATTGAAGATAATGCTCAATCTTCAATTCATGTGGTAGATTTAGATTTTTAACAAAAAATTGCTATTAAGTTATGAATTACAGTCTAGACCAAATAGCCAATGGCTCCAAATCTTTGCAACGTCTACTAGGTTAAACTTGAAGGATTTTAAAAGGCTAAATACGTTAAACATGACAAATCAAGTGTTAGTTGAAACAAATATCATCATCATTTTCAATGTCGTATCCCAAATTGATGAAATGTTAATTGTTATAAACTTATATATTATTAGTTGAAACAAATAGCAATTTTTTTAAAAAATAATTGACATATTTATGTCACAATTATGTGGTTAGAACCCTAATTTTAGTTCATGTATGAGATGCATGCCATATACATAAAGCAAGCCTCAGGGTCTAAGGCGTGTGCCTCATGTGAGCCTCACACTTTGAGGCATGAGCCTCATGGGATTTAAGCCTCATGGTTGAGTCTCACGACTTTTTTTTGAGCCTCGCCTCGAGGCGAGCCTCAAGGGCTAAGCCTCACGCCTTTTAAAATGCTACATAAAATATAGATCAATGATTGTTGTCTTATAAATTTTTCTTTTAGTTTGATCAAAATGTGTTGGTAGCATGACTATCAGAAAGCAAATTTTTGCTTTAGCCAACCAACTCTAATCCTACAAACGAATAATCGAATGTAGATATGACATTGCTATTTTTGAAAATCTTCTAGCAATCGATCTTAGCTATCTCCATTGCTGAAGTTGCATTTGGATAATTCTGTCTTTGTTCGACTTTTTTTAAGCCCTTAGAATCCATTTCCATAGTTCTAGTTTTACAATTACCCTTTCTCTAGTCTCCTCAACCGATATCATGTCATTAGCAAATAACATACACGAGTGATCCTCCCCTTGGATATGAACCACTGATTCAACTAATCTATAGAACCAATACAAAAAGATAGACTCATAGCTAACCTCCTAATGTAAACCTATTGGCACTAAAAAGTTAAAACTCATTAGTCTCACCTAATGTTTTAAAATCTGAAGGTATGAGGCGAGGCGTTAGGACCTCAAGATGAGTGAGGCGTAAGCCTCACAAGAAAGCTTCATGCTCTCTCATTTTACAAATAAATTAAATATAAGAAAAATTGTAAAAATATTCAAAAAGTTAATGAAAGATTATAGTATATATATATATATATATATTTGTATTCGTTTACAATGTTTGTGTGTTCGTGTGGGTGCACGCGTATACATAGGAAATATTATATAAATTATTTGAAACAAATAACAAATTATTAAAAAAAAATGGCATTGAAGTCTCAGTTGTGGCTAGAAACATAATTTTAGTTAATGTATGAGACATATGCCATAGACATAACGCGAGTTTCAAAGCATGAGGCGTGCCTCATGAGGTTTAAGCCTCATGGTTAAGCCTCAAGGCGTTTTTCACAAGTCCCGCCCCGAGGCGAGCCTTGAGGCGTAAGCCTCACACGCTTTTTAAAACACTGCTCATCACATATTGTTTCCACACTAGTAACTGCTTCCCCATACATGTCATCAATGTATTTACTCGTGCCTACTTTCATTCCTAATTGTGAGCAGATTCTCCTTTTTTTTCATTTCATCTTATGCTTTTCAAAAGCAATAAAGGACCGTATGGAGATTTTTCCTCCTTTGTCTAAACTTCTCTATCAATGGTCAACCTCCCATCATGAAGTTAAATTAATCTTCTGATGCTCTGGTGACTTGTCTTGACCTGTACTCCATCATTCTCTCCTAAAGTTTCATGGTATGACTCATATGTTTGATAACCTTATCTTAGTCTATATCTTTTCAAGCAAATAGTAAAAGACCTGACAAATTTCTTGAATATTGGCTGTCATTTCTTGCCCATACAAGCATTTTGACAATGATTTCTTTAAAGGCAGGATTATGTCTATCTTTTACTATTATCATGATTAGTGGGCTGCATGTGCGATGCACGTGAGAGAGGGAAAGGGGAGAGAGAGAGTGGAAAGAGGGACCCTAGTGAGACCCACTGATGCACGTGTGTTAGAGGGGAGACATGGGAGAGCGAATGTGTTAGAAAGGTGAGTTGTGCGGCGGTTGAGAACACATAGAAAGTGAGAGAAAAAATAGGAGTAGATAGTTGAAGGAATCAGCCCTATCTAAGGTGATTGAAGTTAATAGATTTGAAATGACTTTAATACCCTTAAATATTTGTGCACTAAATAGTAATAGGATAATATAATATTTGATTTTTTTGTCATAGTAAAAAAAATCTAACCAATGCCACCTACCCTTCTTTCTCTCATTATAATAATAGAGAAGAGATGTGTATCTTGATGAGGAAGAAACACAACTTGAATTCTATTTTGTCAAGTGCAGAGTTTTCTGTCGAAAATGAAGCCTCTGTAAATAATGAAAGGAAAACAAAGTCAAGACAAAAGTTCCTTGTAAACAACTATGGTCTATGGCCTTCCTACTGCAACATAGCATCTTGGTTTCCTTTTCAATGGACATGAAAAATCTGTTACACCTCATAAGAAAACAACAGAATCACATAAATCACAGAACAGTGTGGGTCAGTTTCATGTTAATAAGACAAATGGGTCAGTCATCATAGGGTTCATGTTAATAAGACAAATGATGCTAAACAGATGATGTTTGATTTTCTTGCGTGGAATAATATAAATGGCCTTGAGCCTGTTCGTGTCTGTCATTTACTTGGAAAGATACGGAAGCAAACTTACAGTTCTTGTAGAAGATAACATTGTCCTAATTCAAGTACGCCCATTTCTTTGTTTACTACCTATTTTTAAGTTTATAAGCTCCCTGCATTAGCTTGTGCTGTTAGTGTTAAGCCAGTTGCAAATTTAAGAATTGACAAGGTTTATTTGTTATTTCATTATTTTTCATGTGGCAGGTTAAATGCTATATGAAGCAATTACTGTCTGGGCTTGAGCATTGCCATAGTCGAGGGGTCTTGCATCGTGATATCAAGGGTTCAAATCTGCTTCTTGACAATGAAGGAATTCTTAAAATAGCTGATTTTGGACTGGCTTCTTTTTATGACCCCGACCACAGGCAACCTATGACTAGTCGAGTTGTCACCCTTTGGTATCGTCCCCCAGAACTTCTTCTTGGGGCTACCTATTACGGTGTTGGTGTTGACCTTTGGAGTGCTGGCTGCATTATGGCGGAGTTGCTCGCTGGGAAGCCAATAATGCCAGGACGGACAGAGGTACCATTTTTGTTTAGAGATCTACATTCTGACTCAGTTCATTCTCAAGAAATGATGTCATAGCACTGGAATCATTATACAACAATGGTTCAAGTTTTCCATTTGTACACATGGTGCACATGCTCATCAATCTGGATTGTTCAACAGATGGGCAACCTCCTGTATTGCATGCTGCACAAAAACCAAGTCAGTCAGATGAGAATAAAACCACTCTAATAGATCTGTGCAGCATGCGCACACACAGCCAATCGATTAGATGGTCTGGATATGGGAGTGTTCAGCACATGATGGAAAGGATGTAGGATGAATATATGTTCGACTTTGGATTGTTAGCATTACAAGTCATTTATTGAGTTTTATGTTAATGTTGGAGAGAACATTATGCTCAACCACATACTTAAATTTGTGACGGTTGAGAAAATGGACAGGAGATAATTAAACCAAGAAGGGCAGAGTGGTGTAGTGTTACATCATGGATGGTCAGGGTCACTCATTGTATGTGCTGATTGACACCTCTCGGAAGGGCCATACTCAAAATTATGTCATGTCAGATGATCCCATCTGTCTGATTATTATTGAAAACTGTGCCGAAACTTTTAGTTGTCTATCAAAGAAATTGATTAGATTGTCAGGTGTCTGATCAGTTGAGGTTTGGGGATGTATCCCTAACAAAAGTGGTTCCTCTGATTAGGAAGTTTAAATTGATGGACCCAATTTCTAATTGCACGTAGAGAGCAAGACAGCAGTATCTATTGAGGCACCTTCACCTTATTTGCCCTTAAGACAAATATATTTTGAGCATTAAAATCGATCAAAAAAAATCTGAGCATTAAGGTTTTCCTTGGGAAGTTCTACTAGTCTCCCGCAAAGTCAAATATATGAAAATGTGTTTATATTTCTATTGTCTGGTATAGGAGTCTAAATTTTCGACTTCCATTTTGGAATTTGTGTTTCCAATAGTTGACTTGAAATATGAAGTTTGCCTTTGTCTGTTTGGTATCTTTCTTGGATTTATGCTGATCGTGTTTACTTTGTACATGATTACTGATTCTTGTAATGGTAAGGTGGAACAACTGCACAAGATTTTTAAGTTATGTGGTTCTCCATCAGAAGAATATTGGAAGAAATCCAAGTTGCCACATGCAACCATTTTCAAGCCACAACATCCATATAGACGCTGCATAGCAGAAACTTTTAAGGATTACCCACCTTCTTCGCTATCCCTGATTGAAACTCTTCTTTCAATCGACCCTGATGAACGGGACACTGCCACTGCTGCTCTGACAAGTGAAGTGAGTGATTGTCTTAAAATACTAATTATTGTTTTGCAAGATAGCTTTATAATGTTAATATTCCATTTTGTAAGTTACATTTTTCTTTTTCATTTTTTGTATTATATTCTTTGCTTGTTTTCCTGGTATAATTCCTTGACAACCTGATGTGGTTTTAGTTCGTGATTCCTTTGTATGTCTTTTGCCTCTTAACTTGTAAAGAATACGTGTTTTGAGTCTATCAGGTGGTATGAAATGACCTGGACCTTTTGAATGGGCGATGGAATAATGGTTATACAAATACAACCTTAAAAATTCCTAATTGCTAAACCGTCACTCCTTGGCAGTTCAAGAATATTTTTTTTCCTGATTTTATCTTGAAGAACATTTAATGGTATGATTTTGGTGCCATAACCCATCCAAGAGATTGCCCATTTGGCTAAATCTCCATGGATGTACTGGTGGGCACAGATATACTATAACATAAGGACACAAGATTTTTGTCTGTCACAGCACCAAATCTTCCTAAGCACATTGCAAGAAGCAGAAGTCATATATTCTTTGCTTTAGCATTGCACTTTTTTAACTGATAAATTGAAGTACCAGTCATTATACTGTAATTGTAAAACTCCCAACAGAATTTCCTTGTTTACCAAATAAATTACAATGGCCATTTTTAATATGTTGTGTATAACTCTGCATCACCTAATTGGTCAAAACTGGGTGAAGCCTGACCTTGATCCCTCATAAGCATGTGAACGATTAATTTTATACTTAATGGACCTACACATTCCAACAACACCATGACCAAACTATCATTCCTGGCAGACAGCTCCACACGTGTTCTCAGTGTTGAATCAAAATTTTGGTTACTGGAATCTCAGGTCACATGAAAGATTGGTGAAAATTCTATAATAATGTTTTTAGTGTACTGAACGAAAGTTACCTGGCCAAGAGTAGCTCAATCTGATAGTGTCTTGCACTTTTAGTCTAAGTGAATTAAAAATAGCCTAAACATTCCAAGTTTAAATCACATTGATCCACAGCTGTTACCCAGACACTCAAAATGAGTACCAACTTGCTTCTGAGACTTTGCATTACCCATAAGAAACTTTGCCATTGAAAAAATGTAACGAACTTATTAGTTTGTTGTGGGTTCGGAGGGAATCTGTAACATGCTACTGCCTACCCAATATGGTCTTCGAACGAAAGGTTAAATTACAGTTGAACTTATTTCTTGTTTTCTTTCTTTAGAAAATGGTTCAGATATTTCCATTGAATTTCTTTTTTGTGGAACAAAACTTAATTCTATTTATGGAGTGATCTTTTAATCGTTGCCTGGAATCTGTCTGCAGTTCTTCAACACAAAGCCTTATGCGTGTGAGCCATCAAGCTTACCGAAATATCCTCCAAGCAAAGAGATGGATGTGAAATTGAGGGATGAAGAAGCTAGAAGGTGGACATGTGTTTTCTCTCCGTGTTTACAGTTTTCTCAGGTAGTCTTGATTATCTGATGACTGATGCCCCTCTTCTTCCTCTATAGGCAAAGAGGTCAGAATGGGAAAGCTAATGCTGCTGATGGCCCAAAGAAAGTTCGAGTTCGAGAATGGGGTGGCCGGGCAATCCCAGCTCCAGAAGCTAATGCTGAGCTCCAAGCAAACTTAGAGGTATGTGAGACAAGCACTCTTTTTTCATTTATTTTGCTTAAGCTGCATGAAGTGCCAACTGTCAAGTTTGGTAACTCAAAAGAGACAAATTAAGGCATGAGTATTACAAGTAAGTGTAGTCTAGGGGTCTGATCCACCATTTGAAGAGCCTGACTTAGGAGATCACTTGGATCGAAATCAATTATATTTTATAATGATAATACATTTATTTTACAATGATATACATGTGACTCCAACTTTTTTCTGTACCATTTGTCACAATTCATATATTACTGTTCAAAAATTTGTGGTTGATCAGAAGGTTGCTATCTTCCAGTCAGCTCAATTCATTTGGGAACACCTCTTAGGTTAGACTTGTCAAATGGCAGGTCCTACCCCCTTTCCCTGTGCACCATGTTGGATCTAATGTCATATACAATCCATTTTGTCGTCAATTCAAATAGGTTTTGGATGTTGGAAGCTCCCCTTAAAATTTTACTTGTATTCGTATTTTTTTAAAGTGTTGTTTGTAACTGCATATTAAGGAACTAAGTCATCTATACCAAGTTTTGCTGCAGTCTTAGATCTTTGTCCATAAGGTGCTCCTCGTTCTATGAGCGTGTTAATTCAATTTCACTTTTTTTTTTCTTAATTTACAGCGGTGGAGAATGACAACACAAACAAATGCTAAGAGCAAGAGTGAGAAATTCCCACCTCCCCATCAGGATGGAGGGGTTGGGTTCCCACGAGAAGCATCACATGGTGGCCCAACATCTTTCGGCGCACCTGATACTTTTACCTCGGCAATATACAATCCAAAGTCATCAGCCATCTCACATTCAGGGTCAATGAGAAATACTGCAGCTGCTGGAGGACCTTCTAGAAGGAGGAAAGCCAGCAAAGAAGAGCCCCAAATGGCTCCGACTCGGACGGCTGCCCGAGCTTTCAAACCATCCTCAATAGGGCTGTCAACGGATATCAGGTTTAAGGGTAAAGAGTCGGTTTCTGAGGTTTTTGGTAGCAGAAAGTAGAGAAAGTATTAGAAGGTTGCTATTATATATTATTTTTTTCAAATAGGTTTACTTCGCTTTAGTTCTTGAATATTTCTTCTTTCTTTATGCTCCATTTATTAAACAGCATCCATAAAAGTATGGTGTATAATCCACAGAATGGAAACCCTTCGTGTATAATCCACAAAATGGAACCCTCTACCTGGTGTACAGCTTTTGGAGGCAGCTGGAACTGTCTCTGTTCCAAACAATCTGTTGTAACTATGAATCCGTTGACTATTTACCTCTCATCCCTTTAAGAAGGCTTTTGTTTTCCTTTGTAGACTCCATCGTCCATGAATGACATTAACTTTGCATGTGATGTCAGATATGAAGTTTTTTTTGTAAATGAAGTAATAGCTCTTAGCATAATCCAATCTTTGATGTCATGGTCCCTAAGCTCATTCCACTGGGGATTCACGATAATCAATATTCCAGGGACATATAAAAGAAAAATTCCAGGAGCACGTTTATTTGCCCGCAGAAAGTATTGACACAATTTACCCCATGAAAGAGCAATACAGATTTTGCTTGAATAGCAATAAACGTGCTACATGTGTTTATCCACTTCTTAAGAGCATGCCACAAGCCAAACACAATTTAATAAGGTTTGCGTCTAAAATGGCTGTTGTGCAAGTTAAATTTCTTTACCAATCACTCTGACAGTCCTCTGTTTATCCTCTTGGAACCTCCGAAAAGGAAAATAAGGAGAGGGAAAATAAATGGAAAATATTTTCCTTTATAATTCTTTGGGGATAATACAAAATTCCTCATTTAATGGAACACAACATTTTGATAACTACTCAATGGATTTATGCTGAGTTCTGATCATCAATAGATGACAAAATAAAAAAAAAGATTAAGACAAGAATAATAATAATAAACAAAGAGCATATTTACAGCCGCACCTGCAAGAGATGATAATAAATAGATCTCACCCAACAATATTTGATTGGCCAAGACAGAAGAAATATTCTCAAATGTGCATCATATCAATCCCCACCTGATCAAGTGAAGATGTAAACAATCAGAACCAAAAAGTATCACTTCATAGAAAACAAAATTTGAATAAATGAAAAAAAAGGAGGATATATTCCATTGCAATTGAGAATTTGAACACAAAGAAGATGGGACTACATAAGGTCGAGAAACTGTTATTTAGATTGCCCATGGTGTCTGTATCACAGTATCTGTTAGTGACGTATAGGAAAAGGTGGCACACATTGGAGGGCTAGCACCTAGGAGTTCTTGACCACCCAAAACTAAGACATATGATTTTAACCATCTAATCTATTGCATTCTTTTGGAAAGTCAAAAAAATTGAGTAACTGTCCAAAACAAAGACTATCACAAGGTATGATAGGTGGGACGATCTACCTCTGCTACGATGTTTGAACCCTAGAGGGTGTGTTGGTAATTTACATAGGGGCAGGTGTTATGGGATCATGCAACCCATTAAATTACCAGAATACACTATCGATCATGTTTTAGCACCACAGAGGGGCTAACTCGGGACCCATGAATGAAGGGAATGTATGTTATTACTACAATAAGTAGAATTATACAAAAGACTTCCGTCCTTCAATAGGGAGATCGTCTTGTCTGTGGGTGAAGAAACAGCACACACTAATACTAACTTGAAACATAATATTTAGATGAAAGTAATAGGACTTCTAGCGATAAAAAAATGAAAATGAGCTAATGGGATCTTCTGACATCCACCAGCCTCCAGATGTAGAGAAGTGAAGTAATGGTAAAATGCAAAAAGAACACAGCGAAATATCACATAACATTTAACACTTACTGAAAAGAAAGTAATGCATAGGGATTCTCAAATACCTCATATTTGACCAGTCCAAGAGACCGCTTGAGAAGTAGATGTTGGTTAGATTTTTGTCAAGGAAATAGGCATCAAAGGAGGTGAAGCAATGCCTTCAGCTTTCTCTGGATTTTGAGGAGCTTCCAAAAGCTTGGCCACATGTATTGCCATTGCTCTATGACTGCTTGAGGGTATCGAGAAACTCCTAGGGACGGCAAGAGGGGGTGGAGGGAGTGGAGATGCTACATTTGCCACCAAAGGCATTCTATTTGTTGCAGAAAACTCTTGACTTCTGGAGAGCAATGGGGCTGAGTGACCAACAAAACCTGAAGGTCTTACAGGCTTGGTGGCTATACTGATAGGCGGCCTAGGAAGCTCGTGAAGCTCACCTACTCTGGGTGAGGACATAAGAGGAGGGGAAGCACTTGGAGATACTTTTGGAGATGAGGATGGCTGAGGTACTGGTACGCGCAAAAGCATTCCAGAAACTAGCTGGGAATGTTCAATCGAAGCTATGGGACCACTGGCAGATAAAACAGGCTTGGTTGATGATGGCTTACTAGTTAATGGACCAGAGAAGGCTTGCCTTTTGGTTTTTTTAGTATCAGAAGCAATACGTGGATCAAGCTGTGGTAGTGAGATCCCTTCGACCAGAGGGGGAAACTTGATGGAGGCACTATTACAGTTGCTCTCTTTGAGTACCGACTGTGCTTTTAAGATGGTGGGTCCTGACAAGTTATCATCTTTGGAATCCTTCTCATGTTTCTTTGGTTCTAAGGGGGATGAATGCCACAAATTGTGGGTTGTCTGCCTGGTACGGGGAACTGGATAACTTGATTCTGCAGGATTTGAACTCTTTGCATCAACTGGTGTGGGTAGTACATAGGCGTGAAATTTCTGTGTTGATGTTGGCCGCATTTGTCCAGGATCAAACTTCTTTTCTGGAAATATTGGGGCTGATTGGCTCCCTGCCCTAGGATTTCTACTGAAGGCATGGAGATCACCTTGGCTTTTATCTAGATTTTCCTGCACACAGACCGAAAGAGGCATGAATCTTGGAAGTTAAGAAGTAGTTGACTGCTCTGATCTCAAAGATCAGAATTTGAGAAAATTTGGCAACCAAATGGGAAAGCAAAACTAACATGATCTAAATGCTCATATGAGGTTGTAAGCTACACCAAGCCATTTCAAAAGTCAGTCCCAGAGAAACTCCTTAGTCTTTACCCAGGGAGATTGAAAAGAATTTGTGGAAATGTAATACCTTTAGCTGGTGGGTTTCCTATGCCCATGTGTGGATGTATGTACAATTATAGTTTCAAATCTATATCGAAAAGAAAGGTCATGATGTGTACCTGTGCAGCTTCAATTGTTGAGCTCTGGGGCAAGAAAAGGTGCACTTGATCCAGCTGCATAATGAGCCACCATATCAGATCATAGACATGGATAAAGGTGTGATGAGCAGAGGAAAACGTGTATAACAATTCATAAGTCATGGTAAAGAAAAACTCTCCATACAAGTAATCTATAAATAGTAGAGATTCAATATGATCATTATGGCCAATTCATCTGTGACCAAATGCTCCAGTGTGAAGGCTCTTATCTTTTGTAACAAATTTTGAACAGCAACAAAAGAAGTTATCCCCCCTCTTCTTGTACATGATTAATCAGCCTATCCTCACTATGTTGCAAACACGTTTAACAGTATAATGCTTTTTGGACAATCAGCTATGACAGGGTTTCATAAGACTTATGAAAGTTTTCTAGATTTCTCGGATCCTTTGCTTTCTCGTCCATTATTTGGCCTAAGACCTAGGTAGCAGTAGTGGGAGTGGACTCTCATAACTGAAAGAGATCATAGATAGTTGATGTAACTGCCCAGATTGTGGTTTCGGAGAAGGTCATCCATCATTTTGCCTTGACCCGCAATGGTGGATACGTGGAAGCTAATGGTTGGCTGCCAAGTATCTCTGCAATCCTACCATGCTGATGGACAGTTTAAAAGCTCTCTCGTAGAGCCTTTTTTTCCAATAATAGTTCTATCGAATATCGACTTTCTGACAAATATATCTGGTCGATAAACAATGCTAAATGGAACATTAGTAGTTCAGGTACAAACTTTAGCCAATCATTTTGAAAAAGATAAGTTCCCAGTACAGTAAAATGCTTACATACTTCAAAGTTATAAGATGGTGAAGAAAATGGCCTAAACAATATACCAAATAGCTTTGGCATGAAGACCCAATAAGCAAAGAAAATATAGCAGGTTTACCCTTTTCAACCAGATTCCAACCACATTAAATTCTCACCTCCATTGAATTCCTTGATGCTGAAATGGCATCCTGCCCCTGGTCATTTTGTCCATAGTCAAAGCTTAATTCACCATTGGCATCATAGCCATCATCATCATTACCATCTTCCCCATCATCATCTTCAAGCCCGCTGAATTGGTAATCAATATGCTGATGCTCAGTAACCAGTTTTACATGTGGCTCAACTGTCTCAAGATACTTAAGTCCCTTCCTAAAGAAAGTCAACTGCTTTTGAGCAAGGCAAGGAAATAAAGTACATCAAAAGTCAATTAACAAGAAGAATAACTAATGTTAACATATCAAAAGTCAATTAACAAGAAGAATGAAGAGTCTTAACATCTGAATGTTGAAGGGAAAAAAAAGAAAAGAAAGAAACCTGAGCAGCTTGGTGCCGAGCTGCCTGTGTTAGAAGACTTCGAGACTGGCCTTGCTTCAGAGATTTCAAGCGAAAAACGAACAACGTTGCCTCCTCGTCATATTCTTCATGAGCTGTTTGCAACTGCTGAGAGGAAAAACTTTCTCCTTTCCCGTTTCTTGACCGTCCTTTTTCTCTCTGTGCCCCCACCATGTATTCATACACATTTCTGAAGATCATGTACACAGAGTGAGAGAAGAAATTCACTTCAAGGAAGCAGAAAAGCTAAAAGGAAAGAGTTGGACCTTTTTTCATCACATTGACGCTTCATCCCCTGCATCAGTATATATGAGAGCCCATTAAGCACAATGTGTAGTACGATACTTGAATTACCATAAACATGGTATCATAAGAAGAAGAAAAAGATATAAACAAGAAGCCCAGTGTCAAATATCCGAGAATAATTCAAGTATTTTCTTGAAAAAATGTAAAGGTAGAGTTTAAAGGAAATAGTATGCAGCCCCAGAGATCTATAACTCTAAATTCAGAATGCACTTTGAAACGCTTGAAAAAAAAGTTGTGCCACTAGACTTTAATAAGTCAACAAAACAAACATCTGAACCTGCCCAACTCTCCGTTTCTAATAAATGCAAATTTTTATTCACGAATACAACAATAATTTTTCAATCCCAGTTCCAGTTTTCAATTGAAGGAGTCCAAAAGAAAGCCTAGAATAGATTTATCAAAACAATGCCTAGTCAATAACTAAACAATCCAGAGATGCAAACTTTGCTCAAATTTTAAATTTTGGAAATGTGTTTTGTTATTAAAATAACCTATATTTACCACATAGGATAACTTGCAAACAATAAACTCCTGGATAATCCCGCATTAACTTACAGCAAAAAAGGAGAACAAGTGAATATGTGGAAATTCTATTGATCCTTGTATGAGCACTTTGCAAGTCAAGGTTTCTTAAGTTACTATCACGTTGGAGCTATCTCGTCCCTGGTTCTTCACAACACAGTATGTAGAGACCAAAATTTTCTTTCATGTCATCAATACGATTAATAAGGGTTTAAATGGTTAAAGATGAGTTTTAATATATGTGATGCCTTGTTCCTTAATGATCTTAAGTAAAAAAAATTAAAATGACTAAGTGCAAGAATGTCAGAAATTCTAGAAGGGGTGTGGTTTTAGCAAAAACATAAATTGTTGAATTTTGAGATGATTTTTCCTAGAAATTGATGTTTATAGATTAAATAAAGGTACGTGATTTTATGAGATTTTATTATTAAGTATAGAGTGGTTAACTCGACTTTTGAAAATCTTACGACGAATGAGATTTTCAGTTTTTAGCCTAAAACTGGAAAATAAGATTTTGATTTATTAGGAATTGGATTTTCATTATTTTTTATTGAATCCAAATGAGGGGTACTTTCTTATTTTAATTTAAAACTTAAAGTAAATGTAAACATTTACTTAAATGTTTTAAAAGGAAAATAAGTAGGTTGAATGACTGATGCTGAAGAGGAAAGGATGTTGATGTTGTTGTTATTGAGAAACAAGAACTGTGCTAGTTGCGATCGATTGTAGGTAACCTACGATCGATCGCACTCAGTCAAAAATTTGGAAAAATTCTCTGTGTGTTATGCGACAAATCACCACCGGGTGCGATAGATCGCAATGTATGTGCGATTGATCACAGTATATGTTTGATCGATCGCAGTCGCGCCCAGAATTTTTTAAAAGTTACGGAAATCAGAGTTTTAAACCCCTAGGCTATAAATAGAGGTTCTATTTCGAGGGTTTTAGGGTTCTAACATTTCTAAACCTAATTTGGCAAAGAGGGGAGAGAAAATCTAGGGTTCTAAGGAAGAGATTGCTTGAAGAGGAAGAAATTGTTTGGCGATTACAAGAAAAGCTTAGAAATCAACCTCAAATCTTCTTGAGAGCGTTTTGGATCGAAGAGAACAATCTCTAAAGTCGATATACTATCCAACTCTACTCTATTATGAATTTATATGTGTTTAAGATTGTTTAAGCTAAAAATAATGGAGTATTATCATGTTTATGGTAAGATTGTAGACTATGAAATATGGATTATGATTTATTTTGTATGGGAATGGATTTGTGAATATGAATTGGGGTTCTATAAACTATTATGTGATGATTAATACTATGGATGAGTGACATAGAGAATGGGAATGTATGAGAATGAATTTAATTGGATTGTTTGATTGTGGATTGATGTGAAATAGAGGATGGAAATGTATGTGAAAGGATTGTTTGGTTGTGGATTGATGTGAAATGGAGGATGGGACTGTATGTGGATGAATTGTATGATTTATATGATTTGTAGATGGTGAGAAATGGAGGATGGGCCAATGTAATGGAAAATGAATAACTCATAAATGAATATCTGTGAAATTGATTATGAATTATGCTAAGAATCATGATAAGGTATATATATGTGATTGTTTGTTAAATTATTTCTAATTATTTTGCATGGTGACGGATATTTGGGTAAACCAATACTTAGAGGAAAATCTTTCAAATCGGGAATTCTCTAACTATATGGTATGGGACAGTATAGTGGAATTTTCTTGGTAGGAGATCGAAATCTAAGCGATGACCAACTCAAATTTTAATTACGACACTTGCGCACAAATTCACGTGTATGTTAAGGTAAAAGTCTCACAAGTCACACATGTGGACCACAAGCATAAGCATTGCATACGCCTAATAGACTAAATAAGCCCAATGAGGGAACTGAATAAGTGTATGTTCTGAATAAGTTGCTCAAAGACTCATAAGCATAAGCATTGCATACGCCTGATAGACTCAATAAACCCAATGAGAGATCTGAATAAGTGCTATTTGAATAAGTTGCTCAAAGACTCATAAACATAAGCATCTCACAAGCACGTGGTCTCATAAGCATAAGCATGTTGTCTCCTAAGTCTAAGATTCTCATAAGTGCACGAGTCAAGGTGATGATATGATGTATATGAGCACATGTTCTTCTGCACTTTGATTATGTTATTATGCTATTGGTTATGGTTCTAACTAAGTGTAGGGATACTATGTTGTTGGTTGGATTTTATATACACTGAGTGCTTTTGTACTCAGCCAGACTTTTGTCTTGGCAGGTGTAGAGCAGGAGTACACGGCAAAACCATGGATTGAGGAGACTTACGTCGAGGAAGGAAGAGAAGGTGAGCTATCCAAGGAGAGAGCCAAGGGTTTTGATAGTTACCCATATTAGTTTTTTATGCTTTGTTTCGGTTAAAGGAATTGTAATAGACTCTTAGATGATGTTGCTTATCGGATTACTTCATAGTTGGGTATTAGACTATTTTGTTTATTGTGAGTTGTTTATGTTGAGCATAGACTTGAGCAGGATGGTTTGGTTTTATATATCGAAATTTTATCTCTCATTTTTGGAGACTCAGTGTTGTATGCCTTGAAAGTCCTGGGATTTAAGCAAGTTTAAGAAATGTGGCAACCCAATGTCCTATTTTGGTCAAGGTAAGATTTGGGGTCGTTACAGAGTACCTTCAGGCTAAAAGATTATGCTATTAGTACCACATGTTCTGCACAAAATTCCAATGCTCAACAGCTGTCATGGTAAATCCAAATGGTACACTTTCCCACATCCAAATGCACTTGGTATTCAGACTCAAAAATATTGGTATGTGATTTATTTGCCTATCAGCAACCAACAACTCATCACTTATTTAATCGGCCCATAATAGTAACTTTCAAACTAAAAGTTAACACTCCAATTAACTAAGAAAAGCGATTTTATAGTTCCTTTTTTGCCGATGTCCAAAAAAAACAAGAGGTACTAGACAATTCCCTGATTTGTAACTACTGGATTGTACAATAACTCCCACTAAATCTGCCAAACATGGAAAAAATCATGGCAAAGAAGGTACGTGATATCCAAGCATGCTGATGGTAACGGAACCAATTTAAAGAGGCCATCAATCTGAGCTGAAAAGAGGCCAGCCACTCATAATAGATAATACTATGCTACACCACGTAGATGATGGATGATGCATGCAAGTTTAGAAACTAATGACAAATACTAGGATGCACAAAAGAACAAACTGAAGTGCTAAGCAAACTCTAAGATAGAAAAGGGAAAGAATGTAACAGCCAAGAAATGAAGGAATTTTTTGCATAGCACCATTGTTTATATATTAATAAGACAAACAAAAATAAAGTAGAACAAACCTCCACTGTTCGAAGTTCATTTAGAAGAGACTCTGATGGGGTTGTAATTGTCTTGATAACATTAGACCTCTGAAATATGCACAGCACTAAGTAATTACCATGCCAAAATTAAAATGATCACTTACAGCACAACAATCAGGACATACATAGTTATCAACAAGCTTCTGAAGTTCAAACTGCACTTTTCCCAGCATTGAAAAAATTCTACCTGCATAACAACAAAACATAACTGATAGACCATTTCAAGAACAAAACAGAAAATACATTACTAAGAAACAAAGTGCCTGGATCAAAGTTTAAGTGGATGACCATACACAAATTTCTTCTTGGAAAAGATGAGTAAAGATTTAAGAAAAAAAAAAGGAAAATCACTAAGGAAGAAATGTTAAACATTGTATTTCCATTTTTCAGAAACATAGAAACAAAATCAAAAATAAAAACAAAGTGCATAGAATTTTATAGTAGAAACAAAGAAATAAAACTATAAAAGTATTAAACAAAAAAAAACACAAGTGCTAGCCCAACAAAATATAAAAATGTCACATTGATGTCATATATTGCCTGCTCCATGTATCTCAATAAAGAGAAAAAGGAAAACACAGACGATAAATTGCCCATACCACCCTCTACCCCACTCCTTGCACACCAATCAAACACCGCCTCCTTGAACTCAACAAACTAACACTATTAGACGCTCAGATCTGAGCTAATCAAAGCCAGTATTTCAAAAATAATGGGGGTTTGATTTTGCATAAAATATAAACCCATCAGCACTCAGATTCCCTTTAATAAGTCTAAGATGGTCCTTTCATTAGCAAGAGTAAGTCTAGAGACTTTCGCAACTCAAACATTTCATGAGTGAAGCAAAAGACAAGAAAAGGTCCACATTCTGTAGAGAACGAGGACCAAGTCATATGTGCGACTTGACTTGTATAATGGCTTTCATTATTAAACTTAGTATCCAGGTAAATTTCGCTGAGCTCTAGATAGCAAGTTAGCCGGGATGCGATCCTTGAACAACGCATAGATAGTATATTAATGAACCTGTTATTTATTCAAATGATCTACAGTGAAAGTTGCAACAAAGTTAGATCTTTATTCACTTACCACTTTCTTCATCATCATTTAATGCAGTTTTCTTGAGTAGAAAAGCACCCATTTCCTGCAGTGATTCTGAGAATTCTGAAAACAGATGGAGTCAAATGAGGAGATTGCTTAAAATAATTCTGCATAAAATGTTCATCCATTATCAAGATTCAAGTAGGATAAGCATCAAGGTCAAGTTCAGATATAGAACTCAAAAAGTTGGAACTTGAACAAGTCCCATCATTAAATCAAACCTGCTGTTGCCATGAGTTCTAAAAATTCCAAGTAATTCCAGTATGTGAGCTTTCGTCTAATGTCACCATCTTCAACAATTAATAAAAAAATAAATTTCAGTAGATTTAGGCACAAGCCACACAACTTGGCTGAGTCTGGTCTTGGGGGTGTCAATATAGTTTCAAAGGGTGACCAATAGAAATCCTACCAGTGTAAACACCGCATAAATGTGGCAGCAACTTGGCATAGTTGGGACCAACTACACGTAGCCCATACCAACTCTCAACTCACGTCTGTTTTAAAGTTGCCTGACTGACATACCAACTCCTTGATCCTTAAAAGCAATGGAATAGTAGAAGGACACTGCTGTGGTACAGAATTCCCCAAGTTGTATGCCATATTCACATTAAAACAACAGAATACCCAGTTATGAGACCAATTATGATCCAAAAATAACCCAATATGATCCAATTTGATAATTAATATACATATTGCATAAAAAAGTTTGAGTCAACATGAAATGAGGGCTTACTATGCTAATTCTACATATAATCAGAGATTTCTCAGAGAGACAAATCAATGAATCATGGATCATTCTCTACTTTGCATTTTTTCCGTACAATTTGAGAAGAAAGAAAATCAGACATTCAGATCACAAATTAAGTCCACAAAGTACCATATGCACTATTTGTTGTTGCAGCAGCTGCAGAAAGTAAGCTATCATAACAGTTTCTCATGTTTTGCATGTCCTGCAAAACACAACCAAATAAATAAATGACAATCTTTCAAAATCCCATAGACAGATAAACAGTCAAGCTAGTACACAAAGACAAACATATCTACAGATTTTCAATTGTTAATACTAATAACTTGGATTTCCAATACCTGTCCATAAACAAGCAATTTCATAACTTCCCATCATGTTAATCCATGCTTATCTCCCAACTTCCAGATAAACAGATTTTGAATCTCACATAGTTGTTTCCTTCTTTTTCCCTTTTCCAATCAATTCTCTCATTATTCACCATGCAGCATACACTTATATGCTCCTACTTGGTTTCCATTATCATTTCCTTAGACATAGCTAAAGGGCACTTTTACCAATGGACACTTCTACGCCTAAACAGAAAGAGCACTTTTTTCTGGCACTTGTTAACCTATAAATGGTGAATGCTCCATGCATAATTTGTGTAGAATTTTCTTTTGCTGCATGTACGCAAGAAAAAAAAATAGTACACAAATTGAAGATAGCAGAAAGCATCTTACTCAAATCCGCTTATTTCGACTCTCAAGAGGTAGAACCTCGTAGCTAGTCATGAATATAACACTGACAAGCCACATCTGCACCACGTATTTTCTTTTCCGTAGGCAAACAGGTTAGCTGTTAGCAGATTAGCGGGTGACGATGGGTTTTGAAACCAGGTCCGTGGTCTCAACTCAGATTATATCAACTAACTAAGCCAGAATCTTCAAAAAAACTGGTGTTTCTGCAACAAAAAAATCTGTCATTTTCTTTTTGTTTTCAGGGGATTGGCAACCCACTTCCAGGTGGCAAATTAAATGTACCTCCTTTGGCTAATGGGGTAGTAGGGATTTGAACCCATTTGTTCCCTAAACAGAGACTAAAAGAGTTCAATCTTAGTAGGATGAATCTACCACCGTGGTGTTATTCTTACCAGGAACGACCTCCTTGTCACAACAATTCTTATTGCATACACGAATTTGTTTAGCCTACCTTTTTATACATTAGTATCCATCTAATCAAATTTTAAGACTGCATACATTTGAATAACGTTTCACAAATATAATTTTCCAAGGAAAATAATCACAGCGTCGGTCGGAGGACGTGACTTACCTCTCGCCCCCTTTTTGTACCACGTGTCCCCACTTTTACTCCCTTTAGATTCACTAATCCATAGGGTTAAAGTATCTAACCTTGGTTTTTAAAAGAAAAAAAGTAACCACATGAGTTAAAACATGTTAACCATAGTTCAAGGGGGCTTTGTGAGGACGAGGAATAGTCCCCTCCTCGGCCGAGGAGGGGACTATTAAACCTTATCTAGATGCTAAGTTGCACAGACACAAGAACTGGTGTCAGAATCCGACACAGATACGAGCCGTTGGATTTGGTGAATCCCAAAAAATAGGATTAAAGGACATTGTGGATATTTAATTTCAATTTTTTAAAAAAACTATTACATTTTAAATTTTACACGAAGAATGCTACGAGAGATTGCAAGGGGAAAAATTAAATATGAAAGCATTAATTATTTCAAACAACGCTAAATAAATCAAATATATATAATTGAAGATATTGTCCTCAAAAAATAAATAGAATGTATATTAAAATTT
Source organism: Tetracentron sinense (assembly GCA_015143295.1). NCBI lineage: Eukaryota > Viridiplantae > Streptophyta > Magnoliopsida > Trochodendrales > Trochodendraceae > Tetracentron > Tetracentron sinense. The sequence continues at coordinate 35,828,044 of CM026568.1, read as the reverse complement.
TAACAAATAACAATAATGATTAGTCTGTCAAATACTACACAAGCAATGGTTAAACATCTATTAATCTCTAAATGAATATTATTTACAGAATGTACAAAGTATTACATTCATCAATACGATATATATAAGACAAACTAAAGCAGATGAAATAATGAACAGATAACAACTCTAAATTTCTTGTGCAAAATCTTAAAAAGATATGTATAGTTATAAGAAACAATAGGCAAGAGTATGTGTCCAAATCCATGTCCACAAATATGGACACAAGACTCACCTACAGACACGAAGAGTTTTTGCAACATAGTCTAGATGCCTCCTTCATGACTTCTACAAAAAATTGATGCAGCATCACATGCCATCTTGCTCATAATTCAGAACATGTAACTAAGGATTCTAAAGCAGCTTGCGGCCCTCTTATGGAAATTTAACTAGAGGCTTTCCTAGAGTTGTTTCATGGGCCCTGTTAAGGCACACCTATAAGAAACAAGAAGATGGGAACTGAAGTACTATAACCTAGAAAATTATAAGCAACTTGAAATGTAAGACTGTGGAAAGAACTCTTGGAGAACCAATACTTAAGTTTCTAGTCTTGAAATAGATATAATACTCATCAATGGCAAGAATTGGAACCGCTAGCCACCGTCGTTTATCTCACTCCAAAGTAAGGCAAATGATTGTGATCACAAATCCCAATGTCCCCTAAATCCCGGCTTAACAAGATCAATTTGTGAGAATCAGCAGGGTTTTATGGAACTTTAATGCCATAAGTGCTGTTATACTACTTGATTGAAACAGATGTGTTCCATATTTTTCATTCTAGAGCATAAAATTCTGATTCAGACATGCATACTAATTACTCAGTTATTTCAAGGTAAACAACATACTCTCACTTCCAGAAACTGTGTTTATAGTTAATGAAGTCTACTTGATTCTATGTTTTATATGTATTATTTCCCTTCCAAGTTCTATTTTAAAATGTTTTATATGAACTCTCACATGTGATCACTTGAAAAGTCAAGGGTGGAGGATGGTTAATCGTTGGTTTATGTGCCTCCAAGCGGAAGAATCGGTTGATCACCTTCTCTTGCATTGCCCTTTAGCTCATGAAATTTGGAGTTTTTTTCTTTCCCGCATGGGTGTGGCCTGAGTCTTTCCCTCGTCCTTTCACAACTTCTCATCTTGTTGGGATTTGGTAAGTGGGGAAGGATCAAGGTTGGCGGTGTGGAAGATTCTACCGGGCCCCATAGCCTGGTCTTTCTGGAATGAGAGGAATAGGAGAGTTTTCAAGAACTCTCCCTCTTCTCTTCCCCGTATTTGTAATAGAGTCAGGTCTTTGGCGGTAGAGTGGGTCTGAGCTAGGCAGGAAGGGCCCGAAGGGGTGAGCGTAGGCATGTTACTTGACTGATTTGTTTGGCAGTGAGGGTTCTAGTGGGGGGTTAGCATGGGGTAAATCGTTTTCTTTTTGCACATTGCATTGGATCACGACATCATGAATCATGTGCTCTACGTCTCTTTGTACTTGTGATGCTTTTTAGTTATATATTTGCTTGGTTTACCGAACAAAAAAAATTTTAAATGATAAGAAACATTAGGCACATGACCAGAGGCGACATGTATATAAATAAGCCACCATGCGTAGACATCTTCCCAGAATTTTCGCATGGACCTCTCTTAAGATAAATAATCTATTTTGTGCAATTTTAAATGAGAATTCCCGGTATATTCAATAAACCCTTTGTTTATTGAGAAATAACTGAAATGAATGAGATTTATACTGTAAAAAAATTCTTCTTTCCCCCCCCCCTTTTTTTTTAATGATATGCATTCATTCTAATCGCTCAGCAAAATAGCCCCACAACTTCAGGAGAAGTGGTGCCTCCTCAAAAAGGGGGCCGCGGTGACGACGATTGGTGACTGTTTACCAAAAATACTGGTCTCCAAATTCGTAAAACCATTAGGTATGACTTATGAGGGCCTAATTTTGGCCGAGTGCCAGAAGGTAAAGCAAGTTAGTGAACTATTGATAGGGTACTCAGTAGCAAAAGTCCTGGGTGAACGGCAACCATAACGGGCCTAAGGTAGAGAAATTCCTTATTGAGTAATTTCCAACACACACAAAAGGGGAAACGATCTGGGCATTGTCATGGAGAGAGGCTTGGGATAAAATGCATTGCTTACTTATTGGCCTTCTCTAAAGATAATGGGCATGACATTTGAAAGAATTGAAACTCAAATAGTTAGATACTGATATAGTTAAAGTTTACAACCATGGAATAGTCAAAGGTTGTCAGTTCTCTCGTTGTTGGCAAGTTGTCATTTTTAGGCTTCATAGTGTAGACCAAACTCCAAAGGGGTGTTATTTTAAACTTTTTTTAAATGTCACAAGATCATGGTTCAAAATATCGGTATCAGGTGCCGTATCGGTAAGTCCAAAACAGGATACGTTTTGGCGTATCGGATAGATATGACAGAAAAAATCACGATACGTTAAGAAACGTTTGGATACGCAAAGAAAAACTTGGATACCTTGCATAAAACTTCATTTTATGCAAATATAAGTTAAAAGCAAACTAAATGAAGACTTCCAACTATGTTTATAACCATACATATGAGAGGTAAGAATTTTATAAGTTAAAAAAGGTGTGCGTGTTGCTAAACATGTATGAAAATACAAACCATATCACTTAGCCAAGGACAGGCAATACAATCTAGATATTAAAACCTTACATTCAATGAGTTAAATAAGAATGTGTTGAATTATTACAAGAATAAATTTTAATCTTGAATGTAAGTCTTTTTATGTTGAACCGTTACACTGTTAGTTGACTTTTTAACCTAATAGATGGAAATATTTTTGTCGACTAAAAGTTGACTTTCAAGATTATAATTTATTACAAGATGGAAATATTTTTGATGACTAAAAGTTGACTTTTTGACCCTGTATATAAGTAAAACCATTTACTTAGATAATATTGTATGTAAATAAGTTGTACGTATTGGGTCTATGTTGTGGATCCTAGTGTAAATAGAATGAGAGAAAAAACTAACTGAAAAAAAAAAATCCTGTATCGGGCAAGTATCGGCTCGATACGAGGTCGATACGAAGAAGTTTTTTTTCCCCAGCTTCAAACAAGATACGTATCAGCCCGTATCGGTCGATATGTATCAAAATTTTAAACCATGCACGAGATATATATAAATATAGAAAACCATTAGATACAAAGGAAAGGGGGAGGCATAATTCCCTCAAGAAAAAACCAGCTTAGGCAGTCAAAATGCACGAAAATGCCGCCTTACAATTAACTGACTTTCAACTCCATGTCTAAGAGATTTTGAACATCCCTATGCAAAGGCTAGTATGTTTCCTTCTACCCTCCCTTACTAGCCTCTCTTGAAGGTATCATATCTCCTCCAAATGATGGAAAACAACTTTGGTGTGCATCCCCCCTCTCCCGGCTAAAGATAGCCCTAAATTATTTCCCATCTCTGAAGATTGATCAACAGACACTGATGAATTGAGGATCCGTTCCAACTCGACCGACCCCTCGGTCTGAACTGATGACTCTGAATTGATCGACTAGTCTGACCTATCCTCCTCTACCTCCTTAGAGATCGCAAGCTTAGCCTTGTCTTGGCATTAATTTGATCCTTTGATTTGTAAGTTGCATGCTTTTACGAGGAACCTCTTTTGGAGCCAAGACCTTATCTCGTTGTTGTGGTCCTAGTGTGATTTTCTTCCACAGAGAAACAACATTGTAAACACAAAACTATGGTTTGGAGGATAGTTAGAGTACAAGGGTGCGAGGAGAATCTTCAATCAAGATCAATCGGCCACGAGTGAAACTCAAAGATCAACGGGTTAGAGAATGTTTAGCATAGAGAGTTTAACTCAGTTAAGAAGCTCAAAACTAACCAGGAAAGACATAACATTCCAATTGAACATACACCTAACGGATTGACCGCATTATCGGCGAGTTGGTTAGAGATTCCAAACCGGGTCTGCCAAATCCAAAACCCAATGTTAATTTTGGGGGTTTAAATTCAACATTTAAATCTAGATCCTTAAGGTTCTTTAAATTTAAATCTGAGTCCTTGCTTTACAAAACAATTTTTCATTAAAGTCCCTACTTTAAAGGAGGAAAAACCCTCATTTGCGTACTTGAATGAGTTTGAGTCTTCTTGTGTGTTTGGTAACTCTAAAAATTAGAGCTTAATGGTCTCTTTTACAAATATAAGAGCTTTTGGTGTAATAAGATCATTTGCTAACGACACGGAGACGTCTAAAAAACTAGCATTTGAAGGGGTAATATCTATTCCTAATAGCATCTTAAACTTTGTTTTTTAAATAGTTCTTATTTGGATTTTGCAGACAGATTTTATCCATCATTTTAGGACACCGTTGTCCTTGAATTTTTTATAAAATACCACAAATGTCCCTTATAATATCTCCTTATCGTATTTGTTCTTCAAAACAACAAAGCGTTTGTGCTTCCTCACTCTCTTTAGAAGACATAAGAAGACGGCGGTTCCCCTCCTTTTTTTTTATCATTGTCGCTCTCTCTCTCTCTCTCTTCATTCTTCTTTTAGACTAGGGGTTCTTGGTTGTCTCCGAACAACACCATGGCCAAAACCCTAGCCCAGCCACCGATATCGTCTAAATCAGACCACGAACTATTATAATACTGGTGCTATCATGACGACAAGTAAGTCTCCATTGAAACCCTAACCAATCTCCCTGATGTGATCTGTCATGAATGCAAGAACGACTTCATCGAATCGATCATCATTGCTGCTCCTCCACCGTTTACGAAACCTCATCCGGCCACTAACTGCAACCAAGAATCCTCTTTTAGCCACCACTTCCTTCAAATCTCCTCCAATCAATCTCTCAAGTGGCTCGCGACGTCAACACTCCCCCTCCATTGCCTCTCAATCAATTTGAAGCAGATGATTTCCTCCAAACCAAGCTCGATAGATGGGACAACGACGATGAAAATGAGATTGCAAACAAAGTTGATTTCGGTAATAATGATGGAGATCCATCCGATAATGAGAACGGACCCTCGTATTTTTAAAAATGGCAGTACATGCCCCTAAAATAAGCTCTTATATTTATGTTTTACCAAACAAGCTTTTGGAAATAAAAGCTCATCATCTGAACGTTACTAAACGGGCTTATTTCAGAATGACTCACAAAATTTGGATCTTATATTTTAGACCTCATTTAAATAGATTAATTGAATTAGATAAAAGTTTCCAAATGGACCCTTGGTCACTTATTTGAGAACAAGCAACCCACTTGTTTTCGAGTGTGCGGCCCTTGATCGTGTGCCCACAGTTGGCCACGTGTCCCCACGAACCACATGTCCCCGCAACTATTAGAGAGTTTGACAAGGTCCATCGGATGATTGATATCACATGGGAAATCAATGGGTCTGATCGAGACCGTCTAATCGAGCAAATTAGATTTTTTTTTTATTTTTTTTTTTGGGGGGGGGGGGACGAGGGTATCTGAGCCAGAACTCAAGACCTCCGCTTCTTGAGGCGTGGTCTTGGCCACTAGCCCAACCCCTCGTTAGATATTGGTCGTCTGATCGACCCAGTTCATGATGCTACCTCTTGGGCTATTACCCAAGGGGTGTGTGGGTGGGTTCAATGAACCCAACCGCCAGTCCACCGAAGGTGGTCTCAGGCACAAGGCACAAGACCTAGTGGAGCAAGCCCAATTGAATGAGCCAACCTTCCTCTCCTATATAAGGAGAGGTAAGAAGAATTAAATGGGCCAGCCTTCCTCTCCTATATAAGGAGAGGCATAGTTGTTAAAGGCATCACCTTAAGCGCCTCAGACAGTCGCCTAGGCGATAAGGGGCTCTGTTGGGCTCAGGCAACTGGCCGCCTCAGGCAGTCATTATCATAAATCTAATATATGTAATATTATTATTGTTTAAAGATTTAAAAGTTACTTTATTTAAATATAGTAGTTTGGAAAACAAAAAAAATATGTTATTTTATATACTTTTAATGTCTTTTACCATATAATATGTTAGGATTTGTATATCCAACAAAAAAAAATAATTTAAAAATAGAAGAAAAAAGAAAAGAGGAATGGTGTCAAGTATGTGTCCCTCATGTTAACTTATCCTCTCTATCGCTCAATGGGTAGACAATTGGCCTCTCTCTCTCTCTCTCTCCATCTGTTTGAGTGTTCATATGGTCTTCATCTACTTTTGCATGGTTGTTACAAGCGACCAAGCATACAAGTGGGCTCAGGCGGTCCAATAATTTTAAAAAAGCTCTTTAAATGCTTCAAATTTCTTCTAGGACCCCTAAAACTCTCATAAACACATATTTAAAGAGGTCTTTTATAATTTAAATAAGTGTAAACCTCATAATTATATATTTTTTATTACATTTCTTGAATATAATCAAGAAAAAATAAGAAATAAGAAATTAGAGTAAGATGTACGGTCTCTCCCATTCTCTTGCCTAATGTTTTTTGTTATTTATTCAGTCCTACACTCTCTCTCCTCTCTCCTCTCTCATCTCCTTCATCTCTCATGTTCGGCTATTACTGTAGATTATTGTTTCTTTCTATTTTTTATTCTTCATAATCTCTCTCCTCACCCCCCTTTTGACAATCATTGTAGACTTTGTTTTTTTTGTTCCATTTTTTAACCCTAACATTTGAAATCCCCCTTTATTGTTCTAAAAAATTTCTTCATGGATGTTTCTATCAAAGTGTATCTTAACAACAAAGATTTTGTAATTTACATGAATTACAGGGCCCCTTATTCAAGGAAATGTGTCATACATAGATCTAATATTTGGGAGGGATGTCTGCAGCAAAAAGTTCATCAGGCTACCGCCTCAGGCATCCATGGGGTCCGTCGTCTCAAGTCGCCTTGACAACTATGAGGAGAGGTAAGAAGAGGTTTTGGGGTTCAATAGCGAACCACTAGAACAAAGCCCGCACCAAACCAGACAAGGTCAGATCCAAATCAAGAAAGAATAAGAAGGCCATGGTTTCCTCTACGTCTAGATCCAGCCCAAGGGAAGAAGATCCATCGAGGTCTCCTAGTGACCTTGATGAATCTGAACTGGGGTGGTCTAGATCAAGGAATGAGGAGACCATTAGAGGTCTTCTATCAAATTCGAACCAAATATAAGACCCATCTCTCAAACTAGATCCAGAGGAGGTAACCGGACTACTCAGTCCAGCTGCCGGATCGGACCAAAGGTGTAGAGAGCTGGATTTCTTTCCGTGTGATTACCCCGCTCTTCAATGGCATTCTAGTCTTTTGGACTTGTTTATGTGTGTGTTCAAGTGTTAAATTAATGTTATGGGGTGTTAAGATGTTTAAAACAATTAACCAAGGTAAGATTGGAATTTAGGAAAGAAGAGAAGCAAGAAAACTGAGAAAACAGCACAGCCGGTCAACTGTCCAACCTAGCTGATCGACCGACTGTTAAAATTAGGGGATTCAATAGGTTGTGAGCACAGCCGATCGACCGACCACCACCCCGGTCGACCGACTGTATGGAAAAAGGGGGGATAAGGGGTTCCCTGTATGGAAAAATGAAAAAAAAAGGGAACAATAGCCTTTCAACCCCAGCCGGTCGACCGACTATCGCAGATGTTGGGTTAAAACCCATTTTGCGAGAATTTTTAAGGGTATTTTGGGTTTTTCATCATCCTAAGTCTATAAATAGTCTTCTATTTCGGGAGTTTAAGATCCCTAAGTCCCTCAAACCCTAATTTGGCAAAGTAAAGGAGAAACCTAGGGTTTCTCAGTGTTGGCTTACTTGTGAATGAAAAAATTGCTCAAGGGAGAAGAAAAAAGCTTGGAAATCACCATCAAGCCTTCTTGGGAGCGTTTTGGATCGAAGGGAACCATCTCAAAGGTCGATATACTATCCAACTCAACTCTATTATGAATATATGCATGTCTAAGATTGAATAAGTTAGAAATTTTAGATTATTGACATGATTATGGTAATATTGTGGGTAATGGAGTATGGATTATGTGTATTGTGGATGTATTTGGTTTTGTGAGCATGAATTGGGGAAAATGTGAAGTGTTATGCGATGTTAAAGATATGAATGGGTGAAATGGAAGATGGGAATGTATGTGGATGGATTTCATGGGCTTATATGGTTGTGGATTGATGAGAAATGGAGAATGGAGATATATGTGGATGGATTTTATGGTTTGTATGACTTGTAGATTGTTGAAAAATGGAGGATGGGCCCAATGTGATGGAGGATGAGTAATTTAGAAATTGATATTTGCGAATTGACTATGAAACATGATAAAATTATAATAAGGTTATATATTTGATTGTTTGTTAAATTATGCTCTAATTATGTTGTATGGTGATTGATATTCGGGGAAACCAAATCTTAGAGGAAGTCTTCTATGTCGAGAATTCTCTAACCAAGGAGATGTAACCTGGCGGAGTTTCTTGACGGAAATCTAAGGGATGATCGTCTCAAATGTTAATCGCAACACTATTGCATAAGTTTACATGTGTGGTAAGTAAAGAATCTCACAAGGGCATTCACTGGTAAAGATACGAATTAAGGTTGCATGCATAGTTAAGCTGGGAAAGTATTGTTAAGCTGGGAAAGCATTGTTACTCTGGTAAAGACTGTTGCACTGGTAAAGACTGTAACAAATCATGTGTGCTCATATGTGTAAGATCTCATGATTCCAATTGCATATCTGGTAAGGCTGCTTCTATGATTCTAATTGCATATCTAATAAAACTGCTCAAAAGGCATATGTATGTTCACATATGTATAACTTCATGCTTCCTATTGCATAAACTGGTAAAACTGCTAAAAAACATATGTATGCTCGTATGTGAACGATCTCATAAGCATTGGCATCTCATAAGTCTAAGAGTCTCATAAGTACACGAGTCAAGATGATAATATGATATGTTATGCTCACATGTTTGTTACGCACTCTGATTATGTAATTATGAGATTATGTTATTGAATATGGTACTGACTAAGTGTAAGGATACTATGATGTTAGTTGGATTTTATATACACCGAGTGCTTTTGTACTCAACCAGACTGTTGTCTTGGCAGGTGTGGAGCCTGAGTTAGTTTTTGAGCCTTGGGTAGAGGAGGTCTACGGCGTAGAGGAAGAAGGTGATCCTTTTCCGAGGGAGCGAGAGAGTTGGATCATTTCCCTTATTACTGGAGAGTTGTTTTGGTTTAAAAAGTTGTAATAGACCTTATGACATTTTATTTCAGTTGGTTTTGATGTTGCTTAGAGTTATACACTTTGTCGGATTCTAGTCATATAGTGGGCTATGTATATGTTGACCTTAGACTTGTGCAGGATGGTTTGGTTTTATATCGAATTTTATTATTCTCATTTTTGGAGACTCGTGTTAGTATGCCTTCTATGCATGAGATTTAAGCAGGTTTAAGAAATGTGGCGACCCAAGATCCCATTTTGGTCAAGGCGGGATTTGGGGTCACTACAAAAGGGTCCGGTCATAGTGATCCAATCCGCTAGGTTGTTGATTTAGGCAAGACCGCAAGGACTTGTCTATCAAACCACTCAAGGTGGTCTGATCATATGTTTCTGATCTGATTAGAGATCATCATTATCCAAACAACCATGGATAAGGGTTTACTATGTCCGATTAGAGACAGAGATATGTCATTCCATACCAGAATTGGAACAAGTCAAGAACCACATATAACTATCACCAAACAGCATCTAGGACTCGCGTGATTATAAAATGGATCCTAAAAAGACCCACCAATTTAGGGATATCTGTGTGAATAAACAAATGAGAATATGAATAATGGTAGTCCTGTAACCAAACAGGACATCCAAAGTCTTAAATCGGACAAGATTAAGTTTGTAACCAAACAAAGAAATTGGAACAAGACAAGACTGAGACTGAGACTTGTAACCAAACAAGTCTGACATAACAGAGTTACCAGAGATAATTAAGCTTATTTTCAAACAGATAAGTTAGATAAGATCAGACTGTTGCTAAGCAGTCAGGTTCGGAGCTATGAAGGACTTGCAACCAAACAGCCCAAGAAAATTATTAAAATTAATCCATGACCAAACAACCTAAAAAGACTAAACAGTACTTTTACCCGTCAGTCTAGAAGAAGAGAAGATCAACTCTAGATAAGTTGGAACCAGACTAACAGGACGGATAGAGTTGCACGTACAACCAAACACTGAACGTGTCTAGTTAAGGGTGTATTTGATCTAGTATACAAGGTCCAATGTTTCCAAAAAAGATCTAAAGGGTCATAAAATGAAAAAGACAGTGTGGAACAGTGGAACTAATAAAAATACACTTTCTACATTATTTTGGGCATCCTAAGGGAGGATAAGAGCAGCTGTCTTCTGCCAAGCAGTGTAAGCTTGTAGGGATAGACCAAAGTGAATCCGAGCTAAGTTGAATCCCGGAGGTAGTGCTGTCATTTCCCATGCAGGTGTGCGACTATCCTCAAGAAAGACTTCAAACAAAGCGCCTCTTAGTGAGTGATTCATGGATATATATTATCATATATGGTTGTCTTTTGTGTACAAGATTTATTTCTCTGGCATTAAAGGATAAATGGAAGTTTTAATTTCCTATTTTGAGACATGAAACCAACACCCAACGACTTAATGAACTTCAAGAGCGCTGCATATAAAACGTAACTTCACTTGAGTGGAAAGCCTCAAACAGCAGCTTTGAATAACTAGAGAAAGATTTCCTTAATTTTCAACTAGCCTTCTATCGTGATCCAATAAAAAGGGAGATTAGTGTTCTCCAGGTCACAAAGTAGGCCAACGATCATCCCCACATGCTCAGTGAAAAGGAAATCATCTAAAGCAAAACCATCAAAGGAAACGAAATGTGAAAACCTCAGCGAAAGGCAGGATCTTCAAGCTTTTGTAATTGGTTGTTAGAATTTTCATTATTCAATTCCAACTCATAAGTTCGTAATTCTAATACTGAAATGGAGCAATGATCTTTAAAATCCCAGCATCCATATGTCCTCGCAATCGATGCCAGTTAGTTTAGGAATAAAGCCTCGAAAATCAGAGAACTGCGAAAGGAGAAAACCCTAGGAGAGAACAAAACAGAGTACCTGAGATGCCTGAGCGAGCTCATCCAACTGCTCCGAAGGATGATTATCTATTTTCTCCTTCGCATCTTTCTTGTGTAGTGCGAATCCTCGCAGTTTCTTCAGAGAAGACTTCATCGCTTCTCGGAACCTTCAACGACTTCCAAGACACACCAGAGATAGAGAGAGAGAGAGAATCAAAACCTCTCCACCTTCTGTGAATCCACAACCTAAGAAAATCACAGCTCAAAATCCGATGAAGAAGCTCTGAAGTGCAATCGATCTCTGCAACTCCATTTGAGAAGCTTTCTTCCCTCTTTTTTTGGGGTCAAAACAGGAGGAAAGTACGGAATTAGGCTTGAGTTTATGAAAAATTACGGAAACCAGCTCCCTTTTGAGGGAGTTATTTTTTCCAGCCTCTACGCGTGTGTAACGCTGAAGCGTGCTGGAGGACTTGTTACAATGTCCAAAATACCCCTGTAAAAACCGAACAGTTATGGCTAACTCTCCCCATTCCATCGAATACCTTACTTACCCATTTCGAACGCAGAGGAAGAAGTAGGAAGAGGAAGAACGAAGAAGGAAATTTCGGTTAAGAGGTATGGATTGAAACCCTGATCAAAACAGATGAAAATTTCGGTCACGCTTTTGTTGATTTTTTCGCATTTCGAACTCATTATGGATTGAACTCGTTAGTTTAAGAGGAAGATAAACCCTAAGGAAATAAAACCGTAACGAAGATGAACCCTTAAACCCTGTAAGAAAAATCCCAAAAATCGGGAAATCGGTAAAGATTTACAGTCTCAAATTCGAGATAACAGTCTCGAATTCGAGATGGTTATCTCGAATTCGAGACTGTTATCTCGAATTCGAGATAACCATCTCGAATTCAGGACAACCATCTTGAATTCAGGATGGTTATCTCGAATTCGAGATAACAGTCTCGAATTCAGACTCTTTTTTTTTTTTCAAAGTAATTCTTAAACTGTATTACTAATATTAAGGAAGCCACACCCTAAAACCCCTGTAGGAAAAATCCAACGGCTGAATTCGAGGTTACAGTCTCGGATTCGAGATGGTTATCGCGAATTCGAGATAACCATCTCGAATCCGAGACTGTTATCTCGAATTCAGGACTGCTAATTTTTGAATTCCATCTTCCACTAATCAATTTTATTAATACTTGCAGAGTCAAGATGTTCACCCTTTGCTTTCATTGTTGAGTCTGTATTGTAAAGCATTGACATTGTTAAGTTTTTGCGTTGTTTTTTCTTGATGTTGCAGATAATGAATGTTTCAGTGATTTGTTGTTATGACGGAGAATGGAAGATTCTCCCTGACAGGTCCCACGTATATGAGGGTGGAAAATCGAAATTGATACAGTTGTATAGTGGAATGAGACATGAGCAACTTTTAAGCAGAGTTTATCGATTGACTAAATCCCGGTGGGAAGAAACTGAGATTAGACTGAGGTCTATGTTCCCTACACACCCGACAATTCCTCCTACTGATATTGAAGATGATGAAGACTTGTTGGTATTTATTTCAGAATGTGAGCGAGCACAAACTCATAATGTACTTTTGCCAATATATGTAACTGAAGTTGCAAAGGGAGTACAACAGTGTGGTCCACCCTCTTTGAGTTACGAAGGTTTTCCTGATCATGAGACTGCCATTCCCCATGCGAACGAGGGTGATACTTGTCATGTCCTTCAGCCTTCTACGGTCTATGTTCCCGACCCTGTCCTCCCAACCGTGCCTTGGCCATTTGAAGACTTGACAACAGGACCAACTCAATATACTTGTTTTGTGCCTAACACATATGTAGATTATGGTGATACCAGCAGGGGCGACAACTACCATAGTGAAGATTGTGGTGTTCAAGATAATGAATGTGCTAATGTTGGTGAATGTGCTGAAGATGATGATGATGAAGAAGATGATGCTGATGATGATTATTCAGTAGAGGTAGATGAAGATGTTGTCAGAAACGATGTTGATGAGGGTCCTATCCGTGCAAATATCCGTAGCTCATCTAGGTCTGCTTTTCGGCAAGTCAGTCAATGCCCTTCATCAAATGTGATTGAGAATGATGACTATGTCAATTTCGATCCTTTAGGGTTTGCGGCTGCACTCGACAATACGGATGATATTTCACTTGGGCAAATGTTTAAGGATAAGAGGTGCCTACAGAATGTGTTGGCAAAATATGCAATGATAAAAAACTTCCAATACAGGGTTGTGGATTCGAATAAATCAAAGTTTGTAGTTAAGTGCCTTGGGGGTAATTGTACTTGGAGGCTACGTGCATCAAGGGTGAATGAGTCGGGTGTCTTCAAGATAAAGACTTATAATTCACATCACTCCTGTGGGTTTCTCATAACTGGGCCCGATCATCGACAAGCATCTAGTTTGGTTATTAGTGACATGGTCGTGGGACGAATCGAGGGTCACGTGGCATCTAGGCCCAAAGAGATTATTCATGATGTTTGGAAACAATATGGAGTGCAAATGAGTTACCGGAAAGCGTGGAGATCTAGAGAGATTGCAATAGAACATGTTAGAGGATCATACGACGATTCGTACGCTGACCTCCCCGCTTATTTGTACGAGTTACGCAGGACCAACCCGGGAACAGTAACTGCAGTATTGAGTGACCCAGATACTGGTGCATTTGAAAGGTGTTTCGTGGCTCTTGGACCTTGTATAAGAAGTTTTCAGCTCAGTTTACGAAGAGTATTAGCCATTGACGGCCCGCATCTAAAGGGTAAGTACAAGGGGATCTTAATCATAGCAACATCACTTGATAGTGACAACCACATATGTCCAGTTGCTTATGGAATAGCTGAATCAGAGAACAATGACAGTTACAAGTGGTTTTTCAAACAATTAGCTGACTCAGTTGGGTACATGGAAGGGCTAGTCATTATAACTGATCGACACGCCAGTTTGATAAGCCAAGTCCCCATTGCATTCCCACATGCAATTCATAGTTATTGCTCATATCATATTAGCCAGAATATGCATGCAGCATTCAAGGATGAGGGACTGAAACCGTTATTTTGGTCGGCCGTAAAGACATGCATGTTCAACAAGTTCCAAGAGCTTATGTCACGTCTTGCAGGAGCAAACCCTGAGGCACATGAATGGTTAGCTGCAATTCCAAGAGAAAAATGGGCATCTGCATACTTTCCTGAGCTAAGGTATAACATTGTAACTACTAATATAGCTGAATCGATCAATAGTTTGCTGAAGGAAGCGAGAGAATATCCAGTTACAATGCTTTTAGAGGATGTGCGTCTTAAGATCCAACGAATGTTCTTTAACCGACGAAACAAAGCGATGGAAATGAATGGAAGCCTAACAACATGGGCTGAGGGTAAACTACAGAGGAGACTTTCTAAAGCACGTTATTTGAAATGTGATGGAATCGTTCGATATGAGTATTATGTGAGGGGAGAATTTAACGCTACAGTGAAGCTTCTTGAACGTACTTGCACCTGTAGCAAATTTGATGTACAGGGGTTGCCTTGTATACATGTTTTGGCTTCCTGTAATAAGTATCGACATGATCCGTATGCGTACTTTTCTCCCTACTATACATCTGATATGTATCGAGCCACCTATGAAGAGTCAATATATCTGGTACATGACAAAAAACATTGGGATCTCCCAGATAAAGTAATAGCCGAGACCAAGCAGATGAAACCCCCTGTACAAAAAAGAAGCACGGGGAGACCGAAGAAGAACATAATTCCTTCACAAGGCGAAGAAAGACCTACTGTAAGATGTGGTAGATGCAAACAAAGTAATCATAATAGACAAACATGTACTAATGTAATCCCACAAGTATGATCATTTCATAATAACAATTCAAAGTGTTTTTGTATCGAATTCTTGATTTTGTATATTCGAATATTGTTAAAATTCATCCATCCATGTACTTCAGTGGTATATAAAGGGAGACAAATGGAAACAACAGTCTCAAGACAGAACCTGTAATCTGGAACTGGAGCCTAAATTCGAGATAACCATCTAGAATTCGAGATGATTTGGATGATTTCGAGATGGTTATCTCGAATTCAGGACCTGGACCTGTATAATCTGGAACAGAATGAAAAATAATGAAAGCAACAGTCTCGAATTCGAGATAACCATTTCCAATTCGAGATGATTTGGATGATTTCGAGATGGTTATCTCGAATTTAGGACCTGGACCTGTATAATCTGGAACAGAATGAAAAATAATGAAAGCAACAGTCTCGAATTCGAGATGGTTATCTCGAATTCGAGATAACCATTTCCAATTCGAGATGATTTGGATGATTTCGAGATGGTTATCTCGAATTTAGGACCTGGACCTGTATAATCTGGAACAGAATGAAAAATAATGAAAGCAACAGTCTCGAATTCGAGATGGTTATCTCGAATTCGAGATAACCATCTCGAATTCGAGATAACCATTTCCAATTCGAGATGATTTGGATGATTTCGAGATGGTTATCTCGAATTTAGTACCTAGACCTGTATAATCTGGAACAGAATGAAAAATAATGAAAGCAACAGTCTCGAATTCGAGATGGTTATCTCGAATTCGAGATAACCATTTCCAATTCGAGATGATTTGGAAATCTGAATTCGGGACATTCACTGTAAATGAACAGTTAATTAGCTACCTTGAGGGAATCCTTTACATCCATAATAAATCCATTACAAATCCAATACATACATCCATGCCAGGTTTGAAAACTTAAACATCCTTTCATAAAAAAATTAGTACATCCAAACAGTGAGCCCCCCTTGACATAAAGTACACATAAGACACTCCCACCCCTTGACCATGTCCCCTAAGGATTGGCAACCCCATCCATTATCTCGCAGGCTATCCGCTTCCGGAACTTCAAAACATCAACCTACAAATTTAAAATACGATGAGCATAAATAGTGAGTCAAATAAATAAAAAACCTTCAAGAGCATAAATAGTAAGTTAGAGAAAAATAAGGAATAATACCTGCTCAAACTGAATCTCCAAATCAGCACATAAGAAATCAACATATTTCATCAGGAATATTCCACAATCGCGCCTGATACACAAACAACACATTTCATTAGTATTTTATAGTATAGGAAAAAAAAGTGAGCTAAATTATAAATAAATTGCTTATTTTCATATAGACTTACGTATTTCTCTGTTTTGGTAAGTGGGTGACCTCCCGTACCACCCAGTCCTTGCCTAGAGCCTCCACGTCGCCAAACATATGGAAGAAGGCGGGGATGCATTCTTTGATGGTACATAGTTCTGATGCATACATGTCTATGACATCGGTGAAGTATGAGTCCAGAATTAGGACTTGGTTTCTCGGGGGTTCCAATACCGCTAACAGCCAGTGCTGGCCATGGAGAAACGGGAGGTACACTCTCTCAGCCGACCACATGGCTGGTCGCCCACTTGACCCCTCAACAATGGGTCTAAGGTTAGGGTTTATTTGGTCCTTTAACATCACTCGTGTCACAGAGTCGTTTGCATTCATATATAATCTGCACACGTCTGCTTCTTGAAGTAGAAATTCCTGTGAAGACACTAAATCATTAGAATGCCTTAAAGATTGAGTTACCGGTAATGAAATAATAAGAAGAGACTTTACCATGAACCAAGTAGGTCCAAAGACACAGGACTGAGTGTAAAGAGCGGGATGTCTCTCACGACGTTGTGCCAACAGCTCCATCAATACGTCAATATGCTATATATATAAAAGGATTAGTGTTAGATTATTAGAATTACAAAAGAGATACACAACATTAAATTAAAGATGGGAAGAGTGTTACCGTGGAATCGATCAAGCTTTTGCTAGTTGACACAACAGCGAGCATCTCCGGAGTTATTCTAACGTTATATATCGTCTGCCTACATTTCAAAAACTTTCTAAAGTAGAGAAATATGATAATTTATGCATCTACTTTTGAATTCAAAATTAGAAAAATTACCTAAAATTATTCGAATCTGCCTCCGTATTCAAAAAGGTTCGTAGGGCCTTTTTTTCAGCTGTCGTAGCTTCCCTCATTGGGTCTTTAGCGGTCATGCCCTCGGTCATTTTTTTCTTCACTCTAGTATTCAAGTAAGGAGAGCGGAGATGCTTCGAAATGATTGTGGCTCTTAGTGGCCTTCCCTCAACTCTTGTAAGGGTTTCATCATCATCACCTTCAAAAGCCGTTATTTCAGCATCACCCACCTCCCCCCTTGAACAGGCTGTTCTTACTTCATCCCCCAGCTCCCCCCCTGAACAGGTTGCCCTTATTTCATCACCCACCTCCCCCCCTGAACAGGTAGGCCTTCTCTCATCACCCACTTGCCCCCCTGAAAAGATAGTTCTTTCTTCCTCAGTAGGGGGTGCATACTTTCTGCATTCTCTTTCTCTTTGTCTTTGTCTTTCTTTTCTTCTTCTTTTTCTTTCTCTTTCTCTATCTCTTTTTCTTTCCCTTTTTCTCATAGCCCTCATTTCTAATGCATAATTATCAAATCTGTCAGCCAAGCAATCCATTTTCGTGGCTAAGGCATCAAACCGTCGGCCAAAATAACGTTTCAGACGCTTGTACAAAGATGGGTGTGATTTCGCTTGTACATCGTGTACCTGAAAAAATGCTAGATATTAGGACACAATAAAATCTAAATATATGGAATAAATGGGCCAGAAGTCCAGATTACAGTCATGAATTCGAGATTACAGCCTCGGATTCGAGATGGTTATCTCGAATTCGAGATAACCATCTCGAATCCGAAGCTGTAATCTCGAATCCGAGACTGTAATCTCGATTTCAGGATAAAATTTTACAACTGTTTCGATACAATCATCTTTATTTTGGGTTTCAATTTTGTTACTTACAGTTTTTGACCTTCGCTCATGTACCGGGGGGGGACTACCCTCCTCCTCGTCATCATCACCATCATCATTCCCTCCCTCCACCTCAGCCTGCTCATCACCATCCCCCTTAAGAGTATCCTCCTCCTCACCACCCTCCTCATCTCCATCCTCCTCCTCCTCATCCTCAGCCTCATCATCATCATCATCATCCTCAGATCCCATTCGTGCAAGGACACCCCTAACAACTTCTTGCTCCTTCTCACGATCAGTGACATTCAACTTCAGAACCTCAAGCTGTGAACACAAAATTATGTTAAACTAAGCAAACAAAAAATATATAACTAAATACTAACTTTCACTTTCGTACCTCTTCTACATTAAATATCTTTTCTTCCAATGTCTTGTAGATTTTATACGTAGTATCTTTCCAACGTAAAACACGAGGGAAAATCTCAGTAGTAGGCGGAGATCCGCGAGAACATAATCTCCCAAGTGCAGGAATGCACTCAAACATCCAAACCTGTCATCATTACAATTTGAAATGAAAATACAAACAAGAGTGTAATTACAAATTAAACTTATATCAAGGATATAATATACCTGAAAGGCAATACAACATCCGTTAATGTTGTATTGTGGGGTATCTATATGTGCCATTTCAATACTCTTCTTAAATATCGAGTACCCTACAGTGCCCCAAGGGTATTTGTTAAAGGCATCGAGGTCCTCTACAAGATCCAAGTAGTCAATCTCGATGTTCGAGTGTGTCTCTTTTGCAATGATCAATAACTCCACATATAGGACCAATGCAATCTTGATTGCGTCCATATCATTGTTACACGACTCCAACACCCTAAGCAGGTCCAATTTTTTTATAAGTTGTACTTCACCAAACTTACGAACCTTTAGGGAGGTAGGAGAATTGGCGGGTACTATGGCGGGAGGGACACCTATGCTAGCATTTAAACCCATTATCAGGGTGAAGTCTAACAACCTAAACCGCATAACACTACCAGCTAAATCAAAAGTAAGTGCATCCCTACGCCTCTGAAGTAGGTGGTGCAATGCCTGACCACATTGGGGATTTCTGGGCAAATCATAAAGATGCCCAAAGCAAGTCTGCTTCCATAAAGACTTTCTCTCAGGATGGGCCTCCAAGTGCGGCTTTATTTTTTCAAACCATTCTTTCATGGTACATTTCACAGAAGGTTGGGCCTTTTCCACCTCTTTCCCCTTCCCTTTGTCTTTCCCTTTGCCTTTGTCATCCCCTTTTCCTCTGTTTTTTGGCATCTTGACTCTGCAAGTATTAATAAAATTGATTAGTGGAAGATGGAATTCAAAAATTAGCAGTCCTGAATTCGAGATAACAGTCTCGGATTCGAGATGGTTATCTTGAATTCGAGATAACAGTCTCGGATTCGAGATGGTTATCTCGAATTCGCGATAACCATCTCGAATCCGAGACTGTAACCTCGAATTCAGCCGTTGGATTTTTCCTACAGGGGTTTTAGGGTGTGGCTTCCTTAATATTAGTAATACAGTTTAAGAATTACTTTGAAAAAAAAAAAAAAGCCTGAATTCGAGACTGTTATCTCGAATTCGAGATAACCATCCTGAATTCAAGATGGTTGTCCTGAATTCGAGATGGTTATCTCGAATTCGAGATAACAGTCTCGAATTCGAGATAACCATCTCGAATTCGAGACTGTTATCTCGAATTTGAGACTGTAAATCTTTACCGATTTCCCGATTTTTGGGATTTTTCTTACAGGGTTTAAGGGTTCATCTTCGTTACGGTTTTATTTCCTTAGGGTTTATCTTCCTCTTAAACTAACGAGTTCAATCCATAATGAGTTCGAAATGCGAAAAAATCAACAAAAGCGTGACCGAAATTTTCATCTGTTTTGATCAGGGTTTCAATCCATACCTCTTAACCGAAATTTCCTTCTTCTTCCTTCTTCGTTCTTCCTCTTCCTTCTTCCTCTTCGTTCTTCCTCTTCCTTCTTCCTCTGCGTTCGAAATGGGTAAGTAAGGTATTCGATCGAATGGGGAGAGTTAGCCATATCAACTGTTCAGTTTTTACTGGGGTATTTTGGACATTGTAACAAGCCCTCCCGCACGCTTCAGCTCTACACACACGTGGAGGCTGGAAAAAATAACTCCCTCAAAAGGGAGCTGGTTTCCGTAATTTTTCAAAAAATCGAGCCTAATTCCGTACTTTCCCCTCAAAACAGGGGGGGGGGGGGAGAGAGTGTGTCAATGACGAGAACCGAACGTGATTTTGACGGGGAAATGATACAGAGAGAGACAGAGATTTACCAAATAAGGAAATAAATAAGAAATTTGGGGAAATTGGGAGAGCCTATGGTTTTTTTTTTTTGGTCAAGGTAACATACACAAGGCAAACTATGTTAGGATGGTTATTGCAGAACTACTCATACCCTGCTCAGCTCCTAGAAGTTCGGTTAGATTATATATACGTATTAACCTATTAAAATATTTATTTCATTTAAATATTAAAATTAAATATATGTAATTTATATTAAGTAAAGAATAATAATATATAATGTATTATATATGGTAAGAATACCCTTTATAAAATTCTAATATTATATTAAAATTTTAGATATTATATTAAAATTTTAGTTAATTCCGTGATTTCTTTGCCTAGGATAATAAAATGAATTTTTTACATAATATAAATAGTTATATCCAATAAAACAAGCTGAATGGCAGGAGTCATAGCTAGAAATCACAATGGCTCGATTATTCAGGGCATCATTCAAGGTCTTCCCGGCGGGTCTGCTTTGACAGCCGAAGCGGCAACTTTCTGGCTTGCAACCTCTCTTGCTATAGCTCAAGGCTGGAGGAGGGTAGAGTTTGCCTTAGATTGCAAAGCTATTGTCGACATCATCCGAAAGCCAGGCATCAAAGAACCAATTGAAATTGCGGCTACCATAAGCGATATCCATGCAGACCTTCAAAGAATACCCTATCATAATGTGGTTCATATTCCCAGACAAGCTAATTCCTTGGCCCATAAGCTGGCCCATCATAGCTTGAGCTTCAGTCTCAACAGATACTTCCTCCCTCAGAGACTATCTCCTTGGCAATGCAGCTTGATATTGTCATCCTGGAGATCCCACGATGGTTTTGATAGTTCTTGAATGTATTTGTTTATCTCTTACCAAAAAAAATAAAAAATAAAACAAGCTGCTTATATGAACTACTCAAGCTCAGCTAGTAAAGTTCGAACTTGTTTATTTAATAAACGAGTCAAGATTGAACATAATTTTCAAGCTCATTTAATAACGAATAAGCTTGAACACAACACTACTCGGCTCGATATCACTCCTAGCTTGTGTTGCTTGTTTTTCAAGCAACGGTCACCCCTTAAAACTTGTCTCAAGTGTCATTTTTTAACTGTGATTAACCTTCTTTAATTGTAATTAATATTTACCCTCGAAGGGTGTAGCCTAGTGGTCGGAAGAAGAACCATGGAGGTCTTGAGATCGAGTCTGGGAGCACCCGCATTATTGGTTGCCAGGGGGGAGGGTATCCCCTCACAGCACGTGAGAATTAACCATAGTCTTGAGCTCCGGACACCCCACATTTACAAAAAAAACTGTAATTAATATTTAGGAAATAGATATCGTACTGGTTAAGATTCGCCCATCCAACCTTGATTTTTAGAAAAAAAAAATATATATCAACCTTAATTTACTTAAGCTTAATTATAATTAAAAATGGTTAAAAGGGACACGTGGACACAACGGTCCCCTACATAGGGAAATGTGCGGTCCACTAATCACCGCTCTTAATATTTTTAACCATGATTTCCCAACTAATAAACCATGATTTCTTTAAAAATCAAAATTAAAATGCGAAGATAAGAGTTAGTGAATCTTAACCATAGTTAAGGAGAGTTAGAAAGGGAAGGGGGCAAGTTTTAAGGGGCGAGACACTTTCCAAAAGGAGTTGATTATTTTCTTTAACTAAAACAGATATTACCAAACTAATTATATATACCAAATATAAAATAAAATTCAAGCATTAAACAAAGAGGATATGAGGAGTGGAGTGAGGCGTCTCACACTCACAAAGCCCCTTTAACTGCCCTTAAACTCTAATTAAAAAGTTTTAACTCCTACTATTAAATAAATGTTTTTTTAATCAATGTTTAATTTGAAGGATTATTAAATCTTAGCCATGATTAAAGAGAGTTAAAAGGACACATGAAGGGGGCAAGCTATGAGGAGCGAATTATTTTCCATTTTTTTAAGCAAAATGTAAACGGATATAAACGAAAATGTCTCTTTGATTTTCTTAATTATCAAAATACCCGTATTCTGGGGGTATATTAGGGGAGCTCCGCACACCTCTTAAATTGGAGCTCCTATTCATATCAAAACTCTAAATTAATTGTTAAAATCTCATGCGGGTGAAAAAAAATTAATAATAATAATAATAAGCTAACGAAGGTTTAAGTGGTTGGACCATGCTTTTAGTGATCAGATAACTTTAACCCACATCATCTTAGGCTCAGTCCAGTAAGAGTCTGGCATCATAGGCCCTGTTTGATTGTACAAAGGTTCGACATACTTATCAAGCTGTGCCCCTGAATGGAAGGTTGATCTTATAACCGAAACATCAATGTAACGACTGGGCTTGGACCTACGCTTAGGGCCCAATCCATTGACCTCCTATGTACGGATAAAGTTTTATGGTTGAATGATTCAAGTTAAATGCAAGGACACTTCTTTAGAATTAAACTGAGAGAAGCAATGCTTGACCCATTGGTTTGGTTGTGTAGTACATCACTACTTTGATACAGGATCAAGTCGTGGGAGGGAGTGATGGTTGAAATGTTCATCCATTTCACTAACCCCACAAAAAAATATATATATATATATAAGGAAAGTGATCTCCTCAAAATAACCAACAACGTATAACTCAATAGGGTTGTAAACGAGGCAGATTTGGAACGGATAGTGGTATATCCGAATTCATATCGAAGTATATATTCGAATATCCGAAACCGAATAAATATCCAGTGGATAGTGAAATATGATATCCGTATCTAACTCCGATTATAATATTCGAATTTGGATAATATCGGAATTATCCGATTACCTTTTTAAAAATGTAAATTAATATTTTAAAAAATAAGTTAAAAAGGAACACATGGCAACAAAAGAGAATGAGACGCATATTCCCCTGCACACCCCAAGGAGGGAATTATTTTCCTTAAAACAATAGTTATCTTAACTCTGTGATATCATTTTTAAGTTACTTCATCACCCACTATTGCTCCTCACCCTCACAAAACTTCTTGAACTGCCTTGAATTATGATCAACGAGTTTTAACTCTTGAGTCTTTTTTTTTCTAAAGACCAAGGTTAGATGCTTTAACCCTAATTCTGTATTTGGTTGCCAAGATACATTTAAAAATTACATTTGAAATTCAAAATCTTCTTTTCTTTTTCAAGTTTTCACCTTTTTTCAGCAATCAAACATAGCTTATGTAACGACCCCAAATCCCACCTTGATAAAAAATGGGACCTTGAGCCGTCACATTTCTTAAAACTGCCTAAATCTGATATCATACAAGGCATACAAAACACAAGTTTCCAAAAATGACAGTAGTAAAATTCTTTATATAGATAAACTATCATGCACAAGTCTATGGTCAACATATAATAACTCACCATAAACATAATAGTCTGATGCCCAACTATAAAGTGACCAACTAAGCAACATTATATAAAGTATAATAAGTCTAATACATATCACTCCTCACAACTCAAAAGTATAGGCCTGGTAATAAAGCCACATGTCCAAATTTCGCTCTCTCTTAGCAAAGGGATCATCTTCTTCTTCTACACCATAGGCCTTCCTTTACCCAAGGCTCATCAACTAACTCAGGCTCCACATCTGTTAAGACAACGGTCTGACGGATTACAAAAATATTCTGTGTATATAAAATTCAACTAACATTATAGTAATCCTGCACTTAGTCAATATCATAACAAATAACATAATTAAAGTGTAAAAGAACATGTGAGCATATACATCATATCATCACCTTGACTCGTGTACTTGTAAGAAGTTTGGACTTAGGAGATAACGTGTTTATGAGATGCTTATGTTTATGAGACAACGTGCTTATGAGATGCTTATGCTTATGATTCTTTGTACAGCATAACAATATCCATGCAATCCTCCATCGGACTTATTCAGTCCTACTAGGCTTATGCAATGTTTATGCTTATGTCAATGAGTGACCCTTACATGTCCATGCGTGTAACTTGTGAGACTCTTAACTTAACACACATGTGAGCTTGTGCATAAATGTCATAATTAACATTCGAATCGGTCATCCCTTAGACTCTAATCATCCACCAAGGTATATCTACCTGGTTAAAGAATTCTCAACATGAAAGACTTTCCTCTAAGTTTTGACATTCCCGAACATCGATCACCATACAACATAATTAAGGCATAATTTAATATAACCATCATATATATCATTTATCATAATTTGTAGCATTTTTAATAGTAAATTCACAAACAGCAATCTCTAAAATACTCATCCTCCATCATATAAGTCTATCTTCCATTGGTACACAATCCACAAACCATATAAACCCATAAAAATTCATTAACATATATTCTCATCCTCCATTTCCTCCATTCATAAGATTAGACATCACTCAATACTTCATAAAGTCTCAATTCATACTTACAAAACCATCCACATACCTAATAAACCATAATCTATACTTCATAGTCTACAATCTTATTATAATCATTGTAATAATTCATCACTACTAGCTTAATCAATCTTAAACATACATAAATTCGTAATAGAGTTGAGTTGAATAGTATATCGACTTTAGGGATCGTTGATCCCTTCAATCCAAAACATTACAAGAAGGCTTTGAGATGATCTCCAAGCCCAAATCTCACTCCTCCAAGCAATCTCCTTCATCTTCAAGCAATCTCTCTTAAAAACTCTAGGTTTTCTCCTCTCATTTGTCAAATTAGGTTAAAAATGATTAGATAAGGTTAAACATTCGTAATAAGACATATTTATAGTGGTAGAGGGTTTAAAACCCTAAAATCTCGCAACTTAGGGTTTTTTTACCCGACTTTTATGTGCATGACCATTCGAACGGTTTGTTCATCATTCAGACGGTTGAGACATCGTTTGAACAGTTTTGTCTATTGATTTCTGATTCTAAACTTTTTCTTTTACAACCGTTCGAATGATTGACCATCATTCGAATGGTTGGATCTACTGTTTTGAGCTTTCCCTTTGATTGTTCCAACGGTCAGGAGGGATCGTTTGAACAGTCATCCATGTTTTTTTCTATTTTTTACATTTCTTATTTGGTTCTTCATATTGCTTAGTCTTTTACATGTTTTAAACATCACATAAAAATAATTAAACATCAAGCACACGTCATATACTTTATTTAACCATTTTACCCTTATTAAGTGCATTAATGACATGAATGAAAGTTTGGATTTCTACATCTTTAAGGGCTAAAATTTTAGTTATAAAAGAGACATGATGAGGAAAGGAGGGATGAGACGCCTTCCTCTGTTCCAAGAGGAGGAGGTGATTATTTTCTAAAATTAATAATTTGATTGATTGGAAACATGGGTGGAAGCAAGGTTTGAATAGGCAACGGATTACCTCTGGGGCAAGCCCGAGGCCCAGCCTGGGCATCTAATCATCGTGTGCCATGTGGGGATAAAAAGTGATAACAAGGGGGAGAGATACCAACTGGGGAGAAGTCAAAAAAACAGGGGAGAAAATAAAATGACTTCTCCCCTTTTAGCGCCAAATGCCGCACGATGAATGGATGCCCGAGACTGGGCCTCGGGTGTGCACCGGAGGTAATCCAATGCCTTTTGAATAAGTCTCACTTTTCTCTTTTTTCCTTAGATGACAATTTATATCACACTATAATGGACCGACCCTGTTTAGGGGAATGACAGGAAATCCTTTGAAAAGTACTAACCCAAGGAAATAGAGGAGTTCCCTTCTATTGCCTTCAGTAACGCTTGTGGTGTTGCTGAGTTCACCAAAAAAAAAAAAAAAGTAGAAAGAGGACATCTACTCAGGCTGAGGTTAATAGCGTCCTGAGCGGCATTGAGCCGTACTTCATGTTTTTTAATAGAAAGAAGTAGACGAAATCCTGGCTATTTCGACCCATATTGGATCCAAAATTTAGGAATTTCAATCAAATTTCTAATTATTTTTTTCTTCAAGTTATTTTTTTTTTAAATCACTAGATCCTTTCACTTCCAATCAAATTAAATCGCTTTCTTCCCATTATTTTCAACATTTTGTGGGTTGTGTTTGCATGGTCTAAAAAATGCAGTAAAATATTATATATTAAAATTTTATTTTTTATTCGAATGTAGATCTCACCTAGCTTACATAAAAAGAAAAGTAACAGGCTCAAAAGCACAAAATGCTTCAAAGCCATATTTTATAAGATTTTTTTTATTATGATAATGTGAGCCATGTATGACTCATTGAATGGAGGATGAAAACCTTTACCAAAAAACAAAAAAATGGAGGATCAAATGACAAAAGTCATCCTTGAGCTTTAAGGTGTCTA
The DNA here is from genome assembly GCA_015143295.1 of Tetracentron sinense. NCBI lineage: Eukaryota > Viridiplantae > Streptophyta > Magnoliopsida > Trochodendrales > Trochodendraceae > Tetracentron > Tetracentron sinense. Next base: position 35,801,446 of record CM026568.1, on the reverse strand, counting down.
TTATGGCATTAATTTATGTTGCCTATTATTGAAGAGCTAGCTTGAATTCCCAAAGTCCAAACTAAAAGTAGTTTGAATGGAATTCCGTGTTCACGTTTAATAATTCTGTATTCATGTGTTCATTAATGGTCACACTAACCATACGCCTAATTGGCCAACGAGCTCTTGCTCGATGACAGCGTGCCTATGGGTGTCAATGGGACCTAGTTCCGGCTTCAAAACCTTTGTAAATTTATCTGGTTTCAGGCCAAGTCTATTCAAAAATCGTCAAAATTAAAGCCCACACTCAGCCCATTGCCACCTCTAAGCGTGCTCCTTTCATATGGTTGGTCTTAAGAGTAAACCCACGACATAGAGCTTGCCCGCTAAGGTTGCACCCCTCAATCAATGTGAGTTGCGTTCGCCCAAACGAACACTTGAAAGTTAGAATCTGAGACTGTCATTTATAAAGCATCCAGTCAATAAGCAAAGTACTCATTTTGAGGAGTGTTTGGGTAAAGCTTATTTGGGTTATCGGTTGGTGGGGGGTGTGTCTTCTTTGCTTTTACCTGTAGCTTTGCCTTGTGGTATTGTTACTCTGACAAAAAAAAAAAACTCATTTAGGCTTAAATATTTCTTCAATCATACACAACATCTATTTGATAGAGAACGAATGTCAAATAATAGAGGCTCTCCCTGTACAGCACGAAAATATTCAACCCACAAGAATATTCTTGTGCTGCTTACGTAACTAAATTAAAACAGTAAAACATCATCTAGAAGAGGCAATTATCATATATTTGAATGGAAAATGCTAGTGAGACTACAAAGGGCTGAGACCGTGCATATGATGCATGGGTCTCAAAATTTCAAAAACACAGTCTCGGTGTGGTCTTGGCCCTTTACGGTCTAAGTAGCAAAGTCCTATTTGAATAGGAGGTTGGGAACAAGACTTCACCGGAGTATATAAGGGGCCATCAACCTTCCTTAAGTTCAGACCCTTTTGGAGTAGTTGCTTGGACTTACCCTTATGGCAACTTAGCGGCTACCCTAGGTCTAGCTGTGTGTGAGTTTAGTATATGTTAGTTACATAATAATATTTCACCCAAAAAAAAAAGGAGATTGATTTTTTTTTTCCCGCAAAATGTGCGACAATTGTCCCTTTTAACACCCATTAACCGTGGTTAAGATTCACTTACAGGTTCAAACATTTATCCTTAGTTTTTACAAATATATTTTTTTAAAAAAATAAGTCTTGAGATAATAAACCTTAATCAGGGTTAAAAGCAATACGTAGTGAGAGGAGCGGAAAGAATCAGCCCTCGTTTGAATATTATGGTTTGATTATTTTCTAAAGTTTAACAAGAAGGGCAGTTGAAACTGTTAGAACAGTGACAGTAAAGGTCAACCAATGTTAACCCCCGTTATCTTGATTTAGTCGTTGTTGATTCTGCACCGGCATGAATGATTTTCAACAACGTTGGTTGTTTGAGTTAGCAAAACGGACTTATTAACGAAAGGAAAATAGTCACCTCCTCAGGCAAGGAGGTGAGTTACCGTCTCGTGCCCTCTTTTTGGGGCCACGTGTCCCCTTTTTACTTCAATTAACTGTGGTTAAGAGTCAATCATCCCTAAGGTTCACACAACTACCTTGGTTCTTAGAAAGAAATATTTTTAAAAAAATTAACCATAGAAAGGTGGTTAATTTTTTAACCATAGTTCAAAGGGTTTGTGAGAGCGAGGAGGAACAGTCCCCCCCTCGGCACGAGGAGGTGACTATTGCTCTTAACGAAATTAAGTGTCTTTTAGGCTTATTTCTCAAAACCCATACATGAGTATGAAAGTCCATTCCAATTTCCAATTTGGTTGCTGAAGCCATATTATGTCGGTCATTGGCAGAGAAATGAGAAGATGTGATCCCTCTTGTATTTCTCATTTAAGGTAAGGTAAATGGGTTTAAAGCACTGTGGGGCCCATGAGTATTGGAGACTTTCCTAGGTCAAAAAAAAGAAAAAGCGCGTTTCTTGGAGCCCAAGTGAGTGAAACATGACGAGAGAGAGCCGTTTTTTCAAGGCCTTCACAAGGCTAAGATTAAATGTTGGTCAAATACGAGTGAGAGTGGTCGGCAAGGTGGTTTTGGCACTCTTTTATTTCTTTAGACCCGACTGCCTCTTAATCAACCTCAACAGTGACTGGCGAACGTTCGTTTCTTCACTTGTTTAGTCATTAATAATATATTTTTCTAGTTCGGATTTTGTGTGTAGGAATGATCATGGGCTCAGTGGGTCTATCAAAAATTCTAGATCCCTACACAGATAAGTCATTTATTGGGATGCCATGCTCGCCAGACCCACTATTAAAATCGACATTGTCATCGTGTTGATTTTGTGGTTTTATGGTAGATTGAGGTTCTATTTAAAAGGTCGTGTTCGAGATATGTGATGCCATCGAACACCATTCAAATGAGTATTAATAGCATGGGTATTTAAAGTGTTGCTGACCGTTTCACTAATAGACCGTTAAGGCCCTTTGATTCAAATTTTATTGGTTCACGATTATGGGCGTGTTATACAATGTGCTGTAGGAGATATTGAGCTAGGCTGGGTCTCAGGATGAGCTGTAAATGTCTGCAGTCTTGAATCTTGAGCTCAGCTCACTGCTTTTAGTCGTACATTTTATTTTCAAATACGATTAGATGGGTTGCAGGCATCCTGATCCATGCCAATGTTGTTGCTCAAACCCAACACAGCTAAAAAGGCCAACAATGCACAAAAATGCACAAATATAAAAGGTGTTTTTTAAGCTTTGGTCTGAAGTTACCGTACCATTCAAACCCAAGAATCCACCACGTCCAATGATTAGTATAAAGGACAAAGGAGGTGGGCTTTCAAAGACCTGCCGTTTAGACTAGCTATGATCATCCAACCATCTAAGCGGAAGACATGAGGAGCTAGACCCAATTAGGGACGGTTCATCTGGCTATGGGCCCAAATCACTGGTTTCGAACCAGCAGAGTGACCGGTTGTCGGTTCAACCTTGTAATTCCTGTAAAAATACTATTTTTTTTTTCATTTTCCCCCCGGTTTTGAACGGTTCCCAACCCTTTTTTTTTTTCATTCCCCCCCCGCCCCCCCGGTTTTGAACGGTTCCCAACCGGTACTGGCCGGTTTTAACTGGTTCTTAAACAGTACCGGTTTTAGGGGTTTTGGGAACAGGCAAGGGGACCAATTCCCGGTTCAACCGGCCGGTCTGGTCCGGTTTTGATGACAGTAGCCCAAATTATTGACCACGCCCTGACCCAAAATCACATACATTCGAACTAACCCAGAGCCCACCATATGATGGCAGATTCCAACAGTCTACCTAGATGTCGTGTTTAATAAAGATATGTTTGTATGGTGAGTCAAGAAAGTTGCCCAAATTACTGAGAAGATAATGCCATCCGATTTACAATTATTTGGGAAGGGGCAATGCATAAAAAACTTATCACCTTTGACCAGTGTGCTCTCAGCTTAATAGTACTCCCCATATGTAATGACAAAAAAAATAACGGAAGCCATTTTCCTCAAAAGATCTAGTATCCCAATATCACATGATCCACTAAACAGCAGCTAAGTTATCGCGGGGGTACCTAAACTCACCATTGATGAAGAAAAATAAAAATAAAAACAAAAAAACCAGTGATGGGCTATCTAAAATAGAGAACATTAAAACTCAGGAAGTCCTAAAAGCCCCAAGAGCGTATTGCTTATGCTAAGCAGTTGCAGCCATTGGAACTGCTCTGTAGCACGTCCTCTTTGCTGCACGAACAATATCCTCTACCTGTATAATCCATATGACCAAAAAAAATAAAGAGTCAAAAAAGGGAATAGCTGGGGGTTAGGTTTTCATCACCAGCCAAATTAAATGTGCTTATTCTAATGAGGCAGATTTACAGAAAGATCACGAGAGAATCTGGAAACTGAGTCTGACGATAAATACATGTGCAATGCACATTCAGGATTTCAAGGCTGAAATCAACCTAATCGGATGATTTTAACCATCTAAGTTAGCGTACTTCCCCTCTGAACTACCCTCATCATATTTTCTGACCATTAAAAATGAAGTGATTGGAATCCATGTGCTAGAAAACCTCCTGGCTAGGATCCATTTCAATGGATGGATATGTCATATGTCCCAGCCCCTTGGACATGCATCCAGCTATGACATCTATAAACCATAAATATGGACTGTAGAACTCAAAATATCAATTCCCAGGTTCACCATTCACCAACATGTGCCTGAGAAATCGAGCTAGAAACTAAAAGCAAAACAAGAATGATCAGAAAAGAATCAACCTGTGGGACAGCCATTCTCTCGAGATTCGCAGCATAAGGCATGGGAACATCAGCTCCAGCGATCCTCTCCACTGGTGCATCAAGATACCCAAAACTCTCCTCGATAACAGATATGCTGTTGAAAGAACCACATAGTGTAAGTAAATAGCTGCTGCCTAGAATAATAGATTAACATGTGTATGTATATCATTTAAAAGAAGATAAACCAGATCTCGGCGCCAACACCATGTTGAGGGAACCCTTCTTCAACTGTTACCAATCTGTTGGTTTTCCTGACAGAAGCATTAATTGTGGGTCTATCTAGTGGCCTAATAGAGCGCAAATTTATAACCTGTATCAACACAAGTAGCCATTATTGTCTTCGGAAGCTGAAACTGGAACCTTTCCTAAACTTTCAGATCTAGCCATGCAAAAGAAATACTGAGAACTTAGGAATTTCACTCTTTTGGGGTATCATGAATTTACCTCGGCACTGATTCCTTCTTTTGCAAGTATCTCAGCTGCCTGAAAATTAACCACTTTGAGTTAGTTCGATGGAAAAAGAAGATTGATCTGAATGGAAACCAAAGCTATAATTAAGGAATTCCAAAGAATGCGCCAGATTAGCATCCAAAGGAACTTCCAGACTAGAGATTTCTCTCTGCCGGCGGTAAAACGAGACAAATTCATAAATAAATGTTACAGAGAAGAAATACCCATATAACTCCCATTTGGGAGGACAAAGTAAGTACCCATTGAACCACTCCACTAGTAACTAGATTTGGCATCACATAAAACATTTGAAACACGAAGAGTATACTCAGTGACATAAATAACAGAACTAAGATTAGAATCAGGGACAAGGAGTTAGGAATTTGTCAGCGGGCAATAATTAATATGATGATATTGCTAACTATTCACCTTCATCTGTATGTAGCAGACCTGAAAAATGTTGTACAGAAATACCAAAAAAGAAACAGCCCACACTAATAAAAATCAAGGTAATCCCATTAAACCCTAGAGCCCATGCCTCAATGCGTATACCTCCTGTAGTCCTGTGATACTGTCAGAACCGATAAATTCAATATAAAATTACTAGTCTCCTCCCAGGCATTTTACACGGATGTTTCTATGTACATTTACTATACACATGTTACCAAATCTGTTGATTATACGCATAAAATACGTTTAGGGGGGTCGCCGTTTAAAATGACGTACTTTTGTCGTATTACGTATTATATGGCAGTACCCGTTTAAAACGCGAATTCCGTATTAAATGCATATACACGAGTTTAATTAATTTTAAAAAAAATCCAATGATTTTTAGTAGTTGGTATTACGATTCCTATTTATTTATAATTATTAACAATTTTTTTAAAATTTTCCTGTTATTTTGCCGTAACACCCATACTTCTCAAACAAATCATTGTCGTATAATACTCGTACCCGTACTTGGTAACTATGCCTATACACAATATTCTGTTGCTATGTTCTCAAATTACTCGTACCCGTACTAGGTAACTATGCCTATACACAATATTCTGTTGCTATGTGCTCAAATTATAATGGCTTCTCCTGCATATAGTTAAGATGGGAATCCCTCTACTAGGATGAAGTTGCCTTAACTAGTAATAGACCAAGTTGGAAAATCTAGGCCCCGTTGGAAGTCCAGGATAACCAAAGCACCGCCTGTGGGAAAAATCGTGACTATCCGGAACTCTTGGTCCCATCTTTAGAGCCTCTGAAGCTAGAACCATCTTTATCAGTACCTTATGCCAACTATTTGGGCTTGGCATCACAAACCTTTTTCCTCCATTCGAGTCTATCAAGATTCAATGTGTTATTAAGTCTTTTTTCACTACTCCATCCACGTCCTTCTCGGCCTTCGCTCGCCTTTTTAGACACCAAACTTACTCAAACTTGCTCATCACTGATGTCATCAACTCATCATTGATTTTGTTGAACATGTCCAACCTCCAAACCATCTCAATTGACTCTCCTTTTTTGTCACATATTCGAGTCACTCAACTCCCAAATTCCCCAAAATATGCACAATTATGATCTTTATTTATATCTGTCTTTCCACTTATTCATCCCAACATCCTCATCTTAGCTGTACTAATTTTATAAAAAATGTGTTTCTTGACTGCCCAACATTCTTTTAGGAAAGAATGGTTGATCATATTATTGTCTCATAAAGTTTCTCTTTTAATTTTGATCGGGATGAACTAGGTACATAACACTCCAGAAGTACATCTCCACTTTAACCACCCACCTCCAATTTTTTGGGCAACTTCCTCCTCAATCTCCCTCTCGTGAATAATTGAGCCAAAAACTAGCACCCTCACTTTGGGGTATCTCATCGCCATCTATCTTAACTATCGCTTCAGCCCTACTCAAGCTCTTACTAAAGTTACATTTCATATACCCAAAAAAGAATTAAAATGCATTTCATGTATGCCTTTTGATCTGACTTATGTTAAAACTCTTAGATTCCAATTTCCAAGGACCTCTTTCCATTATTCCCCCTCCAACGTTAAAGGCTAGACAAACCTCTCCACACCTCAAGGTGTGATCATTCGACACATGCTTGAGACATTGACCTAGCAGCTATAGAACAATCCTTAAATCTGTTGCGGGACCTTCATGACTCATGAGATTTTAGAGTGTTTACCACCTACCTACCTGATAGTTGTCATATGCGACAGGAAGCATAAGCAAGAGCATGAGAAACATCCAGAATTAATAATTTAAGATACATGCCATAAAAAAGAGCTGAAGTATCCAAGATCTATAGACTGAAGCAAGAATGGTACTATGAATAGAAGTATAGAACCATCAAACTACATGGAATCATGAGGAAAAACGGTGAGTGCAACCAGTGTGCGATAGCCGGCCCGGGTCGACCTCCTCCCCACATCCGTGTTTTTCAACCAATGAGGAGCCGAGATCTGTTAGAGTCGCCACCAATCAAGATTTTGGGTGTGATTGGTCACCCACAATTAAGATCACTCGATTAAATAAAAACCGAGATTGGGTCCGGGGATTCTTTTATGAGTTGGGGAAGGTGTTAGGCACCCCACCTCATCCGTCGAGCGACGGTTACCTCTTAACTTTCTCCATTAAATTAATTTAAAATTATTTTCTCTTTTTTAATTATTTCGAGAAAAACCACTCCTCCTCAACCGAGTTAAGGCGATTTCGTCTCTACTTGTTTTCTTTTATTTCGAGATTAGAAAGCCACCCCTCCTCAACCGAGTTAGGGTGAGTTTCTCCCTACTTGCGCGGCAATATCCCTTTTCCCTAAATCGGCGAACGGCCACACATCTCTCCTCAACTGAGTTAAGAGGGGCCTCGCCTACCTTTGGGTGGAAAAGGGACGAAACTACTAACAATAATGAAGAAAAGCTTAAAAAGAAGTCGAAGATTTGGTCTTCCGGCCCTTTCCTTCACCCGGATTTCCTCGTCCGCACAACCGTGAAGAGGGAAATCTCCGAGCTACTCAGGGAAAGTGAGGGAAGAAGAGACTTGGACGGGTAGGAACAGAGGATGGGGATGTGGCATACCTTTTCCCTCTTAAATGCTTCAAGTGTTTGAAGAGAGTGCTTCGACGAGATCTGAACTCCCAAGATTTTCACCCAAAGTTCGTGAAGATCCCTCCTAGGTTGATGGCTTGACAGCTGGGATTTCTGGAATTCGAGGACTAAGTTAAGCCTATTCGGAGTTTTCCCCAAGCTTTAGAACTTCAAACCTCTCAAGGATTTTCCCCCAATACTCTAGGTTTCAAAGGCTCTCTGGATCTTTCAAGGTTTTCAAGGTGTGGAATGGATTTTCCAAAGTTTTCAAGGTCTTTTCCCCAAGGTTTCTAGATGATCCAATGGGTTGGTATGAGGTCCCTTTTATAAGGTGAAACAGCAAGGTTTTCACACTTTTTTTCCCGATGTGGGACTAAAAAAACTAACCCAAAACACGTTGGCACGCAAGACGAGGTTATAATTAGGGTTTCCGTACGCCGCGCCTTTCTAAAGACCGCGGGACAGAAGTTGGCCAAAAAATAGGGGCGCGCCCTTATAAAGGGCGCGGGTTAATTGTAAGCTAAAAAAAAACTGCCCCTTTGGGCTCGAGTTGGTTTGGGCTTGGGCTTTTTTCTCGGCTTTGATCTTCGACCTTCCAGAGTCCGGATCTCGTCTTCTCTCTTTGTCAATACTTGGTATCCTTAATTTTTCCAGGCTCATGCAAAATAGGGTGTCTACAACCAGAACCAAGTATTTGTGGAGACGCATCCTTAGCATCAGCACAACCATTTACCTTGAGCATTAAATACTTACTTGACACAGAAAACAAGCCTCTAGAGTCTAGAGTCTAGAGTCCTAGACATCCAGAAGTGGACATTATCAAGTTAGTCAAATGTGAGCTTATTTCATTAACTTAGTCATGCCAACAGTATCCAAGTGTTTGATAAGGACTTTAGCAAACTGTATAAAAAACCATTTTTTAAAGTTATTGAATTAAACCTATGCATGAAGTACCTTGAGCCAATGACTACACAAGGGTGAAAAGGTGATGAGCAAATTGTCTACACGAACCGAAAGAGTGGGTAGAGTCCACTCACCCCAGCTAGTCAAAGAATCGACTCACCCAAGTGCGGTCAATGAGTCAATCTATCCGAAGGGAGGTAGGAAGGTATAGGTTGTTCTGCACCAATATGACAAGGGTATGATACAGTGCTTTTTTCATAATAGGCTATCTTCATGCATGCAATTGGGATTAGATCCCTTTCGAAATATAGATGCTCATATAGTTTGTGGCAAGTCATTGGGTGCCTGTACACCACATTAAATCTTGGATGACTCAGTATACAAAAAACATCTAGGGCATGGGCATGATGAGACTAAACCAACTATAATTCTATATATTGTGCTACTTGTTCAACTTTTTCTATACCTAAGTGCATCAAGTCATAGGACAAATGCCTTAAAAAGTGAAACTATATTTATCTACTAGCAACGAGTGTTTTGATTCCAAGCTTTGTCACATTGCAAGTACCAGATTTGCAAATAGAGTCCAGTGCCCTAAGCGGCCCTCTGCTGCAATATACAAATGAGACTCAATAGTTGTAATTTGGTGTGTAACATAGATGTGAACACCACACCTAATTGAGAAATATGAACCGCGTGTTTGCATACCAGAATGACATCGTCTGAATTCCACAGGTTCAAAATGAATCCTGGGAGTTGTTCTGGTTAAAGAAGCTTGAACATAAAATGCTAACATTCAACATCTTTAGTAGATGCTAACACATACGATTTCACTAAATGCATGCATCTCCCAAATCCCAAATGCAAATTATGAATAAATTCATCAAACAATGATTACAGAAGAAGAACTAAACCATCTGATGAGAAAAAAAATATGAACATAAATGTCAAGATTAAATTAAGAAAGGCGCTAAAAGTATCACTAACATTAAGCACTTGCTGACTTGCTCAGTCAAATCAAAGTGGTAATGCTAATCTGGGAGTAATGGAGACCCACCTAACCTTTTAATCCGGAAAAGCTTAATAAATGTACATTTCACTGTCGCAAGACAATTCCGATTTATTAGTTTCAAGCCAAGCTCAATGGGTGCAGGATGCATATTCATGTCAACAAACATCAGATAATCGATCCAAGTCATCCACAGGTTACGTCAGATACAGCTAGAGAAAGAGTGGTGACAAACCTGGAGAGCATAGCCAACCATTTTTGAGAAAGCAGTGATAGTCACATCGTTTCCTTCTCTCTCAATCTATTAATAGTAACACAAGACAAAGCGAACATAAATAATGATAATGACAATAACAACAACAGTAGCAACAACAATGATCTTACAGGTAACTTTTGTAAGCTTCAGGAAACATACCTTAGCCTTCCCTATTGGAAGGCAGAAACTGGAATCAAGAACTTCTGCGGAAACAGGAAATGACTCACCATATCTGGACCAAAATGACAAATATATTCATATTGAAGGCGTGAAAATCAATGTTAATCATGTCACAGAACAAGTTGCACACATTGTAATCATAATGCACTGAACTACTTACAGCAACTCATTTTCAAGAAAAACAACAGGATCAGGGTCCCTAATAGCAGCTTTTAGCAATCCACGAGCATCTTCTGATGAGTATGGGGCCAGCACTTTCAACCCGGGACAGGAACCATACCATGCTGCATAACACTGCAAAGGATCCCATACTGAGCATCATCCTATCATTTAGTCTTCTGGTTTAATTTAGTAAATCAAAAGGACATATTTTAGTTTAGTGACAAAGAAATCAACTTCGTGCTCCAAAAATTCAATGAACCAACTGAACTCAAACGCTACTTATGCCAAGTAGACAAATACCAGAGGCATTTCAGTCTCTGGATCCATGAAAAAACTAACAAGAAATGCAAAAATCTCGGGATTCTTTTCCTATTTAATCTAGTTCTTGGAATGCAATCACTCAAAGCCAAAGAAGAGATAGAGCACCATTGTTAAATTTTTAAGTGTGTGAAAAAGACAGCTTTTCCATATCAGACATTCCTATGTACAGATTAACCTCAATCCCTATATCTGACTAGCTATACCGGTTCTTAATTTAGTCACTAGTAAGTAGCCCGTGTGATGCATGGAAAAACCAAAAGGAAAGAAGTTATAGTGTATGATAATATAAATTTTAAATTAACATTATAGTTTTAAATTGTAATACACGTAAAGTAACTTCTTGTATGCAAAATAAATATTAACGAACCAAATTTGAATATGGTAAGATTACATACATCTATAGACCCCATAAGTTAAATATATTCATAATTTCCAAATCCAGAACTCTGAAAAGCCAAAGAAGCACACATCACACCTCTATATTGCCTCTTTCTCCATATCCCTAATTCCCATAAGCTTGAAGAGGCCCACCAGTCAACCTACAAATCCTCCATTCCTGCCACAGCTGATCACCCATCTCTTCATATGAAATTTAAGTTCCTCACTCTGCCCCCCGATTTGCAGATGAACTGGATAGAACTCCAGGAGAAATATTGGAGAAATATTGAAGAAGCTTGAAGATTTTAGAAACAAGGTCATCTAAGGAGAACTTTGTTTGAACACTAATACGAGATGGATCATGTGGGATCCATCGAGTACTTGCAAATCTCGCCATTGTATGTTTTAGATGAATAGAACCTGCAAGTAAATGGGAAAGGAACTACATCTATCCTTCCGATCTCCATGAAGTGATCAAGTACACGCCATTCTACTCTACCCTACCCTACCCCATCTTCACTGCATGTGACACCACCGCCGACAATACTATCCTCCCAAATCCTTTCCTCCCATAGAAAAGGTTAGAGAAAGAAGGCAGGTATAGAATTGGATGAATTAGATGATATAGGGGGAGAAGCGTTTGAAAACCCATAACTCCCAAGCTCCCCTCATTTTGCATTCCTTATGTTTGAATTTGAAAACAAATCTCCATTTTAATGGTGTCAATAAATTTGTGACGCGTTTTCTCCATCTTATTGCATTCATTAGAATTTCAACAGACCTCCTCCTCTACGCTACCTTTGCAACTCAAACCGGCGATTTACAGAGAATCGGATATTCCAAAAATAAGAAAGAGTTAATGGTGGAGGACACATGTCATAACCATTAAAACCTTCCTGAGGCCAACACCTGTCCACCCTACTACTCAGGTTTTATTAGTAGTAAGAAGAGGAGAAGGTAAGTATAAAATTATTTATTAAAAAAACTGGTAGCACTAGCCATCACTCAAACTGATTTCCTTCTTTAAATGAAAGCAAGCTGGGATTGCAGGCACTACCTAAAGGTTCACCCAGTTGTTAAGAGTAAATAGGTTGTTCCTCAACTCCTCATCAGGTTCACCCAGTTGTTAAGAGGAAATAGGTTGTGTCCTTGACTCCTCGTCAGATCCACTCCTTTCAGTTATAGAAATCAGAAGATCGTACTTTCTCCTAATTAGGAGTGCTAGCCCTACTCTCGGTCAACCTCTACTCTCACTCTCCACCAACCACTTGTCCATTATGCTTTGATTAAAGCACTTTTTCATTAAAAAAAAGTGGACTGGTGGCTGGTAGAGGGTATGGGTTGACTGAGAGTAGGGCCATTCCTCTTCTCCTAATTCATCATGTCATATCATTTAGTAGTTTTTATTTTTTATTTTTTCTTACATATTAATTTGTTTTTGCAGTATAATCTACAGTTTGTAGTGCTCTTATTCATACTTTGTATTCAACTCAGCTTCTATAATAGTCCATCCTTTTGGCATTTTCATTTTTATTCTTTTAAAAAAATAAAAAAAATTCTACTACTTGCATATTTTCTTTCCAAGTCAATACTTTTTGTCTAGAGAACAGCTAATTTATCTTTTGACCTTTCCCTCTACCTAAAACTTTGACGAGTGAAACTGAAAATCCTAAACATGAATATATTTCAATTGTTAAAAGTACAACTTGAGAACTTGATTCACATTGTTCAGGGGGCTATTTATTATACTTGTTTTGGGTTTTATATATTTCTTTTAATTCTTTTGAATAATCGCACCCACCCAACATAGAGCAGAACTCAGAAAATTGATTGACCAATGAGTACTAAATCAAGTCTAATGCAATTTTGAACTAGAGCCCTAATCAACTCAAATCGAGATTCTAGTTTCTGTCAGTGCAGTCAAAATGTCGCCTAGGCAACGCCTAGGCCACCGCCTCGCCTAGCTAGGACCCCTATCGCCTAGATCATGATCTAGGCAAGCACTCTTTAATTCTTATATAATATAAACAAAATAAATAAATTTTGATCGCCTAAGCAACGCCTAGGCATCTCCTCGCCTAGGGAACCCCCTATCGCTTAGGCGTCACCTGGACGCCTTGACTACACTGGTTTCTGTCCTGAATCCCGATATTAACAAGGCAGCTTTATCAATAATGAGTTCCACCATAAGCCAATTAAATGCCCTCTCCAGCAAACATCACATACTTCACTATACAAACCAAGGGCTGTATAAATATGAAATCCAACTTTTATTCTTTTTGTGCTGCTGTAAAAAAATGGGGTGAATGGCAAAAAGACAATTAACCATCAACGTTAATAGCAGTAAGAGGGTACCTTCCATGATTCACAAGAATAGATCCAATAGAAACTATGGTTTTGTCCTTTTAGGGATTGTGAGGATGAAGAAGAAAAGTAAAGAGGAAAGAAGAGTAGGGTTGGAATTATGTCTCCACCATCTAGATCTCCTTTTATATTATTGCTAATAAAGAAAAGGACTTAAATGCCTTTAATTCAGAGAACATAAATGTAAAGTTGTCATGGTTTTTTTTATTAGGCCCATTACAACCATAGAAATAAAAATCTCTGAAACTGATACGTATCGCCCAATATGTATCGATGTAGGCAATGTTGGAAACGATATTTATGCTGCGACTTTAAAAATACGGGTTTAATATGACTTGTCTGAAACCGATACATATAGGTAGAACTCGACTGATATGTATTGATTTCGGTAAGACTCGTCTTATACGTATCAGTAATACTCGGCCGATACGTATCGATTTCGGCCAATTTTTTTTGTTTTTTGTTTTTTTTAATGCTTTATACGTATCGAACGATACGTATTGGTTTCGGTTGGAACCATTACACCCCCAAAATCTGTATTTAAATCCTTGATTACAACTCCCCTCAAGTGGAGCATAAATATCCAAAATATCAAGCTTGCATACAAGTCCATTATGTTGCGATGAAGCTACTGGCTTTGTGAACACATCAAGTAACTGATCTTTTTTTTTAAATCGATAATCAAGCATATTGTATAGATGAAGACAGAAAGTACAGCAGTATACAAAGACGGAAGTTTAAAGAGTCTCACCCAAAGACCCACAAACACCAAAATACCATGAAAAGCGAACAAAGGATCAATCTCACCCAAGGTAATATCAATGGTCTTCGATACTATCTTATTTTGTATAAAGTGTCTATCTACCTCAATATGCTTTAATCTACCGTGATGCACTGGGATATGTGCATTACTAATAGCAGCTTTATTACCACTATACAACTTCATCTCTAATTGGTTTAGTCATAAGAGTCTTGATCCACAATGAAAAAAAAGGCAAAATCATCCCTTACACATGTAATTATAGATTCCCAAAAAGGTAGAAACATAGTAAGTTATAATTTTTTCTTGTTGTCAGCAAGGAAGCCAAAGACTTTCTTGTTCCACACATTAATTTTCTGTTTCAACGCTTTTAATTTTAGGACAAAGATGGTACTCGTTGAACCCCAAAGATATGTATTATCCTAAACCCCTTTTACCAGCCGCTGAAGTCAGGATGATGCAACCACATGTTCACAAATTTGAAGGTGTTAGGGCCTCCTAAAATTTTCTCCATGTCCAATAGAAGTAGCAAGTGGTTGGAGGTTGGTCTGGGCAACACCGCCAGAATAACCTTGGAAAATTTGTCATCCCAAGTCCCAACTGCCACAGAACAAAAATCTATCCAACTTTTAGAAAGATCGTATATCCCTATATTGTCATTAACAGGCCCACATTATTTATGCGCTTAAAAACAGGACCATGCTGGAATCACATAGAAGACTAACGGGTGACAAATAGAACAACAGGTGGAAAAAAAGAAAAAGAAAGAAGAAAGAAAGTTGTAGAGTGAATAAAAGTAACCCTACCTGGGAGTGTTGGGCACCAACTCCAGCAGCAGCACCATTTGGTCCTCTGAAAACAATAGGTACAGGTATCTGACCAGCAGACATGTAGTTTTGTTTTGCAGCAGAATTAATGATGTGGTCAATTGCCTGTGACAAAATAAAATAAAATAAAATAAAAATGAGATTGCACAGAAACACTCATTGACAGGAAATTTAGCATGCAAAAAGCTACAAAGATCTCCACATTGAACAAGAATGTAACTAGATTAATGCCGTTATAAAAATCCTACATTAGTTCAATATCCATCTGATCTCTGCACAATTATCTTTCTTTGATCAGTCACAAAGCAATTAATTAAAAAACCTACAGAGAGATGCAACAGATAAACTAGAGTAACACGAGCAATGGGGCTGCAGCTAGAATGGAGCAAAACAAACAAAACAAAAAGGAAGGACTAGTCCTTGGCTCTAAGGCTTTGGGACACCCTCTGTTACCATAAAAAAGACGGGAAGGACTAGCACACCACTCTATTCTTGCCCGCAATAAGCAAAAAAAAAATCTAACCTGCATGGAGAAATTAAATGTCATAAACTCTACAACAGGCCTAAGACCATAGAAAGCAGCACCAACTCCTATTCCAGCAAAGCCAGCCTGCAAAAAATGTATCAAATAAATGTGGTGAGAAAAAAATCATCATTGAAAGAGAAAACAAGAATCTTCTCCAACCAAATTTAAGCAATTAATCGAGCAAGTTTAAGAAGAGATCAGATTAACCATGGTGATTCCAAGAATGACCAAAAAACTCAAATGATTAATCAAGTATCAGGAGAAACCTCTGTGATTGGAGTATCGACAACTCTCTCAGGACCATACTTCTCCAAAAGCCCTTTGGAAATCTATAAAAATGAAGGTTTAAAAACCAACTTTTATTGGAACGTAAGAAACAAGTATGTTTAGACTCTAAAAGATAAAAGGAACTGCAATTTCATCTCATTAAGCATGTCCAACCTTGTATGCACCCTGGTATTCACCAACCTACAATAGTGGAAAAAAGAACATTAGAATAGTAAAAAGAAGAAGAACATGATTTGGCAAAATGTTCCTATTCATATTTCCTTGATACCTCTTCACCCATCAAAAAGACTTTAGGATCAGCAGACATTTCCTCGTCAAGGGCAGAGTTTAGAGCATCACGCACCGTCATCTGTAATAGATTATAATTTCTACAAAATTAGATTAAGGTACTGTTTAAAAAGAATGTGAATTTAGAGTCTCTAGAAAGCTGAAAAAAAAAAGCTCAAGCAGGGAAATAGCAAGAAAGAAAATAAGGTGATCAGATCAAGACTAAAACAGGTATCACGGAGACCTCAAACAGGATCAAGTACATTTTTTCATTAAAAAAAGAAGCACAAATAGGCTTCAACATCCTCTTATGCTCACAACTTTCAAAATTATTGAACGGAACAATACACAAGCCATAAATGCAATCCTAAGCCAACAATCTCTTAATCAAGAAATCAAGGAAAAAAATAGTTGAGAAGTAGGTCGTGTCTTGCAATAATCTCAACCAAGAAGAATTATGTTTTATTTTCCTTGTATCCAGCCATGAAATAAAATAAAATAAAAAAGAACAACATTTTTTTTTTTTGATACCATTCAAACCACGGGAAGTGGAGAGGAAGAACCATTTAAAAAAAAAAAACCCAAGCTCAACACCTGAGAGAATAAATGGCGTTAAATGTTTCAAGGATGTTATTAACTGGGTTTTGATCATACGATTGACATTTGAACCACAGTTAGGCCCTGAAATTAGCAAATCTATTATCCAAATCATCTAAACAATAAAAATAATTAAATAACCATGTTTCAATCATTTCAAAAAGCATTTTACCCCTTATCTAGCATTTTGTAAGGTTAACAAATAAATTGAATAGAATCTCCCTACCGATTAAAAAAAAAAACAGAATCTCCCTCGATAGAAATTCTAAATCCAAAGTCAAGGCGCTCCAAAAAGTGCTTCCTTGCACCTTTGCGTGCAACGTTAAAGTGAATGTACTACCTCCAATACATCAAAGTGGTAATATATAAGAGTGACTGAACAACCCTCTAATCACCAATTCTTTTCAAGCCTTAATAAGTATTTGCTAAAGACATTTAGTTGTCTGTGAGTCAAGCTATCGGATAGGGAAGTAATGGTGTAATGAAATTGTAAGTGCGGACTGAGTACACCACAAAGTCCCAGAAGATGACCTAGTGTGGGCAATGATTTCATAATATGATAAACCTCAATCCACAATAACACTGTACATAAGGTTTACAATTGGAGTATATTAGAACCCAGACAAAGAAAACGCCAATAAAATGAAGGGATAAAGCAAAAACACAAATAACATAAGCCACAATTACCTCTTTTGCAGCAGAAGAGTAGCTTCTCGATGCGGATGCCGCAGGCCGGATCCTCTGCAATGACTGCCCTAGAATCTGAGACAAACAATCAATGCGCTTCAGAAAATTGAACAGTTTGATCAAATCAAATGAATTCATCAAAATTAGACTACACGAACCAAACATTTCACTAATTAAAATAGATGTTAGGTTCTACCGAAGCAGGAAAACCTCCACAACTGACATTTCTCCTTATAATCCCCCACATCTTTCCTTCTCCTGCTCGAGATTACCCTGATCAGAAAATGAGAAATAGATTTCTATAATTACATAAGTGATGTAGGATTTGTACGGCGAAAGCAAAACCAATTGAAAAAATATAAGAAAAGTCTTGCATCGAAAAGCTACAAGCTATAATTTCTGTATTTCCATAAATTTCGATTCCAAAATTCGAGATTGAATGCGTTTTCCGTTAACACAACCTAAATCGATGATTCGAAGAGAACGGTTGAACATCAAATGGAAATAGAAAAATAGCATATTAGAGATCAGAATCTCTACGAATCGGGACTACCTTCCTCAGAAACAGATCAATATAAATAAGAGTGAATGAAGAACAGCGAGAAATCGGAATTGTGAAAACTAGAATATCGAGTCAGCGATTGAAACAGATCGGAAAGAAAATGGATTAGGGAACAGATGATTCTATACTACCTGGTTTTAGATGATCAGCTTCGTCCCAAAACTGTGGGTTTCAGATTGGGAATCGTCGGGATAGGAGAGGGCGAGGAGGTAAATGGCGGTACAAGGAGTCGACACGAAGAACCTCTAGGAAATTGTCTACGTGTAGATATTTTGTCAGCTCGCCCTTTTCAATTAGGCCTGGGATTGTCTCTGGCGAAGTCAGAAAGGGCTTATCTCGGGGTTCCATAGAATAGGTGACAAGTGGTGGAGAAGTCAAAATCATGGGGCCCACAATTTTGACTTCTCCACCCTTAATAAGACATGTGGCGATAAGTGTGTGAGAATAAAGGGGAGAGATATCATATGGGGAGAAGTCAAAAAATGGGGAGAAAATGAAATGACTTCTCCCCATTTTTTGGCCAATTGTCGCATAATGTATGGAACCCGAGAGGGGTTTCTGGCTTCGCCAGAGACAAGCCAAAGCCTTTCAATTAATGTTATGGCTTGTTTGGATGTAAAATAGAGAAAAACAAATAAATTCCACCGAAAATATCGGTTTTCTAAAGAAAGTAAAATCTTATTCGCTACTCTTTAGGCCTTGGCCTTTTAGGGTCGGGCTTGTGCCTAGCTAGTTTATTCTCTTTGAGAGCTAGGTCAGGTTAGGGCATCACTTTTGTGAGGATTGGGTCGGGTAAGACCTATGCCTACCATTTGAATAGGGGTGCACACTGTTCGGTTTGATTTGGTTCTGAGAATTTTTGAGACCGAAACGAAGAATCTTGATTTTAAAAAAATCAACCCAAAACCGAACCGTAAATCCTCAGTTCGGTTCCACGCACTGATTTATAATATACTCCTAAGGTCAATAAATTCAATAGTTCACATTCTCAATGTACTAAAACTCAAAACTCAAATCTCATTAATGAATCACCAATTAAAACAGATTAAATTGGAACAAAAAGAGGAAGGTGGAGAAGGAAGGGATGTTAAGGTTGGGTTTCAAACAAAAAAAAAATTATAAGACCTAGAACTAGTTCGGTTCAGTTCTCATACGTTTTTGGTTCTGGACTCCACATTCGTATCTTAGTTTGGTTCAGTTTGTGGTTCTAAGTTCAGTTCGGTTTCAAATTTGAACAAACCAGGATCGAACCACATAAAATCGGTTTAAGTAAAATAAGACCCAAAACCGAACCGTGCCTTTAAAAAATCCGAACCAAACTGGACCATAGTGGTTGGTTCGGTCTGGTTCACAGTTTGACCTGTACCCATGTGCACTCTAGATGAGAGGTTTTGGAGGCTATGCCTCGGTTTTTTTTTTTTTTGACAACCAAGTACATGGGACATTTCGTTCGTATGTTTCGTACATATCTTATATGTATTATTTCTTTTTGTTTATAGGACAATTATCTCCTTAGTCTATGGCTATGCCCCCCATTAAGTAAGATAATACAAAAGTTATATTTTGTTTTTATAAGTTCAGTAATATAATATACTTTTTTTTTCAAAAGTTCAATGAAACATATGTCAATTTTTTCATGACTATACCTTATTAAATAATTAAACAATATAGTATGAAAAATAGTTAGTGGACCACACATTTGGCTCTAACTGTCAATCTTTAGTGGTGTAGTCCCTTGTTTAACATCCACTAACTACGATTAAGATTCACTCACCCTTAGGGTTCACCCATCCATCTTGGTTTTGAAAAATATATATATTTTAATTTAATTAAGCCTAACCATATAAGAGTTTTAAAAGGGACACCTGGATGGGCATAGACTACATAGCCTTGCATAGACTACATAGCTGCGCAATCCTCTAATCCGTACTCATATATTATAAACTACAAAATTTTCTTTAAAAGTTCAGAGGGGCTTGCCTCCATGGCTTAACTGTAAGTTTTTCAAAAGATTTGTGTGTGCGCCCCATCTCCCATGTTATGCATTTACTTTTTATTGGTTAGCTTTTTCGAAAGTTCAAGGGCCATGTGCCCCAGTCCTGGCTCTGCCCGTCATCACAACCTCCCTTCCTAGCTGACCCCGTGTTCTCATGTCTCTTTTAATATATTTTTAACCGTAGTTAAAGTTAACTAAATTATGTTGTTTTATTTTAAAAACAAGATTGGATGAATGTACATGAGGTGATAAATCTTAACCAAGTTAATGACTGTTAAAAAGACATTTTGTAAGCAAATTTTTAAGGGAGTGCAAGCGTAGACAGGCCTGAAGCTGACAAGTCTTGTTTTGGAAAGGATTATTCCTTTGTGCTGGACCCATACCTTCTGCATTTGTCCTTTTGTGCCAATCACGAGGCCGTCTACCAACCTACCGTGTGGTCCACGGGTATGGCGTGCTCCACGGGTTGCTCAACTAGTCAATAGTTTACGAGATCGAATCCTAGCCAATTGTGATTGGATTCGGGGAGAGTTTAATCGCACCTACAAGTCACCACTTGTTCTTATTAACCCCGGTTAATATTTACTAATCGTTAGAATTCAACAATCTAACCTTAATTTTTAGAAAATAATATTAATCTTAAGGATTACAAATTCTTAACTAGAGTTAAAAGTTTTATTAATTTTTTTTCTAAAAACTAAACTTAGATTACTGAATCCTTAAGGGTTAGTAAATCTTAACCATAGTTATTGGGATTTACAAGGACGTGGTGACTTGTGGGTGCGATTGAACTCTCCCTGAATTCAATCGCAATTGACTGTAATTCAATCTCCTAGTTTACTAGGTATTAACTACTAACCATTAACACCTCGTTAGTCCCTATACTGAGATCGAATCACAGGCACTTGAAATTGAACTCTCAGATAGTTCAATTGCACCTGGCATATGTGTCCCTTTTAACCCTTATTAACTCTGATGTGTGTTAGCCTAACCGTGTGTGTGAGTCGGTTAAGTGTTTAGGATTTCAAGCAAAAAAAACTCTTGTTAAAATTCATTAACTTCGAAGTTTAATAATATAACTTTAGTTTTTTAAAAAATATATTAAAAAAATGTTAACTCTGAGGAATACAGATTCATAACTTTTGTGTTAAATATTTTTTTTTATTCTAAAAATCATGTTTATATTATTGAACTCTTAAGGGTTAGTGAATCTTAACCACATTTAATAGATGTTAAAGGGACACATGTTGGCATGTGGGTGCGATTGAACTCTCCCCTAAATTCAATCGCGTTTGGCTGTGATTCGATCTCCCATATACCTGCCCAATAATGCTTGTTCGCATCCATAGGTCAACACATATCCTTTATTTTTTTGGAACTTGGGGTGTCCTCAACCCTTCGGGCTAGGGCTAATCCCCGAGGGTGTGACATGAGCCCGCAACCCGTCACACCAGGTAAGTCCGGGTAAATCCGTGCGGGGCTGGGCCCAAAGGGGGGAGTGAGGAATGGAGCCCAAGACCTGCAGCTTGGCAAGAGACCCAAGAACCATTGGTCCACCCCTTCGGGTTTAACTCTTGTCCTTGTTAACCCTGATTAAGATTCACTATCAATAATCTAACCTCTTTTTTTCATTATATATATAAACTCTAGTTAAAAACTTTTAACTCTTAGGGTTAATATTTTTTTAATACTGAAAAAATAGGAGTTAACAGTGACACGTGTTGACCTCTGGGTACGATTGAACCCTCAGTTGCGATTGACTGTGATTCGATCTTGTAGTGGATTATGCGGTCTTGGCTCATTGGTCCATTCCAGGGTTACCTAGTTCGTTACCTACTAGAATGAATCGTGAACAAGTTCGAAGCGAACTAATTCACGGTTCGGTTCGTGAAATTGAGTGAACCCGCTATTCGAACCCAGTAGCTTTGGTTCGACGAACTTTTTGTTTGGGTTCCACAAATTTGTTCTTTAAGTTCAGCAAATTTGTTTTATGGGTTCGCAAACTGGTCATAAAATCTATTTTTTAAACGTTTTTTTATAAAACCTATATTTTAAATGTTTTTATAAATAAGTATTTATAATATATTTCTTACGTGATTTATATACATATAATATTAATATTAATATTATATATGAACCAAATTAAAGAACTAAGTGAACCAAGAAACAAACTATCTCATCCTATCCGGTTCACGATTTACATATATATATATATATAATATTATAACATAAAATCATTTTATTACTAAACCAATGAACCAAATCCTCTGCTGATGTAACCGCATTTTGGGGAATCTGGCTAAGCCAACGAGATCGCCATGTGTCCCTTTTGACACCCCTTAATTGTGATTAAGATTCACCCGCCATTGGGGTTAATCACCCATCATTGGTTTTTTTTAAAAATAAAATAAAATATTAAAAATATAAAATCCAAGGATTAATATATTTTAAATATTTAAACCAAGGATTAACATTACATTTTTTTAAAAATAATTATATATTAAAAAAAGATTAAAAAAAAAAAACCAAGGATGGGTGGTGAACCTAGGGGGTGAATCTTAACCACAGTTAAGGGTGTCAAAATGGACACGTGGCGACGTAAGGGACATAACCGGATTCCCCCAGATATCCGTTTATAACTGCATAGGATTTGGGTCCCACCGTTTTGGAAGTGATGTTGGAGTCGAGGATTCAAGAACATCGAGATCAAGAGGGAGATGGAGATGGTGGGGCGGATGGAAATAGTGAAGAAGCACGAGTCGGAAAGGAATAAAGCTTACCACCACCAGAAAAGCCAAACGCCAACAAGAGACTTCTCAGGGTTTGGCAGGTCTTTCTCTCTGCTGAGCAAAACTAGGGTTTATGGATTTATATTTTGGTACTTCCTTCACTCTGTATATGAAAATGAATCATACATTGAATCTTATCTAGCAAAAAGAACATTTCAAAATTAGGGCCTCTAAAGCATATTCAGCTTCGAGAACCCCAAACTATCTCAGCACAAATATAGTTTCGTGTCCACCGATAACACCTTAGAATCATTTCATTGAACCTTCAATCAGTTGAACTATTCAGCTTCACTTCCAAAGATTCGTATTTTACAGGAAACCGTGAAATGGACTCTTATATGGTAACAACATACCCACTTGAAGACATGCTCCAACTTCAGTAGGAATTGCTTCAAAGAGATCACGGCCACATGTTACTAAAGATCAAGCAACACCAATTCCGAGAGAAGTTGTACACCATTCAATCTTCTCTCTCCTAATGGGTTTTGTAAGCATATTAGTTGGATTTAAATCGGTATGAATCTTTTGCAATGAAACTTGTCCATTTTCCACCACATCATGAACAAAGTGACACTGAACATCAATGTGCTTTGACAATCACAATACACTATAACAACATCCTGGCAACCTTCAATTCTCTAAGCAACCTTTGAAGCCAAATAATTTCTTTACATGCGTGTAGCAGCCATGTATTCGGCCTCTGTTGTAGATAAGGCCACAATGGGTTGTAATTTTGACATTCAACTAACTGCACCACCCGCAATAGAGAAACCATATCCAGTGGTTGATTTTCTTCTATCCCTGTCATCAGCAAAATCTGCATCTACATGCTCAATAACATTTAAATTTTTGCCACCATAACAAAATAGCAGCATCAGAAGTGCCCCCAAATATTTAAGAATCCACTTCACAGCAGTCCAATGATCACTACCACTACCAGGATTTGCCATGTACTTACTAACTGCGCCCACTGCTTGTGCAATATCTGGTCTCGTACAAATCATGACAAGCATAAGGCTCCCTATTGCAGGCGAATATGGTACTCGAGACATATCTTTCTTCTCAATTTCCGTGCTAGGTGGTTGATCCGAAGACAATTTTAAATATATAGTAAATGGAGTACTAACTGGTTTGGCATTATGCGTATTGAAACGCCGCAAATCTTTTTCCACATAACTCTTTTGAGTTATCCGGATTTTTCTATCATTTCTTTATCGAACTACCTTCATCCCAAGAATTTGATTTACAACTCCCAAATCCTTCATATCAAACTCCCGAGACAAACGAACTTTAGGTGGTGTCTGGTAACACTAATCTAAAAAGAAGAGCTTATTTGAAAATTGTGCTTTGTTGGACTTTAGATTGTTAGGTTGAAGGTTAATTGCCTATTCCCGTACGTATTTCCTTCACCGGGTAGGGTCCCTCAATCAATTGATTTAAGAAAAGATCAACTCCTTTCTTAAAGAAGAAATATACAAGCATCAAAAAGAAAACGGAATACCCACTCTTTTGAAGGTGCTCCTTCCTAAGATAAAAACATATCTAACTCTATATTGTTGCTGCAAAAATGAAAAGGAGAACTAGATGCCTCTTTTAAGGTCTTGTAATAGCCTCGATTTCTGTTTCCAAAAGACTTATTCTTTTTTTTGATCGATAAATAGGCGAATATATTAAACACAGGAAAAATGTACAAGAAACAAGATATGGGGTGAGTTCACAAGATCATGAACCCACCAAAAAGATGTACAAGGAAAAAACAGTTGGCCAACAACCCCATGGAGAGGGCCCTCAACCTACGGAAGACCAAGCCATCAGGAAAACAACAAACCCAAATCGCCACCTCGAAGGATAATGAATTAATGACCACCAATCCATAATCATCACTCGAACTCTGGAAACAAATACGAGAAGGAACATATAGAGAGTCCTCGAAAACTCTCCTGTTCCTCACTTCCTCTCCTTCCAGATAGATCACATGATGGCACAGGGCAAAACTGACCAAATTACCTTCCTCGGGTCATCCCCCAATTCGAGTGTCAGCAGGATAAGAAACTATGAAGGGAAGAGGGAAAGACCCAATCCATTTCCATTTGGGACAGAAAGAAACCCCAAATCGTACAAGCAAAAGAACAATGCAAGAGGAGGTGATCTATCGACTCTTCCTCTCAGAGGCACATAAAGCATCTATTAGCCATCCTCCAACCTCTATGCTTTAAGTGATTACAGGTGAGAATTTTATTCAAAGAAGCAGTCTGGAGAAAAAATGATACTTTGATCGGAATGCTAGGATTCCACACAATTCTATGAGGAAAAGAGACAGGTGGGACATACCCAAAAGATTGTGCTAACGATCTCACAGAGAAACGACCCTGGTTTCCTTTAGACCAAATTCTACAATCCCGGCCCTGAGAGCCCAGGGGGCGGACCCTAACCGCTCAAAAAGCCTCCCCAACTTGCCGATTTCCCAATCGTATAAATTCCTTCTCAATCTAGGACCCCAAACTACCCCTCCACCCCCCCTGTCGATGTAGCTACCAACGGAAGAATTCCTATCAATGGCTAACCGAAAGAGAGTGCTAAAATCTGTCTGGAGTGTAGAGGACCCACACCAAACATCCCTCCAGAAACGAACATCTGACCCATCACCTACCCTGAATGCACAGAAAGGCACTACTAACTGGGCGACTGACATAATCCCCTTCCACATTCCTACGCCATGAACACCCTTAATGTAGAGACCCGAATCGTTTTCATGTTTTTATTTCATTGTGTTAAGGGTATTTTAGTCCTTGTGATGTTTGATGTTTATTGTTTTTTTTTATGCCTAATTATTGTGGTGTAAACTAAGCTTAATCAACTTGTAACGGAGGGATGTCATATCACACCCTAAACTTTAGGAAGCTCTAGTTTTGGCACCGTTTACTGGAATTAAGTGATTCTTGAACCATTAGAAAGGTGTTGGAACACTCTTCGAAGTTCATGTTTAATGTTTTTCCTTATTTTGAGTTTAAGCCAAGTCAATGGTGGGTTTTATTTAATGGAAATGCAGATCAGTCAACTTTGGGGACAATTTAGTCCATTAATTAAGTGGAATTTAGAAATTCTAAAACGCCAGAAATGTTCGTTTTCGAAAGACGAATCCAACGCAGGTTGAATCGTCAAAATCCGACGAACGAATCAAAAGTTATGGCCAAAACAGTAAGGTGAGTCGAAACAGAGCAGCGATCGCTCGGTCAGAAGCAGCGATCGATCGGTCCAAAACCGATCGATCGGTATTTATCGACTGGTCCAAAATTTTGTATGGGAAAAATTTCCAGAGAGTGCTTTTTTGACCGATCGCCCGGTCAAGAGCACCGATCGCTCGGTTGAGAACCGATCGATCGGTCATAAACACCGATCGCTCGGACCTTCGAGTATTTTTGCTGATTTTTAATAAGGGCTTTTTGGTCTTTTTGTTCTCAGACCTTGAGGCTATAAATAGGGGGTCCTACTCGAAATATTAAAATACTCAACCTAGTTCTAACCTAATTTGGCAAAAAGAGGGAGAAACCCTAGGGTTTTGAGAGAGGGTTGCTTGGAGAGGAAGGAGATTGGTAGAAGATTGAGAAGAAAGCTTGAAGATCGTCCTCAAAGCTTCTCCAAATCGTCTCGGGAGCGTTTTGAATCCAAGGGAAGGATTCCTAAGGTCGATATACTATCCTAATCAACTTTATTTTAAGGTTTTGTGAATGTTAAGATGCTAGGAATGGTAGAAATAGATGTTTGATGCATTTCCCTAATTTTCTAAGAAGCAAGCTAATTATGGATGGATATGTGGATTGGAAATGTGGATTAAATGTGGATAGAATGTATGGAGGATGAGAAATGTATGGAGGATGGGATTAATTTGTGGATGTGGATGAATATATGGATTGTATGGATGGAATTATGATTTGATGAATGTATGAAAAGGTAGAGAAACAATGGATTCATATTATGTGTACTCAAGGTGTTTGTGAAAATGTCTGTGAGAATAAATGCTATGATACTTTTATGAAATGGTGGTAAATGGATTATAAATGATGTTAAAAATTATGATAAGAAATATATATGTGATTGTTTGTTAAGTATACTTAATTTCTTGCATGAGAATTGATAGTCGGGAAGGTAAGAACTTAGAGGAACATCTCTCAAACTGGGAATTCTCTAACTATTTGGTATGGGACATATAGTGGAGTTTCCATGGTGGGAAATCGGAACCTAAGCAATTACCGACTCGAATGTTAATTTCGACACTTAAGCACATAAGCACGTGTATGTTAAGATAAGAGTCTCACAAGTCACACATGTGGACCACAAGCATAAGCATGACATACGTATGACATTCTGATTAAGCATAAGCATGACATGGTCCGTATCCTCCAAGAACGGCATGTCAACCTGATTCTTAGACATGGTCCGTATCCTCCAAGAACGGCATGTCAACCACATGATTTCTAAGGCATGGTCCGTATCCGCCAAGAACGGTATGTCTCATTACTGTGTGATCTGAATAAGTGCATAAGCATAAGCATCTCACAAGCACGTGGTCTCATAAGCATAAGCAACTCATAAGTGTATTGTCTTCCAAGTCTAAGATTCTCACAAGTACACGAGTCAAGGTGATGATATGATGTATATGCGCACACGTTCTTCCGCACTCTGATTATGTTATTATGTTATTCGATATGTTTCTGACTAAGTGCAGGTATATTATTATTGTTGGTTGGATTTTATATACACTGAGTACCTTTGTACTCAGCCGGATTTTGTCTTGGCAGGTATAGAGCAGGAGTACACGGCGGAGCCGTGGGTTGAGGAGACTTACCTCGAGGAAGGAGGTGAAGGTGAGCCTTCTGAGGAGGGAGCCGGAGACTTGGGCGGCTACACCTCTTAGTTTACATTTCTTTTCATTGAGAGAGTTTTGTAATTGACTTTTAGAGGATGTTGCTCAGTAGACTTTTATGGTTGTGTATCAGACTCTTTGGATTTAGTAGTTGTAATTGTTGACCATAGACTCGTGTTATTCAGTTGGTTTGGGTTATATATATCGGAAATTTTATTACTCTCATTTTTGAAGACTCGTGTAGTAGCCTTGTATGCATGGTTTTAAGCAGGTTTAAGTAATGTGGCGATTCCAAAGTCCTATTTTAGCCTTGTGGGATTTTGGGGTCGTTACACTTAACCTCCTTCGAGACCCATCGAGATTGCTTATCGTATTTAGCCACTATTACCACCCTCCATAAACTATCCCTTTGCTCCCCAAACAACCAATTCCATTTCCCCAAAAGAGCCTTGTTTGCCGTAATGAGTGGTCTAAAATTTAGACCACCCTCTTTTTTGGATCGGCAAATTCCTTTCCAACACACTAAATGGTATTTACGACGACCCCCCTTCTCTTGCCAAAGAAAGTTTCGTTGCATTCGCTCAAGGGAAGCTGCTACCGCTCTACGAATAATCAGAGTTGACATAAAGTAAGTAGGAATGCTATTGAGGGTACTCTGGATGAGAGTTAACTTCCCACCTTTTAATAGGAAAGATGATTGCCAACCTGATAGACGCTTTGCAAACCGTTCCAAAATCGGAGTCCATACAGCCTTGGACTTGAAACTGGCCCCAAGCGGCATCCCCAAATATACAGAAGGAAGAGACCCCACTTTACAACCAAGACAGGCCGCAAGGTTGACCAAACCTTCAACCTCCCCGACCCCAATGATTTCAGATTTGGACAAATTGACTCGCAGCCCAGATACAGCTTCGAAGCAAAGTAAAAGCCTCCGAATAGAAACAAGATCACGACATGAATCTCTACAAAAAATCAGTGTATCATCTACAAATTGGAGGTAAGAGATCTGCAAGTGATCCTTACAAATACAAAAGCCCTCAAAAGCATGCCCATTAGCTCTTGACAACATCCTACTCAAAGCTTCCAAGACTAATATGAAAAGGAACGGGGAGAGCGGATCTCCCTATCTCAATCCCCGTGAGCTCTCTAAATAGCTAGCCGGACTACCGTTTATGAGAATGGAGAAAAAAACGGAGGATATACACGAATGCACCCATTGACGCCACCTCGACCCAAAGCCCATCCTCTTCATAACATACTCCAAAAACTCTCAATTAACATGGTCGTAGGCTTTCTCCATATCCACTTTACATACTATACCGGGAACCTTAGATCTGATCCTCGCATCAAGACTTTCATTAGCTATCAATATACCATCCAAGATCTGTCGACCCCCCACAAATGCTCCCTGTTGAGGGGAAATGATGTGCCCCAACACACTCTTTAGACAAGTGGCCAACACCTTTGAGAGGATTTTATACACACTACTCACCAAACTGATCGGCCTAAAGTCAGATATGTCCTCAGCCCCTTTCTTTTTTGGAATCAACACCACGAACGTGTTGTTCATAACCCTGTCAAACCGCCCCGACACATACAACTCTCTCATGACTGCGAGGAAATCATCTCTAACTATGTCCCTCGAGAGCTTTCTTCTTGTCATCAGAGTTGTCCGTTTCTAAGTTCACTTGGCATTCAAGTACTTTATCCATTTAAATTGAAGAGGTTGAAATCTCGTCTTCGGGATTGGAAGCTACTTTTTAAAGTAGAGGTTTTTACCTCTAAAATCTCTATAATGTAGACATGCAATTAACCTTCAACTTAACAATCTAAAGTCCAACTAAGCACAATTTTTAAATAAGCTCTTCTTTTTAGATTAGTGTTACTAAACACCACCTTAATTGTGGAAATATGCTTCTTGCTATTACCCACAACAATCATGTCATCAACATATAATAACGAGATAGTAAAACAACCATCACCATAATCCCAAAAATAAGCCCAATGATCAGCTTCACATCCGCGGAAACCCAAACTCACTATGAAGGAATCCAACTGCTTATACCAACATTGAGGTGCCGGTTTCAAATCGTAAAGCGATCTGTTCAGTTGACAAACCAAATTTCTTTTATCTTCTTCAACAAAGCCTTCAAGTTATGTTATATAAATTTCTTCCTTGAGATCACTATGCAAAAATGTTGTTTTCACATCCAACTATTCTAATTCCAGATCAAGAACAACCGCCATGGACAAAACAATTCGAACTGTAGTTTAAGCGAAGAAAATTTTTCATCAAAATCAATACCTTACCTTCTGATCATATCCTTTCACTACCAATCAAGCTTTATACCTTTCAACATTCCCATTAACGTCATTCTTCAATTTATAAACCCAACTACAACTGATTGCCTTTCATCCCTTTGGTAATTCTACCAAATCCCATATTTAATTTTTTGTACAAAATTTCCACCTCCTCGTCCGGGGAAACTCTCTATTTGCTAGCATCAACTATTTCACAAGTCTCTTGATAAGAATTTAGCTCATGCTCTTTAAAAATACAAGCATAAGCATTAACATTGTTAACTTGAGGATTGATGGCAATAATAGTCTTTTAATCTAGTAGGAGGCTTGATAGTTCTTTTAGGCTTACTTGAACCGGCTTGGGCTTCAACAAGTGGAACCTCTTATTGGTGTTCTACATTAAGTTCCTCTTCAACATGCTCATCAACAAATTCTTGGTCTTGTTTAACATCAGATTCTCGATCATGTTAATATCTTGTTGTTCCTATTGAATTTGACCCTTATCAGCAGAAAATTAAATTTCAACCATCTTCGATTCAAATTCTTTCTTATCCTGTTGCATGGACTCTTTATTAAAAGAAACATCTCGACTACTAACAATCTTTTGGGTAATAGGATCCCACAATCTATACCCATTTGTTCCACTTCCATAGCCAAGAAAAATACATTTTTTTAGAATTCACATCTAACTTGTTTCTCTTCTCCTTTAGAACCCAAGTAAAAGCATGTCTGTCCAAACTTCTTCTAGAACTTTATAATCAAGGGAAATAATGGGAAACCTATTAACCAAATAACATGCTATATTTATAGCTTCAGCCCATAGAGATTTCCCAA
This sequence comes from Tetracentron sinense, assembly GCA_015143295.1. Classification (NCBI taxonomy): domain Eukaryota; kingdom Viridiplantae; phylum Streptophyta; class Magnoliopsida; order Trochodendrales; family Trochodendraceae; genus Tetracentron; species Tetracentron sinense. Next base: position 35,770,705 of record CM026568.1, on the reverse strand, counting down.
ACCCAGCAGTGCTCAACATGCTCCTAGCATGCTCCATAAGAGTATGGTTCATCCTTTCAGCCACACCATTTTGTTGTGGTGTTCCAAGAATTGTTAAGTGCCTATTAATGCCATATCTACCGCAAAAATTCTTGAATATTGAACAAAATTCTCCTCCATTATCAGTTATAAGACACTTAATTGTTAAACCCTTCTGATTTTCAACCAATGTTTTAAACTTCTTAAAGCTTTCAAAAGCATATGATTTTATTCTTCAGCATGTAAATCTATACTTTCTGTGAAAAATTATCAATAAATGAAACAAAATATGAACCTCCAAGAGATTCATCAGGTGCTTCCCATGTATCAGCATGAATCAACTCTAGGCCATTCTTACTTCTACTAGTGGACAAAGGAAACGCAATCTATGTTGCTTACCAAACAAACAATTCTCATAGAAACTTAAAGAAGAAGATTTTAATCCAGGAAGAAAACTTCATTCAATAAATATCTAATGATCACACCCACTCATATGGCCCAAACGCTTATGCCACAACATTGCAGACTCTGACTTCGAACATGCAATGATCTTATTGGAGACTTCCACAACATTGCAGTCTCTCCAATAAGTTTATACAAATTACCTGTTAGTTCACCTTTTGCAACCCCCAATATACCTTTGACAATTTTCAATCGACCCTTCTGATCAGAAAATTTTAAACCATGCTCATCAAACTTTCCCAATGACAGAAGACTCTTCCATAGACGTGGAACATGTCTAACATCTGATATATTGCGTGTACACCCATCGAACAACTTGATCCTTATATTTCCAATTCTTAGCACTTTACATGCATTGTTATCACTCATATAAACATTACCACCATCACAAGATCGATACGTGTAGAATCAATCCCTACGAGGTGTCATGTAAGGACGCACCAGAATTAAGTATCCAATGCTGCATCATATCATCTCTTTCTATTGCAGACAAGACATCAGCATCTTCAGAAGCATGAACATTGTTATCTTCTACTAAAATACCTTGAAAGGTATTTGAACCTGTTTTGGATTCTTGTACACCATCGTTTCTCAATCTGCAGTCTTTCTTTATATGGCCTGTTTTACCACAACCCAACATTTTACTTTCTTCCTTCCTTCCTTTCGATTTGGATCTTGATTTACCCATTTCTGTATATTCGCTTTCCATAGATCTACCCCTCGCAACCATCGCATCACCTGAAAATCCTTGACCGGACTTTCTCCTAGATTCTTCACTAAGAAGCGATGCCATGACTAAATCTATCTCAAGAGATTTAATACGACTCAGATTTATAATCAAGCTATCCCACGAATTCGGCATTGAACAAAGTTAAAGATAGACTTTTTCCTCTTCATCAATTTTTACATGGACTGCCAAGAACTTGCTGATCAGAGTATTAAAATCATTTAGATGTTCTTGTAAAGTTGTACATTTGTCTTTGTAGAAATATTTTGTTAACCAACAATTTTCCTTCATACATATTTTTCAGCTTATCCCACAGCCCTTTTGCAGTTCAGCAGTTGTTTCAGCAGAAACATTAAACAAAACGGAATTGTCAAAGCAAGAAGAAGATCCACCATTGCTAACTGATCATTTTCCTCAAATTCTTCATCTTTCATCGCTGTATTCTTTTTTCCTTTCCCGGGATTGCAATAGCACAACCATCTTTTACCAACATTGCATACATCTTTAATTTCTACAATGTTGTTCCATTAAATTTTAGAATCTCAAACTTTGTTGAACTAATCCCATCCATCACAAATAATATGCTAGGAAAATAACAAATCCTTTATCTACAAAAAAATCCCTCAAACCAAGGGCTTTGATACCAATTGATAATAAAATAAACAATGTAGGGAAGAAATAATGCATAAATATTAGACAAAAGTAAGCAATGATGCACGAGTTTATTGTTGGGGAATAGTAGATCCGACGGAAAAGATAAATAAGTACGCATAAAGAGAACACAAAAGAATTACGTGGTTCAACAATAATCTGCCTATGTACACGGACCAAGATCCGATTACTTATTCCTTATTCAGAGAAACCTTGTGAAACCAGTACAATAAGAATCTCGTCTCAGATTAATTCTCAACCCAAGTCCGGAGCCCTTTGTACACCCCTCTCAAGTCACCTTCTCAATGAAGCCGAAGAAGAATCTTTATCTCCTTCCCTTAAACCTTTCTCTAAACCCTACATTGCTTAATCCTTTTCTATTATCTCAACACTGAAACCCTAGACCTATAAGTCACATATTTATAACCCTACATTAGAGTCCTAAACAGTTAGAAAGTCTCCAATTCGCTCAACTTACCCATCCGGGTTAAACATCCCTGTTCCGCGAAAACCGGTCAATGACCTTACAAACCGGTTGACCGGCTTGGATGCCGAAGTTATTGGAATTGTGACTTGTGCGTTTTGTCAAACAGCGGTCGACCGGTTTGCAATCCGGTTGACCGGTTCCTCCAGTTTGAGCCACACACCTTCAACATTTACATGGTTCGGCAATAGCGTACGTCCACGTGTGTGATCTTCTTCTCCACTATATCCACAGAGAAGCAACAAAGTACAAGAGAGCTCCCAAAAATTTAAAAGGTTTTATCATCTGTGACCGTTAGATAAGAAACAAACAATGGTCCAGATCTAAGCAACATTAGGTTATTAGATTCTCCAAAAAAAATATTAGGTTATTAAGTAAAAGACAAAATACTTAAACTACCCATGTCTTCACCGTTTAACACGACATAGCATTGAAAAGACCATAGTATTAAAACTTGGCTGAGTCGACTTGACTCGACCAGGTTTCGAGTCGAGTTTGAGGTAACACTCGGTTTTGACACCGAAAACTAAGTAACTCGCTCCGACTTGTCCGAGTTTTATACTTTTTTTGTTGAAACAAAAAATCGAGTAAACCGGCCTACCTGAGTAACCAAATTATATTTTTTTTCCTTTTTTTTTAACACACCCCACCCACTCTTAAGCATAGTGACAAAGTCGGGGTTCGGGAATAATTTGGCAGGATAAAGTTCGGAAAATTCGGGAATAATTCGTAAAAACAACATTTTTTTTTTTAAAAAAAAAGTGCGAATTAAACACCGAATATTTCGGTAACCCAAAAATTCGTGAATTTTTGTAAAAAAAAAGCTGTTTTTTTTTACTTGGCTCTTAAGTATAAATACGAAACAAAAAGGGAGTTTTTAGTATATGTTGAATTATATATCTCATTTTAGGCATGGTTTATCATTAATTTTGAATTTATAACATATTTATAGTATTAGAAAGATATTATATATATCCGAGTTCTAGGTGTCATTACGCAGACGAGTTTTGTCCGAGTTGACTCTACTTGACAAATTTCCGAGTCGAGTTTTCGGGTTTTAAAACACTAGAAAAGATAATCTTTCACACACACACACACACACACACACTCACACAAACATATATATGTGTGTGTGCTCTCATCACCATAACAATTAACCATCAATTTACTACGAGTCGAGCACATGTGTACTGGAGTCTGGAGCTCGAAAATCATGTTTAAGCTCGGCTCATTAATAACATGAACGAGCTTAACGAGCCAGGCTCAAGTTGTTCACGGCAGCCTTGGTTCGTTAACCATCCCTAGCCCAACATTATCTCTTGGCAGGTGTTGCAGTGTCCACATGCATCTACTTAATCAAGATCCAACATTTTTACATGCACAGTTTGCTTATGTATCACGTTCAGAGAACTATACTTGTGTGGATGCATGATGTAAGGAAGACCTCTGAATTCCTGTTTCAATCATTTTCAAAAGGATTTTGCTAGTGAGACCGTCTGGGACGAGACCACCCTGAGCCCGTGCATGATATGCAAGGGGCTCAAAAAGATTTTGAATCCATTTTTTTGGAGTCCTGGGCATATCATGCACGGGCTCGGGCTGGTCTTGGCCCTAAACGGTCTCACTAGCATTTCCCTTTAAAAAAATGTCAGTATCTTAATTAAGCTCTGGAAATGTTCCATCTTTCTTGCAGGATGGGGCTGTTTTAAAGGCTTGTGCTGAGAACCACCTCCTTCAAAAACTTCAATGGCTGGTGCTGCTGGAATAGAAAAGAAAGACAGCAGCAACATCCAGGCTTAGTAAACAAAATGAGCAAGTACACTAGATGAGCCTGAAGGATTCCCAGTGGTGATTCCAAGCTTCATGTTCTATAATCTTTTTTCCCCACTACTTATAAATTTAGCCTAAATTCATGACTGTGTATATTGATTGTTCTATAATTCGAAGGTGGCATTGTTTAGCAGGGAAATTTATGCCAATATATATATAACACCTATTTTAGCCTTGTATTATCTTGGAAACCCTTACATTGAAATTTATTTGTTCATTAAAAATGTGGGTCTTAAACTTTTAATTCAGTGTCTGATATTTCAGTATGGTCTGATTTAGAGCTTCCATCACATTTTCAGTATCTTGTTGAATTGATCGGTAATTACCTGTTTTTCTGGCTTTCTTGCTGCCTCTCTTTTGAATTTTAGAGCATCTAATCTCACCTGCAGTCTCAACACATCTACTTATAAAAGACCAAGCCCTTTCCAGTTGTATCTTATAACGGAAGGGTGTGTTACTACTTGAAGAACCTTAGGATATTTCTTTTTAAGGTGATGAATTTAGTAGGCAGATGCACCATGCAGGGAATTTGTTAGGAGAATTAACTAGATCTTTGGAGATGAAGTTGCCCAGTGTAGCTAGGATGTGGAGAAACTAAAGGTCTCATCATTCATCCAAAGGGTCTCAATTAAGACAGATTTTCACAGCATCGGAGTCAAAGATTTGGTGAGTGTGGAAGATAAATTGCTAATAGATGAAAGCATTGAGAAACCTTTTGTAAAGGGTAGTGACTGCCAAAGGTATTGTTTAGCGCAACTTCAATGAAAATTCTACAAGTGATCAGGGCTTCCTGACGTTGGAGACATTTTGTAAAGACAGTGCTTAGCAATATGTTAAATTTTCTTTGATCGGTGAGCAAAATGTTAATTTTCATTCTCAATTTCTATAGGGTAGGGCTTTTGTGGTTGGAATTCAATCATTTAGTAACCTTTTGAATGTTGCCCTTATCATAAATAGATCAGAGATTCTGTAGGTATACCTTTAGGCATATGTTTTTTAAGAAATATCCTTGGGGAGGCAAATGCTGCTCCCTGCTCAGTTGGCTGAGGGTGTGCTATATTCTTTTATGTACAGAGGAGTCTTTGCTCCTCCATGAGTTATGGGAGGATGATACTGAATCTTCTGGATCTGATGTTGCAGTCCATTTTGGTTGAAAACCACGTAGTTGGATAGAAGCCGACACACGAAACCACGGAAGGTAGGCTGACAACTCCTCAAATCCCCATCTCAAGCCAAAAGACGTAATGGACAATGATGATTATGACATTGGAGATATAAGAACAAGAATTCGATTTTTTTTAATGTCACTAGATTTCAGAGAAGTTAAAGGGGATAGTTTAGGCCACTCTTCCTTGAATTTGCATTTCAACAAGTGACCCTCGTTGGATTAGTTCTTTTATGTGTAAAGGAATATTTGCTCCTCCAAATTGAGCTATGGCAGGATATACTTGATCTTATGGATCTGATGGTACAATATGTTTGGGTCAAAAATCACAAAGTTGGGTAGAAGCTGAGACATGGAAACCATGGACAGAAAACTGAGAACTCCCCATCTGGAGCCAAAAGATGTAACAGATAATGATGATTGTGACCTCAGAGAAATTAGAATAACATTAGAATTTTTTTATTGTCATTATATTTCATAAAATTAAGGAGATCCTTCTGGTTACTCTTCATAGAGTTTGCATTTCAACAGGCAGCCTTCATTGGATGAATCTTGGTAAACACTTGGTGGGAGAATCTATCTTTTATCGTTATCATAAAGTATAAAAAAGAAGGATATATTTGTAATTACCTCATAAATAAGTAACAATAAAGACAACTACTCCAATAAGATTATGACCCAACTACAAATGACATAAATTGTAAGATTTTAGATTTATTGTACAGAATCCTGCATTTGTTGCGTACTCATCAGGCGATACATCTCACACCTTTGCTATATAATTCTACTTGTATTTGTTTGATGATTTTAATTATTCATTCAGTTTACTGTTTACCAATAAAGTAGGTTTTGTATGCACCTTGAAGATCTGAGATTTGGAATTGTTTATACAGTTATATTATTGTCGTCATCTTAATCATCAGTGCCTTATCCTAACTTTTTTCATTACTCGGTCTGCAACATGAATAACTTCCTGTCTTTCCATTCTATCAAAAGCCATGTATATTCTGAAGTTGAAACATGCCTTGTATCATATGTAGTACTCAGTTAGAAGTTAAAACATGTTCATCTTTACTTCTACACCAAGGAAATATCGCATGACTGCACGAGTTGTGGCCTCTTCATGTTCATCTTTACTCTATGAATCGGTTGATCTGGATTGAGGGGCACCTAATGCATGATGTGGAGGCTCAAGAACACAACATCTATGATGATACCCATTCCATGCTATTTTTCCTCACATAGATATGTACATTGCATAACATCATGGGCTTGTCCCAATGGTAATGTGTCTCCCCCTTTGGGGTAGGTTCCAGGATCGAGTCCCAAGGGGAGCGTTGATTGTAATATCCACCCTCTAACTTAGAACAGACATACTATCACCACTAACCGGGGTTGCGGCCTAACCATATGACTTGTGCCAAATTGCTCATAGCTGAAAATGGAGATGTCCTTGTTGCAGAGTTCTTAAGCAACCCTTTAAACTCATTTTGTTCAAACACACGGCATTTAAGAAGCAGTTGGTTTTTTAGAACTGGTCAACCTACATTCCCTGTCTGCTAAGGTAGTTTAAAATGCCAAAATTGCCTATCTATTCAAAATGACCAGAATGCCCTTCTCTGACCGGGTGAAACTACAAAAATTCAATTATAAATGTGTATGGTCTACCACGACGGGCAGCCCACGCGATTGACTAAGGTAGAGGCAGCAGTCCAGTCTCCCTCCTCTCACTCTCACTTCTTGGATCATCCTTTTGTCCATTTGAATATGAAAGTGAGTATAAATGAAAAGAGTGACGCCAAGAACTCCAACACCCTTATTTTATTCTAAACCTCTATCACAAGGAACCCTGGTCGGCAATTTTCTTTCTTTTTCTATGCTTAGCTAGGGCATTAACTTAATTACTGACAATTAACCACCTAATAATAGAGGATTAGTTAATATGATGCCGTATGTTTTGCGTTGCATGCGTGGTACACGTGTAAGGGTTGTGATCCACCATTTGATGAGTCACGCTAATGAGATCACCGTTGTCAAGAAACTCAATGACGGTGACGATTAGTTTAGACATCGACGGGATCCAATGAATTGGTTGGTTATGATCCTTTAATTAGGTTGGTAGCCTGAGGTGTGTCCTAACCCCTTTACATGATTGCCACGTGTATGATATTTTATAATCCTTTTTTCCTTGCTTCCCATCATAATGCTGGAGGAAATCAACATAATTAAGAAGCATGTTTTGACTAATCACTATTAAAGCAGAGATGCAACGCAAATGTATGATAAAAACGGAATCTCTCTGCTTATCTGTTTTCCAACCAAGTTCAAGAAGACTATTTATTTGTTTTAGGAGGAAAAGTATGCCTACTCTGTGTACCCAAGGGTGCAGCCAAAATTTTTTTTTTTTTTTTTGTAGGGGTCAACTTGATGGTTGATTGAAAATGTTAGTAATTGCTGATGAATTTGTGAAGAATGATCAAGTAAGCACAAAATATTCTTGGTCTAGGGTGTGAGTTGTTTCAACCCATTCGGGACGTAGCCCTTTTATTTTTTTGAGGACCATGTCTATTTGTTTGAAATCTCATCATACATACCCTATAGGTATAGGTATTGTTTCTCTTTGTTTAGGGGACAATTATACTATACCTTGTTAAAGAATGAAATATCATAGTATAAAAGAATTTTTTTTTTTCCCCAAAGTTAATGGGCAGTCCTCTGGCTCCGCCCTGCCTTTTTTTTTTTTTCGTGGATCACTAGACAGACATATATCATCGAGATGCCCAACAAGATGCAAGAGGTGAAATGGCTAAGATCATTAGATCAGTTTCTTTTATGGTTTTAAGAGCCCTCTAGGTAGGACCATAGAATGGTGCATCCTGAGCCTCCTGTATGTTTGCTAAATCTACGGAACCGAAAACTAGGCTTCTTGACATCCTTCCATCCTGAAACAAACCGTCTCACATCTCCCTGGTTTGCTCCAGTGGTAGGATGACCCTTTGGGGACAGACGACTTGGTTCAAGTCCAATTGGTGTGGTGGTTATGATGCCTACCATTTGTACTAACCTTATTCTTGATCAACCTATCAACGTAGATAGATGATTCCTATACCAACAAAAACAAACAAGCCGTCTCCCATGTTTCTACTTTAGTTATACCAAGTACTGTTATAAACTCAACCTATCGTTGAACCCATTTTCCATACATGTACCTACATTTCACCTTACCCGTGTCCTTATCCTCTTAAGACGATGATTACTGTAACAAAATGTTGAAAGCAAGGCATTAAGCATGCTTGTCTGTCAAATTTATAAACAAAATTAAATTCAATTAGTTATGGCCATTTCTTTAGATTCTGGAAATCAATTATCATCGGTGTAAACCGAACATAGTAACTGCTAGAAAGTTTCGCGCAGGAGCAGGAATGAGCTCGAAGGTCACGGAGATTCGATCGGAAGCATTAGTCGGGTATTGGGTTCTTTTGTGGAATTTCACTTTTCTCATATCGAATTTGAAAAGGGAATGGAACCCCATGTGCAGAGGTTCTTGCTAAGATCATGTTCTTATCCTCGTGCTAGCCCAAAAGGGGTCTCTTTTGGCAAAGTTTAGATGCACAAATGCCCACCTCTTTCCTTCTTTCTTTTTTCCTTCCTTTGGATGCCTCTCTTTCTTTGTTTCCCTTTGGATAATCTTTTTCTCAGGAAAATCATTTGCCTTTCGATGAGAAAAGCTACCGATGCTGAGTAGCAATAAGTGATACCTATTCTCTCTGACTCTGTGCAATGATATGGGTATTAAGAAACATGTTTAGATGAACAAAGGGAAGTATAATCACTAGTTTAAATAATGAATTTGCTTATTGAATACCCAATTCTCACTTCCATTAATCTCCCAATTTCCCAAGAAACTTGAAGCTAATTTTGTTCTATGAATTCTCATTTCGTTTAGCCATAACCCAAGAACAAGATACACCAAAAGTGAAGGGAAATTAAGAGTTAAAAACTTGGATGGATATTCTGACTGGGTTTCCAAATCCCAATTTCTGATACAGGTCCTACTGAACAAGTTTCATGGCTCTCTTCTGTAAGAAGATGAAGAAAAACTATTGCAGCTACTGCTTTCTTCATGATCTAGTCCACTAGAAGATACGTCCGTGATCCCACTTGAACCTGAAGAGGATGAAGAAGGAGGGGGAGGACCTGAATCAATTCTGTCTTTTGTCATGAAATCAATAAATTTAGGTCCTGTCACCGCAAGATTATGAACTCTGTTCTTGTTATTGGGTTCATTTTTCGTAGTTCTTTTCTTCTGAAATATGCGACAGATAACCCAATCTTCCATTTGCGTCACAAAGTTCTACAGAAAAAAAAAAAAAAAAATTTAAATAAAGTAACAAGAAGAAAATTAAGAGCAGATCTGTAAATGGCTGTTACTAAAGAGCATAGATTCTGAAACTAAGAAATGGTTTATATCAATTTGCATAGGTTAGCTATTCTGGTAAAAAAAAAAAAAAAAAGGGTAACCATAAAATTAAACTTTACCTGAGTTGAGTTCTTTCTCTGAGGGAAAATGCAGGCTGTGTTTTCAGCTTCGACAAGGCGGTATTCATGCATGACCCAATCAGTTCTAGACCCATGTGGAGGCTTCCCTCTATAGAAAACCAGAGTTTTCTTCATCCCCACTACTTGGTTGCTTCTAGAAGCTACGATTTGCTTGTCCAAACCAGTAGCCTTCCAGTAACCAGAACCAGTCGCTCTGTTAGATCGTTTCCCATTCTGGTACTTGGCTTCCTTAATGCTGAAGAAGTACCTCTCTTCCTCCAAATCACCTGAACATAGAATAAACAATTTAAAAAAAAAAAAAAAACTACAATGCATCACCAAATCATTTCAACATGGATATTAAAATGCAGTTCATATGTTAAGATTTATTAGTGAGTATCAAAACAACTGGTATAGTAAATAGCAGAAAAGAAAACAAGTGCAAAGGCTTTTGAGAATTGAATGGATTGTTCACTAACCTGGCAAATCCCAAGGGTCAGATTTGCAAACATCAACCTCAGGGATGATGGAAGCAGGGAGTGGGCACATGAACACCTTGCGTTTCAGGTACTGAACGACGAGCTCTTCATCCGTGGGATGGAATCGAAACCCGGGAGGCAATCTGATAACTCCATTTTTAACAAAATTAAGCTTCTCCATATTTAAACCTCCCAAAACTCGGCCTAACTTAACCCAATTGAGCCAAATTCAAGAAACCCATGTTGAGATCATATAGCCCATCAAAGAGAAGAAAGAAGAAGGAAGAAGAAAAAAGAGAGAAAAGCAGAGGTGGGTTGTAGGGGAAATGTGAAGGTTCTTTGTAGTAATGGTGGTGGAGGGGGTTGGGGGGGAGAGAATACTAAATAGACAACCCATTTGGCGTAAATGAGACTCAATCTCCTTTCTTTGATGCATTTTTGACAAAACATTTTAGAGATTTAAATGGCTGTACGCATCTAAAATAAAACTTAGATGCTGTCAACGTTTATATATGCGATTAACTATGAAGTATCATCAGGAGCTTCGGTTGAACAGTCAACTGAGGAAATTAAAAAATTGGTTTTTTTTTTTGAACTCATGGTGTCCCAACCCTTTGGGCCCAGGACTAATCTCCGAGGATGCGACGTGACCCCACAACCCACCACACTATTCGGGTAAACCCGTGTGGTGCTGGTCTGGGTAAGTTGCCTTAAGAAGCGGTAGTTTGGTAATTACCAACAAAAAGAAGGGTATTTGTTAACACTAAGTTTTTTTTGGAAAATAGTTAACATACCCTTGGGCCTGCTAAGCAATGCTCAAGTTTTTTTTCCCATAAATACCCCTTCTCAAGGCAATTTTTGAGTTGCCCCTGTTGAATATTCAACCTAAGGTGCTGTTGAGAGTTATTCTCTTTATACAAAGAGAGATTAATTATGAAAAGGAGCTCGGATTGAATTAGATAACCGGAACATTCTAAAAAAAAAAGGCTAAGATAGGGGTATTTTGGGAATTACAAACAAGTTTTTGTTGACAAAAACACTTTTATTTTATATCTGCAATTACTTAAGTACTCCTACCATAAGCTATATCTTAGGTTGCTCGAGTTATCTGTTCCACTGGAGCTCCTTGTTTCATGGTTAATCTCTTATCTCTCTCTCTCTCTCTCTATATATATATATACTAGCGGGTGGCACGTGCGATGCACGTGAGAGCGAGGGGAAGGAGTTAACCACAGTTAATAGGAGTTAAAAGAGACACATGTTAACCCATGGGTGCAATTGAACTCTCCCCGAGTTCAATCACGATTAACTGTAATTCTATTCTTTAAATAGATAGATGAGGATAGTTTGGGAATTAAAGTAAATCATTAAATAAAAGTTTTGTTTTATATAAGGGTAGTTTAGGAATTTCAAAAAATTAAGGCTACGCCTGCCTCTCCCATTATAATAGTAAAGATATATATATACATATGAAACTTGGTTGTATAAATTAAAGAAAATTATATGCCAAAATTTTTAAGAGATTAACTATGAAAATGAGCTTTGGTTGAACAGAAGCTTATGCTAGTGATAGCTTGCTAATTTATTTTTGATTACAAATTAACTCTCTCAACATGCACACACTCACACACACCTAGGGCCCAAGGCCCAACCCACACACAAACCCAACCCCAAGTGCACCCACACACCCTCTCAAAAAAGAGAGGGGTGTGGAGATAGTTTACTAATTACAAAAACAAAGAAATGTATTTTCTATCACTTATTTTTTTTAATTATTTCAAAACTATATGTCCAAGCTTTTTTTATTTTTGGATTGCTCTTGATATCTTTTCAATCAAGCTCTTATTCATAGTTATTCTGAATTTTTAATTAATAAAAATAAAAAATGTTTCTTAAAAAACGTGCAATGGTTTTTTGTTGCTTTAGCATCTTATTGGTCTTTTGAAACTAAGCTTCTAGAGCATATCAAGATAATTGTTAGCAAGCTCCACACAGAAGAAACATTGCTGTTGATGCTTCTTCAAACCTTTTGTTCCTTATGAAACGGAAAATAAGAACATAGGTGTACTCATGAAATCTATTTTGAAATCTAAGACTGGTCCAGTCACCCCCTCTTAAATACTCACAAATTGAATAGATTTCATGAGTACGTTAACTATTTCTCAAAAAAAAATATAAAGAATGCTACCCCCATAAGCAGACTTTCAAACTCTAACTGAGGTGAGGTGAATGCACCTCACGTGTTGTTGCTGTTGCTCACAGGGAGGAATTTTTTTGAAATCTTCCTCTGGGACTAAGCACTCCCAAAGATAAAACATTCTAATGGGTTTAAATTACTTTGTTAAACCCTATAGGGGTAGACCAGTGGTTCCTAGGCCTTTTTCCAAGTGGGAGGTCCTGGGATCCATTTCTTACTCCCCCTTTAGGGCCAGCTTTGTACGGGTTTACCCGGATTTATCTGGTGTGGCGGGTTGCGGGCTTACATCGCAACCTCGGGGATTAGTCCTGACCCAAGGGGATGGGGACATCCCGAGTTCTCAAAAAAAAAAAATTTACTCATTTTTGTGTGAGGAAATGTTTGTACAGAAGAAAGGGTATTTTGATCTTTTGTTCGAGTAGGATTAGCATTTCCCTTACTCCAAAAGACATGTTATGGGTGAAGTCACCTCATGTGTCATGCTTACAGCTGGCGCTCACTAGTTTCGTAATTCAATAGTGAAAGTACAAAATTGCTCAAAAAATGCCTGATGCTTCCGAGGGGACAAAAATATAAGACTTGGGATTTTCTCCCCTTGGTGCTGCGAGGAGACCACGGGCACCCCCACTCGCAACCCCTTGCACACCGACTGAGATGTAGGTTTCATGCACTGGATTGGCGTGTTTGTTTTAGAGCTACTACAATGAGCCTTACGCAAAGTCTTTTGTTTTAGAGCTACTGCAAAGAGATCAGAGCATCCCATGTCCTCGTCCAAGCTGACCAGTCCATTCAAATTTTAACATATTGGGAAAGAGAAATAAAATAACAGTTTTACAGCCACATGTCAATTTGTAGTTGGGTGCTTAATTTAGAAGAGAACCCTGTGGTCCATTTTCTATTTTTCAAAAATTTGGAAGGCTTTGGACTTAACATTTCTCTGTTTTTATTATCTAAAATTGATGAGTATGAAAATGGAAGTATGCTTAGCATTCCTCATGCTTGAAATACCTTCTAAGTTTTTTTTTTTTAACAATCTTTCTACAAATCGACCCGGCACCATTTCACGACCATAAATTTAATTTCATTCAATGCAGTAGAGTTAGTATCTTTCTCAGCCGAAAAAGAAGAAGAAAAGAAAGCAACAGTATTAAGACCGTTTATAGGAATTTTTTTTTGGACGAAACTTACAAGCAGTCTAAAATTCAATTAGGCGCTCTTGCTACGGCACTGTTGCCCGCAAACCATTAGATAGCTTCTTCTCCTTAGTGTATAAGATTCTTTGATTGGGGGTTGAGACCACACGTTATTCTTTGATACTATTCTATGAAGAGCAATATATTTGTTAAAGAAGCATGAGATACCATGAATGGTGATGGAGTTGGTGCACCATCTTATATTATCTCTTTGTGGAGTACACGCATTGAGATACGTGCTTAACCACCTTGATTATTTCCAAGAGACATTGAAGAAAGATGCTGTCTTGAGGGGGTCCTTGAAGTTGACAATGAGCAGGAGATTCTCTCGAGTCTTGAATGGGGGGGGCCATAAGCATCTATATATTAAGAGTCCTGGGTAGAGGACCCAGGGTCCTCTTCTAAGTTGATCGGAGTGTCCCCGTGTCCCTTTTAACACCTCTTTAATTATGATTAAGTTTAATTAAATTAAAATTAATAAAAAAAAATTTCTTCTAGAAATCATGGTTAGATTGCTTAACCCTAAGGGGTGAGTGAACCCTAACCACAGTTGATAGGTGGTAAAAAGGAGACGTGGACTAATGAGATCCCGGGTCAGCTTCTAAGCTAACCCTGGGTCCGTTTTCCATTTCCCATATATTAATTCTCTCCCTTTTTTTTTTTTTTTTGTAAAATAAATAAATAATTTTGGTGTTGTATGTTGTCATTTACTATGGCGTGCCCTTGTGGTTGTGAGGGGTGGATTGTAGGAATAAAGATAAAGGGACCCACTTGCCTCCAAAACAACATGACACCCACGTCGGATTTTGGGGTAAGCAAATCGTCTCTGCTCTTTCTTACGTTCTTCGTGTGATCAAGAGTGTTTAAAGGTTCTTCGTGTGATTAAGACTGTTTAAAGGCCAAGATTTAATCATTTGTATGGATTTAATAGTTGTAAACAGTTTTAGAATTTTAGAAGAGCTCATGGCCTTCAAATAAGGCCCTAGGGAAGAATTCATGAATGAGTGGTTTTGGGTAAGTGACAACAATGACAACTTCAAATAATGCTCTTCTAATGGTTTCCCCAAATCTTTTTTATTTTTTTTCCTGCTACTTTGTATGAGATGGTAAAAAGAAAAGAGAAATCACCTCCAGAATCTTTAAGAAAAGAAAAGGCAAAATAATTCCAAAAACATATACAGGGTGTGTTTGGATTTATGGAATTGAGGAATAGAATTGTCAATTCCATCACACAATTCCAATTCCATCGTTTGTAATACATTATAAATAGGGTGAAAGTATAATTTTCTAATTCCATAGAGAATTCAAGCAATGATTTTAAAGGCAAATATATGAGATTCAATTACATAGTAAAATGGTCTTGTTTGACAAATCCACCCTGGTGTGGAATTTAAAAACAAAAGAGAAGTCCGATGGTTTCATTTCTCCAAGAATTTAATAGTGCATCCAAATGAAAGAATTCTAAATTTGTGAAATTTAATGCAGTGAGTTTTAATTCCATGGAATTCAATTCTTTGGGTCAATTCCAATTCCATAAATCCAAACACACCCTAAAGAGATTAGAATTGTGAAAAAGAATTTGTGTTGCCAAACTTAGTTAAGTCTCCGTTCTTTTGGTGGAACTTCTAAAAGTCCGGAACGTTAATATTTTAGAACAAGAGGCAAGAGTATTGGAAGAGAGGGAAGATGATTTTTAATCGTTTTATCAAGTTCAATTTAAGTAGAAGGTCCACATCTATGAACTTGAAAAATCCAAAATTTTTTGTGGAACTTGAAAGTTCCGGTTATCACCCCTTGAGTTCGTCATGTGTCTCTTTTGACACCCCTTAACTGTGGTAAAGATTCACCCACCTATCCTTGTTTTTTTTTTTTTTAAATATTAATTCATTGTTTTAAATTAAAAAAATTATTTTAAATGTTTTTTTAATATTAAAATATTTTTTAAAAAAATTAATGTTTAAAAAAAAAAACCAAGGATGGGTGGGTGAACCCTAGAGGTGGGTGAATCTTTACCATAGGGGTGTCAAAAGGGACACGTGGCTACCTCAAAGGGTGATAACTGGATTTGCCAAATCTAGTTATCACCGTAGACGATTTGGCTTCGAAATAATATAGTTCTAGGCATTAAGTAAAATTAGGTATGAAACAATGAAAGTTCTAGACTTTAAAAGTTCCACCAAAAGAATGGAGCCTAAAAGGAGATATTGATTTGAATTTCTACTTACTAACAGGGATGTGTACACGTTAGTGATCATAATATTGCAGGCATGTGGCTTGCATGGAGAGGAGAGAATTGGGATTCAAACTCAGCCATTTCATTTTACTTTCTTTTACGGGGAAAAAGAACTTGAGAAGTCCACAGTCATATGGTTAACAACCTTTTTCTTTCCCCAAATAAGGTTAGGCCGCAATCCCGATTAGTGCCAGGTTAGTAGGTTAGAGCCTTAAACAATGGAAGATAGGGCTAAATGGTGGACGTATCAACTGCAGTATCTAAGGCGAATGGATCTTGAACAATCCCTTGAGGGTAATACTAGCTCTATTTTCTTTTTAAAATCATTTTCTTTAAGTTATTTTTTTTCATTAAGAAAAAGATGTGTTTTACACTATCACATGTCATCTCTTTAAAGTGACTTTAAAAAGGAATTGGAGTTAGTATTACCCATAGGGCTGTAAACGGAGTGGATTCAGAACGAATAGTGGTATATCCGATTATATATTCGAATATCCGAATCCGAATAAATATTCGGTGGATAGTGAAATATGATATTTTGTATCTTACTCCGATTAAAATATTCAAACTCGGATAGTATCTGAATCATCCGATTACTTTTAAAAAGTTTTAGGAAATGTAAATTAAGATTTTAAAAATATATAAATTTTTATTTAAAAAATATATTTTAAAGGTTATATTAGGTTTATAAATTTAAAATATTATATATATATATATATATATATATATATATATATATATTATATCGGTTGGATATTTATTGGATAAGATATACCAGTATCCGATTATAAATAGACAAGTAAAATTATTATCCGAATTCGCTCCGTCGGATACCTATCTGGAAAATTATTAGGCTAAATAGATTTAGATACGAATCGGATATGGATAATATCCGCATCCGTTTACATCCCTAATTCCCTCTCCCATAAAAAGTACGCTAGCACAAGCAAACAGGAAATCATACAGTAAATCATGCTGATTTTCTCTCACATGGTTGGGATTAAGCCTTCTCAGGGGTGTATAAGGGACTGCAAGCCCTCCCATTTGTTAGGCCCTTTTGGAGTGATTGTGTGAGTTTACTTTTATAGCACCCTAGTAGTTATCTTAGGTCTGATTGTGTATGTTTTTAGATTACCTCTTTAACCCAAAAAAAAGATCATGTTGATCTTCAGCGATTGAAATCTCCGATTTTAACAAATTATATACCGGGCACATATTCACAATTTTGTGCCTAAGGGACTCCCCCCATGGATCAAGATTAATGTGGTTAGTGCGGCTCTCTCCAATCTTTAGGTGGGTGCAGCGGCAAAAGCACGAAATCAGAGAGGGCGCAAGGTGATAATCACCATCAGTCTCAAAAGTCTTGTGGGAGATCAGATATGCCAAACGTGCTGAAGCAGAAGCTTTGCGTCTAGGATTGCTTCTTGCAATTTCCCTAATCACCTTTAGTGAGATTATAGAATCACCGATTATTTACATAACTATTTAAACGTAATTGCTTATGACAAGTTTAACCAATCACATAAGTGATTATAAACTATCAAATCATCGAGTCTGATAATCCAAACCATATGACCCCTATGCATTTCCGAAGGACCAAAAGTAAAAGATTTTGTAAAATGTCCATTCATTAAGCCGACAAAGGAGCTTATCACTTCTAAATATCCCAACCAACATCTATAAAAATTAAGGCACAGATTTCTTAGACATTCAACAATCCTTTTTTTGTATTTCAAACATTTGAATCTCAAACCCGGATTTTTTTTAATAAAGTTATCGTTATCTGCATTAGTGTTAAGAGTTAGTGAATTGTGTGGCCCTCCATATTACGAGAATACTTTTTTTTTTTTTGTGAGTAGGCCCACATTAGGCAATAAAGATGAGAGTCATGAGACATCTATCCCTCATGTGTCTCCCCAATATTTTTTTTTTTGCAAACCTAGTTAAGTCAGCATAAACTTGCATGATTAAATCTTACCTTGGTTTTAGACTTTTAAAAAAAAAAAAATTTATTATTATTAGTTAATATGTGTCTCCTCACCAAGAAAAAGAAAGAAAATGTTTAACATACGGCACATTGGTGCACGCTCCTTTTTAACACTTACTAACTTTGGTTATAACTCAATCACCCCTAAGGTTCATTCATCCAATCTTAATTTTTAGAAAAAAACATATTGATCATAATTTAATTAAACTTAATCCTAATTAAAAGAGACATGTGGACATGGCGGTTCAAGCCATCTACTATCTTCCAAATGTAGATGGCATGCATTTACCATTTTAGTTAGAAGGACGGTTTTCTCTCAACAAAATTAGATGAAGGGCAATAGGAGTATAATAAAATTAATTAATTTTTTTTTTAAAAGACAAATTTGTTTATTAGATTCGGTGACAAAAAAAGGACATCATGCAGAAATAACATAAGAAAAAGAAATGGCATTTTAGTAAATCAGTGAGGATAGTTCATCCAAAAGGAAAACTGAAGTGGGGGTAACGTGGGACGGTTTTGTAGTTAAACAGGAGCCTCAGACATTGACAATAGAAGAAACAGGATTCCGTAGGGATAAGGGAAACCCCTTTTTTGGAATTTTATAAAATAAAAAGGACTTAGCTGAAAATTACATTAAAAAGATGAGAATCCCACATGCAAATGGTCTCACCCACTTGTCCAAGGGAAAGAAAAGCTGGCTTCCGTAAGCCAAATTGCGGCTTCTTTCTCTCTGGATCTCTCTTTCATTGATTCTAAATGCTGAGAGTCAAAGCAGTTTGCGTGTGGGTATGGAAGAGCGTTTTAAGGAGCAAGAGAGAGAAACGTCAAAGGCTGCAATTATTGTGTTTTGAGTAAAGTATATGTTGCTCATTGCAAAATGTCTTCTTTCCTCTTATAATCTAAAGCTTTTTTTTCTCTCTCTACCTCTTTAATTTGGTTCTGGTTTTCTTCCTCTTTTAATCATTCTAAACCTTTTTAAGGTTGCCCTTCTTTGAAGCATTTGAATACCATGGATGACACATGTCAAAATCTTACTTTTTGGTGTGTGTGAGAGTGGTTTCAAAGGTGGAAGTGGAACTCCCTTTTAAGTGGTTGATTTGGAGATTTGGGTTTTGACAAATTCCTACAAAAGTTATCCTTGCAAAGAAAACAATACCTTAGAAATGAAGAGTGGAGGAAGAAGAGGTTTTTTTTTTTTTTTTTAAATATATATATATTTTTTTATTAGGATTTGAGTCTTGAGATGAGAGCTTTCTTTAATTTGAAGGGGCTGTCTTTGTTCTTCCAATTTAATAAAACTTGAAAGAAAAAAAGTTTCTCAAAGACATGATTAATTAAGTTAAGCATAGTATAACAAATTTGTTTAAAATTAATTTACTAAAAAAAAGTTGCACAAAATAAAAGGACACTTGATGTTGGAGAAGAAATGGACTCCTTTATGTCAATCATTTCTGTATCATGCCCCTTTCTTAAGGCATCATTTGCCATGCTTGAAATGGTGCATACATCACTATGATAATGATTTATGTATAGATAATTTTAATTAATAATTTTTTTTTTTTTTGTGTTCTCTAGGGTTTTGAGTCTCATCCCCTAATGACTATTAGTATCAGAGTGCACCAAAATTTAGATCATGGGTTGATCTCTTCTTGTCCAACAAAATTGAATTCTTCATAGATTTAGAAATTAAATTATTCTAAATATATATAATACTTAGGGTTAGTAACACAAATCTTGTTGTGGCGTTTTGGTCTATCAAGAGTCATATCTTTGGATGCCTTAGCATAGCGTAATAACAAATTTCAAAATTAATGTCATATGATTTAGTGGGGATTTTACATAGGCTACTCCTCCTTTATCCGGGCTTCTGTTATACATTACACATAACAAGTAGAAGAACTTTGAGAGACCATGTAGAGAAGTTCAGAAGTCACCATACCATGCATTTCAAAGCTGATCAAAGTATTCTTTAAAGAAGACAATATCTGCAAAGATTATCGCTTGCTTCATACAGCATCCGGGGTGGTTTTCTTCATTTCAAAGGCAATTTTGTTAATCCACCCCGAAGCAATACCAATAGATTTCTTAGAGGGTATGTTTAACCATCAAATGAATACAGATAATAAAACAGTTACCTTTCTTCTTTCATTGGGTAAGCTAGGGTTTTGGGATATTATCAACATATAGAAATGCCCGCCTTTTGGGCGACTAGGACCATACAAAAGTACAGAAAATCGTCCAATAACTCGCTTACATTATTTTGCTTTGGTAAGTAAGTTTGAATCGACTTCATGGTTGCAAAATAGAGCACCATCCAGTTGGCTTACTGTCGGGTGCCTTAGCAACTTAACTGTAACTGTGAATGTTTACTAATGACACCCCCGCCTCTTGTATGAGTGGTAGGGGTGTGGCCTTCCATGGGGGAGGTCTGGAGATCTAATCCCTTTAGGGTAAAGGGTTGCAAGAGCCTCAATGATCCCAGCTAAATACCAACCATACTGACTCTACTGAAGTATGCCGATATCCCCCCCCCAAAAAAAAAAAATGTTCACTTTTTCATTTTGGTATGCTCTAATCATTTATCTAAACTATGTTAGGGTCAGCAGGTTTAGCACTCATGGTGGGCATCAACAGCCACACCAAAGACTCGAACACGAGTCTCCACTCCCCAAAGGGAGATACATCTTGAGATCTTTCGATGGTCCAGAGGTACTAAAAAAAGAACTACAGAATGAATTGCCTTAAGTCCGATCAATCATCTTCTCTTTGACAATCTATAAAGTTGTGAAAGATAGTCCACATAATAAATCATTTCGTCCTGTATATGTATAGGATTATGTGATGTGGTCCATTAGATTTTTGAAATTACAGTCCATCCAAAATGGCCGGTTGATTCGACAATTGAAATTGAAGATGCGTGGATAGAGATGGGAATTGAAGATCTGTGGATGGAGATGGGATACTGCATTTATTATGGTTTTTGTGGTCTACTGTTTATCATATTACCGAGAGATATTTTTCTCTCAAGGACTCCATCCTGACATATGTTGTAAAAAGTGTCTTGCGTTCAACTTGTTATGATTTCAGTATTGCTCACTTTGCCTCTCGTTACCCCACCCCTCATTACATTTTAAAAATGTTTACGCATGCACATGCGTGTCCGTACAATTTATATGTTTTTTTTTTTTTTGAGGGGGGGCTAATTGTATTAGAGCATTCCTAGCAGCCTCACCAAAATAGCCAAAACTCACTTTTTTCTCCTTTGGCTATCTAT
Source organism: Tetracentron sinense (assembly GCA_015143295.1). Taxonomy (NCBI): domain Eukaryota; kingdom Viridiplantae; phylum Streptophyta; class Magnoliopsida; order Trochodendrales; family Trochodendraceae; genus Tetracentron; species Tetracentron sinense. Next base: position 35,749,463 of record CM026568.1, on the reverse strand, counting down.
TTTTTTAAAAACAATCCCACCAGCCTCACCAATTTAACAAAAAAAAAGGGAGAAAGAAACAGTATTTTATTATTTGTGTGAGAAAACAAAAAAAGAAATGAGAGTGAAACATTATTTTATTTTTTGTGTGGGACCACAATAAAGGAAGGGAGAGAAAGATTTAACTTTGGTGAGTGTTGTGTACTCACCAAACTTGGTGAGTACTGTAGACTCGCCAAACAAAAATCTTTATTCTGATGAGGTTGTTGGGATCCATTTTAACATTTTTTTAGTGTTTTGGCTCACCAAAATAACCAGGCGACTAGGAATGCTTTTAGAAGTCTGTTTCAAGTTAGGTTATTTTAGACATATAATTGATCTATGAGGCTGTAAGAGAGTGGTCTCCGTAATCTTTTTACATTTTAGTAGTGAAGAAGATAATATTTATGTGAATGTAACCCACACCAGGTTAACCATATAAATCTTGTGTATTTCCGTTTTCTATTAATGGGTTATTTTTGTAAAGAGCAATAGTCCCCTCATCGGCCGAGGAGGGGACTATTCCTCCTCGCTCTCACATAGCCGACCCTTTAACTCCCTTTTAACTTGGGTTAGTTTATTTAACCTTTTAGTTAAATTTTTTTATTATATTTTTTTAAAAAAACAAAGGGTATAGATGGGTGAACCCTAAGTGTGGATGAAAAAACAAAGGGTATAGATGGGTGAACCCTAAGTATGGATGAATTTTAACTATAGTTAAATGAGATTAGAAGGAGACACATGGCAAGAAAATGGGAGCCTAGACGGCCCTCCTCGCGTCACCGACCGAGGAGGTGACTATTTTCCTTTTGTAAAAAGCATTCCTCGACAGCTGAGCTACCGACAGCAGGTCCTATAATATGAAATTTTGTTGTGCCATATATGGGCAATTCATGTGGATAGCTTTATACATATCTACATCCGTACATGCATGTGCATTTTTCGCTCGAATCATATACAATGGTGTTGATATTTTGATCCAACCCATCTAATCCAAATAAATGTAGCACGATAGAGATATGAATTGAACTCTTTCAGTGGAGCTCCCAGAAACCCATTTATTTCTCTATACGGAGGCATCCATCATTACCTAGGTCTCCTTGGTTGAGACCTGTTATTATCCGATGATCGCATCCATTCGATCTCGGGAGTCGAGAAATCTAACCATCCAGAGAGAACTCTATATATCGGATGTCTGATAATCCAATTAGCTTGACATTTTGATATTTATTGTCTATGAATTGCTTTTATACTAAAACTAGATTAGAAAAGATTAGATTTCTTAGTTGTGAATGTTTAGCCATACTTATGAGAAACTTAATTAACAACATAATTTGGTGTATTGAGCATTTGAACACATAAACCTAATTATTCCATTAGAGGGATGCTTGTAAATCCTTATTATTGGAAATTAAAGATACAAACACATTTTGAGGTTCATATTCTATTCTCGGAAGATAGCCCATTCTCCGCCTTTATCATTCTCCAGTACCGAGGCGTAGGGGCTAGGGCTGTCATCAAGTTGACCGGGCTACAATTCGATCCAAACATGGTTCGGCCCAATTAATAATCAGCCAGGCCTGGTTATCAAGCCAAAGCCTTAGAAGTTAGTATAAGGGTTTCAATTCCTAATAAGAATATGAGTTTGAGATAAATGTCAATTGTGATGGTGCTGCCCAAGGGGATGGGGCAGCCGCTGGTTCTGGGGTGAAGGTTCTGAAGAACTCAGGTGGAAGACTTACAACTCTAATAGTTCCTTTCAGTGGAGGATCCTCAACTCTGGCAGAAGCTCAGGCCATCAAGATATGCCTTTCTTTGACAACTCAACATAAATAAGAGAATGTCTTAATTCAATATGATGCAAAAGTAGTTATTGATGCCATCAATACTAGATCCATAATACCTATTGCAGTAGAAGCTCAAACTCCAGTTTTGGACTGTCTCGAGTTGTTGATACTTTCAAAAAATATACAACTAGAATTCATTTCTAGAGGAAAGATTGGGGGAGCCCATGAGCTGGCCAAGATGACTTTATATAAAAGCAGAAAATACTTGTGTGAGAGGCAAAATATTGGTAAAAGAAGATTAGAGACTGATCCAAACCATACACTACCTGTAATGATTTGTATAATTTTTTTTTTTTTAGGGAAAGTTTTATAAGATTTCAATAAAGAGGATTAGAATTTGAGATCCAAAAATAAAGTATAAGGGTTCCAGGCCTCGGGTTCTAGGCCCACTTATTTAAGAGCTGTGTTAGCCTTATTCTTAGGCATTCCCTAAACTCAACAAAATACCAACACCTATCATTGCCTTAAGGCATTCCCTGAACTCAATAAAATACCAACACCTGTCATTGCTTTAAATTTAATTGGGTCAACCAGGTTGCAGGTCAGCCCGGCCCATTGACACCAGTCCTAGCCTACTGTCGGAATTCGGAAAACACATCTATGGTATGTGGTTATAACAAGGACAAACAAGGGATAATCCCAACAATTCTATACTTTTTTACTGGTAGTAGTAGTAGTAGCATGGTTCTCTACTATAAAAGGGGTGAATCGTGGCACGGGAAATCAGCAGAATAGGATGATCCTAATCCCCTTTTTCAATTAATGCTATTTATTGCCCATTTACTGGGTTAGGTCTATCCAGCCTGGAACAAACCCAACAATGTATAATACCAAATTTAAGTCCATACTGTATGCAATGTATGGTTCTTATTAAACTTGATTGGGGATGGACTCCATGAATGGGGCAGCCTAACCCTTCAAACAAATATGTCACTTTTTTTTTTGGGGGGGGGGGGGGGGGGGGGGGGGTAACGAGGGTGTCCGGGCCTCTTAGAGCACGCGACTAAATCCCCCTGAGGCATGGTCCTGGCTAGTGGCACCAACCCCCGTTGGTTAGTATGATCTTCTTGATTTATTATAAACCTAGAGTATAAATGATCCTAATTATCCAAACAAGGCCTAGTATGGCGATCAGGTCAGGCTGAGATCTGCCCATGCCGGGGCCATAAGTCTACAAAACCCAACTCTTCCCAGGGTCATGCATTTTTGCTGGTAGCAGGGCAAATTAACCTATAGAGCTGTTGAGTTGGGACCTCAACTTGTTAAAAGATCGTTCGAGTTCATTTATTTGATAAATAAATCAAGCTCGAACTCATTTATATAATCTGTTTATACAAAATTATAAACAATCCGAGAGTTGAGCTCGAGCTTGGGGGTTGGTTCTTCACGAGCCTAGCCTGAACACTCTACTACTCTACTAATCAGCTCGATTCGGTATATCCCCCGTTTTAAGTACTTTTGCCAACTACAAGAAGCATGGCCTAAACACGCCACTACTCGGCCTGGCTCTGTATCATTTTGATCCAATAGTCTTATTCTAACGAGATCTATTATCACACAACCATTTTGAGTACTTTCTGCGAAGCAGTAACGTTATGATGTTACATATAGATCAACCATCAGCCAAGAAATGGCGGCACCAGTTGCAGAATTATCGGCTCATGGAGTGCCTCTAGCACTACCAAACTCTGCATATATATAAACATAGTGGAAATCAATATCCTTGTCCGTGACCGTGAGCCTCTGCTGATTTGAGTAGGAACACTAGGCAGAATCTAAGCTATGTAAGCAATCTAAAGAAGAGAACTCAGAGTAAAGGGAGTAGAAGAGAGACTGGTTAAAAAGAAGTGTTCCCAACCTTGATGATCTTTCTAGCGATACAAAAGGAGGCCTAATCTATGGTAGTGTGTGTGGGGAAGATCAGTAACTATACATCAATGCCTCCCAGAGAAGGCCACCTTCCACAGTAAAAATCTAAAGAAAAAGAGAAAAAAGGAAGAACAAAAAGTGATTTAAGTGCCATCTTTCATGGAATTTTCTTCTGAAGCTGGTATTATGTAGCCTTTTAAGGCTGTATCAACTCAGGAATGAGCTTCAGCAGAAACGACAGTTCTCGCTGCGAGAATTGGGGCTTGGTTTTCACCTTCTGTTTCTCTTCGGACAAGCTCTTTTCTTCACCCTCATTGGCGGGATTGAAGAAATCAGAAACTGCCTCTGTTATCTCTTGAACCAGATCGACTATTACTCCTTCTACGCCCATTAGATGTTGCATGTAAACTGCCTCTGGCACATTACTGAAATGAAAGAACAATCATCAGTATTCTCATTCTGAGTTTAAAAATGTCTGATTACTAAATGATTGGACTCGCTTGGTACGCTCAGCAATTATTATGATTTAAGTTTAAAAAACAGTCTGACTGAAAATTTTTGAATCTAGTTGGGCTGTCCAAATTGACTGAATCAAAATGAAAAATGGATCTCCTTAACTTTATAAGCATAAACACCTGATTTAATTTATGGAACTGTATTCCAAAACTGTCATCCAGAAAGGAAGCTTACTTCAATTGGCCGTAACTTAAGAGGGAAAGCTTAGACTCTTTGATCCTGGTTATTGCTCCTGGACTTCTGAAGATAGCTTTTACTTCTGAGACAATCCCTTGTAAGCCGCTTGCCAAGCATAGTTTTATGGCCTCGTCCAAAGAGTTCCTTCTCACGTCGATGTAGACTTCAGATCCTCCATTTGTGAGGAAGAACACCTGGTTTGAATCAATAGCAATGATCATTAGGAAGCATTCACGTTAAATCAGAATATGTATTTTTTTTCTCCTCATTTGATGAACTTGGGTAATGGGGCACAAAAGAACTTCTATTTCATCCAATCTATTCGATAAATCAGTTTGTTAACAGCAATTAATTACAGGTCATCGTCCTCCGTTTAGAACCCAACTGCCAATTGATGTCTATGTTACAACTTACAACTACGAAAAGGAGAAGAACAAAGACAACGGGAATATAAAGAGCTCTTACAGGGTAAATGCTCTGCAATTTCCGGATCAGCTGTGCTGCATCAGGTTGAAAGCTTGAAAAAATGATGGGTCTATCCTTGGCATACTCAAACACAACCTGGCCATAATATGTTATAAAGTCTTAAATTCGAAAATTAACAAAATATTCAATGCAAAAACAAGACTTTTAAGCTACTACTAAAAGGGTCAAATAGAGAAGCATACCTCCAAAATTACTTGAAGAACATGGACCAGCTCTTCTTCTTGGTAGACTATGTGGTCATCGAATTTCAGTTCAATATTGAAACCCAGAGAAGGATCTACCTTCTGGAATGCCTCTTGTAATGTACAATGAGAGTCATCATTTTCAACATTCCAGTTAAAAATCCTCCCATCTTTAGTTTTTCTGGACAGAGATTTTCCCACCTGAATTTTCAACATTAGAGCAAAATTACAAATTTGAATTTATAGGATTAATTTAAGCTTTGAACAAACCCAAGAAAAAAGACAAGTTACATTTCCAGGTTCTCTTTGGGGTCCATAGCAAAGGAATTCAGCTAAACTAAGCTCTGTAACTCTCTTCTCAGACATGGCACCCTGAAAATGATAGGCCAAGGCATCATATAATGAGTCAAAACTTCTATTTTAATTTTTAAGAGCTTCCGATAACAGAAATTTAAAAATAAAATCAAGAAAATTAAAAGAGAGTGGTGTGGGAGAGAGATTAGAAGTTCTTACATTCTCCTCGGCCAAAATGAAGTTGTCGTGGAAAATGACTGGACAGTCATCTTTAGTCACCTACAAAAATTGCATTTTGTTTACAGTCTTGTCTAAGTTTCTTCCCTCACCTAATTTGTTTTTCAAAAATCAAAAGCAGGGGAGAAAAAAAACAGGAAAAAAAATAAACCCACAAAAATAAACAAATCAGTACCCTGAAAATTTAAAAAAAAAGGAAGCAAAAGAGACACAAACAATCATAAATACCGTGGTCAATATGACCTAGCAAAAGAAAGTTAAATTTAGCTGTTTAAAAGGGTTAGGAAACGGTCAACATATATAATTTATTTATGTTTAATATTATTCTATAATTATTTACCAAACAAAAAAAATGTTATTCTATAATTAGCTGAAGGCTGAACCGGTGACCGGAAAATTTTGAAATCCCAAGTATTTCTTCGAATATTTAAATCTACGAATTCTCCCTCAAAATATTTCTCGATTTCACAAAATTTTCGCTGGATATATTAATTATTTTTATTCCTTTTTTTAAAAATAATTTTTTTAATATATCCAAAGTTCTAATTTCTAATACTTAGATTTCTGATTTAAATATGTTACCTAAATGATTTTTTTAGTTTAAATAGGTTACTTAGAAAATATATTTAATTTAAATAAGTTGCTAGACGTAATTCTTTTTTAAACAAGTTAGTGAAGTGACCGAGGTCTAAACTATCTTAATTTATTTTTATATTATAGGAATAAATGCATATTTCATTAAATTTATAATTTCATGAAAATATTATCAATTTAAATTTTTAACATATATTTTAAAAGCCCAAATTTAATAAAATATGGAAAAAAAAAGGGGGAAGTTTTGCTAGAATTCGTTTAATTTTAATTAAAAAATAAATCATCATTATTATGAAAATTTCAATAACGTGCAACTACATATCTGTGATATGATATTGATTTAGAAGTGATTGAGATCTAAATTATCTTACTTTATTTTATGGTAATAAATACATATTTTTTAAAATTTATAATTTAATGAAAATATTATTAATTTTTTAAAAGTCTAAATTGAGTAAAAAATGGGAGAAATGGGAAATTTTTGCTAAATTTCGGTTAATTTTATTAAATTTTCCTTACAATTATCGAAATTCCAATAACGTGCAACTGCGTATTTGCGATGTGACATTGATTTCGGATGAGGGAGCCAGACCAAAAGTTTTGCCAAAATTAAAATGATATTACGTACAAGTAATAGATTATTTAAGAAATTTAACGATGAAGAGGAGCTAGGTCCGGCCGGAGAACCCAAACAAAAACAAAAAAGGCCTTTGACTGGGGTAGTTTCGAAATTATAAACTAAAAAATTAACGACTAGTACGTGCTCGTTCATACTGAATGAATATCGACCGTACACGTGTCAATATCCTAGATCTTACGGGAAAACCACAGTTTCGCGGCAAATAAGGATAAAATTGCAGGTTTTGTACGCGGCAGGCATACCACGCAACGCAGCATTAGCACCACGTGCTTGATGCTTCCCACGCAGAAACTACACGTGCTTGATGTTTCCCCACGCAAGAACTAAGTTAAAGACCCCGAAGCTGGGAAAAACTCGGCGACCGGTAAACGATAGGAGGGGGCGAAGAAAACAAAGGAAAATAATAATAATAAAGAAATACAAAACAATAACAGAGGGAGATTCGAGAAGGCTCGCCGGAAATCTCACCTGAACGTCGAACTCAACGAAATCAACTGCGAACTTTCCGGCAGCGTTGAAGGAGAGAATCGAGTTCTCTTTTATGGCTTTCATTCTCCGATCGGAAGATTGCAACATATTCATACCGCTACCTCTGTGTCCGATCACAAGAAATTTCGGCAATTTAAAAGACGCTCGGCCTCCATCAATACCTGAAAATATCAAACAAAAAATAAAAAATCAAAAAATTTAGCTGAAACCTGAAAACCAGACCCTCGAGAACTAATCTCGGAAAATCAATGCCCGGTGATCCAGCTCTCACCTTTAGAGAAATGCCTGGAACGGAGCGCTAATGTAACATTTTCCGGCACTTGATCCAGATTAGGGACGTCGGAGACGTGAACGGCTTTGAGAGCCATTGCAAGAACAAGAACTAGCTTCCACAGAAGAGGACACAATGGGAATTACGAAGTTTGCTGGGACGGTGAGGATCGAGAGATATTTAAGGAGGGGAAAGAGAAAACGGATCTTGACGGAAGAATTCGAATAGTTTGGTTTATGCCTTTGGATATTCTTCTTACTTTTAGTCGATCTTTAAAAGAGGCTAACGTTGGACAGAATATTCCGTTAGACTTGTGATTCGCTCGAGATCGATCATAGCCAATCACGATTGAACTGGGAGAGTTCAATCGCATCACAAATCAACACGTGTTCATTTTAATCCTTATTAACTGTGGTTAAATTTCATTAACCCATAGGTTCAATAATCTAATCAAATTGTTTTTTTTTTTTAATTAACCCCCTAAGGATAAAATTTCTTAACCCTAGGTTTAAATTATTGTTAATATTTTTTTCTAAAAACTAAGGTTAGTTTGTTGAGCCCTAATAAATGAATCTTAACCATGATTAATAAAAATTTTAAATGGACACGTGTTGACTTGTGGGTTCGATTGAACTCTCCCTATGTTCAATCACAATTGATTGTGACTTTGATTAATAACTTTGAATTTTAAATCTATTTTTTTTTTTGGTAAAAAATACAAAATAAGGTTAGAAGGTTGGACTCTAAGAATCATGAATCTTAACTTTATTCAGAAGGGGTATTAAAAGAGACAATTGCAACTTGTGGGATGTAACCGAACTTATTGAAGTCCAGTTACCGACAATTTCGAGTTCATTCCGTTAACGTTGACGGATGAAATCGATGACAAATAAGCGCTATCTACTCCCGCGAAAAAGGGTTTGCATTCTCTTACGTTTTAGGATTTGCCATTTGGGGTCTGAATTTCTCGGAACGGAATAAGCGAATATGCGGACGAATATCTGCTCATGTCCGGACGACGCGTTGAACTTTATCCGATGCTATTTCGCGCTTCCCGGGAGATGGATTTCCCAGCAATTTGTCGGCTTGATATAGAATACGTATGGGTAGGGCACCCGAGTGGTGTGTAGCCCCCCATGGGTGAATACCTACCTTCAACTTAAGCAATTTTTATTTCTTTGGTTGAACACAAAAACACACAACACACAAGGTATTACTGTAGGTAACCGAAAAGACGACACACTATGCACACACCACACACACCATGCAGACCACCCACACCCACACCCACACCCACACCCCTCATGAAGTTTCACCCAAGTGAACCTCAAAACTTTGAGGCCCAATGATACTTTAGGAGGAAGAGTGGTGGATGACACACATCCGATGTGGGACCTAAGCAGTTGGAGCATTCAAAATTATAGATTTGTTAGTACCCTGTATGTACGTGTTTTTTTTTTTTTTTTTTTTTTTGAGAAAAAGGGAGCTCAGAGTGGCGTCACGACTTCTGTAGGCCCTAACCCAGGTTGACATCTAGATTTAGGCCTTGGATTGTCCCCGGGGAAGCCAAAAAGGGCTTGTCTCGGGGTTCCATACATTGTGTGACACTCGGCATAAAAATGGGGAGAATTCATTCCATTTTCTCCCCCATGATTTTGACTTCTCCCCATTTGATATCTCTCCCCCTTATTCTCACACACTTATCGCCACATGTCTTATTATGTGTGAAGTCAAAATCATGGGCCCCATGATTTTGACTTCTCCACCACTTGTCCCCTATTCTATGGAACCCCGAGATAAGCCTTTTTTGGCTTTGCCAGAGACAATCCAAGGCCCTAGATTTAAGCTTGCCTACAGCAGGCACCCACCACTTGAGTAACAGTGGGCCACACGTAACTCCACATTGTTGGGTTTCAAGGCGTGCCATTAGAGGGCAAGGAAAGACCACAGTCAACAACCACGCAGAGTCGAACCCGAGACGCCTACCATGGTGCTAAACACAGGAAGCTACTGAATGAACGTGTGATTTTCTATCTTCTGTACCCACACCTGACCGCTTGCTCCAATGTTAAGCTGCCTCTCCTATGAGAGAGGTCTTAGGATCTAATCCTCAAAGTGATGACTTGTAAGAGCTCCACTCCCCATTAGAAACGGAGCTACATAAATTAGGAGAGATTGAAGCCGTTTAAAATTTTGAAGAAAAATATATCCTATTAAGAGGGGTGTAGCTTAGGAGAGGGCAGAGCCGAGGTGATGGTGCTCTAACCCCCCCCCCCCCCCTACGGACACAAACACATGCTATGACCAATGAACTTAACCTTAAAAAAGGGGTGCAAGATAATCATTTCTCCGCCGCTGCTTCCCATTGCTTACCACTAAGGCACTACCTGATGCTGACGGTAGGTAAATGCTATCCTAGCCTAAAAAAAAAAAAAAACAGGATAGGTGCCCATTGGCTAGGTCGTTTGTAATAAGATCCCGACTCAAACTGAACCAACTCTAAAGAGCCGAAACTAACATGCCTGCTTATTTATAGATTCAAGCTCAAATAAAATGCTTGGCTCGGTAGCTTGAGCTTGGCTCGAATGAGCGGAGCTGAGATAGTGTTGATGGGTGGTTTTCATAAGGGACATGTGGACTAATAAAGATTGATGTAAACACCTTTACTAAAATTTCATGCGTCTTTGAAGGAACACTCATGACGCCTTTAACTTGTATTAATTATTGTGCCTTTTACATTTTAGCTAAAACGCCTTTACTTTAAACTTATATGTTTTCTACCATAAAGTTCTTAAAATATGAAAGGGTAAAAAGAGATTAAATGATCGAAGGGTAAGAGGTTCATTGGTTGAAAAGTGTGTTATCCTTTAATACGAAACTGTTTTCACCAATCCACTTAAAACTTTTGACGAGTAACAAGTCGCCGTAAGACACAAGAGTAATTGTTTTGACAAAATAAATGCAAAAACATTTAATATAATAAATGTCAAAGACGTTATTATCTTATATACCAAAAACGTTATAAAATTAATGTGTCAGTTACAAAAATTACAATAACTCTGTCTCAAGCAAAATCCTATAAAAGGAAGGGTTATTGGCCTAAAAGAGACATAACATTTTTTAGTCGAATACGATAAGGCTAAACGACAGCTACTTCTTGGTACTATTGAGATTCTTGGTGTGCTCTCAACCCCATTTCCTTTGTCATTTTCATTTTTTTTAACCATAAATCAGAATAATCCTTCGAGATTTGAATTGACTTGTGATCAAGTTAGAAAATTCACCCAATTACAGGCAGCTTGCCTTGAGAGTGGTCCTACCATGAGTAGGGATTGAGGGAGCTAGGATAAATGCAAGTATTCTCCTAAAGGAAAATAATATGCTACTAGGTTAAAGGGCCATAGCTTGGGCTCAACATCTTTAGCCTCAAGGTGGGCTCATTCTGACCTAGGGCTGGGTCATGTATGGCATATATATGGTAGAGTATAGACCATTTATGGTGGGTTGATATTAAGGGTTTTAATATCGTTTAAAAAAAAAGGCCCAATTTATGTTCGAGGGATTGGGCTAGGGTTAGGTTTAAGAGATGAACTATTAATAGGAGCTCCGGTTGAACAATCAACCGGAGCAAACCAAAAAATTGCCTTGGTAGTGTTAGTTTGGTAATTATGAACATAAAGGAGGGTGTGTTTCAACACTGCCATTTTTCCATAAATAACCCTTCCCAAGGCACTTTTTGGATTGCTCCGGTTAATTATTCAACCAGAGCTCCTGTTCATAGTTATTCTCTTGGTTTAATTTGTTCAGCCCATATTAATGTTCACCCAGCACCCAATGGAATAATTTACATATATTTAAATTTATAACATCTTTTTTATCTTTACTATTATAATGAGAGAAGTAGAGTTAAAAAGTTGGTTGATTTTTTTTCTAATATTCCTAGTGAGTCCTAATTTTATGGTATCTTATTGTGAACATAGTTAGCAAGGTGAATTTTTATATTTATCTTATTTTATCCATAACACCATAATGAGAGAAGCGGGGTTACAAAGTTAGTTGATTTTTTTTCTAATATTCCTAATGAGTTCTAATTTTATGGTATTTTACTGTGAATGTAGTTAGTAAGGTGAATTTTTATATTTATCATATTTTATCCATAACTGCATAAAAAATAATTAAGATATTATGTAATCTTATTTTATTTGAGAAAGTTAGTAGGGGTATTGAAGTAGTATCAACTACAACTAACAATAATCCCTCTATATCTCCACGATTCCCTCAAATCCTTATCTTCTCTCATGCTCCTTCCTTGGTCTCTCCCAACGAAGAGGCACACTCTCTCTTGGTAACTATTTTTCAAGGGAAAAAGTAGAGCTTTTTGGTTATCAAAATGTCCCTTTCTAACTAAAGTGTCCCTCACAATTTTTATTATTCTTTAGAAGTACCTCAAGTTTCTAAACCCAAATATTAATTTTTTTTCTTTTTGAAATGCCCTGACTAGGATCCCTCTTCCCAGTCTCTCTCGCATTTTTCTCTCTCTCACGTGCATCGCACATGCCGCCAACTAGTATATATAAAGCGAGAATAAGCAACACCTGTCGCCATCCTGTCTTAATTTCAAAACTACCCTTCTCCATTCAACAAATACCCCTTTAATAATTTCACAAATACCTAGGTTTGTATTCGGGCTGGGCTTGGCCAAGCCCGACTTAGCTTGAAATAATTTTTTCTAGGCTTGAAGCCCGGCTCGGCCCGAAATCAAGCTCGAAAAATCGGCCCGAAGCTCAGCCCGAATTCAAAAGCCTAGCTTGGCCCGAGGTTCGACCCGAATTGATTTAAGCTTAAGCCGGGCTTGGCTTGGCTCGAGCTCGGCTTGAATCCTTTTTTTTTAAAAACAATAATATTTTATATTATATAATAATGATATATATATATATATATATATATATATATATATATATATATATTTATTTATTTATAAATAATTTTTGAGCCGAGCCGAGTTCGGGCCGAACCGAAGCTCAATTGAGCCGGGCTTCAAGTCGGGCCGAGCCGCACAGGGGTTGGCTCGAGCTCGGCTTGATTGAGTTTTCTAGCTTTTTTTGAGGCTTGGCTTGGCCCGTTCGAGCCTAAAATTTTGGGCCAATCTCGGGCCGAGCCGTACCAACGAGCTGATCGGTTTCGTCCAGCCCTACAAATACCCCTATTGATTATTCTCACCGCCTTCCTTTATCTTGAATCCTTATCCTTTTACCCCCCATACATGACATAAGCTGTCAAAGAAGTTAAAAAAACGTTTGTTTCATTTGTGGGCCATTCTCTAGAAACCTCTCAGTTCTCACTCTTCTCACCGCTATCAACACCCCCAATGTCGACAGACTCAGGGGCGGAGCCGGGGGGGGGGGCCATGGCCCCCCCAAATTTTTTGTAAATCCCTACTTTACTAGTATGACTAGTGGGCCCCTCAATTAAAAAAAAATATTTCTAATATACTTGGCCTCCCCAATTTTTTTGTCCTATATGATGTAGTGGCCCCCCCAATTTTTTTTGTCACATATATAGTGGCCCCCCAATGGAGTCCCCTTATGCTCATGTCCCTATTGACACCCCTTAACTATGGTTAAAATTCACCCAATCTCATGGTTCACCTACTTATCCTTGATTTTAGAAAAAAATATTTAAATAATTTTAATATTAGGAGTTAGTGAATTTTTAACAAGGGTTCAAAAAGAAATTTGATATATTTTTCTTAAACCAAGGATAGGTGGGTGAATCTTAACCACAATGAAGGGGTATTAATAGGACACGTGGCGACCTCAAAGGTATTACCGAGAAAAAAAATTTTAAAAATAAAAAAACTACCCCAAAAAAATTTTACTCGGGGGCTACGCCCCGAACCCCCAAATCCCATACCCTCAAACCAAATTTTTTTTTTGTATACATGTATTTTGGCCCCCCCATTGAAAAATTCCTGACTCCACCCCTGGACAGACTCCTCTTCACACTCTCAACACCCCAATGTCTAAAGACTCCTTCGCACTTCTCTAACCGTTATATGAAAACGCCTCTGACGGGCTTTATATCTAAGGACGCCAACGACATGGCTGCAACTCCGGCGGACGTGCAATAGTATCACAATTCTAATGCGTTCATCATCTACATGCCTCTTTTATACGTTATTTCGAACTTTTCTTTGATTCATTTAATTGTTGGTTGGATTTCTCTGTGCTTCAAAATTTCTGTTTAAGCCATTTTTAGGCCTTAGTTTCTTATTGTTTTTCTCCATATTGAAACACTTTAGTGTTTGAGTATTTCAATTATTTATTTTATTATTCTTTTCACTCCGATTGCTTGATCAGCATTTTATGTCAACTAATTTATAGAGTTCCTAGTTATTATAACAGTAAAAGTTAGCATTGTTTCATTTACATTTCATCTACTGTCAATGCAGCCATGAGAGTTAATTTCAATTCTTTATGTTCATGTATTTAAAAAAATTATTAATATTCCAGAATCAAGCTACCATTAGTAAGTGATTGCTTATGGCATTGAATTATGACAAAAACCATAGTTTTTATTACCCTATTTTTCCCAACTATAGCGCATCAAGTTAATTGTGATATTCCATTATTTTTATCAATGTTACAATTTGTTTTACAAAAATTAATTTGTGATTACAGAAGAAAATTTCATGTGCTTGCGCGTGCAGCCCTTATTCTGAAATTTTCTAATGTAAAATATATTATTATCATTTTTTTAATTTTAAATTAGTAAATACAGTCTGCACGTGCAGGGCTAACTAGTTATAGATAATTTTTTTTAAAAATGTTTGCACTTTGATACTACATTAATAACGGCTAAAATAGAGAAAAGAAAAGATAACTGCACTAATAAGAAAATCATGGTTGTCTAACATTGGATTTATTCAAGAAGGAAAGTAATAAAAAAAAGGAAAATAGTAAACGTACCTGGGGTTCTCATTTTGAAACTGAAGGGCAGGTCCTTGTGGGGGAAATTCTTGGGGATCATCCACGTGTCAATAACTCAAGTTGCCTGGTAGAAGGAAGCAAATATGATCCTAGCTCACCTTTGTTGGTGCGGGTGGGGGCCCCTCCTGACAAAGTCCCCCGACAATCAAGTCAATAAATGCTGAAGATGAAATATTAAAAACAAGCTTTTAGTGGGAGAATGTCTTAAGGCATTTGTTCTTTATGCATGATCTTTTCATTGATCAAGGCTTTCGAATGATGGAGATTCAGTCCTCTTTAGATAATTCTTGTGTGATTGTTCAGTAATCCCTTCCCCTTGGGAAGATCTGGGGTACTTATAGGCTTGAGTTAGGATGTCCATCTTACAACTTGTTTTGTGATCATTACCGAATATGTCAGACGAATCTTCCTTCATTCGTGCCACACGTGTAATCCTATTTTCTTTGACACGTGTCACACGTGTGAGCCTACTTTCTTCAAGTCGGTTTTGGACTGTTTATGGGCTAAGATGACCATCATTAACTCCTATTTGTTAGAGTATAGAGATCGCCTCCTAATTACTTTGTCCTGAAATTCGGTTCCGTCCTCTATGCTAGTCTCGTCCTTCATGTTGATACCATCCTCTACGTTGATATTATCCTTCGACCACGAATACTGATATTATGTCTTGACTACGAGCCACGACATCGTCCTCATGACGACGAATTCTGACATCGTCATTCGGAGCATGAGCTTACGTTGTAGATGGAGCATAGAAACTTCAGTCATCTTCTACGAGGACGAATATTCTACTCGCCCTTGCAACACTTGCTCTTTTTACGAATTTTATCCGTTACAATTCTCATTGGTCCACACCCCAATTTTAAATACTTATTACTGTAGTTAGTATTTACTCACCCTTAGGGTTAAGCAATCCAACCATGGTTTTCTTAAAAAAAAATCAAAATCTTAGTTTTAATTTAGTTAAGTTTAACAAGGGTTAAAGATGTGTTAGAAGGGGCTCGAGGACACATGGGTAAGATAGGAAACGGACCCATGGGTTCGTTGAGCAGTGCTCATAAAAAAACTCTCAATAACACCTACTATCGAGAGTTTTGGACCATTGATTGAAAATCCAATGGTTCCATGTCCGCACATGCTTTAAATGATGGCTTTACGTAATTCTTGACTCCGTTAGATTGAAAATACGACAGTCCAGCTCTCAATAGTAAGGTATTATCGAGAGTTTTAAATCACTCCCCTTTCAAGAAATGTAGTGTCCGAAATTTAGAAGTAACTCACTGGGAGAAAAATGAATCTCCTTTCGTAAGCAATATAAAAGTGAAAGGAAATTAGTTAACGTACTTGTGATCTCTATTTGTAAACCTAAGACTAGTTCTTATTGGTCCATGCCCCATTTTAAAATTTTCACCACAGTTGGTGAGAATTTAGGAGTGAGGGTGTGGATCAATGAGGTCCAACCTTAGATTTACAAATGAAGATTTACAAAAATGGCACATGTTGCACATGCTTCCAGATCCACCTAATTCAATTAGTAATTAGTTCCACCCAAGCATTATATGGATGAAGTAATCAAGAACTTACTACTAATTCCAAGAAATGCCAGGGAGTCCATTCGTAAATCAATGAATTCCACTAATGTATATAATTAAGTTTCCATTAAGAGAATGATGAATAGTTACTTATTAAGCAAGGTCCACTTTCCCTCTCATCTTATTTGGTAAGAGGTAAAATAATGAGTAGTGCTCAGCGAACCCATGGGTCCGTTTCATATCTTACCATGTGTTCTAGTGTCCCTTTTAACACCCCTTTAACCTTGGTTAAGCTTAATTAAATTAAAACTAAGACTTTGTTTTCTTTTTTTGAAAAACCATGATTGTATTGCTCAACCCTAAGGGTGAGTGAATGCTAACCATTAGTTAAGTATTTAAATTTTAAAATTGGGGCATGGACCAATGAGGACCTGCCATTCAGTTATAAAATAAAATGGGAACAAAGGTATGTAGAATATTTCCTGGCATCTACTCCCTTGACAAGAATAAAGTGATGGACCTAACAAAAAGTTGTTACATTTTTTTTCCTTTTGTCTAACAAAAGAGTTGTTAGTGGTAATAATTTTACCTACTAACTGTGGCCCAAATAAATATTGGATTTTGCCAGCCCTAGTCCGAAATCTTCCAAAGATGCAACTGGGGTATACAAATGTCAAACTTGCTTTGAATTTTGTTTTTTCAGCCATTAAAATAATGACTCCAAGTGTTTGGCTCCTTTGCCTCTATGGAAAAATTCAAAGTAAATGCGATTGAGGCTAGCATTTCTCATAAATATAAGTTTGGCATAGGCTGTCCTAAAACAAAAACAGTGGGAAGAGTGATGGGTTGGAAGGCTGGCGTCTCCTGGGGTTAGCACTTCCCATGGAAAGTACTGAAATTAACCAATAATTCTATGTGTGAAGCCCACCCTTTCCTAAGTTGCAGTTTTGCTTACATTTACAGGGAGGGGGAAAGGAGAGGGGAAACTTCATCCTATTTTAGGGTTTTTGCTGACTAGTTAAAAAAAAATTAAGTCTAAACTCGGCCGAGTTGCAACAGTTTCTTGATGTAAGAACGATCCCCTTCTGCTGCCTTTTTTATTTTCTCTATTTTACGTATAATAATCGCAATGTAGTTTTGAAGGATCGGAGATTCTTGAATGCTACCCAACTTGTTGTGCTATTTATTTTCTGACTTTATTTTTTTTAAAAATTATTCCTTCTAGTCCATTTGAAATGGACAAATGGGCTCTATAGGGTTTATGAAGTAGTGGATCTTGAGTTTTTTTTAAAAAAAAGAATTAAACCTTACCTGCAAAAACGATAACTAGGTTTGAAGGATTTATGATTTCTTGACCTGGAATCACCATTGGAGTTTTTTTCTTCTTCTTGTCTATTGGGTACTTGGTAATATGATTTTGAATAAATCTGTTTCACTTGAATGATTTTTTAGTGTATCATTCACCTTAAAAACTGATTTTACTGAAGATATTTGATGAATTACATTGACCCTTAGCAAAGAATATATAATAGAGAAATACATCTAAATATCACTCTAATCATACCTAATCAAATCTATTCTATTCTTGATTGACACTAATCTAATATTGTCATGATATACACTCGAATGATGTAGTGTATCATTCACTTTATTGCAATACTCTTACTATATTCTCTAATAAATGCTACTTTGAAAGCAAATTTTACTTAGAGCGCAACAAGATATCTGAATTCGAAACAGAAGGTGCGGTCTGTGCTGTTTTCACCCCTTCTGTGTATTCCTTGCCATTTCACCACAGCACAAAAGATGTATTTGTATGCTTGAAAGCTGGGAACTCATTTCTAGGACTTCTTAATTAATTTTCGAATTCCTGTGAGTTTTAAAACTAGCTTCTATGATATGTGATTCATGAGGCTGCTGATTCTTCTTGCCAAAGGTGTTGTGACTAGAGAGGGAATCCCTTATAGTACACAGCTATTTTCATCTTAATGTCTTTCTTTAGCTATAATGTTTTTCTTCCGGTGGATTTCCTGTCCTATTTCTTGTTGTATGTGCTTTGTATTACAAACTGGAATGTGTTGAACTTGCTGAACATTTTCATTACCTTCAAGAAATCTGTACATACTGATTTTTATATACAAACAGGGATATCTGACTCAACAGAAATAGCTATCCAATTAACTACCTGTCTAACTAATTACTGAAACTAACCAACTAATCTGAAACTAACCAACTAACTAATGATGTCTCACTTATGTACATAGATTGAATGAGGATGATCTTGTTTAAAAGAAAGGAAACTAGAAGGAAGAGATTGAGATGGAAGAAGAGTGCAATCAAACTCATTCAAGTGACTTGGAATTCTAGGAATTCTACTTGATCTTCTTAAAGGAATAACAGGATTTGTGGTTTGTGGAATGACTGTAGGATTAGGAATGTCAAGAATTGCAGAAACAATAGAAGAAGGATGAAGATCATGTAATGGCAGTGGTAGAACAAGATCAATGCCAGATGGAATGGAACCAGACATGTGAGGGAATAGATTGGATTTGAAAGGAAATGTCTGTTCATGAAAAACAACATTCCTAGACACAAAAACAGAATTTGTAGAAGGGTCATACAGCTTATATCCTTTGATAGCAAAAGGGTATCCAATAAAGATACATTGTCTGGCCCTAGGATCAAACTTTGATCTAGAAACATTGATAGTAGAAGCATATGCCAAACATCCAAAAGTTTTTAAATGTTCATATGATGGAGCCTTTTGTAACAAAACTTCATATGGAGTTCTATTTTCTAAAATAGGATAAGGAAGTCTATTGATGAGATAAACAGCACTTAGGATACTGTCACCCCAGAATTTTAAAGGCAATTGGGATTGAAACATGAGGGATCTTGCAACATTTAGAATATGTTGATGTTTTCTTTTAACAACAGAATTTTGTTGAGGTGTATAAACACATGACTGTTGATGAATAGTTCCTATATTTTTGAAAAAATTAGACATAGAAAGCTCAAGTCCATTATCAGTTCTGATAATTTTGATTTTTGAAGTGAATTGTGTGGCAACATATTGGAAAAAGTTTTGTAATAAAACTCTAACTTCAGATTTTGCTTTCATCAAATAAACCCAAGTAGATCTAGAACAATCATCTACTATGGTCAAGAAATATTTGTATCCATCATAAGTTTGATGAGAAAAAGGACCCCATATATCACAATGTATTATATCAAAAGGATGTTTAGCAACATGATTATTACAAGGGAAACTGAGTCTTTTTTGCTTAGCCAAAGGACAAATCACACAATGATTGTCTTTATTAGAAGAAGTTACACTAGGAATAGAATTCTGAAGAATTTGTAACTTTACATGAGAAGGATGACCTAATCTATAATGCCATATTTCAGAGGAGACACTAGCATTGAAGGAAACACTTGCATGAGCAGACTGTGAAAACTTGGAACTGACTTGATCCAGGATGTAGAGACCACCATGTCTTTTACCCAGTCCAATCATCCTCCAATGGATGAGGTCCTGAATAAAATAAGAAGAATTAGAATCACATACGAAATAACATGAGTTGGATTTAGTTAATTTGCTGACAGAGAGCAGATTAAAGGAAAAAGATGGAACACACAATACATCTGTAATTATAAGGGAATCAGAAAGTATGATAGTGCCTACATGTGTGACAGGAACAATGAAACCATTTGGAAGTTTAACTGACATATTTAAAACTGGAGTGGCATAGTGGAAAAAATTAATGGAACAAGCCATGTGATTTGTTGCTCCTGTGTCTATGATCCAGTAGGGCTTTGAAGGCTTTGAGTGGTTATCTAAAGCAGATAAACAAGCAAGAATACTGAAAAAATTACCTGACAAGTTATGTATGGTGGGTATTTGATTCTGAGCAGAGGACTTGTTAGGTACAGGAAACGAATTTTGACTTTGAGTAGCAGTCATTTGGGGATAAGGAAATGGGCTGAAATCATTTGAGGAACAAGCACTTGCACTGAAACTATTCTGAGCAAGAGATGGGTTATTCTGGACAAGATTAGAACTCCCAAATTGGTTATTGATTAAGGCCATGAGTTGTTGAAATTGTCCTTGAGTAACAGGTGCCTCATCAGATGCATTCTGGCCAGAGGAGTATTGAGCTCCTTGAGAAAAGGTTGGTTGCATTTGATAGCCTTGACTCATATTGCTTTGAACAGAAGCTGCTTGAAACTGATTTGCAGAATTGTTACCAGAATTTCCATAGCCTTGACTCCCATTTTTACCTTTAGACTTGTACCCAGGTGGATATCCATGTAGTTTGTAACACTTGTCCACAACATGTCCTTGCAAATGACAAAATGTGCATGTAGGTTTATCCCTTTTGAATCCATTTTTGAAGGTAGGAGGATTACCAACGTTTCTTCCATTCTCTAACTTGCTAACATAAGCTACAGGCTCAATCACTTGATTCACCAAAGGGGATAAATTTCTCTGCCTTTCTTCTTGAATTATGGAAGCAAAGACCTTGTTGATTTGTGGTAGAGGATCATTCAACAGAATCTGACTCCTCAAATTTGCATAACTATCATTAAGTCCCATAAGAAACTGCATGGTATACTCCTTTTGTTGAAAATCTAACGTCATCTTCAATGCAGCACATACAGATCCATTTGAGCAATGAGGAACTATACTGTAGTTGCTGTATTCTTCCCAAAGAATCTTCAGTTTTGTGAAATAGCTATTTACAGACATCTGATCTTGATTCAAACCACAAATAGCCTTCTTTAACTAAAAAATTCTTGGATTATTTTTCTCAGAAAATCTTTCTTTGAAATCATTCCAGATTTCACAAGCAGATTTCATATATATGATGCTAGATGCAATTTCCTTAGAAACAGAATTTAAGATCCATGAAATCACCATACTATTCACCCTTTTCCAAGAACTATATGACGAATTAGCAGTTGCAGGCATTTGAATTTCACCATTGACAAAACCATATTTCATTTTTGCATCTAAAGCAACAGTCATAGAAATTTCCCATGTATTGTAGTTTTCACTTCCTACAAGATGCTGAGAAACAAGAGCAATACCTGGTGAATCACCATTGCTGAGAAAGTAGGGATTGAAATGATTCTCATTATCATTGTGCAACCTGGAGTTTTCACTTGATGAATGTACATCACCAGAAACTCTTTCAGCAAAAACACCTTCTGTCGTCATTTCAGCAGCTTCAAAGCTTAGAATTCAAAACGAACAGAAGAAACACTAAGAATTCGACAGAAAGAAAGAAAGAATTGAAGAAAAGATCTTCAATTCATCAAGAAACTAAAGAAATTCGAGAACAAATGCGGAAGCAAATATTGCTCTGATACCATATTACAAACTGGAACTTGCTGAACTTGCTGAACTGTACATACCTTCAAGAAATCTGTACATACTGATTTTTATATACAAACAGGGATATCTGACTCAACAGAAATAGCTATCCAATTAACTACCTGTCTAACTAATTACTGAAACTAACCAACTAATCTGAAACTAACCAACTAACTAATGACGTCTCACTTATGTACATAGAGAACAAAGTAACTGAGTAACCATAAGATCATAAGAAGCTTCTAATACTTTGTATTCGTTTAAGTAAAGAACTCCAAAATGAGTTTGGTGTTTTGCATAGTAACAAACTTTACCTTTTTTTTCTTCTTCAAAATGTGACTACTAATTCGCGATTTTTTTGTACCTTTTCCAAGATTTGGCAACTACTTGAAAAGTATCAAATATATGGTGTTTTTTCATGATTAATAATCCTTTTTGTTAATTGGGCACAACTGTTTTTCTTGATTTTTTTCTCTAGCCTAATAATTCCTGAACTTTGTCTTCGTGGCTATGGTGCTCTGCATCTCAGTACAAGTATGAGAAAAACTACTCGGTACTTCCAATTCTCTTTCAGCTCGGCCTGTTATTGTTTCATGAAGTATTGAGCAACATTCAGGCTGTCCTTTGATATTTTGCCATGTTTCCTTCTAGACATTAAGATGCCAAAGATTGAGAATAAAATTATGGGATGCTAAATTGCCAACACTGTATTGGAGTCCGTCCATTTTGTGCAACATAGGAATATATGCTATCATATCTTTGGCTTGCTCTCCATAGAATGAACTTTTTTTTGTCGTCTCATAAAATGCATATTAAGTGCTTATAGACCATTATGGAATTTTGAACTATTGGGACTTAATATTTTTTTGGTATATATGCAGCAAGAGAAGAAGAAAGCCATGCTTAATGAGATGGTTACAAAGCTTACACGTGTGCTGGGACAAGTGCATCACTGGTACCCTTGGAAGCAAGTTCAGCTCTGGCGAATCGGTTTGCCTTTCAAACTGTGCTCAGTGGTATAAGGATATAAGACTGATCATCATGAAAAGGTTTCAGTCCATGCATTGAATTGTTCAAAAGTACTGTCCAATTATCCCAGTCTTGGTCTCCTTTTTTACCCGAGTTCTTGGTTAATTATTAGGTGGGACGGTATGTCTATGATTATAATCAGTTTTATCTACTTCCCTCTATATATTTTCTACAACTTATATCGAAGAAATATTATTTGGCTTCTAGACTTCTATTACTCGACTTTGGATGATTCTTGTATCATGGTGGAAGGAAATATACTTTCTAGTTACTTCTCTAACTCCCCCATGATACACTTATGTTGGTGTAATTGGGCTAAATTCTTGCACACATAGCCACTTAGTAAATACATACAGATAATAATGATAAATAATTAAACAATTAATTATGGTAGAGAATCGCTTCACTGAGAGGCGCTACAATTGAGTCTTTCTTGAAGATAGTCGAAGCCTCCCATGTGCAAGGGATGTGGCAGCTCTATCTCCGGGATACAACTCAACTCGGATTCTCTTCAGTCTTCTCAACGAGTTTGCACTACTCAGTAGAAGACGGGGTACTAAGGATGCCCTTTAAAATTAAATATATACTTATATATATCTATTTAATTGAGTTTTACCATTAATCCAAATGTCCTAAAGTCTCATCGGATTTATAGAAAGAGATTATCTAATTTATTAGACAATTTCCAAAATTATCATTTTACCCCTCAGGGTTTAAGGGTCTGTTTGGTTACAGGGTTAGGTCTACTTTGGTTTGGTCTAATCCTGGTTTAACCTATTCCAGTTTAAGTCTGCACCTATTCTGTTTGGTTACAAATTCTGGTTCTTTCTAGAATTAATTTTGCACCGAATCTGAACTTGGTTTGGCTCGAATCAATTATGCCTTAAGTCTTGTTTGGTTACAGTTTTAAGTTTAGTCATTTTTAACTTAATCCGAATTTGTTTGGTCACAAGACTATGGTTAATTCGATTCATCATGTTCCATTTCTGTTTGGGTACAAGATCAGACTTGTTCAGATTAACCCATTCCACAAGATACCCCCTGTTTGGGTACGATGGTCCTTATAGGATCCATCATGTGAATATGGTAGGTTCACACCCGAAATCGGATGGTCACCAAAATGGTTCTATCCTTATAGGACTGATCCATTGTTGTATCTGATCTAGTTTCTCAGATCGGGTAATCGAACGGTCCGCATGTGGACTGTTCCCTGATGGACGGTTGAGAAGCCCGAAGGCATTCTACAACCTCATCAGGAGTTGGACAGCAGCCCTTAGTGCAAAGTGCGCCTCATAGCGCCCAAAGCTCTATGCCTGCAATGCACTTGAGCCCGTGCGCTCGCTGCGAGCGTAGCTTGCGCACCCTAGTTATCGTCTAAAGGAATTGGTGGGTCAAAGTCTACACCACACTCTTAGTTGTTGACAACTAAGCAACTAAGGGGATAATTAAATCTTGTAGATTTACTCTTCCTTTCCGATGTGAGACTAAAGAAACGGGGGAAATACACTGAAAAGTGTGTTTTATCTCTTTTTAAGAGATCAAACACCCACCCTGAACAAAGATTAAATCATGGGGGGTTTTAGTCCTTAATTAAAATCAAAACCCCGGATCCTAATAATCCGGTTTTTATTAATTTTAAAAAACAAATTTTAAATCAAATCAACAACTTAGACATGCATTATGGTTAGGACCACCAAGGGATGGTCCGACCTATGAGATGTCCTAGCCAACCCTATTGTATGATTATAACCATCTGATCTGTCAATCCTTTAAATGTTGGAGATGACATATAATGGTCTTGGAAAAGAGTTATCTTCCATCAAAAAAAAAACAAAAAGAGTTATCTGGGACCAATCAAATGCTGGGTCTCAACTCTCGACTGCATTGGATGTGTGCCTTGTGTATGGTAGTTGGGGAGGAATAGGATAGCTTCCTTTTCTGGGCTTGTGTTTGTTTATTCGTAAGACATCGTGAGATACCTCTTCTTCAATTTTGATTTGCACCACTTATAGGAACTCAGATCCTCCTATGCCCCCCTGCAACCATCGTGAGATACCTCATCTCCTTAAAAACCCTGAAATAATCTTAATAGTCTGCCCACAACTTTGTTACCATGTAAAACTATTTAGTAGCTTGCTGTCTAAAAATGCCCCAAGGTGAGTCCAATTCTTTTTCTATGCGCAGGGAAGATGTTATTTTCTTCAGTTAAGATGGCATTCTCAGAAAAAACATTTACATTGCAGTCCGGATGACCAATCAGGCTTATCGAAGGCTTTAGTATGATGAGTCTTGTGCAAGATCGGTTTCAGGCATGGTTGGCTTTCATGTTGGAGGATTTATATCGGTATTTCAGACTCTAGACTCAGAGCCCCTTTGCTATTTAGCTTGTTCTGAGAAATGTCCATTCCCAGATTGTTTGTTTTGTTTTTGTTTTTTTGAATATCAGATTGTGTTGAAACATGGCTGTTACTGAGTGTAGGTTGGAACTCAGGAATATCAATAGCCAGGAATGAATTTCAGTGTGAAACACATGTAGTGGTTATCAGGGGTGTCAATTGGGCCAATTTTGGGCTTCATAGCCTCTTGTAAAAATGCCGGGCTCTGACTGGGCCTAGTCAAAAATCACCAAAATTAAAGCCCAAGGCCGGCCCATAGTGGTTATGGTAAGGATGGTGATCAGGATTAGGCTGTATTCAAATCTCTCTCCCTAAGTAATGCCTCTTCTGCGATCCTGGCAATTCATGAATGCAAATCCCTATTGCCTTACAGAAGAGCAGTACATATATACCGTATTATCCTGAAGGAGCTACAAGCAATTCGGTCTCCTCGAATGTCAACATCCAGCATCGCTCCTCAGAAAGCTTCAGAGGCAAAGAGATGTACACTACTACTTCCTTTACCATAATATGGAGTGCTAGCCAATATTCCCTTTTCTAATGTTTGGGGATTAGATCTAGTTCCACCATAACGGCTATTTTACATTTTTAAACATTTGAAAAACCCAAACGATGAGAGAAAGAAAGGCCATAAAATAAACAAATATAACATAATAGAGAAGAAAGATATGTCTCTCTCTACATTTCTCCCACTGAGAGGAGCATTAATGGAGAAGACAAGACACCATTAATATTCTGACCACAACTAAATGCTTGCTTTTATCACTGCATTTGTTTGTTCTCCAGCCTGCATTCAGTGCTACCCCATCTGCCTTACACCACCCTCACTTATCTCTTCTACCTCTCTTCTCTCGATTCCATTTAATGCTCTCTCTCTCTCTCTCTCTCTCTATAGTAAGCCAGTAACTATTACTTTGGTAAAATTATATCACCAAGTTGAAATTTTTTTTATATTTTATATATATTTTTTATCCAAGTTGAAAATTAAACATATCTATGTGACCAAATCTCCCATGGAAACAATCCCCAAAGGATCCATGAGCCAAAATCATCCTTTCAAAAGCCAAAAGCACAAAGTTATGGGAAAGATTCATCAAGTATAACTTTGCAGAAAATGATAATTATGGATTGAAATAGGTGATCAGTAATATTGAGTTATATCCTTCATAATTGTAGATTGCTGGGCATTGAGATGGCTGAAGAGACCTCTTCTCCTTTTTGTGTGGAAACTGAGGCTGATGATGATGCTAATGGTTCTTTCATGAGGGATGTTGGAGGATTTGATGATGGAGGCCTCATTGGTGGTGCTGCACAGACTGGGATCACTGATCGGATATGAACTGCTGGGGCAATGCTGTGTGAGTAGAATCCGCCAGTATTGAGTACTTTAGGAAGAGGGATAGCTTCAGAGGCCATTGTTCTTGAGGGAGCTATTGCAGTTGAAAATGGAGTAGGAGGTCTAAAAGGCCTGCATCTAGTCTGGGTTTGTTGGGTACTGTGATCAGGCACTGGAGTGTTGAACCTTCCAGTATAAGGCAGAAGTAATGACCTGTAATGTTTTGGCCTGAAGGCAGAACTTGAATTTGAATTGTTGGGATCCTTTTCTATGATATCTGATTTCCCATTAAGACATTGTTCATCATCTTTTTGATGTTCTTCCAGTGGAGGCAGGATCTCTTGTATCTTGACTTGTGATTCGGCTCTGACTTGTACTGGAATGGGCATGTTTGATGAGTATAGAGATGGACTGTTGTTTCTAGATGAAGTTGGTGGTAAGATCTTTGAAGCTTTTGGAAGAGGAGGTGGTGGAAGAAGAGCTAAGAAGCTGCTATGTTTCTGGTTCTGTGATTGGGTTGGATGTACAGAGGAGAAATTTGATAACAGATTCATGTACCTCCATTGTTGATACTGCGGAGAGTTATGAGAGGAAGAACCAGTGCTATTGTCCCTGTAACCCAACACCATTCTTCTTCTTGCTTGGTTCTGATCCCTTAGTCTCACTAGTTTGTTTTCATCTTTGGGCCTGTAATTTGAGAGAACCCTTGCTACAACTACCCGATCCTGTTCTTCACTGCTCTCTGTCTCTCTGTTTGACTGAGACGAACCCAAGTTTGGCACTGCACAAATGTGGACATGATCATAGACAGAAACCATGAGAAAGATCAATTAACATATACCCATTTTTGTATATGAAAAAAATAAAACAAAACAAGAGGAATTTACTTCTCTTCAAAGCAGACCAGGCTGCCATTGCAGCATTCTTCTCAGCTTGCTTCTTTGTCTTTGCTGGTTCACCTGTGAAATTCATTCCAGCAAGCTCTACAGAGCAAGCAAAAACCGGTATATGGCCGGGTCCTGACCTCACAGTGGTGTAAACAGGGAGGTTCAGACCAGCTCTGTGAGCAGTTTCTTGAAGGAGGTTCTTGTAGACTCCAGTCTCATCCTATATAGTTCAAAAAGAATAAGAACATATGAGAAATTAACAGAATGGTTTTCTTTAATCTCATCAATAATGCTAGAGAAGAAGCTGAAACTGATAATTAGTGCTCTGTTTCTGATAGAACTTACAAGAACTCTTGCAGTTAGGCACCTTGAAGGACCCCTAGTGGTTAGAGTGTTGAGAGCTACCTCAGCTGCAGCATGCTCTGCCTGTCTTAATGTTGTGCTATAGCTGGGACCTTCAAAGATCTCACCATTGAAGTTCACAGAAGCTTTGAATCTAGGAGCATGATCAGGTCCTTCTCTGATACATGCATAAGAAGGGAGGTTGAAGCAACTTCTTTGTGCCAGTTCTTGCAGCTGGTTCTTATACATAGCTGACATGGAACAAACAATTCCAAAATTCTTATAAATCTACACCAAATCCATATGCAAATTAGGAAAACAAAAACTGAAGGTCAAAGAAGAAGAGAACAAAATTTGATAAACCCATCACCCAAAAAGGCCAAAAACAGCAACAGCAATGTAAAGGAGATAACCAATTACCAAAAAAACTGAAGAAAATGAGGAACCCACCTACCAAAAATACTAAGTATGAATCAAGGAACTCACCTGCTGTACCAGAGATTTCTTACTCCTGCATGGGTATGGTATGTATAATCTTCAGAACAAAACCTTGAAGAACAGAGACAAGAAGAAGATATGCAAGGTGAGGGAGGTGAGAATGTCAAAGTGGAGTATTGAATCCAAGACTTTATCTTTGCGTCTGTTAAAAAAAAAAAAAAATCTTAACCAAGAGGAGAATTGGATTCTCTGGCCGTGTTTAACTAACGCACGCTTTCCCAATACAGCACAGTTTTTCAGCACTCTGAAGCTACAAAACCCACCACCAGCTCTGGCCATTAATGGGGGCATTTATGGCATTGTAAGCTTTTTTGTTTTTATTTTGTATTTTTGTATTTTTGCATCTACAATGAATAAAAGCTATCAAAACCAGTCTTGGTTTCGAGTTAAATGTCAATGACTCATCTTTTCAAAAGTCAATGGTCTTTACCCTAACTTTAAATCAATTTCCTTTCGATTTCAGTCCACCATTTTTCTTCTCGTCTTCTCTTTTGAGTAAGAAGGTGACACTGGAACTTCTCGGAAATGACCTAAAAACCCCTGTATAGGACCCAGATTTCAAACTTGCCCTTACCTCCAACGTTTTTGAAAGTTGAAGCAATGAAAGAATCCGTTACTCTCTGGTCGTCAGATCTAACAACAGTCAACTGAAACTCTCCGCAGTTTCTTGGTAGATTGGCACGTGCCATCAGCCATGGAACATGGGGCTGTAAAGAGAGGATAGGAGTAGATGGCTTCTTCAAGTGGTAGACTAGTGTTTTTATTCTCGTTGTAGGGGCAGGTTCGGGATCCAATCCCGGTGGGTGCGTTGTTTATATGTCCACCAATTATCATACTCCAAATTCTCAACCAAAAACCAAAACCAATAGTTGTCTTTGTTTTTAACTGAAAACCAATACATCTCCTTGTTTTAATACCTTAGAATTTTGCATTGGTGTATCAGGCTAGTGTTTCGAGTTGAGGGTTGCTTAGAGCATCTCTAAAACTATTTTTAAAAACTCCCTATTTATTTCTCTAAACCGACTACTTTTCAAGTAGAGAGTCATTTTTTATTCTTCCAACTCTAACATTACCCCAATTTATTCTCCATTTATATTAAATTATTCTAACATCATTGCAACCATTGAGAGTTCAATCGCACCAATCGGCCAACACATGTCTTTTTTTTCTAAAATCTAAGATTATATTGTTAACCCCCAATGGTTAATGAATCTTAACCATGGTTAGTAAAAATTAAAAGAGACATGTGTTAGCCTGTGGGTGCGATTGAACTCGCCCTTTTTGGTTCAATTGCAAGGGTTTTAATGTTTGGAGAGTTGAAACATCTCGCCACTGTTGATGAGTTGACTTGTCAACCCTATTATGGTGAGGTCCTTTGAGGAATCTATTGGAACACCTTTTTACCTATACAACTCCCTAAACAAAGGAAGAGAGTTAGTATAAAATAGTGTTGGAGATGCTCTTATAGGGTTAGGAATATTGGATTCAATTTACAGTTTGTTGAATTGGATTTGAGTTGAAGACATCTTTACTAGAGCCCGAACTCGCACCAACCCTTTTATCAGTTGTAATGGTAAAAAACATACTCGAGGATGGTTCCATGGTTAGAATGATCATTTTCCAAAAATATAACCACTCATTTTGAATGAAATTTCAATTACAGGACAGTGCAAGTCAACGAGTGATAATACAAAATGACGAGAAAAACAAAATGACAAGAGAAAAAGGATTTTTACAAATATCTAAAATGATTGGGGACTTTTGCGCTTTTGACATTAGCAAATTAACCCCGAGGGTGTAGCCCAGTGGTCACTTGGGCGAACCGTAAATCAGGAGGTCTCGAGTTCGATTCATGGCTCCCCTCACTAATGGTTGCATGGGGTGGGGGTATTTCTTATGTAGTTCGTGGGACTAGTTTGAGCTTTCAAGGATCAGGATATATATGAAAGTAATTTTATCCTTTAGTATTGTATATTTTATCCTTTAGTATTGTAGGTAGGGGCCGCCTAATCCCGACTTTTCTTTCCTATATATATATATATATCCACCATTATCAAAAAAAAAAAAAACATTAAAAAATTTAAATATCCATTAGAATTTGATTTTATTCAACCAATTTACTTTGGATGCGGCTGCGGGCTTTTGCAAGCCAAGAAACAAATCATTCCAAGTTATATATCTCACTTCATTCCCTAATCATTTCATCTTTCCATCAACATAGCATTATTCGCGTCAACTCATAAGCAAAAATCAAACACTTTTATTGGCCCACATCAACACATGCTTTGACTTGTGTTTTAGGGGGCAAATGTGGCTAATATCTCTTTTCATCATCATGTAGTCGCTTAGAGTAAGCTAAAAAAACATTTCTTTTAGAACGGTAATTAGGTAGACCCCTACCGAGGTGTATATATATATATATATATATATAAAAGAGAAAACTACCTGATATATCTACATCCCACACATCAGCTGAAACAATTCTAACTAACATGTGTGGGAAACAAAGAAGACAAAAAAAAAAACCTCCCCAAGGGAATAGCTGAGTTTTGAACCAATATTTTGGATTGAACTAAAATTTTGCAATAATTTCTCCGACTAGAAGTCAAGATCATTATATGCTACATTAGGGAAATAAGCATTCTGAATTTTCAAGACTTTGATTGATTACTGTACCTTGATGCTTTTTTCTCTCTCTCAAATCAACAAATCAAATCACGTGGAGTTGAAAGGGAGAACATGGAATGGCGCATAGTGCACCCACATTGTTGGGGGAAATGCAACCGTTGGGGTCGATGACGGGGACGTGAAAACAAATACATAGAGATGAAAGAACACGAGCTAGACCAGATTTTCATCTCAAAAACAAGAGCAATGTTAGGTTCACTTTTCCTGTTGTTTACAAAAGACAAAATAAATGTGGTGGACTAAAAAAAAAGGTCATGATTTTGTTTTCTTGTATTAAAATAGGGGAGAGTGGGCCAGCAGTAGCAGGCCTCTTATTTGATATCTCTCCTATTGTCTCTAGCCAAGCTAAAAAGGGCTCTCAGGGTTCATACATTATGCGTCAGTTGGCATTAAAATGGGGGAAGTCATTCCATTTTCTCCCCATGATTTTGACTTCTCCCCATTTAATATCTCTCCCTCTTATTCTCACACACCTATCGCCACATGTCTTACTATGTGTGGAGAAGTCAAAATCATGGGGCCCCATGATTTTGACTTCCACCACTTGTCCCCTATTCTATGGAACCCCGAGACAATCCCTTTCTGGCTTCGCCAGAGACAATCCGAGGCCCGGTAGCAATAGATATCCCTACTACATCCATACAAATCTACCAGCTTTTAAATTTATGTATTTATATTTTCTAAAATTAAGATCATTTAACTAGGATTACTGGGACAGGTGTCAGTGTCAACATGGTGCATCTACCAGACTCAACCGGCAGGCTTGCAACCCTAGAATCTTGTGTCTAACAATGTCAAAAGGCAACGTCTTCACCCTCATATATTAATTTCCAACATATATGTGTGGTCTCCTGCGAAGGGGGTCCATGATGAACCTTAATGCAGAAGTTTCCATCGGTCCCCTACGTTGTGTCTATCAAGAACCCACACCCGAAGGCTAGCATGCCTCCTAACACTCATATCTCTTATACATTAATAAATCTGAGGACTCATCATAGGCCCAGCCCATCATAATCAAAGCAATTTTTGGGGGGGAACTCTACTCTCTGTTAGTTATTAGTTAGTAAGGGGTGGTTATTGAACAAAATGTTCATGAACTATTCGGGCTCAACTCGTTAAAAGCTCGAGTATCATTCGTTTATTTAGTAAACGAGTCGAGCTTGAACATCGTTTGAATTCGTTTAGTAAACGAATCAAGCTTGAACACATCTCTACTCGTCTCAATAAAAGCTCGATTCAATTACATATATATATATATATATATATATATATATTAACTTATTAAAATATACTTATTTCATTTAAATATTAAAATTAAGTACATGTATTATATGTCCTCCGAGTCTGGATGTCTTTAAAAACACAATAGTTAGACCAAAAAATCACAATACAATGCAGAGTGCAGATTATTTGAGCAATAGACAATAGGGTAAAATTGAGGAAAGGAACAACCAGAACAGAGTTCAAGTTCAAATTTTTATTCAGTGTAATTGAACATTCTCCAATCACAGGAGATGGAGTACCATTAGCTGTGGACACTATAGATTGTTTGGATGACTTCATAAACTGAATATGATTAATGTCAAAGGTCATGTGATCTGTAGCACCATAATCAATAATCCATTTACTATTACTATTAGATGCAGAAACATTAAGAGCCTTACCAGGGTTACCTGAAGTAGCAATCAAACTCGAGACCTCCTTCGGAATGGTAGATGATTCAGCACGAGGATTCGGCCTTGAATTTTATTTGCTCGGTACCTTGGTAGGATCCCACCATTCTAGATATCCAATTAACTCATAGCAGCATGACGTGGTATGTCAATTTTTACCACAATGAGTACACACACGTTCTGACCATGCAACTCCTGTCTCATAGTTGCGATTTTGTGGGCCAGACGATCGATTCGGGTCTGCAGTATGTTTCGGTGGGCCAGATGTTCGCTCCGGCCCACGATTGGGTCGTCCTTTGAACCGGTGAGCCTACATGGTTGGTGAGGATTCGGGTTTGTCGGTGGTCATGGTTCAGTGGAGGATTTAATGGTAAAGAAAGCTTTACTGGTATGGTATTCGGTGGATGAGATTTAATGGTATGGTATGGTTGGTGGATTTAATGGAGGTGATATGGATGCTTTACCGGTATTATATGGTATGGTATAAGTAGTGGACTTATTGAAGGTAATATGGATTCGTTGGATTGGATTCGGGTTGGATTCTGGGCAGTTAAGGATATAGTATGGTTGGTGGATTTAATAGAGGTGATATGGATGCTTTACTGGTATGGTATGGTATGGTATAAGTGGTGGATTTAATGGAGGTAATATGGATTCGGGTTGGATTTTGGGCGGTTAAGGGATCAGGCAGTGGTAATGGATCTAGGCGGCAATGGTGATATCATTGTAAGTGGTAGATTTGGGCGGTAAGAGATCTGGAGGTGATCTAGCAGCAACACTGGTGGTTACTGGTGTAGGGACGGCAGCACTGGTGGGCGGACAATAGTGGTGGACAACAGCACTGGTGAACGGCAACACTGGTGGGCGGACGACAGTGGCAATGGTTCAGTGCGGCAATGATTCAGTGTAAGTTCTGATACCAAGATAAAGTTTAGGGTTACAATGCTTGATACTTTATTCTTCTCTATGAGAAATATTTATACAAGAATACAAGAATGTAGAGCCAGGAACCTTTACAGCCAACTGATTACTATAAAGGAAACTATTAATTACAGAATTAGCATTCATCTAATAGCTGTCTTAATAAGAACCTGGTTCAATCCAATAAGAGATACACATACTACCACGGTCACACAACAAGCAAGTGCATAATCAAAGCAACTTTATTATATATCATTTACGTCATAGAATTAAAAGAACCTGGTTGTGTCGGCTCATTTGGCTTCTATGCCTAGTACTAAAAACACCACCCATTCCATATGCCTCACATGTGTGGTTTAACCGCGTATGAGGATCCAGCATCTCTAACAGGGTCCCTAGATGGGACTGTCATTTGAAGTTTAAATTAAATGATTGGATGTCCGTATTCTCCATCTCAAACAAACATTTTGAAGACTTATCATCACTTATAATATAAAATCACTCTCTTTCTTTAACATATTCAAACTTCTTTACAAACAAAAGGTCATACAAACATGTACTAAAAAAATATTGTAGCCAATGGTGGTTCAGAAAAATAAAATGATAAATATTATGATAAAAAATATTTATCTTATTTTCAAGCCCATGCCCACCCTTTTCCTTGAGGGTAGGGCTTGAGCCTAGCTAGTTTAACGCCTTCAAGGGCTTTAGCCATACCCTTACAAGTGAGAGCATGATCTCGATAAACCCTGGCCTAGGTAGACAGACCTCGCCCATTGACAACCCAAATAATTATTTTACTAAGCAATGCTAACCCCACTCTCATAATTCATAAAATCTCTATTGAGGACAAGTGATCATCTAATTTTTTTTCTTATTGATTTTGTAAGACGTGAGAGCATATCCAACACCTCCCTAAACTGGATCCCTTCACCAGTTTAGGGAGCATGAAAGGTAAAAGTACAGTCCAACACACTTGTCACTACTGTTCTCCATTTTAGGGAAACTCAAAACGTTCATCAAATCTAGCGAGCGTTCTTCCATCATCATTACATTGTGTACTAGTTTTTTTTCTAATGTTTGTTAGAAAAATTGGTACATAGAGTATGGGGGAATGAAAAAGAAGTAGGAAGAAGATAAGGAGGGAGGACGGAGTCCAACCAAACAATAGCTCCCTATCTATCAAAAGCTCTCAATTTTGTCGAAGAAATTATGGCAATATAGGTTCAGTGTTGGGGATGCTCTTACAACAACAAATATTGCAAAGGAGAACCTTATTGCTTTATTGAGTAACAAGAGTATGGAATTATGAGAGTAAGGCTTATTTATTTATTTATTTATTTACATCCCCACACACACACTCTCTCTCTCTCTCTCTCTCTCTCTCTCTCTCTCTCTCTCTCTCTCTCTCTCTCTCTTCTCTCTCCCTCGTGACAGATATATAGTTTTTGGTTGATGGAGTTCACATGATATTAGACCACCGCATTAGTGAAAGCTAGCAAACACTGATTCTAAAACTTCTAGTGGAGTTGCAGCGTACTTCTAGCGGAGTTGCAGCGATCCGATCACTTGTATAAGATTCTAATATTTTTAAAAATATTATTTTAAAGGCTAAAAAATTCTTAACTAGAGTCAAATATTTTCTTAATATATTTTTTAAAAAAACTAAGGTTATATTATTGAACTCCAAAAGTTAAAAAATCTTAACTACAATCAATAGGGGTTAAATGGGGCACGTCAAGTTCAATCATAATTCACTATGATCCAATCTCGTGCTGATCGCATCAACTAATTGCTCCCATAAAAGGAAGGTTAAGTTATCTTTATATGTGAGCTTCATTCAAAGATGATTTGACATTTTTTTTCATAGAACAGTTAAGGATTGGTGCAATTAGTGCTAGGACTCCCATCTATATAAACAGTTCTATTTGTAAAAATAAACACACAGTTCTACACTTAATACCTAGTACTGTTGTACCTAAACGTGTAACACATACACAACAAATTCGGGGCATATTAGTGAAAGTGATGACATTGTGGTTTATGGAACTCGTCTTTTTATTCAAATAGTTAAGCTAATCAAGAATAGTAAGCTAACCATTTTTAAGTCATGCACACTTCATGGCAAGCTTTCGTAACCATATGCATCGTATATTCGTATAGCCTTTGTATTTGTTTGCTAGAAAAGTCAATAAATATAGTTGGCTTCAAAATGGATAATAAGGGTGTGCCACTTGAAGAGAGAGTGTCAGAAAATCTATTCACATGGAAACACTCTCAAATGAATTTGGTTGATTTTTTTCCAATGATGTGATAAATCTCTTGAAAAAAATTAAAATCTCAAGTGAGCTATTTAAAATGAAGAAAGGGC
Organism: Tetracentron sinense; assembly: GCA_015143295.1. NCBI lineage: Eukaryota > Viridiplantae > Streptophyta > Magnoliopsida > Trochodendrales > Trochodendraceae > Tetracentron > Tetracentron sinense. Next base: position 35,713,804 of record CM026568.1, on the reverse strand, counting down.
ACTTCCTAGGAAGCACGGATACGGATACGAGATACAGGTACGATACGATACGGATACAGCGATACGGCAAAAAAATAAAAAATAAGATACTGGCACGGTCAGGATACGTCTGTAATTTTTTTTATAAATAATAATAATACTATATTTTGTATTATAATTACAAAATAACCATTGGTTCAGTTCTGTTTATGTATAAAAAAGACCATGCACATGCAAAAGCAAAAGAAATAGGGTCATCTCATCATCCACTAAGCAAAAAAGAAAGTCATCCTATCATCCACTAAGTAAAATATAAAGGAGACCATGTCTATGCAAAAACAAAAGAAATAGGGTCACACCCAAGGGTCTTCAAAAAAAAATTAAATAAAAATTAAATAAAAATTATAAACGGCCATATCCCGACCGTATCCTGGACGTATCCCGACGTATCACTGACGTATCCTGGCGTATCCATACCGTATTGGAGCCGTATCCAAAATAGAAAATTTATTTTTAATTAACAGGATACGTTTTAACCGTATCCCATACATATCCCGCCGTATCAAAGATGTATCTGTATCCGATACGTATCGGATACGGGTATGAACCCCTATCTTCCTAGGGCACTTCAGTGGATGTTTCATGATCTTGGATCAAAATCACCCAACCAAAAAAACTTTTGTCGGAGTTAGGATTGCGCTGTTGCCCCTTTGTGTCACACATAAATGGGTCCCATCTTTTTGTTGATTCCCAATCTACCCCTATTGAATGTGAGGCCCTATTTTATGAGACACAAGGGGGCAGCAGCTGTTGCCCATCCAAATTTAGGCAATTAAATTTGACTGTCAAAATTATTCAATCAATTTGATCTTTGAATATGACTTACTAAGAATTTAGCCCATCTTTAACACACACCTAACACCACCCTATCCGAGATTATCCAACGGCTAATAGGAGACGTTTAATAAGATTTGAATGTGACCTGTCCCTCTAGCTCAGATGGCGGGATGTGCCTATTTTTCTGGGTAGTCCTGAGATCTAAGTTCAGTTTTCCTTATAACATGAAGGATATAAAATAAAATAAAAGGCTCAAGATCCTCTCGAGTTCAACTCAAGAGAATCTCTCGAGTTGGAACCTCTAGAAGTCGCCACGTGTCTCCTTTGACACCCCTAAACCATGGGTGAGGTTCACCCACCCCTAGGGTTCACCATCCATCCTTGGTTTTTTTTTTTTTTAAATTTAATTATTTTTTTAAAATTAAAAACTTCTTTTAATATTAAAAAAACTCTAAACTTTTTTTAAAATTTAAAAAATAATAATAAATATATAAAAAAAAACCAAGAATGGGTGGGTGAACCCTAGGGGTGGGTGAACCTTACCCATGGTTAAGGGGTATCAAAGGATACACGTGGCGACCTCTAGGGGTTTCAACTCGAGAGATTCTCTCGATTTGAACCTGAGAGAATCCTGTGCCAAAATAAAAACTAAAATATATGATACGTGGATTCATTTCATTTACATGTTAAGAAATTACTTTCAATAGAAGACATGAGAAATTACTTAGATAAGTCAAACCAGACTACTCATTGAATGAGTAAGAGCATTCATAGCAGCCTCACCAAATTTTACTCATCAAAATATCAAAAAACTCATCTTTTCCTATTTTGACTATCCACTTTTTTAAAATACTCTCAACAACCTCTTCAAAATAGCCAAAATTCACATTATTTTATTATTTATTGTGGGACCACAATAAATGAATGGAGAGAGAAACCTTTGTATTAGTATTTGTGCAGGATAAAAATAAAGGAAGTGAGAGAAATATTTAGCACACTCACCAAACTTGGTGAGTACTATACACTCACCAAACCGAACCGAAATGGTTATTTTGAAGAATTTTGAAGAGGTTAGTGGAGACCCTTTTAAAGCATTTTTTGATTATTTTGGTGAGGCTGCTAGGAATGCTCTAACTGCTAATGCAAGAATAATGATTCGCACCAAGAGGCTGGTTGCAAAAGAACCTAAATCAGAACCTGCAAAAGATCCTAAATCTTAACTTTGAGTTTGCTTTTAGGTGTCCCGTCATCAATTCTAAAATCTAAGGTGTTTTACGGTTAGGGTTAAAATCCTCTTAAAAAAAAAAAAAAAAAACCTAACCAAATTCTATTCATGTTCCTGCTATGATATGTCAACATTAACCCTATAAGATTCATGTTCTCTTCCTTAAATTTTAGAAAATACTAATGTAGCACCCCGAAAGCACGATAGGGTCATGACTTAGGCCTTTTGCAGCCATCTTCTTGAAGCGAATTCTTGTTCCGCATGAAATAATGCTCCCTACTAGAGACAAGTGAGCAAGACTTCCCATCTTTGAGTGTGTGGAAAGATTGGGGTGTTTGCTAAGAAGAATTTTGCTAGAATTCAATCAAAAAGGTTTGATGGACAATAATAATAAAAATTAACAGGACATTTTTTTAGTCATTTAATTTTGTTTGTTAATGAACTGCAAGCCGTTTTAAAAGGCCCAACTCGAAAACACGAGCCTAGGCAAGGCCTAATTGCACTCTAGTGGGCCTCGGCTACTATTGTAAAGTCTTACTATTAGCCCATCCATGGTACATATGGACAAGTGGCAAAAGCAACAAAGCAGGTCCCACCAATCAATGAATCCATCAAGGAGCACCCACTCCAAAACTTCACAGGGGGACCAAACAACATCAACCATTCCATTTCGACTAAAAATTTAGGAAACCAAATCCTCTATAATTTAAAATGATCAAGAATCAAATCAGAAAAGTTATTGGATGCGGTAAAAAGTGCTTAATGTTTTGCCGAGAGCAGATGGGTAGCAGCCCTGTTGTAACCCATGGGCTACAGCAGGCAGGCCATTGGTCCAACCCCATTGACAAAAAATATTTTTTAAATGCCTTTTAAAATGGACCAATAGGCTGTCTGCTGTAGCCTAATGGGCTGCAACAGTGGTTGCTGCCCATCTCCTCTGGCTCTCTGCTTTGCCCCACCTAAATGGATGAATTTCTGACCAATCATCTGGCGAACCACATATGCGATTGGATGTGGTTGTGATGAGCATCATCCTCAATGTTCCGAGGGAGCATCATGACAACATAGGGGCCTTAATCTAGAAGAAGAAACATGGATGTGGTGCGCATTACGCATAGTCGAAATAAAAAGGAAGAAGGCATGACATGCAAAAACAAAAACAAAAAAAAACATGCAAGGTCGTGGAGAGCACGAAGGACCTTCATAAGCGGGTCAACCAGTCAATAGCCACCCCCCAAATAAACAGAGAACAAAACAAATTCTCCTTCCTCCTCCATGAAACCTTCGAAATCCATGTCTCTACAAATACAGCCTCACCCTCTCCTCCACACAAAACGGCCATTTCAATCCCTCCGATAAATAACTAAAAAATAATAATTTATGAACAATTCTCCTTCATACCCGTTCACCCCTTCACATCTCCCACCTCTCTTCTTCCAATCTTCCTCTCCTTTAAGACAGATACCATAAAGATTTACAGCAATTTAACACCAATGGAGAAAAACCCTCCTGAAAAATCCCCTAGTTTTGCCTGCCCAGATGACAAGAAGAAACAAGACGCCGATCGTTCTCCGTCACCGGATTTCATCGCCATTGATGCGAAATCAGAAGGTGATCATGAGGCAGAGGACAGAGAGGAGGATAGGGAAAAGGTCGACGAGGCATCTTCTGATCTCGATTCAAGCCTCGCTAAAGTCTCCGAAGAGATTGATCGGTTCCTCTCAACTCTATTCACCGTCGAAGAAAAATCTAACCCGCCGGAAATCCCAAATCACGTTGATCAATTTTGTATGCTCGTAGAAGCAATGATTGCCAAGTACGATTCCGGTGAAGTCCCGTCCAAGTGGTGTCAGGTTTCCGAGGAAGACGCTTCTCTTATCGAAGCTGTGGACCGGATCTCGAAGCTTACGAACGCGCTCGGAGAATTTCCGTCGGAATCGAATTACGTATCGTCCCACAACCGTACCAGTACCGTTCTACATCGAGCAATGTTATTGCTGGAGGAGGAATTCCGAGCGCTTCTGGAAGATTCCAGAAGCGGCGATTCGGATCCCGGCGATTTGAGAATGAAGCAACCGTCTTTCAGCTCAAACCACGAGCACGATCGATGCGTCTTGCCGGAACCTGATTCCGCCAGAGCAGTCAATTTCCCGGCGTACTCGCCGGAAGTTGTGTCTAATCTGAATTTGATCGCGACGGCGATGATTTCGGCAAGTTATGATAAGGAGTGTTATCAAGTTTACAGCATCGCGAGGCGAAATGCGTTCGAAGAGAGCTTGAACAAGCTAGGGTTTGAGAAGGTCAGCATCGATGACGTGCAGAAGATGCAGTGGGATTCGCTCGAAGGAGAGATAGCCACGTGGATAAAGGTCTTCAAGCGGTGTGTCACCATTAACTTCTCCGGCGAACTGAAGCTCTGCGAGGCGGTGTTTTCCGATCATCCATCCATCTCCGATGTCCTCTTCATTGAGATTACAAGTGGCGTAGTTTTACAGCTTCTCAATCTCGCCGATGCCGTCGCGATGACGAAGCGGTCGGCAGAGAAGTTGTTCAAAATTCTCGATATGTATGAAACTTTGCATGATCTGATTCAGGTCATTGACAGCTTCTTTTCCGACGAGTGTGCAAACAAGCTGAAATCTGAAACCTCAACAGCTAGGTGCCGACTCGGCGTGGCTGCCGTCAGCATTTTCTGCGATCTCGAGAACTCGATTAAGAGCGATACTGGGAAGACTCCGGTCCCCGGTGGTGCAGTTCACCCCTTGACCCGCTACATCATGAATTATCTAAAATACACCTGTGAGTACAAGGACACCTTAGAACAGATCTTCCAAGAACACCAAAAGATGGAGCAATCCGACGGACCAGACGCGGAGACCGAGACTACTCCATGCCCCTATAATAATAATCAGACGCCAAAGCCGTCCCCATTTTCAGTACAGTTAGTGACAGTAATGGATCTGTTAGACTTAAATCTGGAGGTGAAATCTAAGCTCTACAAGGATCTGTCATTAAGCTACATTTTCTTGATGAACAACGGTCGATACATCATGCAGAAGATCAAGGGATCGGCGGAAATCCACGAGTTGATGGGAAACACGTGGTCTCGAAAGAGATCGTCGGATCTTAGGCAGTATCATAAGAATTACCAGAGAGAAACATGGAGTAAGGTATTGGGATGCCTTAGAGATGAGGGTTTGCAGGTGAATGGGAAAGTATCAAAGCCGGTGCTGAAAGAGAGGTTCAAGAGCTTCAACGCCATGTTTGATGAGATACACAAGACGCAGAGCTCGTGGGTGGTGAGCGACGAGCAGCTTCAATCTGAGCTTAGGGTGTCGATATCGGCGGTGGTTATTCCGGCATACCGCTCGTTCTTAGGGAGGTTCCGGCAATACTTGGATTCCGGGAGGCAATCGGAGAAGTATATAAAGTATCAACCGGATGATATCGAGACTTCCGTAGACGAGTTGTTCGACGGGAACGCGATGTCAATGGCGAGGAGGAGAACATGATCGTGGAAGGACAAGGCACAGCGGCTCGTAAGGAGAAATGTGGTCATGAGCTTTATTCATGTATTAGCTTTCATAGTAAGTAATTCGAATATATTCTTTCTTTGGCTTCCTTTCTTTATTTATATTTTAATTTTTTGAGACCCTTTTGTTTATTATATGTTCAAAGATCTAAGTCTTGTTTGCGTTTGGTAAAACTTAAAATAAGAGCTTAATCTTATTTGAAATTTAAACTTATTTGACGTTTAGATTATTAAGTTAAATTTAAATTAGATGCCTAAATATTTTTAAAATAGAGTTTTTAAGTCTAAAATAATGAGACATGAGCTACTTTTATCTTTAGAGGTGAAATCTATACTTCAAAAAGATTTAAACATCCAATTAAAATTTTACTTAACAATCTAAAGTCTAAATAAACTCAATTGTCAAATAAGCCCTACCTATTTAATTTAGAGTTACCAAACTCCTCCTAAGTCACTAAACTATTATTTTAAGTTTTATCACTCTTAATTAAACTCGACTTGAACTAATAAGTTATTAAGATTATGAGACGTCGACATGTTTTTTTGGATTATACTTGTTCCATTCTAATTTTTGGAGTTGTTCTTTTGCGGAGGCTTATAAAATTTGACACAAGTTTTGTTATTGGACAATATGCATTTTGTTTTGAGAAGGAGATGTATTGTGTTTTTCATCTCTTGGAGTTGAAATTCTCAAAACTTCATATGCAACAACATAATAATTTCAAATTCATTAAAAAATATGAAGACTTGAAATCTCATTATGGGTAAGAATTAATCTTGCTAGAAACCTTGGTAGTGCATCTCAAATTTCTTAACAACTACCATGACAAATGCAAATTGTAAGCTTTATGAGTCTCAACAAAAAGACACCCCTAAGTAGTCAACACTCTGTTACCCTTTAGAGCATTCCTAGCCGCCTCACCAAATATCACTCACTAAAATAACCAAAACTTACTTTTTTCTATTTTTGCTAACCATTTTTTTTAAAACACTCTCAACAGCCTCACCAATTTAACAAAAAAAGAAGGGAGAGAGAAATATTATTTTATTATTTGTATGAGACCACAATAAAGGAAGGGAGAGAAATATTATTTTATTATTTGTGAGAGACCACAAAAAGGAAGGGAGAGAGAAATATTTGGTTTGGTGAGTTTAAAGTACTCACCAAACTAAAATGGTTATTTTGAAAAGGTTGCAGGAGACCTGTTTTTGTAATTTTTAGTGTTTTGGTTCACCAAAATAACTTTTTAGTTGTTAGGAATGCTCTAGAGTTAGGAAAAATACAAAGAATAGCTACAATTAGTCAAATGAGGAAAAATACAAAAGAATGACTTATATCATCTTCCAATATGGTCAATGCAAACGTGGATTATGTAAATATTTAGTTTTAGTTTATTTAATAATTTCCTTTTTTATGGTGGATTTTTTTCAAAAAAAAAAATGCAAATGCCTATTAGCATATACACATCCACATGTATTTGCGTCATATCTCTTCAAGAAATACTAGGGTTCGGATTGTACGTCTCTGGAGCCAAAAAGCCTTTGTCTCCGACAACCATAATATGGGAGACAAGTGGTGGAGAAGTCAAAATTATGGGCCCCATGATTTTGAATTCTCCACATACTACATGACACATGATGATAAGTTGGTGAGATAAAGGGGGAGAGATATCAAGGGGGGAGAAGTCAAAATCATGGGGAGAAAATGAAATGACTTCTCCCATTTTTATCACCACATGTCCCTTATTCTATGGTTGCTCGAGATGGCTTTTTGACTTCAGCAGAGACAATTCGAGGCCGAAAACAAAGTTAGGTAGTTGGTGTGCAGTCAAACATAGTCTGGTAGCCGTGGTTAGCCAAGCATAGAAGCTGGCTAAACATGATAAGCTTGTCAATCGACACACCGTTACTTACTCGAGATGAGATGAAAACTAACACGGAAGATATACACACTACCACTGGCATAAGCCAATTACTGTAAAATACAAGTGCTTAATTGGTTAAGGAATAGAGGCTCAGGCTCGATCAATTTCATTTTTTTTCCCAATTTGCATTTACCACATATCAGAAGAGGTTTGCAAGAAGGGAAGGTAAATAGTACGAATTTAGTGTGCCCCTAACTGGGGGGAGGGGGGCTTAGAATGGGGGTTCGGGGGGTGTAGCCCCCGAAATTTTTTTTTTAGGGTAAGTTCATGGGCCATGTGTCAATTGGTGTCTGTTTTAAAAGAATACAGTTATTTCTTAGAAGTTTAGGGGGGCTAGAGCACCATGTGTCAATTGGTGTCTGCTTTCATAGTAAGTAATTCGAATATATTCTTTCTTTGGCTTCCTTTCTTTATTTATATTTTATTTTTTGAGACCCTTGTGTTTATTATATGTTCAAAGATCTAGTCTTGTCTGCGTTTGATAAAACTTAAAATAAGAGCTTAATCTTATTTGAAATTTAAACTATTTGACGTTTAGATTATTAAGTTAAATTTTAATTAAATGTCTAAATATTTTTAAAATATAGTTTTTAAGTCTAAAATAATGAGACATGAGCTACTTTTATCTTTAGAGGTAAAATTTATACTTCAAAAAGATTTAAACATCCAATTAAAATTTTACTTAACAATCTAAAGTCTAAATAAACTCAATTTTCAAATAAGCTCTACTTATTTAATTTAGAGTTACCAAACTCTTCCTAACTCACTAAACTATTATTTTAAGTTTTATCAAATGCCCTTAATTAAACTCGACTTGAACTAATAAGTTATTAAGATTATGAGACGTCGACATGTTTTTTTGGATCATACTTGTTCCATTCTAACTTTTGGAGTTGTTCTTTTTCGGAGGCTTATAAAATTTGACACAAGTTTTGTTATTGGACGATATGCATTTTGTTTTGAGAAGGAGATGTATTGTGTTTTTCATCTCTTGGAGTTGAATTCCCCAGACTTCAAATGCAACAACATAATGATTTCAAATTCATTAAAAAAAAATGAAGACTTAAAATCTCATTATGGGTAAGAATTAATCTTGCTAGAAACCTTGGTAGTGCATCTCAAATTTCTTAACAACTATCATGACAAATGCAAATTGTAAGCTTTATAAGTCTCAACAAAAAGACACACCTAAGTAGTCAACACTCCGTTACCCTTTAGAGCATTTCTAGCCGCCTCACCGAATATTACTCACTAAAATAACCAAAACTTAAAATTTTTTCTATTTTTACTAACCATTTTTTTTTAAAACACTACTCTCAGCAGCCTCACCAATTTAACAAAAAAAAGAAGTGATAGAGAAATATTATTTTATTATTTGTGTGGGACCATAATAAAGGAAGGGAGAAAAATATTATTTTATTATTTGTGTGAGACCACAAAAAGGGAGGGAGAGAAATATTTGGTTTGGTGAGTTTACAGTACTCACCAAACTAAAATGGTTATTTTGAAAAGGCTACAGGAGACCATTTTTTGTAATTTTTAGTGTTTTGGTTCTCCAAAATAACTTTTTAGTTGTTAGGAATGCTCTGAGTTAGGAAAAATACAAAGAATAGTTGCAATTAGTCAAATGAGGCAAAATACAAAAGAATGACTTATATCATCTTCCAATATGGTCAGTGCAAACGTGGATTATGTAAATATTTAGTTTTAGTTTATTTAATAATTTCCTTTTTTATGGTGGATTTTTTTCAAAAAAAAAAAATGCAAATGCCTATTAGCATATACACATCCACGTGTATTTGCGTCATATCTCTTCAGGAAATACTAGGCTTCGGATTGTACGTCTCTGGAACCAGAAAGCCCTTGTCTCCGACAACCATAATATGGGGGACAAGTGGTGGAGAAGTCAAAATTATGGGCCCCATGATTTTGAATTCTCCACAAACTACATGACACATGATGATAAGTTGGTGAGATAAAGGGGGAGAGATAGCAAGGGGGGAGAAGTCAAAATCATGGGAAGAAAATGAAATGACTTCTCCCCTTTTTATCGCCACATGTCCCTTATTCTATGGTTGCCCGAGAGGGCTTTCTGGCTTCGCCAGAGACAATCCAAGGCTGAAAACAAAGTTAGGTAGTTGGTGTGCAATCAAACATAGTTTGGTAGCCGTGGTTAGCCAAGCATAGAAGCTGGCTAAACATGATAAGCTTGTCAATCGACACACCGTTACTTACGCGAGATGAGATGAAAACTAACACGGAAGATATACACACTACCACTGGCATAAGCCAATTACTGTAAAATACAAGTGCTTAATTGGTTAAGGAGTAGAGGCTCAGGCTTGAACAATGTCATTTTTTTTCCCAGTTTGCATTTACCACATGTCACAAGAGGTTTGCAAGAAGGGAAGGTAAATAGTACGAATTTAGTGTGCTCCTAACCGCGGGGGGGGGGGGGGGCTTAGAATGGGGGTTCGGGGGTGTAGCGCTCGAATTTTTTTTTTAAAGGGTAAGTTCATAGGTCATGTGTCAATTGGTGTCCGTTTTTAAAGAATATAGTTATTTCTTAGAAGTTTAGGGGGGCTAGAGCACCCAGTCCCACCCAGCTCCACCCATCTCCCAAGTTGCGTCCCTAATAGGATGGTAAAAAAAAAAAAGAAATCTCAAAATTTGCTCCGGCCCTGCCCCTAACACTATACATAACAGGGTAATGCTAGCTTCACTTTCTTTTCATTTTCTTTAAGAAAAAGACATGTGTTATTATCTTTCGTTAGGACAAAAACGCGTGTATTGCACTAACACTTTGTCTAATAATAAGAGAGTGAGTTTTTAAAGAAAGTGGTGCTAGCATTATCCTATACAACATAATATGTTAATAAAAGTAAAGGACAAATTCACCTCATTGTTAAACAATTTTTTATTTTTTTTTTATCAATATACCCATAATTGGAATAAATGCCACATCATCCTCGGCATTCAAAATCAATCTTAGCCTACTAACACACAGAATGGACTCGTAAATAGGTAATGAAGACCTTGAGTATTAAGTAAATAAATAAAATATATATATCTACTATTTCTTTACTATTATAATGGGAGAGGCTGGCGTAGCCTGATTTTTCCAAAATTCCCAAACTACCTTTATATAAAACAAAACTTTGATTTAATGTTTTACTTTAATTCCCAAACTACCCTTTACTCATCTATCTATTTAAAGAACATAATCACAGCCAATTGCGATTGAACTTAGAGAGAGTTCAATCGCACCTGCGGGTTAACATGTGTCCCTTTTAACTCTTATTAACTTTGGTTAACTCCTTCCCCTCGCTCTCACGTGCTTCCCACTTGCCACTCTCTAGTGTATTATAAAAAATAAAAAATTCTCCCTTTACTCTCCAAACTTTCATCCCTTCAATCCTATAAATTCTTTTTAGAGATGACACTTGGTTTTTCTCTTTAATCCCACCGTTCACGTTTGGGACCCAGTATCTCATCCTAAACCCCTCTCTATCTCTACTATTGTAGAGTCCTTTCTTATCTCCAACTCTTGTGAGTAGGTTTGGGACCCACTATCTCATCCTAGAGCCCTTTCTAGCTTTACTATTGTAAAGTCCTCTCTTATCTCCAGCTCTTGGGTGTATTATTTTAAGTTTAATTCTAAAAAGACTTATGATTTTCTATTCAATATTATTAAAATAATAATTAATTATTATTATTATAAAATCAGTTAATTAATACAAATAATAATGTTTATTAAATAAAAATAAAATTATATTATTAAAAATAAAATTTATTAATTATTCTTAAAATATATTACATAATATTAAAATAAATAATATTATTTAATTTTAGATATTCTTAAATTATTACCTATACATCGCACGGGTCTCTACTAGTACTAGAATATGAAGAAATAAGACTTCACCCTGATCTCTAAACTACAATTCCTCCAATTAATCCTATAAGTTCTCTTATAATTGTCAAGTGGCTTCTCTATGTAATTCTCACTCTTCAATTCAATTCGATCATTTTATGAGTTGTCCCCAAGAATTCTCTATTTCCAAGAGTTTTATTCTTTATCAATGACAACCTTTCCACTTTACTCTAACAACCTAATCTCCCCCAGCTTCCCACGCCTCAATAAATAGTAGCCCATTCTATTAATTGTCCTCAAGAGTTCTCTATTTCCCAAGATTATTCACTATCAATGATCACCTTTCCTTACTCTAACAACCTAACCTCCCATAACTTCCCATGTCTCAGTAAATAGCCCCGTGTATCAATGACCACATTTCCCTACTCTAACAACCTAACCTCCCCTAGCTTCCCATGCCTCTATAAATAGCACAATATCAAAGACACCCTTATGCGCCAGCTCACGCACGCGCGTGCACAAACACACACACATGTATATATATATTAAAACAAACAAACGAACATTCATCAAAATCAAAATAAAGAAATATATGGTCAATCAAAATAATGGGCCTATGTGGCAGGGCCTTGGATTCTCTGGCATATGCCAGAAAAGTGATCTCAGGATACCACAAAATAGGGGACATGTGGCGTGAAAAAAGGGGAGAAGTTATTGACTTGTTCCCACTTGATGTCTCTCCCCCTTTATTTCACTATTTTATTACCATGTGTTAAATAATGTGTGGAGAAGTCAAAATCATGGGGCCCATGAAATGACTTCTCCAACCACTTGTCGCACACATTGCAGTAGCCCTAAACCACCTTTTGACATCTGCCAGAGAGAATCTGAGGCCATGTGGCAGGGGCACACTCACCCCCGCCTAATGTGGCAGTCTAAAGTGGCGACTCGCTAACCTACAACCTTGGCAAAGCCAGAAAGCTACACAAACTCTCCAAGTCAACCAACATCATCATAGGTGAGTGTTGATGTATTTCTTCTCAAACAAAATAATAATAAAAGAATCATAGGTTTAATAAGGTTGTCAGCTTATTTTCATAAATTTAGGATTGGGAATAAACATTATGTACTTTGGAGGATCACATGGGCTGGATTGGGGCTGGGCTATTGCCCGGACTCAGCTCGACCATTTTGGGCCCCTTTAAAACGGTCCCACCGGATGAAAGCTAAAATCCAAGTGAACCTAGCCCACCATCATTTTTTGGGTTACACCCCCATTGCTAAACGCTGACAACAACATCAACAATATCAACGAGGACAAAGGATTATTAATGAATGTTTTGCCGACATTAAATTCGATTCGGTTGAGCTGGACTTGGCCGAAAGTTGGTTGCGTATCATGTCAACATACGATCAACCCTATCAACCAAAAGAGCTGTGATAGGCGTACCCATGAATCCCATTTGGTGGATGCCTTAGGGTAACAAATGGGATTCATGGGTACGTTAACTATTTTTCTAACAAAATCCAAGCAATACCTTTACGCTCCCTCTCCGCGCTCTTTCTCGTAATAAAACCATTACTTATTTTTTAATAAGCTAGGCCCTAAATTGGGCCACGGTTCCGTCCAAGTATATCCCAAGTTCTAGGGTCGATAAACGAATCAAGCTGGTCGCGAATTTGAAAGTCTTCTAACTCAAGGGACAAGTTGGGGCCTTGTCCTGCCCGACCCGTCCCTCCACAAGATCTACTATACCATATTTATACATGTATAGTATTGTATATTATGTATAGCATTTATACTATATATATTAATTATGTATGCTTTATAGAGTAAAACTTTAATACACTGTCTTAATATAGTATATATTAATATGTCATAGAACTATGCTTATTGTTAATTCTATACCAAAATTATATGCATGCCAGTACTTATACTTTTATGCCAATAATGTTTTAAAATACATTATGTTATCACTATATCAAAATTAGTATCAAGATTTATGCTAACACTTAATAAAATCTATATTAAACATATAAGATCTATGTATGTCTCATGTTAATATTGCATCAAAATTGAATATATGGAAATAAAATCATATAGCAAAATTACATAACAAAATATAGAGATATTATATATCCTTTTATTATAAAAAAAGAATAAATACATTATACTATTGTTAATTTAAGAAAAATATTATGAAGAATACTATCGCTACTCTCAGTCTATGTTTACTCTCTCTCTCTCTCCACCAATCATTCGTTGAATTTGCAATGATTGAAGCACTATCTCTTATCAGAATGGACAAGTGATAGGTAGAGAGTGAGAGTATGAGTTGATTGAGAATAAGACTATCACTCCTCAAATATTATACTTTGTTATTAGTAGAAAAAGTATAAATTAATAACTCCGTCCTACTTTTTTTGGCATTGTATCTTGGGACGACCAGAAAATTAATGAGGGTTGATTTCAAATTAGTATTAAGTAGCAATGTATAAGATTTTTTTTTACTACTCTTTAAGGCCTGACACTTAAAGGTAGAGCTTGATCTGGGCCAATTCAGTCATCGCAGGGCTAGGGTTTAACCCTTAATTGCGAGGGCCCGGCCGTAAAATGAAGGACATGCCATTTGGCAGCCCTACTTGCGGGGATATTTTTGCGGAATTAAAGTTCACACGTGAGACGTGACACGTGACACCCACTGCACTGGATGCGAAGCTAAGATGTACACACGTCGGGAACAGATTCTCTCTTCCCCTCTCTCCCACTGAGCCTGAACAGATGACGATTTCAGAATCCACGAACTCTCATTCAGACTGTCTCCATCTCTTTAAACAAGATAAAACTTTCTCAATCCTCTTGAAACAACGTTCCATCCAAACCCTAATGAAGCCCTAATCCAATCTCAGAGAAAGCAGCAGTTATAAATATATGGACAAAATTGAGGAGATTATCTTTAAAGCTCGTTAATTATTGCCTGCATCGACTACATTTCATTAGCAGGTTATATTCTCTCATCTCTTTTCTTTTACACATATTTCTATCAAGGTTTTGGTGTTTTGATTCTTAAATTCTAGGTTTCGGTTCTGTAACCGTTTTTGTTTTGATGATATTCCCGAATGAAGTTGCTCTAGGTTATTACTTTTATTTTTTTCGTTTTAATCTCTTTGAAGTTTGCATTTTTTTTTCTATGAGAAGGCATGCTTAAGTAGCATATTAGCGTAATTTTGCAGAACTCGTGTGGGTTTGATGGATGAAATAACTGGATATTAGTAAAGAACATTAAGAAGGCTGGTGACGTATTTAATAGTGCTTTGAAGCTTGGCTGTATTTTTTGTCCTTTTAGTAATACTTACAAACTGCTTGATTTGGATAAATAAAAAGATTAAAATTAGCAAGTGTATTGAGAATCAGAAAGGGGTTCAAATACAGTGGACGAGTCTTTGACACAATTTACTGAAGAGGGGTTTATGCAATTATTATATTAATGCTGTGATAATAGCTGGTGGACTCGAGGGAGAAATTGAGTTGAAAGAGTGCTAGCAAGATGTGAAGGTATATAAGCTGTCACAAAGGAGTGAGAAGGAACTTGTTGGGTTTGCAAGTATTGAGGTGATTTCATTAACAATGGTTTGTTCCACAAGCCATGTGCTTGGCTTTATAGTTATTGACTTGATTGGAAGTTCGAAGAATAATTAGCTTTCATCCAACTGCTCCATTTAGGCTCCATTTGTGTCTTCTCTGGAACATCTTCAATTTCGATGGCATCATCCATTGTCATAGTTACACCTTTAGCGACGTTATCAAATGACTCCATATCTTTATCAGTGTATGATTTGGAAAAATCTCCTTTGCTTAGTTATCACCAACTACAATGGCTACCTCTACACACATATTGATCTTCTTGTTTAAATATTGTTCACGACCAGGGTTACCAAATTCGCTACATGCTATAGCGAACCACGAACCGCGAATCGAGCAAACCTGAACTGGTTTGTGGTTCGATTCAGATTGATTCGTGAAATTGAGCAAACCACATATTGGTTTCAATACAATCTTAGTTTGTCAAATTTTTCATTCAAATTCACTGATATTTTTCTTTAGGTTCGTCAAATTTATACTAGTTCACAAACTGTTCATAAAAAGGCATTTTAAATTATTATTTTTCAAATAAGTATTTGTAATATATTGTTTACATGTTAAAAGATATATATTTTTATAATATAATTTAAAATATATATTTTGTTTTATATGCTTAAGTAATGAACCAAGCTAACGAACCAAAGTACCAAACTAAAGAACCTAAGCGAACCGAAAAACGAATTATCTCATCCTACCCCTAGTGAACCGGGTTCACTATAGAGTGGCGAATTGCGAACCCATGAACCCGAATTCGAACCAAGCGAACCAAGTAACATTTTTCACGACCTAGATATGCATGATAACATTAAAATATTAAATGTCGACAATATAAATTTAAAAATATTAACATGTCCTTAAGATAATCATTTTATTTTATAGGATCCATCGTGATCATCTTCATATTATCATTCCATCCAAATCCAGTAGTCTTACGAGTTTCCGATATATTCCTTAAGAGTCCATACATGATTCAGGAAATGGGTCATGACGACTATGGCTTTGATTCAGGAGTTCTTGAAATTTAGGGTTGGGAACGGGAGCATGGTGCGATTTTGGGAAGATGACTGGTTGGGGGATGGCATGCTGTGCCGGAGATTTTCAAACCTTTACAGGATGGTGTTGAGGAGAGAGGTGGAGGTGCAGGAGTGCTATGAGGTGCAGGATGGAGAGGTTAGATGGGTTCTGCGGTTTCGTAGAGATAACTTTGGGGAAAGAGAATTGGGAGAATGGTTGGAGTTGCAAAGGCTTCTGACAGCGTGTGTGATTCATCCCGATATGGAAGATAGACGAAGATGGGAAGGTGGTGCGGAGGAGGAGTTTTCTACAGCCCATTGCTATCTGGAGCTGTGGAAGAAAGAGGAGGGAGAGGAGGGGAGGCACTTGCTCGATTTTCAAAAGATCTGGAAATTGCAGATTCCTTCGAAGGTTCAGGCTTTCCTTTGGGCAGCTTCTTTAAACAAAGTGCTCACGATCGATCACTTAATGCATAGGGGAATGGTCATCCCCAATAGATGTACAATGTGCAGACAGGCTGAGGAGAATGTTCAGCATCTTTTCCTTCATTGCTTGCAAGCGCAGGCAGTGTGGAACTATTATTTGGGGCTTTTTGGGATGAGTTGGGTCTTGCAAGGAGGCCTGGGGGAAGTAGTGTTGGGATGACCGAAAGGTGTGTTTAGCAGGAAAGGGAATGAGGTTTGGAAGATGCTTCCGGCGGCGATTTATTGGGGATTATGGAGGGAACGAAATAAAAGAATCTTTGAAAATAAGGAAGACTCGTTGCCTGCTGCCATTCTCAAGATTGGGTGGCTGTTATACTCTTGGTCTTCCGTTCTAGCTGATTTTAAGAAGGTCCATTGGTCCGCGTTTTTGTATAACTGGTCAAGCATCTTAGCTTGATCCTCTTAGTTTCGCTCTTGGCGATGTTTCTCGCATCGCTTATATATTCTTTCTCCTTTAATATATTTCTTCGTTATTTATCAAAAAAAAAAGAGTCCTTACATGATTTTCCACATGCCCGACAACACATAAATTAACTTTTCACTTACTGCTATGGCTACAGTCTACACAAACGGATGAACTCTTCTTAAATGTTTTATCAATTTTATTCCCTGATCTTGCTTCCTCAACTAGGATCTCAAGATAAAGGCGGTCCAGGGATTTTGTCCATCTAAACTGCTTCCCTCTTTGCTCACACCACCCTGATCTTTTGATGACTCCATTTCTATCATAAACAATATTGAAATCCTTACATACTTGATCTTGAGCAAGATTAACAATTTTTTTTTAAATATCATTACTTAAAACCAGTATAGGTTTTTGCATAAGTTCATTACAGATGAGACACAGTAGCATAAACATAGCAATTACAAATTCTTCTAATCAATAAACTTAGCATTTGCTATGTCATCCCTTTTCATCCCCCATTCTGTATTCTATTCGCTTCCCTCACCTCCGGCCCTCCCTTGGTGTTCTCTTCATGCTTTGCATACTAGATTGCACTTCTTGATCTAAATCACATGCAATATTGTCATTTGGATCAACTCCTATTATATGGTTGTGGGAGGAAAGATAAAAAGAAGGAAACTCTGTTAAAAGTATAAGTGGATTCATATCCAGATATTAGTAGAATGTGAATGCAGAAATTTTGATTCTGTTGAGTTGGTTTGCATCAGTTGTCAAATTTCATCAGTCCAACAAACTTAGAAAAACCAAGATGGAGGGCCCTATCAACAGAGAAGTTTTTTTTTAATTAAAAAAACAGAGAAGTTAAAGTACTGGAACAATGGCCTAAGGTATACTTACTAGGGGGAAGTGGGGAACCACGTGGTATAGATACTACAGTAGTTAAGGACTTGTTCTGGCATCCTAAATTAATTTTGGAGGCATGTGAAACAATCCTGAGGCCCATCTTTTCAACAATTCGAATTTAGAAAACGTATCACAGGATTAGTGCACAACACCAATGCATGGTGTAAGATGCTAGGATAAGTAATTAATCATCCTAATGAAAATGTTCTAGAAATTCCTTGTATCTCATTCTATAAGGTACAGAGCCCAGACATCATGATAAATAAATCTGGTAAACCTTGATGTGAGGTGGATAATATGGCATGAAGAGATGAACCAAAAAAAAAACGCACACTGGACATGCAGTGTGTAGGCAATACATTGTTAGATGATCCTATACCCTTCAATACTTTATGAAGTTCACCCTCACCCCATCAATTAGCCAGTTTAGGTTATTCATCATGTCATTGAGAAAGTAGGAAACTGCTTACCATGGAGATTTGACTGACCAAGAACCAGCTGTGTTCCATACCCTTTCAGCTATCCAAATTTAAGTGGGTTTTGCTTGTAAAAAGGAGGTCTTGGGATTTATTTTCAAAGGAGTAGTTACTTCCTACAAAGGATTGGACTAATGATGTATGCAATACTTGAATTCAAACCAAAGGATCTTTACAAATATAACAGACCTAATGTTCGCTACCAAAACTATCCTCTGTTGTCTGGTTAAGCCAAAGCTGAATGATAATAGTTGTCTGTAACAAACAAAGATTTAAAAACAAAGCAGACCAAATCAGTAGCATATTATTTTTGTGGGTTCTGTAAACATGTGTAAACATTTGTATTCTTCACTGTGCTCATTGTTAAAGTTGGAATGATTTTTTCGCTCAGTATAACTATTTGTATAGAATCTGAGTTCACCTAATTGAGAGAAAAACACTATAACATGAACCAACTAGATCTTTGTTAACCCTATTGCAAATAACAACACTAGAAAATTAAAGCTGTTTTCAAATATAGTTTCTAAATTGATCAGTGTATAGAAGTTTCCTCACCCTGGGACAGCGTGTTCAGGCTTTCTTTTCAAGGTGCGAATGCACTACTACTTTGGAGAGAGAGAGAGAGAAATATATGACCTCAAGATGTTTCCGGAGTAGTCTCTGCTGCCAAGATTTTCAGAGAAGAGGAGTTAGAGGCAGAAAAGGAGTTACAGCCTTGCAGGAGAATGAAAGAGACCAGGAGGCGGAAGTAATAGAAAGAGTCCAGGACTCTAAATCTTAACTTCCTGATGCTTTACGTGGAGAACAACTTACCGAGTTTTTTTCGGTGAGTCATTTTCCTTAATTTGGCATCAATTGATAAAACATGTCCCCTCAATATTATTTTAGTATTTTACGCTAAAACAAATACGACAAAAAGCCGTTTTCCACAAAAAATCGCCATTTTCCGCTATTTTATGTGAAAACAAACGGAACCTTAATCTGAAACCTCGTTCTTTTCAAAATATATCCTAAATACTCCCAGTTAACGTGAATCGCGATCATATGCGTTTTCCATGTCTAACGTACTTAGTATCCCTGGGATCCCACTCCTAATCCTATGGTCCACACATTCATTCGCTTTCAGAATACTATCCAAGATCTACCTTTCTCTCACAAAGTTGTATGGAAGAAATAATGTTTCCCATTGCTGGTTGTAATCTGCCTGCTAGGATTTTGGCCAGAATTTTTTACACACTCCCCAGTCCCCACTAGACGAATCGGTCTGAAATCTTGAAGCCTTCGACATCTTTCACCTTTGGATAACCGATTAAGAACAATGAAGGTACTATTTAGCACCTTATCAAAAGTCCCATCTTTATAAAACTTATTAACCTCTCTCATAAAGTTGGTATCATTTATGTTCCAACAATTTTGGTATAGAGAGATTCAAAACCCATCCAGCTCCGGGGCTTTGAAGGCCCCTTCTGCTGTTTTATGGGCCTTTTTACCGGAGGCATTATCTCTGTCGATTTGGAAGGAGAGGAGCTGGAGAGTTTTTGATGATGTAGCTTCTTCCTCTCAGTGGATCCATTTGAGGATCTGTTGGTTACTTCTGGATTGGTATTCCATGAGGAGTGATTTTATTTGGATTTTCTGCGTATTTAGGATTTAGGTGTGTGCTTTCTGGCTCCATCCTTTTTTGTGTGGTCTGTTCTTTTTCCTTCTTCTTTCTTTCTTTCTTTCTGTTTTTTAGCCCGTGGGTTCATGCTCTTGTGATCCCTTTTGCCAAAATTTTCCTTTGTTTCTCGTTAAATATATATATATATATATTTAGCTTCTGTTTTACTGATAAGAAAACCCTGGCCCAGCTTGGGTGTTTTGTCACTATTGTATTCTGTAACTAATCGAACCTCCTCATCCCTGAAAGGCCTCTCTAGCTAGGCCCTATCCTCTGAAATAATATTAAAAACCATCCAACTTCGCGATAGCTATGTATCTCCTCATATAACCTTTCATAAAATGATATTATCTTTTGAATTTCATCATCGCCTTCTAACACCACGAATTGTCTACCTTTAGCTGCGAGATATGGTTAGTCCTGCTTCTGGAATTGGCAATATGGATTTTTTTTTTGATATTTCTATCCTCCTCAAGCCATCTGACTCCATATTTTTTTTCTTCAACTCATCTCCTCTCTCAAGGCAAATTTTGAAATTTCTCCTACAACTCCTCCCCTCTCCCTGCTTCTGGACTCAACTGGGACAAGGATTCTTCTAGCCTATCTATCTCCTCAATCTCTAACAATTTGTTCTTTTTGTCTTGTGTGATCTCAAATACATCCCTATTCCATCTCTTAATTCTTTGTTTCATAGCTTTGAGCAGCCCGAGTATTGTCCTGGTGGAGCCTTAAAAATTTGATTCTTTTCACTCCTCTTCCACCATTTCCTTAGAATTTGGAGCCTTCAACCACATTTTCTCAAATCTAAAGGGAGTGGAACCACTAGACACCCTGGGAGAGTCTAGCATAGCTGCATACTAGGGATATTCCGATATGGTCCGAGATTGCTCTAGGGAGGGCAAGTTGACCAAGTGAACTAGACGCCGCTAAGGGGGCTGTCAATCAAAAAAATTCTTGTATATAAATTCCTCAGAACCTTTCATCTTAAATTTCGTACTACAACCACCTCTCTTTTGATAAGAGACACACACCATATTAAAGTCACACCCTCAACACTAAGGTATACCCCACCTTGCTCCCACATCATCTAGTTCCCGTTAAAACTCATGAAACACTCTGTAATCATTTAGCCCATATACCCCTGTGCAGACCCTATCAAAACTGTCCCTCACCCTTCGACAAATAACAGACAACAAAGTAGCTCCCAAGTCTGACTCAGACACTGCCACCACATTCCTATTTTATATGACCAGGATACCCCCAGATGCTGCTGTAGATGGAAGGGCTATCCAATTGGATACTAATCTGCTCCAAATCTTCTAGATCCTGAAGTCTTTCATCTGTTCAGATTTGGTATCTTAAAGACACAATATCAGATTTTCTAGATTTGAGTTAACTAACTGACTAATCAAAACCTTTTATAATGACTGGCCAATCCTCTAACGGTTCAAGATATGATTTTCTTCGACATTTAGAACCACACTGAAATCTTCTAACCTTCCTACTACTTCCTTCATTATCTCCTCCTACATTCCCTCATCATTGATATGACACTCTAAACTCTTAAGTTCCTTTACTAGCTTCTTCCTTCCCCTTCTCTTACTCTCCACTAGGTTCCTCCCCTCGCCTCACTCTATCCCCTTTCAATCTGCTTAAACAACGCCCTAGCCTGGTCCTCGAAGCCATCAAAAGACACACCAACAAAATTACCAAACTCCTCTACCTTACTAAGTACCCATTCTGGCATTATCTCCTGACTTGATTCCTCCTCATTTTCATCTGCCAACACAACCTGGAGATCTAGCTCGTTTGCTGACCTAGAGATAGTAATTGCATTTTTCTTTGGGTAAGGAGGTGTTAGGCACCCCTTTTCACAAATCCTAAGATGGTTTACCTACCCTTTGAGCCAATTTTTTCTCTCCAATTACTAGAAAAAATTACCAAAAACATATTCTACAATCATGCAATATATTATCCAAGTAGTAAGAAAAAGGGGTTCAATATAATGAAATAACATGAATAATGATTAACGAAATTAAGGCTAATCTAGTTGTAAGCAAAAAAGGGAATCAATATAACATGAGAAATAATTATATTTAATCAAACTAATGGTAATCTAGTAGTAGTATGCAAATGCAAAATAACATGAGCAATATTGATAATGAAATTATGAAACTAAGGTAAGCTCTTTGATTAGGCAAATAGAATAGACATATTCAGATTGAAGCAAATAGGGAACTCAAGCAAGTGCATTAGTCAAAGAGAATAAGCATAACAACTTCTTTAAACATGGGCGCTTTGGATTTGATTGAAAATAATGATTTATGAAAATAGAACTCTAGAAGAGAAGGTAAGATTTCCCTCTTCTTCAATAATTAATTGTGTTTGTGATCTTCCTTTTTCAGCAATGAGCTCTCTTCAGTTAGGTTTAGGATTTCAAAGAGTTCTTCTCATTTTTTTTCTCTTTTTATTTCCGTTTAGGGTTTTTGTGTCTTTTTGTGTACATTTTTCTCTTAGAAAGAGGGGGAAGAATGGTTGTGAAGTTTTTCAAACTGAAACCAAGGAAATTGTTAATATGTCTAATTTCAAATTTTTTTACATTTGCACTATAAAATCTCTACTAATTACAAATCCCCCTGCTGCTTATATTTTATACAAAAACATATTTGTGCCTACATTTTTATTAGCAAAGTAGCAAACCACAATGTGCCAATTGGATAAGTACAAGCCGATTGGATAGGTATAAGAATCATAAGACTTTTTTTCCCATGAAATTGGTTTGACACCTATGGAGTAGGCGGAAGCATTTTTTGCTAAAAAATATCTTTGCGGCCACTGAAAGAGTGAGGATTTGATGTACTTCTGAAAAACTTCATTTGGTGGTTCCTTTGCATTTTTATCAATCTGGGAGAAATCTATGAATGTGAGAAATAAATCAGGGTAACCAACGAGGTTTTAAATTTTGATTTCATTGGAAATTTCGAACTTCAAAAAATGGGAAAATCTATTGGAAAATTTTTAACTATCACAAGAAAATTGGAAATGTCACTATGAAAATTTTGTAAATATCGTAAAATTGGGGAAAAATTAAGAAAAACACAGAATATTTTGTC
The DNA here is from genome assembly GCA_015143295.1 of Tetracentron sinense. Lineage (NCBI taxonomy): Eukaryota > Viridiplantae > Streptophyta > Magnoliopsida > Trochodendrales > Trochodendraceae > Tetracentron > Tetracentron sinense. The sequence goes on along the minus strand of CM026568.1, from coordinate 35,690,732 downwards.
AAAACTTCAGGAAATGTTAAATTTAACATTACATACAAGGATCAAAAAATTCAAAAAAATAAAAATAAAGAGATGCATTTGTAATGGAGGAAAGACGCCCTGACGGCAATGTATCTTAATCATAGATAAATAACCATTACACAATTGTTTAATACAATCAATACTCATAAAACGGAAATATATACTCAAACGGAATTTTTCAAACATCACCAGAAATTTGGAATTTTTTGCCGTCAATTTTTTCAAATATCACAAAATTGAGGAAAAAGTAGGAAATACTAGATTTAACATTTTTCTTGACCGGTAAATAAGAGAATATCATAGAAACAAGTAGCAAAAGTACAACACAACATATGGGATCACAAGAAAGTGAACCCAGAAGCTGAAAAAGGAGAGAAAAGAAACAAGACAGACCTACTCAATATCTCAGTAACTCTAGAAAAACCTTTGGGGGGGAAGATTAGTCAACATACAACCTCACAAACCTTTGGGGGGGAAGAGCCACATCGTCGAATACTCTACGATTCCACTCAATCAATTAAGCAATCACACCCGGAAGAAAACCCATAAAGTAGAGATGAGAGCCTCCAAGCTCGCCAAAAGCTAGCAAGATAAGATGCCCTTAAAGGAATTCAGAAAGACCTAGGCCACACCCAGATGCTCAAGGAAATAACTCCAAACCTCCAATGCAAAAGAACCTCCAATGCAAAAGAACAATGCATAACGGCATAAGTGATCCACCGTTTCCTCCGACTCAAAGCACAAAAAGCATCGGTTAGCCAACCTTCACCCTCTATGTTTCAAATGGTCACAAGTGATTATCTTATCCAAAGAGGCTTCCCAAAGAAAAAAGCAACATTGGATGGAACACCAGGGTTCCACATTGCCCCATGCGGAAACGGAAACAAAGACCCGCCATAAGGCCTGAGCGAAGGATCTTAGTGAGAAGAGACCCTTAGAGTCTAAGCATCAAACGTGCCTATCCCTAATGAGAGGATTAATGATGACTACCTCTCTACTCGTACTAAATTTAACATTACAAACATAGAAATCAAAAAATGGAAAAAAAAGAAGCAAATGTTGTATACAAGAGATGCATTTGTAATGGTGCTAATGGAGGAAAGTCACGTTGATGGCAGTGTATCGTAATCATAGATGAATGTAACGTACACAACATGTTTATACATCCAAATGGATGTATTAAGCATAGTCCAAAAACTCGGCGAGTTGACTCAAAACTTGGCCGAGTCGACTTGAATTGATAGAGTTCGGGTCGACTCACCCAAAAAACTTAATAGCTCCCTTTTACCCGAGTGAATCGGTCGAGTCGGGCTGAGTCACTTGACTCAAAAGACTCAACCAAGTCACTATAGGACATTTAAAAAAAAAATCTTGTTCAACCCAAATCGAGGTCTCATTCGAGGAAAATGAGATGAAGATTCTAATTTTTGAAATTAGGATTATTTTAGGCTTTTAACATTACAATTACTTTGGGACTATTTTAAATTTGCAATAAAATTGTATAAAGTAGAAATTATTTTGCAGTATGAATTTTTTTATCTATGTTTCATTATATATATATATATCCGAGTTGGTCTTTTTTTTTGAGTTACTCGGCCCGACTAACTTTCAAGTTTTCGAGTTTTTGAACTATGGTATTAAGTAAGAAAAACATTGAACATACTTGAATCTGACATGATTTGTCTTCAAATTAAGCTTATCAAGTAAAAGAAAAAAAAATAAAATGTTACATTTCACACAATGTTTCTCAGAAAACTTCTTCATGACAGAATCCCCTCAATAATTATGACCAATATGAGCTTTGTTGGGTTGATTTAGCCCTAACTCCAATGGGAGGAAAGTCAAGTGAAAAGGATCAAGGAGCAAAAATCACAAATGTCTTGGTCAAAATGTAAAAATTTCCCCAAATAATTGCAAAAATTTGGCGAAATATTGCAAAATTTCACGCGAAATAATATAAAATGATAAGGACCTTTAATCGATATTTCAGGACCCTACAAGGTAAGTGATTTTCGGCTGATTTATTTATTAATTTATTTTTAAAACCTTGTCAGAAACCTCTCTTGAAGAATTGGAAGAGCATAGGTGTGCAAACTCGGTTGTTGGCTGAATCAAATTCTATAACTGATGTTTCAAACTTGCTTATGTAATAAATGTGGAATGATGCTACATTTTTTGGTCATGTGTATATTTTGTTTTAATTAATGTTTTAAAACGTGAGGCAAGGTGTTAGGATCTCAAGATGTGTGAGGCGTAAGCCTCAAGGCATGAGGCTTAAGCCTCATGCTCTCTCATTGTAACAGATAAATAAATATTACAATAAGATTCATAAAAGTTAATGAAAAATTAGTGTGTACACACACACACACACACAGATGAATGTATACATATATCTTTATTCGTGTGCATTGTGTGTGTGGCATGCCGATGCATATGTACACATAGGAAATACTTTGTAAATTAATTTAACTATAAAATATACTAGCAGACCCCATGCGATGCACGGGGTAATAATTTAAGAATATCTAAAATTAAATAATATTATTTATTTATTTAAATATTAAGTTATATATTTTAAGAATATTTAATAAATTTTATTTTTAATAATATAAGTTTTTTTTTTGAATTTGATAGACATTATTATTTGTATTAATTATCTAATTTTATAACAATAATTTATTACTATTTTTTTTATCGATAATTAGACAGATATATATATATATATATAAGAGGAAAAAACAAAGCTACAAAGGCAAAAGACATACAAAAGTTCAGAAGGTCGTGACCTGAAAAACAAGAAAGAGAAAGAAGCCACTCGAAGCCCGGAGGCCCTAGATGACTGTACCACCACTACCAAAATATTTTACTATTTTAATAATATTTAATGAAAAATTATAAGTTTCTTAGTATTAAACTTAAATTAATACACCCAAGAGTCGGAGATAAGAGAGGACTCTACAATAGTGGAGAGAGAGAGGGCTCTAGGATGAGATAGTGGGTCACAAACCTACAAGAGTTGTAGATAAGAGAGGACTATAGAGAGGGCTCTAGGATGAGATCGTGGGTCCCAAACTTGAACTGTGGGGATTAAAGAGAAAAGCCACATTTCATCTCTAAAATAGAACTTATAGGATTGGAGGGATTGGAGTTTGGAGATCAAAGGTGAATTCTTATTTCTTTATTTTATATATATATATAAGTAAGCATATACTGAAATTTAGATTTACTTTTTTTATTCATATACATATTGAAGATATTGCTCAATCATCAATTTATCCGGTGGATTTAGAATTATAGTAAAAATTTGCAAAGAAATCATGAACTACATTGTATGCCAATGACTTCAAATTTTTTGCCAATTTATGTTAGGAATATTAGTGTAAATTAGATTCAAAGGGATTTAAAAGCCTAAATATGTTAAATATAATAAATTAAGTGTTAGTAGAAACCAATATCATCATAATCATTTTCAATGTCTTATCTGAAATACATAAAGTGTTATTTTTTATTAGTTGAAACAAATAACTTAAAAAATAAATATAAAAACTGACATTTAAGTTCAATTATGTGGCTAGAACCCTAATTTTAGTTAATGTATGAGAAGTATGCTATAAACATGAAGCAAGCCTCAAGGCGTGAAGTGTGTTCCTCATGCGAGCCTCAACACTTTGAGATGTGAGCCTCATGGAATTTAAGCCTCGTGGTTGAGCCTCAAGGCGTTTTCCTTAAGCCTTGCCTCGAGGTAAGCCTTGAGGCATAAGCCTCACATGCCTTTTAAAACACTGGTTTTAAATCTAATCACAGTAATTACTAGATTAGTGCATGTCGTAGATTATAGGAAAAAATAAGTTTGACACACCTATATCTTGTTCATGATGTCGACATCTCCATGTCGAAGTAATACAGATTTGACTCAAATTATTTTGTTATTACTGCTTAAAATCATTTTATGTTCTTCAATGGGTTCTTCTTTTGTGTTTTTATTGATAAATCCAAATACTGCTTGTATTGTTTGACTAGGTTGCAAATTAGTTTGACTCTAATCGAGTTCATGCCGTATTTGATTGCCCACATGAAGGAATTTTTGAATCGTGCACCCCAAGAAAGAAACACCTACTTTGTTTTAAGGTCTGGTTCTATAGTATGTGAAAACGTCCTTACGAAATCCATTTGGTCAATTAGGCACCTTTCTTGTCTTAGGCAAAAGTATGGATGCCCAACTTATTCAGTTTGAATGCCTAGGAACTTCCACCCCCTTCTCTCTCTCTCTTATTGTAGTGAGGAATATTTGATCGTAAAGGAAACATGTGGTCAGTCTTGTTTTTTGTTTATAATCTTGTGAGCTCATGGATGCATCTTAATTTGTCTTTTCTCTTTTCTTTTACAGGTCTCAACTTCTATTAGTTGGGCCAACTTTTTATCAGAAACAATGAGTGGTACGTTTAACGGGCAGATTTTGATGGAAAAGCTAGCCAAGCTCAACAATACACAGCAGAGCATAGAGAGTATCCTTTCAACTAATAGTTTTGGCTGGTCTTGCTGACAGTTGATTACCTGACCACACTGCTTCTTCCCTTAAAGCTGAGTAGCTGGTCTCATTCGACTGCTGCTACCTGACAACTCCTGACTGAGAGCTAAACCTGACTTGACTTTCTGCAACTGCACATGATATTTTGTGCGTTTTCGTTTTTTTTGCTTTTACTAGTTGTCCTTTGGTCACATCTAGTTCAAGACAACTTAGTTTGCTGTTTTCTTTGCTATAGGGACACCCTTCTGCTTTTGGAGTTGAACGGTCAATTAGGACTGACCACCACGTGATGCATTACTTCTCTGACATATGGTTGCATTGTTATTAATTCCCATCGGAAAAAAAGATTAACATTCTTTGTGTTACCACTGCTTGGTAGTTGAATTTTTAGCTAAATTGATGAATTCCTTGTATAGGGGACCTCTTAGGTCAAAATTAGCTTAATGGATTATCTTGTCCCTCCAAAAAAGTACACTTTTATGTAATTGCTGAATTTGTTGGTTTTGGTCGTCCTAAAGAATTCTCGTTGGTTGGATGGATAAGATCATCCAATCGGGCAGATTTTTTGTTGTAAGAAACCTTTCTAGGGGTCCAACTGATGTTCCATGTTGATAGGATTGCCCTCTACTTGCAGTATAGGTCCATACCATCATGAGTATAACAGCAACTAACGATCCAAATGGGTCTCCTATTTGGATTTAGCTTTTGTTACTAAGACACTTTTTTTGTTCTTGTCTGATTTTGAATCCATTAAATGATCATCGTGAATTTTACATCTCGTGCCTTGGCAGTACGTGTCAATATAGTTAGCTTGTGAGCATTCATGGTGATTTGACTGACTTCCCTTTCATGTGTGTCCTTGAATTTTCCTCAAAACGTCTTTTCTTTTCTTCCCTTCTCTTTAAAATATATATATATATATAAAATACTAATTAATCTTTGTATTACTACTTGAGCTCACATGTACTTCAGCAATATGTTTCACATGTTTCTCACTTACTGTTTCTTATTCTTATCATATCACAATATTCCTGAGATGCTGTCCTTGACGCACTCAAGCTTTGTCACACTGGTGTATTTTCCATATGAAGAAAGCAAAACAAGTTGTTGAAACATGGGATAGACAGTTCCACTGCTCCCCTCGAGAGCAGCGAGTGTCTTTTCTATATCTTGCAAATGATATTTTGCAGAACAGTAGGCGAAAGGGTTCAGAGTTTGTTGGTGAATTCTGGAAAGTTCTTCCAGATGCTCTTAGTGATGTAATAGGAAACGGGGATGAGTTTGGAAGAAATGCTGCATTACGACTGGTAAGTGTGTGTGTGCACATTCCAGTTTGAATCCAAAAACCTTTTGTCATTTAATGAATGTGTACTTGAAAAGATAAGTTTAATATTTTGATATGGAAAGAAATGCTGTGTTGTAGTGTATGTGTGTTATATCAAAAAAGGGATATGGAAAGAAATGCTAAAGCAAACATAGTGTTCATCAATATCTTGAAGAAGAACATGGAGGACCTATAGGATTGTGATATGATCCTACTATTATGGTGTTTCTCTTATCTACATGGTTTGAAATATCGATACGTATTGACCGATACGGCCGATACGTATCCTATTTGGAGCTACCCGATACACTGGTACGCTGAAAAAAAAAACTCCACTGTATCGGGCCGATACAAGCCCGATACACTCGATACATGGATTTTTCAGTTAATTTTTTTTCTCCTTCTATTAACACTACGATCCACAATACAGACCCGATACACACAACTAATTTACATAATATATTATTTAAGTAAATGATTTTAACTTGATTTTACTTTCATTTACTTTAGATATTAATATGTAAATAAGGTTATCCCTCTGGTTATGATGCCCCAACCCAACCCTACTTATTAGGAGCTACTAATTATGATGCCCCAGCCCAACCCTACTTATCAACAGTCACTAATTATGATGCTCAGTCCAGTCTTCGACTGTCAGTTATGGACAGATAATGACTCAGCAGTAGACATATGTACAAATGTACTTGGGCATTTACCATACGATGATGACTTGGACACAGTAGTGTCATCATGTCTGTACCACTTATAATGTATCACTCTATTCAATTCCTGATCTCACAATGATAGAGTATGAGTCGGCACGAAGCTCAATGTGGTATTGAGCTTCTATCATGTATGTAATTTGATTTGTGAATACAAGGGTTTATGTATTTTCATATTTTTGATTTATGAATACAAGTGAGCTTCTATCACTTGGTTAAGTAACTATGATTTGTATTTTCATATTCATCAGCGCACACACCTTTTTTAACTGATAAATTAACTCTCATATGTATGATTATAAATGTAGTTGGAGGCCTTCATTTAGTTTGTTTTTAGCTTATATTTGCATTAAAAGAGGTTTTATGCAAGATATCCAAGTTTTCCTTGCATTTCCAAACTTTTTTTAGCGTATCTAGAATTTTTCTGCCATATCCAATCGATACGGTACCGATATGCCGATACGTATCCTATTTTGGATTTACCAATATGGCGACCGATACCGATATTTTGAACCATGCTTATCTATCATAGCTGAGTTAATGTTTCATAATTTGCATTTGGATAGCAAAATTAAGGGCCTTTTCACTTCTGCTTAATGCTTCATCATGGAAAGAATAATCTGGCCTTCCTTCCACAGTTGATGTGATTTGGAAACTAAGAATTTTGAAGGTCTGCCTTTGGAAGACTGCTGTTAATATCAAAATGAAATGCTTATATTGATTATAGACAATTAAAACAATAATCATAGTACCTTCAGCGGGCAAAAGAATGGGAGGGACTATATCCTGTCAATGGTTTATTTACAAGGGAGATTGTGTTTACGAGAACTTTATAGTTTTCTTTAAATTTATAAGAGAAAATCTTATTGGAAGTAAGATGCCTGTAGCACAATACAGAAGATTGACGTGATTCCGTGACTCACAATCGAAAATAGAAGACAAGCACAATATTTTTGATGTTCGCTTTAGTATCATTCACGGAGTCTGGAAGAGACAACGTTTGACCTCATTGCGGATCCACCTTCAGCCTAAAATTTCTAATAGACTTATACTCCATTATTGATTATCTAGTGGGAGTCTACTAATTTATGATTTCTGCTGATTATGAAAATTAATATGCATTGCTGTTAGATTAGAATGGTAGAACAGGATTCATGCTGCCATCCCCAAATAGCTGGGATAAGGCACTGCTAAAAAAGGTGACCCATTTTTTTCTAGTTCAAGACTGTTGAAATGGGTGATGTATAGTAGTGTTACCTAGGCACGTGGTATGCGTGCCAAGTGTCCAGGCGTCTAGAGGTGTTCGGCTCAACAAGCTATGAAAATCTCAATACGGCGGCACAAACATATAGATTTTTAAAAATTATTATATATATATATATATATATATACACACATAATATTATCTTAATTTTTTTTAAAATAATAACAAGGATAGAGAGGAGGGACCACTTGTCCCTATTTTTTAAAAGTATATACTAAAGTTATAAAAAAAATACTTGTATAAAGAATAGAAAGGAGCAACAAGAGAGGGAGAGAGAGAGGCGTCCCTATTGATCGTCGTTGGTGTCGTTGCTCTCCTAGTAAGTTTTTCCTCTATATTTTTGAAAAAGCTACACAACTTAACAAAAAATTCATAGCAATCCAATATGTTGTATTTTGTAAAATTTGTCGACACAAAATTTCGTGGACGAAATAATGATGAACAAAATATTTTATTTATTTTCGGTTTGGTACAACTCTCAAGAAATCCTCTGATTAACAATCAGAAATTTCTAAAGTAGAAGATAAGGGCCGAGGCGTGATCTCGATCTTCTTTGAAAGTGTTGATGTAGCTTTTCCTTTCTTCCGGGCTTCGCGCTTAATCGGCTAGAAAGTGATTTTGGAGGAGAACTGGCTTCTTTGCAGCTTTGTCTTCTCCGGAATGATTTGATTTCTTTTCTTTGAAGGCTAGAGAATGCTTCTGAGTTCTCTTCTTTGGCTTCTTCTGAATTTCTCTCTCTGAATTTTTTTGAATTTCCTCTGAATTTCTAAATCTCTAGCTTTGGCTCTTATTTATAGACTTTTAGAGATAAGGATCTCAAAAATCCTACTCCATCTAGTGGTTTAAAGGATTTAAGAGATCCTAATAAGGCTTATCCATTTAGAGATAAGGATTTCAAGAGTCCCACTTTATTTAGTAGTTTAAGGGATTTAAGAGATCTTGATAAGACTTATCCATTTAGAGATAAGGATTTCAAGAGTCCCACTCTATTTAGTAGTTTAAGAGATCTTGATAAGACTTATCCATTTAGAGATAAGGATTTCAAGAGTCCCACTCTATTTAGTAGTTTAAGGGATTTAAGAGATCTTGATAAGGCTTATCCATTTAGAGATAAGGATTTCAAGAGTCCCACTCTATTTAGTAGTTTAAGGGACTTAGGAGGCTTTCATGGGCCCCACCCATCTTCTTGGGTATTGAGTCCACAATCAGGTTTTTTGTATTGACGGATCGACCCACTTATCGAGTGTATGACCCATTTAGATTTGGACTTGAGTTTTGAGTTTATAGGCTTTCTACTTCGTGCCCAGACCCGAGCCGTAAGAGGCTCATGCCTTGTCATTAGGCCCAATTTAAATGTATAGGGCTTTTTAATGATTTTAGGCTTCTTATATAATTTTATCAGAGTGTAAGGACCTTTGCGTAAAATTAATAAATTTTAGGGTTCTACAAATTGCCCCCTCAAGGGTATAATGATGGAACCTATGAGTGACATTAGTGTAACCCTTGATTTAGTGTTTGATTTGGATTTAATTTATTTGGAGTTTATCTTGATTTGGGTTAGACACGAATCCTATTCCTAATGGGATAAGGAGACAGGTTACCTCCCCTTACAAATAGGAAGAGAACGGCATTAATGCACCCATGTTTTTTTTTTGTGCAGGTTTGGGTTTTAGACATTTGAGTGCCGAAAGGCCCGAAACGGCCTGGACTAAGTCGGTGATGCCACTGTACGGTTCCCGTTTGTTGGAGACAACAGTTTGCTACTAATGGGTTTTTTTTTTTTTTTTTTTTTGATCTGTTTTTTTTTTTTTTTGGTAGCTGAACCTGAGGTAACTTTACAGGCTGCCTACGTACCCGTAATGGGATCAAGCTTTAATGTAGTTCGATTTTTTTTTTTTTTTTTTTAATGGTAGCTGAACCTGAGGTAACTTTACAGGCTGCCTACGTACCCGTAGTGGGATCAAGCTTTAACGTAGTTCGATTTTTTTTTTTTTTTGTCTAAGTTTTGCCTAGACTATCTTTTTAGATTTTCAGTCTAGCGAACAAGAGTCATTGAACCTTTTACAATTTTGGTTGTATAAGCCAAGAGTGACATGCATTTTAAGCTCATACGTCAAGGAGCGTTGTGGACACTTTAAGCTCGTATCAAGGAGCGTTGTGGACACTTTAGGCTCGTATCGAGGAGCATTGTGGACACTTTAGGCTCGTATCAAGGAGCGTTGTGGACACTTTAGGCTCATATCGAGGAGCATTGTTCTATCATGGATAGTATTGCTTGAGGAACTTGCCGTTGATAGGACCAAGACGAACTCCATCGGGTGTTGAAAGAAGGTAAGCGCCGTTGGTGTAGACTTCTCTCACCACATGCGGTCCATCCCACTTTGGATCAAACTTCTCTCCAGACCGATGTGAAAGAATGATGGGCCTTCGAACTGCAAGTACTAAGTCACCTATTTGGAAGGAGCGAGGTCGAACTTTCTTGTTAAAAGCTCGAGACAAGCGAGCTTGATAACACTCGAGGCGTTGCTGCGCTTCTAACCTCTTTTCGTCCAAAGCTTCGAGTTCAGCAAAACGTAGCTTTGTATTTTCATCACCTGTGAGGCCTTCTTGGATTGCAATCCGTAGTGACGGAATTTGGCGTTCCAATGGAAGTATTGCTTCGACTCCATAGACAAGCGAGTAAGGTGTGGCTTGTGTAGGAGTGCGGTATGAAGTCCGGTATGCCCAAAGTGCTTCACCAATCCGTTCATGCCAATCCTTTTTCGACTTGGAAACAACTTTCTCAAGGAGCTTGCAAAGAGTTTTATTGAAAGCTTCTGCGAGTCCGTTTACTGGCGCATTGTACATTGTAGAGCATCTTTGCTTGATTTCGAACTTCGCACAAAATTGATCCATCAGAGCATTCTTGAATGGTTTCCCGTTATCCGTTACTATATAACGGGGGACCCCATAGCGGAAGACAATATTATTTTTGATGAAGTCTACAACCGTCTCTTTCTTGACTTCTTTGAGAGGGATTGCTTCTGCCCATTTGGAGAAATAGTCTGTCGCAGCAAGAATGTAGAGGTGTTGTTTAGAAGACTTTGGGAGTGGCCCGACAACATCAAGTCCCCAATTGTCAAAGGGCCAAGATGCTACTGTTGGGTGAAGCGGCTCGGGTGGTTGGCGAATGAAGTCTCCATGGATTTGACATGCATGACATCTTTTGGCAAACTCGAGCGAGTCTTTCACCATGGTTGGCCAATAGTATCCCATTCTCTTTAGTCGATCATGCAACTTTGGCCCTGATTGATGAGTACCACAGATACCTGAATGAGCTTCTTCAAGGGCCTCTCTAGCTTCATCATTTCCAAGACATCTCATCAAGATGTCATTGAAGGAGCGACGATACAGCTCATTGTTGAAGTATAGGAATCGGGGCGCACGACGACGAATTTCAGTCTTGTGCTTGAGATCATTCGGCAATTTTCCATGTTGAAGATATTCAACGAGAGATTGTCTCCAGTCTTCAACCTCAATCTCGAATACTTCGATGAAATTTGTTGTTTGTTGAGCGATGTCATGGTGGATCAAGTGAGGGATGACCCATCTCTGACAGACAGGAACCGTCGTCACTTCTTCTTCAAGTACAGCTAAAGTTGCTGCAAGGTTGGCCAAAGCATCAGCTTGTTTATTCTCATTTCTTGACACATGCAACATAGTGATATCTTCGAACTGACTTATGAGCTCAGCAGCATAGAGATAGTAGGGGATTAGATTGGGCTTGAGGATGTCGTACTCTATCAAGAGCTGGTTAATGACAAGCTTTGAGTCTCCATACACATTGAGCTGGTACAACTGCATGTCTCGGGCTAGTTCCAATCCAATTATGAGGGATTGATATTCAGCCACATTGTTTGAACATAACTCTGCCAATGTGAAGGCGAATGGAAGGACTTCATCTTGTGGAGTTACAAAGACGACTCCTGCTCCTGCTGCATTCTTTCTTGCAGCACCATCAAAAAACATCTTCCATGATGGTATTACATCAGTGTAGAAGATCTCTTCATCGGGCAAGTCTTGAGATAATTCCCAATCAGCTGGGATTGGATGATCTGCGAGGAAGTCAGCTACCGCTTGTCCTTTTACTGCCTTCTGAGGGATGTAAACGATCTCAAATTCTGACAGGAGAAGTGCCCATTTGGCGAGCCTTCCCGATAGAACTGGTCTCGTCATTATGTATTTGAGTGGATCGGCGTGAGAGATAAGTCGGACTGTGTGTGACAGCATATAGTGCCTCAACTTCTTTGTAGCGAAGATAAGAGCAAGACATATCTTCTCAATGGGTGAATAGTTCAATTCTGCCCCCACCAGAGTTCGGCTCAGGTAGTAGAGTGCATTTTCTTTGCCATAATGATTTTCTTGTGCCAATAATGCCCCCAATGACTGCTCCTGAGCACTGATGTAAAGAATCAGTGGTTTATTGGGGATAGGCGCTGCTAAAACCGGTGCTTTGAGGAGATACTCTTTGATGCTTTCGAAAGCTTTCTTACAAGCATCATCCCATTTGAACAATGCATCTTTCTTCATCAACTTGTTAAAGGGGTGACACCGCCCTGCTAGGTTTGAGATGAACCTCCGGATGTAAGCGAGACGACCTTGGAGGCCTTTAAGCTCGTGGATATTCTTAGGTTCTGGCATATTGTGGATAGCATCGATTTTAGCTTGGTCAATCTCAATACCGCGATGTCGGACAACAAACCCGAGGAATTTACCTGAAGTGACCCCAAATGCACACTTTAAAGGGTTCATCTTTAATTGGTACCTTCGAAGTCTGATGAAAATGTCACGAAGGTCTTGAAGATGATCCGCTCTCCTTTTTGATTTTACCACCAAGTCATCGACGTAGCATTCAACCTTTGTGTGCAAGACATCATCAAAAATCTTTTGCATAGCACGTTGATAAGTGGCACCAGCATTTTTTAGTCCAAACGGCATCACTTTATAGCAGTAAATTCCCTTTGGTGTACGAAAGGCTGTGAGTTCTTCATCCTTTGGATCCATACGAATTTGGTTATAACCAGATGAACCATCCATAAAGGATAAGACTTCGTGTCCTGTTGTAGCATCGACCATGAGCTCCGTAATTGGCAATGGAAAGTCATCTTTTGGACATGCATTATTCAGGTCGCGAAAATCTACGCATACTCGGATTTGTCCATTCTTCTTCTTGACTGGGACAATATTTGCAATCCAACTTGGATACTTCACTTCTCGGATGAAATCAGCTTCGATCAGCTTGTTGACTTCAGCTTCGATCTGTGGAACCAGTTCAGGCCGATAGCGACGCTGCGCTTGCTTGATGGGGCGAACGCCATGTTTGATAGCTAGGTGATGGATTGCTACTTTAGGATCAAGGTCGGGCATGTCCTTGTAACTCCATGCAAAAACGTCTTTGTATTCTCGCAGTAGCTTGAAGTAATCAGCTTCTTCCTCAGGACTTAAGAGTGCACTGACAAAGATAGGGCGCAGTTCTTCTTCTGTACCAAGGTTTAATTGTTTGAGCTCGTCGACGGTAGCTTGCCCCCCTTCTTCGAAGACTGGAGGAGCACTTTCTAGTTCATCGTTTGAAGATGATGACTCTTCTTCGACAGGCTCTTGGATGGTAATGTGATTGACAGTAGCAACATCTTCGATCTCGCTCATCTCAATTTGATTTGTTTGAGATTGTTTTCCTTGGTTAGTGGAGATGATAATGCGTCGTTTTACCGTCAAAGCATCTGTTGTTGAGACTTCCAAAATTGCTTGTCGTTTCATTTGCGATGGAATTACACTTTGTGGGTCACCAACATCTTTGCGACTGACATGCCTCTTCCCATGTCTACATCGTCTTTTGGACTTGTTCAGAGGAGCAGGTTCGTCTTCTTTTCCTTGTGCTCCCAAGCGGGTGAGTGCAGACTCACGCCATTGGAGAACTTGAGAGTTTAAGGTTGTATCACTTTGTGCTGCTCCTAAACGCTCAAAGACCGAAGTACTTTGTATTGGTGGGGTAAGTCGATCAAAGACAGATGCATAAGCTGAGGGGACTTTGTTTTCACAATCGTTGGCTACTTGCACTGTAATGTGTTGAGTAGAGACTTTCTCCTTTACTGAGATTTTGATTGGTGTTTGAGGTGTAGAACCAACTCCTTGACGATTGATAACGAACTTTTCTCCTTTTCGAACTAGTTGGGCCTGCGCCTTTGTGAGGCCATGGATTTGGTCAAGAGGTTGAAGCTTGCCTAAGCGTATGGGCTCACCTTTTCCATATCCAGCTGCTTCGAAGAGCTTTTCTGTCTTAGCTCCATACCAACCCTCTGAACTTTCTTGGGTTGAGATGTCTTCCTCTTCTTCAAACTTCATTGTAGATGCGACAAATCCTACAATTGGTGGCCTTATAATTGTGGATTTGACGAGCGGTGCTACTGGAAGAACTAACTCATCTTGCAAAGTGTTTAGGTTGGCTTTCGAAAAAGTAGAGTTGGTCTCTTTAGTCATTGCCACAAAAGGAAGTTGTCCCGGCTTTCGACGTAATTGCGGAATGTATTGAAGCACTGAGATTGGATTGGAGATGTTGGTAGAGTTCTTCGTTGATTTGTTTGTTTCCTCTCCTTTTGATACTTTTTGAGCTTTCTCATCCTTTTGGGACTTGGGGGATGAAAGAATTTTAGCTTCTTTTCCTTTGTTGATGTCGAGTCTGCTAGAAGATGGTACCGAAGTTGGAAGTGCTTCCGAGAGGACTTCAGTCTCCGTGTAGAACTTAGCATCAGCAAAGTGTGTTTCAGTCTTCTCAAAAGGTCGACTCTCAGCAACAATCTTTCTCTGCACACCATCCTTGTAATACTTGAAGCATTGATGCCATGTAGATGGAACCACACCCGTCTCGTGTAACCAGGGACGTCCAAGCAGCAGGTGGTATGATGTCTTACAATCAATGACATGGAAGAGTACTTCGGACTCCAAGTCTTCGATTGTGAGCTTTAAGCGGACCATTCCGATGGCTCTCTGCCCCCCTTGGTTAAAGCCTTGGATCACCAGCCTACTTCGACTCAATTGATCTGGAGAGATGCCGACTTTTCTCATCGTGCGGATGGGCATGATATTGACAGCAGACCCACAGTCAAGAAGAATGCGTTGAACTTTGTGTTCTTTAATGGATCCTGTGACATATAACGGCCTGTTATGAGGATGAGAACCAAGTTGTAGGTCTTGGTCATCGAAGGTGATGGTGGCCATGCAAGAGGCACATGTCTCCGACTTCTTTTGAACCCAGTCTTTTTCCTTGTACTTTTCGGGATTAGTCAAGGTTTGAGCGAGGCTGAGCCGAGTCTTTTCTGGTAGTTGTAGGGCCTCAAAAAGACTCAAGTGTATTGATGTCTCTTCAATGTCGGATGCATCATCTTCTCCTTTGGGATGCTCCTCTTCATGAATTGAAGGGGATGATTGGTTGGCAGGTACATCGTTCACTTCTTTTTCCGATGTGTCTGATTCGACTTGGTAACATGCGACAGAGTAGGCCGGCTCTCGTTCCTGTTTTTGGAGAAACCACATTGGTATGAAGTCGCCAAATGTGATTGCCAAAGGAGGAAACTGCTGAAAAATCTCTTCAGGATCAGCATGAGGCACTTTGAATGCTTTTTTCTTCACTACCTTCTTCTTCTTCTTTGACTTGATGCTTGGACGAGTCTTTCTTTTGGTCCGTTTTGCTCTTTGATGAAAAAGAGGTGGTGGATGTTGTACACGTCGTCGCCGTCGTGTAACCAATGTCCAACCATCATCATCGATGAGAGAAGATTCTTCTGTTGACTCTCGTTCAATTTTTGTAGGGAGACATCGTTGTTGCTGTAGTTGCAACAATGGAATTTGCCCTTGACTGGATGCTACCACTGATATTGAATGGGGGATACCAAAGCCAAGAGTTCCGGCTGTGACTTGCTTCAAATTTTGTGGTGGCCATGGTGCTTTTATTGCTTGAGGAGACAACATTGTTACAGATGATGAAGGTGGAATCAAACTGGGGTTGAAAGACCCGAAGGCAACACTCGTCATATTCGAGGCTGCCACATCATTGACGGAGTCAAGTTCAATCTTTCCTTGTCGAGCTAGGTCCATAATCTTCTCTTTGAGGACGAAACATTTTCCAACCGGATGGCTAATCAGTTGGTGGTATCGGCAGTATTTTGGGTCATCAACGCGACCTGCTTCCTCTGGACGTTTAGAGGTTGGCAATTCAATCAACTTTAGACTTAGCAGTTGATCGAGCATGCCAGATACCTCAGAGTCTGGAAAAGGATATTCTTTTGCCTCGAGCTCTTTGAGCGTCATCCTACCTTGCCCTCTTTCTTGAGATGTGCCTGCCTTCGGTGGTTCCTGCTTCTTTTGGCTCGAGATCTTTACCGGCTTGGTGGTAGTAGTGGTGATCATAGCCTCCTTAGTTTTGGAGGGTTTGGATGTGTTCCACTGCTTCTTCTCCGACTTGAAAGAATCGATCGGTCGT
This sequence comes from Tetracentron sinense, assembly GCA_015143295.1. Taxonomy (NCBI): domain Eukaryota; kingdom Viridiplantae; phylum Streptophyta; class Magnoliopsida; order Trochodendrales; family Trochodendraceae; genus Tetracentron; species Tetracentron sinense. The sequence continues at coordinate 35,674,358 of CM026568.1, read as the reverse complement.
GGATCTCCATGTGCGGCTATACTGAGCTCCATGTCATGAGCCCGTGTAGCTAATTCTTCAAAAGAACGAGGCTTAATCCCTTTGAGGATGTAAAGAAGCCCCCAGTGCATCCATTGGATGCACATCTCAATAGCAGATGGTTCAGAAAGACGATCCTTGCAGTTAAGAGCAAGATTTCTCCACTTGTCGATGTAGTCAATAACAGGTTCATCTTTCACTTGTCGTACAGCGGCAAGCTCCACCATGCTTACTGTCCTTCTGGTGCTATAGAAGCGGTTGAGAAACTCTCGCTCCAGTTGATCCCAACTATCAATGGAACCAGACTCTAAATCGGTATATCAGTCGAACGCATTCCCTTTGAGGGAGCGAACGAACTGTTTCACCATGAAGTCTCCGTACGTGCCGGCATTGTTGCAAGTCTCGATAAAGTGAGCAACGTGTTGTTTTGGATTGCCTTTTCCATCGAACTGTTGAAACTTTGGCGGTTGGTATCCTGCCGAGAAGCGCATTTGCTCAATGCGTTGAGAGTATGGCTTGGCATAGACCAAGGAAGATTGTGACACACTCCCGTATTGAGCACAAATGGTATCAGTAATCATTGCTTGTAGCTGTTGGATGGAGAGTGAAGCAATTGATGCTTGGTGACTGTCCCGAATGAGATCTCGCGAGCCGGATGCATTCTGGTTTTGTTCCTCTGCATCACGATTTCCTTGAAGAGTGAACCCTTTGTTTTGTTCTTCCGCTTCACGAGGGCCTCGGAGATTGAACCCGGGAGGATTTGTCGGTCCTTGATTGGATTCATCTGCTTGGTTATTCTGTTCCAAGCGGCTTACCAGGTCTACAATCTGGGCATCTTTATCCTCAACTGCCTTTGTTAAGTTTGCAATTGCGTTAGACATTTGTGCGATCTGCTCTTCAATCGTCGCTGCTTCCATCATCATGACAGACCTGATGGAGGTATGTGTCTCAGAATTTGAATGATTTTGATTCTGCACTTCTTTGGAGGCTCGACCTTGAGAAGGAGAGGTCACAGAGGATGTTGACCCTGCGCTAGACTGTGCATCGGAAGGATGACTGGAGGACATACCCTCAGGCATCCTGGCCCGCGCAGTCTTAGCCATTGCATCGGTTTGGAGACGCGTTGCTTGCGATGTTGAGAGAGGGCCCCAACCAAGTGAGAGGTACCAGACTGCGTCATATGACGTGTTGCTCGCCGATCATCGCTAGTAGCTGGTGTAGAAGAGGTTGTGTTTCTCTTTCCATAGATGGCGGTGGCTGCAACAACAGGTCTCTTGGGGGCCATTGATGCTGCTTAATTGTTTGCTGACTGAAAGATGAGAGGTAGAGAGACTCCCACCGGGCGTGCCAAAAATTTGTCGACACAAAATTTCGTGGACGAAATAATGATGAACAAAATATTTTATTTATTTTCGGTTTGGTACAACTCTCAAGAAATCCTCTGATTAACAATCAGAAATTTCTAAAGTAGAAGATAAGGGCCGAGGCGTGATCTCGATCTTCTTTGAAAGTGTTGATGTAGCTTTTCCTTTCTTCCGGGCTTCGCGCTTAATCGGCTAGAAAGTGATTTTGGAGGAGAACTGGCTTCTTTGCAGCTTTGTCTTCTCCGGAATGATTTGATTTCTTTTCTTTGAAGGCTAGAGAATGCTTCTGAGTTCTCTTCTTTGGCTTCTTCTGAATTTCTCTCTCTGAATTTTTTTGAATTTCCTCTGAATTTCTAAATCTCTAGCTTTGGCTCTTATTTATAGACTTTTAGAGATAAGGATCTCAAAAATCCTACTCCATCTAGTGGTTTAAAGGATTTAAGAGATCCTAATAAGGCTTATCCATTTAGAGATAAGGATTTCAAGAGTCCCACTTTATTTAGTAGTTTAAGGGATTTAAGAGATCTTGATAAGACTTATCCATTTAGAGATAAGGATTTCAAGAGTCCCACTCTATTTAGTAGTTTAAGAGATCTTGATAAGACTTATCCATTTAGAGATAAGGATTTCAAGAGTCCCACTCTATTTAGTAGTTTAAGGGATTTAAGAGATCTTGATAAGGCTTATCCATTTAGAGATAAGGATTTCAAGAGTCCCACTCTATTTAGTAGTTTAAGGGACTTAGGAGGCTTTCATGGGCCCCACCCATCTTCTTGGGTATTGAGTCCACAATCAGGTTTTTTGTATTGACGGATCGACCCACTTATCGAGTGTATGACCCATTTAGATTTGGACTTGAGTTTTGAGTTTATAGGCTTTCTACTTCGTGCCCAGACCCGAGCCGTAAGAGGCTCATGCCTTGTCATTAGGCCCAATTTAAATGTATAGGGCTTTTTAATGATTTTAGGCTTCTTATATAATTTTATCAGAGTGTAAGGACCTTTGCGTAAAATTAATAAATTTTAGGGTTCTACAGACATGTCATACATGAAGCAACACGTGACTAACCATAATGTTGACGTCACCATGACATGGTATAGCATGTACCAAGGAGTGTCGTGCCGTGTCATGGAGTGTCGTGTTCAGGTGTCGGCACGGCAAAATTTAGGAAAACTGAAGTGCCCAGGTAATAAGGTAACACTGATGTATAGTATAGTGTGAAACTTCTAAAGTAATGTCATATGCTTCAGTTTAAGGGCTGTATCACTCAGAGTGCCTTGCTCCTATTAGGGGTATCATATTAATATAAATCTTTTATTGCGAAAAATTTCTGGCGACATCTGTTTTTTTTACTTTTGTGTGTACTTATAGAGAATGCATTATCTGCAACAGCTGTTACTTCTAATTGTAGTTATTTATGCAATGTTGCAACCTCCCTGTTATTGTTGAAGTACCAAACAGTTCAATTGGTTATATTGCAAAGGGTGATTAAGGTTCTATATGGTTTTCTGTTGAATTCCATGTTTTCCACCCAGATTGATATATGGGAAGAGAGAAAAGTCTTTGGTTCTCGTGGGCAAATTCTCAAGGAAGAGCTTGTGGGAAGGAGCCAGCAGAATATTAATAGAAATGGGAAAAGTTCGGGCTTCAAACTAGTGAGAAACTTTATTTCTGTGTGCTGATGTGCATGCTTGTGTGGCTCTTGCATCTTTATGTGTTCTTAAGTGCTTTAAGTTTCAAGGATTTTAATTCTTTTTCTATTATCTTGTCATTTACCAGAAACAGTCTGTCGGTGATACACTGGAAAAGATCATTTCGAGTTTTGAAGTTGTGTATGGTGGTACAGTGGATGAAGATGATCTATTAAGTAGGTGCCGGGTTGCTATTAGTTGCATTGAGAAAGCAGACAAGGAAATTGGTGGTGATTATAGCTCTGGTACTGCCTAAACGGGTGCATTTTAATTGCCTTCATTAAAACCGTAGATTATGCTTTATTGGAAGTTTTGAAGTTCATCATGACGTTTTTCGAGCTTGCAAACTGTGCATTTAATGTCAAAATACTTCTTATTTTTTCCTATTGTTTAAATATCCGATTGCATTATGTCATTTATATCCTTATTTATTATGGTTTTGCTTGTACATCTCATGTGAATATATTAGAATATATAATGAACTCAACAGTGCCTATTGTTATCCTTATTTATCCATTGTTTGATATGAGAGTATTTGAGTAGCGCCACTGAAAATTAGATGTGTAGAAGTTACTTGCAGTCCATGCAGAAGTTCTTAAGGTAGTATTTTGATCAAGAATAAGAATTGCAGGTTTCATTATACTGGAGAATGTCTGTCAAGATTATTGGCATCAAATAAAAAAAAAGGCAAAGTAAAGCCATTTGTGTTCCTCAAAATGTGATTTTATAACCTGAGATTTCTAATGGTATTAGAGCAAGTTGACCTTGGGTTCTAAATCAAAGTATTGCCTCCATTCAGATTTCATAGATAGTTAGTTGAGCAGATGATAATCTGCATTTTGGAAGAAAAAATAGCCAGCATTTTCCTTTCATGAATTGTAGTCATTTTGGTAATAAAGTTGTCTGTTTATTTTTCTAAAAAAAATAGTGAACAATGAACAACTTTTTTGTCAATGATTAATTCGTGAATTATTCACGTCCTTTTTGAAAAATTCACAGCCTATGTGAACCAAACTCATTATTCATTTTGTTTGAAAAAGTCGTTAATAAATATCTAAGATATGAAAAATATTTATGCTTTTCATACTGTGTAGTTTTAGTCTTATTTCCTGGCTTTTCCGTATTTTGCTGGGGTTTTTTCGATTTTTCTAGCCAAATAATTCTCGAACTCGGACATGGTCACTAGGGTTGTTTGTGGTCCCGACATCCTGACATCCTAGTTACATCATGTTGCTAGGAGCAGGGGTTCTTCATTTTGAATTTTGAAGCACATGATTTTGGAGAAATTTCAAGGTTTCACTCTCAATTGAGTAGCCTAGGGCAGTTATGAGTGAATCAAAATTTAAATAAATTCGGATATGGCTTTTAGGGCTTCTAAAATAATAACAGGGATTTTCAAGTTGACAATTATAAACTTTAAAGAAGAATCTTTGGCTCAATAAGCCCTAAAGAATAAAGATGAATCTTAGGTTTGTGAAATGTTATAATTTTCTTTTCTTTTTTTGATTGAAAAATATTATAATTTTCAAGGAATGAAATGATAAACCCTGAAGAATGAATTCGAATCTAAGAAGCAGTCCCTAATATAGAAAGTTGAATTTGATTGTAATAACGACCCCAAATAAGATATCTAGGAATATAATGCAAATTCAACAGATTCTCCAATAGAAATATGAAATGTTCTCAATAGATGAATACTAGAAGAATTGTAGGGATCTGAAATTAATAATGATAAAGATATGGTTTTGGTTAGCTAGAGTTTTAGAATATTCAAAAAGATCAGATAGGTGATTTCTCGATAACCCAAAATAATAGAAAATCATTAGTTCTTCGACTATGATGATCCAAATAATGGTGAAAGAACAAAGTATGAAACATAGGGAAGCTACGTATAGGGTGGGATGCTCGCTTCCATCGTAGTTGTAGGGAAGCTATGTATAGGGTGGGAATTTAGGGGTGTAATCGACCTGAGCCGAGTAGTGGTGTGGTCAAGCTCGGCTCGTAACTCCATTCATATGTTTAAGCTCGGCTCGAACTTGATTCGAGCTTTAAAATTTAGTTCAAGCTCAGCTCGTTAAATATAAGACAAGCTCGACTCGGCTCGGGTTAAAGGGCTTCATGTTTAGTTGCAACTGGTTTAGTGCCTTTCACTTTTTTTTTATAGCCAAAGCATCCTCAAGTGATTCCATATCTATCTGATGTGGGACTATCTTCCAGGCAAGGGAACACACTAATATTCACGTCACAACACACTTCAATAAAAACACACACACACACACTTCACACTTTAGTCCCACATCGGTTGTTTACAAAAAAGGGTGAGAAGTTTGCCCTATAAAAACGTATGAGAGCCCTTTAATGAATTACCTTTTAAGTAGTCGTTTTCACTATATTTACCACTTGTGCCATTTAGAAAATTTCCCTTTAAAATTAACCTTTTATTCTCAAATACTTACTTTAAATGCCATTGAAGAGGTAACATGAATTCATCAGAGCCGAGCTTTTATTGAGCCGATTGGGGGTGTGGTCAAGCTCGGCTCGTTAACTAAACGAACATAAAAATAGCTTGGCTCATTTACTAAATAAATGAACGAGCTTTTAATGAGCCGAGCTCGAGCTGTTCACAACCATCCTGGTTCGATATTTACCTAGCTCGCTTCCATCATGAACCATTTAATGGTTAAAGAGGGTTATGTATGTGGGATGTGATAAATCCGAGTCTACAGCTTAGGGTGTAGAACGAAACCGAAGGAAGTATCATTGATTGGAACCTAAGGCGCGTAGTTCTCCACACATCTCATATAAGACAAAATATTAAGGTATGGAGTGAGATGCCTATATCTCATTTCTCGTTTCTTAAGGTTTTGTTTAGCCTCGCTCTTCTTGCTTTTGCTTCGTTTCTTGTTTTTGCTTCTCGCACTGGTAACTATTATGAAATACATTGCTGAATTAATGAAACAATATTGGATGAGTTTGCGCCCTTGAATAAATATTTGTGTTCTCTTTGGCATAATGATGAAACACTCAATACTAGATTCAGCACTTGCAAGCTAAGAACGGAAAAATCTGCTGGAATTTCAGTCAAATAATCAAATATTTACTTTAAGAAGAGTAAACACACATTTATAGGGAAAGGGGACTTAACCCTAACACTCTTTAAATTGGACATATGGTTTGTAGCTTAAACATCTGTAGCTGAAAGGTCTGTAGTTGAACTTTTAACTGTCTAATTAAAGACTGTTTGGTAACACGGGCCTGAATTTGAAATATGTTCAAAAGCTCATTTGGTGAATGACTAGAAATGGGGCTGACAATTTCCATCTCGACCCATCAACTCTCACAAAACTGCTTGATTGTTTACACGGATTATGGTTATGGTTTTGAACCCTTAGGTCGGGTTTGGGTCCCAAGGGCCAAAACACTTATATAATTGGATTGGGTTCGAATTAGCTACCTGGACACAATGGATCATAGTACCTAGTTAATATATTATTTAATATATTTACAAACATTTAAATACCCTTTTAATTTTAAATATTATCATTATTTCAACTATAATCAATTAATATTTTCTTATATAAATATGATGTATTAAATAAATAATTCTTATAATAATGTATATAATAATTATGTACATATATTATTGTACATAATATATTTATTAAATATTAATATGCTTAAATCAGTGTTATAAATGTGAAGGCGTGGAGTTGGGACCTCAATATGCATGAAGCGTGAGGCTTAAGCCTCAAAAGAAAGCCTTACGCTACCTTATTCTCACAAAAACATAAAAAATAAATAAAAATATTACAAAAAAATTAATTAAAGGTAATACATGTGTGTGCACACACATACAATTTTATATAAATTATTTGGCTATAAAAACTAAATTTAAGAGAGGCAAACAATGCTAAAATTGAGATTTACTTTTTTGTTCACATACACATTGAAAGACATAAATGTTCAATCATGTGGTTGATTTTTTATTCCAACAAATAATTACAAAGTAGTCACCAACTACATATGTTAGACAATGGCTCCAAATCCTTGCAATGTCCACTAACTACTATGGAAATTAGAGTGAAATATACTCAACAAGATTTTAAAAAGCCAAAATACGTTAGGCATAGTAAATTAAGTTTTAATGTAGACTAATAACAAAATAAAAAAAAGAAAATTCAATATTTTTTTTCGATAAAGAAATTATGAGGCACACACCTTATAGTTTAATGTTTAAGTCTTAGTTACTAGTTTTGATTAATTTATGAGGCACATGCCTTTAAAATATATTTAATGTTTGGCTAGAACCAATTTTTCATTAATATTAATATATGAGGGATATGCCTAAGACATAAAGCGAGCCTTACGATTTGAGGCGTTAGTCTCATGAGATTTAAGTCTCTTGGTTAAGCCTCAAGGCGTTTTTTTAATCCTTGCCTCAGGGCGAGCCTGGAGGCGTAAGCCTCTTAAGCCTTTTAAAAAACTCATTTAAATATTTAATAATTAATGAGTTATTAAATATTTAATTATTATTTATCTATTTCACACGAGTTAGGCTGGCAAGAAACTGACCCGACTCGAACACAACCCAATCTGACCCTTTTGCCATTCCTAGTGGAGAATAAACAATTTTAAAGCCAGATGGGTATTTTTGAGATTTTAAAATGTTTGTAAGGGTAAAATTATCAAACTTTAATTAAAAATTTAATGCACGTGATCAAGGTTATGAATGTCGATATCACGGGGTATGACAAACATTAGAAAAAAGATATATTGCGGGATATATTGTTTTGCTAAGAATATATCGCACGCTGAGGGAAAAATTAGGAAGGTTATGAATGTCGATATCGCGGGGTATGACGCACATTAGAAAAAAGATATATTGTGGGATATATTGTTTTGCTAAGAATATATCGCACGCTGAGGGAAAAATTAGGAAAATGGAGAAAGATGTGAAATTTTTAGTGGAACTTCATAAAATAATAAAATAAAGGTTAATACACATTTGAGAATTAAAATACACATTTGAGAATTAAAAAAAATGTACATAAGAGATGCAATGTGAATGGAGCAAAGATGTGCGCTAACGACAATTTATAATATTGATATATTATATAAAATCTTTCATTTATCCCTCTAACAATCATAACAATAAAAATACACAATCAGAGTTGGATACATAATACATGCATGATTTAACCCACCCAAGAACTACAATTAGAGCCACATGAAGTTAAGCTAAAAAAATTGAAAATTTTGAGTTTCTCCCAATTTGCATTCTTTAAAGTGAGAAATTTAAAATTTGACTTTAGAAATTTAGTGTAAATGCATTTGTACTAATTTAGGACTAATGAGTAATGACACTAATTATGCAAAACCCCATTCAAATTTGAAGAAAATTACCTTTTAGGAAGATTTCACCTAAGGTGGTGCAAATGGGGTGCCCTTTGATTCTGAATGTCAAATGTAGGTAAATGTGGGTACCAAAGTGAGTGATTTCATAAGAAAATAAAAAAAAACATCAAGCTCCTTCAAAATCTTTCATCTTTGGTCGATATTTCCTCATTTTATAGACTAAGGGGCGAAATATCCCTAACTTATAAAAGATATATGAGCAATATCAGTGATATTTAGGAATATTTTGTAAAAAAAATACTGTGAGATATTTCGCACCATTGCGATATTGAAAGATATTTGGGATATATCAGAAATATCGGGGATATTTCAAACCATGCATGTGATAAATAGAAAGTGCTTAGTGCAAAAGCTCAATATGTTGGTGCCTCCCCTATGTTTTTTGAATCTTTACCGTGCAGTTGAGTCAATTGGACTAGGTGGGTTCATATGGGGCCCACATCAAAAATCTCATATTTTAAGATTTTTCTTCTCTTGGGAATTTGGATTCTTGCAAGATGTGAATATGGCTTCATCTTCTCCTGTTGCTTCTTTTGGATTCACTCGGAAGTTGACTTGGAGGCCAAGCCCAATAGATATGGGTTTGTTGGCATGTGGTGTCATGGTTTTCCAAGGTCCTACCAGCTCGGACCTTTTTTTTTGGTAATGGAGGGTGTCCCAAACCCTTCGAGGCAAGGACTAGTCCCTTTTGGTGTCCGCACCGACCCATTCAAAATTTTCCCTATGGATCCTGCTTTTGAATGATCAAGACATTGCCATAGATTTGATTCATTTCTCTTCTTGGCTAATGTTCGCTCCTGCATTATTAGCGCATGAAGAAGCCATTGGCAAATTCCTGAAATATCTAATACTGTAAAGGAATGTTTGAAACCCCAACATCTAAAATATTTAGAGAAATCTCTCTTTTTTCTCAGCTATTTTACAGATGTAAAAGACTTATTGATCTCCATCATGTAACTTGCTTTAATCTTGTCATCCTTGATGAACAGGGCAACTCAATGGATCTGGATTTGTGGAGGAGTTGCAAGGTCAATACGGGATACTGAGAGAATGCATTGAACAACTGAGAGCAGCTGAATCATCAAGATCAAGTCTTGTTTCTCGTTTAAGAGAGGCTCTTCAGGAGCAGGTTGGTTGGCCAGCAGATTCCATAATTTACAAAGAATAGTATGAGAAATGTGATCTTGTTCCATTTTATGCATAGTTTTCTTTTGTTTGATAGAGAACTAACTGCATTCCATTATCAGGAACTCAAGCTGGATCAAGTCCGTAATCAACTTCAGGTATTGTTCAACACGCATATCAACCTTAGTCTCGTTTGGCTTTTAAGTTTTTTAGAGCTATGTTCAACATGTAGACATCCGATGTAGTATCTTTTTCCCTTGTATTGGCAGTATCTCATGGTTTTTATTTCACAACCAAGCAAAGATCATTTAACTGATCCTGGTCTGCTTATGGGCATCAAAGCCGCGTCTAAATAATAGAAATTCAATTAATTCTTGATTTTTGATTAAATTTCCTGTCAGCACTTTCGTCGTAGAACACTTTTCCAGGAATAAGAGGCTTCGATATAATAGCTATCACTCCATCTGCTTTAGAGCTTCGCCTGGCTATAACATTTTGCATCCTACTCATTTCCAAACTTCCCTTCAGCTTAGGTCAATAACCAGAAGTTGATAATCTATTTATGCCCAAACCGACCTTGTCACTGCCAAAATAGTCTAATACCTGGATCTCCACTCTTTTCATATTAGATGCCTCTACCTGCAAGGAACTTGCGATATACAAGGTAATATAATAACATGAAAATTTAGAATTGTCAAAGCATGCATATAGTGTCTCATAATACAAACTGCCTGGGAAATATTCCAGCAGAGTGATCTTGATATGGATCAACTTCCTCCACCTCTGACATCAGTAAGGATAGGATTTAATCTAAATCTTTGTTGAGTGCATTGAACCATGTTTTGCTTCATGGGACAAAATATCGGTTAATTTTCCTGTCTCTTTGGAAGTCATGGTTCGAGAATGTGCCGCTGTGAAATATGTATCATCTTTGGACCTAAGAACCTCAACACCACTAAGTCCTTAATATCTACATCTGGCCTCAGTACCTCCTGATGTTATGAACTTTATTTCTTATTTAATGAGCATGATATTATATATGACTTGATGTAGGGAACCAATCCCATCTTTTGCTTCCTGAACATTTTATTATCAACACTGCACGGGTGCCAACGGGTTGGTCCGGCCCGGCTTGGCCTGTATTGAGCCCGGTTCTAACTCGTTTATCTAGCCTGCTAAATAATCAGGTCGGGGCTGGGCCTGCCTGTTTAGATAATAGGGCTGGGCTTGGGCCAGGTTCTCTAATTCCGTTGGGCCTGTCTCCACTCGACTTTGATACTTTTTCTCTGCAAAACCCTGTGAAATAATGCTTTCTTCTCATCGAGTTCTACAACATATGGAGTGCTGATTAACGAACTAAGTTGCTTGTGAACAACTCGAGCTCAGCTCGTTGTAAACTTGATCAAGCTCATTTATTTAATAAACAAGCCGAGCATGAGCATGATTTTCAAACTCAATTGATTAACAAGCCGAGCCCAAGCATGCATGTGCTTAGCTCATTAAAAGCTTGACTCGATTAAATATTATAGATACAATATTCAATTAATGAGTTAAGTAGTTATTAGGCATGTTAAGTATATAACATAAGACCAATACAAATAAACGAAACTCACATGCACGCATACACACACTCTCTCTCTCTATATATATAAAAGATTAATTTTGGTCCATCGATTTAAAAGAGAATCAATCTCAACCTATTATCTTAAAAGTATAAAGTAAACCTAACTTTGGAATTTGCTTAGATATGGCTCGGGTTTTTGGGGAGAGAAGACAAATTACAAAACTCTGATTACAGGTCTCTCTCTCACTCTCTCTTGCCTTATTCCTCAATCCTTCCCCCTTTCTCTCTATTACAGATTTACAGGTCTCTTTTCTCTCTCTCATTCTCATCCTCAATCCTTCCCTCGCTCTTTCTCTATTGCAGGTCTCTCTTTCTCTCTCTCCCCTCTTCCTTAATCCTTTCATCTCTCTCCTCTCTCTAGCATGGGCTATTGAGCATTTTAAAGAAGAAGAGATCATTGAAAGCCGTCGACCCTCTATGGTGAGAGAGGGGAAGAGCAAAGTGAGCGAGTTACAACAATTTGGAGATGATTGAGAGTCTCATTCCTATTGTTTTAGTTGTTGATTCGGGATCTTTTCTTCTATATATTTTACTCAGCATCTCTTCCATTCTTTAAAAGTTTTTTTTTTTTTTTTTTTTTTTTTGGGGGGGGGGGGGGTTTTGCCAAACATTACAAATGTTCTCTTGAAACAGTTGCAGGGAACAAATGATTAAGCTTGGGTTGAGCTCGGGAATTCCGAGTAAATAAACCGAACCGAGTCAAGCTCAAGGCGATTTTCGTAAGCTGAGTACGAACAAGGATGACTAAGCTCGAGCCGAGCTTGAACACCTATATAATTTGGTGAACCGAGCCTCAACATCTCACTACTTAGCTCGGCTTGGCATCGCCCCTAAATATCCGCCATCCCATCGTTGCTATGCACAAACTTACCCATATATTATTTAGTATTTAGCATTTCAACAGGAGTGGTCTGAGTAGTGAGTACTATACATTCGGGAGATTAGGCCACCAATGCTGCCTTACTTTTACCAATGATACCACTTACTTATGTGTTGATGTGTATAACCATTAGCATCTCATAGTATATATCAGTTAGTTAGCTCCTTCACTCTTGGTCATGGTTTTAAAAAACGTCGAAACCGTTATGTAAAGCCCGTTACGTAAAGGTTTCGGTGACCTCCGATACCCGATACCGTACCTTTACCCGTTTATCCCGAAACAAAACCGTAACGCCCGAAACCGTTACGTAACGGGCGTTATGCCCGATACGTAAAGGTTTCGGTCGTAGGACTGGGTTCCGAAAATCCCTAAACTCATTCTAAAACCTCATCTTTGCTTCCTCCCTTCTTTTCTACTTGTTCTTAGTATCTTTTTTTCCCTAAAATCCTTTTGTTTTTTTTGTTAATTAACAACTTGATTTGGGGTTTAATTCATAGATTTGAAGGAATCCAAGGCATGTTCTTTATTCGAGTATGTTTCAACCCTCGACCCATCTAATTTCCTTATTTCTAAATTTTGAGCTTCATATTGGCTTTAAAAGTATCTTGTTACTTATTTATTATATGTTTTTTTTTGTTTTTTTTCGATTTATCAAAAAAGAAAAAAATAAGTAAAGGCCGAAACCATTAAGTAAAGGTTTCGGTTGTGTCCGTTACGGTATCCGAAACCCTTTTTTTAAACCTTGCTCTTGGTGCTCAATTAGGATGGATTTCCAAGTCCTTAAAGGGGAGGGCTTGATCCTTACTCTCCTTTAGTGCTCCCTCCATCTTTTTGGGTCCTCATAACATGTTACACTCTTCTTATTGTTGATGTTTTTCATCTCTCTTTGGTTCATTATCTTTTTGAACTCTTTCTTTTCTGTTGTTATTTCCTTTTATGCACTCACTATATTTAATATATCAGTTACCAATAAAAATAACCATCAGCATCCCATAGTGCATTTTCTTGCTGATAAATTCACAAGCTACATGATTATAATTCTTTCTATATATATACACACACACACACAAAAGCTATATGGTTTTATTTTTAGTGGATTACATTTCTTTTAATGTCGCGTTTTTACATTCTAGATGAGTTACTGATTCCATTTATGTCTAAAGAATGGAAAGAGGAAATAAATGGGACAAATAACTTCTAGGAATATGTCAAAGACTAACATAATAATGGTGAATAGTAGGATCGGGAGTAATAGATGAGAATTTTCCTATTCCAACAATAGATTATCAAATTATAACCATCAACAGTAGATAATCAGCAATTAATAAAGGAACAATCCATAATTGATTATAGTATTGCCTAGAGGACAGATGGATCATGGAGGTTTGGTGTCCCCATTAAATGAGTGAACAATTGATTTTTTTGTTGCTTCGGAGGAGGGAGGGTTATGATGTGCACAAGTACAACTACTTACTCCTAGTGTTTCCCAATATCTCATTTTTCTCCTATTCATCAATCCTTGGCATGAACACTACTCAAACTCTGTCAAACAACTGAAGGCACTAGACAATGTTGAAATTTCAGTTCTGACTCCTGACTACATCCCTCAAAAGGACACACTTGATATTGTTTAACCTTTGTTTATGTCATTTTTGTAATTCTATGCATGTTCTTGTAGTTTGCTTTCTATGCTGTAGTGCCTTTCGATCATGTGCAAGTGTTAGTTCATACTGCATAATGCATATGGGGTCACTGAGGTAATTAGATTTGTTGAGGTGATTACAAGGTAATAGTTATACTGTTGTTAGTCTAGGGCTATATTTTATAATTGTTGTCATACAGACACTAACGTAGATTGAAACCAGTGTAGTCAAAGCGTCCAAGCGACGCCTAGGCGGGGTTCCCTAGGTGAGGCGAGGCGATGCCTAGGCGTTGGTTTGGCGATGCCTAGGCGATCAAAATTTATTTATTTTGTTTATATTATATAAGATTTAATGAGTGTCCACCTAGATCATGACCTAGGCGATAGGAGTCTTGGCTAGGTGAGGCGGTAGCCTAGGCGACATTTTGACTACAATGATTGAAACGTGAAATAGAAACAAGAGATCACCGTCTCCTTCCAAGAACCAACCTTGAATCCACAAGGTAAACAAGAATAGTCTCTAAAGAATATGAAATTCAGTATTCACCAAAAATTGATAGACTTCTCTAAGCGGTAGTTTAAATACTTTCACAGCCCTAATTTTCCCATTTATAGTAAAAATAAGCTAAAATAGTAAAAAAAACACGAAAAATCCCAAAACTCGTATTGTAACCTTAAATTGATAATTTTAAGGTCTTTTAAAACAAAATGGACTCAAAAATTCTAAAAATACGTTAAATAGAAACTTACTAGAAATAGAAAGTTTTTCTTAAAAATGTGGTTTGATCCCCAACACGCTTTTTTGGGCTTGAAAACCGGCAATGAACTCCTGTTTATTGCCATATCGACGGTCTTGTCGATATGCACATTTTGAGTACTCTTACGTGGTGATATTAGGATCATAACTTATAAATGTTTGAAGTTGGTGCTAGGTTTTTCGACTTAATTTCCTTTGATCTCAACGTTCCAAAAATTGCTCGAGTACCTGTTCAACTGATTTACATCACATACCTAGTGATGTCAAAATATCCTTTGATTTTATATTTTATAAAAAAAAAACTGTATAACAGAATTACCTTTTACTCATAGTAACAAAATTCTTTGAATTTTTAAAAATTCATGAATTATTTGCGAATTTTAGGTTTGCCGAATAATTTGTCGAATTATTCTTGAATTATATAAATTATTCACGAATTTCACAATAATTCGTTTAGTTTCAACAAAGTAAATTACTTATTTTGTGTATTGTCTAATCAAATTATTAGCTATCTTTTTATAATAATTATTTTTTTCTAATTTTTTTCGAACTTGACCATTGCCGAATTATTCTTGAACCCCGACTTTGTCACTATGTTTTTTTTATCTATATCCAAAAAATAGGACAAATCTTTTTAATTCTTCAATAATTTTGCGAAGTCATTTACTTTGGGCACCTTTTCTTGTGGCAAAAGTAACACAAATTCTTTTCGAAGAGAAGGTGGAAAAGTTAAGTGGGAACTAGGCCAATGAGGCTTATGACAACAATTTAGAAAGAATTGCTTCTCTTACTCCAAGTTGGCTTTTGCTTTTATTAGGTGCCTTGTTAGGTTAACAACATAATCACAATTTTTATGTGATTTTCTTTAAATTATATCTGCAACAATTAGCAATATTTGCTTGAGTTTCATCTCCGGGCTTAGAGCTGTAGATGCTCATATTTTGAGGACTTGGACCTCATGGAACTGTTGGACATCCTATGCTGTGAGGCATAGTGGTTATTGAAAGTGTTGGACTCGATGCAAGGTTAATTTGATCTTTGTCAGTTCTGTTGTTCTGGCTTTGCTGGATCAAATGAGGTCTTGTTCATGGGTAAGAGATTGTTTTGAGAAGTCATTCAGTGAGCTTTTGGGCAATTTCATACTCAGTTGTTTTCGATGTCTTTTGGTAGGAACTTGAGGATGTGAGTGTTAGGTGGGATTTACCATAGTGTATAGTGGGAGACTTCAACTGTGTTCTCTTTGCCTCAGAAAGGAAAGGGGGTATCTCAACAACTAGGATTTTGCAGATTATGGGAGATTTTATAGATATGCATGATTTGATGGATTATCCTTTGAAAGGAAGGCAATAATATACGTGGTCGGGAGCTCAGAGTCCCTTAGAGGCAAGCAAAATTGATAGATTTTTACTTAGCATGAGGTGGGAAAAGCACTTCATTGATGTCACTCAATCAACCTTGACTAGGTCCATGTCTGATCATTTTCCAATTTTGTTAGCATCAGGATGCTTCTTTTTTTTTCCAGATTTGAATGGTGGAAAAGTTTTGGAATACACATAAATTTTGGGGGTTAGCAAGCACGATCTTTGGCCTCAAGTTAAAAGCCTTAAAGCAAGCCTTAAGGTGTGGAGCAGGAAAGTGTTTGTGGATATGAATGTTAAAAGGGCTAAGCTTTTGCAAGAAATAGATGAGATTGACACTAAAGAGGATAGGGGGCCAGTTTTGTAGGAGGAGATATCTACATGGGAGGCTAATATATTGAATTTCAAACAAGTGTTGAGATTGGAGGAGATAAATTAGAGCAGAAGGCGAGGGTTAGGTGGCTCAAGGAGGGGAATCGTAATACGGAGTTTTTCCATTAGGTGGCAAATTATTGTCGTAAGAACTGTACCAACAAAATCAGGGTAATGTAGAGTGGAAGGAGAATGAGAGGAAGATTAAGGAGAGTGTTGTCTCATTCTACAAAGAGTTGTATCTGGAGTAGCAGACTTGGAGGCCGAAATTGGATGGCTTAGACTTTGATGACTTGTTAGAAGCGTAGAGAGAGAATCTAGAGAAGCCTTTTAAGGTGGCTGAAGTGCTATGGGTTGGTGTAGTTGGCTAGCGTCCTAGGTTTGCTCTCTATGGTTGTGTGTTCAACTCCCACTCCTCGACTTACCCTGGTGTCCGTAGGGAAAATTACAAGTTGGCCGGTGTGGGCACCCAAAGGGATTAGCCCTTGCCTTGAAGGGTTTGTGACACCCTCTATTACATTAAAAAAAAAAAAAAAGTTATAAAGCTCCTGGACCTAATGGTTTCTCTCTAGAATTCTATAATCACTGTTGAGACATTGTGGGAAAGGATTTCATGGCAGTGATGCAGGAGCTATCTGCCAAACATCGATTTGATAAAACCCAGAGCTCAAGAATTAAGGGATTTTCAGCCGATCAATCTAGTAGGAAGCGTTTACAAAATCATTAAAAAATTCTTAGCAGCCAGACTTAAGGGTGTCATGGATTTATTGATCTCCCCTTACTAGTGCGTTTGTAGGGGGTAGACATATTTTGGATGAGGTCTTGATAGCAAATGAATGCATTGATGCCTGAGTTAGATCTAAAACCCCTAGGATTTTGTGTAGCCTAGATTTAGAGAAAGCTTATGATTATGTGTGTTCGGAGTTGGGACTCCCTAGACTATATGTTATTCAGAATAGGATTTGGGGTGAAGTGGAGGGAGGGATTTGGGGTGAAGTGGAAGGAGTCGATGAAAGCATTGCTACATGGATGCCTCATTTTCAATTTTGTTCAGTGGTAGTCCCGGAGGTTACTTTAAGAGCTCTCAGGGGCTAAGATAAGGGTATCCTTGTTCTCAATTTTAGTTTACCTTGGTCTCAGCATAGTAACAAAGTTTGGATTCGGGAATTATTCGGCAGAGGTTAAGTTCGAAAAAAAGGGAAAAAATCAGCAAATTCGGGATAAGTTTGAAAAATAAAAGTTGATAATTATAAAAAATAAGAACGTGATATCAACTAATCCATCTACCAATCTGGATGTATTGACCTCTCTTACTATGTTAGACATTTATCCCAATTCTTAAAGAACAAAAAAACATTATGTAAACTCGCAAACTCAAGAAAAAATAATTTAAAAGAAAAGAATCATCTAGATTACATGTTTGTATATGCAAATCAGATTATATAAGCAATTCAAAACTGTATAGAAACGAGATAAATAATAATCTTAATAGATAAAATCAGAAAAGCAATATATGAGTGTATTTGTTTGGCATAACATAGTAATATAGCAAAATATATAAATAGCTTAGAATAAATAACACAAATCATATTTTCTCTCAGTTCGGTCGAAATTTAATAGACTAACCAACGTGCAAAATCATCTTTTTTTTTCTCTCAATTGGAGATTTCTCAGTGTGAAATAAGTCTCAAGTTCTTTGTAATAATTTTATTGCTAATAGAAAGTCCATTTTACCCTCAATCCTATTTTAGAATTCCGAATAAGTATGAACAAATAATTTGTGAGAAATCTTCCTTGAGTTCGGCATAAGTTCGGAATAATTCGTTCGTTCGAAAATTATTTGTTAGTTCGGGAAAGAGAAGTCTTTTTAAATGTTACCCCTTTAAAAATGAATTGTTCAGATACAATTCGGGAATTATTGGAGAACTTTTGTTACTATGGGTCTCGGAGGTGCTGAGCCAAATGATCTCTAGAGTGGAAGAGAAAAGTGTTTGAAGGGTTTGGTGGGGGGCAAGAGGACTTGGTCATTTCTCACCTCTAGTTTGCAGAGTTACTTTATTAATGTGTGACCCTTAGTGCAGTTAGGTGGTTCATCTTCGTTGTGTTTTTGATGCTTTGAAGTGGTGTCGGGTCTGGAAGTTAATTTGGCCAAGAGCAAAATTATAGGAGTGGGAGGTGCCAAATATTGAATAGCTAGCAACCCGCCTCGAGTGTTGGACAAGCACCCTCCCTTTGGAATATCTAGGCATACCCTTTTGAGCAAGGTATAAATCAAAAGTGATTGATAGGTTCTCTAAGAGGCAAGTAGGTTGGAAATCCTCTTTCCTCTCCAAGGTGGCAAACTAACCTTAGTCAAGAGAACCCTGAGCAGTTAACACACCTTCTTTCTGTCTATGCTAACTATTCCATGTCTGATTGCCCATAGACTAGGGAGGATGCAGAGGGAAGTTGAAAGGAAGAAGTATCCGTTAGTGTCTTGGGATCATGTGTCTTTCGCAGAAGGTGGGTGGTTAAACATGAAACCTCTGGTGGAGGTGAACAACGCTCTGTTAAGTAAATGACTTTGGAGATTTGTAGCTAAGTTTGGGTTGAAATTGTGCTAGGAGACGAGAGAGGTGAAAGGGTCTCATAGGCTAGGGTTGTGGAAAGGAATTTTGAGATGGTCTTTGGTGTTTTTGGAGAATCTTAGGTTTGTGGCGGGGAGTGGGAAAGAAGTTAGGTTTTGGGAGGACCCCTGGTGCGGCCAATCTAATTTGAAAGATGATTCTAGGAACCTCTTTTTCTTAGTCATAGATCAGTTAACTTCAGCGGTGGATTATTTGGATAGGGTAGCGGCTAAGAAGGTGTGGTTCCCAAAGTTTAGGATACGGCTCAACGATTGGGAGGTAGAAGACTTGGTTAGGTTATTGGGTTGCCTAGATGGCTCACTACCGGGCTGTTTTGGTAGGGATTCTAGGGTATGGTCCAAGATTAGCAGTAGCCAATTTTCTTCTATTTCCTCACAGGTCTGTTTGGAATAGGTGGGTTCCGTCTAAGATATCATTCTTCCTTTGGACTGTGGCATTAGATAAGATTCTCACAACCAGTCACTTGAAAAGTAGAGGGTGAAGGCTAGCAAACTATTGCTTTCTACATCTCCAAGCAAATGAATTGGTAACCACTTGTTGTTGCATTTCCCTTTTGCTCGTAGTATTTGAGGATTCTTTCCTTTCTCGATTGGGAGTTCCTTGGGTCTTTCCCTTATCCCTTTGGGACTTCTTATCTTGTTGGCCATCGGTGTGTTTGGACAACTCGGGTGAGGTGATTTGGTCCTTCCTTTTTGGGAGTCGTAGCTTGGTGTATTTGGAAGGAGAGGAACTCGAGAGTTTTTTATGATCTCTCCCTGTCTCAACCCCTTCTTTGGATTTGTATCCATCATCTTATTTTGGCCTTTTTCCCGGTTCATGAAGAGTTTGAGGACGTAGGGGACCTTCCTCTGTGGTTTTAAGTCTTTCTCCTTTGGTAGCTTTGGAGTTTTTGTTTTCTCCTTTTCTTATTTTCTTATTCTGGGTCTATTTTGTTTTTCCTTTTCGAGTTCACCTCCTTGTGAACTCTTTTTTTTGGTATTTGCTATCCATTTGATCTTTAATGCAATAGAGGAGCAAAGCAAGGGGTCTGCTTTTTTCTTTGGGTGGGCCGGACTCCATTCCTTGCAGGAATACTGGCCCCGGATCGCTCTTCCTGGAAAGGTAGGGCCTTACTCCTTTCATTGAAGGAAAGGTGACCCTGAAGCTTCGCCTGCTTATGAGAGCTCTGCTTACTGATAATAATAATAATAATAAAAATTTACTTAGCTGTACTTTGTATTTCAATTTTTAAAGTTTTCTTTCTCTAAGTTGTATCTGGATTTTAATCTTGGCTTCTTACTTTATTTTTTAATCTCAGCCAGTTGAGTTGAAATGCTTTTAGGCACAAGCTTGAGGTGTCTGGGCTTGATCCCAGCATAGCTGCTAATAAATTGACAAAAACAAAAAAAAATTTAACTGGTTCCATACATCCAACTATGTAATTCTTGGAACATCCAACTATGTAATTCTGTTTAGCTCTCTATGATGCTTGTTACATTTCTATAGCTCATAAACTGCTCTTATTCTTCCAAATCTGTAACCGTGCTAAGAGCCCAAACCCACTGTTGGTACGAGATGTGGATTGTTTGAATTTGAATGAATTAAACCAGAAATTAGGGTGAGATCTATAATCTGAGCTAACCTAAACCAGCAAATCTGACCGTATTGGCTTAGATCTTGTTGAAGAATTTAAGAATTGTTTATAAGTTATGTTACACATCCTTTGACAATGGAATACCAGCGCCAATTGGTGCGGGGTCTAAAACTCCATGGACTCTTGCTGCCGCAGTTCTAGATGTGCTGTTGGGTAATTTTTTTTTTTATCGTATATTAAATGTTTTCCATGGATTGTGAATGCTACCCATTTTCATAAAAACTTCAGTTTTCAAAATGTGCCATTGCATCATTTCATGCCTTCATATATGATAGAACACACCCTCACCCTTATTATTGTAAAACTATGTGATTTCTTTTGGAATTAAAAAATATCCTGTTGCAAAACCGAAAATCCCGTTCTGTTCCTTTTCATCAGATCAAAACAGCTAGCAACTATGTTCTGACATTATTATACATCCCCATGCAACATAGTATGCAATCATTTGCATCATAAAATCTTAACAGACTGGATGCGTAGTATTCAATTTCTAGAATAGGTCAGGATAGAAATTCTTATTCTGTTGGACCTTCTAGATTCTATCTGAGTTCTGTGCATATTCTCCCTTCCTAGTGCTATATTGTTATTTTTTTCATTCCACTTTTCCTAATATTGCCATACAAACATGGAAAACATTATTTTAGGTTTTGTTGGGAATTCCATGATCCATTCGCACACAATGTGGAGATGGTACCAGGACTTTCTTTAGTCATAATGATTTTTTGGGGTGCTACTGTTCTCATCTCAAACCTTTTTACTTTTATCTTCCAACTCTACCACCTTGGTGGCAATCAGGTTTTAATCTCTTTCACCTGAGAAATACCTATTTGAAGAGATCAAGAAGCTAAATTGTATGCTCAAGCAGTGTCCCAAAGTTCCTTAGGTCCACAGACCAGAAATAACTATTACCAAATTTATCAGAAACTGGGACATGATAATTGTCTTCCATTTTCTATTATGTATATGGTGGCTGTCCTACAAGGGCTCTGAATAAGAAAGAATTGAAAAAGTTCCAAGCAAGTGATTGACCCAAACTAATCAGTCATGAAGGTGACAGAGGTGCTAGTAGAAGGTTTTAATTTACTCAAAACGTTCTTTCAAGTGACAATGCATTTAACTTCTAAATATTTTTTTATATCTTTCTCTTTCAAAAGTTAATTGATTGCATTACATTCAGTCTTTAACGTCATTATCAATGTTATTTATTAGAGAATCACCGGCTATCATTATACTGTCATGGCTCCTAGTTCCCTACCATACAGATGATGCAAGTATTCATCTATTTAGACTGTCCATTGGTTGGCCAGTGGCCAAAAATCACACAATTGGAGGATCCTAACCGTATGAACAATAGACTCTCACTATACTCATGACTTACATCGTACACTCGAAAGAAAGCTTACTCGATCAGTCGGGGAAATAAGGAAATCCAATTTTTGACATAGTATGCATAATATGTTTCAATATATATTTCATTTTTCAGGATGCTCAACCGCAGTCAGAAAAGGTGGGCAATATCTGCAAACAGTTACTCAATTGCAACAGCGGGCAGTTGCTAGCTGACCAGAGGTTAAAGGAAGCAAACACCTTTGCTGAAGTGCCTCCCAGTTTTATTCCCGAAACTCCGGCCATCAGTGGAAACAAAGAACAATCAACTCAGGTGATGTACACTCGACAGGAACATTCTTTTCCCGAGAAATCTGCACACATTGAAGAAGACCCCAGGAAATCTGCAGCTGCTGCAGTGGCAGCAAAGCTTGCAGCTTCAACCTCCTCAGCCCAGATGCTCACCTACGTTCTCTCCTCCCTGGCGTCAGAGGGTGTCATAGGCAACCCAATAAATGAATCTTCCGGTGATTATCCTTCTGAGAAGAGGCCTAAACTTGAAAGTGGTCCATCTTCTTACATACCACCTCAGCATTCTCAACCACCACCACCACCTTTTCCACATCCTGAGTCTCTCCAACACAAGTCCACATCCACCTCCCAACAACTGACACATCAGCAGCCACCTCCGTCATCATCATCCCCAATGTCTAATCCAGATCCTGCGGTGCAGCAGCCACCGCCACCACCACTGCCAGCTTTTCCACCACCCCAAGCAGCCCAGTTCATGCGGACAGCTGGATCTATGACAAGTGTACCATACAGTTACGGTACAGCCCCACAAAGGCCGCCACCTTTGCCTAGTTATCCGATGGTGGGGTTGCCAGTTACAGGCATGCCTCCTTACCCGTCCCCTCCAAATCCTTATCAGAATTTTCAGGGATCTGAAGTTGGTTTCTATAGCCAGCCTCCCTTGCCAGCAACACCACCAATTTCTCGGCAGTAGAGTTTCGGTTCTTTAGTTGTGCATGGAAGATAAGCTCGGTGACCTGCTAATTTACTAAATTCTTCGCCAAATGAACCTTCTTTAGAACCCTGCACTTGAATTCTCTTTGGCAATAGGGGACTGCAATTTCATGGTACATATTTGTATATTATTTAATATTTCCAACCCGTTTAATTTTATGAAGAAGCTAACTTCTTACTTAGTATTAGATAAAAAAGAGTGGCTTTCGATTGCAGTTTTAAATGAGTAAAGAGAATGTTGAATGATATAGTGCTATCAAATGATTGACTCTGTAGTCTTGCAAATGACATGAATGAGCCATGTTGGTGGGAAAATTATCTGCTGTCACTTGCCTGAGAGCAAGCGTCTGCAGGTAGTGCGCTGGCCAATCACCGATGTGGAAATCAGATTGATCTAATGGTTTTGGTTTTTCTGCAAGAGTAACACTTGGCTTGGTAGCACTGGATAAAATTAAGACACTACTCTTCGAAGCCCCAGAGGAATAGACCATTTTAAAGAGTCTTTTACTTTATAGTTTCTTATGGCGACACCACTTATGGCTCATGTGCAAGGGTATTGAGGGCCCACCATTCTTCCCGATAAAATGGCAATGCTCATTCAATTTAGTTGTGGAATGTGAGTTTTACAGCACCCACACAAAAGAACGCCCAACTGAGTGACAGGCACACAGATTTTGCGTACTTAACCAATCAAGAAACAAAGAAGAAGGCCTCATTTAGTGGGGGAATCAATCAAATCAAAGATTAGCTCTCGTTTCATTTCGGTTTGTACTGTCCCTGTTTCCTTCCCAAGGAATGCTGGTGTGGCGTCATTGGTTAGATTTGGGGTGACAGTGTAATAGATAGCCAACGCTGTTGCTAATTCTTATTCTTTACGGATTTTGGATTTCTAACAGCAAAAGCTGGAGAGACTCCATGTGTGTGTGTGTGTGTGTGTGTGTGTGTGTGTGTGTGTGTGTGTGTGTGTGTGTGTGGGGGGGGGGGGGACCAAATCGTCTTGTGTTGTTCACTGCGGCTAGGGCTGTCAAAGGGCAGGGCCGGGGTCGGCCCTAGCCCTACCCTTCCCTATAAGAGTAAGGCCCTAGCCCAGCCCTAGCCCTTCAGGGCCGGGATTGATTGGGCCCTAGCCCTGCCCTCAAGGGTCAGGGCAGGGCCAGAAGGGCCGGAAGAAAGAGTGGAATTTTTTTTGTGATTTAAGATGATGAGATTTTTTTTCTACACCGACTGTCAACCTGACAAGGAAATGGATACCCTCCTCTTTTATCCGGGCTTGGGACCGGCATTGCAACAAAAAAAGCAATGGCAAAGTTTAAAAAAAAAATTTTCCTTGCCAGTGACAGGCAGATATAATACAATAAAACAAAATAAAATTATATAGAAAAATATTTATACTATGTTTAATTATCTATATCATTCATTAATATATCTAATGTATCCAATTCCACTAACTCTAACTCTTTTTGTTTAGTTGTACGAATCCAATCTTGGCAACAAACTAAGGCTTCTACAGTGTCGGATTTTAAACAACTTCTAAATTGGTCAAGTACCCTACCTCCAGTGCTAAAAGCAGACTCAGAAGCTACTGTTGTCACTGGAATCGCTAAAATATCACGAGCCATTATTGATAAAATTGGATATTTTTTTGAATTAATTTTCCACCAAAGTAATATATCTAAATCGTCAGATTTATCTCTTGGCTCTTCCAAATACAAATCTAATTCTGATCTTACTTCTAAACTAGTACTTTGACTCATTTCTTCTTCAAATCTCAAGAAATCATCATTTCTTTTCTTTGAACTTGTTGCAACAATATTCTCTCCACATGGCTTCAAAACATTAGGAGTACTAAATTTAACATTATATTCCTTATACAAGTCTTTAAGATTCTTGAGAGCTTTCTCCTTTCGTGTCTTCACTATATCGTTTTCCCCAAATAACTTTCTCAAAACATATTCTAAATACAATTGTTTATGTTGTGGATCAAAAAATATAGCAAGCTCAAAAATAGGATTATAATCTTCCCAATATTTATCAAATTTTAGTTTCATTCTTGTAGCTATATCACGAATCAAAAGATCTTCACCATGTATTTTTTCCATTAATTTATTATGTATCTTAACTACTTCTTCCAAAAATAAATATATAGTTGGATATTTAGTTCCAGAAAATATATTTGTAGTTTCATAAAAATTTTGTAAAAGCTCGCAAATAATCTTTGCATGATCCCACTCATCATCTAAAGGATTAGTTTTATAGTTTGAGTCTATTACTTCTAATCGAGTAAAAACTTCCCTAAATTCTAATGCAGACTCTAACATAAGATAGGTGGAGTTCCATCTCATTGAAACATCGAGGGGTAACCCCTTAACAGTATTTAACCCTAATTCACTAACAATTTCCCGGAATTTATGTGTACGTGATGTTGAATTTTTAATAAATTTTACTGAATCCCGAATATTTTGAATAATCGGGCTTATTTCTCTCAACCCATCTTGCACAATAAGGTTAAGGATATGTACAGAACAACGCATATGAAATAACCTACCTTCTAATGGAAGAACTTCTTTTCTAGTAAGATGAGTTTTCATAACTCTTACAATACAATCATTTGTACTACAATTGTCTAAAACTAAACAAAATATTTTATCATCAATTTTCCATTTTAATAAATTTGATTTAATAGTTTCAGCTAAAACTACCCCTGTATGGGGTGGATCAACATTAATAAAGTTGATTATTTGTTTTTTAAGGTTCCAATCGGAATCGATATAATGGGCTGTAATAGCCATATACCCTAAAGTTTGGTTGGAAGTCCACATATCAGATGTGAGACTAATTCTCGATACATTACTTTCAAAATATTTTAACAGTTTTGATTTTTCTTTTTTATAAATTCCTATGCAATCAGACTTGATGGTGTTACGTGACACCATTTTAAATAGGGGTTGTAGTAAGCTACTATAATAAATAAAACCTTCGTGAGAAACTATATTAAATGGATACTCATGTTGAATAATCATTAATGCAAGTGCTTCTCGACACTTGTTTTGGTCAAATTTATGAGCTATAGGACCACTACCTTGTAAAGATGACCTCAAGAGTGGTTGTTTGGGGTCAAGGTTTGGCCTCTTCTTACAGGTTGATTCTAGGTGTCTTTTAATGTGATTGACTCCATTTTTAATAGAATTGTCTAGTTCCATGTTACAATGGTGACATACAGCAACGCGTACATCTATTCTTTTACCATCTTTTCCTTTTCTATTTACTACCTTTTGGGTGAAATGATCCCAAATTATTGAAGACTTTTTAGATTTCTTTGGCATGGGTTCAGGATCGTCAGTCTGTGGCTGTGAGGAAGAGGGTGACGGATGAAGAGGGTCATCAGAATGTGTTATGTTCTCCCCTCCAATTTCTACAATTCTAGGGTCCTCCGGTTGAACGCCTATTGATGACTCAACTAAAGGAGAACTCGCATTACTACTAACACCAGGAGTCGACATTTTATCCTAGTAAACAACAGAATCTAATTAACAATATCAGAATCTAATAAAAAAGTAATCTAATAGGGTATATAATCAATAAACAGATTCTAACATATAATAATCAAAAAAAATTTCTAATCAAATAATAAGATCAAAATAGAAACTCAACAATTAGAATGCAAATTTCTAATCAAATAATAAGATCAGAATAAGAACTCAACAATTAGAATGCAAATTTCTAATTAAAAAAATTTCTAATCAATTGCTAATCAGATACCAGTATCAAAAAACAGTATTAATAGCTAATCAGAAACCAATATTACTAATACAATTATCAAATCAGAATCAAAACTCATCTATTAAAATGCAAATTTCTAATTAAAAAAATTTATAATCAATTGCTAATCAGATACCAGTATCAAAAAACAGTATTGATAGCTAATCAGATGCCAGTATTACTAATACGATTATCGGATCAGAATAGAAACTCAACAACACAACAACCAAACAGTAAGGGTTTGGTGAGTGGTGACTATCTGAGGCTCTGAGGAGGCTAAGGTTAGGGTTACTGGTTTAGGGACTTAGGGTTTTAGAAATTCAGGGTTAGGGTTTTAAGAGGTTTTGGTTTTACGGGGTTAGGGTTAGGGTTACTGGATTAGGGATTTAGGGTTTTAGAAATTTAGGGGTTAGGGTTTTAAGGGGTTTTGGTTTTACGGGGTTACTGGTTAGGACTGTAGGAGAGTGGTTTTACGGGATTAGGGATTTACAGGGTTATCTCTATTTGAACAAAAAAAAAAATTGAAACGTGCACCGTATCCCGTAGGCTGTAGGACTGCAGGAGAGTGGTGGACTGATGGTGGCCGTGAGCTCGAGCTTGAACTTGAGCTTGATTTGAGAGCAATCGGCAATGGCAGAGCACCAATCGATAGTTTGAGAGAGAGAGAAGAGCAGAGAATCACTGCACCAGGCGATAGCTTGAGAGAGATAGCACTTAGCAGAGCAGAGCAATCACCGTGAGAGAGGAAGACTGGAAGAGATTGAAGAGGCTCAGGCGAAGCTGCGAAGGCCGAAGAGTAGAGACGATCAGACGAAGAGTCGAAGAGGCGATTCCGATTGAAACTCGTATGTGATTTGTGAATAGTGTTAGGGTTAGGTTATAAGTTTTATATATACTGGTCATTAGTTAGGTAATTACGAAATTGACCCTATTTTCATAACGTTAATAAAACGTTAATGGGGGCATATTAGTCAATTTTTTATATTAATGGTTATTAATAATAATACTAACTATTATTACTAATAATTTATGGACGGGCCGGGCAGGGACGGGCCGGGCAGGGGGGAGCCCTAGCCCGGCCCTACAATTGAAGGGGCTCTTGGAATTGGGCCCTGCCCGGCCCAAGGGCTGGAAGAGGGCAGGGCTTTGGCGGGTTTGGACGGGCCGGGCAGGGCCGGGTACCCTTCAAAACGGGCCTTTTTGACAGGCCTAACTGCGGCCCTCCATGTGACCAGGAGTGGAGTGTTTGAATAAGTGATCTTGACATTTAAACACCTGGCCAAAGAGAACAACACAGACGAATTGATTCCATCACTCCCAAATATGCTCTCAAATCTTAACCATGACTAACAATTAAGGATCATCATTTGGCATGACTTATTTTGTGTCTTGTCATATCAGTTCTAGCCCTTTTAATAATTGAATTAAATAATTAGAAATTAGGGATAAATTTGAGAGTACACTTTGGGAGTATTTAAAAAAAGGTATAAGATCACATAAATGGAATTCCTTTACCATTTGAGTTAGCTTTAGAATAGATCCGTGCTAAAAAATAATAAAAAGTGGATAGTTTGAAACATGTTGCATTTTTGTAATTCTCTGCAATATCATGGTCGCAGCAATATGTGAGAATTCGCATTACACATTCCACCGGACATTGGGTTTTAGAAGCAATCCAGCCGTGGTTTTTAGAAGAGAAAAAAAGCTTAACTTAATTTAGATAAGCTTAATCAGGATTAATAAAAGGTTGTTAAAAGGGACACGATGACACGGGGAAGATAAGCAGCGGACCTGGGGTCCGCTAATCACTGTTCTATGTTAACGGTTCGGGTCGGTTCGGTTCGGGTCAGCTCTCAAACATGTATAAATTACGTATTTTGGTGGGTTTAGAAGCAAGACACGCTTTACATTCCACCGAACAATTTGTTGGTCAATGAGAGGAACACTCACACACGGTAACAAGCGAATGCCCTCCCTTATCATCTTCCTCTCCTCACAAGATTCGAACCCGAAATCTCACTTTCCCTACTTGAAAAAGAAAAAGTGGAAATAGCCCTAGCAGGATTCGCATCACGATCGGGTCTAGGGTTTAGCAGATTTTCCTTTCTCGATTGTCTGGAACAACAGCTCTACTCGATCAGCTGTTGAAGGTATGCGTCTTTTTATTTATTTTTTTCTCTCCTAATTGTCGATCGATGTGGTTATCTCGATCGAATTGACCTGTTCTTTATATTTTTTCGATAGTTGAAATCGTAAAACCTTAATTTATTCGAAAGAATTGTACGAAAACAGGTATAATCGTGGTGGATTAAACCCTAATTTATTAAAGGGGAGGTATTGAAACAATTCGTTCGCGATTGTTCATCGTGGTTGGTAGATCGGGGATTTTGGATCATTGGGAGAGCCCAAATGCCGGACGAGGACCTGGTCGAGCTTAAGTTCCGTCTGTACGATGGATCGGATATCGGTCCGATCAGGTATTCATCAGCCTATACGGTTGCGATGCTCAAGGAGAGGATTGTCG
Organism: Tetracentron sinense; assembly: GCA_015143295.1. Taxonomy (NCBI): domain Eukaryota; kingdom Viridiplantae; phylum Streptophyta; class Magnoliopsida; order Trochodendrales; family Trochodendraceae; genus Tetracentron; species Tetracentron sinense. The sequence goes on along the minus strand of CM026568.1, from coordinate 35,645,217 downwards.
CCGAGTGGCCAAGAGGTTAGAGCTTTGTTTTATTGTTCTCTAGTTATCTTGTTTCTGGTTTATCGCTTCTACTGTAGTTTGTTTAATCTTCCATCACAAATTTGACACAGTGTTGCTTGAAAAATTCATATACCAATTTTTATTTTTATTTTTTAATATTGGTATTCAAAAATTCATATACCTTTTGTTGGGGAGGTAAGGCGAAGAGCAGGAATCGACAAGCGACCCCTGAGAAGGTGTGAATGACTAGCCTTTGAAAGAGAGGAAGATCAGGCTCCAGTGGGTGGAAAAGGGACGAAGAGGGGTTGATCAAGGAAACGGGATAGCTCTGGACGCCAGATGCCACAAGTTACAGTGGCCAACCTATTTATATTTAGAGTTAAAAAAAAGGTACTTCGGAGGTGTTCACTATTGGCTGGGAGTCGTGTCCATGCAAATTACTCGGACAGTGCCAGCTGTCCTTGCAACATTAGCTGATGGTGCAGTTGATGTGGTAATGACGCGCCGCAATTTTGTCGACACTCACAGTCAATGTCGCGCCCCAAAATCCAACCTAACTTAATGTGAGACCTTGGCACGTGACTTAAACATTAATTTCTATAACTTCATGTCATAAAGCATTTAAGGTAATTCTAAAAACATGGACCTAAAAATTTTTCTCTTCAATTAAATGTTAATCAAGTCCAATATCTGGAATAAATATTAAGACATCATAATCAATTTAAAATCATCCTCTATGAATTCCCAATCATAAATTGAAACTAACTATAAATCCAAAATTAGTCTATTACAAAGTCTAAAATTCAAAATTCAAAATACTAGTGATCTAATGTCCGGAGTATGGCTAGCAATCCAAATTCCATTCTTCATCAGGGTAATCACCTACTGGCTCTTCCTACTCCTCGTACTCTTCCTCCTCCTAATGTCCTGGAGCACTGGTATCAAAACTATAACCTGCTGACAACAACAATCATCGGCTGAATAACAAGTTACCCAACGTATATATAAAATCCTATCTAACAATATAACAAGATTTAATACAAACATGGTTTAAGATTCACATATCATGTAAACATGTAATAACTCAGAGTGCGGAAGCATAATTCAATTTCGATTCTTACACATGATCACTTATGCTCATTTCTCTTGTTTATCTTGCTTATTTTCTTGTTCGTGAATTTATCTAACAATATGCAAATGCAATAACTTAATATAACTTTACCCCATATATCGGGTAGAGACTAACATATACCCTACTTTCCGAGGTACCACACAATATGCACATTATCTGGTGTATATGGCTTGTCTACACATTATCCGGTGTATACGGCTTGTCTACACATTCGCCGGTGTATACGGTTGGTCTTGCCTTGATCATAGGCCTGTGGGTACTCGGTCAGTGCAAAACTCAATCATACATGATACCTATATCCTTGTGTACTTGCATATTACTTGTCATCTTGTTTATTCTTATGCTTGTTCGTGTTTAGATTTCGTGAATCTGTGTGAGTGAAATCAAAATGCTTGAAAATCATGCATACATTTAAACATGTAAGGGTTCTCATAATGATCAATATTAAAACATAGATTTGTCAAATAGAATAAGGGACAATTTTATTTATCGTGTCTAAATTTTCAATACACAATCATAATCAAATAAATCTCACGGAACTCTAATTTTTTATAACACATCATGATCTCAAGCAAACTTATAATAGTTTCATCAATTATGAATATCATCCGCTTCCTCCATTCTCATCATCCATACACCACAAAATCAAACCCTTTTCCCTTGTTGATAAAAATTAAAATCATGAAGAACATCTCTCACAAATAATACTTTTTATAAGGAAATCACCATCTAGAACATTTTCTATTCATCGTATGTACTGTCTATAAAATAATCAAGATCTAAAACTCTCTAACATCATATATAGGTTTTTCAAGGGAAAATCATGATTTAAAACATCACAAAATCATCATATATATTTTTCCATGGAAAAATCCGGGTATAAACATCATAAAATCATTATATTTATTTTTCATAATAGATTGAAATATTAAAAACATATTTACTACTGTTGCTCTTGCTTTAGATCTATTACTTCATCATATTTATATCAAAAATCTCTATATTGATAGGAAGGAAGTCATATTTACCTCTCACGATCGCTTCCCTATGATCATGCGCTTGCGAATAGGGTTGATCTACGCTTTTTCACAATTTCTCCTTGAAAAACCTTTAATCTCCCATCTTGGATCTCTCAAAAATCTCTTCTCTCACTCTCTTTTAGGTTTAGAAAGCTTTAGGGACCTTTCAAAACCCTTAACCCACGACTAAAAGGGGTATATATAGTGTTGGGAGCCCTAGGGACTCCACAATAATCGCGCACTTCCACCGCCGGACGGCGTTTTGGGCGATCGATCGCCCGCCGGCGGCGATCGATTACCAGCGGTAAATTATTATTATTATTATTATTATTATTATTAATTCTTTTGCTACTTTTTGATTTTCTTTCTTTTCATGCAATTAAATCCCAAAAAGACTTGAATTTTTGCGTTTTATTTGAGTTTTAAAACACTACATTTCGCATTAAATTTATAGGCTTGAATACATTAAACGAATTAACCACATGATTCCATAGCATTTAATAAAGTTCACAAACATTAAGAATAATAAATTCGAGTCTCTACAGTCAAGGATTAAAAATTAGATTTCTACAGATGTATGTTCCCAACCGAAACCTATACGTATTGGTTTTGGTATTGGTTCTGGGCGATACATATACATATACATTTTTTATTTGAAAAAAAAACTAAATTAAATTTTGAAAAATTAAAATGAGTTATAGGAAGTAAATTTACTAAATATAAAGTCATGGAAAGCAATTCAAAGACGTAGCAAACACAATTACAATTGTACAATGAATGAAAACATACATAATTAATAAATGATACGTATCACCTATTTTTATCAGTATAAATATCGTACAGAGGGCTAGTGATACTTATATGTATTGCTCATTTCTTATTGGTTTCAACGATTTTTATTTTCATGCTCACGATGACACCTGTGGTGTTCATGATCGGATAATTGACTTTATAGGCATTAGCTTATCCAAGGACTACCTGATCATTGGTAAGTGTCCCGTTATCTGACATATACCAGTAATTAGATGGCCGTCGTGCCTCTTACCTTGTCCAAGAAGCTTATTAAGCACCATTGAATCGTCAACGCTCGTCGCAACACCTAGCAAATGTTAATGATTAAGTGGCCGGCAGTTGTGAATTGCCCTCGAAGTCGCCCTTTCAATGCATCTGACATTTATGATTATCCTTATTTCTCCTGTTAGAATGATTTTGACACAACTATCTTCCTACAAGGCTGCATGCCTTTTGATAGTGCTCCATTCAGAGGTCTGTCAAAGCGCGGGGGAATGTTTAGTCTTTTCAAGGTCATCGTACCTCCCCCCCTCCATTCCACTAGCTCCTACTTAGCCCCCCATTTTATCAGTCTTCTCCAAGCAAACATGCTGTATCTCCTCCCTTTTAATTGAAACTGATAACCCTTTCGTAGCTGGCGTTGCGAGGTTCTCTTGGCAAGACACGAGATGGCACCTGATGCAACTCCTCGATAGACAACGCGAGATGGCGTCCTAGGGGCACAAGATGGCACACGGGGTGTGGTGGCATCTTAGAAGCGTAAAGATGGCGCCTAGACACGGGATGGTGTCTCAATGGGACACAAGATGGCACAAGGTGTGGGATGGCGTCTCAATAGGACACATAATGGTGCAGGCCGCGTAGTGGCCTCCCAGAGACATAAGATGACGTCGGGCCGTGGGATGGTGTCCCAAAGCCGTGAGAAATATGGCACTTGGACCCAGTACCCCATACACCTATCTTACCCCTCGAGGCTTGCCTTGGGGCGAGGCTTAAGGAAAACGCCTTGAGGCTCAACCATTAGGCTTAAACTCCATGGACTCACATGAGGCACACGCCTCATGCCTTGAAGTTCGCATTATGCCTATTACAAACGTCTCATACATTATCTAAAATTAGGCTTCTAGTCACAACTGAGTTTGTTATTTGTTTTCAATTTATTTATTTAGTATTTCCTATGTGTACGCGTGCTCCAACACGAACACACACACAATGTACACGAATACAAATATAATATATATATATATATATATATATATATATATATATATCTTTCATTAACATATTTAAATCTTTTTACAATTTTTCTTATATTTAATTTATTTGTTAAAAAGAGAGCATGAAACTTTCTTGTGAGGCTTACGCCTCGGTCTTAAGGTCTTAAGGCCTTGCCTCACGCCTTCATGTTTTAAAACATTGGTCATGTGTGATAAATCATAGTTCGAATTGCCAAATCAGAAAGATTAGGTGCTACCATATACCTTTGTATGGCCAAGTTCACAACTTGGAGATAAGTTGCACAATTAGGTGTGTGTTTCAACATTCCTATTCGAATTGGACAACTCAAAATTCGACAGATCTCAAATTGGATACGGAAATGTCGGATTTCTAATTGGATTCAGGCAGATCCGGTCTGAATCCGATCCGTTGGCAGCCCTAGCCGTTTGTAATAGTACCATTTTATTTCATAGGTGTAAGTGTTACCTAAGCACGTGGAACGAGTGCTAAGTGTCTAGGTGTCTAAAGGTGTTCTACATGGCATGTTTTGAAAATCCCAATACGACGGCATTGACATACAGATTTTATATATAAATGTATTATATCTCAAATTTTAAAATAATAATTAGAATAGAGAGAGGGAGGGAGGACCACCTATCCCCAATTTTTTTTTTTAAAAAGTATATATCAAAGATTAAAAAAAATACTCATATAGATAATAGAAAGGAGCAACAAGAGGGAGAGAGAGAGAGAGACATACCTATTGATCGTTGATGCCACTAATTTCATAGTAAGTTTTTCTCTCTCTATATATATGTGTACTTTTAAAATGGCACAACATACTTGAAGTTCATATTGCTGACATCACCATGACACGTACCAAGGAGTGTCTTGTCATGTCAAGGTGCCGGTACTACAAAATTTGGGAAAATTGAAGTGCCTAGGTAACACTAAGGTGTTTAAATAAATGATACATTTTGAGCCATTTGCATTTGTTGAATTTGTATTATCAAATAAGACAAGTTCAGAAGAAATATCTCGTACGGGAAAGATGTTTTTTCCACTTCTATGCTTTGACTTTTTTTAATCAATTGACGTTTTGTATCAAAGCATTTTCAACATGATTTTGTTCTCTTTTGTTGACCAACATTTGCATTTACAAGTTTCTTAGATTGAGTGGAATAATTCTTCCTTTTCCTTTTTTTTGGTGCCCTTTTGTTGTGATTTTCTTCAACACTGGACTACATGTTTTGGTTGTCTCAGATAAAAAAATTGTACCCAAGACGGCAAACGATGTCAAACTAATAAGTGGTGGAAAAATATTGGAGAATAACAAGACTGTCGGCCAGTGTAGAATACCTTTCGGTGACCTTCCAGGAGGAGTTATCACCATGCATGTTGTAGTGCAGCCATCTTTAGCGAAAGCAAAAACAGGTATTTTCCATCTTAACCTTAAAATCTTCACTGTACGAATTTTCTACTCCTGTCCAGATACTAGATTTTCTCTTAATGCCTTTTAAGGGGAGGTTGATGATTGTGTGCTGTATGCTGTTTTGGCAAGATTTTCTTACAACTGAGAGTTGGAATCGTATTAGTACTAAATATTACATGCTGAATACTGGGTTCATTTTAAATATCTGTAAATCTTTGGCACCCCATTGCTAAGTGACAGTTATTTTTATTTTTGAAATATTGTTAAGTCTCCGTATACCGGATGGTTTAACTTGTTTTGAATTATCCTAGAGAAAATGATTGTTCATCTCTGTTGGAGCTCTGTAACGAGATCTCTACTATGCTTCTATTTTCCGGCTCCTGGTCTGTAGTTTGAGTTTCGCCTTCCCTTTTTTTTTTTTTGCACCACTCTCACGGGTTATTGAGTTGAAGGTGGGATGGAGGGCTTTTGGGGATGCATTATAGCACAGGTTTGAGGAAGATATTTGTGTCATTTCTTGTAGATGCTTAAAAGGTCCCTCTAAATTAGTTATCAGCATTTTCTAGTCTACACCATCAACAGGTCTCCACTGCAATGTTGAAGTGCACCGATTTTTTCATTTGTTTCCCACCAGGTATTTTCCTTGATCTCAGATCTCTTGTATATTTTCTTATATTCAGAATATTGTATTCTTTACTATCGATAAAAAAATTACCTGTACAAAGACTATATCTCTGGACAAAAATAAGCCTGGTAATTGTAATTACAAGGTTCTTGAAGGAGTAAAATATTCTCAGTGTGGTAAGTTACCTAGGGAATCACCTCATGTAGCGCATTCATCAAGACAAGGTCACCTAATGGTGTATAAGCGTCATCTTCCGGCCACTAAGCGTTGGTGACAAAGGCGCCCAAGACCCAAGCGAATTTAGATTATTATTTGTAATTATTATTACAGAAATATAAATAAAAATCTATTTTACTTAAGAGAGTTTGTGTAGGCAAAACAAATTGTGTCTAAGGTTTTCGCATCTGACTCTCACATTTCTCCAAACTGTGCTCTTTTTTTTTTCTTGTGGTATTTTGGTCTTATGTTTGGTCTTATGTAACCTTATTTCTACTCTTTACTCTCTATCTTCACTAGCATTTGAATATCTTATATCTTCATAAATTTAATCAATAAAATAATTTTGCTGCCTAGGCAATGCCTCACCTAGATAACCCTTTTTTGCCTAGGCATTCACTGGATGCTTTGACTACGCTGTTTCCTTCTGTATTTTTTATCTGTTGTTATTGGTTTTAAATTCTTGAACAATTGAATCTCACCGAATCATTTGGATATGACCTTTCTTCTTCCGCATCTGGAAATTTTGTCGTGTTATAATCTGTACTTGCCAAATTACTGTTTTTGTTTCTGGAAAAAAATCACCCTCAATTTTGATGTAAAGTAGGGAAATAATCAGGAAAAAAGGTAAACTAATGGATAAGTAATCCAACAGTCATCAAGACTGTTGGAGTAATTTAACAGTCATCAAGACTGTTGGCAGTCTAAGGGCATGTTGTGTTGAGCCCATGAAAACTAAATGACATATCTTGTTGTCCACTGAAATGAAATGAGTTCATTCAAGTTAGTGCATAAATTAAGGGCATTTGGAAGCATGTGTCCACCATCTAAAATGGAGCCATCTCCAAAATGGTAGTAAAATTAGAAAGGAGATTTATTGAAATTTCTGAATTCAAATGTTTATGCATTAAAACTTAAATTAACATTTCATTTCAGTGGACAACCAAACACACCCTAAACAAATCAAACCACCTGAGGGGTTGGCAGTAGCAGGGGATCTCCTCATAGGCAGGTTCCTTTGCCAAATAATTGACAGAGATGAGGCAAACGGGTTTCCTGTGTTTGTATGCACTTTTCCCCCCACCTCATTGTGCTTATGCGATTCAAAACCCAAAGCCTTATTTTGTCTATTTCCCTTTTTAAACCATAAACTTCTCGTTCCTCCCTGCTCCTCAAAAAGATCAAATTATTTCCCAGTTCTGCAGTTTATGTGTTGTGCGTGTGAAATAGATTTAACCGTACAATGTGTTTTCCAAGTTCATGTCAGTTGGTTTATGTCATGCTATTTGTTGATTCTGTAGTTGTTGTTCTGTATCTCATCCACCGAGCCCAATTTCCTATCATGTAATATCATTTTGCAATCCTTTATTTATTTGGATGTGGAATTTGCTCACTTCATCAAATGTAGCTACAATAGTGTGCTTTGCAACATTTATTCAGACAATATACTTCTAGGTTAAATGCTGTAGCAGGTCTAAAAGATGTAAAGCGGTTCTGAGTTAGGGGAAGGTAAAAGAGGGTTCTAACAGAGTTAACCAAGAAGGGGCTTCATGGCATTCTGTATTCCTGCTTGTGCCATGTTTCCATTGAGTACCCATTAAATCCAAACATCGTTTGGTGATATGGTTGATCCCTATGTAAAAGGAGATAAAAGAAGGAAATAGAATCAGGTACAGTGAAACCAGCCACTTGCCTTCAATTATTTGCTTTTTATGTAAAACATTGTTTTGCATGTTGCCTTTAGGGGTGTCAACGGATATGGTCGTATCCGAATTCGTTTACTCGAATAATTATCCACATAGGTATATGGCAAAACGAATTCAAATAGTAATTTTACTATCCGTTTATAATCGGATACAAATTTGGATGATATATATAATTCAATAAATATCCGATGGATTATATAATATATTACTATATATGTAAATAATATATTGTAAGACTAAAATAACCTTATAAATATATACTTTTTACATAATCTAAGACAATAAATTGATATTTTTAATATAGATGAAGATAAAATAGTAATTTGTTATTTTTTAATTATATATCACATTTTTTTGGCATTTTTTTCTTTAAAGTTTTTATAAAGTAATCAAATAATTTGAATATTATTGGAATTCGAATATTTTAATTAGAGTTGGATACAAATACCATATTTCACTATCCGTGGGATATTTATTTGAATTTGGATAGTAGATATGTAATTGGATACGAATTCGGATGTACCACTATCCGCTTCGAATTCGCTCCGTTGACAGTTGTAGTTGCCTTTGGCCTTAGTCTTTTGAACAAGCAGGAACGTATAATCGATGTCCTTCACTAGTCACTAAATAAATAACAAAATTAGTGTAGGCCAACTCTCAGGTTGTTTGCCCTGGTTTTGTGGAGACTAGTAAGGAATTGTCGAAAAAAAAACACAAAAAAACCTCACTTGGGAAATGAATGATCATCTTACGAGTTTTCTACAATGGTTTTAAGATAATATCTTGTGCTGAATTGGTTGATTTATTTATGTGTATCCTTTCTATATGGTTCTTATATCTTGCAAGATTGTCGTTGCTGAAAGCTTCTCATGCTGGTTTGGTTTGTCTGAACAGAAAAGAAGATAGATGATTCCCCCAGGAAAAGCGTCTGCTCGTGCTCTATATTGTAAGGGCAAGGAAATCCTCATTCGAGCTTGCAGAGTTGCTGGGTTGGAGCTGCTGATACTTCTTTGAGACATGGAATTGAGTTGCTGGAAATGCTAATAATCAGTAGACCCCATTACGTGTATTGTGCTCATTGGATGGGTGTGTACCAATGCCTGGTGGTGATGATGTGTTTATGTAAATTCCATGTTATTGATGTACTAAGTATCTACTGTCAAAATATTACGAGAACAAGATTGGTGAGGTTGATAACATATAAATGGCCATTAGTTCCTACTAACACGATCCCTTCATTTTTATTTTATTTTTTTTGCTATTGGATTTTTTCTTACTTGTTTCAAATGGATGATCTTGTGCCGAATTATCTTTACCGTCAATCATCCTTGATGCTGGTGGGAGATGTGGATCAATGACCTTTCACCGGTCATTATTCTACGGCATGCTTTGATACTGCCGGGAGATGCGTTAGCTCATTTAACACTTAGATTTTCATAATCATCTTGATTAACATAATGTTGTATGGAGAATTGAGCTGGGCAGTGAGAACTCGATTAGGTATTTAGATCCTCACTGCATGACCTGGTAAGAGGATTCTCAAAATCAGGTATGCAAGATAACAAGTTTCTCAAAAACTTGGTAGAAAACAGTCACTTGAAGCGGTACGTAGTAGTAGTCATCTGAAAGATGGGGCCACCTTTGTAAATTATCTTCATCTTCATCAATAAATCAATTAATTAAAATAACATAAACCTAAACCTCTTAAGGTCATTTTTTTTTTCTACAGAAGAAGAAAGTCCATTTTCTTGTTTTTTGCATGGGTGTAATTAGAAACATAACAACTCTCTAATACACACAAAGAACGAAAAAACAAACACACGTAAAAATAATAGAATAGAATCAGCAACGCCATGCAGAAGCAGCTATGAGAGCTCTATCTTGCCACCCCAAGAGCAAGCATCCGTTGTCTTCGGTCAACCTATACCCATCACAAGTATACAACCCCAACAATATCTTTGACTGAGTCACCGCGTTTGCACTCAGTGGCACCCCCTTGAAACCCTTCCCTTCCATGAGCTTCCTCCACTTCTCCAGCCTCTCATGCCTCTCCAGCCTCTCTGTCCCCTCACATGCCACAATGTTCCGTATCTCCGGTGCAAATATGTACTGCTCCACCTTCGCTCGCTCGGCAGAATCGGCCGGGAAGGTTGCGTCCAGTGAGTCGAAGATCGCCGAGTAATAGTGCAATGCCTCGAGGAACCTACCCAAGAAGTAGGGTCCATTGTGGCTTGCTTCTTGCTCTACAAGGGTCACGATATTTGGTGCTTGGTCTCGGATCATCCCCAATAAGTTGCCGAGATAATTACCTGCGACGCGGTGGAGTCGATTGACAGAGTTGACGGCTAGGGCCTCGCCGACACGTCGGTTGAACATATGTGGTTTGAGGTCTTCGAGTCGCTCTCCGATGGGGTGGAATTCGAATGGAATGTGCAGAGAGTGAGCTAGTTCAGTTAAACATCGTCCCGTCTCTTTCACAGTTTCTAGAGGGGACCCAACTCCTGTTATACGGAGTAATGGTGCCCCAGTTGGCCGAGCAGCCAGGGCTTGCATGAATGATGGCCATTGGTATCCTTGTAGGATGTCTAGATCGATAACATGAACACACTCTTCAGCCTCAAAGGCCTCGAAGATGGCTTGATTGGCTGTGAAGTGTGCAAATTTTACATATGGGCAAGCTTGATAGAGAATTTGGTAGATCTTGAGGATCTCTAAGGAGTTTGCAGGGAAAGGGCAGAAGGGCTTTGGGATAGAGGTACTAGGATTGGTGGTGGTGGTGGGAATTGTGGCTAGTCTTTCACTGAGTGCTTCGGTGAAACAGGAGGCGACTCGTTGCATGGAGTCACCGATAGGCGTGACTACGCGATTGAGATGGTGAAGGTATCTCCTTGCTAACATGTAGTGCTCTTTGGCCACTGCTTCAGCACAAGCAAGTAGGAGGTGCACCAGTTGAAGGCCACTGTCTTGTTCCTGTGGAATTTTTAAAAAAAAAAAATTATGATTATTCATCTAAAGGATCAGAGATATTATAAGGGTACTCTTAGATTAACCAACATGATGAACATTCGTTCAGTCCAACTACGTATATACCATTGTGATTCAAACCAGAGAGACAGAGAAAGGGAGAGGCATTCACCTGCTCAGACCCAATAGAAAGAGGCACCATCAAGCCATGATCAATGTTCTGTGGTGGTTGTAGCTGCTGCTGTTGCTGTGACAGTAGTGGTGCAGTTTCAAACGAACTCATCTGATACATATCCCTCTCTTGGGTTATCTGAGAACCGCCTCCTGGAGTCGACACCTCATTCATAGATCCACAAAACCTCCAAGAATTTTGCTGCGGCAAGCAATCCAACATCCCCGGAAGTGTAGTTGGCATTTCAAAACTCTCCGGAGAACACCCGTCACCGGACATCTTCATGGTCGGAGACGCTCCAAAACCGTGTCTATGACAACCACCTAAGAAGCCATCTATTGCTGGAAGCGAAAGACTTTCTGGCTGCATAAACTGATTCGCCGGAGAATTGAAAACCTTCTGAAGTGGGCTCTGTGCCTTCCCTTTCTGTGAGCTACTGAAAGCTCCAATCAGAGATGAATTGCAAGAAGGAGGAGAACACCCCAGAAGACTCTGTCCCTGCATTGCTTGAACATAGTTGTAATTGTGATTGGAAACCGAAACATTCGCAGAGGGCAGGGTCCTATTAGGCGAAGAGATCATGAAGTCAGCACCTGAATCGATTTGATCGGCAAACAAAGATTCCCATATCGAACTGTCCGGTGACTGCACTCCGACGTCGGCGTCCACCTCGAATTTGAGTCCTTGGAAGTTCAAGGATGATGGGGTAAGATTATTCTGGTCCAACTCCGAGGCTGTAGCAATGTTATTAGATTCCGAAACCGAAGCAGTAGGAGAAGTTGGTTGCAACTTGGAGCATGAATTCTCTCTCTTCAAAGTCCCCATGCAGCCACAAAGAGAATTAATCATCTTCTTTACTCAGAAAAGCAAGAATTTTCGATACCCAGAAGCCTAAAACAAGAAATCTGATGAAATTTCTCAGCCTCTCAGTAGAAAATGATCAGTCTTTTTTGCCAGTTATCTCACACACGTCTCCAAGGTGGTATAGTACTATAGAGGAAAATCAAGGACTTGTATTTTCCTTTCTTCTTATTTGGAAAGATTTGTCTCTTTGTCCAGATTGTCTTAGAGGGGAGGGGAAATTAGAGACAAAACCCGTCTCTAACATGGTATGTTTGGAAGTTCCTCCCTGTTATCAACTTCACTAAGTTAAGCTGTTTCCTAGAGGTGCATTTTGGCATTTTGGGATCTGTTTTTAACAGTTTTCACTCAACTTTGGATGGCCTGTGGTTGTAGTAAGAGACAAATTAGTGGGTTGGGCCCACTTACCTTGGGCCGGCCCAGGAGAGAACAAGGGAGTTGGAATAAAAGGAATTTTCTGAGAATACTATACTATTATCATTAATTGGGGATTTGGAACTTTGATTGGGTAAAGGAGAAGAAAGGTGGAGGGAAGGAAAACAAAAGAAAATGACATATAAGGCCCTGTTAAAATGAAAAATAAAATAAAGGACTTGAATTATATTTAATAACAATAAGGCCCAGAATTTTTAATTTAGGATACTGATAGGACCTTTCATTTACTTAACATATTCTTTGGACGACTCTCTATGCACAAGCAACAATTCAAAATGCAAGATGTACCAAGTCAATAGCAAGTTTAATTTGAATATTACATAATCATCTCTAATGTAACAGTGAATTTCGAAAAAGTATCTGCATTTTCGGGGTCAAAACCACTCTGGTGTTTGAACCCGTCTTCGGCTGCCAATCACTAACCTTAATAAAAACCTGGAAATTCAACTACGACAATGACGATCATTCCCCCTTTTGTTGCTTTGGTTTCTTTCTCATATTTTTTAAGGAAATATTTTGAAGTAAAAAACTTTGCTTCTATAGTTAGAATGTATTAACTAAAAGAATGTACTCTCAAGTATACCCTCAAATCCTAACCCTTTAGTTTCAAATAATTAGGACTCGTTCTCTAGGGCACCCGTCAGGGAATAGAAGCCAGCACCGTAGTGAACCCCTAAATCCTAACCCTTTAGCTCAAATAATTACGTGTCAAGATATGATTTGGCTTGATTTATTTTGTTGTTTTCTGACACGACCATATATTAGTTCCAATCTTGATCCTTAATTATTTGAATTAAAGAAATAAGATTTAGGAGTGTGTCTGAGAGTACACATAGAGTGACTCTTTAACTAAAATGGTAAAGGATTTTGTCAGTCTCAATCCTCCCCTCATTACACCATCTGGGGCTAAAAGACAAACACTTCCAGCGTGAGATATGCCAAGAAAAAAGAAATGAAATTGATATATGTTGATAATTGATAAGAAAGCCTCATTAAATTATTAAGAGTCCTTCTAAGCTGACCCAAGTGTCCCGTGTCCTTTTTGATCCCTGTTTAACCATGGTTAAGCTTAATTAAAATAAAATTAATAATGCTGTTTTTTATTTTTTCTAGAAACCATGATTAGATTACTTAATCATAGGAGATTAACCACAATTAATGGATGGTAAAAAAAAAGGGGTTTTGGACCAATGAGGTCACTGGGGTCAGCTTCTAAGTTGGCCATGGGTCCCTTTTCCATTTCCCAATTATTAATAACCAAAGTAGAAATATCAAAAGCCTTTTCTTTTTTTTTTTAAATATTTTTTGTAGAGAAGCCCCTCATTATAATAGACATTTGTCTAAGGACTTGTATGTTATTTTGGCACAATATCGAACAGGAAAGAGAGAAGAAAAGGTGAAATAGAGGATGGGTGAGGTTGACAGAGGGAAATGGGAAAGAGGTTAAAAGAGGGGAGGAGACAAAAGAGGAGACATTGGCAAGGTCGTCGGATGTGGCGTCGGTGGCGCCGCCTAAGCTTTGGATTTGCCAAAGGAATGGAGTGCTTGGCCCTCTCTCCCTTCTCTTTTTCCTCTTAGGCGGCATCCCCCTCACCAACAACTTCGTATTACCAAGTCTTTCTGTGAAACACGTGCTGTCCTCACGTGTGCCATTTCACATTCCCTCCTCGTCCATGACATGCATAATTCTAAAACTCCCTTTAATATTTAACGATCTTTTACTAAGCATTGTCAAATGCAAGTCTTATCCTACAAAGCAATGTTTGTGACTAGGGTTGTAAACTGATCGGATTGAGATGGATATGGCTATATCATATCCGATTTATTAAAATTTCAATAGTGGGTCTATTGGAATTGGCTCTGTATCAATGGAATCTCATCATCCATGTATAACGAATTGGTATGATACATTCATATATACCATAACATATGAATAGTAAGAACTCACATTCTTAGAACTCATAGGAAAGAAAATGGATTTATGGATGAAATATGAACAATATGCAAAAAATATTTACAAACAAAAGTATAAAAATCAATATACTTCTAATGTTGAATCAAGATTAACTAGGACAAAAATAAAGCATTGGGTCGAACTCTTCTTTGGTGTCAGGGTAATAGCTATGAATCGACTCCTTAGAATTGTAGAAGAATGAGACCTATTATGAGACTATGAAGATAGAATTGGGTCTCAGCGGGAGAATCGATGTTTTACTATCGATCGCAGGTTTCATGTTGGACGCAGTACTCATACTAGCAATTGTGATCAATGATTACTTTATCAATCGCCATCTACTATAGAGATCCCTTCTGAAACATTTTTCAAATATAAAAATTTAGTATCTTCCTACAAATTAGTGAGCTAGAATTAGCAAAAACAATGTGTCATTGCATAATATGAATTCCAAACATTCATGATATGTATGTGAATGAGTCGAATTAAAAATCCATCGGTTTAACTATCTTTCCAAAGATTGTGAAAGATGTTCCACTAGAAATATTTTTCTTCAACTCATATTCCCCCAAAGAGCATCCTGCTCTAATAGTTTTTAATAAATTAAATACATGCATTATGATACGAAGACTTCTTATTCTATAACAATGAAAGCACTTTTTCACTATTTCATATACTAGAGGATTTCACTTGAAAAGAAAAATGTTCCACACTAATAGATTCAGATCTATAACCTTGGGTTCTAATGCACGAGATCTTGTAGCACTTACCAATGAGGTCTTATCAATTAGTAATATACAATAGAAATCAATTATAGACACTAATACAATTAGATCTGTTTTTCATATGCAAACTTAGGATTTGCAATCCCAAGTAAGATCGGTTTAGGATCATGGAATCCTTTTCTATCAGATAGGAAGGGTTGTTGATCAGTGCTAATTGTGGCATATTTATGCACCTCAAATTACATGTGTTAGTTCCTTAGAGTTCTCTTTTGAATCATGATACGGTATTTAATTGTCTTTGTTTATAACAGGACCATGCAAAGAATACAAGATAAAAATCAAAGAAACAGTAGATAAAAAGTCTCAGAAAGAACCTTATTCAGGAGAAAAACAAAAGAAAGAAAGAAAAGAACAAAGAAAATAAGCGACGATCGATCGCAGGACAAAACAATGACAATCGATCGCAAAACCTTTAACGATCGATCGTCTACTAACCTACAGCCAAGGAAAAAATCCCTAAAATGGACGATCGATTGTCGTCGATGTTTTTGGGCCTCGTAAACAGCGCACAAATCTGAAGTGTTGCCCCTTTGAGAGTTTTTGAAAGGGAAATTTAACAACAAAGAAAGGTTCTCTATAAAAAGGAAAGCTACTAACCCTAAAAGGGTTCTGGAAGTTTTGGAGAATTGAAAAAAGAAGACTCTGGAGATCTGTGAAGGTTGGAGATGGATCATTCGCGTTCTTCGTATTCTTCATCGAAAGCGGTGTCCCTTGTTCTTATTATGAACTAATCTATTTTTCTAGGGTTTAGATGAAACTCTAGCCAAGTAATTATGTCTCTTGTATTTTATTTAAGTTTTCTTTCTTGTATGAACAACGATTGCATAATGAGAGGATTGTTCTCCAACCAATTATTTTAGTTTATACTCAGTTTCAATATGATCTTATCCTTGTCTTAGGTTTTATTGTGTTGAAATTGAATTCATTTATATCTTCTTTTTGTGATTGTTGGTATGAATTTTATGCAATGGTTTTTACTGTCGATGAATTAAATTATAGGATATTTTATGCCTAGGGAAGACGGGTGATGTCACAATCCTAGTTTAGTGTGTATCACTCGTGCTGACCAAAGATAGGGTATACCTAGGGTTTGATCACTCAAATCATTCTAATTTTGCTGAGTTGAGACTTGTAGTCGATCTCATCCCTATTTTTTATGCTTGAGAAACCAAAATAAATACTTGTGGATTTAATTATGAGACTAGTGGTGGATTTGAACATCCTAGATCTTCTCTCACCGATATATAACCAAAAGCTCTTAATTTAATTATGATTAATAAAATCTGATAGTTTAATTAGGTAAAATCAATCAAATCAAATCAATCAATCTTATTATCCATTGACTTAGAAATTATCTTTGAGAAAAAAACAATGAAACCAGCGCAGTCCTCTGTGGTTCAACAACCAATACTAGTCACTATTCTATAGAATTGTAGCTATTACGAGGTTTATTTCATTGACGATCAATTTTTGCACAAAATGTACTTATAAGTAATTACCCCATAGATCCTATATCTATCTATATAAAGAAGAAATCATGTAAGGAATGAGATTCTTATTTGTACAAATGATACTTTGAACTTGGAACGAGCATGTCAAATTCTGAATTATCCTAATTTTCTATTCAAGATTCGAAACCGATTAATATTAATATCTTTAATGATTAATTTTTTATTTATAAAATTGGAAGATTTTTTCAGTAAAAATCTAATATATTTACAGAATTATATATACGGCTCGTCTCACTGTGACCTTCTCTTGAATTCTTAAAACTTCTGTTGCTCCATCCTCGCAAAGGCAAAGAACCCGTCATTGTCTCGGTTGTGCTACGTACTAGAGGCTCTGGGGAAGTCGGAATAGGAGAGCATTCATCTTGGGGTGGGCTTACTATTAAGATGCTTTCAACAGTTATCCGCTCCACACTTGGCTACCCAACGTTTACCGTGGGCACGATAATTGGTACACCAGATGTGCATCATTCCCGATCCTCTAACGCACATACCAGATATGGACTGAATTGTCTCACGGCGTTTCATTTTTAATTTTCAAGATGTATATTAAATTTTAATATATATATATATATATATATATATATATATACTAGTAAAGGTGCACGTGCTTTGCACTTATAAATTTTTCATTATTAGTGAAAAACTTAATTTTATTTTAAAAAATCTAATTATAATATAACTTATTCATATTACGTACCCTCTTTATATTATATAACTTTATGATTTAATTAAAATTTTAGACCATTTCAGAGATCTCAAACATGTAGGAACAATCACAGTAACAACAGGGTAGAGCAGAAGTTCTATGTAAGAATCATGCAAGAAAATTGAGTAAGAACTATAAAGGAGTGGGCGAAGACAGCAGCGTGAGAGAGAACTGAGATGGGAGAAAGAGCACTGTGAGAAGACCCGAGAGCTTCCGAAAGTAATCCTCCAAAAATTCCTCTCTATGTTTGATCTTCTTGCCTCTTTATAGAAAAGGATGAGAGTCTCTCCAATATTAGAGGAGAGGTCTAGAGAAAGAGAGAAATAAAGAGTCCCCAAAAACTTTTGAAAAAAAAACATAGAAATGGCCAACATGAGAGGTCTAGAGAAAGAGGGAAAGAAAGACTCCCAAAAAGAATGAAAAACCTAGAAATGTAGGGTTTTGGAGGAAAAGAAAAGGATATACATGAAAACCATATTAAATTGTTAGAATAAGATTATCAGTAATTAGTTCTATTAATATTTTTAATAGATACCATAGGTTAATATGCTAATATATTTGATTAAAGGGTATTTATGTCTAAGTAAAGTTTAGTATACTCCTTGTACTTTTATTAGTAGAATATATAGTGTTAGGTAATGTAATCGAATCACTATAGATCCGAATCCAATTTGATTATAATGGGATTTAATACCTCAAATGTGTATCCGATCCGATGGATCTATTATAGGACCAGAATTTGGTCTAATCCTCTTTATCAAATCCATTGTCAGCCCCCTCTTTCTAATAACAAAAATTCAGACACACATGCCAATACCATCCGATCAATCCCGACTATATGATCCTTGATTTTCGATAAGAATAAATACCCATTAATTTGCTAAGATCATTTGATCTTCTGGCCCAGCGGCTGGATCATCATGAATCTCTCCATTGTTATAGATTTTTGTAACTTTGAACATGCCAGTGCAAATCTTATAGGGGCCGGGCAAGCCAAATGCATTGTTTTTATAACTCATTATAACGACGGGTAATGACCGATATGGGAATAATGATTTAGAGATAGGTATTATGGTACCTTCCAATAAAGGGCCGGCCCGTCCATTAAGCCATCAAAGCCCGCGCTTTAGGCCCCAAAAAAATGAAGGCCCCAAAGCATGGGTTTCGATGACTTTATGAACCTGATTTAGTGAAAAGAAACCTAAAAAAGGCTCAATTTTATAGTTAGTCCAATTTAAAAAAAGCCTCATTTAGAATTCTCGCTTTAGGCTTCCAAATCGCTTGGGTCGGCCCAGCCTTCCATCCCTAATGGTTGTAAAGGTCTTGAAATTTTATGTTGCTCATCTCATTTCAACTCTTAAGATAAATTCCCTGTTTTAGATTTATTTTATAGAGTTAACTTTAAATTTAATATATTATATAAGGGAAGGGATCAATGGACATATGAGATCAGGGCGGCCCAAGCCATTTGGAGGCCTAAAGCGAGATTTCTAAATGAAGTTTTTTTTAATTGGACTCGCTATAAAATGGAGCCTTTTTTTTTTTTAAATGGAGCTTTCTTTTAGGGTTTCTTTTCACTAAATCAGGTTCATAAAGCCATCAAAGCCCACGCTTTGGGGCCTTCATTTTTTTGAGGCCTAAAGCGTGGGCTTTGATGGCTTAATGGATGGGCTGGCCCTGTATGAGATAAAAACATATCTATCTATAATATAAAGAAATAAGTACCACCTAACCCCTCCCTTTGATCCCCAAACTCCAATCTCTACAATCCTATGAGTTCTAGCTTAAAGATGCCACGCGGCATCTCTATTTAATCCCAATCGTTAGATCTTCTCTCTCTAATCCCATTTTTCTCTCACCACTCTTTCAAATCACACACTCCTTCTCACTACCACTAACTACCCCCACATCTCAATGCCACATCATTGGGGAGAAGAGGGTTAGAGTCTCAAATGTGACATCCAACTTTTCTCTCTCTATCTTCATGCATATCACGTCTACTCATTAACCACCTTCTTAATTTCTCTCCTCCTATGCAACACATCTCCCACTTTACCCCGTTTCTCTCTCTCTCCTCACTTCCTCTAAATATCCCTCTATCCTTACTTCTATAGTCATCGCGTTTTCACCTCATCTATCCATATCTCTTAACATGAATATTTGGTGATTGAGGATAAAGAGACCTCTCTTCTTCCCTTTTTGTTTTTATACTATTCCAAACATATCTCTTCTCCTCTCTGTAAGCAAACAAACCTCTCCTCTTTTTCTGCAAGCAAACAATGATCTTACATAATAGAAAGAACCACCATCCAATTCATTTGTAGTTGTCTCTTTCTTTTTGTATTTTATTTCCTGCTTTTTCTTTTTACAACTTTTTTGTTTTTTGTGCTAAGTTTTAATGGGTTATCTCTAATCCTTTGATTGCAATGTAATTTGAGGGGATTTACTTTGGATTTTGATCAGTGCTAAATGTTATACATATAAGCACCTAAAACTTAACTTGTTAACCCTTTTGAATGATCTTTTAAGTGTTTTTATGCTACTTGGTTGTTTATCGTTGTTTCAGGTTCTTATGCGACAAAGAGCTTAAAATTGAAGGTTTTAAAAGCATTTAAGGCTCAGAGGGTTCTCAGGAGCAAAAGTGAAGAAGAAATTAGCAAAACATAGAGCAAACAGGAGAATTCTACCCTAGGCAATCGATTGCCCAAGGGGGGGCAATCGATCGCCCCTTCTGGGTTTGGAAAGTGTTAAATACGTGAAAAATCTCTTATTGGACCCAATTTAACTATTCTTAAAGGCCCAAACTTTGTAGGGAAAAGAGAAAATAAGAGTTGTAACCCAATCAGAAGTCCTTATTGTATAAGGATTCTATCTTTCTCTTTTTCTCTATAAAATGAGAGATTATTTGTAGAGATTTCTGTGTAGAGATTTTGAATCAGAAAAAGAAGAAGCTCTGGAAATCAAAGAAGTCATGAAGAAGAATACAACAATTGTCTATGAAGATGATGCATTCCTCCCTCACGATGAACTAATTTCTATTTTAGGGTTTCGATGAAACCCTATCCAAGTAACTATGTCGTTCTATTTTGTTTTTATTTTTGATTTCTTAGTTGTAAAACATTGATTACATAATGAAAGGGTTGTTTCAACAACCAGAATTTATTTAAATTATATTTGATTTCAATAGAATTCTCAACCTTGTCTTAGGTATTATGAAATTGAAATTAAATTCACTTGTATTAATTTTCGTTAGAATTTAAATATAAGTTTTATGCAATGGTTTTAATATATCAAGAGATTAAATTCGAAGATATTTTATGTTAAAAGGAGACGAGTGATTACACAACCGTAGATTAATGTGTATCATTCGTGTTAACTGAAGATACGATATGCTTAGAATATAATCATTTGAACTTTTCTTGATCAGTTGAGAGGAGACGTGTTGTCACTCTAACTGGAATGTTTGAAACTTAAGAGGTTAGAATAAATTCAAAATAAGGATAATTCTTAGGTTAGTGGTGGATTTGAAAACCCTAGATTTTCTCTTCCAAATGATTTAAAATCAGTAGTTGATAATCAATTTAGAAATTTTAATTAGTTTAATTAATTTTTCTAGTTTAATCAAGCAAAATTCAATTACCCATCTTATTAGTTTAAAATTAATCTGAATAAAAGACAACGAAACCAGCGCAGTCCTCAGATTTGATATATTTTTTTAAACCTTTCTTCCGTATACCTCCCCTCATTATTTGCATCGCACGGGGTTTTTACTAGTATCTACATATGCTATAGTAACCGTAGAATCTGGAGATCCAATGGTTATCATCACACAATTTTCAATGTGAGGATATTTAGAGAAATGAATTTAAAAAAAAAAAACCATTTCCACCTTTTGGGGGAGACATTCTCTCCCTCCCTCCCTTACATGTGCTACCATCTCTCTCTCCCTTACGTGTGCTACTGTTTTTGCCATTAATGAGACTAATCCACTACGGTTATAATTAAATTTGGGGGAGTCCGGTTACGTCCAGGAGGTCCCCACATGCCCCTTTTGATACCCCTTAACTCTGTTTACGATTCATCCACTCCTAGGGTTCACCCACCTATCCTTGGTTTTTAGAAAAAGTAATTTTTTTTAAAACCTTGGTTAAAATTCACTAACTCTTAGGGTTAGAATTTATTTTTTTTTGGGGTATTTTTTTATAAAAACCAAGGATAGGTGGGTGAATCGTAACCACAATTAAGGGGTGTCAAAAGGAACACGTGGCGACCTGATGGGCCTAACCGGACTCCCCCGAGTCTAATTATAACCATAGTGGATTACGTCTCAACTCAACTAACGTAATAATGGCAAATATGGTAGACAGGTAAGGAGGAGAGAGAGAGAGAGTGTGTCTCCCCAAAAGGAGGAGATTTTTTTTTTTTTTTTAATTCCCTAAATATCCTCTCACATAGAAAATTGTGAGATGACAACCATTGGATCACGGATCCTACAACTACTAGCATATGTGAAGATATATGATTTATCCCATATGTCCATTGATCCCTTCCCATCATGTAATTAGAATAAGTTCAATTAATAATATAACAAGTAAGAAGTTATGAAGTACAGATACCTGTTGTGTCTAGGACTGGTATCAATATGTAAGAGTATAAACTATGGTTTATGAATCTGCTTAGACTGTTTTGGGCCCATGGATGTGCACGTGTGAGTTAGGTAAGGACCTGGTCAACGAGCTTGTACAAGGCTAGGTGCAATTGTTATGCCCAGACAGCAGGGTGTTTGATTGCAGCTATAACTCTATCCTGGATATAGAACTCCTCCCATGAGAGTTCCCTCCTGTTTGACTTGCATAGGATTAACTGGTTGTGGAATAGGTATCGTCCTCCAAAGTCTAAAGGCATTTGAAGCTAGACTTGTATTTGAGTCGAGCTGAGCCGAGTTTTGGGCTCGAACTTGTTTCAAGCCGAGCTCAGGTTGGCTTAAGCTTGATTTGAATTTTAGCTAAGGTTATCAATTTTATATGATTTTAATAAAAGTATTTATTACTAAATGACAATACAAGAAACCACATTAAATTAAAATAATTCATTCATTTAAAAAAATTACATTTGACAGTCCTTCAATCCAGGGCTGTATCCTTTTAACTCCTTAACTTTCTATTGTTATTATTATCTCTTAAACTTATATATAATTTAAAAAGTATTACATGTTATGTTAAAGAAAGTTATACAAGTATATATATTTTCAAGCCCAAGTGAGATCAAGCCGAATCGAACTCCATTTGTTTAAACATCCGAGCTCAAATAACAGCTTGGTTAGGCTTGTTCGAGCTTGAAATGCTAGCTGGAGCTTGACTCGAGGTGGAGCTTCTTTTGCTCTAAAGGAACTCAAATCCTCACCACCCGTGAATCTGCCACAAGAGCTACAAATCTCTCTCTCTCTCTCAGACACACACATCCTATATTAATCTGCCAGAAGAACACCACATGTTTTTTTCTACGGAACAGATAAAGCTTCTCAACTAGTTGATTATAATTGGTTCTACATCAGCTACTCATGGGCTCATATTTATGTAAAATAATGTATCTTTGGTCAGTCACTCCCTTTCGCTGAAAGCTGAACCAACAAAACCCACCTCCCAGATCATTGTAAAGCTCCCAGATCATTTTTTGGTGGCGTCTACTTCTGCAACACCTTCTCTAGATAAAGCTACTACTTACCAGGTAATAAAAGACCCAAAACTAGTTTTCAAGCTCTCTCCGATTCTTTTTGCTAGTTTTAAGTAGAAGTTTTTGATTATTATTATTTTTGTCTAACCAGGTGTGGCAACTCACATAGAATGAAAATTCAAAGCAAACACACCAAAAACAACAGAACATAAATCAACAGAGCTATATATATATATATATATATGCCATTTCCAGAGCCTCCATCCCCACCCTTCCCATTCCCACCTCTCCCTCCTTTTCCTCCAATTCCATCTCTGGTCTTTCCATCTTCCCCTCCCCTCCCCTCCACCAGCACCTAATCTAAAAGATCCAAGAATTTGCTTTTTATACCTCCATCTCTACCTAATTACCCTAAAAACCAGCAACCATAATCAGCTCTTTTCCCCCTCATTACTCCTCCGGTGGTAATGTAAGCTATAATATTCATATTCCATGGTTACAGAAGATTTATGCAAGTTTTGAATACAGGTGGGTTGAGAAACTAAATTGTGTTTCATTTACTTAGGTTGCTATATAGTCATGAATTTGTTTGCACACACAACTTAGTAGTCATAATACCTGTCGGTAAAAGACTAAAATCTTGAGAGAAGCAATTTTCCAGAATTGGTTAAATTAAACAATCCTTAACCAACCCCTTCCTTCAAACCACTAGTACCAAGAACTAGGAAAAGGAGAAAATAACAGGTATAAGAGTAATCACTGAACTGAAGTATAGCAAGCATGTATTCAGAAAATTGGAGGGCCCGCATACACTTTAATCTAAATGAGGAAGTCTAACAAGTTCCGCAGCAAACAAGACAACTCAATTAAGGAAAGAAAAATGAAACATACAGAGACCAACAGTTTAAATACGCCGGAAAACCTTCTCAGCTGCCGCTATAGTCCGTTGGATATCTTCAGAAGAATGTGCCAAGCTCATAAACCCGGCCTCATACTGTGAAGGTGCAAAGTACACACCTTCCTCCAACATTCCCCAATAAAACCTCGCAAACTTCTCGGTGTCACTCTTCTTTGCATCCCCGAAGCTGTAAACAGGCCCTTCTGTGAAGAAGAACCCGAACATCCCGCTTATATACCCACCACAAATCTCATGACCAGTTCTCTTTCCAGCATCCAAAATCCCCCGAATAAGCTCTCCAGTGACCTTATCCAAGTATTCGTAACTCCCCTGTTCCTTCAGCCGCTTAAGTGTGCAGATGCCTGCAATCATTGCCAACGGATTCCCACTCAAGGTCCCAGCCTGGTACATGGGCCCCGCCGGTGCCACCATCTCCATTATCTCCCTTCTTCCACCATAAGCCCCTACTGGAAGGCCACCACCAATGATTTTCCCAAGTGTTGTTAGATCAGGAGTTATGTGGAAATACTCTTGAGCTCCACCATAAGCCAACCGGAACCCAGTCATGACCTCATCAAAGATGAGAAGAGCGTCGTTTTCTTTTGTGATCCGACGGAGGGCATTTAGGAAGTCAGGTTTGGGAGTAATGAAGCCGGAGTTTCCGACTACCGGTTCAAGAATCACAGCAGCAATCTCACCTTTGTGCGTCTCAAAGAGGTTCTCCACAGTCAAGAGGTCATTGAAGGGAGATGTAAGGGTGTCATGGGTGGCAGCCATAGGAACCCCAGGGGAGTCAGGGAGCCCGAGGGTGGCAACTCCACTGCCAGCCTTGACGAGGAACGGGTCAGCATGGCCATGGTAGCAACCCTCAAATTTGATGATCTTTGGCCGACCGGTGAAAGCACGGGCCAGGCGAAGCACACCCATGCAGGCTTCTGTACCTGAGTTGACAAACCGGACCATCTCGATGCTTGGAACTGCCGAGATCACCATCTCTGCCAAAACATTCTCTAGTGCACAAGGAGCACCAAAGCTTGTACCTTTCTTCATTGTCTCAGCCAAAGCTGCAAGCACCTGCATGTAAAAGGTAAATCAAGGTTGATTTTGAATATATCATATTCTAAAGGATAATCGATAACCCAATATTGTAGTATGTAAAACAATATTTAATGAGAATATCCAGAGGCGTACAACAGGGGGTTGGATCTGCCATTTGATGTGTCTCACTTGGGAGAGCTGCTAGACCAAAAAAAATGACAATCCTAACTCGCTAAGCATCCAACCCATTTCATCCCTTTTGGATGCATACAAGAAATCCAGAAAAAAATTCGTTTGATCACATGATCATGATCGTATGGTCACGTTGATTCGACTTTGGAGATATTGCGAGTGAGAACCAGAAACCCTTGCATGGGCACTAAATGTCCTGATATTGTGTTTATGGACATATAATTAACCTTCAGTTGAAGGAATCCACAAAATATATATCTTTTGCAGAAGGGATTAAATTTTTAAAAAACAAAACAAATCGGTGAGATTAAAACATGTTTCAGTCATTCTTATCTGTACTGAGGAAGACTTGGATATAGATGAAATACATTGATTTGAATACTGGAGAAATCACAAAAATCCCTGACAGGGAAGGTAAGAAGCCAGCAAAATTTGAAAAGCTGTTCTAAAGACCAGTGTTACAAATATTGACAAAACATATATAAGCGTTGACAGCAACATAAAATGCCCTGATAGTCCACCTATGCAGAATCTTTCTTAACCCAATGCCAGATTTATGGTCAAGGGATGAGGGGAAAATATAGAACCTTGTCATCCGCATGACCGATGATTGCTGGGCCCCATGAACCAACATAGTCGATGTATTCGTTTCCATCTACATCCCACATGTGAGAGCCCTTAACAGAGTCGATCACAACAGGTTGTCCACCAACTGATTTGAAAGCACGGACAGGGGAATTTACACCTCCAGGCATCAAGTCCTGCCACCACATGGTCTTTCATGAGTTCATATTCAAAAGGTTGACAATTCAAGAACTTTTACTGCCCTTTGACCCGAAAAATAGCAATAAAATAAAAGGTGATACTGGTAGAGAACTAGAGATAAAATAAGAATAAAAGATAAATGAATAAAGAAGAGTTGAGATACAAATACAACTCATTGAGTAAAATTTGAGCAAATACCTTTTAGACAGGGTTTTAGTTGAACAAAGAAGCCGCTAAGTTTAAATGGGACTATCTGTCGAAAAACAATCTGAATTCCAAAAAAAATGCTCTTGGATTACAACTTCAAGATGTAACTGTAATCCATATCATCCTCTACCCTCAAACCTTGTTGAAATCTGTTCTCCTTCATGTTTCAAGGAAAATCTCATACTCTTATGCTATGTTTGGTTGTTGAGAAAATATGTGAAAACATGGAAAATGAAAGAAAATTCTGGATTTATAATACGATTTTTAGTTGTGTTTTGCCCAATTTTCTTTTCTTTTCCATGTTTTCACTTATTTTCTCGGCAACCAAACATAGGGTTAAGGAGTCCTGTCACTCTAGAAAATGTGTAACGTATACTGTAAATCAGAGTCTAGAAATTAAAATTGTCTCATTGCTTAGGCATATAATCTGTATCTTAATTTAATCTCATTGATTAGGGATATAATCCGTATCTAGTACATTTTATCATAGTGACAAAGTCGGGGTTCGGGAATAATTCGGCATGACCATGGTCAGAACAATTCGAGAAATATTTGGGAACAATCCGGTCAAAAACTAATAATAATAATAATAAAAAGATATCCAACACTTTGATTAGATAATATACAAAATAAGTAGTTTACTTTGTCAAACTAAACGAATTATTGCAAAATTCGTGAATAATTCATGAAATTCGGAAATAATTCGCAAAATCCACGAATAATTCGACAAACCTAAATTTCGTGAATAATTCAGCACACCTAAAATCCACGAATAATTCGTGAAATTTTGTTACTATGCATTTTATAAAGCTATACCACAATATCTCCAAAAAAGAGTTGCCTGCAACAACAGGTTTAAATTTCATCTCCAACACTATATCTTGTATCCACATGAGCATGTACATTTAATGCTAAATCCCAAATTATAACATCATGTAGGTGCAAGGGTGCTATCGTTCAAGCAGTAGGAGGTAGACCATAAAAGATTACGCAAATTGTTGTACTTTCAGTCGCAACAGAAGGAAATTACTCTATTGCCATTTCTTCATTATCGGAAAGGGGGAGAGTAAGCTAGATTTTCTGGTCAAGCCCCTCTTAAAAGACTCTAAAAAGGCAAGACCAAATCATAGATGGAGAGTATCCAGAATTTATAATATATGCAAGGTAATCCGGAACCTGGCCAAATGAGCTTCAGAGAAAAGCTTCGGATTGAGTAGAATGCACGAGAAACAAACATGTAATACTAATGACATCTATTTGATGATCCTAGCAACCCAAAGTGTAGAATCCAGATTGTTAAGAGACACTAGAATTTGGTTTAGGGACAAGAACAGTTGTTTCTTTGTGAGGTCCTTTTATCAGTGGAATCTGTGTATTTCATATAAGATAAATTTCTGCATTTGTACAAAACCCTTATACTGACCACTTAATGCACAAATGGTGGACGATAGCTAATAGATACTATTTATGCCTAGGAGAGGAGGAAAGAGTTAGTCACCTATCAATTCATAACCCTCTAGTCAAGTGGTTGTGGGACCGGTTCCTATCCTGTCTTGGGGTTCAGTGGGTCTTTCTTCTAGGGTTCATGGACTTCATCTCTAGCAGGAAATTTTTTGGAATGTGCAAGTGACTACCCACGTTGTTTGGGGGATGGTTCTCCGTGCCATTCATTGGTGCATTTAGGAGGAGAACAAGAAGGTGTTCGGAAACATCTCTCCCATTGAGTATCTTCATGAGCATATTTCCACCCTGTTACATTCCTGGTGCTCCATTAGGCCAGCTTATGATGACCTAGGTCTTGCCTCCATTTTTGGTTAGGGGCTTGGCATCGTCGAGGCTCTTTGTTTTTTCTCTTTCTCTTCCATTTTCATATAAATACTTTCCTATGGTTATAAATCTACACTTTACCGATCAATTAAAAAAAATTCCAATCTGTACAAATTTCTCAGCAAATAACTTTCTGAATTTAAACCATTCACCAGCATGGTAACTGTTAACATGTGGGATTTAATCCCATGGCTGAGATAAATACATCTCAGCTGAGACTCAGTGGAATCCGTCAACTTACAAATAGGGTTTACAGAGACTAGATCAAGACACCTGCATCTGGGTGTGTCATCTCAGTACTAACCATGCTCGAGTCAGGTCCAGAGGCTGAGCATTTCTATCTAATTATTGAGCACAAGACAATTTTGCTAAAAAAAACAACCTGCCCTAAGGAGATTAAGCACACCATCTAGAGCGCTCAGCCACAATTTAGCTCTAAACCCAAGTTCCATTCTTCCCCAATTTCTCCACATTTTCCTCAGGCTACAAACAAGATCCAATTTCCAATTCATATCTTTTTCAAAGAAAGATAAAATAATTCATTCGTAATCGATTGTTGATGAAGATATTAAAAGAATATACCACGTTTTCCTGCAAACCATCAACTTAGTTCAACTGAAATGACCTCCACAAATCAATCTTAATTATCTGAAATCTTTATAAGTTCAGACTCTGAACTGACAGTCAAAGTGATTACGATTACAAGATAAGTCGATACTTTATATTCCCTAATTTAATAACAGGCCTATTTCACATAAGAGCTGGAAAAAAAAAATAACACACAGAAACATCATCTCTCACATCTATCCCGGAATTTAACGTACCCATCTTCTCAATTCAATACAAACCAAGTCCAATAAATCGGTATGAACTACTAAAAATCTCTCGGAACAAAATATGGACTAACAATCGAAGAAAATTCCAAATGAAGCGAAACAAAAAGATTAAAAATTCCTAATTTTTGGACAAACCCATTTCACAGCGGATTTCAAAACACGAATCCAATAGAGAGAAAATCAGAAAACAAGAGAAAAGGAAGATATAGGCAGATGGGTATAAAAACCTTGGCGGCATTGAAGATTTCTTCTGATTTCTTAAGCGTGAATTTCTTCTTCTCGACTGAAATTGACATATTTATTTGAGAGGAGATGCGACAACGAGAAGAAGATCGAGAAGCTCTCGAAGAGGATCTTTGAGAGAGCTTCGGCCGCCATGAGAGCCCAATCCCTGAAATGGCTGCCATTGCGTTCTCTTCTCTCCTTTGCCCTCCCTCTGAGACGAAGAAGAAGATAAGAAGAGAAATGTCATTTTTTTTTCAGTTTATGTTTTTTTAAGAGGCACTGGCTGCGCAAAGTCTCTGCGCGAACAATGAAGTATGTACGAGTTTATCTGCATTGCACCTCGGTCCATTGAATAGCGTACGCCTCAATATCAAAGCCGTTGCCTTAGTTGACTTTGACACTACCTAGATTGAACCATGATATCACGGTCTCGAACCCAACGGTATCAATTTAAACGAACGCAGGAGGGGTCGTGGGGCACTTCAAATGGAACGCAAATCCGTCCGTTGAACCCGATATGAATTACGAAGTACACCCGACCAACTTCCGTAAAAAGTCTTTAACTTTTTTCAAAAGTCACTTTTGTTAAAAGTTCCCAAATAGAAGTCTTTTTCTTTTCTTTTCCTTCTTAAAGAAGTTTATCCAAACATACCCTAAATATGCTTAGCATTCCTCATCTAACTTACTAAAGCAACAACGATGGTTTCACCCTTAGTAACCCAAACCCTGCATATCACCACCTACTCCTACTCTCAAACCTCACTCTCACAGTTTGAAAGTGAATTCATCTCAAAAGTGTGGTTTTAGATTTTATAGAACGCGATTTTAGATTTCTTATAACGCGGTGTTCAAAATATTAGGAGAAAGCTTCTTTTTCTCATGTCATTCCTAATTGCCATTGATTCTGTAACTTAGAATGAAGAAGAGGAAACAATTAAGGTGTTCAAAACTTTAAAATTTATGAAATTGGGATAATGGCTTGAGATGAAAATTGAAAAGACTTGTCCTTAAAAGTTTTCCTTTTTTTTCTTTTTTTTTCACTTTGTAAAGTAAGTCAGCAGTCTTTTCAACTTTTTCTTTTCATTTCATATTATTCATTTTATTTATTACTTCATTGGAGGGAAAGTGACCATATTTACAATCAATTGGGATTGAACCTCTCCCCAAGTTCAATCGCACCCACTGGTAAATATGTGTCCCTTTTAACCTTGGTTTAAATTAATTAATTCTTAAGATTTAATAATATAACCTTAGTTTTCAGAAAAAATTTAAAATATTATATATATATATGGCGACGCTCCGGAGGCGCTCTCGACTATATTCTAAATTAAAATTTGACGCTCTCCTACTCCCGTTCAGCACTTTGGTTACTTAGGTTTCACCATGAGTATATGAAGGTTGAGAATGGGGCTAGAAATCTTTTTAGGAGGCTATTGAAAGTTTTAAGAAAATAGAATCAGATACAGTGAAACCAGCCCCTTGTCTTCAATTATTTGTTTTTTCTATAAAACTGTGTTTTGCGTGTTGCCTTTAGGTGTGTCAATGGATAATTAGATATGGATATCATTTGTATCCAATTTTTTTTACTCGAATAATTATCCAAATAGGTATTTGTCCAAATAGGTGTGTGACAGAGCGAATTCAAACAATAATTTTATGCCTATTTATAAGCGGATACAATAAATTATTGATTTTAATATTGATGAAGATATATTAATTTGTTAATATGTAATGACTATATATATATATATATATATATATATATATTTACATTTTTTAACAATTTTTTTTTCAAATCTATACTATAATATAAAGAACAGTTTAAATATAAAGAGAAGCTCTGCATCACCACTTTGTACGGAACTCCTCTTTTTACACTATCCGGTGGCAAATGTGTAATTATGGTGTGTTACAAAATTATCCCAGCCTCTATCAATAATTACAAAAATGTCACATTTATAGTGTAAAAAAGGGAGCTCCGCATCAATGCCGTGAAGCAGAGCTCCAACTCAAAATTAATCTCTATAAAGAAATGTCATATAACCTCATTTCTTTGCTCTCCAATCTTCAATCTCAAGAATCGTATGACTATTATTTTAAAGATGTCATGTGGCACCCTTCTGTAATCTCCACCATTAAAATCTTTGGAGAGATTTTAGGGAATTGTGATAAAAGATAGTTGTCAAAAATCCGTTTCCTAAATTATCTCACATATCTCTATCTATCTAACCTTTGATCACACACACATCTCCTACCCTCACATAACTTCTCCCCTCCCACGTTTCTCTCTCTCCCCTCTTACTTTACTCCACGTCTCTCTCTCCCCTCCCACTCACGTCTCCCCTCTATAGTGTTTGCTCCCACCCACGCATCAACTCCTACATTTTTTTTAAAATTCTTTCATTACCCAAAATGAAATCTCACAACCCCATTAAAATCAAGAACCATTTACTGATACGAAGGGCATTTACTTGAGGGCTTAGCCACAACAACCCACTCCTCTGATCGATGCTTGCTCTTCTTGCATTTGCTAATGAGCAACTCACTCGCTTCTGTCCCTGCCTGAAGGTAACAAACATCGATTTCTAATCATTTACTCACATGATTTGTAATTTGTTATGTAATTTCGGAATTTTTCTTCTGCATATTTGTTTAGATCCTTCACTGAATTGATCTTAACTGGAGTATTGATACAATAGAGAGACGTTCGAACGCTATCTATGTCATGGATGTACTGTATATGCATGGGAGACACCTAATTGGATCATGGTGTAATTTGAGGAGAAGATGGTGTACTTCGTAGAGATTACAATATTCTTGTAAAGACTTTTATGATGCACTTTTATGGCAGAGACCTAATTGCAATTGTAGAATGTTATGAAAAGTTTATTTTTTATTCAAGTGAAAACATATGAGTGTGTGGCGGTAATAAAATCACTTATAAAAGTTTATACCATCAAATTGCCTAACTGATCGATAATATTAAAGTTCTATTTTTCTTATTATTATTGCCTACCCATATGGCCAATCATTCTTAAAATATATAGCCCCAAAACATTGGCATCTTGACTGTTTTTGAGTTTGTTGATTCAATGGTATGTTCGTGTTACACCTTGCCCCGCCTTTTACCCCATTTTCTCCTTCTTTCTTATTTTTTGTCATTTTTTATCCGCTCTCGTGCATCACACGGGCCTTTGCTAGTTTCATATATATAAATATATGGAATGCAAATTCAATGCCATTTCCAGAGCCTCCATCCCTGCCCTTCCGATTCCCACCTCTCCCTCCTTTTAACGCCATCCCTGGTCTTTCCATCCTCTCCTATGCCTTCACCAAATCTAAAAGATTTATGAACCTGAATTTTATCCCTCCATAAACAACTATTATAGTATGCATAGGTCTCAGTGGTTTCGGGCTTTCACACATTATGCGACATGTGGCAGAAAAGTTGGGAGAAGTCATTTCATTTTCACCCATGATTTTGACTTCTCCCCACTTGATATCTCTTCCTTTTTTCTCATCACTTTATCGTCACATGTCGCATAATGTGTGAAAAATTCAGAATCATGGGAACAACTAAATGATTTCTCCGACACATATCAGCATAATGTATGAAAGCCCGAGACCACTTTTCTGGCATCTACCAAAGAGAATCTGAGGCGTACTCATAATACCTGTTAGTAAAAGAATAAAATCTTGAGATAAGCAATTTTCCGGAATTGGTTGAGTTAAAAAATCCTTAACAGGTATAAGAGTTATCATTGAACTGAAGTAAAGCAAGCTTGTATTCAGAAAATTGGATGTCCTTCCGAGACACAAAAATGTAACGTGCTGAATGCATACACTTTTATTAAATTATTAAATGAGGAAGGCTACTTGCGACAAAAAAGACAACCCAATTAAAGGAAGGCTCAGGATCCTCTCGATCCTGAGCCTAGGGGTGGGTGAACCTTACCCATGGTTAAAAATATTTTTAATATTAAAAAACTCTAAAAACGGTTTTTTTAATTTAAAAAAATAATAATTAATAAAAAAAGAAAAAAAACCAAGGATGGGTTAGTGAACCTTAGGGGTGGGTGAACCTTACCCATGGTTAAGGGTTGTCAAGGGAGACACGTGGTGACCTCTAGGGGTTCAACTCGAGAGAATCCTGTGCCTTAAAGGAAAGAAGAATGAAACATACAGAGATCAACAATTTAAATACTCTGGAAAACCTTCTTATCTGCCGCTATAATCCGCTGGATATCTTCAAAAGAATGTGTCAAGCTCGTAAGCCCAGCTTCATACTGTGAAGGTGCAAAGTACACACCTTTCTCCAACATTCCCCAATAAAACCTGTAAGGGATAAAATTCGTAAAAAAAGTAAAAAGAATGGGTAAAATAGGAATTTCTCATGCTAACAAATTCTAACAATTTAGCCGGCATAAGCCCACTTGGGCTATGTGTTGGCTCTCTTGAGTGTTATCTGACAGGTGACCTCATCATGACTACACAAGTCATGATGACTCCAAATGCCTATAAATAAGCAAGAATCACCAGAAAGAATAGGAGGATGGTGCGGAAGGCAAGAGAGGAAATAAAGAGCAGAAGAAGAAGATGAAGAAGGAGATCTGAGAAGCTTGAGTCATTCACACCCCTACCCCGAAGGGCTATGCAGGCGGCCACTCACCTGATTCTCTCATCTTCCTTTGGTGTTATCCGGCTACTTGATGCTCTTTATGGCCTCACAATCTATTATGGTCACCAGATTCTCTCAAATAGGCCATGACTAGTGCCAAATCCGTTGTCGCGTTATCTACTGAGAATAGTACCGAATCCGTTGTTGCGTTGTCTGTTATGAGCAGTGCTGAGCTCGTTGTCCGTTGTGAGTTGCACAACGTACTCGTTGTCTGATACACAACGTATACGCTGTTTGTGCCTTATCCGAGCTGCGTTGTCAGAGCTACGTTGTCTGTGCCTTATCCGAGCTGCGTTGTCAGAGCTACGTTGTCTGTACCTTATCCGAGTTACGTTGTCAGAGCTACGTTGTCTATGCCTTATCTGAGCTACGCTGTCAGAGCTACGCTGTTTGTGCCTTATCCGAGCTGCGTTGTCAGAGCTACGTTGTCTGTGCCTTATCTGAGCTGCGTTGTCAGAGCTACGTTGTCTGTGCCTTATCCGAGCTACGTTGTCTGTGCCTTATACAAGTTACGTTGTCAGAGCTACGTTGTCTGTGCCTTATCTGAGCTACATTGTCAGAGCTACGTTGTCTGTGCCGTATCCGAGTTACGTTGTCAGAGCTACGTTGTCTGTGCCTTATCTGAGCTACGTTGTCAGAGTTACGTTGTCTGTACCTTATCTGAGCTACGTTGTCTGTGCCTTGTCCGAGCTACATTGTCTGAGCTACGTTGTCAGAGTTACGTTGTCTGTGCCTTGTCAGAGCTACGTTGTCTGTGCCTTATACGAGCTACGTTGTCAGAGCTACGTTGTCTGAGCCATATTCTTTGTGCCTCCTGAGCTACAATCTCCAGAGCATAACACCAGAGCTCGTCCTCAAGTGCATATACTCAGTGACCTCACGATAAGTATCTCTATACTATTATGTTCATATGTTTATGTGCTTGTGCCTTATACTGACTTTATCATCGGAGCTTATTTCAGGGTGCACACCCGCCCCCTCAGACTCATTCACAGGTGGAGTTTTGCTATTATTCCTCTACCAGCAAAGCAACTACAGACGTGTGGCATGTACGAGATTTTTCCCTTTCAAAACCTCTCAAACTTGTCGGTGTCACTCTTCTTTGCATCCTTCAAGCTGTAAACAGGACCTTCTGTCAAGAAGAACCCGAACCTCCCACTTATATGACCACCACAAATCTCATGACCAATCCTTTTTCCAGCATCCAAAATCCCCCGAATAAGCTCTCCAGTGACCTTATCCAAGTATTCATAACTCCCCTGTTCCTTCCGCCACTTGAGTGTGAAGATTCCTGCTATCGTTGCCAAGGGATTCCCACTCAAGGTCCTTGCCTGGTACATGGGCCCCGCCAGTGCCACCATCTCCATTCTTCCACTATAAGCCCCAACCAGGAAGCCGCCACCGAGGATTTTCACTAGTGTGGTCAGATCAGGAGTAATGTCGAAATACTCTTGACCTCCCCCATAAGCCAAACGGAACCCAGTCATGACTTCGTCAAAGATGAGAAGAGCGTCGTTTTCTTTTGTGATCCGATGGAGGGCATTTAGGAAGTCAGGTTTGGGAGTAATGAAGCCCGAGTTTCCGACTACCGGTTCAAGGATCACAACAATAATCTCTCCTTTGTGTCTCTCAAAGAGGTTCTCCACAGTCAAGAGGTCATTAAAGGGAGATGTAAGGGTGTCATGGGTGGCAACTATTAGAACCCCAGGAGAGTCAGGGAGCCCAAGGGTGGCAACTCCACTGCTTTTTTTTTTGGACGGAGGAAAGCTGGGGTTAAGGCGGACCCTAACCAGATATTTTAAAAAAAGAAATTAAAGAAAAACATAGAGAAAGAAGAAAGAAATAGGCTATCATAGGGGCAAACAAAGACCCCCCTAGAGCGGCTACACATAAGGACACTGCACCAAGGGACAATTCCCATACGCACACACGAAAACCCCCCATACCCGACAACTAGAGCCTCACGGCTCATACACAGACAAAGAACAGCCACCCCATGACACTATACGGTTCCCACTAGGACATAGGTCCCGGTTATAAGGGGACTCAAAGTCACCAACCATTGGAGGAAGCCCAGGCTTGCGGCGAGAAGTAGGAGGGGGAGGAGACCTATACGCGGATAGTCGTGGGTTAAGAGGGACGGAATCTTCCCCCTCACTCTCAGAAATAGCCATAACAGCCTCCACACTATCATCTCCTACAGTCAACTCCTCATCATTGGAACCCCCTAACCTATCCTCGAGGGGCCCTCCCGCAATAGGATTAGCCACCCTATCTCGGCCCTTCTTGCGCTTCATCTGGGCAACTCCACTGCCACTCGACGAAGAATGGGCCAGCATGGCCATGGTAGCTGTGAGCACGGGATTTTGCGGTCCGCCCACGTAAAAGCAAAGATTGGCTTAAAGAGTCGCCACCTATTCATTCTTAGGGATAGGTCCCGGGTAAGCAATTGTTTGGATAAGGCAAAAGGTCTATCAAAGATTAGGGTAAGTGGTTCGATTAAGCCTTGAGGAAGGTGTTAGGCACCCCAAGACCCCCATTTAAGAAATGGTTACCTACTCCCTATAGTTAAGCCAAGTTTAATCTCAAAATTAATTTAATGCTTAAGTGCTTAATGAAATGTTAATCCAAAAAATAAGCAAAGCAAGCTAGACTAGGGATTATCTAGACTGGGGTCGAATCCGAGTTGGATTGCCTACGTACTCACATAGGGGTGAGATCAGACCGAGCGTAGTTCTGGCACATGAGCCCGTGCCAAGGCTAGGGGTGTGTGTGTGTGCAAGGTGGTCAAGGGTCTAGCCCGGAGGTTAGGGTTGACTGACCGAGTTGGTCAAGTGCAAAGTAGAGTCTAACCGCAGTTAGAAAGGTGTTAACCATGGTTAGAGGGCCTAACCATGGTTAAGAAAGTAAGCAAGCAAGCAAGATTGATGTTTTTTGGTGTTTTGCATTTTTATGGATTTTTAGGGATTTTTCCATATTTTTTTGTGGGGTTAAGTAGTGCTTAACTATGGTTAAATGTTAACCGGGGGTCATTTTAAC
This sequence comes from Tetracentron sinense, assembly GCA_015143295.1. Classification (NCBI taxonomy): domain Eukaryota; kingdom Viridiplantae; phylum Streptophyta; class Magnoliopsida; order Trochodendrales; family Trochodendraceae; genus Tetracentron; species Tetracentron sinense. The sequence goes on along the minus strand of CM026568.1, from coordinate 35,608,311 downwards.
CATGGTTAAAGGTCAAGGTCAGTCAAGGATGGGCCCAAAGGGTATGGCAGGGCCTGGAGTGGCCTCCTACCAGGTTTGGGCCCTTCACAAAGCCCGAAATCAAGAAATTCCAAAATGGAGGTAATCGGATTACCTCCATTTCAGTAATATTTTAACCAGAGTTTGTGGGGTTATTAACTAGGGTTAGGGATCACCCCTGGGTAAAACAAAAGCAAGGTTAGAAAGCTGGGAGTATCACCTTTCAAATGGTATAGGTCTCAGCCTCTGAATATGCCAGGTGTGGGCCCTACAGGGACTCAAAGTCAGGTAAAAATTAGTCTGTAATGTAGGCATTTGAACTGCCGACACTATGGACAGTATTTTAACCCATCTTTAGGGGTCTGCTAACCATGGTTAGGCATGGCCCCTGAACCTGAAATTTTACAGGGAGCTAGGGGAGATCAAGAGCTTTCCAACAAGCCTGTGGTGGACCCCAGAGGACTTGGCATGTGGGCACCACAGGCGCCCGAAGTCAGTACCAAAATAAGCCCATTATGTCGGTAAACCAAATGGGGACAAAGAGTTTTTAGGCTATTTTGAGCATGTCGGTAAACCAAATGGGGACAAAGAGTTTTTAGGCTATTTTGGGCATGTCGGTAAACCAAATTGGGACATTAAGCTTTTAGCCCAATTTTGTGTGGTCGGCAATTATTCTGCCGACCACTAGCAGATTTTTTCAAAAACCGATTTTTGCCCACTGGCTTTGAACCAAAAGGGGTCTAAGGGTTCTCTCATGGCTTGAGGGACCCTCAGACCCTATGGGAGGCTTCCATGCACAATGGGTGAAGTGTTGCACCCGAACTTAGCCTCTAGGGAGTTCCCTACACCTATGGTGAAGGTGGGGGACCCCTATCCTCGGCTGTAGCAATCATACAATTGAAGGGAAAGCAAAAGGGGACCCCTGGATCAGGACCAGGGGTCCCTTACAGTAAGAGCAGCAAAAGGAGGGGTGAGGGATGATCCCTACCCTTGGACGGTCGGTTGAGGTGGAGCCAAGGTGGTGGCGGTGTCCGGGACTGGCCTCAAGACGGCCTAATGATACTGAAGGAGGGTTCAAACAAGTCCTAGTTACTGGATGAGCTCGGACAGGGGTTTGATGCAAATGGAAAAGCTTGGATTTTGCATGGGGATGGCTTGGGATTTATAGGAGAGGAAGGAGGACGCCCAAAGGCATTTAGGGTATTTAGGGAAGGTCCAGGGACCAATGGGGGAGGTCCCAAGCCTCTGGTGGTGCTGCAGTGGAGCCTGCACACGCTAAACCTGGAAACACGATAATGTCGGTAAACAAAATGGGGACATTAAGTTTTTAGGCTAAAAACTTAATGTCGGTAATTCAATTGGGGACATTACCGATTTCATGCTATTTCTGGTCAAACCCAAATCCACTTGGGTCAAAAGGGTTGTGGGCAGCCAATTAGGGCAATTCCCGCCCATTTTGGATTTAGGGTTTGTGGGTCCCACCCATGTGATCCTCATGGGTTGAGGTGGGCCCAAGTTTGGGCCCTAAAGTGTTTGGGCCTTGGTTTTAAGGCTTCTTGGGTTTTGAATGGACCTTGAGCCCATAGGGTTGTCCTAGGTCATAGGCTAGGGTTGAGCTAGGGTTTGGTCTAGGGCTCTCCTAGGGTTTGTCCTAGTGTAATGGGCCTTGAGCCCAAAGCTTAGGGGGGGGTGTAAAAATGGGGTGCTTACAGTAGCAACCCTCAAATTTGATGATCTTTAGCCGACTAGTGAAGAAATAGGCCAAGCGAAGAACACCCATGCAGGCTTTTATACCTGAGTTGAAAAATCGGACCATCTCGATGCTTAGAACTACTAAGATCACCATCTCTACCAAAACATTCTCTAGAGCACAAGGAGCACTGAAACTTGTGGATTCCTTCATTTTTTTTTTAGGCGTGCTTTCCCTACTTTCGGTCAAACTCTACTCTCAGCCTCCACCAACCACCTATCAATTTTCAAATCAGTTATGGTGGTCAAAACACTCTCTCTCATCAAGAATAGACAAGTGGTTGGTGGAAACTGAGAGTAGAGTTTGACTGAGATTAGGGCTAGCATTTCTCTTTTTTTTTTTTTTTTCAAAGGGGGGGGGGGGGGGGGGGGGGGGGGGGGGGGGGGGGGGGGGGGGGGGGGGGCCAAAGAGGATTAAGGAAACCGCAACCTGCACTAAGTAAACCACCCACTTACAACCTATCGCGTGCGTCCTTAAACACAATAGAGGACAACTGAGAGGGAAAACCAGATGGAATGAAAGTCATCCCCCCGGGGAGGTACAGTGTTTAGACAAAAGGTTCCACACACAATCCACAGCCCAAGCAGAGTCAGAGTTAAGCAGCAATCTAAGATATAGGCAAAGTCCATAGCTAGCTCAAGATCCCGCTTAATGGCCATTAATTCCATGCCAATAACGGATCCATTAGAGTGACACCCTGCCAGAGCGAAAATAGGTGAGCCCCAACTATCACGCAAAATACAGCCATATCCCGCATTATTGCTCGTTCGCGAGTCATCCCTATTCAGGGCGATTATTCCATTGTTCAGAGGGATCCATTAAACTCATTTATTGATGGACGCCTTCCATCTAATAGACACACCCAACCCCCTAAAACGCTCCTTATTTGAGCTACTGTCATCAATATGAATTTTGAGCCACGTCTCATGCAGACTTTTGAATAGCGTAGTCGCTTCACAACCCACCACATTGCGGAAAATATGTCTGTTACGCTCAGCCCATACATGATAAATGAAAGCGTAAAAGGCTATCTTCCGCAATGAATTGATAAAAAAAATTTCTTTGCACGATGTGGTATCTCCAAATGCCAAGCTTAATTGAGCCTAATAGTTTCCACCTTTGCCCATCTATGAATACCCAACAGGTGAGACGAGGATATGGTCATACAATTTTCCAACATGCCACGGGGGTGCCATGGGTCTAACCATAACTAGGACCCAATCTGGTGAGTAATCAAAGGCTCAGCGAGGTCACACGCTTTGAGAATGGTTTTAACACACCAAGAGGTTAGATCTAAACCAAAGGGTCCACAATGAGTTCACTTTGGAAGCAAGCTCCCAAAGCCTTTTTAGGAATCTACAATAATTCCAGTCATTGATCCGGCGAAGCCCCAATCCCTCTTCAACTTTAGGCATACATATAGACTCCTACGCAACTTTGTACTTAGCACGTTGCATCTCTGGTGGCTTGGGGAAGCTAGAACACACTACATCAATAGTGGTGGAAGGAATTAAGCACACTCTGAAGTAATTGAATCCGATCCCAATAAGATAACCATTTATTTTTCCAGGAGGAAATCTGTTTGGTGATGCAATCCAACAAGGGAAGGCAGTCCCTAAGACATAACCTCGATGCAATAAGAGGCAAACCAAGATATCTAATAGGGAGGGTGTGGCATTGAGTTCCAAGCTCAGCTTGAATGCATCTTCTAGTACGAGTAGGCACATTGCAGCAAAGAACTGAGTCTTACTAGGATTCATTCCGAACATAGGGTCCCTACTAATAATCTGGGCGGATGTAGAACATATGATGCACATGCTCTACGTTGCCTTATTTTTTTTCCAATATATGGTGCACATGAATTAAGGATGAGATACTCTAGCCTTAATCATAGACGATGAATATCAAGCATACTCGCATTTTCATATTTTCCCCTTTTTTATAAAATTTAATCAACTTTTGAACCAAGAAAATGGTAGTTTTGGAAATAATGAAAATACAATCAACATTTCGACATCGTTTTTGAACCGTTATGTGTAAGGATAGTTTTGAAATTAACTACAATTTAATCAACCTTTAACCAAAAAAATAGTAGTTTTGGAATTAAATGAAAGTTCAATCAACGTTTTGAACACCGGCTATCCTCTTTATATTAGTAAAGATAAAGCAAATGGCTTTATGTGGGTGCATAAGTCGGCTGACAAAATAAAATTATTATTATCAAATGAGAATAAAATTATCAATATCAAATGAGAAGAGAGTACCGAAACCTTTTACATTGTAAGAGGCTGTTTGGTTCGGATTCAGATTACCGATTTCATCGGTTATAACCAATTTCATCGTAATCAGCATCCACTAATTGCGTTTGGGTCGGAAATAATAATCGATTATAATGGGATCGATTTCTTTAGAAAGCGCTGCGACCACAATAGGGTGCAGGGGTGATTATCGATTGTAAATACAATCGGTTGCATAGACCGATTTTGCGGGGTGATTTCGACGGAACATCCGATTCATAAAATCAGACCCCCAAACCCAATTTCTGCTTCATTTTTCTGGGTTTGGACAAGGGGAAAGGGAGAAGAGAGACGAGGGTTTCGAACATCAGAGATGACACCGAAGAAGACGCTACCGGTACAGGTGAGTCCAGCCCCCTCTTCCTCCTCCTTCTTCTTCTTTCTTCTCTCTAATTTTTCCGGGGTGTGCATGTGCTTCTTCCTCTTTGATTTTCTTCCTTCTTCCTTCTTCCTCTTTGATTTTCTTCCTTCTTCTTCTTTCGAAGACATCAGAAACGACCTACCTCACAGGGACGACTTGAGATTTTAGGTTCCAAGAAATTTTTACATCACCTGTAATTTTTAGGTTTCTTCTCAATTTTTTTGGGGTTCGAATTCATATGAGGTTTTTGTAGATCTATTGAAGGGAAATCGGTTCCCCAATTTTGGAGGACCAACCAGAATTTTTCAAGGGTTTTGCAATTTACCCAATGTATTTTTGAGATTTTCGATTAAAATTGAATTGTATGCAAGGGAAATTCTTCTTGATGCCGACTGAAATTTCATCATACATCCAATGGTTTCTACAAGCATATAACTATCTTGGTAACAAATTTCTTGGGAAATGGCTGTATTTTTCTCAGAAATTTCATGCTTTAATAAATTCAGAAATATGCAGTTTGTTTGTTACATAATATGTTAATGGGCTCTCTTTTTTCTTTTACTAATTTGTTGTTCATTTAAAACTTTTCTTCCATTACACATTACAAGTACAAATTTATATCACTTTTTATAGCTTGTAATTATTATCTTCAAAGTAGGGACTTATGTCACTTTTATAGTAACAATTGTTTATAAGGAGTCTGTTTTGTTCAATTTCAATGAGTGTATAACATTTTTAGAATTTCAGATTAGTAATCAGTTTTATGTTAGGTTGATCCAAACGCAATTATTTTGTACAGAATCAATTTTCTGCAAATAATTGATTATAGACAAGATACTTCCAAACAGGATTATTTATAACAACACTTTCAGTAGACAGTGATTATTCATGACAGCGTCAGCGTTTTCTGTATAATCAATTGTGATTTTCATAATCCGAACCAAAGGGACTCTAAGAGTATGATTAAGCATTGTGAGAGTAAGTATGTTTAGCATTCCTCATCTAACAAAAGAAAGCAACAACGCGTATTGCTTCACCATGAGAATATGAAAGTTGAGAGTGGGGTTAGAAATCTTCTTAGCATGATAATGTAATTGATTGAAAATTTTAGGGTCTTCAAAAATGAGCGCAAATCCTTTTGCAATTATATACCTTTTTTTCCGTGTAGGATCCAATACAAACCAATGAAAATAGGATATGACCCGCACAAGGTGAGGAGTGGTAGTTCAAAGGCTGTGAGATTAGTCTAATTGATTTCGATTTCGAGATCAAATCTGTCCCCAAATTCACCTTATGCACGTGGTTTGTGGGCAATTGTGCACATCCTGGGGACTAGTCTCCATCTAGATGGATGAGAGACACCTCAGTTAACAAAAAGAAAAACAAGATGTGTCCCCTGTGAAGTATGGACCCTAATTTTTATTTAACTTTGTTTGAGTTAGAAGTGTATCAAAAAAAGGGTAAAATCTTTTCTTTGAATGGTAAAAGAGAGAATTAATAAGAAAAACGAAGGAAGAAATGAAAGAGATGGGGGAGGGGGAACGACATTCTTTATTCATAGCATAACTAAACTTTAGTAACCCGACACCTCTATTTGGAACTCCTTTATTCTCTTTCCTTCCCCAATCCCCAATCCCCCCCCCCCCCCCCCCCCCCCCCGAACTTCATATATTTAAATGGAGAAATAGTTAATGTACCTAAGAAATGGATTGTAAAATCTAATGTTAGACCTCATGGGTTCATTCCCCTTTCTTAAATACCCGCCAATTGTGTTGGGTATTTAAGAAGGGGACCAAGAAAAAGACCCCCCCCCCAGGAAAAAAAAAAAAAAAAAAGAGAATAAGATTCTTGCTTGATGGTTTCATTGCATTACCATAATACCCGTCATTCAGATTTTCTCAAGAAGAGAGGAGAGACTCTCAGCATGGTTGTTTTAAGAGTGCAAAGTGCAAACAGAATAGGATGGGGGGTTTAGGGTCAGAGTCGTGATTTCCAGTACAAAGCAAGGGCTTCTTGTTTTATCCTAAATGCAGAGGAGAGGAGTGATACAGTTAACATCAATCAAAACTCAAAAGTGACCCCCCCCGAATGCTAAAACTAAAAGTGTAGCAACCGAAAAAGGAGCGTTTACAACTGGAATTCCGTAGACAGAGAGTACCACTCCGGGATACCATGCCATTACTAATCACAGCTTCATTTATTGCGCACGTTCAGTTCTTACGGCCAACGTCCTTATCAGTCGCACGCATCACCATGGATGACTGAGACTGTAAGCGAGGGAGATATAGAGAGATACTATACCTAGTCGGTGCGGCCCTTTTCAGCGCCAATTCGGGTATTCCTCTTTGATTTATCAAATCATCATAGTCTGGTACTGATAGGTGGACTCCGGTGTGGAGTATTAACCTAATCCTAACATCCTAATCTTTATATAAATGACATAAACTTCAAAAGAATCTCTATTATCTCTAGTTAATAAGCTATATTATGAGTTATAACCATCAACTATTGGGATTAATTAAAAGAGCAATAGTCCCCTCGTCTGCCGAGGAGGAGACTATTCCTCCTCGCTCTCATTTAGCCGACCCTTCAATTCCCATTAACTTGAGTTAGTTTTTTAACCCTTTAAATTAATTTTTTTTAAAAAAAAAAACCAAGGATAGATGGGTGATGAATCTTAATTACAATTAAATGGGGTCAGAAGGGGAACACATAACAGTAAAATAGGAGCCGAGACGCGCCTCTTAGTGTCACCGACCGAGGAGGTGATTATTTTCCTAATTAAATGGTTATAACTTAATTAGTCAACTGCTATATTTTGTAGCAAAAAAATAAGAGCATGATCTGCTACATATCTTACCCCCATATCCTCCCGACCCTTTTAACACCCCTTTAACCCTGACCCTTTTAACACGCCTTTAACTCTAGTTAAGTTCAACTAAATTAAAATTAAATTATTATTTTAAAAAAAAAACCATGATTGGATTGTTTAAGGGTGAGGGGTTACTAACCATATTAAGTAATTATTTAAAATTGGGTCGTGGACCAATGAGGACTAAAATGGGAAGCCCGGGTACTTGACTACTTCCCAAAGAGAAAAAGCTCTTGGAAAATGTACAAGACATTTGAAACCTTCCTTCGGAATGAAATTCAAATATTTCAAGGAAGTCTCTCCCAAAAAAAAAAATTTTAAGGAAGTGTTTAAAAACTCCGGATAATGATAGTATGTGGAAGAATAAAGTTGGGTCCACCATTAAATGCATATAAACCTTGGCACGTTAGATTTTTTATTGGACAGTCCAGCTCTCGCACTTTAAAAAACACATGGAGCAAAATAACAACAAAAACAAAGCAATAGGAACAATTAAAATCTGAAAAATGCCAAACCAGACCAAAAGAATTTCTCTGTAGATATACTTATCAGAAAAGAAGCAGAGTATGATCACCTTCTCCTACGGCCTTGTCCACAACAAACATTCATCCCGTCATCAACACAGTAATCTCTCTCTCTCTCTCTATCAAAAATAACTACCATATACAGAAAGACAAGAAAAGGGGGCCAAATAACCCACTTCTCTATCCTAGTGTCTTGCAAAAAAAGTCCGTACGCGTAGGTTGTGCAGCAGTACCTGTATCTCCACTTCGCTCTTCCCCTTGACGAGACAAAGCCTTCCAATTTTCTCACAACATTGAATGGGAGAGAAAAAGAGAATAGAAAGCAAAAGTATCCGACTACCCTATACTACAGTATAAGAACTGTCCACCCAAAAGAAATGGCAACGAACAAACAAAAGATATAAAGCAACAGCAAAACCAAAAACTCAAAAGGGTATCATTAGTCGTGCTTTTACTTTATATATTTGTTTATTACGGTTATTATCAACAAATAACGGAGGAAACGGAGAGGGGGTAACTGAAGGTGTTGGCATATTGGAAGGAGATGGAAACACCGTTAGCAAGGGGCTTGCCGTCGTTAACGAGGCAGTCGTTGAAGCGGAGGCGCTTGAAAACTTTGGGATTGATGAGGCGGGCAGAGCTGAACCAGCCGCAGCTGAGGTGTATGCCGGAGATATCGCAACCCGTCACGCAAACGTTCATTATCTCCACTGTGTAAGTTGGTATTCCGTTGGGCATGGGAGCTGTAGGACCCTGGTTCACTTCTATTTCCGACTTGGAACATTTATCCCCCCATATCCGGTTCGGCTGATCCATTGCTGCTGCCAAAATGAACACAGATACAAACAAAAACATAAAAATCCGAATAACAGATGGCACACCTGTGCAGTACTCCTCGCACTCCCCAGTCCCCACCAATAACAACGAACGTCTCGACAAAATACGCTTTTCCCAGAAGGTGATTCGCAGACGAGAAAGGGCAAATGAAAGTAGCCATCATGCTCTTCTTTCCCATTTCTGCTTATCTACTACTTCTTTTTAAACATCATTAATCCACTGCTTTAATTAAAAATAAGCATAGCTTAAAGGTACCACGAAGGAAGATCCTAAATAAAATTGCGATAAAAACTTTGGAGTGGTGATGTGGTCCCCACTCCCCATCCAAGAGATAACACGGTTTAGGGTCACTAATAACTAGCACCGACGCACGTTTGTAAGTTCCATAACGAAAAGCCGAGAGTATTCCGACCTGCTTCTCTGACAACAAAATTGTACACATTTGTGCAGGCTAGCTAGGACGTGGAAAAGATCGACATTGTGATATTCTCCACGAATCAACGGCGGATATTAAGTGTGCCTTGATTAGAAGAACCCTAGAAGGAAGAGACAGAAAATGGAGCATTAACTGTAAGTGTTATTACCGCGATGGAGAAGCCTGCGCGAAAAGGAGAAAGTGTTGTTGCGCTCAGAAATCACAGGCCTCAACTCCATCGGACGCTGGTCATGCGCCAAACCTGCACCCCAAGTAAAGGGAAAAAGAGAGGAGAGATTTAGGTTCAAATAAAACACCCACCATTTCTTAATATATTTATGGATATAGGACCAAAACTAAAAACAACAAGAAATCAAAGAATATGGAGCCCATCGTGTCGAAGAAAGAGCAGCCATCGCTAATCAAAAGCAAACCCAGTAACCGACCAGGAAATTAACAAAATATTAAATTAAAACCAACTTTAGAAAAAAAAAAAAAAAAAAAAACGTTGTCAGTGAAACTTGGAATATAGAAGGTGGAGAATCTGGAATATGGAAGCGTCTGATTCGATACACATACCGGTATAAAATGCAAGCAGCAGTAGTCCGACCGAAAATGCCGCCGCAGCTACAGTGATTCGCCACCTTGAAAAAGTTTTCATCGTTGAACAGAAGAAACACGCAAAGCCCAGGAAAATCTCTCAGGTTTTGCAAGATATGAGAACCGGAAACTCGTTCAGGAAACTTTGAGAAATTGTGATTATGAGGCGATTCCTAGATCAACCACGGCTCAAACGAGAGGTGGATCGAATCGAATCGAATGTTCCAGAAGTTGTTAAGGTCTCAGAAGCATTTATCTTTAGCGTTTCGGAACCCTAAATCTCTGCGGATTTAAGGTAGAAAAGGAGTTTCTGAAGATTCTCGATCGTTAAATGGCGAAGACCATCATTCTTTCTAGGTTTTCAAGCATTGATAGGTCAGAACGACTTGAGCTTTCGCCGGGAACGGAACAGGCTCGGTATACGAGAATTCGGCTGCAGAAGAAGACTCAGGTACCGAAACCTGCGTCAAAAGAACGAACGAGTATATATATATCACGTCTCCTCAAAAAATCAATCAAAAACAAAGCCCTCAATTGATAAGAAAACAGGAAGGATTTGACTTCAAGTGTCCAGCTCATATGATAAATTAAAGTAGAATAGCGGAATCGACGGAGACCTGTTCGAAACCTTATCAAACTTGCAAAGGAAGCTTAGTAGAGCAAGCTTTTCTATTTAAAGGAACAGAAAAATCACAGTTCAACCTCTCAATCTACAGATCAAAACGGGAAAAGTTTGCGAAACCTTTCTACATTTTCCGCAAAAAACGTCGAGTGACCCACTTTTCTGAAAACGAAACGTCGCAGGAAAAGTAGAATTTCTTTAAAACTGTGTCTCTAAAACCATGAACATCCTTGAGAATCAAAAACCCAATGCAATTAAAACGGAAACTAGACACTGCGGAGATGACGAAAACAAAGTGGGTTCAAAGTAGCATTAAAAATAGAAAAGTTGCAGCGGATTTTACTGCACCAACAGTCGACAAAAAGACTACGGACGTCTCTGTAAGCTATGAAGCTCGGGTTAGACGAACAGAGAAGATCAGAGAAAGCCGAAAATGACAGAACACAAAACGAAATATTGAATTTCTAGGGTTTCTTCTCTGAAGAATATTGAGTAAAACCAGTTCGAGATCGCACCTTTGAATCTTTGATTGCACGAGGAAGAACAATCTTTGTCGAAACGCGTGCGCGCAAGAGCGTGACGAAAAAGAAAATTAGGGTTTCAACACTCTAATCGATCTTTCGAATTCGGTTCTTCCCTCAGATAATCTTCTCCTCCGTCAGAATGGAGACTCGGACACTTGGAGAGATATTTATATACCCTTTGCATTTAAACCTGGCTTTCAACTACGGTTGAAGTTCGTATTTACTCTGGCTAAACTGCACGTGGCATGTTAAACGCTCTTTGAATAGGTTGGCCAAGGACTTTGGTGTGCAACTTGGGTTGGATTGGCCCGATCCAACCCTAACCTATTAATGACCAGGCTTGGACTAAATACTTTAGATTTTGGTTTAAACTTGGGATGAAAATTCATAGACTAACCTAATATAGTATTGGGTTTGGGCCCCAAACCCAACCCGAGCCGAATATTATATAAATTGTCGCTTTAAAATAGCAATCAAAAAAAAAAATTTGATAAACGGAAAAATAATAATAATAATTAATTGCTATTTTAAAGCTACAATATATGTAATATTCGACAGTTATTTAGGACTTCATTTCCATAACTAATTAATACTGTTGTGTTGGGTTAGGGCAGGTTGTTATTGAATAATTAAAATTTTTAACTAAAATTGTCTGCAATTAATATGTTGACTAAGAGTTAGTATTGGAAATTTATAATTAAGATCATTTCTTAATTGCTTAATCAGAATTCATAATATTAAAAACTAAAGATAGGAATAACTTAATAAATAAATAAATATATATATATATATATATATATATATATATATATATATATATATATGTCTTTTTTGATTCTCTTTAATTACTAATAAACTCATTTTGATAAAGTATAAAAAAGAGAATTTAAATAATAACTTTTTAAAGAGGTTCGGGGTTCCATTCCCAAGAGGGTGAGAGTGGGCTGCACTCTCCACACTCTCCACCCGCCTTTAACTTAGAACAGATACTGACTTGTTAATCGGGGTTGCGGCCTAACCATGTGTCTCATACCAAAAAAAAAAAAACTAATGCATCATTTTGTCATGCCAGACAATTTGAAAGCTTCAAACCTTCTCTTAATATGCAATCATATGGAAAATATACTATATATGGCTATTATTTATCTTTAAAAAGTTATTATTTAAATTCTTTTTTTCATATATATTATTGGAATATTTCTAAAACAATTTTTTATTACGTTATTCGGTGTATAATATTAAGAATTCTAACTAAGCAATTAAGAAATAATCTTAATTATAAATTTCCAATACTTAAACTCTAAGACCACATATTAATTGGAAACAATTTTAGTTAAAAACTTTAATTATGCGATCACAACCTGCCCTAACCCAACACAACAGTATTAACCTTAATTAAGCCTAGGATTGAGAAATGAGTCATTGGGCTGGACTTGGGTTAAGACATTTTGGGTTGGGAGTAGGGTTGGATTGAGTCCGATGTAAACTGTTTAGCTCTTAGGTTGGGCTCGGGTTGACCCTAAGCTGACTAAACCAACCAAATTGCAATCCTAATTGGACCAAAACTATTATTTATCGGACTATTTTGATGGTAGTCTTCCGAGTGGAACTTGAGAACAGTAGTCTTCGTAGCCCAAGGCTAACAAAAAAAAAAATTTATTATATGGGCATTTTTTTCTATAAAGAAGTCAAATCTACTTTTTATTATTTAAAAAATTGGTATCCAATACTTTTACAAATGTGAGCGGTCTTACTGTTTTGTAGCCTTAGGCCAGTAGTTTCACTTCTCTTAACAAGGTTTAAAATTATGTTGAAATTTCGTTAAATTTCGGTTTTGGACAACCCTAATATATCAAAACTGAGTTTATTTTGAAAATCAGATTTTGGACGAAATTTCGAAAATTTCTGATGAAATTTCGGATTTCGAAGATTTCGGAATTTTGGCCAAAATCTGATTTTTTTTTTATTTTTAAATAGTTTTTTTTATTAAAATTTCAAAATATTCTGAAATATTTACTGAAATTTCAAAAATTTAGATTTTAATTTTAAAAATAAAATAATAATATATAAATATATAAAATTTTAATAAAATATTATTTTTCAATATGTATATATATTAATAAAATATTAATATTTTGAATTTCACCGAAATCCCGTAATATTTCGGGATTTCGGTTCAGGTTGGCCGGTCGAAATCGTCGAAAATTTCGAAATTAAAAACCTTGTCTCTTAAAGCATTCCTAGCAGCCTCACCAAATTTTACTCACCAAAATAGTTAAAACTCACATTTTCCTATTTTAGCAGCCTCATCAAATTTTACTCACCAAAATAGTTAAAACTCATATTTTCCTATTTTAGCTATCCACTTTTTTAAAACATCCAAAGCCTCACCAAAATTGCCAAAACTCACATTATTTTATTATTTGTATGGGAACCTTTATTTTATTATGGGTAAATTACACTCACCTCCTCTGAGGTTCGGTGAAATTTTAGAAACCTCATCTCTAGTTTCTGAAATTACACTGCCCTCCCCTGTTAGACTCTTAATGTTAACATTATTAACAAAAGTTACCATTTTTCCATTTTACCCCTATTATTTGATTGAGGAAACACATCTCTACCATTTGAAAGCTCTTTTTGTCTTACAAGGGTGACCCTCACATTCAATAGGAGTAGACCCTACATCCAAAAATGGTAGGCCCCACTTTTCTCAAGACACAAAGAGGCAGCAGCGTGCGCCTGCTGTTGCCCATCCAAACTCAAGAAAAACATATAACTCCCAAACCGCCACATGTCCCTTTTAATACCCATTAACTATGATTAAGATTTACCCACCCCTAGGGTTTATCCATCTAACCTTTGTTTTAGGGAAAAAATAACCTTAGGTTGGTTATGCTAAACCGAATTAAAGAGGGCTCTACAAGCCGACATGTGTCCCTTTTAACACCCACTAACTGTGGTTAAGATTCACTCATCCCCAGGATTCATTAATCTAACCTTGGTTATAAGAAAATAAAAATATATTTATTAATCTTAGGTTAATTATGTTTAACCACAGTTAAAGGATTTCTATAGGTCGCCATGCATGTGTCCCTTTTAACACCCACTAACTATGGTTAAAATTCACCCACCCCTAGGATTCATCCATTTAACCTTGATTTTTAGAAGAAAAAAACCTTAGGTGGATTATGCTTAACCACAATTAAAGGGGGCTCTACAAGCTGCCATGTGTCCCCTTTAACACCCACTTAATTGTACTTAAGATTCACTCACCCTTATGATTAATCCATCTAACCTTGCTTTTAAGAAAAAATTAAAAATATTAACCTTAGGTTTATTATGTTTAACCATAGTTAAATGATCTCTATAAATCGTCATGTGTCCCTTATAATACCCACTGACTATAGTTAAGATTCACTCACCCCTAAAGTTCATCTATCTAACATTGGTTTTTTTTAAAAAAATATTTACTTGATTTTGGAAATATATATTAACCTTAAGTTGATATTATTAACCTTGGTTAGAGACCAATTATCATTTATTTTATTAAATTAACTAACCGTGTGTTGAAAAATGTAATTTTGACATTTTAAAATGTTTAAAAGATGATATAATCAAAGTCCATCCATAAAGTAACAGTAAACTTAAGGGAATGAGGTGTATGTTACACATAACCAAAGTTGAGGGGAGGGCAGTGTAATTTTAGAAACTAGAGGGGAGGTTTTTGAAATTTCACCAAACCTCAAGGGAGGTGAGTATAATTTACCCTTTTATTATTTGTATGGACCACAATAAAGGAAGAGAAATATTTAGCTTTGGTGAGTATATTGTATTTTACCTCTTTACCCAAAAAAAAAAGTATATAGTACTCCCAAACTTGGTGAGTACTGTACACTCACCAAACCGAATTGGTTATTTTAAAGAGGCTGGTGGAGACCTTTTTAAGCATCTTTAAGTACTTTGGAGGCTGCTAGGAATGCTCTTAGTGGGCATTCACTGTTATGGGTATTTTTATCAATTTCCATAAAAATGACATCGTAAATTGGTAGTTAAGGTCTAGGCCGACGCAATTAAATTGTTGCGCGGGCTTGGGGCCTAGAGTCTTAGGCTTATGGCTCCAAACTTGCCCCAACCCTACTCATTGACACCCCTATCTTTTTTTTCTTTTTCTTTTTCTTTGTGAAATGTTATCATGTGGAAAAATATCATTCTAGAATCGGATTCAAATGGACTAGTAGAATTCATTTTCGGAGATCTTAGCCAGCAATCCTAGGAAATATCAACCATTGTTGCTGACATTTTCCATTTTGAAGAATCATTGAGATCGGTTCGTGATAAGCATATTAACCGATCGGCCAACTCCTTGGCCCACAATGCGGCACAATCTGCTCTTAATGTTAGCTTATCAAAGCCCTCATCTTTCTCTGTTCAAGATCTCCTTGGGGTCAATTCCAATACGCCCAGGATCATGAACTTTGTAACTCTCCTACAATGAAAAGAATTGCCACTTAACTAAAAAAAAAAAACTTATACATACTCTAAACTTACACATAGCCAAACCTAAAGTAACCACTAAGGTGCCATAAGAGTAAGTCCAAGCAACCACTCCAAAAGGGTCTATCTTAAGGAGGGCTGAAAGCCCCTTAAACATCCCTGCGAAATCAACTTCCCAACCGATGTAGGACTAACCCGGAATAACACCCTAACGCATGTTGTAAAAGAGAACAAAATACTTAGTTCTTTTTTGTTTTGACGAAGTGTTATCATGTAACTAACACACACTCTAAATTCACAAACATAGCCAGACCCAAGGTACCATAAGGGTGAGTCTAAGCAACCACTCGAAAAGGACCTGTTTTAAGGAAGGTTAATAATCCCTTATATACCCCTGCGAAGTCAACTTCCCAACCAATGTAGAACTGAACCCGGGATAACACCCTAACATGCAAAGTGACAGAGAACTAAATTGTTGTTTTTCTTTCAAGTGAAATGTTATAATGTAACTAACATACACACTCTAAACTCACACACACAGCCAGACCTAAGGTAGCTGCTAAGGTGTCATAAGGGTAAGTCCAAGCAACCACTCCAAAAGAACTTGTCTTAAGGAGGGTTGATGGCCCCTTGTACACTCCTGCGAAGTCAACTTCCCAACCGTTGTGGGATTGAACGATTAACACCCTAACGCACACGGTATATAGAACCAAATGGTTGGTGACACCCCTATCTAAACTTTATCATAAACTTGATCGTTTGCCTATCTTAAATTCATGAGAACGTCATTCAATTTTCTTGGCATGCTCATGCAGTGTGAAACATCTCGTGCCCTTGCTTGACATATTTGTGCAGTGTATTCGCCCGTATTCATATAGAACAATCAATCATCTTTTCCTCACAAGTCTGGATCTACTCCAGCTCCAAATTAAAAAGGTCTCTCAAGTATTAACAGTTGTTCACCACATCCTGAGATCATCTATACAAGTGGAATTTTGCCCACTTATTTGTAGGGAAAACCCTATTGGGTGAGCGACATACCATTTTTAGTATCTAGTCCACATAAACTAATAAAATAAGACATGTTTCTTTTAAGTACTGCACCTAAGTTGTGTTTGTTTGCACAGAAAATTGGATGGAAAAGAAAATTTTTCCAAGAGAATTATTTTCCAAATTTTGTTTTCTAAATCTTCGCTTTTCTACTACTTGGCTAGAAGGAAAAAAAAATCATATAAGAATTATCAAAATAAATAAATAAAATAAAATAGAAAAACAAAAAATTAAAAATTAGAAAATAAAAATTAAAAATCACAAATCACAAATCAAAAATCAAAAATTAAAAAATATAAAAATACCAAATATAAAAATATAAATATAATAATTTTTTTGGGAGAGTTCGTGTTTTTATTTGGAGACTAAGGTGGCGTTTGGTAACTCTAAATAATAAGAGCATATTTGGGTTTTAGAGCTTATTGGGTTTTAGAATGTTTGATAACAGGCTTATTAGACCTCTAGAAACTTTAAAAGTAGAGGAAAAACCTCTAAACAAATAAGTAGAAGGGGATAACTTTTTCTGGGTCTAAAACTTTAGACGTTCAGCGTAAAAAATGTCACGCCTTTATAGATGATTTTACCCTTAAAAAATTATTGTAATGCCTATTGTACCCCTAATATAAAACCCAAAAATTCAAAGAATAGATGCCCTAAATCCATTTGTTTTGTGTCAAATTCAAATAATGGATGTCCTAAATCCATTTGTTCTGTGTCTCTCGATGATGTTCATCTTTCCCCTCTTGTGGGATTGCAAAAGAAGGGAGACCGCTATCTTCAGAGCTCCAGGCCACCAGGTTAGTTTCCGTTCTCTTCTTCTTCTTCTTCTTCTTCTTCTTTTCTTCTGCCACATTAGTATAGTCTTCCAAGTTCTTTCACTTTTTTTTTTTTGAGACTGAATGATGATGGAGAAGGAATGTTACAGGTTATATGTGCAGAGAACTCCTGATTCTGTAACAAATGAGAATGGTTATCATTTAGATTAAAACAAAATCTTTTCTATCGTATGGAACCATCTCTTTCTTTGTTTTTCTGGACAATCATTATATCACCTCAGAGTTTTAAAATTTTTGGTAGGTATTGATTGCACAATAATTTGATGAGGGATTTGGGACCATTGCTATGGGGGAGTTCAATGTCACGAGTTGCCTAGATGGATTAAACTTCCCAGTCTGGGTCCTGTTTTGCAATGAAATTTCAATCTCTTCTACAAAAAAAAAAAGGTATTCGCAATCCTTAAAAATGACGTTCCTTACCCTTCAAATAAGCTCTCAAAATTTGGAAATAAGAAGTTTTAACAAACATATCATTTCAAATTAGAGAAAATTTTTAGACAGTTATCAAACGATCAAATTCTAAAAAAATTTAGAGCTTATTTTTAAGAGCTTATTATATGTGAGTAGAGTTTCCAAACACACCCTAAGTAAAGGTTCTCTCCATGGAATTAACATCCCTCCATATTTAAGGGAAAATATTTTCTGGAAAGTATTAACTCATGGGAAAAGTTTTCCACAATAAAGTTTATTTTCCGATTTAAAGGGAAATTTTTGGGCTAACAGTACCTGTCGTGGGCTGCACGGTTCAAGTCATGTACTCTATCTACAGAAAAGTATCATTCACACCCCTTGTCGAATGGCATGTTCTTTGAAGGAGTTGACGTTCCGCACAGACTCGTTCAAAGCTTAGCTCGTGTTCGTCCTTGGGTCAGCCTTAGTTCGTCATTCACAAAGCGGGCAGTCGTCTGAACTGTCATAGATACTCTGACGGGCAAGTCAGTATAGGGCATAGGCATATGAGTATTAGAGTATAGAAATACTTACCGTGTGGCCATCGATCATTTGTAGAGAGTAGTCAGATGTCGAATGTCTATATAGGTCGAGAATCATTGCATGGGTGGATGACCAAGGCAGAGGTCGAACATGACTAGGGCAGAGTTCAAACACGACATGCAGACATATTATGCAAGTATACAGGTGAAAGCATTGTGCAAGTGTATAGGTCTCACGAGTCCTTGTACGTGTCCTTGTCCTTATATTTCAGGATTCAGTGTCTATGCAATGTCTGTTTTCATGCTTGTGTACCTGTGAGACTTGTAAACTGCTACACATGTGAATTTGTGCTTGAGTATCGTGATTAACATCCGAATTCGGTCATCACCTAGATTTTATCTTCCGTCAAGAAACGCTGTTAGATTACATCTCCCTAGTTAGATAATTCCTAACATGAGTACTTTCTCTTAGCGTTGGCGTACCCGAATATCAATCGTCATGTAACATGAATAAGCATAATTTATCATAACATAATTCATATCTTGTCATGTTCATGCTAACATTTCTAACATCATTATTAGGCATGATTCGTCATAGCATATCTTATTGTATTCATACAAACCTTTCCAACATTATCATTTCCATATTTAGTGTTCCTAAACATTTCAACAAACAACTATCATGCATTAGTTATGTATACAATGTCCTTCCCATTTTCACATTCCAAAACCATATGACTACTCATTTATAAATCACATTCATCCCCTCTAAACTTAATGTCAATCCACACCTTCATAATTCATTCATTCTCAATTTTAGCTCATTCACCATCATTTCCATACATCCATAATCCATAATTCAATTTAAGCTTCTAGCATACAAATTCATCCATATCCTTACTTAACATGCAACTCTTATACTAATCCATCATTTCATACTAGTTCAATAATCCTACTAACAATACAAGAGATAGATTAGATATGACATTCACCTCAATTCACATTTCAATTCCTTAATTCATGCATTTTTATGTAAATTTCTTGATAATTCATACATATTCTTATTTAAACATACAAAACATCTTAATAAGGTTAAGTTAGAAGGGATATCGACCTTAGGGATTCTTCCATTGAATCCAACTTGCTAGATGAAGCTCCTTCAAGCTTTGGGTTTACTCTCCAAGCTAGGTCTTCTTCTCCCTTGAGCAATTTCTTCCTCTCAAAGCCAAAACTTCTTGAAAACCTAAGATTTTCTCTCCTCCTTTGCCAAATTAGGTTTTAGAATAGTTTAGAAGCTTAAACCCTTGAAATAAAACCTCTATTTATAGCCTAAGGGTTAAAAACCTCAAATTCCGTAACTCTTTAAAAAAAAATTGGGCACGATTGTTATCGATCGTCAACCTTCAATGCGATCGATTGTAACCCACACAGAAGCTAACCCAATTTTCCTGATTTCTGGCAATCGATCGTTCATACTTATGCGATTGATCATCCCCTAAAACAGAAGGCTTCCTAGGTTTTTGGTCCAGGGCGATCGATCGTTGGCTCTAGGCGATCGATTGTAAACTCTGTTTTTCCACTATTAAATCGCTTAGACACTTTAGACTCTCCACACCGCTTAGACACAACAAAGCCTGTATAAAAACATGACAAAAGACCATTACATCCATATAAATTGTATTAAAGGCATGAAATAGAGTTCGGATCTTTACAGGATGTTCAGTCCAGGCATTGAGCAGGTAATTAGGTTGGGTACATGCTTAGTCAAGGATGGGGACGTGCTCATTCGGGGACGGGGACGGGGACGGGGACGGGGACGTACTCATTCAAGGACGGTGACGCGCTCATTCGAGGACGAGGACGTGCTCATTCGGGGCTCATTCGAGGACGGGACCATGCTCATTCTGGGATGGGGACGTGCTCATTCGAGGATGGGGACGTGCTCATTCGGGGACAGGGGGTAACTTTGTAGACGCAGCTTTTCAGCCAGTAACTTATACTGAGCGTATTGTACGTGTTGGACAAGTACGCAACTAGTTCAGGTGGCCAAATTAAATAGATAAGCATAAAGCATCAGATTGAGGGGTACTTATCATGGAGAACATCAGGCGGAAATGATCGATCCGAGAGAGCATCGAATCGTCGTGATCAATTGTGAGGTTGTGGAGAGCATCAAGTGGTGCAGAAAACATCAGATGAAGTGGAGTGAATCAGGTGGGTGGCTGTCATCATTTGTATAACCCTTCAGGGTTGGCGTTTTAACGACTCAAACCCCCCAGTCTTTTCTTCCTCTTCTGGTTCTCCTTTCTTCCCATTGCCTTCACGCATCCTCCCTTCTTTTTTTCCTGTTTCTCACCCTTTATAGGCAAGAGGGTAAGAGATATTTTGCCAGCTCATATGAGCCAGCACATTGCCCAAGTGGGCTATGTCGGTTGTTTTGACAGGTTTTTCCCACTTCACCCCTTGCCTTTTACGAATTTTACCCATTACATCCAGGATATCGAACACTTGAATGAAAACTTTTCCCTTGGAATTGATGTCCTACACCTATTTTCCTCTCCAACAAACAAAGACTAACTACTTCTTAAAACCCTAATTAGGTCAGTCTTAACTATTAAGGTTAATGTTTTTTTTTTTTTTTTGGTCACTACTATTAGGGTTAATGTTGACTCTAATATAGTTTTATAAAATTTAAAAGGGTGACATGTCAAAATTTTATTAGTCAACACCGGACCACATACCCAAAATTGTATATTGTTTGCGTAGAAGATTTGGGTCACTTATTTGCTAGCTCAAATCTTCTTGGCAAAATGGGTACCCATTTTACTATTTGGGCTTACACATATTGCACAGGTATTAAATTAGGCCATATTTGGTTGCACTTCCGTTTTCTGTTTTTTGTTTTTAAAAACAAAATTTTGAAAATTCTTATATAAAACATGTTTGGTAAACATGTTTCTGCTTTCTGTTTTTAAAAATTAGTAACAAAATTTTTGAAAATCAAGGTAACAAAAATTTTCTACTACATCTGTTTTTAAAAACAAAAACCAAAATAGAAAACACGGACCCATCATCAACACCACCACCCACAACAACCACCGCA
This sequence comes from Tetracentron sinense, assembly GCA_015143295.1. Taxonomy (NCBI): domain Eukaryota; kingdom Viridiplantae; phylum Streptophyta; class Magnoliopsida; order Trochodendrales; family Trochodendraceae; genus Tetracentron; species Tetracentron sinense. The sequence continues at coordinate 35,587,076 of CM026568.1, read as the reverse complement.
ACACCACAATACTACCACCATCACCACCACCCACCTCCACTGCCACCCACCACCACCATCCACCACCACCACCACTACTCACCACCCACCGCCACCACCACCACCACCACCACAATACAACCACCACCACCACCACTCACCACCCACCACCAACACCATAATACTACCACTACACCACCACCCACCACCCACCACCACTCACCACCATCCACCACCCCCACCACACCACCTTCAGCACTACCACTACACCACCACCCACCACCCACCACCACTCACCACCATCCACCACCCCCACCACACCACCTTCAGCACTACCACTACACCACCACCCACCACCCACCACCACTCACCACCACCCACCACCCACCACCCACCTCCCACCTCCACCTCCACCGCCACCCACCACCACCATCCACCATCCACCACCACCATAATACTACCACCATCCACCACCCCCACCACACCACCACTACTCATCACCCACCGCCACCGCCACCACCACCCACCACCACAATACAACCACCAACAACACCTGGCACCACAATACAACCACCACCACCATCCACCACCACCATCACCACCACCACACCACTACCACTACACCACCACCCACCACCACAATACAACCACTACCACACCACCGCCACCCCCACCATCACCACCACACTACACCCACCACTACCACCACCATGAATTGAAATTATTTAATCATATTTATCAAATACGTTTTTTTGTTTTTTTAAAAAAAAATAAGTAACAGTTAGTAATACCAAACATGTTTCCTACTTAAAAATATTGAAAACAGAAAGTCGTTTTTAATTTTTTTTAAAATAAAATAAAAACGGAAGTGTATCCAAACAGCCCCTTAGTAATTGAATATTTGTGGTAGTTTTGTGTAGGTAATGTCGTTAAACATTATTAATAGGTATCACTACAAAATGACATGTGTTGTTGACAATGTATATATAGAGGGGAATGTTATTATTCACTAAGATTAAGTAAACTTGGTAATAGTCTATTTTATCATCATATATGAAATATCATTCTATTAAATATAAGAGTATTTTAATCTTTGCATAGATCATAATTCATTAAATGGGTAGATAATTACTGTAAAAACATTAAATTGTTTCTATTATTTCCTATATTTAATGATTGGTCCTCAATGGAAAAAAAACACTCACCTTAACTTTAACGAGTTTGACGATTATTATAAGGATAAAAATGTCTGTGATAATGCTAAGTTTACTAACATACTATACATTAACAACACCATATATATATATAGGTTTAACAATAACTTATTTTAGTTTCTTAGAAGATGGCGGGATAAAAATTTTAGAATGATAAATCAAATAATCAAAGGAAACAAAATAAAAATAATTCACTTTTTTTATTTTTGTAACACGTACAAACACACACTCTCTATGCCAGCCCCAAGCCTGACTAAGCTGTACGCCTTTACCATAACATGGGACGGGCCAGACTAGGCTATGGCCTAATAATACGGGCTTTAAGAATAACAATTTTTTTTTTTAATAAATTTGTATCATGATTATTATTAAAAATTGATGAAAGTATGATACCGTGTATGTGAATTTGTTACCCTTCACAAACACATTTTTATTCATGTATTAATTACCAAACTCATAAAAATTAAAGTATATATTAGTCTTTTCATAAGGAACCTAAAACCAGTAGGTTAGGGCTGGGTCCAAACTTCAAAAAGGTAAGCCCTAGCCGGCCATTTGCACCCCTACTCTAATCAACTCTATACACTTTGAGGAGTGCTAGGGCGTTCTCGAAAGCTACAATTTGATCTTTGATCTTTATAATTCCTTTTTTTTTTTTTTTTTTTTGTAAGATATTTAAAGAATAGTGTTAGGCGTACTCATAAAATCTATTTCATGGCCTAAGACATCACCTCATTGATGGATGCCCCCTCTTAAATACTCATCACAGTTGGTAAATATTTAGGAGGAGGCATCCACCAATGAGGTGGTGCCTTAGGCCATGAAATAGATTTCATAGGTACGTTAACTATTTCCCATATTTAAATAACTAAAATACCTCTCTCTCTAATCCTAAGGATGATGTACTCCTACTACTAACTATTAACCAATGATTACTGCTAACCGTAGGCACAAGATAAAAGGGTACAAAAATGACTAAATTGTATGGGATACGATTTACGAATGGGCCTCAAGCATCAGTTGCACTTCATATCATATCCCCACTCAGCACAAGGCCCTTTTAAAGCTCTGAGTTCGGCTTAGTCTCATAGGGCCTGAGTACACACACACACAGAGGCCCCCCCCAAAGGTCCGACCCGAATTCAAATCCAGGCAGGTGCATGCGGGTGTAGAAAACCCACACTAGCTCCACCCATTTGTTGCGTTCACTCTTAAATAGCTAACCAAACAAAAATGTGTTGCTAGTTGTACCCCACCTACATTATTAAAAATTAATAATTGCATACCATTAAATTCATAAAATTACTAAGTACACCAAATATTTAAAAAAATGCATCTACATTTTATAACACACCAAAGCAATGTGAATGATTACCAATTTAACTTTAAATAGTGTGATCTTCTAATGATGAAAAGTAATGAAATGAAGCATTTTTTGAAAAGGTGAAAAACACATACTCCTACCAAAATTGAATGGGATAAGATTTTTTTTTTTTAAGTAATTGGGTATATACTCGCGAGAGTAATACAAAACGAGCATTTGCAAATAAATAGATTTACAACTTACAAGACACTTTCTTAACCCGACTATGCGAGATAAACTATTGTCTACGGCAAAACTAAGATCCCCAGTGATAACAAAGCAAAGTTGATAGAGCTTTCTTTGCACAATATGTGTATAACCAACTTTTATATATATATAAAATTTGATCATAATCTATGTGATAAACAGAGATTGTAATTCACAGACAATTTAGCATCAAAGTTGCTTAAATAAATGGAAAAGGTTTAAAGGATAAGGGTTGGGGGACGGCTATTAAACATGTTCAAAATTGAAAGTACAAGAAATAGAAGAAAAAATGGGGTGGGGGGTGTGCCTATTCTCACCCCAAAAAAATAGTCTAGGAATAGTTTGGTTCACTGCTCGGGCTTTGTCCTAGTAATGGAAAATGGTGATACGAAGGGGAAGAGGCTCCTCTCAAGTTCCAACTTGACAGGGAATCTCAAGTTTAACATAGCTGTGGGATCCGTAGCTTTAATTATAGTTGGTCGTTATAAATATTTCGAAAGAAAAGTACTTAATTTATGACAGTCCTCATTGTTCCACGCCTCATTTTTTAACACTCACCAAAAGAAGAAAAAAAACCTTAATTTTAATTTAGTTAAGCTTAACCATTATTTTTTAACACTCTTCAGAAGAAGAAGAAAATATTAACTTTAATTTTTTTAAGCTTAACCAAGGTTAAATGGGTGTTAAAAGGGAACACAACACAGTGGAAACCAGGATCCGCTAATCACTACTCATTTTGAAATAGGATTTTGCTAGCTCCAGTCGCAAATCTTCCAAAGACGCAACTTGGTGGCTTCAAATGTCAAACACTTCCTGAATTTTATTTTTTTTAATCCGTAAAAGCAACAAACATCTCCACATGTTATAGCTCCTCTTATGTCTGTGGAAATGTTTGGAGTAAATGCGACTCTGGCTAGAACTCCTCTTCGAAATAATACTAATTCGACATGAATTTTATGAGAAAGGGTTGGTGAGAGACGTTGTGGAGATACCGCCACATCACCAATAATGCTTGCATTCATATTCATACTTCTTTTTGGTGATGTTGCGCCATCTAAAGATCATCTTGGTGGCAACGCAAGGCACTATTCTCTCATTTTAGCTACTATCTAAGCCCACATTGATAGGAAATGTGGAGCCTGCCTCAACTGAACTTCCTATCTCTGTTCCACATTTTTTATGTAGCCCTAATATTATTAAGAATATGTGTGACCGGCTACTGTTAATTTAGATCGTAACTCTATAATTCTCTTTTGCTCCAAATCATAGTGAAATTTCGGCAACTTTGTGGACGTACCTCAATTTGAGGGAATCACGTAAATCTGATGTTCTTGTATGTTTGTTCTTGTTCTTTTTTCTGTCTATTTTTCATGTTTGACAGATCCTGTTTAGGGTTCATTCCCTAACACACATATATTACAAATAATGTGGCACCTGTCCTATTTTAAAACTTATGCCAACCTTTTTCAAAATCCTTGGGTTAATGTTGATCGAATTAAAATTTAATAAAGCTAAGAGGTGTTGCATTTTAGGAGGTATGTGATATAGGAATTTTTTTTTTTTTTGGATTGAAGATACCAATTACACATTAGAGGCCATAACTCCCGTTGGAAACCTCTGAGAACTTTTAACCACACAAAAATTAGCATCATTAATCTGTTGATTTTGATTTTAAATTAATAAAAACCGGATCATTAGGATCTGGGGTTTTGATTTTAATCATGGACTAAAACCTCTCATTAATTTAATCTTTGTTTAGATTGGGTGTTTAATCTCTTAAAAGATAAAAAACACACTTTTAGTGGTTTTCTCTTATTTCTTTAGTCCTACATCAGAAAGGAAGAGAAAATCTAAAGGGTTTAATTACCACCTTAGTTACTTAGTTGTCAACAACCAAGCATGAGGTGTAGACTACTACCCATCAATTTATTTAGACAATAACTTGGGTGCGCGAGCTGCGCTCGCAGCAAGTGCACACGCACGGGCTCGGGCTCGGGCTCGGGCTCGAGTGCAGTGCGGGCATAAGGCTTTGGGTGCTATAAGGCGCTCTGACCAAGGCCTGACCCAGATAGCCAAGTGGCCTCGGCATGGCCTGCCTGTGGCAGGAAGGGCCTAGCTAGGTGGCTGAGCCCGTGCTCATGCAAGGGGACCTTGACCCTCTATAAATAGAGGGACTTGGAGAGGTGCTGGGTTCTGTTGGAACTCAGACCAGAACCAAATCCACGGACCCAAACCGGTGAGCCCAGACAGCAGACCCAGACCAGAGTAGGTGCATCCTGATCCAGTCAGGTTGAGCCATGGTCCATCAGGTGGACTCTGAATCAGGGACCTCTTAGAGGACCCTAAGCTGGAGACCTCCATTAATGGTGGACCTTGGATCTCAAGGAAAAAGATCCAGAGGCCCATGACCTAGAACCAAACCCAGCAGACTGTCCGGATAAATCCAGATCTATGGATACCAGGAAATGGACTGCTGTCCAACTCCTGATGAGGTTGCAGAATGCCTTCAAGCTTCTCAACCGCCCATCACAGAATAGTCCATATGTGGACCGTTCGATTATCCAATCTAGGGAACCAGATCAGGTAGAACAATGGATATGTCCTATAAGGATAGAACCATCTTGGTGACCATCCGATTTCGGGTGTGATCCTACCATATCCACATGATAGATCCTATAAGGACCATCGTACCCAAACAGGGGTATCTTGTGGAATAGGTTAATCTGGATAAGCCTGAACTTGTACTCAAACATAATCTGGAATTAATAAAATCGGATTAGCTAAAGTCTTGTGACCAAACAGATTAAGAATAAGTTAAAATAGATTAACCTAAAAAATTTGTAACCAAACAGGACCTAGAATAGAATTGATTCTGGCCAAACTAGAATCAGAATCTGTGCAGAATTGATTCTGGACAGAACCAGAATCTGTAACCATACAGAATAGGTGCAGACATATTTTGGAATAGGTTAAAAAAGGATTAGATCAAAACCAGAGTAAAACTAACCGTGTAACCAAACAGACCCTTAGCCTTGAGGGGTAAAATGGTAATTTCAAAAATTGTCTAATTAATTTGATAATCTCTTTCTATAAATCTGATAAGACTTTAGGATATTTGGATTAATGGTAAACCCTAATTAAATTGATATATATAAGTATATATTTAATTAATTTTAAAGGGCATCCTAAAGGAAGATAAGTACCCTGTCTTCTACCGAGTAGTGCAAACTCGTTGGGAAGATCAGAAAGAATCCGAGCTGGGTTGTATCCCGGAGATAGAGTTGTCACATCCCTTACACATGGGAGACTTCAACCATCTTTAACAAAGACTCAATAGTAGCGCATCTCAATAAAGCGATTCTCTACCTTAATTAATTAAATAAATAATTATTAATTATTTGTCATTATTATTTGTCTGTATTTGCTAAATGAATGTGTACAAGGATTTAACCCAATTTCAGTAACCTAATCTATTATAGATATAAGAAGTTTTATATGATGAATTAAATTTGACATAGCCACCATTATAGCATTAGCATTTATCTATAGTCGTTTTGCAGTACTATCTGCATGTGTGAGTTTGCATGTGGTGTGTGTGTGTTTGCTTGGGTGGTGTGAGTATTTCCTTATATTTGCCTTCAGTGATTGCCTTGTGGTATGATTGAGTTTACCAAAAAAAAATTCATCTATACTCATCTTGCAGTACTATCTGCAGTTCTTGTCCTATTACCAAGCAAAAGGTTCCGTAAACGCTACTCGATCATACAGTAGGATTTAATGATTAATTGCAGTATGAGGTTTCCATCATACAGTAGGATTTAATGATTAATTGCAGTATGAGGTTTTTTTTGCAGGCGCCATCTCTTTATTTTGAAATTGTCAATAGAAACACGTCACTATTCCAACTAATTAAAACTCCTATTTTCAACCCATTCTCTCTTTATTTTATAATAATTTTTTTGCATTTTTTAGATACTTAGAAAGTCATAGCTTTAAATGAAAGTTAATATTAAAAGCAAATTTACTCTTTCAATTGGTTTTTTTCCACTCTCATAGCTTTCTAACAATTTTCCGAAGACTTAACAGTTTCATAATCCATCTCTTTCGTCATTCATCAATTGTCCTAGGCCATTTTTATTCAACGATCATGCATCACCAACCAAGCCGATAATGTGCCAAGTAGCTGACCTTTTTTAACAAAAATATAATACAATTACATCATCCTCACACCCAAAGTTTATAGCCGTGGTAGCGTCAGCCAAAGACATGGCAGTCCTTAAGACGGTTACAAGCCTACACCATGGATTTATACAAAAAAATCAGTAACAATAGAATGACAGTGTGTGTTGAGTCTGTTGATACAAGGAGTATTGTGGTCTGGGGTTTTAGGCGAATTTGCCTAAAGATCAGGTTAGGATAAGGTCAAGCAAATGTTAGTTTGCATGAGGAGAAGTGGCACGAAAGCTTGGCGCAATTAGGTTTTAAGGTGACTCTTTTAATAGTTTAACTATGAACTGGAACTCCGGATTTGGGTGCTCTCAAAACATGTTTTGTTTCAAGGGTTTTTCGTGAACATTGAAATAATGTGAGGATATTTCGAACTCTTTTATAACTTCCTCTTTCGGAGATCCAGAGAAATCCAGAGCTCCCATTCATAGTTAAACTCCTCTTTTAACTATCTATTTCATACATTTATTACTCTTTTGCCAATTGAATGGCCATGTAATTAGTTGCCGCTTATAGCTCAAATGGCAAGGTGTGCCCGCTCTCATTTTTTTTGGTGTGCCCGCTCTCATGAGAGAGTGACCTAAAAACGAAATCCCTTGGAGACAAGGAATATATTCTTTGGTGATGTGGCAAGCAAGAGTTTACTCGCGATACTAATGCTATGAAAAAAAAAAAAAATAATAAGGGCCATGAAATTGCACCTAAACACTTTATGTGATGTTCATGGTATCCTAGATTCATCTCTTATATTTGTTTATTAATGCTATGAAAAAAATAATAATAAGGGCCATGAAATTGCACCTAAACACTTTATGTAATGTTCATGGTATCCTAGATTCATCTCTTATATTTGTTTATTGGTTTGGCAGTAATTGCCCATCCTAGATTCATGTCTTATATTTGTTTATTGGTTTGGCAGCCTAAAAATATATTATATATATTTTGAAGGAGACTAGCCTTCTTTTTATTCTGTTAATACCGTATTTAGGGATGAAGAAGCTTTCTCAAACACCAATTATTGTGATAGCTCAAGTCAGACCATATTTTATTTCCATTACCGGAAAACAGTATGTAGTTGTTAGTAATTGTTGTCTATGGTTGTCTACTCTATTTTTTTTTTATTTTTTTTTGCTGAAATTAAGAAACGCGATTAGGTCACAACCCCAGTTGCCTACTGTATAAAAGAATAGTATTTGGTGGTTGCTTAGGGTGTGATTGTCCCCATACAGAACAGGTGATGGCGCCATCAACCTCATTGGTAGTGAAGACCACCATATACGACTCAATCTTGAGGTGGATATGCAGCCTGTAGGTGGTCCATCTGTACGGCAGGGAAATGGAACCATGCATCATCCTCTGTTACCGTCTAGTCTAGAGGTGGCTTGGATGATGATCAATGGCATATCGTGCACGTACGTCGCTTGTGAATATAAACCATTAATTCTCATGCTGCAACTGGCATCATATCGTGCCAGTGTGAGTGTGGTGTAACGGGCATCTTTTTCTTTTTTTTTTCTTTTTTTTTTTTGGCACAAGATTCTCTCGAGTTCAACTGAACCCCAGAGAATCTCTCGAGTTGGAACCCCTAGAGGTCGCCACATGTCTCCTTTGACACCCCTTAACCATGGGTAAGGTTCACCCATCCTTAGGGTTCACCCACCCATCCTTGGTTTTTTTTTTTAGATATTAATTATTATTTTTTTAATTTAAAAAACTGTTTTTAGAGTTTTTTTAATATTAAAAAAAAAAATTAATTTTTAAAAAAAAAGTTAACATTTTAAAAAAAAAACCAAGGATGGATGGGTGAACCCTAGGGGTGGGTGAACCTTACCCATGGTTAAGGGGTGTCAACGGAGACACATGACGACCTCTAGGGGTTCCAACTTGAGAGGATCCTGAGCCTTTTTTTTTTTTGAGGGGGGTTGTATCAAGCATTATTTTTCTATGGTTAGTTGCTAGGTTATGGTCATATTAACCACCTCACCTCAAAGGACTCAAATGGAGTCTACCTCTATGAGGATATACTCCTAATTCTGAAGCAACTAGGGAAATGTTATCACCTTCATCTCAGGTTGATGAAAGTCTTAGGAATTGTTTGGGAACACTTAACTTAATTTAGGCCGGAATATTATTTAATGCTGAATTTCAGCAATTAAGCTTACTTAATAGAACTTTAATTGTTACTGCGACCTAGGGCTGTCACTGTCAATGAGCTGAGCCAGCTCGTGAGCCAACTCGATTTTCACCAAATGAGCCAAGCTTGAGTTGGGTATTTGAGCTCATTGAGCCGAGCCGAGCTAAATGATTGAGCTCGTTTGATAAATATCAAGCCGAACACAAGCAACGGGTAGCTCAGCTCAATTAATTTTACTGTATTACTTATAATACCCTAATAATATTAGTTTTCATATAAAAGTTAATAAAAATAAATATAATTTTTTGTTGGAATAAAAATTAATAGGTATCTTCATCTTTTCAAAATTTATAGATTCTCTATATCATGTTTCTTTAATTAGTCTCATGAGAATAACTATGTTCAATTTTGTAGCTTTTTTTTTCCTTTTAGGAGAGAATCTAATGAGCATTTTAACTCTTTGATTTGAATTTATTTTGTTAAAATTAGGGTAAACAAGCCTAAAATAATAGTGCAAGCTCGTGAGCCGGTTCGAGCTCGATTATCTATAGATGGGCCAAGCTCAAGCTAACATTCGATGGCTCGAATTGAGCTCGAGACAAACTTGAGCCAGCATATATATGTCACGAGCTGGAGCTGAGCTTGAGCAGCACCCGACTCGGCTCAACTCGACTCGTCTACACCCCTACTGAGACCGTCTTAGGGCCGAGACCATCGAAACCATGTTGTGCAGGATTTCAGGTGAGACTCATTTTCACATGGTAGGCCCCACCTAAAATCCCGTGCTACATAGCACGGTCGCGATGGTCTTGGCCTTAAGATGGTCTCAAAAGCATTTCCGTATTTAATAACATGTTAATTTGTAAACGATTTGCACATCTCACCGCCACTTTTCCTATTACCAAACATGCTTTTGAATCTTATTTGAACTTCAGTTTCTGACTTTATTAACCGGATCTGCAATTCTAATTCATCTTAAGGTTAACTGCGACACTACCTTAAAATAAAGTTCAAATAATTTAAAGAAAACTATTTTATATGATACATAAGATTTTTATGCATGACAAATAAAAAGTAAAGTTTTATGCGTGAGTGGTAGGGTGTGGCCTTCTGTGGAAGGAGGTTGGGGATCCAATGCCCCTGCAAGAGTTCCACTGCCCAGTTAACTTCTAACCGTTCTAACTGCTAATATAGGTAAATGATACTAACATCAAACAAATACTTCAAAGGCGATGTCTTGATTAACCGTACTATCTCATAAGGCAAATGCTTTATCCTTAGTCCTTGTGTTACCAAATGTCATAACTTTTAACCTTTTTTTTATAAAAAAAAAAGTCATATAACTTTTGGACAATCTCAATTTAACAGTTAAGCCTTCTCAAACACTATTAGCGGCTAAATAACTGCTTTTGGAATGCATCAAGTTAACACCGTGGAAATAGCCCCGCAGTAGTGTATCCCCTCACTAGGAGGGAGGTGGCAGGATCAATCCGGTGGAGAGGGGTGGGCGTTGTTGTACTAGTCAGAATGTGCTCAAAAAACAAAAAGTTTGTTTGAAGTTATGAATTATATAAAATGAAATAAAATTGTTATGAACTATAAATTATTTTCGTTAAACTATTGTTTTTATATTATTTTTTTGTAAAAATAAGGAATACTAAGTATACTCTCACAATTTTTACTCTCACTTTTTATTTTAAATAAAATAAATGATTTTGTGCGGCCGACTTGTGGACCCTTTTATTACTTAAAAAGAAAAATAGAAAGAGTGAGAATAAAGATTGTGAGAGTCTCCTTAGCATTTTCTTATCAAAGATTGCTAAACAAAGCGTCTGTTTTTTTTCTTTTTTCTTTTTTTGGTTCGCTGTCGGCGTCTTTAAGAGACGTGGAAATGCCACTCACCTGTGATGGCCAATCCCAATGTACAACTTTAGTGGGAGAATTGCATCGTGCAGCGGTGCTACCTTTTATTGCACGAAAATGACTAACACGTCCTAATCGTTTTCCAAAGTCTTTCACACTTTTTAGGGGTGCATCCGTCATTTACACAAAATTGAGGATTAGCGGTCCTGTAGGTAATCTTAATACACTCATAATTGTCGGATTGTTGGGACAAATTAGTCATTTCAATAATCAAGTGTTTCTCAAAGGTCTCTCTCAAGTGGTCGTTGCCTCGTTGGGACATATTAGTCAATTTAATAAAGAAATAAAGAAAAACTACACGATGCTGCAAGTTGCAACTAGGGGTGTCAACTAATCGAGCTGGGCTGGGCACCGCTCAGGCTCAGCTCCTTGGAATTTTATAAATGCTTAGGCTTGGCTCGGCTGGACTCGGCTTGACTTGATAAAAAAAATTTTAAATATATTGATAAATACTAAATTAAATTAAAAAAACATTTTATTTTTTTTTATGTCATGTGACTCAAGTGAAAACTTGAGTTAAAACTTAAACAGAAATAATTATATTAATGTGTACTAAATATATTTTATCAAAAAATATATATACTAAATATATAATATAAATTTAATTTTTCAAGTGTATTATTATAAAATTAATCGAGCTAAGCCAAACCGAACTGAGCCACCTATTTCTCAGGCTCGGCTCGTTTATTTTTCGAACTCACTTTTAAGACTCGGCTCGACTCGACTCGAGTTGACTCAATGTGCCCAAAGTAAAAGCTCAAACTTGGTTTATTTCGAGTCTAGCCGAGCTGGCTCGCTTGTTGACACCCCTAGTTGCAACAATAACATCTTGTTCATCACTTGAAGCTATGTGGCATAAAACTTTAGTCAGTATCTACGTGGTGCTCTATGATTGGCAACAAGTAGCAATAATTGCAACTATCTTTTTCTGCATTTCAACCGTTCCTCCTAAACTGATTATACTAATTTCCTATATTTTAACTTCTTAATTAAATGAGAAAAATATATTAATAAATAATAATTCTACAGAAACAAGAGCGTACATAAAATCCAAACCACATATCCCCTCCAAAGCTTTAGTAGATTCCTCCACCTCTTCTTTTTATTTCTTTCGCTAATTCTTTTTATTTCTTTCGCTAATCTTTTAGTTTTTATCGGTTTGTCCACTTCGGCAGGCGCTGAGAGTTCACAGAAACTGGCCTCTTCATGTCGTTGTAAGGATAGAAAATAAAATAACTTCTTTTTAAAAAAAAGGCGTTTTTGGAGTTGACAAATGGCTTATCTTTAAGAATATTTATATGGTTATGGGCTGTATATTAGTGTGGCCTCGCCTATGCATAGATTAACCGATTAGGGACGCAAGTGAGAGCATATCCCGTGAGGTTCTCTTCTGTTTCTCCTCCCTTTTATTCTGATCTTCTTCCTGGTTTTGTGTTCTTAACATACTCATCTCGATCTAGTGGGTGTCTTTTTCGTTGAAACAAAAGCCCTTTTTAGCTTCATTCTCTGGTTGTTCTTACTGGGTTTTTTGTTTTCTTTTCTGGGGTTCTCTTGTTTTGAATTATCAGAGCTTTTGTTGTCAGTTTAGTAGGATATCATGAGTAATTCAATGAGGCGAAGCATGAAAGTTACCTTTCATTTGGTTTACGACAGAGGTTAAATCAAACCCAACTCACTCAAAATCAGTTATTTCTGTTATTTTAGCTTTGAATTTCAAACAATAATTTGAATTCTTCTTGCTCTACATATGGAGAGAGTTGGTGTACATGGTCTGTGATACTGTGATAAGGTTTTAAGCTCAAACTAACAACTCCAACATCGATCACTCACCTTTGGTCCTTGTAGTGAATTTTAATTTATTTTTGTAAGCTTTAATTTCATAGCGAGAATGGATGCAGTTAAGGGGAAAGGGAAGAAAGGTCTGATCATCAAGACATGGGAGCGATGTCGATCCATTGGTGGTGGTCGCAAGAGATCGCCGGTGAACCCTTTTACTCCCATGTCGAAGAGCAGGTCATGGCCTCGTAATTCAGATTCACCAGAGGAAAATAAACTTATAGTGAGAGGCCAAGTGGCTCCCGAAGGTTGCTTCTCCGTCTACGTTGGGCCGCAGAAACAACGATTCGTGCTCAAGACCAAATATGCAAACCATCCTCTCTTCAAGATGCTGCTTGAAGAGGCTGAATTGGAGTATGGTTACAACAGTGAAGGTCCTCTAGCACTTCCATGCAACGTTGATCTCTTCTATAAGGTGTTATCGGAGATGGATAGTGATAAGATTCGTCAAGGATGCAACTTCGCCAAGGGATATGGCTCCTATCGCCTTCTCAGTCCGTCTCGAATGGTTGTCATGAATCGATTCTAGCTGTCTTGGAGCTTAATTTTTGTACATGTTTTCAGATAGCTATATGGGAATTGGGATTAAGTTCTCCTATACATGTACAGTAGGGGATTTTTACAAGGCAATGTAATCCAATTACCTATCTATGTATGTACAAACAGCTCGTATAGGATCGATATATCTTCTTTTATCTTGAGGCTTTGAATGATTTGCCCATCTACTAGTTTGTTTTGGTCTATTAATTTTTACTTCTAAATACGGGCAATATTTCATGGAAAGTAGATGATCTTGTAGATCTTTTTGTACTTCTAAGCTAATCATTTTAACGAAGACAGGATTCATGTTGCCGACTCCAAAATATTGGAATGAGACATTGATTAAAAAGAAGAAGAAACTTTTTTTAGACCGTTTTGACAACGTTTATAGGGGAGTGCTAGCTTTAGTCCCCCTCTCCTAACTAATCATTAATCACCTAAGATAGGAAAAAGACAAAACAGTTCTGAATATTGCTTACACTCAAATTATTTTTAGGCAAATGCTTTTGAGAACGCATAAGGGCCAAGACCTCTGCACGGGATTTCAGGTGGGGCCCACCATGCGATGATGGGCCCCATCTGAAATCTCGCGCACATGCGCGAGGTCTCGGCCCTAATGCGGTCTCAGTAGCAAAGTCCTTATTATGCTTGGATGAGAACGACTAATTAAGGCTAGCCAAATCCATGTTAATAATATAGGATAATATCAAATGGTAATTAAGTGGTTTGATGGATTAAGTTTTGGACCTTAAAGATGCCTTAGGTGAGACCTTGAATGGTAGTTGCCGCCCTTCTCAATGTGACATCTTCCAATTTATAGGTAAAACCTCCTAGCTATATTGGGAAAACCTCTCCCGCTCACCAATTAATTAACCTCAATTTTGCAGTTCAATTAGTAGAGCCTTCTCCAAACCTCGGCTGCATAATTATACCTAACTCACATTAGTATAATAGAGATCGAAGTCGTCTCTTCTCGTAACGCCCAAAGAATTGTTTTTTGATAAAGAGAGGAAGGAGTGCTAGACAAAGTGAGCCCAAGATTAGATTAGTAGATATGATTATTAAAATGGAAATTGGAATTACTGCACAAAATAAATAAATAAATAAATAAGCTAAAGAAATGCAATAAAATAAAATTAATTAATTAGTATATAATAGTTGTGCTTCCATGAATTGGAGTATAAACATATGAAGCACAATCATGGCCTATGATGTGGTGGCTTCTCATTGCAAATGTTTTGGATTGATGGATCACCTTATCCTGACCTTAACTGTCATCAAACATCAATCAAGAGATTCTAATCAAAGTGAAATTTGGGTATGGCCTATTGATTAATGTGATCAAGCGATATAAATGTACTGGTTATGAGTACAATGAATGATGGAGCTTGTTGTGTTGATGCAGTGAAGTCTTCCTTTTCATGATGAAAACCTGTTTATTAGAGAGAAATGATTCAAAAGAAGTGAAGGGTTAGGATATAGTTCATGGACTTGGTCAAGTTTAGTGGGGTTGATGGAAAAGTCATCCACTCAAACATATATATTTTTTTTGGTACGTAACATACTTTTAAATTTAAAGAAAGGCACAGGATTCTCTCCGGTTGGAACCCCTAGAGGTCGCCACGTGTCTCCTTTGACACCCCTTACCCATGGGTAAGGTTCACTCACCCATCCTTGGTTTTTTTTTTTTATTAATTATTATTTTTTAAATTAAAAAAACTGTTTTTAGAGTTTTTTAATATTAAAAATATTTTTTTAATTTAAAAAATAATAATTAATAAATAAAAAAAACCAAGGATGAGTGAGTGAACCCTAGGGGTGGGTGAACCTTACCCATGGTTAAGGGGTGTCAAAGGAGACACGTGGCAACCTCTAGGGGTTCCAACGCGAGAGATTCTCTTGAGTTGAACTCGAGAGGATCCTGAGCCTTAAAGAAAAGAGAACCTAAATTAAATATTGCCTTGTAGAAGCCCATATGAACCTTGTGTTTGTTTCTGAGTGAATATAAACAGTTTAGTCTGAGGAAAATGTAGTATATTCACGAAGAGAAAAAAAAAATACAAACAGTTCTGCAACCACAAGCCGTCTGTTGCTCATGTTGGACCAACTCTTGATAAGGTATATAACTATTAACACTACTCACAAAGAGCTTGGGCCCACGAGCTGCACATCGTAGCAGACTCGCATTGTCGCTGCAGTGTGGTGTGGAGGAGTGTGATGTCTCCCCTAGGAGGGTCATTGGAGTGAGATGCAAACATTCTGCCGGACCGAGATCAAACACGCATGAGATAAATCAGACCAAGCTTTGATTCTACAAGGAAGAAGATGAAGAAGGTGTTGTGTGTGGAGGTGTCTTGTATTCAGTTTGAGTTAGACTCAGTACTCTTATCACTCAGGCTCAACTCTGTCGGGGGTATTTTGTTGTATGTCTATGTCGGTACGATGATTGTTCTTTTTTGAAAAGATTAAACTATCATCAATTTTAATGAGTTTTATAATTAATACATTACAAATAGTACAGTATAATTACAAAACAGTCACTCCCTTACACTCAAAGGAAAGTTCAGCCTCAAAATTACACTCATTGAGCATTCCTATCGGCCTCACCAAATTTTACTCACCAAAATAGCCAAAACTCACAAAAAGTTATTTTGGTGAACCACTTTTTTAAAACACTCTCACTAACCTCACCATTTTAACAAAAAAAGAAAGTGAGAGAAACACTACTATTTTATTATTTGTGTGGGAAAACAAAAAAGGAAGGGGAAGAGAAACATTATTTTATTGTTTGTGTGGGATCACAATAAAAGAAGGGAGAGAAAAACATTTATTTTATTATTTGTGTCGGCCTATAAAAAAAGAGGGGAAGAGAAATTTTAGCTTTGATGAGTGCACAGTACTCATCAAGTTTGGTGAGTACTATACACTCACCAAACCCTAATCTTTATTTTGCTGAGTTTTGGTGAGACTGCTGGAGAGATTTTTTAGCACTTTCTAGCCATTTGGGTCACCAAAATGGCCTTGGATTAAGCCCTCGGAGTTCCATAGAATAGGTGACAAGTGGTGGAGAAGTCAAAATCATGGAGCCCATGATTTTGATTTCTCCACCCATAATAAGACGTGGTGAGAGCCCTTTCTGGCTTCGCCGAGACAATCCGAGGCCCACCAAAATAACAAAAGGTTATTTTGGTGAGGCTGCTAGGAGGTGAAGCTCGTAATCCTTTGATGTGAGTTGTCTTTATTTTCAACAGAAGGCCTATTTAAGGCCCTCTCCTCCAAGCCCGAATAAGAGGCTACCGAAGTTAAGTCATAGCCCATGATAAGACACCTCCTATCTCTGATGACTGATCCGTAGTAGAGAGATGAAATGTACTCTTCTGAAGGCCCTTCCAGAACTAGGAGATCTAAATTTAGATCGGTTGGCTGGACTAGACCACTAGGTTTAGTCGCATAGACTGGGATTAACGAGACTGCTTTAACCGAATAGTCAAGACTCAAGAGGAGACTAGGTTAGCATACAGCAATAAGAAGAACGAGGATAAAACTGTAACCAAACAGTGTAATTGCAACAAGTACTGTACAGACTTGTAACCAATTAGTCCAACAAAGAACTAGATATTTTTTATTCGAATAGAGTAGACTATAACCAAATAGTCTAAAGCTATATAATGCGATCACTTTATCTAAAGCTACATTATAAGCTTGCTAATACAATAGCACCGGGTGATGAGTAGCAATGGTATGGTGTGGCCTCTCCTTGGCGAGAGGTCATGGGATTGAATCGCACCAGGTGATGAGTAGCAAGCACTCCAGTCCCTACTGCTAACTCGAAGAAATACTAACACCCTTGTTGAAATGTGTGACTCAAATGTCTCACAGGCACAACTTCAGTACCCAAAACGGTCGACTGGCCCCAAGGCCGGTCAACCAGTTTTTGTGGAATAGGGTTTCTTAACCCGAATTTGGCATTTTGCTCAATTTTGAGTCTTCCTATTTGTCTAGGATTCTGGTGTAGGCTTATAAATATGTGTTTATAGGTATAGGGTTTAATATATTAATAGTGAGAGACAATAGGATTGGATTAAGCATTTCAGGACTTAGGAAAAAGTTGAAGGGAAAATAGATAGGGATTTTTCTTCAGGTTCACAAGCAGAACAAAGTGGAGCGAAAGGATTCTCCGGTAAGAATCTTTAAAGGGAATAGGGGTGAAACGAAATGATGCTGGGAATCATATAACTTGACTATGTTGAGGAGTCAGAGTCGCAGCGGACTTGCTAATCTCCCTATAGTAGAAAGAAAGGGGGAAGGGTTCAACATAAGAATGAATAGGAGACTGGTGGTTAATGCGGTACCAATGCTAAATCAAGGTCTCCCTTCCATTCTGTGGGGTCTATCTCGCTCCCCCTCATGAGGAGTGAGGGGAGAGAGTCCCGAACAAATCTGAGGTTCCACCTAAACAACAAGCAAAAGGTAAAAAAGAAAATGTAGCTCCTTAAAGGTTCTAATCAGGGAGCACGGAGATCCTAAAACCGATGACTTGACTGAGGTGTACAAGGGGCTCTGGGCTTGGGTTGGGATTTAATCTGAGATGAGAGTGATATTATACTGGTTTCTCAAGATTTCTCTGAACAATGAAGAAATAATTGGATCTTGACTTATGGACGTAGGCTAGTTATTGTCCAATCGCATATATCTCATGTTTTCTTTGTGTGTGTGCTTGTTATCTTTTTCATCGGGTCTATTGTTCTCCAACAACACTAACTGAGGTTGCGGCCTAACCGTATATTTAGAGCGAAACCAAAAAAAAAACCTATTAAACGACAGTAAATACTAAATCAATACACCTTCTTAAGTTCCCAACATCAAACCCCCACATACATACATGGGGGAAAAAACAACAAACATGAGATCTAAAATTGCACTCTTAGAGCTTTTCTTCTAAACCCTTACAGAGGAATACTTTGCCCCCACCTGACTTGAACTGTCATAGAAAGCTTCTTCTTCCTCTTCCTTCAACACTAGCTCCGTATGAAGCGCATTTGGGCCTCAATAGTACTTCTACTTTATTTAGGACAACAGCTTCAACAAGGAAACTATACCGAAGGAGTAATCTAGAAGTAGCAACTTCTCTTTCTAGATTTGCATCAGTTCTTGGAAGATCTTCATGGCAGAAGCAGGCAAACCCAGAAGCACATTTATGTTCTTCCTTTCTTTCCCATGAGATAGGAACAAGATCACTTCCTTTTCGGGCAAAGCAACGGGTCCTGATAACATAGGCTCTCCCCATCCAAAATCCGTAGTGTGGAAAGATAGCCTAGACCAAGTAGTGATCAGAAGGGTTGCACCCAAAGAAGGCCTAGCTCTCCTTACTTCAAAATAATCTATGGCTGATCTTATATAACTGTCTGTAACCATCTTAACTGCATTCTGGACTAACCCCACTGCATATGACAGAGGGTTCTCCAGTAGCTCACCTGCACTGCAAACAGAATTTGTTAACACAATCCCATTGCCAAAGTACCCCTTCGGCAAGCGTTGGTTGAATCTAGACCGCCCGTCAACAGCGAACAGGAGCTTTGTCTGTTGATCAGGCTGCAACCTCAATGCTTGGCTTCGAGCTCTCCACACAAATGCTGAGAGGGCTTCAAAAGTAGTGCACTTTTCGAGAACCCCATCTTCCATTGCTTTCATCTTGAGTTGTTCAAGCTTCTCATGATCGAAACAGAAGGATCTGAACATCATTTCTTCTTTATAAAGATCGACAGTGTTTGAAATGTCTTCTATTTCTGCGAATTCGTGGTGGGGGAACTCAATCTTAGGCGGGTCTCGTGCTTTGAGTATGCCTCTATCTAGGAATGGAGGGACAGTTAGCTGCAAGCCTCTGGCAGTTTCACCCCATGAGTTCACAAATTCCATAGCACCCAGTCCATCAAACATACAATGATTCATGCATAGTCCAAGAACAAATCCTCCACATTTGAACATTGTCACCTGGATGATAAAATTAGCACTCTAAGATCCTCCAGATTTGTAGTGAATTCATACCAGATTTTATTTCTAAAAGATTAGCCACTATTTCTTTATTTTTTCTTGAATAAATTTCATTACTCACTAATAAAGTCTGACTGGAAATCCTTCTACAGTTGCATTAGACTACATGGCTGACATGTACATGTGTGTGTGTGTCTATAAATATATATGAACAGCATTTAGGATGAAAATTTTGTTACCAAGAACTCCAGAACAATGCAAAAACTGAGTAAGATTAATAATTTTGATCCATATTCAAACCCAAACTTTAACCAAAAAAAAAAGAGAATTGAAACTGTCTCTTAATTTACTAACTTTCATTATATAACCAAGCTTTTCTGAAGAAATAAAGACATATCCGAAGAAATTTAGTTCTTCCCGAGTCTACCTCACAAGTCACAACATCAATCAGGGAACATTTTCCTATCCAGTATAATTCTAAAATAAGTTTTAGGAAGAACTCAAAGAGAAGTAAAACATAAATCATATCAAGTATTGGATAATATTAGATTGTAGAGTTTTGCATGTTTGAGAGCCCACTATAATTCAAAATTTGCCAAAAGAACACGCGGCGGAAAAGGACTACAAATAAATGTTAAATACTTCATACATGTAAGTAGGTATGTAAAATATACTAATGTTTAAATGTAAGCATGTAATATACATATCCAGATACACGATTTGGGAATTTATAATTGTACAAAGTACAAATTCTTCTATGAGACAAAAATACTTGGAGAAATTCACAAACCTGAGCGGCTAGAGGAGGCATCTCTAATATGTTCTTCGCTCCGGGACTGTCGTAAACTAGCTTACTGAGAGTCACTGGGTCAGGCTTTGTTATGTCCCCTATCTCTTCTAATGTACAGTTTGCTTCTGCCTCAACAAAAATAGCACCCTCCCCAGTGCAGTCCACAGTAAGTTTCCCCTCTGAGCTGATTGTGAGCCGCCCAGCAAGCGGATAGTAGTGAAGAAGAACCTTTGCTAAGGCCTCCTTGATGACTCCCCCGGCTCCCTCATTCCCTCTCTCATCCAACTTGAAGCAGTAAATGGTACGAACTATTACCGCAATGTTCTGATCAAGGTTAGAGAGGTAGTAGAGACCCTTCTGTGTCTCCTCTGCAGGTGGAACCAGAGTTGGTTCTCCTTGCTTCACACTAATTTCAAACACATTGCCATTAGAGTTCTCCATTAAGACAGAGTCTCCAACCTCCACAACCTGAATGAAAAATCACAGAAATAAAGCAATATATAGAGAAAATAAGTGTAGAATAAGGAACTGGTGTAAAATTTAATTAGTGCATTTAAATGCAATATTCCTTGTTTGTTAGTAGACAAACTATGTGAAAAAACTGAGACAGGAGAGAATTTCAATGGAAACTGGAGAATTTTCAGAATTCTCTTGAAAGGATATGCGTAGCGGAACAGACTAGTCAGAAACACAACGGTTGTATTGAAACCAGCAGTGTTGGTTACAGACACAGAGATGGGTCTGGTTCGTTTTGAATGGTATATATAGAAAAAAGCAGGCTAGAATTCAAATAAATTGTTTATCTCCTTTAAGAAAATTCAAGGACATGGGGATGTACATACGCAAAGGTGTTTTATGGAGGTTATTGAAATGGAGAGAGAGAGGTCTCCTCTTTGTTTGAATCTTATTTTGCTTTGGTCAGACCCACTGATGGGGGTTGGCTACTGGCCATGGAACCAAATGATCTCCAGTTAGGAGTCTAGCGTGAGAGAGAGATAGGGGGATGTGTCATGTGTGGGTTTGGTTGGTGGGGTTGGCATCCCAATTTCTTGTTTCCAATTTTTAAGCTTTGCTTCTCTGTCTATTGTTTACAAACACAATTTTTTTTTTTTTTTATGCTGAACTTTACCATCATCTTACAGTATACATGTCCCGTTGACTCATCTATGTAGGCCATCCCACCTTTTGTATATCCCAATTGTCGAAAGAGAAAAAAGCTACACTGCTCCAAAACCCCAGTGAGGGTTCAACGCAGTCCTCAACAAGAGTAGGACGCCCTAACGGCACGCTCGGCGTTGAGCAGTCCGACAGGGGACTACACCATACTAATGGCCCAGCCCGGTCTCTATAGCTTTCTTCACAGTCCAGAATCTGTAGGGATTGAGTAATCATAGCCTAAGGTGATCGATACTTCCTGCACATGAATGCTTGCTTCGCTTCATCGGAAGAATTTTCTCACAGGACCATCATATAGTGCCCTGCCCATGCAGTAGTAAATATGTTGAGGAACTACCAGATTAATTTTAACTGTGGACCCATCATGTGTGTACCAAAGAGACTGACATTCTCACTTCAATTTGGCAAGACTCAAAAGGGGCCATCATCATTTTTGGAGACCCAATTAGCTGAGATGTTGCAATCAACTTGAAGCATAAGACTCTTCTTTCTTCCTTGAGAGTATTATTAATTCGACAAGAAATCTTAATCTTCTAACATTACTTTGATCTCACACCACCCCTTTAGGGCCCTAGCTATTATACTAAAAGGTGTTCCCCTTGTTACAAGTATGTCGTGGATTGAAACCCCAAAGGGTGGACCAGTGGTTCCTGGGACTCAAGTGGGAGGTCCTGGGTACCATTTCTCACTCCCCCTTTGGAGCTAGCCCTGCACGGGTTTACCCGGACTTACCTGGTGTGGCAGGTTGCAGGCTCATGTCGCACCCTCGGGGATGCGACGGGAATTAGTCCTAACCCAAAGGGTTGGGGACACCCCGATTTCAAAAAGAGAGAGAGAGAGAGAGGAACTCTTTATAAATTGAAATAAGTACTCCTTTGGTGGTGTGGCTGGAAGGTAGGGGTGTAAACAAGCCGAGCTGGGCATTGCTCAAGCTCAGCTCGTTGGATTTTTGATGTTGCTCAGGCTCAGCTCAGCTCGAGATCGAAAAGTTCAGCTCGAGCTCAGCTCGACTCATCCACAAATCATCGAGCTCGAGTCGAGTTCGCGCCAACTCGTTAAACTTTAATTTTTTTTTTTAAATGTATAGTGAGGAAGATATTCTAAGTTGGATGAGAGAAAATAGTGGGTATAAAATAGTGTTTTCACTAACGTGATGAACATTTCATGTTCTTAATTTAAAAAACTTATTTCATTTTCTTATACTTTTTAATGTAAAACTCAATATTGGTCGGGGTATAACTCTACATGGGTATTCATTGAATTAGTCGAGCCGAGCCGAGCCGATCCGAGCTAAGCTACCTCTTACTCAAGCTCAACTCGTTATCTAAACGAGCTCACTCACTTGGCTCAGCTTGGCTCACTGAGCTTTTTAATCCTGCTCAAGCTTGACTCGTTTTGAGCCGAGTCGAGCTGGCTCACAAGCCAGCTCGGCTCATTGACAGCCCTACTAGAAGGCCCACTAACCATGACAAATAACTCTAGGTAAATGATGCATTTACCATCAATTATGATATGCTAAATGAGCACCCCAATACTATCAGCTTCCGAATGTGTTGGAACTCTCGGACATCAAAGTAACCCTATATAATAAAGATAATGATTCAAGTTCAAATTTTTTATATCTATAATCACATTTGAAGGGTTTTTGAATAAACAAAAGAAAAGAGAACGGCAATAGATAACAAGCAGCCTACATAGATTGTGCTACCTTTATCTGATTGTCACAGCATGGGACATGAAGCATAGAGCCCAGAGCATTTCACATTGTTCAACTGGTCGGTTAGGGTCAAGCCCACGGTACCAAGGGCTGATTTAATAGTGCTTGGAGATTATGTTGAGGCAATGAGATGCCCACTGTCAACCTTGTAGCTCCTTCGAGCTCTTACTAGTTACTACATGGTGTACTCAGTAACCCAATTTGCATTAATGATTTTACAATTCTATCTCATAATTTATGATCTCCATATCTGTTTTACCTTGTCCATTGAGTCTCACATGGATTTGGAAAAAAACAAAGTCACTAAATAATAATTCCTACCCAGAAATGCAGTTAGAAGAGAATTTCAACGGCAAAGTAAGAAAAAAAAAAGAGGGAAAGAGAAAAGGGGTCAAGGTGGTGGTAAAATACATGGAGAGAAAAAAAAAAGGTACACGTCTATTTTACAAGCCAAACGGGGCTCTTTATCTAGAGCATTGCTCACTGAAATTTCGTCTAGAGGAACTAATGATGCACAACCGCCTTTTGCAAAGATGAGCAACATACCTCAAATGTACCACCACAAGGGTACATTGAGATTTTCTGACAGTTGAACAAGCTAAGCATCATCATCTTCATCTGCCTCTTCATCCATATCATCCCCAGCCACCTCAGCATTCTCCTCAGCCTCATCTCCATCATCATCCTCGTCTGTCATGTTGTTTATCACATCTGTAATTATAGTCTTCACCTCAACTTTTCTATGCATTAGATCCAAACCAAAGTGGGTACCTACACACAGCAGATAATCATTAATAAATTTCTACGAACACTAGCAATACTCTATAATTGCACAGTGTAAGCTAGTTCAATATGTCAGGCTAGAAGAAGAAAGTATTACAGATTTTTATGATATATACAGAAAAATAAGACATACCTAGTTGCCTGATGATATCAGACAATGTTGCCTGCATTACAAAGTTTGGAGATTTTGTAAATAACAGAACCAATGGAGATTGGAGACAAACCCACTAGATTTATGCTGCACTAGACACTACTTACAGTATTGAAGTTCACTTCTTTCAGAATATCAGTGACTGCAGCATGCAGCTCTTCCCTGCTAGGTTCTTTCTTAGCCTTCACCTTCACGTTAACCTTGCCTTTCCCTAATGCCAAGACAGTTCAAATGCAGTTTATTTGTTGATGTTTGTTCTAAGTGAATAGCAAAGTACACTTTCTTTAGATGACAGCCAATTTAACAACAGGGATCGATAAAAGGATGCAAACGCATTATTATATCAATGACAGAAGCAGGTGTGAAGTTATTCATGCTATCAAGAAAAGTGAGTACTTCAAGCAATCAAGGAAGATCTTAAAATTTGGACTCAGTGATACTGCAAGGCCAGGGGAGAATTCCCAGATGGACACCGTCAATATTCAGAACCACAAGGTGGACCCCTATACTTAGATATTTCTGGATAACCGAGATTTGAAACTGATCTACGTGACCTTGGAACTCGTGTTAGTGTGATTAGAGGAATAAAATAAATAATAGATAATGCACCTTGTTCCTTGGTAGAAACCTTTGCCCTGGACTTGTTTGGCTGTTTCTTGCTTGTAATTTTGTCCTTGGCAGATACGCTCTGATTCTTCTGTCTTTCCTTTTCCTCCTTTTGCTTTTTAGTCGTAGACCCCTTGGATTTAGGTGATCCAGAACCTCTATCAGCAGCACTAGCACCTTTCTTCGATGCTGAACTTGAAGGGATTTTTATAGATTTTGAAGGACTGGCCTTTTTGATAGGTGTGGACTTGTCCCTGGTATTGTCCTCTGAACCCTTCTTCACATTCTTCTTAACAGAACCTTTCTGCTCCTTTGGTTTGTCTTCCTCTTCCTCTGATTCACTATCATCCTGGTCACTCTCTTGTTTCAGCACCAAATTGGTGTCATCATCTTCGGAGTGCTCGGGTTCAACTTTGTCTTCATCTTCAACTTTTTCCTCAGCTTTGGAGGAGGAGCGCTTTCGCTTTTTTCTAACTACAGGATCTTGTTTCTGTTTCTGGGTTTAAACAATTGACCACCAAAACAAAATCAATAAAAATAAATAAAGTCACAAGTGAAAGCACTAAAAGAATAATGGTAAGTGGTCATATAAAAAAGGAAACAAAGTTTTGCTTCATAATGAAGACGGGAGGTCTAACAATCATTTCTTTTATTTTTATTCAATCAATTTCAGCACAGATTGCATAGACATGCACTTCAACACATGTACACACGCAGAATCTAAATCAGCAGCAGTTCTCAAAATGAAAAGAAAGAGAGAACGAGAATCAGTCAAATCCCAATATCTGAGAATTAAGAAGTCCAACAATAAAATGGCATTACTACCTTACGGCTATACCTATAAGGTGCTGAATATATTGAGCTTCCCAAAGTCAAGAGCCCAAGGAATTTGAATCAGACATACTTATGGATTCAACCATAGAGGTTATATATTTCCTTAATTATTATTACAGGTTAGTCTTTTTCGTACCCCCTTCCTCAATGGGAAGTTAAGTTCCTTTTTATATAGTTAAATAAAGGTTTGATCAATTAAACTATAACTATAGTTTTCTGTTATCGTTCTTCAACTTTCTTCCCATCAGATCCCATTTTCAAAAAATATCTCTATAACAATTTTTCAACCCAGTTGGTATCAGAACAAGGAGAAAGACCACCAAACCCAGTTGCACCGACTCATATAAACCAGTCTACTAGTACTGGTGTTAGTATCTACATGACTGGTGTCAGCAGCTATTGGGTCAGGCTGTTTATGTCATATAGTGGCCGTTTCCAAAGGAATCTTGTTTCAGATTTCAAATTAGTTGGGCTGATTATATAGAATCTTCTAATGAATTTAAGGATGTGTAAAGGCCTCAAATGCAGCAATTTTAGAGAATCAAAGTCAAAAGAACAAACCTAATTTTGAGTTTTCTTGATGCCACTTGTTTGGGACTGAATTCCATCCTTTTGTCTATCAAACCTTTGGTTTGAGTTGATATTCTAAAACATCAAGATCTACTGAAACCACCCTCTATCCATCCAAACATTGTTGTCCTACTCTCTAAAATGATGTCCAGAAGAGGGCCAAAGACTACAGAGTACAGACAAAATCATTGCTATAAGTCCAAAGGGAATATATGACTCTTAGGCCCACTGGCTCTGTTTTCAACACTGGTGCATGGTGTCAACCATCATACCCATGAGTTCATGACCTGTTTATTTCAAATGTTCAAGCACTTGAACCACATAAATGGACATTGATCTAACCATGTTAACCATCCAAGCAAAGCGCGATCATACATTCTCAATTTCCATATCTTCTTCTTTATCAATGCCTAGTCCCAACTCCCAACTATTTGGAGTTGGCCACACAAAATCATGTTTCGTCATTCAATTCTATTAAGAGTTACTATCAACATTTCCCTTTCCCTTTTAGAGCCTTCAACGGAATCAACGTGCACTAACTGATTCTTCACTGGTGTCGTCATTAATTTTTGTTAAATGTGTGGAAATTATCTCCAATGATTCTCTTATTTTATCCCTTCTTGGGGCCTACTCCCAAAATATCTCAAAATGTGCTAATCTCCGATCTTGTACTTCCTAGCCTTAATTATCCACCTCAACATCCCATCTAGGCTACATGCATTCTATGATGTTTTTTTTTTCGGAAGGCATTCTATGAAGATGTTGCTTCTTGGTCACCCAAGTTTTCACCTATGTTGCATCTTGTGTGGAATGGGTACTGGATGCACTATTCTAGCTTTTTAGGTTGAATCGTGATCTCAACGACTGGGAAAGTGAAGAATTTTTGCATTTACAAATGTCTACTGATGATCGGTCCTTCCTCCCCTTGTAGGATGTTCGATTGTAGTTCAGAGACGGCAAGGGTCAACTTTTAGTGAGATCCTTTTGTGCAGACATTGTATGTTAGTCCTAGTCTTCCATTTCCATATCAGTCTGTATGGAATCCTGACATTCCATATAAGATATCCTTCTTTCTTTAATCAGATGCTTTGGATAAGATCCTCACCATAGTTGTTAAAGGAAACGCCTCAGGCGGTCGCCTATGCGACCAGGCGCTCTGCTTGGCTCAAGCGATTGGTCTCCTAGGCGGTCATTAAAAATCTAATATATACAATATCATTATTGTTTACAGATATAAAATTTTATTTTATTTGAATATGGTAGTTTGGTAAACAAAAAGTATGTTATTCTATATACTTCTCATCTCTTTTACCATATAATATGTTAAAGTTTGTATATCTAACTAAAAAAAAAAGATATGCAGATAGAAGAAGAAAGTAGAGACAAACGGTGTCAAGTATGTTTCTCTCATGTTAACATTTCCTCTCTCTCGCTCAATGAGTGGATCAATTGGTCTCTCTCCCTCAGTTGTGTGTAGCCATATGGCCATCATATGTTTTTTGCATGATTTTTAAAGGTATCGCCTAAGTGACCAGGCATACAACTAGCTGAGGTGACCCAATAACAAAAAAAGACCATTAAATTCTCCAAATTTCTTCTAGGACCACAAAACTCATATTTAAAAGGGCCTTTTATTATTTAATAAGTGTGGGCCCCATAATTATATGTTTTTAATTACTTTTCTTGAGTGTAATCAAGAAAAAATGAAAGTAAGAGATACGGCCTCTCCCTCCCTCCCCCCTGTTCAGCATCACGTAGACTGTCAGGCTATTTATCTATTTTTTATTCAGTTCTACACTCTCCTCTTCTTCTCTCTTTCCCTCTCATGTTCGTTTGTCATCGTAATTGTTGTTTCTTTCATTTTTTTTCTTACAATCTCTCTCCTCTTTGTTTTTTATGTTCTATTTTTTTATTCCCAACACTGAAATTCTCTTTTATTATTCCTAGAATTATCTACGAGGATAGTTCTATCAAAGTGCATCTTGACAATGAAGATTTTGCAATTTATATGAATTGAAGGACTCCTTATTCAAGAAAATGCATCATACATGGATCTCATATATGAGGGATTTCTACAACAAAAACTTCATCAGGCGACACCTCAGGAGCCTGAGGTTATTGCTTCAGGCATCCATGGGGGTATGTCGCCTCAAGTCACCTAGTCGCATTGACAACCATGATCCTCACATGCGATCATTTGCAAATTAGAGGAGAGAGGTTGGCAAATCAGGGCTATATGTGCCTTGAGCAAGAGGAATTTGTGGATCACCTACTACTTCATTGTCTCTTTGCTTCAGGCATTTAGAGTTGATTTATCTCTTACCTAGGGTCTCTCGGACATTCCCTTGTTTCTTCCAATATCCATTGGATTGCGGTAAAGTCGGAGCTCCATTATCTGTTATACTTTATATGGGCCTTACTCCCTAGGGAAATCGGTTGGTCGATTTGGAGGGAGAGAAACATTTGTGTGTTTGATGACTTGACTTCTTCTTCGGAGCAGAGCCGTCGACAATGCCACCTGCTTCTTATTTTGTGGTGTTCCTATTTGGGTTTTCTCTTTGTTGATGTGAATTGGGGAAAAAAAAGAGAGAAAGAAAATAGAAGTATAAAGAAGAAAGAATGTGGAATTGGAGAATTAGACTTTGGGAGAACTTGATAGTTTATTTTATTAGTCTTTTTATTGTACAAATCTTTTAATATTTGATTTCATACAACATGATTATATGATTTAACTATTGTTGGTTTATCTTTGCTGATATTGAGGGTTATGTTTCGTTTTATGGAGTTCATTTGTTTTGTATAATGTATACAATGAAATGTTCATTACTTTTTTTTATCAATAGATATGAATAAAATCTTTTGAATTATTGATTATTCCCTTTTTCTATTTTATTAAGTGTTTTTTGTATTTGTTTTAACAATTTTTAAAAAAAAATGATTGAATCTTCCGATTTACGATTTGAATCCCAATTTGAATCGAATCAAACAATTTTACGATTCGATTACGATTTAACAACCCTATCTATTAGTATCCTAACAAAAAATATAAATTGTGGTGTTACTTTTTTTTGACACATGTATTTCAAGACCTGAGTACGATGAAGAAAATTACAAGTGATCGTGAAGCTAATGGGTTATATCTTCTCAAATATGCTCCATCCATCTCTGTTAGTCAGCAAGCCACTGTTTCTAGTAGTATTAAAAAAGGCCAGCTAATGTTGGCACTATCAGCTTGATCACTTGTTCATTCAGTCACTGCAGCATTTATTTTTTGGTTTTTGTTTCTTATTTATTGGATAAGCAATGTAAAATTTGTCAATCCGCAAAACATTGTCGAACGTCCTGTCGTTTGAGTATTAATAAATCAGATGTTACTTTTACTTGTGTTCATTCTAATGTCTGGGGGCATGCTCTCGTCTCTTTATTCAGCAACATTTTGTTAGTTTTGTAAATGATTGCACTCATACTTGGGTTTATCTTATAAAATCAAAAGACGCAATTTATTCCATTTTCAAAAACTTCCGTAAGATAATTTGCACCCAATTTGATACATCTATAAAGATTCTTCGTTCAAATAATGAGAGAAATATAAATACTTTGGTCTTAAGTCTTATCTTACAGAAAATGGAATTGAGCACCAAATTACTTGTGTTAGCATACTATAACCACATGGTGTTGCTAAACAGAATGTCCCCAAAACTTTTTGGTCTGAAGCACTCTTTACTACATCATATCTGATTAACACACTGCCTTCATAAGTTTTCAATTTCAAAAGTCCTTTTGAGCAGTGTAGTCAAGGCGACGCCTAGGCGATTTTAGGCCTGCGTCGCCTAGGCGCCCCTCTAGGCGGGCGATCCTAGTTTAAAAAAAAAATTTTTTTTTTTTTTTTTTTGCTTTAAAAAAATCTAAAATTTCCCAATAATATAAAAACATATAATGAAGTAGTAATAAGATTCTAAATCTTTTTTTTCACTAAAAATATCGTTTTCGACGCAATCTGGGCCTAATAGGCCCAGATTGCGGACGCACTTCGTGCGTCGCAGGGGGGCGCTGCCCCCCCTGCCACCCCCCCAGGCAATCGTAGGGGGCTCTGCCTAATATTATACATGGACAATGACACGAATTTGGGTATTTTGCCTAGATTTTGAAATGTTTAATACTCCACTATGTTAACATGTCTTTGGTTATGTGATGAATGATTGTAATAGACTTTTTATTTTATGTTTTTGTGGAATGTAGGTGTGGAGTTTTGGTCTTTTGGATGTTATATATATACGTGATATATATATATATATATATAATTATATATATATTTATATTAAATTTATCGCCTAGGCAACGCCTCGCCTAGCCGGGGCTAATCGCCTAGGCATCGCCTAGACGCCTTGACTACACTGCTTTTGAGCTTGTATGCCCTGGTCGTTCTTTGTTTTCCAATCCTCCCAAAGTCTTCCGTTATGTTTGTTGTGTGCATGTTCATAGTCCTCATCGTTCTAAAATTAATCCAAAAGCTCTCAAATGGGATTTAGTAACATTCTAAATTGAGAAAAACCTAATCCAAAATAATGGAAAACTAGAAAATATGGAATCCTATTCTAATTTGAGTAGATAATAGGAACCCTAATAATAACAATGAATAAGGCAATGGTCAAAATAAAGATTTGAGAAAAGAGATTCGGATGAGCTAAGAGGAGGTGATAGTAGGGATGTCAAAGGGTAGAGCCTAGGTCTTACCTGGTCCGATCCTCATTCACTAAGGTGAGGCCCTAACCCTTAGAGAGCCTTAACTGGCTAGTCCCAAGCCCTAACCTTAAGGACTAGGACCGGGCCAGGGCAAAAAGAACCCAAAAAAAAATCATATCATGTTTTAGTGATTTTTTTCTACATTGATTGCCAACCAGACAGGCAACCCTCCTTTATTTGGGCTTGGGGCATTACCAAGGGTGGAGCCAGGATTTTCTAGTAGTGGGGGCATACAATGGTTCATTAAAAACGGTAGTGGTTATTGATAGATTTGTGGAAAATTATTAGGTTGGTACAAAATAATCTGAATCTAAGGAGCATGAGGATTTGGGGCCGTAGGACCCGAAATTTTTTTTATGACTAAGTTTTTTGGGGCATTTCGCTCATATATTTGGTACATATTTTACAATTATTGTTTCTCCTTGTTTACACCCTTGCCCCATAGCTATGTTCATTCAAATAATTAAATAACATGCTATAGAAGATATATTTTATTTTCAATAGTTCAAGGAACACTTGCCTCATGGCTATAACTATTAAATAGTTGAATAATATAGTATAATTGTTTAACTCAGTTTAAGAATTTTAAATCTTAGGGTTAACATTTATTTTTATTTTTTTTAAAATAATGTTATATTATTGAACCGCAAGGATTAGTGAAGCTTAACCCCAATTAATAGAGGTCAAAATGGCCATGTGTTGCCTTGTGGGAGGGATTGAACTCTCCCTGAGTTCATGTCCCCATTCCCAAGGCGAAATCGGATCACAGCCAATCACGATTGGACTCAGGAACAATTCAATCGAACCCACAAGTCAACACCTGTCCTTTTAATCCCTATTAACCATGATTAAGATTCACTAACCTTTAAGGTTCATCAATCTAACCTTGATTTTTTATAGAAAAATTTAAATCCTAGGGTAATAATTTCTGAACCCTAAGGTTAATTTTTTTAATATCCTATTTAAAAAACCAAGGTTCGATTGTTGAACCTTACGGGTTAATGTGGGTTAAAAGGGACACATGTTGACCTATGGGTGCAATTGGACTCTCCCCAAGTTCAATTGCGATTGGTTGTGATTCAATGGCAATGCATGCGTTAAAAAAAAAAAGGTATTTTCAAAATTTGAATGGGGGCACGTGCCCCCACCTGGCTCCGCCCTTGGGCATTACAACTCAAAGGGCAACATGACAGAGTTTAGTACCATTAGATTGTTAGTATTAGTACACCTGCAATTGTTACTCTTAAATTGTTAATATCAATATCATTATACTTGTTTATATATATATATAAGCAATACAACTTACAAGTAGTAACATTAAAAGATTATAAAAAAAGACTATACTATTAGTTTGTTACATTTGCACACAGTAGGTCTTAGCCTCTATCAAATTCTATTAAGGGAAAAAAATAAAAAATTTACTAGTTACAATATTAGAAAAATTCTACAAAGATACTGCACTACAATGTTAATATGTTATACATATACATAGTATGGCATAGCCTCTTAAGTTATAAGTCCTAAGTTAATATATTATATATGTAATATATTACATATGGTATTATGTATGATATAGTTTATAGAATGGAGGGGCGGGCCAATCCGGGGCTGAGTGTTTACCAAGCCTAGCCCTCAATTAAGAAGGCCTTTCAAAATTAGGCCCAACTCGGCCCTAGGGCCTTATTAAGGAAAACAAAACCCTCTATTTTATGGGCTTTGAAGGGCCGGGTCGAGGCCCCATCAGATTGACACCCTAGGTGTTAGGCACCCTCTTAGACACCCACCGAAGGTGGTTTTCCTAAATCCACCTTAGACTAAATTGGAAACCATAAAATAATTCCTAAATCAAAATATGCTAGTTTGAAATCATTCATTAAAATAGAAACATGTTAATCAGATTATCAATTGAAATTAGAAACATGCTAAACAAGAGATCAAAGCATCATTCACCCAATATAGAAACATGTAAGGATACAACTAAGAGAAGACAAACCTTAGCCGATGTTTCAGCAGATGCCTCTCCAGATGTTGTCTCTATGCTGGTTGTGGCCTTCCTCTTACGCCTTTTACCTTTCCCTGACTGAAATAAATAACAAATTTCACCAACAAATCTCACCCGTATCATTCACCCAATATAGAAACATGTAAGGATACAACTAAGAGAAGACAAACCTTGGCCGATGTTTCAGCAGATGCCTCTCCAGATGTTGTCTCTATGCTGGTTGTGGCCTTCCTCTTACGCTTTTTACCTTTCCCTGACTGAAATAAATAACAAATTTCACCAACAACTCTCACCCGTTCTTTTAAGTTAACTACCAAATTTATGACCTAATCCCATCAAATACAATAAAGAAAAAGGAAGGGAACAAATAACTAATATAAACCTGTTCCTTGTCAGCCAGCAAGACGTCAGTTGTAGCATGTGGAGATTCCAAAAAATCCAATAACTTTGCTGAGAGTTCTTCCTGAAAACATAGAGATCAGCCTGATGAACTAATCGCTCACAGTGATAAATAGCACAGGCAAAAGTGCACATCATGTTATTAACCAACCTTTTTGGTGGTGGCCTTGGAAACTGGAATATCAAGCACGTCACAGAAATCGAGCAATTTTTCTTTAAAACATTTGTCAAGCTTTTCCTTCATTTTTGCCCTCTGTTTTTCCTGCAGAGAATAGACATCTCAATTAATAAATAAACATTTAGGCTAGACACTAACAATTTCAGCATAACTGAATGTGAGTAGGTGGTTGTAGTGTTTTTTTTCCCGGGGGGGGTAAACATTCACAAGAACAGTATCTGCAAAACTGTACAAGATACATGGACATGAGGAAAAAAAAGAAAAGTTTTCAGTAGACAGATTATAATACCTCATTCTCAATCCACACAAAGCCAGAAAACTGGTTTATATTTCTCTTCAAATTGTGTGTCTGCAAAACAAGTATGGTAAATTGGTAATTACCTTCTGACAGGGAATTTAAGGGTTACTAACAATTTTTTAACTAAACACCCAAGAAAACAATTAGCATAAACAGGAACCAGAGTAAACCCAACGTGTCAGACTAACCAGTCAGGATTCAGGACATCAAATCAACTCAATGTAGAGAGCAATACAAAGAAACCTCACCTTTGTTTTCTTCCCAAACAGAATTGTGTGAAGCGTCTGCAGGTTTTCATCAGGTTTTCTCTTGGACAACTTGAAAGCCACTGAAACAGTTCACAAGATTTCATAAACTCCAAAATAGGCCACTATTTTAGTAACAAATAAGTGCAATTGAATCAAATAAAATTAGCAGATAACACCTAACATTCTGGAAAAGATGACTTTGGCTGGGATATTCTACCCCTAGACGTGCACATCAATCTTGCAGAGATCCATAAATCAAATGTAGCACAGCTTCAAAGAACTGATCTATCTAAAGAAGGCACACAAAAATTAGTGTGTAATATTATTTTATCAGTAATACCCAACAATCTTCTTTACAATCTCTTTCAACCTTAACTCCATTCTGCATCTCTGTGTCATAGCAGCGAGGTAAAAAGGAGGTACACAGAGAAGGCACTTCCTGTTGCCACATAAAAGAAGAATCGATAGTAGTTGTAAATTCAGTGTTCAACTCCCGTGGGCACTTTGAAGAATTGATATTAGTTGTAAATTCTGTTTTCAACTCACATGGGCTACTATGTCTTGTTCAAGTTTTTCTTTAAAGGAAAAAAACATTGTAACCATTGTTTTGAGTCTTTGGTGATAAACTAATTCGGAGAGCAGTAAGTCAAAGATCTTAAACACTGGTTATGGGAGGGATGCAACTCTTCTCATAACAGTGTGAGTTGTTGTATCATTATAAATATTTTTACTTTCTTATTTCTATTTTCTGTTCTGTAGTTATAGACATAAAAGCAATACATCTAATCAAATTTTTTTCCATTTTCATTCACTTCTGTCCGTTAGTAAGACTCAAGCACATGAAGAGAACTTTGACACTAATGAATTGCGATGTGAATGCAACCTATGGCTTCTAAATTTGGAACTTTTAAACGACTAGCAATCTTATGTGAAGCTATCTTTCACCCTACAAGTTTTTATTAACAATATTATATTTCTAGATCTTTTGTAGTTTCTAAAAGTGGAATTTAATGCTTTATTTGATCAAGATCAGATATTTACGGAACAAAGAAAGTAGTAGGTAGTAGTAGTAGTGGTAGTAGTTGCAGAGGTCAATGCCATACAAATCATTTTCTAATGTGAATTTGTGAGCATTAGATGAGCATCTTGGTTTTCTGTTTATACTGACAATCTGCAATTTCACAACTTTATTTGGTGCCATTTGTGATGTTAAGTATGAGTTTTCCTTTTTTTGGTTTATTTATGCTATGTTCAAACATGTCTGATTGAATTTCAGGCTTTGACCAGTTGACAATGTTGTGGATGATGTGCCGGTTGGTACTGGGCCAACCCTTCCATGCACTTATATTGGAATTATGGCAAAAAATTAAGCCTGGAGGCTTGTTTAGGACCTCAACAAGCGGCAAACGATGCCCAGACCAGGTAATCCAAGTTAATTGGGATTCAGATGTGTACAGCAACAATTGTGAGATCCTATTTCTTTCGGAGGCTTGCAGATCTTTTTGAGCCCTACTTGCACTGAAATGGGATAAATATTGAGGCATGCGGTCCTGTGGATCTTTTTATTTAAATAATAAAACTATCTACTTAAATAATATTTTATGTAAATAAGTTGTAAATAGGCCTATAGTGTAAATGGAATGAGAAAGAGTATACTTCAGTGTATAAAACGAAATTAAATAAATGTATTAGTATTAGTATAAAAAAAATTTAACTAACATGTACCATAGTTATACGAAGTCGTATGACATTTACTGAAACGTTTCAAGAAATCAGGTAATATTTACATTCATGAAGATTTAGCTTAGGAAACCACTAAAACCAACACATTTCAATTGAAGTTAACCGAAACGTGCCAATTTAACACCTTTGGGCAAAAGGACAGTACAAAAGTAAATAATCCACTGATTCCTCCCAAGTCCAGCACATTACACAACGATTAGCTAAATTCCAACCTCGACTTTGAAAATGATCACAAGTTAGTACATTCTCCAAACATGTTGTCCAATTTCTTTTTTAAAAAATGATATCTTAGATAGTGCCCTAGGGTTTCACACAGTCTAATGTGAAAAGCAGGATATAGAATAAGCATGGTGAGCCTGATATAAAGCTTTCACTGAGAATCGACCCTTTGGGTCCACATACCAAAATACTCTTGTACTTCAATTAAGGCCAGATGAACTCCTAAAGCATGAAACTAGGTATAAATGGGATTAAGAGTGTCTGAAGGCTCTAGGGAGGGTCCTAATTGCTGGGTCCCACCTTGAAGATCTCTAAGATTCAAAAATATCATAGCCACTTGCATTATCATGGAGCACTTGAACGTGCAAAAATAGTGTTTCTACAGTATCCTTAAATTATATTTGAGCCAAGCAATTTGATCCTTATTCGAGATTTAGGCTTGGGTACAGTTCATCTGTCCTACAATTTGTTTCTAATCTAATCTATACATGATTTCAAATATATATTGGCTGGAACTGCATATTTATCGCCCTTCACCCGCTAAAGAGTGAGGGGTAATAAATATTTGAGTTTTGGGTGTGCAAACTTATGATTATCAGTGGATAAAAAGCACCGACAGTTTATACAAAATTGGTGTTCTCATTGTAATAAGAGAGAATGTAAAGGGGCACAACCACTGCCATACTAACCAATATAGTACTGTATATTTTTAATAGTGAATAATATTCGTTAGTAATAACCCATCAACGTTTCCATAAATCACTATACAGCATTTGACATTGTGTAGTTTGGTGATCTTCTCTATCTAATGAATGGGGAGTTTATAATCTAATTTCTGTACCTCTAAAAATTGGCTGAAATGGTTGGTTAGGTCCATTTTGGGCTGGACTATCCACCCTGATGACAAATAGAGTTTCTAACATATCCTATGGAAATCCAAGACAGGCTTTTATTTTGTGAACAAACTAAAAGGCTGGATTTTAGAATACAAAAATACGGACATACGATCAATTTTAAAATTGAAAAAAAAAATCAACAAATCCAATAAGCCATTGAAAAGGATACCACGGCACAAAATATTGAAATTGAGCTATCATACTAAACTACAGTCCTGTCAAAAATGCTAGTGATTGGTAGCAACCAATCACTGACACTGATGTAGTAACTACTGGTCACACACCAAGGTAATAAAAATGGTGTATACATGATTGGCTGTGCTGCTCATACAAGTAGCTGTACACAAATAACCACCTATTAGTTAAGTTCATCCACAACATTTCTCACTCCATTCATGTTTCAGGTTCCAATTGCAACCAAATTGGTGCTTCCGGTGTGATCATGCAAGAAACAAGTAGCATCTTCGTATAATTATAAAAAACCATGAAACCAGATATAAGTTCATATCTACATCAATAAGAGCACATAACAAATACTCAAATGAAAGGGGGAAAAAACAGTAGCACGAAATAGGTACCATTTGGAATGTCTTTAAGCTGGGAGCCACGACCCTGAAATCCCATAAACCCCGTATGAGTAAACATAAGTCATCACCTAAAATGCATATACTAATAAATGAATAAATAAATAAGAGGTTCATCATCTCACCTTGTCAATTGAAATGCCCTTGGTCACTGAAACCTTCTCAGAGGACAATGTCGAATACCGTTCGACGGTTTTCCTCTCACGCGCAGGTCTCTCGATTGGTGTAGCAGGCTCTTTAGAGCTTGAACTACTTCTTGATTTCACGGCTGATTCTTCCCCCGTTTTCTTTGATTCTTCGCCGGTTTTCTTCGTTTTCTTTGATTCTTCACCGGTTTTCTTTGATCTGCGCTTTGAACTTCCTTTAACCTTCTTGTTTCCCTCGCCTTCTTCCTTACTCTCCTTCTCTGTCTCTGCGACTTCCACCTCTTTCAGTTCCTCCTTTTCTTGGGAAATCTCTTTCTCCGACATTTCTGAAGCTTTTTCTTCCTCGCTACTCTGTTCTTTCTCTTCGACGGAAGCTCCGTCGTCTGGCTTCTTCTCTTCTAGGGTTTCAGAAGCCATGGAAATAAATAAAAAACAAACGAGTGTTAGCGTTACTAGTTCTGGGGTCGGAGCTACAGAAACCCTAGAGAGCTGCTATGTTGACTGGTCTATGCAGCACTTCATGGGATCTCGCCGTGAAAAATACAAGAGCGAGAGAGATAAGTCGTTAGGGTTAGCACGCGCACCAATCAGTACGTTATTAATGCGTTGCGAAAAAAGAGTCGGAGAGCGGTAAACCAAAGTGGCCTTTATGTGTTGTTTGAAGCGGAATTAGGGGCGGGCTGAATAGATTGGTTTCAAATTTCAGGCCAAAATTATTAGCGGGCTTCTCTCGATTGCTCTCCCTAAAAGCTACATCACTTTTGTTCTCCCTGTTCTTTATGGATGTTTCTGGTATTTAATAAAAAAATAAATAAATTTGATGTAGAGCTGCTGACATGATAACTTTAGGGTGTATGTGTGTGTTTTACATGATAACTTTTCTACCAACAAAAAAATAAAAACTAATGACATTTCTATAAATATAAAATAAGTTGTTCTCTCTGCCAGAAATTCACATAAGTTAAAATAAAGAAAGGCGCTGGTTTTTGGTTGAAAACAAACCCCAAACCAAATAAATTTATAGCGGACAATTAGAAAATACTGAGATCACCCGCGTGTCAACGCATGTTCCTTTTAATCTCAATTCATGGTTAGAATTCACTAAATTTTTTGGTTCAACAATATAACATTTGTTTTTTGAAAAAAAATATTAATCCTATGGATTATAATTCTTAAATAGATTTAAATATTTTTTAAAATATTTTTTCTAAAAATCTAGGTCTAGTTTATTTGTTGAACCCTATAAATTAGTGAATCTTAACCACGGTTAATAAGGATTAAATGGAACAGGAGTTAAATTGTGGGTGCGATTAAACTTAGGGAAAGTTCAATCGCAATTGACTCTAATCCAATCTTGAATAAGAAATGCATGAATAGGATTAGCACGGCTCTCTTTGTTATGAGTTTCATAATATAATTGGTTAGGGTTGGAGCTAAGTGTGGATGTCGAGCCGAGCTGGGCTTTTTTTGAGCCAAGTGTTTTTAAGGTGTTTAAGCTCGGCTTGTAAATAAATGAGGAAATCAGGCTCAGACTTTTATCGAGCTCAATTAAAATACAAATAATTTTTAAAAAATATAAATATTATTAATTTTAAAACATAACCATTAAATTGAAGTTGTACATCTACATATATTCTTATTTTCCATCTTATATATATATAAACTGAACTTTTAACTAGTCAGGTACAAAGGTGTTTGAGCTCAACTCCTTTACTAAACAAGCCTCGAAATATTGTTCGTGCATGTTTAATGAGCAAATCGAGATGAGCTTGAGTTCGAATGACTTGTGCCAACCCCTAGTTAGAGCGTCAAGTATGACTACACAGAAGTGAGAGCAAAGCCAAGATTTTCCTATAATAGTGAGGGTAGAGCCAAGATTTTCCTATAGTTGGCTTACAATGTTAGTAACTGTTGTTGATGAATTTGTAAAGAATGTTGATTAGGTGGGTGCAAAATATTATTAATTTAGGGGCACAGGCATAACTCCTTTTTTTATGGTCAAGTTCGTGAGTCATATCATCTGATTATGTTCGTTTTGACACCCTCAATTGGGAAGTGTACCCCATTTCAGCTCCCAATGTAAAACTTTTAAAGAAAATGCATGTTTATATAGTGAAATGTGAGGTCCTTATTTGTCTACGCCCGCATTTTTAATACTTACTGATTATGGTTAAGATTCACTTATATTCATCCATTGAACCTTAATTTTTAGAGAAAAAAAAACAATAATAATTTAATAAAGCTTAAAATGTGTTAAAAGGGACACAGAAAAATGACGGTCAGCTAGTCACTGCTCAACTCTAAAGTATAGGAAGAACTGTATTAGTTTCTTTATGAATGAAGCATAAATAGTGTACACAGATCTGGGTATAAGATTTTTCCACCCATACCCCCCCGCATAATTCATAAAAGCTTGATGCTTGTATTTCAAAAGAATTGAGATCCTCTCTGCTTGTTGTTGGTGAAGACACGGCCAACAACTCTTGGAGACACCACATACCCTCTGTGTGCCAATCGGGACATGCACACAATTCAATGTCTTGATTGACAGCGTCAGATATGTGGCACCTCCCGAGTGGCTGTTGGTGGTCTAATCGATAGCAACAATTGGAAATCATCTCATGCCATTTCAGAATAGTAAGCACTAGTTCAATGATTAAACCATTCTCACGTACGGAAAATGATAGACGTCTTTATTGAATGTGTTGAATTTTTGTTAGTATATGAACCCAAGTAAAAGTACTCTACCCAAATATGCTTTGAAGATTAGCTATCCTACTGATGTGGGAATAGGCCACTCACCAATGTGACACTCAGGTGGGTGGACACTCCCCACCCTACTAAACTGTGTTCAAATCTTTTGTCATAATGTTAATATGGATTATCCTACGCGGGATAAACCAACCACTACCCAACTTGCTATTAAATATCTGTCGGATCGTGACATTGGCATTCTGACTTCGACTTAAGCCTTCAATATTGAATAATATCCAAATTATTTGATTGCTTTAATAAAACATTAAAAAAACTAATATTTAACTTTTGTTATATTAAAAATAACATTTTAATGACTTACAATTATACATGTATATTAGTATCATGAACATAAAATATATTATATATAGATCCATTGGGACTTTTATATATATATATATATATCAATATTCAAATTCGTATCTAGTTATAAAATGGGTAGTAAAAGCTACATACAATTTTGATCCACCGAATAGTCGAACAAATAAATCAAATATAAATAATAT
The DNA here is from genome assembly GCA_015143295.1 of Tetracentron sinense. Taxonomy (NCBI): domain Eukaryota; kingdom Viridiplantae; phylum Streptophyta; class Magnoliopsida; order Trochodendrales; family Trochodendraceae; genus Tetracentron; species Tetracentron sinense. Next base: position 35,546,319 of record CM026568.1, on the reverse strand, counting down.
CCTTGACACCCTTACATATATGACACATTGACTAAAAAAACAAACATGTTGAAGCCAACCATTTATTTAAAAGTGCTATAATAGTAATGTCAATGACAATGATAATTAATTGTACGGAAACCAGTTGTCTGATAAGCATGGTAACAAACAAGTATGTCTGTTTCAAACATTGGATAAAATCAATTTAATGTAAAAAAAAAATGGATTCTATGTGAATAAACTCATTTGGTCCATATAGTAGCACAAGTTGTTTATTAAAAAAACCTTGTATAATTGTTGGTTGTTTTAGTTATATATTTACATAAAACAGCGCAATTCTCTCATCACAATGAAGATGAATATAGAGGCACTAGAATGCTATCGTATTCAAATTTCAGTAAAATAATATGAATAATATTCATACGAATTCATATAAACACAAAATTTTGTTAAGTTGTCATTCTAATAACTTCAATCATAGTCTCTTATTATCTAGCTAAAAAAACAGTAAAAGTAAATTTTCATATTTCATAATCATTTCCCATGCCAATTTGATTTTTCTCAAATGTTATTTTAGGAAAGTAATTATTATAAAATTATTTTGTTTGGCACAAATAAAATTAAAATATTTGATGAACCAAATCCGCTAATGTACAAAATTGACATAATCGACTCTAGGATTAAAAATATAAATAAAATTTGTCAGTTAAAGCTCCTCCCCCCTCTTCAAGAGATAAGTCATTTTAAAGAGGCGTGTTGGCTTCAGCTTTATATGGTGTGTTGTTGAGTTAAATGTGTGTGTTGTTACTCTTGACCAAAAGGGAAGTGATTTTAAATTATCGATGGTAGGTACTACCAAGAGCTCATCCGTTTGATTAAAAATCCAACAACACTAAACATTAAATGGGACCTACCATTTTAATGCATATGCACCTTGACACCGTTACATTTGTAATCCGATAACTTAGCTCTCAATAGTACTACTATCGAGAGTTTTAAATTACTTTTCTAACAAAAAAATAAAAGCCAAACATTTTCTCTAGTACATTCTCAAACCTTCCAAAAAAACAATTTTAATCAAGATCAAGAGACCCCAACTGAATTTTGTCAAAGGAACACAAACACCTAAACACACACACGCGGTCAGACCTAAGATTACTACTAAGGTATAAGGCTTTCAAATGGACGACCCAGGGCATGGCTTAGGTCTTACCGAGCCCAGCTTCGTTCATTGGGATAAGGCCCTTTGGAGACCCAAAACATGGGTTGCCTCGAAACTTGTGCAATTTGAACGAAAATCTATAAATTGGTGTTTAAAATAATACATTTATATTTTATTGTAAGTAAATATGCTATGTGACCAGATGCATGGTTAACTGTTAGGATGAAGAAAAATACCTAAACATTAAAAAACAAGGGAGACCAGTTGACCCCCTTCAAGCCCAATTGACCTGTAGTACAAAAAAAAAGTATGGGGTTTTTGGGACAGAGAGTGTGCAAACCACCGGTCGATCGCTCGCCTAGGTTGGTCGAATGTCAGGCCACCGATTGACCACCCATGCACGCCGGTCGACCGTCAACTATAGAAAGTGCTAAGAAACTTCCTATTTTAAATAGGATTATGAGAATTAGAATAAACTATATATTTATAGATAGACCACTAACTCGTGAGTTTTAGGGTTTCAAATATTCTAAGAGTTCAATAAATCCTATAGAGAGTTCAAGCTAGGGTTTTGCAAAGGATTTTATCTCTAGAATAAGAAAAGCTTTGAGAGTAACGTTCAAGACCATTCTAAAGCGATTAGTCGTATGAAAACGATTGTGAAAATTACTATGTCCTATTATAACATAACAATGATTATAAGATATATTTTTTCAACATTTGGATAAGTGTTTACATGTTAACATGTTTTGATAGGCATCTTGATAGTATGATTTACATTATTTCGAGATGGTTTGATGTTGAGATTTTGAATAAAATTATGAATATTGATTACGAGATACTACCGATTTTATGATTATAAATTAAAGATGACATTGATGATTTATGCATGATGCTATAATGATTTTATGTAATTTTCATGCATACGTGATTGATTATGGAGGAAGGGATGTATTCCGGGGTTATATGAATTGAATATGGAGGAAATGATTACGATGAAATCAATGGATATGAAATTGATAATAATGATGCCATGAAATGAATAACCTTGTTAAATGTGAATAATTGTAATACCTTACATAAATGATAAAGTACTATAATATGATCTTACATGATAAATTATAAGTAGTGGTGCATGTATTGGTGGTTGAATTTCATATAGGTAAATATTCAGAGCATGATATTAATAACATAGAATTCTTTAACCATTGTGGAATGTGATACTTTGGTGGGGTTTCGATGATGAGATATCATAATCAAATTGATAACCTAAATGAAGGTTAATCATGACACTAAAACACAAGTTTCACCGCATGATAAATCTTACAAGTATAAGTCTCGCGAGCATAAGCATAAGCACAATCACGATTACATGCATTGACACATGCTTCATGAACACAAATACAATAATATTATATTACATGCGTTGTCAAATATCATGTTACATGCGTTATTGAATATTATAAATGCATTGTTATACGGTTACAAGAATTTACATGAACATGCACAAATCTTACAAGTCTACACGAGTCACAAGTCTGAACATGTCACAAATGATGATATGTTATGTTTGCATGTTTTCACACAATGAATTGTACTATATGTTATTTACGGTAAAGCATGACCGTGATTACATAATATTATATTGTTAGCTAGACTGTATATACACTGAACGTTTTTGCTGCTCAACCGAATTGTTATTGTTGACTAATTCAAGATTTGACATATCCGCGATGGAACCTTGGGTCGAGAAAGAGTATATCGAAGAGCCTGAAGGTGATTACCATGAAGAAAAGATCGATCTAGATCGCTACCTTTATTAATAAGTTTTGTTTATTTCAGTTTAACAAAGATGCAGTAAAAGATTTAAAGATGTTGCTTATATTTAAAATTATAATTGTGATCATAATGGATGATCGGGTTATTTTGTTTTAAGATTGGTCATACAATATTAAATTTATTCAGATTATTTCATTATTGAGATTTATATTAAAGATAAATTGTGAGGCTCATATTTAGTATGTCTTGTATGTTATCAAGTTAAATTGGGTGTACAGTGTCATATGTCAAAAGTCTTATTTGATCAACATTGGATTTGGGGCACGGCCCTAGCCCTTGAAGGGCTTGAATTGACTAGGCCCAAGTCCTATCCTCAAGGGCCAAGGCCTAAAGAATAAAAAAATTAATCACATTTTAGCGATTTTTTCTACATTAATTGTCAACTTGATATAAAACCCTATTCCTTTATTCGGACTTGAGACCGATAATACAATTCAAAGAGCAACATAACGAAGTTATGGTACCGTCAGATGTTAGTATTAATACGCCCTTAATTGTTACCGCTAAATTATTAGAACCTTTATGTTAAAAAAAAGAAAACTTTACAATTTACAAGTATTAATATTAAAATATTTTGGAAAGATACTACACTTTAGTTTGTTACAATTTTATCAATTATTAGATTTAAAAAATATACAAATTGCTATATTGGAAAGATTTAGAAATATACTTACACTAAAGTGTTATATATACACATGGTAATTAAGACTTAACTCCTTAAGTTATTATATTATATATATTATATATGGTATAACATATAGAATGGAGGGTCAGGTTGAGCCGAGTCATGTGCTTACCAAGCCTAGCCATTAAGTAAGATGATCTTCTAAAATTAGGTCTGACCCAATCCTAGGGCCTTATTAAGGATAAAAACCCCCTCTATTAGGGCCAGCCCCCTCATAGGGGCCGGATTGAATGTCCTACTAAAGTGCCATAAGGGCAAACCCCACTCAACCCTCCAAAAGGCTGACTAATGGATTTAGGTAAAGCTAAACATTCTTTCATGGTACCGAATTTATTGGTACGTTCCTCTTGCATGAATGGTAGGGGTGTGGCCTTCAATCGAGGAGATCTAGGGATCTATTCCCACCTGAAACGAGTGACCAAAGCTGCACTGCTCAAGCTAACTACCTACTAACTGTCTCACTGCACTAAGAATTTACATCACCAAAAAAATAAAATAAATTATTGGTACATCCACAAACGTGTTTTCCACCGGCTATGAATTGCAAGAGTTTCAATGCCCAAACTAACTTCTTAGAGCATCTCCAAACGTGATCTATAACTCTAAATATAGAGTTTTGGTTTGGAAAATCAAAGTCTAACCGTGCTCTATATTTAGAGGAGGTCCTCTGTATTGCTACAGTGACCCTATATATTTAGAGGGTGGGAGAGAAAATAGAGATGACCTCTATAACACTATTCATGTTCTTACAATACCATTTGTGTCTTCTTTTTGTCTTCCAATCTCTGTTAAAATGCTGACCGTATCTTTTTACCTTTTGACACCACTTAACCGTGGTTAAGAATCACCCACCCATCCTTGGTTTTTTTAATTATTAATTATTATTTTTAATATTAAAAAACTCTAAAAACAGTTTTTTAATTAAAAAAGAGAGTTAATATTTAAAAACACCAAGGATGGGTGGGTGAATCTTAACCACGGTTAAGGGGTGTCAAAAGAGACACGTGGTGACCTCAAAGGTATTCCCCCCTTGAGTTTTAGAGTAGGAATAGTGATTTAGAGTTTTCTCCCATGGGAGCAAATAACTTTAAAGTGGGCCCCATATTCTCTAAATATAGAAGAGATGCCGAAATAGAGGAGAGTTTTAGAGTATTGCATTAGAGATGGCTCTTAAAGCATCTCCAACCGTGCTCTATAACTCTAAATATAGAGTTTTGGTTGGTCCAACCGTGCTTTATATTTAGAGGAGGTCCTTTATATTGCTACAGTGACCCTCTATATTTAGAGGGTGGGAGAGAAAATAGAGATGTCATCTATAACACTATTCACGGTCTTATAATTCTATTTGTGTCATCTGTTTGTCTTTCAATCTTTGTTAAAATCCTGATTGTGTCCTTTTACCTTTTGACACCCCTTAATTGTGGTTAAGATTCACTCACTCATCATTGGTTTTTTTTAAATATTAATTATTTTTTAAAATTAAAAAATGTTTTTAATATTAAAAAAACTCTAAAAACAGTTTTTTAATTTAAAAAAAAAAGTTAATATTTAAAAAAAACAAAGGATGGGTGGATAAATCTTAACCACGATTAAGTGGTGTCAAAAGAGACACGTGGTGACCTCAAAGCTATCCAACCCTTGAGTTTTAGACTAGGAATAGTGATTTAGAGTTTCTTCCGCTTGGAGCAAATAACTTTAAAGTGGCCCGTCTCCTCTGGATCTAGAGGAGATGCCGAAATAGAGGAGAGTTGAGTTTTACGTTGGGATGCTCTTAGTGTTGTTAGTTTTGGTAAATTATATCCCTCATCCAAAATTAAAATAAAATTTGTGGGCCCATTTTTATTTTTGTCTTGAGAAGGTGGGCCCATTTTGAAGAGACAGACATCCAACAACAGTTGAAGCTAATTTACGTGGATGGGGCCAGGAAAGTTTGACGAGTACCCTGACTAGAAGAACGCCTGCTTCGTCTTCGGACAAATGGGGGAGCAGATTCCCAGTGCTAGGCGATTACAGTGTGCGATGGAGGCGAAAACCAGCTCAGTCACTCTACTTCACAACGCCATGATCGTAACTATGGATCCTGAAAACCGAGTCTTTCGGAATGGTGGACTCGTCGTCGAAGCAGACAAGATTAAGGCCATTGGTCAATCTAACGAAATCCTTCACGAATTCTCTGCTCATGCCGCCGAGATTGTCGATCTCCATGGCAGATTCTTACTTCCAGGTTATCCTGTTTCATTTTCTTTCTTCCTCTGCAGCTATTTCATTTGATGGTTTTGATCTTTTGCTTCCGATTCGAGAACGAACATATAAAGCACCTATTAGTTCAGCTTTAGTTACTGGAAACTGAAACCCCAATTTCCATAACTGATTCGATGCATCGATACATTAAATTGCTAACAGGATTAATCAACACACACGTTCATACCTCTCAACAGCTAGCGCGAGGGATAGCCGATGATGTCGATTTGATGACTTGGTTACACGAACGCATCTGGCCTTACGAATCCAACATGACGGAGGAGGATTCGTACATCTCTACTCTGCTTTGCGGGATTGAACTCATACACTCTGGTGTAAGTGTAATTTACAATAATGTTTTTGCATTTCAATTCAATAAAGTTATTCCTATTTATCATCTGTGCATAGTAGCCTATGTCGTCATGCATTTTAGTCTACACTTGACATTGCTTTGACCCACAAAAAAACCAAAAAAAAACACTAACACTTAAGCGCCCCTACTCTAACTAGGGGTGATATCGGGCTGAGCTGAGTAGTGGGTTGTTCAGGGCCTTCAGGCTTGGCTCATTAATTAAACAAGCTTGAAAGCAAGTCCAAACTTGGCTTTGTTTATTAAATGTAGATAAACATGTTTGATCGAGCTTTTAATGAGCCGAGCTCGAGTCATGTGCGAGTAGCTTTGTTCGTTAATCAGGCCTATTAACGGATATGATGAAGCGTCTTTTGCTGATTTTTCTTTATTTGAGAGTTGGAAACACTCATTTTTTCAAATGTAGATAAGGGGAATGGTATTCGCCATGGTTCAAAAACTCGAAAACTTGACTCGACTCAAAAGTTAGCCGGGTTGAGTAACTCAGAAAACTCGAAAAAAACTCGACTCGATCCAACTCAGAATATATATGTAATAACTTGAAAATCTTGGGTTAAAAGAACTCAAAGTACGTTGGTTTTACAGCCTAAAATCTATAAACTAGTTTTAACAAAACCTATAGTAGGTTGTCTTTATTGACCCAAAAAAATTTGATACAAAATAGTGTGACGTTCGAGTTTACGTTTAAAAAAATGATAAAAATACCCTTATGTGACTCGACCTAGTTTGGCGAGTCGAAAAACTTGGCTCGACTCGACTGAATCACCCGGGTAACTTGGCAAATAGTGTCTCATTCGAGTTTTGAGATGACTCGACTCAAAATTCAGTCGAGTCGAGTAACTCGGCCGAGTCGAGTAACTCGGCCGAGTTACTCGAGTGACTCGCCGAGTTTTCGAACTATGACTATTTGCTCAAACTTCAAATGACTTGCATAGGATGGCACTTGTATTTAATCGATTATGCGTGCAAGGGTTTAACAATTGCTTTTCTCAAATGAAATAATATTTTATACTTAATTTAAGTATTTAAGTAATTATAAATACGTATATATAATTAAATACATATAATGAATGTACTTAATTTAAGTAATTAAATAAACTAAGTATATTTTAAGTATTTAAATAAACTAAGTATATACATGTATATAATCGAGCGGAGCTTTTATTGAGCCAAGTAGTGGGATGTTCAGCTTCGGCTCATTAATTAAATGCTTGAAAATCATGCTCAAACAAGCTTGATTAAGCTTTTAACGAGCCGAGCTCGAGCCATTCGTGAGCAGTGTGGTTTGTTAATTAGCCCTCTCTCTAACACATGGCAAAATAGTCGTCTGCAACTAACATTAACCCATGAAGTTAATACAAGTCAACCTAGGTTATAGTTTTTATTTTCCGATTGGATGACCTACACTTCTTCGATTAGATGTATTAGGGAAGGGAGACCTGTATATTAGATTTTTTTTGGGTCCAAATGAGTACCACGTGTCGTTCAAAAGCGTGATGCATATACTACGCGGCCTCTTCCCCCCCCCCCCCCGCGCGCAATTTAATGTTGGACTTATAATTAATATGTATTATTTGTTCTTTAAATTAATGTGTTCCAATTTGTGATATTTGTGATGTCTCGAATCAGGTAACATGCTTTGCTGAAGCCGGTGGACAGCATGTGTCTGGAATGGCAAGAGCAGTGGAAATATTGGGTTTACGTGCATGTTTAACACAATCTACTATGGACAGTGGCCAAGGTTTACCAGCAAATTGGGGCGTTTACTCTACCGATTATTGTATTCAGGTCAAACATACTTGAATATCTTATTTACATTGTAATGATTCAGGCAATTCTCCGGATTTTAGGAGATGATACAATTTCTCTGACTACTTCGATATTTCATCTCTCATTTTTTTAAAATGTGTAATCAATGACCTTGTTTCTGTCTGAAATTTACATTATGTTCTTTAAATTTGAGTTTTGAGGAATTTGATGCTTGCTCTATTATAAAATGAAGGAAGGCTAGTTGACGATTACCATCTTTGCAATCCATTATAGAGATCGATGTGTTTGTCCATCAAATTACGCGATGGAAGGTTATATGGTACTTTTAACAGATTATTTTTATGCATTCTGATGATACTATGGTCGTGGAATAGGTGCATGTCAGACTGTCGGTACAATGATATAGTGTTGTCTCCACCTGTGAGCTTTCGTTTGGTGGGATGTGGTGTTATGGTGATGTAGGACTGAAATTAGTTTAGATGATGCATTGTGAACTTGTAGAAGGATCTTTGACTTATGAATCCATAACAGGAATAATCATGTTAATATCAAATGCTAAATTGCAAAATCTTGATATTGTGTTGTTACAAACTTACGATGGCCTTTTGTTTATGGCATTGTTGATGTACTGGGATAATAAGAATTTGATTAGGAAGGAGTATCTGAAGTGCATTTTGTTTCTGGAAATTTATGTCAATTTGTTCAGAGCCATGACTGTCATCACATGTCCTACACCTGCCTTGACTGAAGTATTACTTAGAAAGTCTTCCATATTGCATTATTCCATATTTTTATTAAATAATGATTTGCAAGCATCCATTGTATGACTGGATTTAATGTATTTACGCAAGGGCACAGTCTCAAAAGGAGCTTTACAAGAAGTACCATGATACGGCAGACGGACGCATCAAAATATGGTTTGGAATAAGGCAAATTATGAATTCAACTGATCATTTACTACTTGAAACGAAAGAGGCAGCAAAAGAACTAAGAACAGGAATCCACATGGTACATAACAGATTTTTTTTTGTTCACTGTATATCTATTACAGATCATTGGCTGTTTCTCATCTGTTCACCAAGTTGGTTGATTGCTAAAATTTCATTCAAAACAGGGAATGCTATAATATCCCTATTATTGCACACATACATATATATGTATATATTTATATATGGTAAGGAAAACGCATACTATTAAATAGAAGAAACAACTGTTATTTACATGGCATAATCTGTATTCCAAAAACTTCCTCCTGAGCTGCCCTTCTTGCCAAAAAATGGTCTTGCTGAGTTTTGCTACGTGAAACAAACTGAAGTAAGATAGATCTATCCTCTGCATTGCATCACCTACTGAAAACTCTAAAGTTGAGCGAATAGCACTGACAGTGTTACTGATTTCCCATGGAGAGGTGATGTTGCCATTAATTTATCCTATCACTTCCTTGGTGTCTGAATATAACATAGTTGGGGTCTTCTTTTCCTGAAGGACCGTCTTCACCCCAAGCTGAATCGTCAATGCCTCTGCCATCATTGAGGAGTTACCTGCGCAGCAAAACATTGATTTCCCTATCAAGGAGCCTAAATTGGAGAACACGACATAGCCTGCTCTAAGGCACCCTTTGCCCGCGTTTACCGCTCCATCAACTTGAATGATGAAACGTCTGGCTATTGGGATGTGCTGAATCTCTCTTCCAAGGGATTCACCTCTGTGTTGTCCTTCATTGGAGTTTCTATAAACTCTGCTTGAAAATTTTGTGATCCGCAGGATTCTATCATCTAAAACAGAATTCAACTCAGCTGTGATCCGCAGGCTTCAATCATCTGAAACAGAATTCAACTCAGATGTGATCCACAGGCTTTGAGTATCTGAAACAGAATTCAACTCAGCTATTCACTGATGAACTTCTTGAAATATATTCCACATGTCAAAAAGATTGATTTTTAAACACAAATTTGTTTCTATTTTTCCAAATGGTCTAAAGAAGAAGGCCCATGGTGCCAAAGTAGAAGAAGCATAATGACCATGGATCATATCCACAATCATTGTTAATCCTTGAGGAGTATGGCCAAAGCATGCAAAAATCCAATCTCTAAGAGAGGAAAAAGGAAGCACCTCAGATCTAATAGAGAAGCTTGAAGCAAACCAAAAGCACCTAATAGAGTTGTACTGGGTGAAAATATGCCATTGTGATTCATCTATTGTGCTGCAAAGAGGACATGTCGCCTCACTCGCTATATGTCTTTTAAACAGATCGGATTTCACAGGCAAAGAGTTCAAAACTCCTCAACATAGAAAAAAATTGACCTTTGGTGGGAGGTTACTTGCCCATAACTTCTTCCAAAAAGCAGTTGGTATTAGATCATTATTCAAGTTCTCAGTAGGTCTACCGGCATGACCTATCCCTCCCCTTTTCTCATTTCCTACAGGTGTTGTGGCCATCACAACTTTATAAGCAGAGCGAACTTTGAATGGACACAGCCAAAATTGGTAAAAAGAAGAGGAAGTTAGCTTGTGTAAGATCAATGAGATCCTCCTCCCCAACTTCTGCATGCATGGGAAGCAATCCGTGGAGCATCAGCTAGAGTTTTGGCTGAAATATTTAGTGAGCTCTGTAGGATAATTTCTGACGTGTTGATTGTTAAACAGATCTTTAGAGCATATGTTCAAGTTATATCTTCTTTTTTTTTGGCTGCATTTGTTTCATATGCACACTTTATAACATCACTATAGGCAGGGTGTTATTATTCTCACACTTGTAGTTGTTCCATATGAGCAGATAGTTGAAAACATAAAAAAGGAGGAAAAGAAAACTTTGCTATTGGGGCAACTGGGATTTTTTTTTTTCGCTTCTGTAGTTTTGTTTTCTTGGAAAAGGTTTTCCATCATTGGGGTGTCCTTTTTAAGGATTTTTATGTACTGTGTTTCTTCCATTTCCAGTGTTCTATTTATTAATATTATTTGATTAGTACACCCTCACCGTTTTATCATTTTCAGGAACCAATGGTGTGCCCTTCTTTTACCGATCCAAAAAAAAAAAAAAGTGCGGCCTTTTTTTCCCCAGCACTTATCAGACCCATGAAGCCATGACTTTCTAGGTATACTGAGACACCTGATGAAAGTTCTGGAATTATTTGTATACCTGAGACCATTTGTAGGTAACTAGATGATACTTTTTTTTTGGTTTCACACTTTAAAAAGAAGGATGAGATTGCTGACTTTTCAGCAGAGAAAGGATTTCTATGTACTCTCGGAGATCAGGGGTACTTTCTCATTCTGTAATTTAATGTATGGAACTCTGTTGGCGTCTTAGTATCCACAACAGAAAACTGACCATTTGATATTGGATGGACACTAGGACACTGGGCCCTGATTTCTAACATGCCTACATATTTGGATCTGTTTTGGCAGCCTGTTTGGAAGTGCTACATAGTTTCCTTTTGTAAGAAGATTGGTTTGCTCTGCCAATATTTACAGGTTTACTAAAATTACAGAAAAGATTTCTTAAAAATGATATAAGTGTGCTGAATGTTTGTATACGACGATGTATATACAACATCACTAACAGATAGATATAGACGTGTACATGTATAATGCCATGTGAAAGATTGGGTTAGCATTCTTTCTTTTAATCACATAAGTCAGTTGAAGTTGCGGTTGTATTAATGTCCACCAGGGATAGCTGTGTTTGGTCCTTAGACAACAAGGGGAGGTTCTCTGTGGGATCCTTTTTGCGAGTCATGTGTCCTAGACTGTTACCACCTTTTCCTCATCAGGCTGTTTGGTTCCCAAGAATTCCATTGAAGGTATCTTTTTTCTTATGGTCGGTGGTATTGGATAAAATCTTGACGATGGATCATCTCATGCATAGAGGTTGGCAGCTAGCAAACAGATTTTTTTGTGCCTTGTAGCAGAGGAATCAGTGGATCACCTGTTGCTTCATTGTCCTGTAGCGAGAGGTTTGGTCCTATTTCATTATGCATCTAGACATCCCTTGGATTTTTCCCGGCTCCTTCCGGAGTTTCTTATCTTGGTGGTTGTCAGGGGTGTTCCCGTCGCCAGCAGGGGATGTGTGGCCTCTCCTCCTTGGGGCAGTTGTTTGGTCCCTTTGGAAGAAGAGAAATAGAAGAGTATTTGAGGACTCCGCCGCGGAGACTTCCCGCATCCAAGCTAGGGTGCGCAATTTAGTCTCAGCCTGGGGTTCCGTTGGAGGTGATTTGGAGGATCCGTGGGGGAATACGTTTTCACTTTGATTGCACGGTTCCTAATTTATGTTTTGCATTCAGCCGGTTTGTATCTTCTCTTTTTTGTTCCCCAGGTTCACTATTGGTGATCCTAGGGATGTAGCTCTCTCTTCCCCTTTCTTTATATAAAATATCTCATTATCAATCAAAAAAAATTAGTGTCCACTTTTGATGTCAGAGATTTACCTCGTCAGTTGAAACAATATGATCAAAACATTATTGTGTGTGTGTGTCTTCGTGTTATGTATGGGCGCGTGTCTGTGTAAAAGACATGTGAAAGATTGGGTTAACATTCTTTCTGTCATTTAGAGAAGTAGGTTGAAGTTCTTGTTGCACTAATGCCCACTTTTGATGTCAAACATGCACCCTGTTGGTTGAAACAGTATGATCAAAATATCTATATATTTTTTAAGAAAACGGAGCTCTAGACTTGAACCTTGTTCCTACATGACCCGATCAATTTGATCAGGTACTTGCTATCTATTTTCCTTGTTCAACTCTTTGACAACATGACAAAACTATCACTAGGGGACTTTTTGAAATTTACTATTTGAAAAGTTTATTGATTTTGCATAGGAACGTTACACTAGGCACTTAGGAAATGGGTAATAGTTGAAAACCTGGCCTGTTGAAATTTGATCTCTTGGAATCCTTCTATGAATAGTTCAAGCTGTGGATGAACTCCAAAAGCATGGTCCACTATAAAGGGTTGAGGAATATTTGGAATGTGGAATATCAATTCGATTTGCAGATTTTCCCATTTTTCAGTATTTTCAATTTTAATCAAAGCTTGAGATATAGATGCGGCTTTTGCAGTGTCTACACAATATGCTATTGTTAATAACTGTAGAAATTGGATCTATTATAGCTTCAATCTCTTGCTGCACATTGAATAGCTTTAATGGTACTGTATTTCTAGCTCAATTCAATAGTTCCGCGTCCTTGAATTCACAAAATTGAAAGATGAACTTGTATTCAAAAGATCAAGTTTTTCAATTGGAAGAAAATTTGAAATTTTGGGTCATTGGCCCAATTTCAAGCAATTTCGAGATTTTCAACATTTCGAAGTTTCGACTAATTTCTTTCCAAGTCTTGTGCAGAAACGTAGGGATCTATTTTCGATTTAGCAAGGGTTGAAATTCATGCTGAAAACGATATTTAAAACCTTGAAATAGATTGATTTGCAGGTTCTCTTCATTTGATATGTTCTGTCTTATCTAGCATGTAGCAGAAATACCTTACGAGAATCAACTTGTGATGAATACTCGAGAAGTTGATCATGGAACAGTTACATACTTGGAGAAAATACAGTTCCTACAAAGCAACTTGCTGGCCGCTCATTCTGTTTGGGTCAACAGCACTGAGGTAATTTGTGCTGCTGGAAGTAAATAACAGTACAATAGAATGCAGTTAGATATACATTTACATCTCAGTCCTTCTAGAATGAGGGTCCAACACTTGGCGCTTGTTCATCAAGCATGATTCCAATTTCCAGAGACTTCAAAACACCTTCTTCTTTGGCATGATTCACTGCCTTCTTTTTTCACACTCCACAAACAATTAGATTTGTAAATATGCCAATTCTGGTCTATGACGAGATGCACTTGTCATTCTATGGAAGAGGGACATGCAACACAACACACATTTTGTGGGCAACTTCTGTGGTTTTTACCATTGATATGACCCTAGAAAACACTACTTGCTATAATTGATCTTCTCTTACTTATATTCTAGACCAAATCATTTCGGAATGATGAGAAAGTTCACACTGAAATGAGATATTGGGATTTATCTTCTACGGCAGCAGCTGACATATCTTTTTTTTTTGGTGTTGATATCATTTACCTTCTGATAGTAGTAATCATTGTAAAGCTAATGACATTTTTTCCTGCTTTTATTGTCTCCTTTTTTTCCCCCATCTTCTTCCTATTTCTTTCTTCTTCCTTTTTGGTTGAAATTGTGAAACAGAACAATGAAACAGGAAACATGAGACCTCAATTATTGTTTGACTAGTAGATGTATTAAACTTCACTCTTTTTTCGTAGAAAATTTGTTGTTTGCAGTCGAGTTATATGAACTTATAAGTCTGCTTAATGGGATTATCATCATTCTGAGACCAAGCAGTAGTGCAGTACCCTATTTTGATATAAAATATCAACAATCTACTAATCAATTAATCATCTCCGCACACAAGGCCTATTATGGTCTTAAAAATCCTTTCACATCAAAAGTTGAAATACTTATATAATATTAAAACCATGCTTCCTGTGTCACTTTGGAAGAATGTTTTGAAAGCAGGTTTTTTATACCAGCCGAAGAAAGTGTGTAATTTGTATCTAATTGTAAGTTTCTCCCCTGCTAAATACATATGTAAATGGTTTCCTCATTTTGTGTATGAGCAATTAGTTCCACACTTTATTTGCTCACTTTCAGCAGTGAGCCATATTATTGCTCTAATAAGTATTTGATCATTTAGTTATGCAACTTGTACTCGTATCTTTTATTCAATTGCTTCCTATCACATTGTTTGCACCAATCCAGTAACTTCTATCTTATCTTTTGAATATAGATTGATTCTCTTTCAAGGACTGGGGTTAAAGTTTCTCATTGTCCTGCTGCTGCAATGCGAATGCTTGGATTTGCACCTATAAGGGAGATGCTTGATGCTGGCATTTGTGTCTCCTTGGGTACAGATGGGGCGCCGTCAAATAATAGGATGAGCATTGGTTTGTTTTGAGTCCTGAAAATTGGTTTGCTGATATTACCTTTTCTCCATAAAGAAATATACTTGAAGATTGTTTTGCATACTTTACTTAAAGATTGTTTTGCATACTTGATCATTGGAGTGCCTTGCGTATGGTTCCTATAAAAATTTCCACTTTTATTTAATTAGATATTAGTGGCTTCTTCTTTCCTCCGCTTTGGTCTACTTCCTTCTTTCCATCCTGTGTAATTATCGCCCATCTTCCATCCCTTCCTGGTCCATTCACAAACTTGTGAAAAAAGATTCGTTAATTTTCTTTAAATAAAGCTTGTTCAGGTATGTTGGGATTGAGCCCCTAGCTCAATCGATTGGTGTACTGCAGCTCAACCATGAGTTTACCAATTCATCTTAGCTTACCCACCGAAATAATTAAAAAATGGAAGGCAAAGATATCAGTGATATCTGTTGTGGACATGCAAACGATAAACCTTTTAACATACCCGCTTAGAAGGTCCTCTGGGAGTTCCGAACTCGAGGCATCTAATGACTAGTGAAATATGGTGCACAATATGGGACCAAAGGAGAGACTTATTGAAGCATGACAATGCAATAAACCTAGGATGAGATGATTGAGAGATCAAAATTGAATTGCGATAATAGAGAAAATCATAAAATTACTTAGGATTTCACAATTACAATAAAGAAAGCCCAAAAGGGAATTAGTAATACCTTAGGTCAAGTCACAATCCCGCAATAATGAATATTCAAATCTGAATTGGTTGATTGTAATAGAAGTGGGAACTTCCACTAGCTTAGGGATTTAAACAAATAGTCAATTGAATTTCCTTGTCAATCGAGGATTTCAAGAACAAATTCAAGCTCAACAATTATTAAGGATGGTAACATGCATGTAATTAGGTTTTCAATATTAAAGAGTCTAGGATCACAAACCAGCAACAATAAATAGGGGAAATCACAAAATATAGGTTAGGGCTTTTTTCTGTTTTGGGTTTAGGGGAATATGGGAGAAGTGTGGCTGCAATGAGGGTGGGTTTGAAGGGCTGTAACAGCAATAGGGGAAGGTTGTTATGGCTGTTTTAGGGTTTGGGAGGGCTGTTTTAGGGGCTAGGGCGATGCGGCAGCAAGGGGAACAAGGAAAAGGCTTGCGGCAGGGCTGGAGTAGGGCGAGGGCTTGTCCAGATCTGCTGGAACAGCAATATGATGTGTTCAAATTTGCTGGAACAACAATAGAATGGTCCAGATCTGCTGGAAGAACAATAGGGAATATGTTGTGAATAGTAACTCATGAATAGTGATTTGAGAGAGATAGAGAGAAAGAAAATCGAAAGATTACCTTGTAATCACTCCAAGGTTGACATCACACTATTCCCATCACAGGAGATTCTAAAAGCTAAAAAGCTCTCATACTTCATTCATAAAAATGCTATTTGTTTCTAATCTCTAAAGAGAGTATTTATAGACAATCATAAAACCCTACTTAAAAGAAAAATATAAAACCACCCTTATTATGTTCTCTCATAATAAAATAACTACAAGGGACAAAATAAAGTAAAAAAAAAATAGATAAAATAAACAACTAAATAACTAAAGGGGTGGGCCGGCCACTATGGCTGCCCATGCGCATCTATGACCTGATCTCAGCCCTCCGATCGTCATCTCTCGATCCGACAGTCGATTGTCCTCCAAGTCGTGATCCAATGGTAGATCTCCATGATAAACAAAATATAACAATTCGATGTCTGCATCAACTCTCCTTGATTGAGAATATCTTGCCACTGGTGAAATAAAACTATCGTACTGCTCCAAGAAGTCAAAAAGTTACTGCAACACTTCCCACGTGATCCGTCGTGAATGCCATGTACAATCTGTCTCTGATGTGATCCATCCTAGTCGATTGTTCCACCTAGTGAGATACTTGTGATATTTCTGTGTTTAGTAGAAGTCATGTGAACCTCCAAGACATCCTATCTCTTCTGTATTGCTGGGCATTAGTAATAGAGACAATGGAAATGAAGGAGGCAATAATAGTAGAATTGGACATGAGGAAAAGAACGAGTCTAGATTAGGAGACAATGCCAGGGGAGGTGGGTCTAGAGAAGGTGGGCTGGAATAGGATCAACATGGGGGTCACCACAAAGGGGAGGTAGGTATGGGGGAGGCGGGTTTGGGGGAAGTGGGTCTAAGGTGAAGATTGAGTCTGAAATATGATCAGCATGGGGGTCATCACGAAAGGGAGGTGAGTTTGGGGGAGGTGGGTCTAAGGTGAAGGGTGAGTCTAGAATAGAATCAACATGGGGGTCATATGAAGGGGAGGTAGGTCTGGGGGAGGTGGGTCTGGGGGAGGTCGGTCTGAGATGAAGGGTGAGTCTGGCCTAGGCTCATCAGGAAGGTCATCATGTGGGCTATCATGTGGGTCTGTAGATGATGCTGCTAGACCTCTGTAAAGAACAAGGTCCTTCACATTGAATATTGGGCTAGTACCCATGTCAGGTGAAAAGTCCACCACATATTCATTAGGACCAAAGTAGTGTTACAAATCTCGTTATCAGGAGATTTTAAAATTTGAATTTTTTTTTTTCTGGTATTTCTCGCCTAAATCTCGACAATGATTAAAAAAAAAATTAAAATTACAAAAAATAATAATAAATATCACCAAGTTATAAATTCTTAAAACCAACAACATTGTGTATTTCTTATGAAAATTTTAAAATCTTGGTTAAATCTCATCTAAATCTCGCGATATATACGGGATAAAAAGAGAAAATTATATTTCTCGTGAGATTTTTAAAATACAGCGATAAAAACGGATTCTCTGGTTTTCACGGGAGAAACTGAGTATTCCTCGGGAGATTTGTAACAGTGTTCAAGATCTTATGTGGTCCAACATTACGTGCTTGTGATACCATTGTCATCATATAATCTTCCACTTGAGGCTCTTTACAGTAATAATGTTAATCAACAAATATTTTATATTTATAAGTTTCATTATTGATTCGTTTTTCGATCTCATCATGCAAACCATAAATTTGCTGTGCAAATGAATCTGTGGACTCACTCTCATGACCTATGAGAATGGGATCTAGTGCGTGCTCGATGTCATACACGGGTGAGAGCTCATCTAATACATCTTCAGGGAAGACCTCCTGAAATTCAAAGACTACCAACACCATAGATGGTGATAGCTCCACAAATAACTTACGAACTAGTGAAATCTCCACAACGGACTTAAGTGTTGATGGTAGCTCCACAAGGACTAAGGAGCTGGTGGAAGCTCCACAATGGACTCAAGAGTTGGTGAAAGCTCCACAAGGAGACCTTTTCCGTATTAATCAATGGTTTCTTGGATTATTCCCTCAGTCGGATGGGGTTTGGTCCTAAGTGGCGGGCGTGGATGAGGTGTTGCTATTCTTCTCCTTCTTTTTCAGTATTAATCAATGGTTCTCCGCATGAGTTTTTTAAAAGCTCAAGAGGCTTGCGTCAAGGAGACCCTCTATCTCCTCTTCTGTTTATTCTGGTTACGGAAGCCTTAAGCCAGATGATTAGTAAGGCTTCCGAGGAGGTGTGGAGTGGTTTTGCGGTGGGAAGACCGGAGGTCCGGATTTCGCATCTCCAGTTCGCTGATGATATTTTACTCTTCTATGATGCTTCAAAAAGGACCCTTGTTCACATCGGGCACTTTTTCTGTTGTTTTGAAGCTGTCTCCGGCTTAAGAATCAATCTTCAGAAAAGTGTGCTTTTTGCAGTTGGGCAGGTGCCTAATCTGGAGGTGTTGGCGAATTGCCTCAGCTGCAAGACCGGTTCTCTCCCTACTAAGTATTTGGGCCTCTTGTTGGGTGCTCCATTCGAAGCGAAGTCGGTTTGGGTTCCGATCGTTGAACGATTTCAGATGCGTTTGTCGGGGTGGAAAGCGTCGTTGCTTTCTAAAGGTGGTAGGCTCACATTATTGAAGCATGTTCTTTGCAGTCTTTCGACCTACTTTCTCTCACTTTTTAGACTTCCGGCTTTCATTGCATCTAAGCTGGAAATGATGCAAAGAGATTTTTTGTGGAACGAGAAGGTGGTGACTAAGAAGCTTCATTTGGTGAAATGGAAGTGGGTTTGTAGGCCTAAAGAGAGAGGGGGGCTCAGTATTTGGCCTTTGAAGGCAGTTAACGAGGCGCTTTTGGGTAAGTGGCTATGGCGTTTTGGGGAAGAAGAAGATAGTTTGTGGCGGAGAGTGATTGTGGCCCGGCATGGTTGTAGAGACCATTGGGGGCCTAGGCTCCCTAGGGGCCCCCATGGAGTGGGCCTTTGGAAAGGTAATGTAGCGGGTTGGGCTGCGTTCGTTAAATTTACGCGCCTAGTGTTAGGGGATGGGACGTTCATTAAATTTTGGTCCGATCATTGATGCAGGTCTTGTCCTCTGGAACAACGGTTTAGGACTTTTTTCTTGCTTTCCTCAGTCAAATCGGCATCAGTAGCAGATATGTACTCTAGGAGAGCGGGGGTAGTGGTCTGGCACCTCTCTTTCAGCTGCCCTCTTAATTATTGGGAAGTCAGCGATTTTGCTACTTTGTTATCCCTACTCGAGTCGGTGAAGTTGGAGGAGTCAGTTAGGGATTGTCGGGTTTGGGCCTATAATTCTAGTGGGCGGTTTTCTGTGAAGGAGTATTTGCAGGTGGCTTATCCGAGTGGTTTTGAGGAGTTCCCGCGTAAGCTGGTTTGGTTGAATGGGTTGCCTTCGAAGGTATCAGTTTTTCTTTGGTCGGCTTTTCTGGACAAGATCCTCACTTTGGATAATCTAAAGAAGCGAGGTTGGAGTCTTCCTAATCAGTGTTGTTTGTGCTTAGTGGTGGAGGAATCGGTCGACCATTTATTGCTTCATTGCCCTTTTACTAGGATGCTTTGGTTGTATTTTTTGTCGCAGTTGGGAGTAGCGTGGGTATTTCCTTTATCTTTTCAGGACATGCTTTCTGGGTGGCTCTCAGTTACACTTGATAGTCCGGTGGCTCTGGTTTGGACCTTCCTCCCTGGGGTGGTCTCGTGGTTTTTCTGGAAAGAGCGAAACCGGAGGGTGTTTGAGAATGCTGCGTTGTCTTTGGAGAGAGTGTGTTCGCGATCACGCGCTCTGTTGTGGGATTGGGTCTCCGCCAAGTTTGACTTGGTGGAGATAGGGTTCGATGCGGTCATATCGTAATCTTGTTTGGGGAGGAGCTTTTGTTTAGCTTCTTTGTTTTAGAGTAGTCTTTGTATTGTCTCTTGGAGGTTCATTTTTTGTGAATCTTCTGTTTGTTTTAATAAAATTGAATTTACCGATCAAAAAAAAAAAAAAGAAGCTCCACAAGAGACTTGGGAGCTGGTGGTAGCTCCGCATGGGACTCAGGAGTGGGTGGTAGCTCCACAGGGGACTCAAGAACTGGTGGAAGCTCCACAAGGGACTCGGGAGCTTGTGATAGCTCCACAAGGGACTTAGGAGCTAATGATAGCTACACAGGGGACTCCTTGGGATTGATGTTGTGAAGGAATTTAGAATTGTTCTCTTCATGACTTTCGTCCTTATTCATGGCCTTCCCAACAATGGGAACTTTGGGAGGAAGAGAATTTAATTTTATCCTATTGCCTTCATGGATAAAGGAGCATGTATTCGATCTGCCAAATATTGTTACATCCTTATCGAATAACCAAGGTCGGCCCAAAACGATGTGGCATACATCCATAGGCACAACATCACACCACAACGTGTCCTTATATGAAGCAAACTGTATAGGGACAAGACACCTCTGGACAACTGGGATGGAAGATGTATCTATCCACACAACTCGATAGGGCTGAGGTGGGCTATTGGCATCAATCCTAGACGGGATAATACTAGATGAAACCACATTCGTGCAACTCTTGCTATCAATGATCACCTTGCAACTCTTTCACCACACTTGACTTTCAGAGTCTTCTTTCTTCAAAATCCCAAAATTCAGAACCCCCTTATGATGATGTTCATTTCCTATTTATAGAGGGAGGAAAACACTGCTAATTTGACTTTAGAAATCTCCAAAACGGGTCCAAAGGGAAGGTCTTTGTGCATTAATACCTACTCAAAACGGTGTCACCCGATCGATCGGACCATGGTGGCCGATCGATTGCACTGAGTCTGATCAATCGGACCCTCCTAGCCGATAGATCGGCCGGAGGCAATCTCTATGTTTTTGCTTTTGTTCTCATTTGTTCTCCTTGGTTTGGATCTCTTCTTGGTTGCAATTCACATGAATCTTTAAGGTTTGTGAATCTTCAACTTAATTCCATTTTTCTCGCATGAACCTGAAAACAATAAACACATCCAAGTGAAGTAACATAATGGATAATGTGGCTTGACATGATTAACAAATGCAGTTTAAGGTGTATAAATGTGTAACAATTAGCACCGATCAGCTTGCTCTACCACCCACCAAGAACCTGGCTAGAGAATCCTGTTGGAGCTGCTGGAGAAGAGCCTTGCTGGAGAATTTATACCCTCTTGCGATGAACAGAGAATCCTGCTGGAGTTATATAACAGAGAAGCCGAGATGATCAAACCAGAGAAGCACCGAGAGCTCGTCGAGGTTTGTACTGAGATGATCAAGAGAAAAAAAATGGCCTAGGGTTTAGAGAACCCTAAAAAAAGAATATAAAGTTAGGATTTAGAGAGATACCAATATACCATGTCGTTGGTATTTTAGAGAAAGAAAAGTTATATTTTTCTCTCTAGGAGGTCAATATATATAATACAGCTTACAAGAAGAATAAGGAAAGATCCTATACAAGAAGAATAAGGAAATATCCTATAATAAGTTATACAATATTTACAACACAAACCAATAGTCAATTGAATTTCCTTGTCAATCGAGGATTTCAAGAACAAACTCAGGCTCAACAATTATTAAGGATGGTAACATGTAATTAGAGTTTCAATATTAAAGAGTCTAGGAACACAAACCAACAACAATATATAGGGGAAATCACAAAATATAGGTTAGGGTTTTAGGGCTTTTTGCTGTTTTGGGTTTAGGGGAATATGGGAGAAGTGTGGCTGCAATGAGGATGGATTTGGAGGGCTGTAACAGCAATATGGGAAGGTTGTTATGGCTCTTTTAGGGTTTAGGAGGGCTGTAACAGCAATATGGGAAGGTTGTTATGGCTGTTTTAGGGTTTAGGAGGGCTGTTATGGGGGCTAGGGCGATGCGACAGCAAGGGGAACAAGGGAAAGGCTTGCGGCAGGGCTGGAATAGGGCTAGGGCTTGTTTTGATTTGCTAGAACAGCAATATGATGTGTTCTAATTTGGGCTAGGGCGATGTGGTAACAAGAAGAACAAGGGAAAGGCTTGCGGCAGGGCTGGAATAGGGATAGGGCTTGTCGAGATCTGCTGGAACAGCAATATGATGTGTTCAAATTTGCTGGAACAGCAATAGAATAGTCCAAATCTGCTGGAACAACAATAGGCAATAAGCTGTGAATATTAATTCGTGAATAGTGATGAGAGAGAGAGAGAGAGAGAGAGAGAGAGAATATAAAGATTACCTTGGAATCACTCCAAGGTTGGCATCACACCATTTCCATCACACCATTTTCATCACATGAGATTCTAAAAGCCAAAAAACTCTGATACTTCATTCATAAAAATTTTGTCCGTTTCTAATATCTAAAGAGAGTATTATAGACAATCATAAAACCCAACTTAAAAGAAAAATATCAAACTATCCTTATTATGTTATTTCATAATAAACTAACTACAAGAGACAAAATAAAGTAAAAACAAACTAGATAAAATAAACAACTAAATAACTAAAGGGGTGGGCCGGCCACTATGGCTGCCCATGCCCATCTATGACATGATCTTGGCCTTCCGATCGACATCTCTTGATTCGATGGTCGATCGTCATCCAAGTCGTGATCCAACGTTGGATCTCCATGATAAAAAAAATCTAACGGTCCGATGTCCGCATCACTTATATTTGGTTGTGGCTTAGGAATTTATATTGGCTGCGAATGGGCACTTGTTTTTTGGTAAATCGAATAGGCATGCTTGGAGGGGTGCAAGACTGAAGTAGTGCATATGGAAATAGAAAACAGTGATCTAGAAAAGTACCTCCCCCTCGAATTTGCATTATTTCTGGGATCCTTTTGCGAGTGGGTTTCACAATGCACATTATGAGCACTGTCCAGAGACACGATATCACAAAACACAGGTGGGAAACAGTCAAAAATAGTGTCAGCTGCTTTAGGGCCCACTCCAATAAATGGCAACCAGAGATGCCTTCTAGATATGATATAGGGAGGATAAACAGGACCGTTTCTGTAACTTTTTCTTTATATTCCTAATCCTAAGAATGAACACATCATGTGATGTCTAAGGGGCATTTCCACACGTTCACCATTTTTGTTCTACATGACAGTGGATGACGAGTGGCATCGTTCCTATACAGCCACCTGAAGCTGTGCTATGTCCATTTGTTTTGTATTTTCCTCCTCTTTGTTATTATACTCTTATCTCTGTTTGCCGAATACTTATGTTCACTATAACTCTTTTCACGTGGATACTTCTGATAGAGATTCTTCTTTGTGCAGTTGATGAAATGTACCTAGCTTCTTTGATTAACAAAGGACGGGAGGTTTATGCAAACGGAACAACTGATCCCACTGCTCTGCCTGCTGAGACAGTTCTGAAAATGGTGACCATAAATGGTGCAAAATCAGTACTATGGGACAACGAAATTGGGTCACTCGAGGTTGGAAAAAAGGTAATGACTAGATTATTCCCTTTTGTATTTCATGACCATCTATAAATTCTCCTTGTATTATCATATTATGCACTGCTGGTATTGTTTACTAAAGTTCACTTTTCTAATATCTTCTTGCTGCTAATCAGAACAATTGAGACTGATGAATGTTGGAATTTCTTTCTGGTAGGCTGACATGATCATAATCAATCCCTTTCTGTGGTCTATGGTTCCCCTACATGACTGGTATGAATCCCATCCATAAAACAATTCTCGCACAAGATATTTATGCATTTATTTTTGTTGTGACTGTTCACTGCTTCTTGATTGGTTAAATCAGAGTAGTTAAATGCAAGGGGCACACTTGAGAGGCTCACACCTTTTCTAAATTGAGGCACAATTTTTAAAAGAAGAAAGGTAACATATAATTGAAATATTAGAAAATTACTGAAAATATTTAGAATATAATGAAAAGAAGATAATAGAATGAATTTTAAATATTCTGCATCTCATAGAATTTCAGATAAATTCTATTTTTTCCTTTCAAGAATAGGATTGAACTCCAACTCTCCTCTTGGACTCTTTGTGGAGAGTGGTTGGCCAGTGATGGATATAAAGATATTAATTGTGTGTGTGTGCGCGTGCATTTATATTCGCCTAGGTGCACTAAGGAAGTGGCTCATTTAAAGCACCTCGTCTCGCCCCAAGCAAGACATTATAGTGCCCCCTGTCTGCGCCTCGCACTTGCCTTTGAATACACTACGGTGAATTGAACTCGTCTATTTTTTTTTTGAACTCGTCTATTGTGATAAAGTAGCTGCCAATTATCTTTGTCGAAACAATTTAAAGATGTATGTCATAATCATAGTTACCGGTTCAAGAAGCAAAAATGAGAAACATAGCGACAACAAAAGGCGAGACTCAAAAAAATCCTTGTGAAATGAGAAGCGAGAAATGAGATATAGGCACCTCATTCCCATTAAATTAGTATGAGCATCCATTAGGTCTTTTTTCTTATATGAGATATGTGTGGAGAACTAGGTACCTTAGGCTCCAATCTAACGATATTTGCTTAGGGTCTACACCGTAGGCTGAAGATTTGGGTCTATCCCATCACCTCTCACATACATAGCCTTCTTTGACCACTAAATGATATGTAATGTAAGCGAGCTTGGGAAATGAGTTTCCTGGGAAGCAAGCAACCCACCCGTATATAGCTTCCTTGCAACTATGGTCATAATCATAGTTGTTAAAGAAAATTGAGTCATAAATTGTAAGAGGGTAGATTTGAGTCATTTGATTCAAATTGGGGGTTCAAATATAAAATTATATATATATATATATATATATATATATATATTTTTTTTTTTTGAAAATACAAAATATAAGTGAAGAAATCAGAAATGACGACACCTAATTTCATGCGTATATTAATTTGAAATTAGAGGAATGCTAAGCATACTCACATTTCTATACTCATCCTTTTGAGATAATAAAACAAATTACTTTGTATGGGGCCCACGAGTTGGCTGACACAAAAAGTAGTTTTATTGTCAAAAAGAGGGGGGGAGTATGGAAACTTTTTAAATTGTGAGAGTGTGCATAGCATTCCTCTTGAAATTAAAGAATGGGCATTTCTATTCTATAATTTTTTATGTACTACTAAAGGAAGTTTGTTAATTATTCACAGGCAATGTTGTCAAAGTGGAACCGGATCATAAGAGTGCAAATGATAGATTTGAAAAGAATTTTAAATTGAATCTTAAATCGTATAATTTGGATAAATTTCTTCCAAAATTTAGAATGCATGTCAAATATCTAAAAATAGAAGAAAATATTCCTTCATTGTCCATTATAACACCAAATTTTGTGCATTTCACCGTTCAGTAACAACATATTATTAGCGTAACGTTAGGTTTACTTCGCAATAATTTTTTTATAGAAAAACTTCTAATAGCTTCTCAAAGCAGACTGTCATAAACTCAAATTGTAAGATCTGATCGGATTTAAGATTCAAATCTTGAATAGTAAGATTCGAATGCAAATCCTAGGATTTGCATTCGAAAGGGATTCAGACATAGGGTTCCAATCATTTGGCTTAAGATTCGAGTTGAATCGTAGTTCATAGGATTTTCACAACAATGGTCATAATTGTCTTAAAGGATTGATATGTGATTGGGAAATTCTGGTTTTTCCTTTCTGCCATTGTTTGTATGAATTAGATATTTTGTTTCTAGGTCATATTGAATTCTATTCAATCTGCAATAACTGTTTTCATGAAGATAGGAGTAGATATGGCTTTAGTACTTTACGTTTCTTCAAATACCAATTATATGTAGCGTTATTACTGAATCTACAAATTTTGTTTATGTTAGAATAATTGGAGACTGATTTGTCTATACGCAAAAATTACATTTTTGGTACATTTTGTGGAATCTTGGGAATGTCCAAGTGTCTTCAAAACAAAGAGTACAAGGGATGGAGGGAGGGACTTTAGCAGCCATTTACACACACTGACACATTAGGTACATGCTGTGGAATCTTGGGAAATGTTCAAGCATCATTAAAACAAAGAGTACAAGTTTTAGAACAAAAGCTGTAATATGAGAACACTAGACCTGACATAAAGCATAGTATTACACTGTTGAACATGATCACCAAACCAAACCTAAAGATTGAGCAAGAAGGGATTTTCCCGGACATATAATCTCCAGCTATTTATTTAAAACAATAAATAAACTGAATATGGATGTGAATAAATTGAATGATGAAGCAACCCAATAATGCTAGGAATTTTAGATAAAAGCTGTATCTCTGTTGCAAAATGGAGCATTATATGATTGGAGAAATGAAATTGTGAATTGGTTATCTGGTCATACTATGTATGAAGTTTTATCTTTACATTTCATAAAGAGCCAATTTTTGTCTCAACTTTTCCTTTCTCAAATTACACTTATTTTGTTTTTTGTTACCATTACTATCCTTAGTTGTTTTTTCTGAATGTTCTTATCATTTCTTCACCGCTACCACCCCACTATTCTCCACCACCTGTTGAATGCCTTACGTCAGGTGCATGGTCCTCCAATTTCTTTCGTTGTTTCCTTTTTTTTCTTGGCACAGACGATTGGGAAATTTTTTCAGCAGTTTATTACTCATGGATGCTCAACTGACACTATTTTTTTTCCACTTCGAATTGTTGATTCATTGCCATGGATGGCTTAGAACCAATAGTTTAGTATTGGATCTTTCCGTTCACCCTAACTCTGCAAATGCCAACTTTTGAGTAAAAGAACTTCACTGCAAGCGACTTTTCTTTTCTCCTTCACCTGAAATTTATGGATTTAAAACCTAACAATAGGTACAAGACAAAGCAAAATGTAGTTTTTAATCGATTTGCCGCTTTGATCTCATTTATTCGGCTTATTCAACTTATTTACTCTTTGAGCTTGAAATCTCTAGTCATGGTTTAAAATTCCGGTAATTACCGGCCGATACGTATCATGTTTGGAGTTACTTGATACACTGATTCGCTAAGAAAAAAAAAACTCCCCTGAATCGACCACGTATTGGCCCTTATTGGGCATATCGGGCTGATATGGGGGATTTTTCAGTTAATTTGTTTTCTCTCCTATTTACAGTAGGATCCACAACACAAATTCGATATGCACAACTTATTTACATAAAATATTGAGCAATGCTATGCCCACTTTCCGGTAGTTTTTACCATTTTTAAACAAAAAGATAAAACAAAAGTGATGGGTGCCACAAAAAAGTGTCATACTATTTTGTCTTCTCGTACAAAAATAGGGGAGAGGGGACAATCGGAAAGTGGACATAGCATTGCTCTAAAATATTAGCTACATAAATGGTTTTAAATTAATTTTACTTTCATTTACTTAAAATATTTATATATAAATAAGGTTATACCCCCATTTGAATATGTGAACATATAAATTTACCGCTTTTCCTCCCGTCTCAACTCTAAGTGTCGAGATAAGGCCTGAGAGTGGAGGAATAACGTTAAATTTATTCTAAGAGTCGCCACCTTCTTAGGTGAAGTAGGATCCCAAGATAAATCCAAAATAAGGGGTCTACGGTCCAAAGTAGTCTAGGTAAGAGATCCGTTTAGGT
The DNA here is from genome assembly GCA_015143295.1 of Tetracentron sinense. Classification (NCBI taxonomy): domain Eukaryota; kingdom Viridiplantae; phylum Streptophyta; class Magnoliopsida; order Trochodendrales; family Trochodendraceae; genus Tetracentron; species Tetracentron sinense. The sequence goes on along the minus strand of CM026568.1, from coordinate 35,518,446 downwards.
CCTGGGGAAGGGGTTAGGCACCCCAGGACCTCCATCCAATGATGGTAACCTACTCAATAGGTCTACGCCAAACATTTAAAGTCACTTAAAAATTTCCTAAAACAATTATTAATTTTGCTAATCAAACATTTAAAATCACTTAAAAATTTCCTAAAACAATTATTAATTTTGCTAATCAAACACAAATCAATATGAGGTTTAAAATTTTTATTTTTGGTTGGGGTCGAACCCTGGTTTGGGCTGCCTACTTATCCGGTTAGTCGGAATCAGACCCTCATAGTAGTTCGGGGGCTGTGACTGTTTTTATACTCGTTTCGGAGTGTGGTCATTTCCAACTCGTGTTTGAGTTGGGGGAGGGGAAGTGGAATTGAGATTTATGAATCTCATTCCGAGAGGTAGTTGCGTAGCTAGGTGCTTGTGAGGGAGCTCTAGGGGGTGTTCACTTATTAAGGTAGATTTCTTTTAGATCTTTTGAATGTTTTTGTTATTTTGTATTTTTTGATTTTTTTGTATTTTTTAATTTTGGCAAGTTTTAACTAGTCAAAAACTAAACTAAAGCCCAAGGTAGGCAAAAAGGAAAATAAAGCCTAACTGACTTAATTAACTTAAAGGCAAAGAGCAGGGCGGATCGAGCGGCCTTAAACCAAAAGAGGCTATGGTTTAAATACGGACCCTGCTCTAGGTCCCAAGGGAGGATAGACCAGTATCTTTAATTTATTTTAATCTTTTTATATTTTTTGTTGTTTCTTTTTTTTTGTAAGACTAACTAACGGGGTGGGCCAATTATTTAGGGTTAAAAAAAGAAAAACTACCTAAGTGCCCAATGTAGGCAAAATCGGAAAATAAATCGTGGCCTAACCCTATTGCACATACATGGATGATACATATGTACCTGACAGAATAAATGGGCCCAAAGAGAAAGTTAATGGGCCAAGGCCCATTGACCACTAACGGTCAATTGGCTTTGGTCCGCTATCTTTCTAAGGCCTCGAGGAATAGGCCCAATAATTTTAAAATGATTCTAGGGGCTTCCAATTCTCTTGCCCACGCTTTGAACTATCCAAAGAAATATTATACTACAATAAATGAAATGTATTAAATAAAAATAGGGGTAGAGATATACCTGCGAGGGCTGTTAGGAGAGTTGATGACGGTTGAGAAGTAGAAGGACCGCTCTATCTCTCAAAAAAAAAGGAAAAATCCACAGAACAATGGATACCAAAATAATATTTTAAAAGAAACAAAAAAAACAAAAAAAACGAGAGATAAGAGTACTGGAATGGTGCTCTCCTGGGAGAACGATGAAGTGAGACGATGAGCTGCAGACGCCGGATAGTGACGATCGGCGTAGACGAGCTTCTGAGAGATGCTGGCCAATAAACTGGAGAGGTGGACGGTGGCCGGAAATGGAGACGCTGGCCGGAGGACTGAAAGCCTAACGATGGTGCTTCAGACGAGAGATTAAGCACCGAAACCAGACGAGAGAACTATGCTGGACGTTGTTGGACGTCGTTGATTCCGTTAGACTACGAGGAACGATGGACTGCGAACACCGGAGAGAGTTTCGCCGGCGAGATGGATGAAAGGGAGAAACGGGAGAGCGAGAACTTTCTGCTGCCGAAAATGAGTGGAGAAGAGAAAATGAGGTCATCTGACCTCATAAAAGGGTATTTATAGAGTAAGATAGGGTTGGGAATTAGGGTTCTTTAAATGGGCTTGGGCCTTGGACACTAAAGAATGGACCAGGCTTGGCTGGGTCCAAGCCTTGGCTTCTCAAAAATATTTTTGTTCAAATGACGGATTTTAAAGAATGAGGACTTGAGTCGCGGGTTTTGTAATTGGGTCATGGATCATATGGAGTTGGAATTCCTCTCTTCTCTCTCTCTCTCGGAGACCAAAATAAAAATAATACACAATAAATAAATAAATAAATCCAATTAAAGAAATAAATAAATGAAAATAATCAATAAAATTAAATTTGGAAGAAGGATTTCGAGGGTGTAAAAATGGGGTGTTCACAGAATACAATAAAAATCATCATGCATTCAAATTCCAGAAAAATAAGAAGTCAACTTTTTAGTTCAAGAACAAAATCTTCTTTTTAGCACCTTTTAAGGATTAGGTCAGAATTTCAACATTTAAATGATAAGGTATTTTTCAAATATTAAAATTTCATAAATTTTACTATATCAAAACATTACTAAAATCCAAAAGTCCGGCAAAAGAAGTCTTATATATTAGTTTAAAAAAATATTTTCATCTACAAGGTCAAAAAGTCAACTTACATTCAAGCTTATAATTATGGTTGTAATTTAATACTCTTATTTAACTCATTGAATGTAAGGGTTAATATCTAGATTGTATTATTATTTAATTTATTTCCTATACTTAGCTAAGTGACTATGGTTTGTATTTTCATTCCTATTTTTCAGCACACACGCATTTTTAACTTGTAAAATTCTTAACTCTCATATTTATGGTTATAAACATAGTTGAAGGCCTTCATTTATTTTATTTTTAGCTTATCTTTGCATTAAAGAGAGTTTTATGCAATGTACCCAAGTTTTTCCTTGCGTATCTAAGTGTTTCTTAGTGTATCCTGATTTTTTCCACCGTATCCATCCAATATAGTTTGATACGCCGATACGTATCCTATTTTGGACTTACCGATATGACACATAATACCGATATTTTGAACCTGCAACATCAATGGCAGCCTGGATGGTTTTTCTGGTCATTTTCACTAAATTTTATTGTGCGAAATCGACTATATCGCTTATATTACTTTGCAAATGATCGTTCTTGAAAATTTTAATGTTCATTTTGTTCCTCCTGCCCACGATGATGTCAGATGGTTGAAGACACTCAATAAGTACTACGTTGGTTTCAAAAATTCCATTCAGGTCTCTCTCTCTCCCTCTCAAATTTCAATGTTTTCTTTTGTCTGATTTGGGATTCAATCCAATACAAAATGTTATTTATTTGCTATGTAGGGAGTGAGGTCAAAATGTAAAGGATTCTATAGTTCCATCATTGTTGGCTGATAACTTTTTATGTATTAGTATCAATGTAGTTAAAGCGTCCAGGGGGTTCTCTAGGCGAGGCGATGCCTAGGCGATAAAAATTACTTTTTTCTGCTTACATTATATAATATTATATAAGATTTAGCGAGTGCCTGCCTAGATCCTTATCTAGGCGATAGGGGTCCTTGCTAGGCGAGGCGGTGGCCTAGGCATTGCCTAGGCGACATTTTAACTACACTGATTAGTATACATGCCTCTTTACACATTACATAGTCAAGATTTGGTAAGCATGAAAGCCAGTATGTCCATATCAATCACTCTTCTGCAATTAGGGTTGTATTCGAGCCGAGTTGAGTCAAGCTTGAGCCCAACTTGAAGCTGTCCAGATTAGGCTTGGCTCGACTCGAGCTTGAATCAATCTTGATGGGGTAGGCTCGAAACTCGGCTTGAACGTGTATTATCAAGCTTGAGCTCGAACTGATTCGAGCTCGAGCCAAGCTCGGCTTGGCATTCCTATGAGCAAAAACAAAAGCTTCAATGGTGATTTATCAAACACTTGATATTACACATCTTTGTGGTAGAACCTGTATTCAATCCGTCACTCAAATGGGATGCCTAGAACACTGTATCAACTGAAAGTCAATAGCATACCTCCTCATATCAAACTTCGAAGCATTTAAGTTCCTCCAACACAACATTAAACCAACACACCTAGATTAAAGACATAAAGGGGTTCAGGCTCTACAATTCCACGACCCAAAAGCAAGGCCAACCCAATCCATAATAGGGAGGAAACTCCTTGTAGATGGGCAGAAGCAGATGGAGTAGGCCTAGCAGCCATGGCCTTCGAGAAAAGTAGCATGCGTTGAATAAATTTGATTATCATCTTCAAACAAATAGATTTAAAACCCTAACAAAGATTCAAAACTCCAAGAACAAATCGAACATAAAAAGGAGGGGCTTTGTGTTGGCGTTGAGCTCATTCCCTTTACCCCAGTGAAGTGTCTCGTTGGTCTGATCGGCGTCGCAACAATGAAAAGAGGATTAGAGGAGGCAAAGCCGAGAGTGAGACTTTATGGCAAAAAGGAGCAAAAGGAGAGAACTAAGGAGGCAAAGCCGATAAGAGAGAAGTGAGAACTTAAGGTGTGTTCGTTTCAAGGTAAAAGGATGAAAGTGAGACATTTCCTTTCTTTTCTTTTATTTTCTTTTACTTCACTTTCTTTGGTCGGCGTCGCAACAACGACAAGAGGATTAGAGGAGGAGGCAAAGCCGAGAGTGAGGCCTATGGCAAAAAGGAGCAAAAGCAGAAAATTGAGGAAGCAAGAGGAGGCAAAGCCGATAAGTGAGAAGTGAGAACTTAATGTGTGTTCGTTTTAGGTTTAAAAGGGTGAAAGTGAGGGGAACCCCACATTTCCCTTCTTTTCTTACTTCACTTTCTTTTCTCTCACCCATTTACACCCAAACAAACACACCCTTAGGGCAAAAAGAGTTCTTAGCCTCTTACGGTTAGGGTTTGGTTTGGTACTTGGTTAACTTATTACTTATAGTTATATATAATATTATAAATACTATTATATTAGTAATATATGACAAGCCGAATCGAGCTGAGCTAAGCTTCAAGCCAAACCGAGCTTATACGAGCCAAGGTTTGAGCTGAGCTGAATCAAACAGGTGTAAGCACCCCAATTTTGCATCCCTTTAGCCCTTTAGCTCCTTCAAACTTTTCAAAAACTCTTTAAAAACCTTTTTAAAACCTCCCTCTACACTCTATTCTCATATGCCCTACTTTTTGTAAAATGATCCGAAAGCATAAAAATGACCGAAAATACCCCTGAGGCAAAAATGACCAAAATACCCCTGGAAAACTTCTCAACAGGTATCATTTTATCCGAGATAATTTTGCAAAATTTTTAGTTCAATTTCAGTTATTTTTGTGATCAAATCGAGCTTAAAGCAAAAAAATGACAAAAAATTCCCCTGTGGTGTAAAATGACCAAAATACCCCTGAAAATTTATGAAAAACTTATATTTTATCAAAAATATTTTTCTGGATTTTATCAGTTCAATTTTGGCTATTTTTTGGATCAAATCAGCCCTAAAGCGAAAAAAGGTTCAAAATGCCCCTGTGGTGGAAAATGACCAAATTACACCTGAAAAAGTGCTCAAAAGTTGTCAATTTGTCTAAAATAATTTTAAATTTTTTTGGGTTAAATTTTAACTGTTTTCGGGGTCAAAAGAGGCTTAAAACTCAAAAATCAGTTTTCAACCATTTGGAGCGCAACACGTGGCACCTAAAAACACCAAAAAATCAGTTTTTGGGTCCCTCAAAGGGGGTGCTACTTCAAGTAGCGCCCACCCCTTATTGGGCCCCCGTTGGATCGGTCAAACCCATGTCGGCAGTTTAAAAAAAAATCTCGGGGAAGGCGCTACCCCTATTTGCACCCTTTTGCTGTCTCACTGTTCACCACCGCTTTATTTTTCGGAGTTTTTATCCAAATGGGTGCTACTAGAAGTAGCGCCCCCCTTGTTTTGAAAAACTATAAATACCCCATCTCCCTTCCTCATTTTTCTTTCATTCCTTCTCCCTCTCTCTCCCTTTCTAATTTCAAAAACCCCTCTTAGTACCTGAATTCCCGAGAAAGTCGATTGTGAATGATCGATTCTCGGGACCTCTTTTCAAAAATCTTTTCATATTTCCCGGAAGTTAATTTCTATCCAAAACCCTATCTTGCTTTGTCTTTTAATAGTTTAATTAGCTTTTTTTTAAAATTCATTTTTAAATTGTTAGACTGCTAGTCTTGCCTAGTCGAACCCCTGCTCAAATCCAGTTCAAATCTAGCCTTGCCTAGTTGAACTCCTGCCTAAATCCCAGTTCAAATCTAGCCTTGCCTAGTCAAACCCTTGCCCAAATCCCAGCCTACCTTAGTCGAACCTCTGCCCACAGCCCGGTTCAAATCTAGCTAAACTCTAGCTTAATCCTAGCCAAACACTAGTTTAACCCTTGCTAAATCCTAGCTTAGTCCTAGCTAAACCCTTGCTAAACCCTAGCTAAACTCTAACTAAACTCTAGCTTAAACCTAGCTTGATCCTACCTAAATCCTAGTTAAACCCTAACTTAATCCTAGTTCAAATCTAGCTTAAACCTAGCTTGACCCTTGCTAAACTCTAACTTAACCCTAGTTGAAATCTAGCTTAACCCTAGTTAAAACCTAGCTTAACCCTAGTTAAACCCTAGCTTAAACCTAGCTTGACCCTAGCTGAACCCTAATTGAACCTCTACCCAAACACCAGTTAAAGCTTAACTCTAACTAAACCATAGGTGAACCCCTGCCTGAATCCCAATCTAGGTTTACCTTGCCAAAACCTTGTTCAGAATCCCATTCACCACCCTCGTTCCTCAGCAAGAGCTTAAAAGAGCATTTTGCTCCTGAATCAACAAAAACCATTGAACTTTTCAATCACCTACCATCCAATCAAATCAACCTAAACCATCAATCACCTTCTGGAACTATGTGTGACTTGATTTCACCAACCGTGGATATGTAGGCAACCCTGATCGGGTTCAGCTCCCATAGGATACAATCACTATTCTGTTTCTATCTTGTCTATCTTAGTACATTATCTCTGTTCATATTACATTGCTGAGCATATAGATTCAACTCTAAGCTTCTTATTCGGTTTCATTTACTTAATTCAAACTTAGGGAGTAGGCAACCATCTCCGGATGGGAGTTTAGGGGTTCCTAACACCTTCCTATAACTCAAATGAATCCCTTACCCTGAAGTCTATTTCTAGACCATGCATCATCCAAACATCTCAGGGAGCCTATATCCCTCATAATTATAATAGGTGGCGACTCTCAACCCAATTGCGATTTATCGCTTATTCCTCCTCGGGTTCAATCCTGATCGAGAAGAAGGGTCAAAATCCTGTGCTTTCAACAAGGGTTGGCTGAGCTCGGCTTGTTTACTTTTTTGAGCCTCACTCTAAACTTGGCTCGACTCGATCGAGCCTAAAATCCTGGCTTGAACTCGGTTTGATTGAGCCGAGCCTACGAGCTAGCTCGGCTTGGGTGCACCCCTATCTGCAAAGCAAACATATTTTACTCTTGCTTGATAACTGCTATAAATCTATATTTTCAGCTTGCAGCCAAAAATTATATCTATTATCAATTTACTGCTTTTTAGCTGTTAAATGGAACTGTAATTTCTAAGCTTAGTGTCTTAATTTTTTTGGGCGGATCATAATATTGGTTTAATTGCATATTAAGTAGTCTATCGATCTATTATAATAAATGAAATAATTCATGATTGTTGTAATGTGCAGCATTTCTAGCCTTGTTTACTGCATGCGGACTGAAAATATAGATACCGTCATGTGCAATGGTCAGTGGATTATGAAAGACCGAAAGATCTTGAATGTGAAAGAGGTATTCTTATTATCACTTATTTTCATGTGGGATGTAAATCTGAAGATGGATTTCGCCTTTCGGTAGTTTAAAAAAGCTATCTCAGGAGTGTAGTATATTAACTTTCAAGTGATATTTAGGTAACAATTGTACAAACAATTCTTTTGTGGCTTTGAATTCCATTCTTTACATATTGTTATTGAACAGGGTGAAGTTGTATCGATGGCAAATCAAGCTTCCAGTGGACTTCTAAAGAGAGCAGGCATCACAATTCCAAACAGAATGAATGTCCTCTGATATTCTTGTTCAAATTTAACTGCCGGTCTTCTCGAAAAGCAGTTTTCTCATTTTTTCCAAGAGAATGAGGCAAACGTCCTGCCCGTGCGGGTGACTGTCTGTTGCACAAGTGGAGGTATGTGCTTGCATTTGAGTTTTTTTTTTCCCCTCAGTTGAGTTTCCTTCATCCAGTCAACATTGTTGGATCAGTGTGAAAGTCTTTACAATTAAAAACATTCGTGGATGCTGGATCCGCATCATATGTCAAACTATTCAGCAAATAGACACCTGATGCTCACAAGGATACAAGATGTATTCAGCAAATAGACACCTGATGCTCACAAGGATACAAGATGAATATTGGTCATGGTTGTGGCATTTCCATGGGGATTAGAATGCGGTCGTCCTTTTTCTTAAGTAAATGTGGTGCCAAAAAAGAGAGGGGGGGGGGGGGGGGGGGGGGGGTATTGTGGAGAAAATAAGTGAAAACATGGAAAAGTATATAAAACACAACTAAGAATTGTATTAGAAATTGAGGCGTGCTAGCCCTACTCTCTGTCAAACTCTACTCTAAGCTTCTACCAACCACCTATCCATTGTCAAATCAGTTATGGTGGTTAAAGCTCTATCTCTCATCAAGAATGGACAAATGGTTGGTGGAGACTAAGAGTAGAGTTTGAATGAAAGTAAGGCTAGCATTCCTCTTAGAAATTTGAAATTTTCTTTTCTTTTCCATATTTTCACCTATTTTCTTACTAACCAAACATAGCATTAAGGTGTGTTCATTTGGTGAGAAAGTGAGGGAAAGGAAAAGAAAAGTGTGTTTTCTTGCACTTTTCTTGCGTTTGGTTTGCAAGAAACACACTTTCATTTTCTTGCACTTTCCCAAAAGTGACAAATTTTCTTTCAAAACCTTCATCCATCTTTTGATGGTTGTTTTGCAAGAAAATTTAAGTTTTTTTTTTACTTTATTTTCTTTTCTTTTCTTTCACCTACTTTCTCGCCAACCGAACACACCTTTATGCTATGTTTGGTTGTTGAGAAAATATGTGAAAACATGAAAAAGAAAAGAAAATTCTGGATTGTTGTGTTTTGCCCAATTTTCTTTTCTTTCTATGTTTTCACTTATTTTCTCGGCAATCAAACATAGGGTTAGGGTACGTTTGTTTGGCTAGATAGTGAGGGAAAGTAAAAAAAAAAAAAAAGTGAGTTTTCTTGGGTTTGGTTTGTAAGAAAACACTTTTCTTTTATTTTCTTGCATTTTCTCTCCCCCCCCCCCAACAAAAAAAACACTTCATCCATCTTTTCAAATAAAATTTTAGCTTATCTTTCTTTTCTTTTCTTTTTCCCATTTTCTCACCAAACAAACATGCCCTTAATGGAAATAATTAAAGGTCAATATTAGAGCTATCGGGGCATTAGAAAATGACAAATAAGTCAAGCCAAATTTAATCTTGACCTTTAATTATTTGAAAAATAGAGTTAGGATTCGGGAGTACCCCCAGACTGATTCTAATACAATATTCTTTGCTTAATCTCTAACCTTGATGTGCATAGGACTGTATTCGGGCGGACTTGGCCAAGCCCGGCTCGGCTTGAAGTAGTTTGATTGAGGCCCAAAGCCTGGCTCGGCCTGAAAACAGGTTCGATTGTGTGGCCCGAAGCTCGGCCCGAAAAAAAAAAATTGGCTTGAAGCCCGGCTCGACCCGAATTGATTCAAGCTCAAGCCGGGCTTGGCTTGAATCCCTTTTTTTAAAAATAAAATTTTATATTATTTATATATATAATAATGATATATATAAAGAATATATATATATATATATATATATATATATATATATATATATATATATATTAAAATAATTTTCAAGCCGAGCCGAGTTCGGGCTGAGCTGAACCTCAATCGAGCCGCACAGGGTGGGCTTGAGCTTGGCTTGAATTAGCTTTCGGGCTTTTTTTTAGGCTTGGCTTGTTCAAGCCCAAAATTTCGGGCAAAACCGGGCTGGGCCGAGCCGAGCCGCACCAACGGGCCAATCGGGCTTTGTGCAGCCCTAGATGTGCATACAAAATGATCCACTTGTTTCGATAGTATCAACGATCAGATGTTAACCATCAACTACTCTTACCATACAGGACAACTGGACAACAACACTAGGAATGGTTTAGAATAAATTAATTCATTTTTTTCGGGGTAATAATTTAACCATCATTCTTGTGCTCAACAGTGTCCAAACGTGGCCTGAAAAAAGTTAAAACTAGGCTGCAATGGGTGTTGCAGCCCCACAAGTCCTTTTTGTATGTGCATTGTGCAGATAGCAGACAGACTTGTGTGGCCCCATTTTTTTGGGGGGTAAAATTGTGTGGCCCATTAATAAACCGGTATGCTGGTAAAAGAAGGGTGAATTTTTTTTTGGGGGGTTACTGTGAAGGGTGAATTGGAGTATGTGAATGAGATGGAAGAAACTCTCCCACTCCTCTCATCTTTTCATTTCATGAAGATCCTCACTCATTTATCTTTTAATTTATCTTTTAATGAGTGTTTTATTACAAATCTAATAGGAGCATTTTTTAAACAAGATGAAAAATCCGCAAAATTTTGAGTTTTAACGAAGTTCTTGCACGTAGGATCAAAACTGGTTGATATACATCAATACACCAGGTATCGATATCTATCGATACACGTGGTTGATATACCAGGTATTGATACATATCGTCTTCAACCATAGAACACAACTAGTCAGAAGCGGAGCCACATGGGGCCAGGGGGTTGAAGACAAAAAAAAAGATATACTAATAATAAAGGCATAGTTAATTGGGAGAGGGGACGGAGCTGGGGCTCTAGGCTCCCCTAAACTTCAAAGAAAAAATATGTTCTTTACAAACAGATACGATGACCCATGAGTTTGGTCTTCAATTCTTTTTCTTGGGGGGCTACGCCCCAAACCCCCATTGATAGCCCCTGCAAGAGAATACTAGGTTCGTCACTGCAACCAGTATCAATATGACGTATCAATCCGATTTGTTGTGTATCATAAAATGCAAAAAGATCATGAAATGCAAAAAGAAAACACATGTAAAAGCTAAAACTATATAATATGAATTTTAAAGTTTTTCATAAAAGCAATAATTATAATTTTTTTCCTTTAGGTTAGTCATACATGTAATGATCTTAATTAATTAATTTTTTTAAAAAAACACATGAAAGCTAAAAAAATATATATATATATATATATAGTTTTCCTTAATTTATGGCGTTTTCTTACGATTGTGGTTACTAATTTAGTTGAACGAAATTTTCTTATAAAAATCTCAGTCAAAATGGTAAGTAATGAAATATTGGGGGGACTCGTCTTGATTAACGAAGTGGGGCTCCAAGATAGTCGATAGGGAATGAAGGGGACACAACTGTCTTTTTTTTTAAGTAGTTTGAATATAATGGTTTAAAATGGAAAAACTTTGGCATGTGGGAACACCTTCACATAAGCGGGGCATTAAGAAAAGGATTTTAAAACTTGAATATTTATGAAAGAGTTTTATTAGAGGACCCCAAGGGCCTTGTCTAAGCTAACCAAACCAATTAAATTTCAATACATTGAGAAAGAGAGATAAAGTAAAAAAAAAAAATTAACAGTGTGCTACATGCCGATTTGTAATTAGGTGACCCACTTTCTATAGGAAACAACCCCAAACATGAAGAGTAATAGGAAGAAAAAAAGCCAATTCTGGTTATCACCCCTTGGGCTCTCCACATATCCCTTTTGACACCCTTTAACTGTGGTTAAGATTCACCCATCCTTAGGGTTCACTTACCCATTCTTGGCTTTTAGAAAAAAAATATTAATTCTTTTTAAAAAATATTTTAATACTAAAAAAGCCTAAAAAACAGTTTTTTAATTTAAAAACAAGAATAATTTTTTTTTCCTGAAAACAAGGATGGGTGGGTGAATCTGAACCATAGTTAAGAGACACGTGGACACCTCAAGAGGTGATGTCGAGGATTTGGCCAGGAAAAACAAAAATCCCAAAGAGGATGGGCAGAATCATTTTAGACATGGCTGCAAATCGGAGCAAATGGAAAGTTCTACACACTTCAAGACATTTATCATGACTGAAACTTCTAGAACTTAATACAGCCTTCTGGAATCTAAGAACTAAGAATGAAAGAGCCTTCCCATCCCAATTCCTATCGCTATAAATTCCAACGAAGTCACCTCGTTTAAAGCCACAAAATCATCAGGCTGAAAAAATTCATAAAATTCTCGGTTTAGAATCGGCGAATTCATCGATAATGGAGAGTCCGTTCTTCAGCAACTACTGGAATTCATCTCGTCCTCGCTACTCTCCAACCACTCGAGGGATACCCGTTCGCCATCAGACGACGACGATGACGAAGTCTCCCTCTCCGTCATCGAAGGTCGTTTCCATCCCCGTTCACTTCGTCGGATCGGAGAAAACCAGATCGGCTGCTTCTTTGAAGATTCAGAAAGTTTTCAGAGGGTTCTTGGTGAGAAAGAATATGAAAAAGATTGTTGGAATCGGAAGCGAAGTCGATGAGATTGAGCGGAGGCTTTCACGGAGGGAGATGGTTGATCTCATCCGGAGAGACGCCAAGGAGAGGTTGAAGGTGAATGAGATACTGATGGCTTTGCTTTTCCGGCTGGATTCGGTTAACGGAGTTGATTCTGGTGTCAGGGGTTGCCGGAAGGCGGTGATCAGGAAGGCCATCGCGTTGCAGGAAAGGGTGGATGCGATTGTTACTGGAGACCAAAGCTTAGATGTGGCGGATGGTATAGAAACGAAGGATCAAACCCTAGAGATGGATGGTAATGGAGATTCTTCAGTTAGCTGTGAGACTGTTGCTGAAGCTGTTGATCAAGCCCTAGAAATCAAAGATCCTGCCAGTTCTTCAGATAATTGCAGAACTAAAGACAACGCTGTGGATAGTACTGTAGAAGCACAGGATTCTTCTCATGAATCTCTGCTCAATTCAGGTGAACCTGATGCAGTGCTCGAAGCCAACGACCACACCCTGGAAGTGCTAGATACCCCGCTGAAGTCAGATGATCTCGGAGCAATTCAAGTGGCTGCGGATCAAACCCTTGAATCACAGATTTCCAAGTCTACAGGAAACTGTGATACACCTGCTGAAAATCCAGAAAACGTGGACATTGCCAAATCTGGAGGAGACTCTGGAACCAATGCAGACGAAGAAGCTTCTGTCGTAGAAGAAACCCTGGGAGATCACAATGCCACACCGTCTTTAAGCGAAGCTGTTGAAGAAAGCATGGAAACGAGTTCCATGGAGAACCCTTCGGAATCCTCTGAGAACTCAGGAAATTTGATTGAAGGAGGCGAAGAAGAAACCCTGGAAAAAGGGGATGGGATGGAAATGCAACAACCTGGCGGAATTGAAGAAAACCCAGAGGATTGTTCGGCCACGGAAGGGGAAGAGAAGAGCAACAGAGATCTGATGGAGAGGATGATCGAGGACAATGAGAAGTTGATGGGTTTGATGAAGGAGCTGTTTGAGAGGAACACGGTCCAGACTCGGTTGATAAGCTCGCTCTCTCAGAGGGTTGAACTGCTCGAGAAGGCCTTGAGGAGCGAGAAGTTGAGGCGCAAGAAGAAGAGGCACGGAGCTGGAATTGTGGAGAGACAGGATGGTGCTAGTAAATGCGGAAGGAAGTCGTGAGAAGTTCCATGTACCAATTGTTTGGGATTTGGGTTTGGGGTTTTTGTTACACTTTAAATAGCTGAAGATGTTTTGGTTTACTTTGAGGATTGAAGAACCGTTTTCACATTCTCTGGTGTAAATCCTATCTCTTTTCATGGACTAAATTGGTTGCATACACTTGCATTGACACCGGAAGGACTAACTCAAGAAACTTAGTGTGTAATTCGTTTGAGTTCTTATGCTTACAGATCTCACTAGAATTAATAGCTGCATAGCATTTGGCCTCCATGACTAAAGAGGCAATGTAGTTTGGGTCCTTATAATGGTAAGCATACTTACAGTATATATTAAGCTAATGGGGAGGTCAATTATTTATGCCTTATCCCTATCGTCTAGCTCTAAAAGTTCTTAATTGTACTTATCATTTATTATTTTCACAAATTGTATCATGGTGTCATTCAATCAAGATAAGATTAATCAATACTGTTTGGATTCCTCATCTATGCTCTTGTTAGCGTGTTATTATTTAGATGGCTCCATTAAAATATGCTTACCATTGAATTAGATGATCCACTGGTGGTGATCCAGTCCATTCTCAGTTATAACTATATCATATAATGACAAATACATTATTTATGTTTTTCTTTTTACACTCCCTCAAGCTCCCACAAAGACATTCGCAGCAGCCACCGCCGAATTGATTCCCTTGCACACTTTAATCGGAATATTGAAACAACCCATTGTGTAAGCAAGAATTGCTTAGGCAACAACTTCCTCCAACAACCCACAACCCGCCTGAGATAGAAAATTAGTCTTTCATTCTCTTAAAATTTTCCTTTCTCTAATTTTTTGAAGAACACGGTCCTTAAGGGATGCGAAGAATTGACCGAACTCCGTTGGCATTTTGCTTATTATGTTTGTAAATTTTAAATTGAATATATATGCAAAAGCATCAACCTTCTCCAAAATCTCATTCAACAAATGGTAGCCAACCTTTTTCTCTCGTATAATAGGTAGACAGAATTATTTGAGATATAAATAACTATCTGATTGTAGCAATGGAGATCCATGGATGGTTTTACAAACACCCATTGTTTGAACTAAAATTGGAAAATGCTGATTTGGAATGAGGGTGATGATCTGGAGTGTATCAACCTAAACCAAATCCCTTGGCCGTATTGATATAGATTTCTGGGAAAAAAGAACTGGTGAATCAGGAAAGAGGAATGTAAGAACAAAGGAGGATGAACAAGATTATGGTTGAGAGGAAGAGAGAAACTATGATTTGTTGGAAAGAATAGTGTTGCAAAGAGAGCCAAAATGCCGAGGCCTGGGTTTTGTACTTGGATATGAAAGTACATAATGAGCTCATTAATTGGGTTATATCCCCTATTAATGGGGTTTCTTGGGGAGGATCCCTTCCAGTTAGAGGTGTAACATATCATATCTTTCTATTGGGATGCGACCTCAACAAATTAGGTATAACTACCTTAGGACACAGGCACGCCCTAAGCATTATTGGTCCAATGGTAGATTATAGGTTAAGAAAAAAACCCATGATGACTTCAAATCGTTATTCATAATTTGCTCATCGTGATATCGCGATCCTTAACATATTCTGTAAGGGATAAAATTCGTAAAAATGAGTAAAAAGAATGGGTAAAATAGGAATTTCTCACTCTAGCAAATTCTAACAATTTAGCCGACATAAGCCCACTTGGGCTATGTGCTGGTTCATTTGAGTGTTGTCTGACAGGTGACCTCATCATGACTACACAAGTCATGATGACTCAAAATGCCTATAAATAAGCAAGAATCACCAGAAAAAATAGAAGGATGGGGCGGAAGGCAAGAGAAAGGGCAGAAGAGGAAGAGGAAGAAGGAGATCTGAGAAGCTTGAGTCATTCACACCCCTACCCTGAAGGGCTATGCAGGCGGCCACTCACCCGATTCTCTCATCTTCCTTTGGTGTTATCTGACTACTTGATGCTCTTTATGGTCTCACAATCGATTATGGCCACCAGATTCTCTCAAATAGGCCATGTTCGCCTGATGCTCTCCATGAATGGTCAGATTGCCACTTGCACGGCCTTGTAATTGATTAGCTGTTGAGTGCAATCACACTTGAACTTGTGTCTGACGATATGAATAGTGCCGAATAAGTTGTCCGTTGTGCTGTGAATAGTGCCAAATCCGTTGTCCGTTGTGCTGTGAATAGTGCTGAATACGTTGTCCGTTGTGCTGTGAATAGTACCGAATACGTTGTCACGTTGTGCTGTGAATAGTGCCGAGCTCGTTGTCCGTTGTCTGATGCACAACGTACCCGTTGTGAGATGCACAACGTATACGTTGTCAGAGCTACGTTGTCTGTGCCTTATCCGAGCTACGTTGTCCGAGCTACGTTGTCAGAGTTACATTGTCAGAGCTACGTTGTCTGTGCCTTATCCGAGCTACGTTGTCAGAGCTACGTTGTCTGTGCCTTGTCAGAGCTACGTTGTCAAAGCTACGTTGTCTGAGCCATATTCTTTGTGCCTCCTAAGCTACAATCTCCAGAGCATAACACCAGAGCTCGTCCTCAAGTGCATATACCCAGTGACCTCACGATAAGTATCTCTATACTATTATGTTCATATGTTCATGTGCTTGTGCCTTATACTGACTTTATCATCGGAGCTTATTTCAGGGTGCACACCCGCCCCCTCAGACTCATTCACAGGTGGAGTTTTGCTAACGTTCCTCTACCAACTAAGCAGCTATAGACGTGTGGCGTGTACGGGATTTTCCTAGTTCTTCTGTCTCTCCATCCCAGCGTCCGTTGTCTGTTACTTTTGTTCGTCCTGCTTACTTCTGTTGTCTCACACTGTTTTGTTTTTGCTCTTTGCAGTTGAAGGGAAGAAACTTCCGTTCAAAAAACTTCCACCAGAAGAAGAAGGTCTACTTACAAACATCAAGCGAGTGCGAGGTGGGGAGTACATCCGGTGGACACCGCTGCCACATGATACTTGGAGTTTCTTCGGTAGCTTGAACCCGTCTTCACAAAAGCAACAAGGTGCCTCCTCTTCCTCACCCGCAGTTAAGCCGAGTTCAGAAAAAGAAATGGCCAGCACCAACCCTCCAGCATTAATCAGAAAGCCAAGGACCGCTCGTCCTGCAACTGTGCTGCCTCCTCTTTCACCTCCTTCAAAGACAAATCCTTCCACAACGGGAGCGGCACCTTCCGAGCCGAAACGGAAGATTCTTACCCAGGCCGAGTTCGAGGCCAGAAAGAAAAGAAAGGAGGAACAGCGTCGTGAGAAGGACAATGCACGTGCTGCCATTCCTTCTCCCTCTACTCCTGCAACACACCAAGGAGCTAAAGCTGCAACGGGAACGCCAGTAGTCAGCACGATACCTGCTGCTACTCAAGCTGTGGCTTCCCCCAATCGCTTCGAGCTCTGCTCTGGTTGCTGTTGCCACAATGGAGACGACCACAGCGCGTCTGCCAATTGGAGCACCGCCTTCAGAGGAAATAGACTGGTCACCCGACTTCACGCGTTACGGAAGGCCCACCGTTAACGACTTGGTGCAGACATCGGAGAAGTTTGCTCGGGCCTTGACTCATTCCATGAGGCTTCCCAAGGACATCGCTGATGCTGGCAAGATGTCCTTGCCCCAGGTGTTTTATGCAGCCTGCCAGTCCATGGCCTCGGTATGATTTCTGTTCTCTCTTTCCTTTCAGCTTGTTTCATTCTCGTTGTGGTATACTGATATTTTTGATCATTCTTGTTATAGCTGAACGTCCTCCTCCACGAGTTATTTGATCGTAGTACCTACCACTGTAACTATCTCAAAGACTCCATCAGCTACTGGCAAGGAAGGACTGAGACGCTGGAGAGAACTCTGGCCGAGGACCGACTCAAGATTGAGTTCGACCTATCTCATGCCCGAGCTGAAGTGGTGCGGGTGGAGGAGAAGTTTATTGTCACCTTCAAGGGGCAAGAGAAGGTTGAAGGCGAAGCTAGAGCAGCAAAGGAGGGAAAAAAGAAAGCCAAACAAGATGTGGAGAACGCCGTTCTCCGAATCAGCGAGTTAGAGCTCGTCTCCCAGGCTCTGAGCAGGCAACTTGAGGAAGCTGAGGCAGCGAAAGCGACGCTGATGGAAGAGCTCGAGGAAGCCAAAAAGGCTGAAGGGGCCATCGAGCAGGCAGTGACCACGAGACTGCAACAACACTATCAGTCTCAGTTGGATACTCTTTTCGATGAGGATAGGGCAGAGACCGAGAAGGAGGTGATGAACATGCTCCGACAACAAGGTCGACTGAAGGAGGACAACGAGGAGGACGTGACTACCTTCTCTGAGCTCCAGAGCAAGGATATCATCGACCTCGACAACGAGACCGAAGTTGAAGGAGTCGAGAAGCCACACCCCTTCGAAGGTCCTGCACCCCTTCCTGCTGAACCATACTTTGAGCCAGCTGCTCCTGAAGCTCCTCCTGTTGCTGAAGATCCTCCTGCCGCCGCCGAAGCTATTGGTGCTGATGCTGCTGATTCTACTGTCTCCCCTGCTGCTGCCCCTGTTGCTGCTGCTGAAACTTGATTTCTCCTTCTCTGTTTCTCTTTCTTGTTACTTGTAATGAATCATCTTTTTCTCCGTGTCATGGGGTTTTCTGTACTTTACCCAGCAATGAGTTTCTTTAAATGAATGATCAATTTCTCTTTCTTACATTTGCATCTTTCTTTAATCTGTGTAGTGTAACTGGAATTTGTGGAGCTCGCATAACGTATGCATACAAGAAAGAATATAACATAAGTGCATGGACCTGTTTTACGGATCATAGAATCAAACGTGAACATAATAGCTCACAACGTATGCACCTAAGTGTATGTATATGAAGCTTCTTCGTAATGATTGATACACATATCGAACAAAACACTCTGAATCATACACACAACGGAAAAGAGAAATATGCCTAGATACATCGTTATGTAGTTCACTGTGAATGTAATCTGACAAATAAAATTTCATAAGATGAACATAATGTAACTCAGTTTAGAGACACTTGCTCAGAGGATGTCATTAGGATAAGCCACTGGATTTGCTCAGATGACATCCTTAGGATAAGCCACTAGTGTCTCGTTGTGAGTATGCTGTTCAAGCGAAATTTTATTTGAATTTGCAAAACATTCACAATATTACACTGATGTTTCAAACAACGAATTGACGCAAAACTTCATAGCAGTGTAATTTAAATGCTCGTGAAAAAACACTGGAAAACTCCTTATTGCAACAACTCATTTATTCATCACAGATTCTATTGAAAGAATTGCCTTAAGTTTATAATGTTCCAAGATTTTTGGATGAGATTACCTTGTAGATCTTTCAAGTAGCAAACTCCAGGACTCCCCAATCGTTCTACGATATAAGGTCCTTCCCAATTAGGCCATAACTTGCCACTGTTAATCTCCCTGGTATTCTGGAATACTTTTCGGAGAACGAGATCTCCGACCTGAAGGACCCTTCGCTGTACTTTTCGGTTGCATGCTTTCCTTAGCTGTTGCTGGTATCTCCTCATCTGAATGCTGACATCTTCTCGCTTTTCCTCTAACAAGTCGAGGTGAACGGCCATGATCTCAGCGTTCTTGTCTTTCTCTCCACCCCTCTTCTTGCTATGCCAAGAGCGTATTGTGGGCAAACTAATCTCAGTAGGAATGACAGCTTCCATGCCATAAGCCAAAGAGAAAGGTGTTTCGTTTGTAGGACTCCTCGGTGTCGTCCTATATCCCCACAACACGTTGTGCAGCTCGGTAGTCCACTTCCCCTTCGAGTCTTCCAATTTTCTCTTCAAGGCATTCAATATATTTTTATTAGCTGCTTCAACCAGTCCATTTCCCTGAGGATAATATGGAGACGAGAAAATATGCTTGATCTTTAGTTCGCTACAGAATTCTACAATGATACGTCCTAAGAACTGTTTCCCGTTGTCAGTGATAATGGACTGAGGTTACAGACGATATGCTCCCACATAAACTTCTTCACTTCTTGTTCTCTGATACGAGCAAGGGGAATGGCTTCAATCCAGCGAGAGAAGTAATCAGTTGCCACGAGGAGAAAGATTAGATTCCCTGGGGCTTTAGGGAAATGTCCCACAATATCAAGGCCCCACCGTGCAAATGGCCAAGGTTGAGAAACAGTGTTAAGCTCTTGAGCTGGAGCATGAATTAAATGAGCATATCGTTGACACTGACTTCACTTCTTCACATACTTCTGAGCATCAGCTTGCATGTAAGGCCAGAAGTATCCTTACCCCAGAGCTCGATGAGCTATCGTTCTCCCCCCTGAATGTATGCCACAAATACCTTCATGAAGCTCAGCAATAATCCTCTTCACATCTACAGGATGAACACACTTCAACAAAGGTCCCCCTAAAGACTTTTTATATAACTCTCCTTACACCAGGACATAACGAGGTGCCTTGAACTGGATACGTCTGGACTCTTTTGCAATGATAGGAAGAACTCCATCTTTCAAGTAGGCCGTCAACCCTGTCATCCAACTTGGTACTGGATTAACAAAACATACCTCCCGCTGCGACTGGAATGCTATCGAAGGATATTCTTTATATTCCATAAGGATGGCCTTGGGTTCATCAGACTGCATCATGGAAGCAAGATAAGCCAAAGCATCAGCATGCCTATTCTCATCTCTTCGGGTATGCTTGATCTCCACAACGGTGAATGCTTCACACTGCAAACGAATGAGTGCAGTATACTGTTTCATTCGATCATCCTTGCATTCATAGTTTCCATTCACCTGATTCACTACCAGCTGTGAATCACAAAAAACTCTCAATCTAGAGACTTGCAGCTCGTGCGCACTCTGCAATCCAAGCAGCAATGCTTCGTACTCAGCTTCGTTGTTGCAGGCAGTAAACCCAAGACGTGACATTTTCTGTACTTTTATGTTCTCCGGACTAATGAGCACAGCACCAAGTCCTGAACCACTCGAGTTAGAAGATCCGTCTACGTACAACAACCAATCAACCCATTCTGATGATTTATCTCCATCTACAATGATATCCTCATTGTCAACCTCATCAGGGAGCTCACGAAGATCAGCAATCACCTCCTCTGCCTCCTCCACAGGGAAGTCAGAAAGGAATCCTGCCATTGCTTGCCCCTTCTCTGAACTTCTCGCTCTATACTGAATGTCGAACCCACTCAGAGCCACAGCCCACTTCGACATCCTCCCCGCCAACTCGGGTCGTCCCAATACGACTTTCAAATGATACATTGTGATGACAACGATAGTATGAGCATAAAAGTAAGGACGAAGCTTTTCAGCAGAAAAGACAAGAGCAAGACACACCTTCTCGAGCTTGCTATAATTACATTATGCCTTGAGAAAAGTTTTGCTGATGAAATATACAGGTCTCTCAACGCCGCCACAACACCGGACCAAGACTGAGCCAATGGCCTGCTCTGAGACAGAAAGATACAGATACAAGATTTCACCTGGCTCAGGGACGGAGAGAATAGGGGCTGAGCCTAAATACTCTTTCAAAGCAATGAAAGCTCGAGAACACTCTGACGTCTACGCAAAAATAGAATCCTTCCTCAGGAGCTCAAAGAGGGGTTTACAACGATCAGATGACTTGGAGATAAACCGATTGAGTGCAGCGATACGCCCTGTTAACTTCTGCATCTCCTTCGACTTGGGCTCTGGCATGTCCAGCAGAGCTCGAATCTGAGCTGGATTAGCTTCAATACCCCGCTGGCTCAGAAGATATCTCAAGAATTTACCAGAGGTAACTCCGAAAGTACACTTCTCTGAGTTTATCTTCAAATTGAAAGTTCTCAGAATAGAGAAGGGCTCAGCAAGGTCCATCACAAGGGTATTCCGAAGTCGGCTCTTCACAACGATGTCATCAATATAAACTTCAACCGTCTTGCCGAGGAGTGGCCTAAACATGAGATTCATCAAATGTTGATACGTGGCACCAACATTCTTCAGACCAAAAGGCATAACAAGATAACAGAACAAGCCACGCTCTGTAATGAAAGTGGTCTTCTCTTGATCTTCTTCCGCCACGAGGATTTGATTATAGCCCGAATAACTATCCATAAATGATAACATTTCATGGCCAGCAGTGGCGTTGATGAGCCTGTCAATCCTTGGCATAGGAAAAAAGTCTTTGGGACATGCTTTATTGACACCAGTGAAGTCAATGCAAACTCTCACCTTGCCGTTCTTCTTGGGTACAGCTACTACATTAGTTATCTAGTCAGGATACTGCACTTCTTGGATGAACCCAAACCGGATCAGTTTGTCTATTTCTTCATTCACTGCATCATGATAGGCTGAGGCAAGTCTCCGAGGTTTCTGCTTCACCAGAGGGACAGCAGGATCAACGCTGAGGTGATGGCAGATAATGCTCGGATTGATGCCTGTCATATCTTTGTGCGACCATGCAAAGACATCAAGGTTCCTCTTCAAAAATTCCAGCAACTCGCCCTCTTCGTCCGTTGTCAAGCTCGTCCCGATCTGCAACACCTTTGGCTCTTCTTCCGTTCCCAGATTGACTGCCTTCATGGGCTCAATGGAAGGTCTGCACAACGTGGCCTCCGAGCTCTCTTCCACAACGGAGTCGACCTGTAATTGCTATTTGGGCACAACAGAAGGAGGGAAATCACACTTCTGCGACGCCAATTGATCCCCTCTGATCTCCTGGGGTCTGTCCTGCGTCGGGTATTTCAACACCTGATAATACGAGGAGGAAACAGCCTTCATCTCATGGGTCCACCATCGACCCAAGATTGCGTTGTAAGGCGATGGAGCATCCAGAACGGAAAATCTGGTTTGTAGGACAACGGGTCCTGCCACAACGGGTAAGACGACGTCGCCTAACGGTTTCATCGAACTGCCATCGAACCCGAACAGCGGGGTCTGAGCAGAGATAAGAACGGACGGATCCAACTTCATCTGAGTGAAAGCATGAAGATACAAGATGTCTGCCCTACTCCCGAAATCTACGAGCACACTTTTGATGTCGAAATCTCCTATTCTCATGGTGAGAACAAGAGCATCATAATGAGGCCGGATTACCGTTGCCATATTATGATCAGTGAAAGTAAGCGCCTGCCCCACGGTTCTTGTAGACATCTGCACCTGACAAACCTCAGCTTCGTGAGACATCTTCCTCGTCTTTGCTCTGAAGTCTCTCTCTACGTCCTCCTTTGGTGCTTGCACACGGCAAATGACGTTGATAGTGCCCAAAGGGGCTCCCCCTCGTCCTCCTCCACTGATACTTGGATTATTGGCAGGCTCTCCTGTACGGGGTTGGGATAACGGTTCTCTGGTGCGCATCGTGCTACCGTTATCGGAACTGAGATACTCTCCTAAGTACCCTTCCTGGACCAGTCTCTTCAAATACTCCATCAAGATGCGACATCGGTTCGTAAGATGACCACGACATTTATGATAATGACAATACTCATGTGCCCGTGGTCCCGACGTAACATCTTGTACAGCTCTAGCAGGCCATTCGAAATACGCTTGACCCTCCATTGACTTCATGATGGTCGCTGGGCTAGCAGCAAAATGGATGAGATCCGTCCGAGCTGCAAAAGGTCGCTTCTCACTAGGCTGAACACCTCTCTCTCGCTGCACTTTGTGGCTGCTCCTGACGGGGCTGATAATGCTGCCTCGCTTGCTGCTGAAAGTTCGGGTTAGGACGTCTCTCCATCCTACCCTGCTGCTGGGATTGATTGTAATTACCTTCATACGGACGCCGAACCGGCTGATCCTGCTGAGTCACATACACTACTTTCTCCTTCTGCTTCCTACGTGGTGAGTCCTCTGATGATGAAGACTCATACCTCTGCCTCTTCTCCTTCCTCTTAGATGACCGGCGTGCTTTCTCTATCACGTCTACCCCTCTCGTCCTTGGCTTCGGCACAACGGAAACATCATCTTCGTATATTCCGTACTTGGTTGCACGAACCATCATCTCGTCCATCTTGACAGGATAGTCAAGAGTCAGGGATTTATAGAGCTCGGAATGCCTGGGGATAGCATTCTTAAAAGCAGCAATACAACTCCCTTCATCGACTTTATCGATGCTATGGACTTCGTCAGTGAAGCGCGAAATGAAGTCTCTCAAGGATTCTGCCGGCTTCATCCTTAAAGAGAAGAGAGTATCTGCACATGCCTTCTTCTTTTTATTGATAATGAACTGATCAATAAAAGCCGACCTGAGCTCGGAGAAGTTGCTGATTGAACTAGGAGGCAGATTGCGAAACCATCTTGATGCCGCTCCTGCCAGGCTATTGGGGAAGACCTTGCAATACAGATTATCATCTGGATTGTGAACAGCCATCGCATGCTTGAAGTCAAATAAGTGCTCATCCGGATCCGTTTTCCCGGTGTATATGGGGAAGATTGGGGTCATAAACTTGGAAGAAGTGTATGACTGATTGATGACATATGTGAAAGGAGAGTTCTCGACGTTATCCTTTGCTGACTGAGCAAAGTGATCAGGAATCCCTCATTTCATGCTCTTGACACGAGCACTGATCATAGCCTCCACCTCCTTGGAAGTCATCTAAGTCTTCTGAGTAACCGCTCATTTGGCAGCACCTCTCGAATCTTCTTGTCCTGCTTCTTCTCGCAAATCAATATGATCAGAAGGGACTCTCTGCTCCGCACGGACCGAAGGTTGTCTTGCCTCCCTCTCAGTAGGAGGAAGCACGAACCTAGTGTCACGGTTCTCTGGTGCTAATGGGGGAGAAGAGAAGTCAAGCTGACGTCTCATTGATGGTCTTTGAGATAGCCCATCATCTACTTCGAGCCTGCTATGCTCGAATGCATCAAGCCTTTCTTGCATCATCTGCTGGTGTCTGGTGATCTGATCCAGAGCAGATTGCTGTCTTTGCAACATCATCAAAATACGATCAGAGACAGAAGGCTCAACGGGGGGAAGCATGGTCCTCTCTGGCAAGTCAGACGATGGACTGATCCTAGGAATGAAAGTCTGTACGACAGAAGGTGCGAAGGGGGTGGCCTGAGGGGTTTGATTCTCACGCCTGGGCACAGAAGTTTGATCAGTCATGATCACAAAGAGCTAAGGGAGGTTCGTTTATGATTTCCCACAGACGGCGCCAATTTTGAAAGGGAAAAATACCGGAAAAGACACGCGTCATCTGCAACTGTTCACACTCTGGTTTACTGGTGGAAGGTAGGAGTTGAAGGGTGTGATACCCTGACCTGCACTCCGATGATAAAGTAAGTAGGTGGAGAAGATGATGAACAGTAAGACGCACAATAATACTGAAAAATATGTGAGTGTTTGGATCCCTATAACACTGAAATTCTTGGGGTATTTATAGGTTAACCGTGGTATGGGCATCTATGGTCATCTATGGCCATACCAAGGTTAACCTATAAATACCCCGAGAATTTCAGTGTTACAGGGATTCAAACACTCACATATTTTTCAGTATTATTGTGCGTCTTACTGTTCATCATCTTCTCCACTTACTTACTTTATCATCGGAGTCAAGTCAGGGTATCACACCCTTCAACTCCTACCTTCCACCAGTAAACCAGAGTGTGAACAGTTGCAGCTGACGCGTGTCTTTTCCGGTATTTTTCCCTTTCATATTCCACGACGCTCTCAAAACCACAAGTTCTATAACACTCCCCAATAATAGTGTTAAATATCTATAAGATGGGTCATTCGCCTTTAGGATGCTTTCCTCTGCGGAGATATTGTTCACCAACTAATCTTGGAGACGGATCTATTGTAAGGCGGTTTCAACTTGGTGAATGACAGGTGACTGTTAGCCTCAAGGTTACAACCTTGGGTACCCCTAATAATTCTGATAATAACACAATAATAAAATGAAATCTATGGTACTAATGATTCTGTTAAGTGCTTGAATATTTCAAATTATAAGAAAATTAGCACTTCACTTTTAAGGCAAAAAGAATAAAAGTTATCCAATGAATATCAAAAGAGATTGATCAACTCAAGTTATTGGACTCAAGTAAAAATGAAGATTCATGATTATATCCATAGTCCAAGTCGGATCTCTTGAAGATAAAGCCAAATCATATGATCAAGTTGAAGACAAGCTCTCAAGAAGCATATGAATGTATTTTTTATTTTCTTATGAGAGTGTTTAGGACTTATGTAAGAAGTCCTCAAAGTATGGTAAGTTGAATGCTCAAAATACTTAGATTGACCATAGAAGCTTAAGACATATATTAGACATCATTCTAAGGCCCTAGAAATTCATAAAAATTATGTTAAAGGAAAGTTAAATGACCTAGGAATTCAATCCCATCAAGGTCTGAAAAAAATTACAAAAACAGAATTTGCTTTGATTTCGTCGACGAAATCACAGGAGTGATCTGACTTCAGCGACGAAATGACGATAAGAAAAATTCTTGAGCTTACTATTTTTGAATTCAGCGACGAAATGAACTGGGTGACCCAATTTTGTTGACGAATTGAAGCATGATCTTGAAAACGTTGTAACGGCTATTTTTCAACGGCCTTATTTGCATTTAATGCTTCACCAAATACCATATTGAATCATGAGTTATAAAAGGAGTTCATTTATGCTTGATCATTGCAATAACTCCAATCATCTATTCCTTTGCTTACATTGATTTCATAATCGATCATAAATTTAGAAATCTCCAACATCTCAATCAAATCCAAAAAATCTTTGTAAAAGAGAAGTCAAGAATCATTGGATTTTTGCAACTGAAGCTGTTACTTCAAAGAAGTCAAAAGATAGTTGTGTTCTTGCAAAGAAAGATTCAATCTTGACCTGTGAAGAGAGATTGCAAATGTTAGGACTTGTCTGGAAATAGTCTAATCGATTTGGAAATAAAAATCGTGGAAATCCTTAAAACTGGAAGCTGAAAGGTAGGGACGTAGACAAGTTGTCAAACCTCGTGAACAAAGACTGAGTGTTTGCTCTCTCTAGCTCTCCACTTTACTTTCTCTATTCCATATATTTTAGAATTGTTAAGTTACTTTCTCATTGTCAATTTAATTCTGCATTCAAAGGGAAAAATTAGTTTTTAATTTTCATAAACCCTATCACCCCCCCTCTAGGGTCAATATCTGGGCAACCGTGACTTCTTTGAGACAATAAATTTCTTTAATTGAAACAAAGTGAACAAGGGGTAATCAACTGCGAGATGATCTGTACATATCCAGTTGCTCGTTTGTGAAGGAGACTGGTAGGTGTGGGATGAGTACACCCCTCCTTGGGCAGAAAAACAATCTTCCGCCGAACAAGAATCTTCCTCCGCTATTAAAAGACATCCCATAACACTCTCCTGACTATCAGCTTGGGGTATGCAGTGTCAATAAAATAGGACATGGAGAACACACATGCCCATTCCTATGAGAAATATGGTGGTCACACTCCACCCATAGACCCCCTAATGAAGCGCTTAGATTCAGCCCAAGGTAAGCAATGCAGCTAGATAGAATGCACACTCCCATTCACATAGAGCAATAATGGCCACAATTCACACATTGACCCCCTAAAAATCTCTGAAGGCACATGTTCCAATTGCGGCCATGTCCGCGGACTATCTTTTTGAGAATAAGGTGGCCATAATCTGCCGAATATTTGATGGAGAATAATTTGCGTGAATTCTTCTTTGCCCAAGGATTGTATATGTTGATCTGAAAAGGCAAGGCGACACATGGTTATAATAGGAAAATAGTTAACGTACCCATGAAATCCATTTTGAAACCTAAGGCTGAACCTCATTGGTCCAGTCACCCCCTCTTAAATACTCACCACAGTTCTTTGCCCAATGATTGTATATGTTGATCCGAAAAGGCAAGGCGACACATGATTATAATAGGGAAATAGTTAGCGTACCCAATAAATCCATTTAGAAACCTAAGGTTGGACCTCATTGGTCCAGTCATCCCCTCTTAAGTGAGTATTTAAGAGGGGAGTGGCTGAATTAATGAGGTCCAACCTTAGGTTTCTAAATGGATTTCATGGATACGCCTATCACTGTTCATTATAATATAGTCTTGGCATATAAAGTGGTGGATCCTCTGAGTCTGATGTGACTGCCTTTGCCCAAGTCGCCAAAATATGATCATTAACACCCATATATCTTCAATGATAGAATTCACTACAATAACCTGTAAGTCCCATGTAGCATATCACGCCATTCAAAATTTACGCAATACCTTCCAAAAAACAACATTTTGCCAACGGAGCCATTATATGTTGCATCACAGAATCATAGTTTTAGGTGAAACAATATCATGTAACTAACACACATAACTCACACACATAGTTTAAGTCCCCATATCTTAACGCATTATTGGCTTGAAGATGTGCTTCGGCATTACAACTTATATTAGGTGGAATGCTTATTAGTTTAGTGTCCAGGCTAAAGAGTGCAAAATGTAGAGCGTTGCCTCATTGTTGGTGCACGTTTGTGCATAATGGGGTAATTGCCAAATATAGGTTACCAAGACGGGGTTCGAGAACTAATTGTTTAGGAAAAATTTCAAAAAAATCATAAATAAGTTGAAAAAATGTCGAATAAGATATTAATAAATGTAAAAGAAATTTACTAATTATGATATGTATAAACAAATTTATTTAATATATTATATGTTTATTTGATTTTTTTACAAAATATCGTGAATAATTTGTATTTAATCTACAAAATTCATCACTTAAAAAAAAATTAGCATATTATTCGATACTTGCTGAAAAAATTGAAAAACTTTGTTACTACGATACCAAAGATGCAAATTAGTAAGTCAACAAAAAAAGCTTGAATTATTTCTAGAAATGGGAATTGAGCTCATGCGTCGAATCAAATTGATTAATGGCCCAAACTCCTATAGAGAAGATTAGCACGGCCATATGTGCAAGCATGCCATGCACAGCTTAAGAAGGAGACCATGAGACCAAAAACTGCACCACTCCTTAAATTTTATGTCTTGCGTGGTTTCAATTTCAGTTTCAGGAGATCTCTCCCTTTGTCATTAATAGTGCCAAAGTGATCTCATTGTTTCACGAGATCACTCAATTCCAAACTCCCATAGATAAAAGGAACGTGTTTTTACTTTTGCAATTGATTGAAGTAATAATATTAAAAAAAATAAGAGAATTATTATCTAAACCAAATGAGGTACCCAATTATAATAACAATTACAATAACAACATGTGCCCGTTCTTCCGCGAGGGCTTGGAACTCTCTCGGCTAGCATTGCTCTATTATGGAAATGAAACACATTTCTTTAGGAACACATTTTTGTTAGAATAAAGGGATGTAGAAAAATAAGCAACCAAACACTCCACGAGAATAATGACCTAATTGGATAAACTTATTTGAGAAGAGAATGACTTCCCAAGAGAACTTTTAAAAAAAGTGAGTTTCAAGAAGTCCCCAAAAGGCAATGGGAAGAAAAAACTGATGGATAGTTTGCACAAATAAGAAGTGACTTCATAAAATCACAAGTCAAAATTTATGTTTACGAAAATAACTTGGGTTAGCTTTTTGATTTTTTTTTACTTTTACTGACTTTTGTCTTTCATGGAAGTCAAAAATTATGCGAATAATCAGTTTTTTTTTTTGCCAACTTTTGACTTTTCGGATCAGTAAAAGTCAGTTTAGTTGTATCCAAACAGTACCTAAGGCATTACTGCATTAGTATTTATAATGACTATTATAACCTCCTATCTTTCTCACTATATATTCTTCACACTCCACTTTACGGAAATTCGGCGGGTCTGGTCTTAGGGTTTCTGCTTCGCCGTTATCAAACCCTATTTTTCAGAGTTGACAGAAGCCTCCCTGCGCAAATGGTAAAGCAAAACCCTAATTTATATTCACTTCCCTTCCCTATATGTATATTTCTCGGGATTGCAGAAGCTCTAGTTTAAGTTTCTTATCGATATGTTGGTAATACTAGGTCGAAAAAGCTAAGATTCGCATTATTTTCAAGTTTTCTTTCATATTTTATTGAATTGATATCTGTGAAAATTCAGTGAGAATCGATTATATTTGCCTAACGAAAAAGGCCTTTTAGATGGACTAGCAAAGCATTTCTGATTGTGATTGGTTTCTTGTGTTCTGCGTTATTCTAATTCAGATCCCTATATTAGCTTCATCGATTCAAGAATATGTGAAAGGGATAGTGTGGTGGTTAATTTGTTTATTACATTCAATTATATTTGTTGTTTTTGTAAGAAATGGGAAGCTTGTGGATAGCCCCTATCCTGCCTTGGTGATAAGGGCTATGCTTCCTGGAGCTATAGTCCAGTTCTGTTTAGTCCCTTCCTGTTTGTAGTTATTTTCATTCTCTGTGTTTGGTTCATATTATTTGTGAATCCTTGTAGCTATTTTCTTATATCTCTTGCTATCTATTATGTCATATCATTTACCAATAAAAAAAGAAAAGAAATGGGAAAACTTGCTTGTTTATTTTTAAACTAGGTCCTCAGTACCAAGACATGTTTCTTTTGGTAATGAGATAATTGAGTAACGAGACATTCAATAAATATGAATTAAAAAAAAACTAGACATACAATGAATGCCTATTTTTATTCATTTTCTTTTAAATTTTGTTGTATTTTAATTTGCAGGCTCCCAAAAGAGGTGGAAAAGTGTCTGCAGCACCTGCTAAGAAGAAACCGGTATTCATTTTGGATTTTTATTTGTAGTGGAAAATTATTAGAAAAGGAATTTATACCTTTGGTGACTAGATTTCATTTGTTCTCATATTTTAATTTGTCATGGGTTTCAGGAGAAGGTAGTTAACCCGTTATTCGAGAAGCGTCCGAAGCAGTTTGGTATTGGGGGGGCATTGCCTCCAAAGAGGGACCTGCACCGATTTGTGAAGTGGCCAAAGGTTGTTCGTATTCAAAGGCAGAGAAGGATCCTCAAGCAGCGGTTGAAGGTTCCACCGGCACTGAACCAGTTCACAAAGACACTGGACAAGAATTTGGGTATGGTACCCCAAAAATTCTCCTTTTAAACTTATTTTTATATGCAGTTCTATCCGATGCTTTTAATTTGGGGTTAAAGTAGATGAGGAGTGCTAGCCCCAGTCTCACGATTCAAGTTTTTTCCAAAGTTTCAAAGTGGTAGCAACACGTGGCATTGCTACCCCTTTAACATATTAGAAAAAAAAATCTCAAATAAGAGGAAGTTCTGATTTGCGCCAGTTCTCAAGGTAACAGGGTGATGATGTGAAACGAGCAAGATCTCGCGGTGTATGTTTTTGTTCTTTAAGATGCTCTTTTGGCTATTATTAACCTGCCTAAATAGTGATTTATTTGACATTGGATTGCTCTAGAGTAGGCGGTCATTTTCTCACAAATGAGTTGCAAATATTGAATATAATTTGATAGTTTTAATTGGAAACAAAAAGTTCTGTATTGTTCGATATTGTAAAAGGTCCAAATTTGATTGATATAATCTCTCTTATATCTTAGAAGTGTTTGTTTTTTCTCCCATTCATGACAAAGTTGTGTTGAGTCTTGAATTGCTTTGCAGACATTTTGGGAGTTGATGCAATGTTGACATTCTCAAACTTCCTCCCATCATCACAGTTGGATGAAAGCATCAATTTAGTTTACTATGTTATTACAAAGAAATGATTATCAGAAATTTAAATCAATGTAAAGCGACGCCTAGATGTCTGCTTAGCTCCAGGGCACCGAATGTATACGTCATTGTTTGTGTGGCTCTCGTTAAGACGCGGTTGCCCTGTAACATCTGGAGACTACTCCTTGCCTGTTCATAGGATTCAAGTCTTGGGTTCGGCTTCTCATTTCTGATTGGTGCTCGGTTGGGGGCGGGAGTGCAGACTGCAGACCCTTGGGCCAATATTTTCCCTTTGTAGTTCTCTTCCATTATGTTTTGCTTTTCAGTTTGGTGTTCTTGTTTGTCTGCTTGAGCTTTCTTGGTTTAGTGTTGGTGAACCTCCTTGTGCTCCTTGTTCTGATTTCCTTTTTTCCTTTATATAGGGATAAGTACCGTTTAGTCACCCTAAATACAAAATATCACCTAAAAGGGCATGGTTTGAAATTTTTTACCAAATATGTTATGTATTCCAATATTATCCTTGAATTATATGCATAGCTTTAGGGTAAACATGTCAAAAGCATGCCTTTTTTAGTAATAAAAATACAAAGAGTGCCCTATTTGATAAATATGTCAAAAGCATGCCTTCTTAGGTAATAAAAATGTAAGGCATGCCCTTTTAGGTGAAGCGGCCTTATATTATATCTCTGATTACTGATTAAAAAAAAAAGGCTTTATAGCGCATGTGACAAGGTGTTCGCCAAGACCAACATAAGGTTGTGCATTATTAACAGTAAATAAAATAGAACATATCATACTTAAGAGGAGTTACAATGTTTCTTATAGAAAGCCCCAAAAAATAATAATCAAGAAGTAGTGTTGTTTTGTTTAGGGTTTTTGTAGCTTGTATCTTACTGGTCGAAGAAGGTAGAATCACCCCTTTTCTTTTATCCTCTCTCTCAAGAACTAAGCCGCCAAACGATTTTATTTTTTCGTGTTAAACTTGGCATCCATGACTTCATTACTCCGGGGTAAACTATGTTCTTCATTAGAACTAAGCCATTTAACTATTTTGATTTTTCATTTTAATTTGGTATTCATGACTTCATTACTCCATGATAATTTATGTTCTTTATTTTTGTATACTAACTTTTCATGACTTCATTACTCCTTCATAAATTATGTAATTTTTTTTACACTGCCTTTTCTTATCTATGTTATTGTTTTTCAATTTTTAATTGCTATTTGTAATAATTTGGAAATTTATGTAATTTTTGTTAGATCAAATCACAGCCAATCGCGATTGAACTCTGGGAGAGTTCAATCGCAGCCACTGGTCAACATGTGTCCCTTCTAACCCCTATTAACTGTGGTAAAGATTCACTAACCCTTAGGGTTCAACAATCTAACTTTTGTTTTTAGCAAAAAATTAGGGTTAAGAAATAACTTGATGGGCTGAGAAACTAAAGCAAAATTATAATCATCAAAATATACCTTAAATATTGAAATTTCAGATTAAACGGAAACTAAAACAGGCCAACAAAAGTTTGGGTTGGTACTATGGTCTTTGCATTTTGCAACTATCCAACACATGATTAATCTCAATACAAAGCATGAAATAAATCACAATTATACTTTGGACTCTTTCCTTTAACTCTAGAGTTAATTTTTTTTAAAAATTATTTCAAAAAATGAAGCTTAGATTATTGAACCCTAAGGGTTAGTGTATCTTATCCATGGTTAATAAAGGTTAAATGGGACACGTGTTGACCTGTGGGTGCGATTGAACTCACCCCGAGTTCAATTGTGATTGGCTGGTGATCTGATCTCAATTTTTATAATTCAAATGAATAAAATAAATTATGGTCGTCTAGGCACTGCTCCGCCTAGGATTAGGAAATCTCTATTGCCTAGACAAGGCCTGGACACTTTGACTATGCTGGTTTGAAAACTAATTTGAGTACATCATTGCTGTCCTAGTGGAACCCACTTCCTAACTTTATTCGTAGGCTGTTTTGGACAATGATGACACCCTAAGCGACTTGAAAGTTTATCCTCAAAACAATTACTAAATGTGAGTACATTTCCTTATTGGAACTTGGAAGGGAATCAAGTGCTTTCTCTTTTTAGGTCCCATGACAAGTGATCTGACAGAGAGGGCTACCCTTGTCAATGCGTGGCCCAGATTGAACATGATAAGTTGGCTTGCAGACCAAGCAGTGGAAGGTTAAGATGTAAGTGATGTTGATTGCTTTATATGGAATTTGAGGATTTTTAACTAAAATAATTACCCCTGGATATATCAAGGTAGTCTGATATAAAATTAAGATCAAGCCATTGTTTAAAGTTTGGAAGTTGATTGTGATTATGCAAGGAGTGTCTGATCAAAATGTATTCAGATATAAATGCATTAACACTTGGTAAGATCAATAGTTGTGCTGATTTTTTTTTTTTTAACTTCATAAATAAATATTATAAAGACAGTACTTAGCACGTGTCTTACCCAATATCCATATTCACATCAGCGTTCTTTATCTTTTCAGGATATGTGCGGTTCAATTTCTACTTTTACATTCATCTATACTGTTATCCTAATAAAGAGGGTACTGGTAGTGCCGCTTTGCACAGGGATGTACTCTTGATAATATGTGCTTGACCTTTGGTTTAGTAAGAGACTTGGAGTTGGATTCAGGCTTTTATTTCTTATTTTATGGTAGAATTCATGTCACACCACTTGTACTGTTTAACAACTTGTGTTTCCCTCAGTGACTTCTCAAGGTTATTTGGGATTCTATTCAGATGTTCAACGCTTAACTGGTTGCATCTTAATTTCATGTTTTTAATCAGAACTGGTGCGAGTTCACTCGTGTACTTAATCATCCCCACATATATTGACATACTTGTTGATGTTGTCTTTACTTGGCTTGCATGGGTAATATATGATGAAGCTGATTCTATTATTTTGGTACTTGAGTTGAGGGGATGGGTTGTTGTAATGGTTGTGCGTAAGGGTCTCTGCATGTGTTTGATTGATGAAATCTATTGGTACTTGTATTTTTTTCTTTGGCATGTCTTCTTTATTTTACCTTGGATGACGATTTAGTGAGTTGTATTTATTTTAATAATGGAGAACTTACTGGCAAATGTCTTTTTTCTAAACCCATCTGCAGCAACGAGCCTATTCAAGATGCTTCTCAAGTACAGGCCTGAGGACAAAGCGGCAAAGAAGGAACGTCTTCTGAAAAGGGCTCAGGCCGAGGCTGAAGGAAAGACTGTGGAGGTTAAGAAGCCTATTGTCGTGAAGTATGGACTCAACCACATCACCTACCTTATCGAGCAGGTATGGGTTCAACTCGTTATACACATGCATACTGTTCCCACCATTCTACTCTGTCCATGGATCTCTTTCTCAATTAATGGAAATCCTGATTCGGTCCCCTTTACAGAACAAGGCACAATTGGTTGTTATTGCTCATGATGTGGACCCAATAGAGCTGGTTGTCTGGCTTCCCGCCTTGTGCAGGAAGATGGAGATCCCCTACTGCATTGTGAAGGGAAAATCACGATTGGGATCGGTAATCCTGATTTCAATCTTACTGATAAATAAAAAGAATCCTTACTTCAATCTTATCTTCTGCAGAACTTTCTGGATTAAATGGTTATTTATATTACCTTTCCACAGATTGTTCACAAGAAAACTGCAGCAGTTTTGTGCTTGACCACGGTAAAAAATGAAGATAAGTTGGAATTCAGCAAAATCTTAGAGGCTATCAAGGTGGGTGTTTCTGTTTGGTCTTGATCACTGTTATATAGTTCTTATTTCATCTAATGTGACTGGTTAATGCTTCAGGCTAATTTCAATGACAAGTATGAGGAGTACCGGAAGAAGTGGGGAGGCGGGATCATGGGCTCCAAGTCTCAGGCCAAAACCAAGGCCAAGGAGAGGCTAATTGCCAAGGAAGCTGCGCAAAGGATGACCTAGAAGGGCGGTATCACCTATTATCCATCATAGGGACTTTCTTAGTTTTTCCTTATTCAAAATTTTCTTCTGTAGCACTTAAAAAGTAACCAAATTGACTATGTTAACATTTATTCCTCTTGTTTTATTTTCACTGCTTCCCTACCTTGCTTTTCCATATTTTTGGTGCTTAGTATGGGAAGTTCAAGGTATCCGGGAGTGAAAATTTAGTTACCATTGAGAAAACCTGTTAGTTTCTTCTTAATTGTGTTAATCTAAGTTCTTGTCTTCTTTAAATGGGATGATCCACCTATTTGATTTTTGCACTATGTTGATATGGTGCCCTCAGTATGATCTTGTGATTGGGCGTGGGCTCCATGACCTGCTGCTTGGATGACGGGATGTCAATCTGTTCGTTGTAAACTTGTAATAGCTCGGCCCAAATACTGGTATTTTGTCTAGTCGTCATAGAAGAACAAGGAAGTTTGGTGCTTGCAACTGCGGTTGCCCTGTTATGCATTCACTATTACTTCTTATTTAGAATGATTAATTGGTTGATTACTGTAGATCAGCCTCGGAGGTTAGAGAAGAGAGGGAAGGGCATATTAGAGGGAAAAGGGGATAAGCTCGAGTGTTCACCAATGTTCCCGTGTCATACGAGCTTGAACAAACAGTAGAATAAGATAAACCAGCCATTATATTATTTTTGATAAAAATTAGTAAAAACAGTTGTCATTATTCTTCGACCAATGTTTGTTGCTAATGCAGTAATAATCCTTGGAGGGACAAGCTTTAACCTTAAAAATGGTGGAACTGGTTCTATCCTTGTTTGAACCAACAAGCTCAAAATGATATGTAAATTGCTGTGATGACATAAAGTTCACCTTTTCTGTTCCCCATGGATATTGAGTTATTGAGTTTTGGGAATATAGCCCTGTGTCTTTAACCTTCTGACAACATCATACAACATGGAGTATATCTCCTTGGACTGTGGGTGTACAGTATCTCCAACCGTGAACTCATGAACGACGTTATTGATCTCGATCAAACTACAACCTGGGGTTTTCAGTATCCGACTATCTTTCATGAACCTCCTCATCTTAGCTACATCATTCCATTGGCCCTTGGCAGCGTATATGTTTGACATGAGAACGTAGTTTCCGTCATTGAAGGGTTCCAATTTGATAAGATGTTCCATTGCAGTCTCAGCAAGCTCGACATTAGTGTGGGCAGCACAAGCATTAAGCAACGTCCCCCACAAAACTCCATTGGGTTCGATTGGCATGTTTCTCACTATCTCATAAGCCTCATCCAAGAGCCCTGCCCTTCCCAGAAGGTCTACCAAGCATCCGTAATGCTTGATGTTAGGTTCAATCCCAAAATCCCTGCTCATGGAATAGAAATACTCCCTCCCTTTCTCCACCATTCCTGAATGGCTGCAAGCAGATAACACCCCAATAAATGTAATACTATCTGGTCTTGTTCCGCTTCTTTGCATCTGCTCGAATCTCTCAAGTGCTTCGTCTCCATAACCGTGCATCCCGAGCCCCACGATAATTGAATTCCATGTACAGACACTCCTCTGAGGCAGCATCTCGAAAACCCGGGAAGCTGTGTTGATGTACCCACATTTGGCGTACATGTCTAGGAGGGCAGTTGCAAGGGTAGAATTTAAGAAAATTCGGGTCCTTTCGATATAGCCATGGATCCACTTTCCCATCTCGAAAGCTCCAATATGAGCGCAGGCAGAGAGAACAGTAACCAAAGTCAATTCATTTATATCAGTTCCCACAGTTTGCATCTGATGAAACAGAGCAAGCCCGTCCTTGTACCTCTTATTATGCTTCACATAACCAGTGATTATTGCAGTCCACGAAACCACATTTCTCTGGGGCATTCTGTCGAAGATTTGTCGGGCATGTTTCATCTCACCGTGGCTGGAATAGAAACTAATCAAAGAAGTTTGAGAGTAAATATGAGACCCGAAACCTTGGGTTTTGAGAATGAGGCAGTGCACAGCTTTCCCCTGACTCAGAGCTGTGCAAGCCCTCAGAAGAAAGGGATAAGTAAACGTATCAGGTTCAAGTCCTCGATATCGCATTTGTATATAGAGTTGGAATCCTTCTCTAGCAGCACAGCCGACTGCGTAGCCCCTCACCATGGTGTTGAAAACAAAGGTGGTAGGTTCCACCATCTGATCGAACACTAGGCGAGCGTAGTCTAATTGGTTCAAACTCACTAACATCTCGACGAGCTTGGGAAGTAGGCTATCAGTTTGATGAGATGGATTTTTGATGATTTGAGTATGGATTTGCTTGAACTGGATCAAATGGGTGCATTTCTTAAGCAGTGATAGATGTAGGAATTCGGGTGGACGATGCAATCTGGGACTGAGAGTGAGGTTTTCCGATGCTTTGATGAATTTGGAGATTCTGGTGTTGAAGCTAACAGCAGAGTTGTTCATGCCCTCTATTATCTTGGAAATAAAGGGTTTTCGGATTTTGCTTCAATATTTGAAAGGAAAGCGAGGGAGTGACATATACAGTAGGGGTAGTATTGTCGTTTTGTTTTGGAATTACAGAAAGGCTGGCAATCCGTGGCCCTCTAATGAGGGCCTGTCTCGTCTGATCTTCTTAACCCTCAAAAATTCGAGTTTTTGGTTTTTCACAAGGCCGGTAAGCAAGTAGGGCCAAAACTTTGAAAGCCTTACGTGAGAACCGGGCTAGGCCATCTACGTGATCTGATACACCATAATACACATATATAACACTGTATGTTTTTTTTTTTTTGGCCTCTTAGAGCACCTGACTATTCCTCGGGCACATGCAACAACCCCCCCCAAGCCACACCCACCAGGTAAGACGAGATTACTCCATGAGGGTGGCCATTAGGATCTCCGCTTCTTGAGGCATGGTCCTAGCCAACAGCCCAATCCCCTGTTATATATAACACCATCTGTTATATATATAAGATTTAATACTGTGCCTTATGTTAGTACTGTGTCGAAATCCTGTTTATGTTAGAATTGTGTTAAATTTAGATATATACTTATATTATGCCTTATCTTAATACTATGTCAAAATTAGCTAAATACATGTTATACCTTATGTCAGTACTGTTTTAATAATATGGGCTTACGTTAATACTTTAACAAAATATGTACTATACAAGTAAGATCTATACATACCTTATCTTTGTAATGCATCAAAATTAAATATATGGAAATAAAAAATATGTAATTTTTTTTTTTTTTGGAAGGTAAGTTGGGGTTAGGCAGACCCTACCAGAGAAACATAGGCGGGAATTGATCCCAGGTCCTAGTATGACGCCAAGGGACTTTACCAAAAATATATAACTTTAACACATAGCAGAATATAGAATACATTATATATAATTTTATTATACAAATTTTCAACTTAAGAAAAACATTTTATTCTCTTTCTGACTACGTGGTTAATGATTAACCTTGGAAATGATTCACTCACTCATATGGTTAATTTTTTTTTCCAAAATTTTTTTAAGGTTAGATTATTTAACCCTAGTTTTGAGTGAAACTTAACCATAATTAATAGTGTCAAGAGGACATGTGGCGAGTGGGGAGCTGTGTGCGTACCGCTCAACGGAACACGCGCATACAGGCTAACAAGTCCTTAGTTAGAAGAGGAAATCCATTGCCAAAACTAAAGTGTGTGCCGGGCTGGTAAGACCTACGTAGAAGCTTCCCTTTGACAGCTACTTACCAGGTGAGTTTGGAAAAAGAACCGTTATTCCCCAATCCTTAAATGGCTCATATTCCCATCCCACCCTAATATCAAGCTTTGACCATTGGTCATGCTCCCCTCCATTCCTCTCCGTCCGTGTCTCTCGAGGCTTGGTTTGATTTTTTGTCTTCCCTTTTATATTTCTTTCTTTTACCTTGTTCCATCCCCTTTCCCTCTGGTATCTCGAGGTCTAGCCGAGTGGCCCGGAATCCGGCCATGGGCTCCTTACTACTGGAACCCGACGATATTATGGACTTAAACGATGGTTCAAGCATTTTTAGGAATATCACCACCGTCTGCATGTTGGCGACCAGGGTCCAATCAAAAGGTATATATTTTGGGAACAACCCTCTTCAGTTTTCAGCCCCTCTCCTGTTTTTGCAGCTCTCTCTAGCTTCTGCAGTGATCGTTGCCACCGCTCTCCTTCTCAAGCCTCTCGGACAACCTGTAATGGTTTCCCATATCTTGGTAAGCTCTTATAGAAAAAATATTCTATTGAATAACTTGGATGATTACAATGGCTCCTCCTTAAGGATTATATATATATCGAGATTACATGAGTCTCGAGATAGAAGCAGTTTCACATCATAATCAAATATAATCTCAATCAAATCTAAGATTTGATACTAATCTATTTCAAATTCAAATCTACCTAGATATGAAATGAGATACAACATATCTTATCTCACTTTATTACACCATTCAGTATTCTCTAAACCTATCTCTAATCAGCTCCTTACCTTCCAAATTGCACCACTACTCAATATAGGACCTGTCCTACCCAGGCCAGAAGATCTTCAAGGCCAACAATTGAACCTGATTGTATGACCATAACCATCGGATCGAGGATAGGATATTTCTTTTGGGCTGTTAAGGAGGGCTCATAGATTTAGCTTATTCCTCGGACTTGATTCAAGCTGGCCTATGCTGCAATGAGAATCAATTGAAACAAATAGAGATAAACATAGGTGCTTTATGTTCTTTATAATTTCATATATGCAACCATTAATATCAATTGCTAATGATCTACCAGGGCGGTATAATACTTGGTCCATCACTTTTCGGGGGAAGCAGTGAATTCACTAGTGCCATATTCCCCTTAAGAAGCTTGATATTGCTTGATACCGTTGCCGCATTCGGATTCATGTTTCATGTCTTCCAAATTGGAGTGCAGATGGACCCATGGGTAATAATGAAGACAGGAAAAAAGGCAGTGGGGATTGGCATCTCAGTTGTGCTGGTTCCATTGTTAGTAAGCGTAACGTGCGCATCTCTCCTGGCAAATTTTAGCAGTATAGATCAAAGCATAGCCAGCTCGCTCCCCATAGTAGCAGTGGCCGAGTCGGTTCTCGCCTTCCCGGTACTTGCTCGCTTTCTTCTAGAGCTGAAGATTCTGAATTCGGAGTTTGGCCGTTTAGCCTTGTCATCCTCAATGATTAGCGGACTATTCAGTTTTAGCTTGATGACAATCACTGTTCTCTGGAGGCAAGAACCAGGCAAGCTATTCAAAATGTTAGCAACAGTTTTTACTGGTATTGTTCTGGTGATGGTCATCGTGTTTGTCCTCCGACCTGCAGTTCTATGGGTGGTTCGATTGAACCCGGACGGGGAACTGATGGGAGAGGAGTGCATCTTTGCTGTATTTCTAAGCGTTCTGGTGGCTGGGTTCTTAAGTCAGGCCACTAGCTTGAATATCATCTTTGGGCCTCTAATTCTGGGCATGGTTCTACCTGCAGGGCCGCCCTTAGGATCTGCCCTAGTAGAGAAGCTTGATATCATGATTTCATGGATGTTCATGCCAATCTACTTTGTCAAAAATGGGTTGGTGATGGATATCTTCGCCATACAGTTGAAGAATTTTGCGGTTGTGCTATTCGTTATTCTGGTTAGTTGCACCGCGAAGTTCTTCGGAGCCTTTCTACCTTCCCTCTACTGCAAGATGCCCTTAAGGGACGCTCTTTCGCTTGGCCTTGTCATGAACGCCCAAGGTATTATCGAGCTTGGCTTGTTTAGAATGCTGAAGAGAAAAAAGGTATGACAAGCCTCCTCGATCGATCATGTCTATATAGTTTAATTTTGTCATATTCATGCTTCATTGCACCCAAATATTCTTCTAACTGTGTTGGGTTTTGGTAAATTTAAATGGTGTTGCAGTTAATAGATGGTGATGCCTTTGCAGTAATGTGCACATCCATGTTGCTAATAACAGGGGCGATCACACCCCTAATAAGGTACCTCTACAATCCTTCAAGGAGGTATGTCGTCTACAGGAGAAGAACCATTTTGCACTCCAGACCCAATTCTGAACTCCGAGTACTGGTGTGTATTCATGACCAAGAGAATGTTCCGACCATCGTCAACCTAATTGAAGCCACCAACCCCACCAAGAGGAGCCCCCTTGTGGTCTATGTCATCCACCTCCTGGAGCTTGTTGGCCGTGCCACCCCTCTCCTAATCCCCCACAAATTAAGCAAAAGGCCTTCTTCTAACGGCGCCGCCTCCCCCTCGGAACGCATTGTTAATGCCTTTAGACACTACGAGCAAGGCAACCAAGAGGCTGTATCAGTGCAACCCTTTACCTCCGTCTCTCCTTATGCGACTATGCATGATGATATATGCTTGCTCGCACTCGACATGAGGACTTCGCTCGTTATAATTCCCTTCCACAAGCAATACGCCACAAGCGACATGTTAGAGTCATCCAAAATTGGCTTTAGGGTCGTGAACAACAATGTCCTTAACAAGGCCCCTTGCTCGGTCGGAATTCTGGTTCACCAGGGACTCCTGATTGGCTCTTGGTCTGCACTGGCAAGCCGGTCTCCGTATCGTGTTGCCGTGCTCTTCTTGGGTGGTGCCGATGACCGGGAGGCTCTAGCGTTAGGGGCACGAATGGCCGGACACCCCAACGTCAACCTCACCATGGTTTGGCTCCTTGAGAATGGCAACATTAACAGTCATGACACGAGAGAGAGGAAGCTAGACAATGAGGTGGTGGGTGAGTTTAGACTCAGTATGGCGCGGAATGATCGAGTCATGTACATAGAGGAGGTCGTGATGGATGGTTCAGGGACTGCCGCTGTGCTCCGATCCATGGAGAATAATTACGAACTTATCATGGTGGGGAGACACCACGATAAAGGATCGCCACTCACGTCGGGGCTTACGGACTGGAACGAGTACACAGAGCTAGGAGTAATTGGAGACATTTTGGCTTCGACGGATTTCAATGGAAAGACCACGGTGTTGGTGGTGCAACAACACACCATTATAGGTGCAGGCTTGCATGAAAACCAGGAGAGCCAGAAGGCACACTTCAGAGAGCTAAACTTAAATATGGCTCAGGAGGCGCTAGAGGATGAAGCAGATGATGCTCCAATTCAAAGGAGATCCTATGTATGATAGATTTTAAACATCATAGACATGCCCTTGGTGCACAGGCAATTGGGAGGGAAAGATACCCATTCATAGTTCCCCGTTAAGGAGCTCTCATGGATCAGAGCTCAAATTGATCTGATGATTGTAATTGTGGGAGAGCTAGGTTGACCTTTTTCTTGATATTTCATTACTGAACCAACCTGCCTACCTGGATGGCTTTGATTCAACTCTCCGAGTTATGTTAACCATGAAAGAAACCTTATAAAAGGCTTACATAGATATTACATCATCTCAAGATACAAAAGCTACTCTATTGATTCTAAGATTGTCTTTAATAGGTTCATGTAAGTTTGGATGGGTAGACGGTTCACCAAGAAATGAGCAATCCTAGAAAAGATTATTAGCGGATTTCAGGATCTCTCTCTTTTGGAGAATTTCTTATTCTATTCCATCTCTATTCTCTAATTATAGTTGACACGATTAGTTTTGCTGTGTATCGTCAATTTTCCTTCCTTGTAATATTCTAAATCTCTTGTACCTTTTTTTTTATTTTTTTGGTATGGAGATATACGTTTAGGCCGCAACGCCGGGTTAGGTGTTAGTATCTGTTCGAATTAGTGGGCGGGTGGAGAGTATAAACGACTCTCACCCTCGCGGGAGTTGAACCCCGGACCTCCCCCTAAAGCAGGGGATACACAACCAGTGGGCCAAAGCCATGGTGTGTAAATCTCTTGTACCTCAACACTATAAATACTCAAAAAGGAAATATAAAACATTGCAAACAATTGCCAACCTTTAGTTTCATAACATTCTAATTAAAGATTACTTTTACTTGGACACACAAAATCATAAGCAAATTAACATCCATAAACATTTATGTGAATGATCGTTAAAAGGCTACAAAAACTCAAAACAAGCCTAGCTACTACTCTTTATTTCTCTCCATCTAATGTTAATTCTGAAAAAGGCAAAATCTGGTCAAGAACAGTTGATCTGGGACTTGAATGCAGGAAAGGCAAATGGTGCTGACCACGAATACGTAAAACCAATGGGATATCCTTGGAAAACGGGTTTGCCGTCGTTGATCAAGCAATAAGTTCCATTGTCCAATTGTTTAAAAATGCTTGGGTCCACTGTCTTGGCTGAGCTAAATCCCTCGCAATTCAGTAACAGGTCTGACTGAGAACACACGCAATTGTTGCTAATAGTAACGTTATACTCTTTGTATCCTTTTACAAAAGGCCCAGTTTCCGTTTGTTCGATGGTGATGTTAGACAGGCTACACGTCTGAGCTGAACCTGTATATGAGTCAATAAATCAAATTGTCTACTTTCTTTTAGAAGTTCGCATGATTCAAAACCAAATATAGTATAAAATAACTGATAATACTAGCATCACTTACTTTCTTTTAAGATCCACTCTTTTTTTTTTAATTGAAAGAAGATAGTGTTAGCAGAAAACAAGTACCCTTCTCTCAATGAAAGACAATAACACATGATTTTTTTTAAGCAATAGTGATAGGTGTACTTGGGTTCTCCATTTACAAACCTAAGGTTGATCTTCATTGGTTCACCCCCCACTCTTAAATACTCACACGGTGAAAATTTCAAAGTGGGACATGGACCGATGACCAATCTTAGGTTTGCAATTGAAGATCCCAGGTATGTTAACTATTTTCCTTTTTTCTATAAAGAAAGTGAGTTTGAAAGAAAGTGATGCTAACATTGCCTTAAGTATAACATCTGAAAGGTGATCAACCTCAGCGTAAGTGTTAGCACTAATCACTTTAAGTGCTCTGGCACAGTTACCATGATATTTTATAGTTAACTTTTGTAACAAGTTAAAACCACGAGTAAAAGAGGAAGCTATGCTTGTCCTATTGGTGTGTGCATAGGCATTACATGTCCGAGATCTAGTCTCATGAGAGTGTGCAAAAGGTTTACTTTGTTGCTTATCCAGGGATCCTCTCGGATCAGTGGACATGTGTCTAAAAAAAGGGAAAAAAAACTTAAATAGGAAGAAGTCAAAAAGTGGAAGGAAAAAAAAAAAGACATGGTGAGTTGGTCTTTTTTTATTCACTGATTTCGTGCTCACCATAGGGAAACTCTGGTGAGCATCAGAGTAAACCTTTCGCCGAGGGTGTGTTGTTGATTTCTTTACCCTTTATAACAAGCTAACCAGCGAGGAAAAAAAACAGAAGTTCTTATTCCATAGACGATTAGCAATACTCTTCTTCTCCAAAAATAAATAAAAGATTTTAAGTAGAGGAATGGAAGAGGTACTGACCTAGTTCACAGACAGAGAAGACGAGAAGAAGAAAAGCAGAGAAGAGCTTGAGTGTTGCTGCCATGGAATGACGTTTCTTATTCTTTTCTCTATCGTTTTGGTTTTGGTTTCCTGTGGAGGCCGTGTCTATACTCTATTTATAATCGATGTGGAATAAGAAACTCTAATGGTTAATATCTTCAATTTCAGGAGCTTGGTTGGCTTAGATATGGAAACTATAGATACTGGCTTGATTTTCTAGTTTAATTCTATATATTTTTAAGAATTGTAGAGTAAATGAGGATGAGTCCAAGACCTTTTTTTTTTTTGTTTTTTTTCTGAGGAATGCTAGCTTTACTCTAAGTCAACCCATACTTTCACTCTTAACCAACCACTTGTCTTATTATTATTTTTTTTGCTGAAAAAGTGCTTAAGCATGCAAAGTGATTGGTTGTGGATGAGAGTACGGGTTTCGCTGAGAGTAAGGTTAGCACTCTTCTTTCTACAATGGCTTTATTG
The DNA here is from genome assembly GCA_015143295.1 of Tetracentron sinense. Classification (NCBI taxonomy): domain Eukaryota; kingdom Viridiplantae; phylum Streptophyta; class Magnoliopsida; order Trochodendrales; family Trochodendraceae; genus Tetracentron; species Tetracentron sinense. The sequence continues at coordinate 35,473,616 of CM026568.1, read as the reverse complement.
GCAAGTCCTAAAAAAGGAAAGGACAGCAGGACACATAAGTGTATGCCAGGCTTTCCAAAATTTTAATAATTAAAAAGAAATGTAAGCCTTGTGGGTAGGGATGACAACGCCCGGGGTTCGGGTTGGGTGTCCCATCCCGACCCGCCTCTAATGGAAAAATCCTACCCAAAACCTGTTCCAAACCTGGGGGGTGGGGCGCTTCAAAATTTTGGAAATAGTTTTTAAACCCGTCTCCGTCCCATCCCGTGAAGCACTAGATGAGACGGGTTGGGGCTATATATATATACTATATCCACTAAAAATTAAGTAATTTAAGTATTAGAAAATGGGTAAAATAATAATTTGATATTATAAACGGGGGCGCGGCGGCCTAAACTCATCCCGGGCTCGAACTCGATTCGATTTTAACATCAAATTCCTAAACCCGCCCCTACCCCATTTAAATGGTCCCCAAATCCATCCCAATAGAGGCGGGTTTTAGCCCAACCTGTCGCCATCCCCACTTGTGGCTTTGCATCATTGAGCCATTTGCCGGTCCGGAGGTGGGGTATCCACACTTTGGGACATCTGACGATAAAAAGTGGGAGAAATTATTTCATTTTCTCCCCATGATTTTGGCTTCTCCCGACTTGATATCTCTCTCCTTTTTATCGCCATGTGTCCTATGAAGTGTGGATGACTGAGTGCCCAACTAGGGCGTCCACCAAGCAAATCCGAACCCGGTCGATAGAGGAGTATGTAAGTCCCACTCAGAGGATTGGCTTATTCTTTCTAAAATGGGTGTTTTGATTCTCCTTCCTTTTTATTTCCATTTATGGGCATCCATTGTACGGTAGAAAATCATAAGAGGGGTGCATACAATTGTAGAATCCACCCATCTTTAGGCATTCCATGATTTCCATCTACCGTACTCTATTATTAGCAATAGCAGATAGAATACATTGATAGAATATGATAGATTGATATGAATTAGTTTTGTGTTGTGCTTGGTAGTGAAAGAACCAGTTAATTATCTGCTTTTTCATAAGCATGCACATTTTTTAGGAATTTTTTCGTCTGTCACTCGAAAAACATATATATATGGACGCACTCCGTGCTGAGAGAGTGGTCCTCCATGGATGAAGTGGAGGAATGAGGGATTTCTAACTTCATTTTATAGTGAGGATTGTCTATTGGATAGTAGGTGAATTGTATTAATCTAATATCCTATGTTGTCGTTATTTTCTTAGAAAACGATTGGGAGACTGTCTGGTCATAGGGCAGCTCGAGATCGGATGCGGGGATACGGGATTCTAGGGCGTCCAAGGGCAGTCATTGGGGCAACTCGAGATCAGATGCACGGATATGAGATTTTAGGGCGTCCAATTTTTTGGGATGCCTTAGTGTCCCTGCTACTTGTTAATCAGAGTAAAACTTATTTTACGTTATTTTAATTTTAATTGAATCATATTATTTTACTTGAATCAAATTATTTGAGTGAACCATTTACATTCACTTATTCAAATAAAATTGGAAAATACTTAATAGATTTGGGGTTTTCATTATGTAATGAAATGATCGATCCTCATTGTTCTAAGCCTTATTTTAACAAATACCAACTGTGGTTAAAATTCATTGACCCCTAGGGCTAAGCAATTAAACCTTGGTTTTTTTTTTAAAACCAAAATCTTTATTTTAATTTTCTTAAGCTTAACCAGGGTCAAAGGAGTGTTAAAAGGGACACGAGGTAAGATAAATAGCGAACCATGGGTCCGCTAATAACTCAATAAAACAAGATGTATCACATTATTTTGCTTGAATCAAGTAATTGAGTGAACTATAGAAATTAATTGATTTAAGTAAAATAGCCTAAATCATGTTATTTTATTTGATTAAAGTAAAATAACTCGAATCATGTTATTTAACCTAAATTACGTTGGTTATTTTATGTGAAGACAAGAAAGCCTTTCCCAGATTGAGTAAGTAGTTGGGATTTTAGGGCATCACAAATTTTTGGACGCCCTAAAATACCGCCAAAATGCGAACGGTCTTGGATTGTCCTAAGACTGCAGTCTTAGTAACAAAAACTTGTTTTCCTTTTGTTTGAGTTCACTATTTGTAAATCTGGTTGCTTGAGTACAGTTTCTCTTTATGAATTTACTTTTTTTTTTTGTGCACAATATATGGTTAGGCCGCAACCCTAGTTATTATAATTAGTATGGAAAATAGTTAACAGACCCATGGATCAAATGGGATCCATGGGTCCGCCTATCACTACTCAATTAGCATCTATTCGATGTTAGTGAAATTGTTGGATATTTCAACATCACATTCTCTCGGGACTTGATCCCCCCAGCTCAAAGTTGTGGTGAATTACACACACAACCAATGGGGGCAAACATTGCTTCCCAAATGAAATTATTTAAACTGATTAAAAAATTATACTAGTTGGTTGATGTATGGACCTTGCCCATTTGCAGAGTATGGGTGTTGGGTAATTTTTCGGGCTGTCAATGCGTTGTAGATGGTTCTTCTAGCTTGGCCCACGCCGCCCAAATAAGACCCTAGGTACAACCACTGTCTCTGCCCGAGATGGGCTTGGAGAGGAGCTAAGTTAGGTTCATAGCCCACCATCAACCCAAACATGCACTAAAAGTGGCAAAATCTGGATTGTTAGGGGTGTCAATGGCCTCACCCGACTTTGAAAAAGCCAACCCATTGCCCATATTTTAGGTCCCAGGGCTAGGGTGGGGCTCAATTTCTTTGGCCCACATTAATGTAGACAGGGCTAGGGCTAGGGCTAGGTCTTGGTTACTTAAAGCCTGGCCTGTCTTAGTATACTTAATTGCGCGCGTGCACACACACACACACATATATATATATATATATATATATATATATACACACACACACACTATTATAATACACAATATAAAGCTTCTAAAACATACCATTCTAATATATCATTCAACAACATTTCAATTTAAATTACAATAATAAAATATCGCAAATAATATTATAATAGTAAAATAATGAGAAAAAGATTTAAGAAGTAACCAGTTATACATAACAGTGAGTAATATGAGTTATGTATAACCTTACAGTCATTGTTATACTTAACAGTGAGTATATTTTTTACATTTTTTTTTCAAATGATGGTATCCGGGCCTCTTAGAGCACCCGACTAAGTCCCTCGGCCGTGCAGATCCCCTAATATTATACAACCAAGAAAGCCAAATCAGGATAAATTCTGAAGGGCGGCCAACAAAGGGAAGGGACTCAAACTCAAGACCTCCGCTTCTTGAGGCCTGGTTTTGGCCACTAGCCCACCAGTGAGTAATATTACTAATACAAACTATATATAAAAGCCACTGTTACACATAACAGTGAGTATACATCACATTGAGTAATCTGAGCTATAAATAATCGTGTACTTAGTATTATACATAGACACTTATGTTATGTTTGGTTGCCGAGAAAATAGATGACAACATGGAAAAGAAGAAAATTTTGGATTTCTAATACAACTCTTAGTTGTGTTTTGTCTAATTTTCTTTTATTTTCCATGTTTTCACTTATTTTCTCCTCAACCAAACATAGGGTTATGTATAACAGTGCACTACATGTTCTTGTTTATGTATTTTCTTAATATAATAACACTCACACTATAGTTATATTTAGGGAAATGGTTAACGTACCCATGAAAGGGTACGCCTATGACTGCTCTTATATTTATGTGAGGGGAAAAATTATCGGAAGGACACGCGTCAGCAGCAGCTCCTCCCACGCTCTGGTTTACTGGTAAAAGGTTGGAGCGGAGGGTGTGGCACCCTGACCTGTACTCCGATGGTAAAGTCAGTAGGTGTAGAAGATGATGAACAGTAAACACAAGAACGGTCACTGAAAGTTACGCAAGGCACTGGAAACACTGAATACGAATGCTCTCAGGTCTGGGTTGATGAACAAGTGTCCTATGCACTAAAAATCACGGGGTTTTTATAGGGTAAGGTTGGTATGGCCATCGATGACCATGGATGGCCATAGGTGTCCATACCACGTGTCTTTGCACTCATTGCCAAATATCTTAGACATATCTGCCGCCGGTTGTATTACACGTGAGAGCCTCCTACGAGTCCAATCGGACGGGATCGGACGGTACGCAAAAGTGACCAGCATTAAATGCCAAGACAGTGCTTTCGGCACGAAACGGCGCATTCGGCACGCCTGTCGGAATTATGGATCGCCTCCTGATCACTTCCTCCTACGAGTCGGTCTCGTTGTTGAGTTGAGCTCGGTTACGGCGTAGATGCCTTAAAACACAGCACGACATCGTTGTCGGTGAGACAACGGACTCGTTGTTCGCGTAACGACAAAGACGTTGTCTTGAGTACAACGTTCACGTTGTGCTTCAGACAACGAACACGTTGTCAAAGCCACAGCGGAAACGTTGTTCTGCAAGAGAACAAGGACGTCGTAATGCGCACAACGGGATCGTTGTGCATTAGACAACGTGTGACCCCTCTATTTTAAGCACGTGACCCCAACTCGCGTCCACGTGTCACTTTCGTGAACAAAACGACAAAAACGAACTTGTTCTCCAACGCTGAGTTGATTTTACGAATTTTATCCGTTACAATTTATATATGTAATATCTTCTTTTCTTTACTATTATAATGGACTAGTAGGTGGCACGTGCGATGCACGTGAGAGCGAGGGGAAAGAGTTACCCACAATTAATAGGAGTTAAAAGGGACACGTGTTAACTCGGCAGGTGGCACGTGCGATGCACGTGAGAGCGAGGGGAAAGAGTTACCCACAGTTAATAGGAGTTAAAAGAGACACGTGTTAACCCACGGGTGCAATTGAACTTGCTAGTGGCATGTGCGATGCACGTGAGAGCGAGGGGAAGGAGTTAACCACAATTAATAGGAGTTAAAAGGGACACTTGTTAACCCACGGGTGCGATTGAACTCTCCCCGAGTTCAATTATGATTGGCTGTGATTCTAAATAGATAGATGAGGAAGGGGTAGTTTGGAAATAAAATCAAAGGCAAGGGGTAGTTTTGGTTTTAAAGCAAAACATTAAATCAAAATTTTGTTTTTATAGAAGGGTAATATGAGAATTTCAGAAAAATCATCTACGCTAGCTTCTCCCATTATAATAGTAAAGATAAAGAAGAGGCAGGCATAACCTAAATTTTTTGAAATATCTAAACTACCCTTATATAAAACAAAACTTTAATTTAATATTTTATTTTAATTTCCAAACTATCCTTATCTATCTATTTAAAGAAGAGATAAGTACCTATTAGTCACCCTAAATAAAAAATATCACCTAAAAGAACATGCTTTGAAAAGTTTTACCAAATAGGGTATGTACTCCAATATTACCCTTATCCGTGTTAGGTTTTATATGTGTAGCTAAGGGGTTAATATGTCAAAAGCATACTTTATTAGGTAATAAAAATACAAAGTATGCATTTTTTGAGGTGAATCGCCCTTTAAAGAATATAATCACAATGAATCACGATTGAACTCGCCCCGAGCTCAATCGTACCGTGGGTTCACACGTGTACCTTTTAACTCTTATTAATGGTGGTTTAACTCAATAACGGGATCCGGCTCGTTTGCTTGACTGGCCTTGCTTGGATCTTTGCTTGGGTTTTAACCCAAGCAAGAGACGTCAATCTATTGAGATCCAACGGTCCAAGATAGTTAACCTTCGTAAGTTTTTAAAAGTAAAAACTTAAAGTCAAAAAATGGGCGGTAAATCCACTGTTCTCCCTCTTTTCTCTTCTCTCTCTTTCGAATTTACTAACCAGGAAGGAAAAAAAATAACTCTGCTCTCTTTAGGGTTCCGACGAGTGGCGAGCAAGGTGGAGCTTGCTCCACCGATCTCCACTGCTCTCCAGGGTTCCGGCGAGCAGGGCTGTTCCACGGTAAATTTGTTTTTTCTTCTCCCTCTCTTCTCTCACCAAAGAAATGGGTTCTGGCGACTAGGGTTCCCGCCACCACTCTCCACTGCTCTCTCCAGGGAGATATTTTCAGAGATAGAGAGAGAGAGAGAGAGAGTGCATAGATTCAATAGTTGGGTTTTTTGTTTAGATGGATGGGGAGATTTCTTCCATAAGTTCAATGGCCTCCCCTTAACGATTATACCGAACAATCTGAGACATACTTACTTAACGATTTCCAAGATGTCCAAACTTTCAAATTCTTATTCTAAACAACCAAATGAGTAAATAAACATTATACCCATTACATACCTTTCCCTATTTAACATAAGTATATATCTTTGTGGAATTAATGTTTGGCAATGTAAAGAGCAATCTATATATATATATATATACATATTCCAAGCTCTTGTGTGGAATCTGATCATATGGTCATATGAGCAAAATTGACCAGAGAGGAAGAAGATATAATGCCCCTTCTCTGCCTCTTCTTCATCAACAATTTTCCATAATCATCATCCTCATCATCTCCATGATCATTAAAACTTCTCCCACCCCCACCCCCACCCCCACCCCCCACCATCTTCAATCTCTTCTTCATCCTCCTCATCTTCGTCTTCATCATCACCGTCCTCGTCTTCTTCTTTTTGAATTCCCCCCTTTACCATAACCATCATAACCTCGAAACACCTCTAACACCCATAAAAAAGCAGTATGTTGTCTGTTTGCTTCCATACTGATGACTTCCCATGGTAGCACCACCTAAGAAGTTCTCAAGTTTTGGAGACGAAGTTGGCACCATCCCTTCACAGAAGAAAAAAAAAAGAACAAGAGAGTTTATTTAAAGAACATAACAAATTCCAAAAGAAAGAAACAGGTTAAGCAGAAGCAGACCTTCTGGTTGTGATCTATTGAGAGCTTCCATGATACAGAGAGACCCATCAGACTTCAGTGACATTACAGACAAGCAGAAGCGGACCTTTAACTCCATAACAGATTCCAGAGTTGTTTATGTGAGAGGGAGAAAGAAATAAGCTAGTGGGAACAAAGCACTCACCTTAATATCTGGCCACCTTCTATAACGAACACTTTCTCTATTGACAAACAATAAGAAGAGGCTGCAACAATTCCAAAGCCGAAGCCATGCTTCCACAAATATTACAACATTCTCTGCAGTTGCAATGTCAAAACTCCCAGAACGAGTAAGCACAACATTAAGACGACAGGGTAGAGGTTGATGTTCAAGGGGAATACTTTACCACGTTTTCCTACCCATTACCACTGTATTCTTCTTCACAGGATCTGATGTGGCCATTGTGACCTCCTTGAAAAATTTGAGGTTAGGACGCAACATCCATGATAATTTCCCATCTTTCCCAATACCCATATTCCAAAGTGCAGCCACAACAACTTGGTAAGTCCTCTAGGGAACAGGATGCATATTTGCATTACCATTAGGAACACTCACAGGAGAGTCACCAGCCATAACTGAATATTTAAGGTAAGATCTATACTTTTCAATCACAGTAAAAGTTCTAAGCAGACTTAAAGATGATGATTCAGAACCCAGACCGAACAAGCTACTATTGTGAAAGTGCGAAAGAACCTGAAATTGATAAAGGTACTAGATTGTGTTACTGATAACAAAAAAGACAAAAGCAAAAATGAAGATCTCAACCCTTAACTGCAATTCAATATATAAAAGCAAGGACTAAATCTTACACTGATCTAGAGGTAGAAAAATAATTCACAAAATTTGGAATTTAGAGGATGATGGAAAAGCCTTGCAAAAAGGTATGTTCCAAGAGCACAAGCCGAATTTCAACATCTGGACATCTGGTAGAAGCTAAACAGTTTCACGTGGATGTTCCCAAATCAGAATAATTATTTCCTCAGATATAAATATATAAAATGAACTTAAAATGCTAAAAAGACCACCAAGAGTGCTAACAAGTAAAAACCTCCAGAGCTTCCCTAAGAGATGGGGCATGGAATATACATGGCGATATGCAGCAAAATCATCTTCAATAATTTTATTTCAAAAATATAAAAAAATATCTTTTAATTTCCAGGCAGAGTCCTCCAAAATTTCCACCATTTGGAACTCACACTAAAGTTAAACCGAAGCAAAATTTCCACCATTTAACTGACCGATTCAGAAGATCAACCAAAGCCTCCCTAAAAACAAAACAAAAAACTATAAATGAAAAGATACAGACCTCAAATTGAAGAGCAGGCCATTGAACTTATGGAAGAAATCTCCCCATCCATCTAAACAAAAAACCCAACTATTGAATCTATGCACTCTCTTTCTCTCTCTATCTCTGAAAATATCTCCCTGGAGAGAGAGCAGTGGAGAGCGGTGGCGGGAACCCTAGTCGCCAGAACCCATTTCTTTGGTTAGAGAATAGAGGGAGAAGAAAAAACAAATTTACCGCGGAACAGCCCTGCTCGCCGGAACCCTGGAGAGCAGTGGAGATCGGTGGAGCAAGCTCCACCTTGCTTGCCGCTCGTCGAAACCCTAGAGAGAGCAGAGTTTTTTTTTTCCCTTCTTGGTTGGTAAATTCGAAAGAGGGAGAAGAGAAGAGAAGGAGAACAGTGGATTTACCGCCCATTTTTTGACTTTTAAGTTTTCACTTTCAAAAACTTACGAATGTTCACTATCTTGGACCGTTGGATCTCAATAGATTGACGTGTCTTGCTTGGGTTAAAACCCAAGCAAAGATCCAAGCAAGGCCAGTCAAGCAGAGGAGCCAAGGAGTCGTTCAAATCTCTGCAATTCCGCCTCATTGCAACGCAACGCAACGGGAAGAAGACCTCTCTCTCCAATCCCCACCCTTCCACAGAAAACAACTCAAATCCTCATGGATCAAACCCTAGACCTCTCCGTATGAAGCTTTTCCACTTGTTTCTTCCTCTCTTCAATTTATTTCATCTTTCCCATTTTTAACCCCGAAATGCCGTGGAGATCTAGTCATGGAAACGGAGGCTGACCTTCCGGACCCACCTGCAACAAACAGGAACATCATCCTCGCTCAGATCCACCCTGACTCTCACCCCTATCGAATCGTCCCTTCACCTCATCATCCTCATCGTCCTCGCCGCCCCCATTTCCTTCGCCGTGTTCAACCCGCTTTCAAACGTCACAGACCCTCTCGGTAACTCTCCCTCTCTCCAAAGGGTTTTCTATCCACCATATCATATGCTTTGAATTTTCCGATGCTAAAAATGATAAATTAGGGTTTATTTATTTATTTATTTATGGGATAACAATATGAAATTTTAGGGTTTCTTTTTTGCATTTGTGAAAAATTTTAGGTACGGTGCAGTTTATTAATTATATATTTATTGATTAGGGCTTGGGCCTTTATATATCAAACCAATTTAAATGGGCTCAGCCCGAGCTTAGTTAGGCCCGGCCCATAGACAGCACAATGTAAAACACGTGTTCTGGATGAGATTAAATCTCCGATGTTGCAATTGTGCATCTATATTAAAACAAAAACAAAAACAAAAACTGGTGTGGCAGATACTCTCTCTTACTCGCTCATTCATCTGTTACGAGATGGATAGCACCGAAGACGCGAATTCGAAAGCAGTTCCCGCCAACGAACCACAGCTCGACCTCTACACCATCCCAAGCCATTCCTGTAAGTATCCTCCTTCAATTCCCTTACCCTAGTTTTCATCTGTTCTAGGGTTTCTTTTTTCTCTCTTCCAAATCCTTACTCTTAACCCTTTGTTTAGGTTGGTTTTCGTGGGGCGATATCCACGAAACAGAGAAAATTTCTCTGAAAGACTTCTTCGATGGAAGCTCCATCTCAAAAACACCCAAAATCTACAAAGAATACAGGGATTTCATCATCAATAAATACAGAGAAGAGCCTTCCAGAGGGCTTACATTCACTGAAGTTAGGAAATCGTTGATTGGTGATGTTAGTGTGATTCACAAGGTTTTTCTTTTCTTGGAGAAATGGGGATTGATTAATTTCATTGCACCTCTGCCGGATAATTTGACTCTGTCGCCGGAGGATGAGGAGAGACGAAAGGTTAAATTTGAGGAAGGGGCTCCGCTTGGAATCCGGGTAGTTGCTGTTCCGAATTCATTGAAAGTTGTTTCTTTGCCGCCGACTGTGACCGATAATGGTGAGGTGGTTGAGAATGGATTCAGATTGCCACCGCTAGCATCGTATTCTGATATTTTTGGTGATCTGATGCGTCAGAAGGGACTGGTTTGTGGAAATTGTGGAGAAGATTGTGTTTCTGGACACTATGAATCTACTAAGGTGTCGTTCGGCATTCTCTCTCTCTTGGTTTTTTAATATTCATATATTTATTTAATTCATTAGTTTCTCTAATTCAAACATGGTTTCAATTAGGGAAATCACGATTATGTCAATGAGCTTTCTTTTATATAGTTGTCATTTAGTTTAAGGCTTTAAGCCCTTTTATTTTGTTGTCAATGGTTTTTAACTTTTAACAACGAGGGGATATCATTGCTTTGGTGCAGATTTGTTAGTTATCTCATAACTGATCGAAGATGTAATGTAGAATGTGGATTTACTACAACATAGGGCAACTTACCAAATCACATATGACTTTCTTTTGTAGTTTGATGATTAGTTTCACATGTTATGTTTATTTTCTTTGGACTACTTGAAGCTACTTGTAGTTAATAATCTTTGCAATGGATCTTCAAGAAAATTCCTTCTTTATAAATTTTGAGGAATCTCCTATGAGGTTCACATAATATAACTTGCTTGGGTGGTTAAGGTTAGTGTATTGGGTTCTGACCATGGTTTTTATTCGCGTATTATAACTCGGTTTGGTGGTTGAGCTGTTTTTTTAGGCCAATGTATTTGTTTCTGACCTTGGTTTTGATTCACATAATATAACTCGCTTTGGGTGGTACAACACAATTGTTTGTTTCTTAGATTAGGTTTTCCACAAAATGAGAGATTAGGTTTTAAGAGAAAGTTGTGGGGAAGGAAGGAGAAAGAAGAGGAGCTAGGGTTTTGAAGCTAGGAGAAGGTGATTCAAGGCTCAAGACTTAAGAGTTTTTGCCCAGGGAAGCTCATGTTTGTGAAGCAAACCCATTTGGGGGTTCTTCAATCTTCTTGGAACCTAAAACTTTAGGGTTGAGGCAAGTGAACACCCCTTTTGTTCTTTAAATCCATTATAGTGTAGTATTTATTGTTATAGTTGTTGTAATAAATGCTCATTTATGATCTAGGTTGAAATAGAATGGATTGTGAGATTTGGGGTTCTTTCTTATTCTTGAAATCCTAGATTTCTAGGATTGAATCATGTAAAACACATCATAATTCTTTAAATTATAATTTAGTTTTATGCTAAAACTCATTTATGTGCTTTTACCCAAATACCCTTGCTTAAAGTGTTTGGTTACAACCCAATGGTAAACCTTTAGTATGTTATGCTCATTTTAATTATTCCACCCAAGATTATTAATTTCTCATAGCCAAACATCATACATGAATATTACTAACATATCCCTAACTAGGAAATTAAAAAAATACCCTTAGCATATAGATTAGGAATTCCAGAATTGTTACACTTCTTGCAATGAGAACCAGGTGGATTTCTTGTAGTCGTCCTTTTCCCCCTCCAATTTGGCAGAGGAAGTATTTCATTGTTGTAGGCCATGCGTGATTCTAGTCAAGTACTCAAGAACATTTAGATTGCAGACCCCAACACTTACCAAACCATCTATGGCAAGCCACAGTCACAAGAAAATGTACCCAGCTTGTGCATGATAATGCTAGTTGAGCATATGATGTTGGTTGGAATTTTCTCACTATGGATGCAAGGGAATCTTGTTGGAGACGTAAATGTGCACATTGTTGTGATGGAGATTTGATGCGGTAGTTCTTATGAGAGAAAAAGTGTGATCTAATAATTCTCTTGCTCATGGTAGTAATATGATGAGAGAGAGCTTACTAGTTTATCAACAAAGACTCAGCCGTAATAATTGGGTCAATTAATTGGAGATTTTTACAATCTTGTAATTAAGTTAATTTATAGTGCTTGGTTGGTAGCATAAATCAGAACCAATTCATGGGAGAGGCATTTGTTTGGAATTTCTGTTGTTATTCATAGTTATAAACAGATCGGTGTTGGTGGGTGGTAACCACAGTAAATAATCTATGGTTCCTAACTTGTTCCCTCTTAACTTTTAGTGCTCTTTTCTCCTGTTGTCTTGATCTTACTCCCAGCTCCTAGATTCTTCCCAAACTAAACTCTTAGGTTTATTTCTACTATTTCCAGTATGAGCTTGGCTACTTCTGTCTACACGTTCGGTATTCAACTATGCACTTATCCCCACTGACACATCACTGCCCTGGTGGACAATTCGTATGGATCAAAATTTTAAATTTGGCTCCTACACTTCTTAGTTGTGTGTAGTGCCTGTCATTAACTTGTCAGCACATGTTAGTTCTCTAATTTCTTTTTCTGTGTGTGATAGTTTACTAAATTTATTTTCGTTTTCTTGCTATATAAACAGGGAAAGTTTGTACTTTGTGTAAAATGCTTCAAAACCGGAAATTATGGGGAAAACAAGTCTCTGGATGATTTCAAGTTCAATGACTGCATAGACCACAATGGCAATCATGGAGCTGATGTCTGGACTGATGCGGAGACTCTTCTTCTTTTAGAATCTGTTCAGAAGCATGGAGATGACTGGGAGCTTGTTGCACAAAATGTTCAATCCAAGAGTAAACTCGATTGCATCTCAAAGCTCATACAGCTGCCTTTTGGAGAGCTTATGTTGGGTTCAACCAATGGAAAGGGTGAGTCTTGGAACACCAAGAGCAATTCTAACAGTGTTAAACAAGTTCAATCTACTTCAGTTGAACCACAAGAGCCCACCAAAAGAGAGAATACTCGTCACTCCTATACAAATGAGAGTGAGCTGGTTGGAGGGGGTGAGAACCAAAGTCCTCCTTCGAAAAGAAGATGTCTTACTTCACTTGAAGATGCGGGTGGTTCACTGATGAAACAGGTAGGCACCCTGGTTACAAATCTCATCCTTGAGAACTTATCAGCAAGGTGACTTCTTAGGATGTTTTAATCCTTTTTTCCTTCTTGGGCTTTTATTTAAAATCTGTGTGTGTGCGTGCGTGTTAAGTAGGAAGTTCTCAAGGAATCATAATAAAGAAAGTTGTACACTTGTACTAAAAAGAGTTGGGATATTTGACATTTTTTATTGATAAATGATTAAAATTTAAATATTAGTATCTTGTAGGATTCACAACGTTTTCGTGAGACTTCAGCATGGGTGCAATTTGATTTGTTAGGGCTGTGGCATCAGTGTCCTTCAAGCATGTAAAAGAAAAACATGTTCCAAGTTATCTAATTTTTGGCGATGTTCAGAACTTTTATCGATTTAATACCAATGACTAATAAATTATTGGAGATATTTGTGACGGGTAGGAATTGGTTTGCCAGCCTTCTTCTTTTATTCTGCACTCCAGAAAATTGACACTGTCTTCATTAGGTAGCTACCTTATCTACCATGGTGGGACCACATATTGCAGCTGCTGCAGCTGAGGCTGCTATTACGGCATTGTATGACGAAAATCCATGTGCAAGGGAGATGTTTGAAGGCAAGGAGGATAATGTTACTAATGAGTTTGGGTCTCCTACTCTGAATAATGAGCCAGAGAGGTTAGTAATTCTTTTTTCTGTGATGCTTCTAAAGAAATTTGGTCAGCTCTTGTATTTTATGTTAATTTTGATTAGTTACACCTTAACTGTTTCAGAATCCTTGAGGTTGAAGATTTTGAGATGAGGGAAAGCAACACAAAATCAGGTATAACTTTCATAGTAGGGATACCTGATAAGGTGTATGTTTATATACTATAATCTGGGTAAGGGTTCCTGCTAAACATGTCTTCTTATGACATGAACATAGTGCCAAAATGTATAATCTGATTTTTGTGATTCTCTATGGTGGCTTTTTATCCGTGCCTCAGTATTTCATCCCCAGTAATAGTGCCTTGTAATTTAGGCTATTTTCTACTGTTCTGTTGGTTAGTACTGTTAGTCTGTTGCAACCCGTCTTACTCATCTGACATCTCATTTGATATATTTTATGCAATAACTATGCTGTCTTTACTCTTACAGAAATGCAAAAGGCACCCCCAGAAGAGAATGCCATTCCTCTCACACTGCAAATTAGAGCTGCAATTGCAACAGCTCTTGGGTCAACTGCTGCTCATGCCAAGTTATTGGCAGATCAGGAAGACAGGGAGATTGAACATTTAATGGCAAACATTATTGAGACACAGGTGGGTATGGCGTGCTGTTTCTTGCTCTTTCTTCCTTTCTGTAAGTTTCAATTTCCGAACATGCAATATAATGGTTGAGACTAGAGCTTCCTTCCACTTACCTATGAGACATGAATCCTCATACCTGCTACTTAAATCTCTGCTGTGGATATCCCTCCTCCCCCCCTCTCTCTATTTTGTTGTTGAAACTTGAAAGAACTTGTCAAAAAATCTGAGTTTTAATTATTTGTTCTATGCCTGAATGCATTAATAGTTGAGGAAGATACACTGCAAAGTCAAGCACTTCGAAGAGCTGGAGCTGATTATGGAGAAGGAATACACCCAAATAGAAGAGATGAAAGAGTCTCTCATTGTGGAGCGGATTGATATCTTGCAGCGGGCGTTTAATGCTGGCGTCTCAAGATGGAGGGATCATTCTTCTGTTAAATCTCTGACGGGTACTGTATTTTGATGGAGTTTTGGTTCCCATTAGTTCTGTTCTTTGGTGAAGTTTAAGGAAGAAAAGAAAAGAGGAGCTTGTAGATGAACTTCTCAGCTTCTTTTCAAATGCATGTGCTTACTTTAAATTTAGTTCTTCATTATTGAATACAAAGGCGATAGCTTCTTATCAATTTGATAATGGAAGCACTGTAGAGATCTCCAGAGTTAGCCTGATCTGCAGGTTAATAATCCATGGGCCTTCGATAGATCCAGAAATTCTAATTTTTGGTTACCGAATGAATGAGTGCCCCACATGAGGGTGGTCCAGGGAACAAGTCATAGGGAGGGAAGTTTTCTTTTGGAGACATGGTAAACCGGAAGCCAACTCATCATTTACTAACTTGCTAATCTAATTACTAGCAGTAGATGAATGTTGTATTGTCCAAAATTTCATACATTCCATTGCTGTAGGATCCTTGGTCTGTCCTATTGATCTGGATGGGCCATCCTTAGATTCCACCACATTTTGATATTCAGCAATCTGTCAACCTAATCAATAACAAACTTTTTGGCGGTCCAAGGAAAAGCTACTAATAATGTTCAAGAAGTGGCAAGACAGAGATGGTGTGAGTTCTCTTACCTTTTTTTTGGTTGTTCTCTTACCTCTTTTTAGGTTATAGTTTTTTTTCCTTGGATCTTTAGAGTATGGATTTGTTTGCCATGGTGAACAAACATTCAAATTACCGATATGGTATCCATAGAATTTTTGGGGGCAAAGGCTGATAATTGTAGTATATATAAAGAAAGAACCTAAAGCTGCCTGTACTGTTTTTTTTTTAGGCATAGTTCTGGAAAAATATATTTGTGTTCTTTTGAATCCAGCATTGCCAACAAACCATCTTCTAAATAAACTTCCTCTGTGCCTGTAACAAACCCAAGGAATAATTGTAAAGAACTAGAACTAACAGCAGAAATTGAGGTAAAACTAAATAAGTTACCAGTTTTTATGTTCTCTTACTAACAAATCACTCCTGTTGCATCTTCTTCGGACGTTTCCGCCTCCTAGTGCTCATAGTTAATATATGGTGGTCTGTTATGGATTCTCCATATGCTTCCTACCATTCATAAATCAAGTCCCCTGGAGGGTTATTAAAAGTTACATTCATGGTTTAAAAAAATGCTGAAACTGATGATATGTGTTGGTTTTGGTAAGACTCGATACCCAAAACATTACATTTACAGGTTTTGTTAATGAAAAATAAGACTTAGACCAAAACCGTTAGATATTGCTCGAGTTCTACGATATGTAACGGTTTCGGCGTAGGACTCGGTCGACATTTTTAGATAAAAGGGGTTACTGTATCTCCTAGTCTGCCTTATATTTTATTATTTCTATATTTTCTACTTGATATTAGCTTTAGAAAAATATTGTTATCTCTCCATTCCATTTTATTTATTTATTTATTGTGATTTTTTGGTAACCGATATGTATCGGTTTCGGTTCGGACCTTTATGGTCCCCGAAACCTAGTTTTTTTTTTAAATCCTTGGTTACATTGTCTAGTAGAGATGGGTGGGTTTTATTCATTACAATACCTGGCTGGAGGTTTATCATCTGCCTAGGCTTATCTCACAAATTGCATTTCTTACATAATTTAACCCAACTGAAGCATTGATTGACCAAAAGGCGATGGGCTCCAGTCCAGTCTTGGATTGACCGTACCCTCTTTTCATTGGATTTAATCATTTAAATACAAGTCAATCTAACTTAATGACTAGTAGATATAAAATTATAGTAGCTAATAACATATCTTCTATCAACAAACTGCATAAACAAGGTCAATGCACATAGATACTATATAAACATCAGTTTTTCATAGAGATCCATTATCTGTACATTTTTGTTTTCTTTTTTGTACAACCCATGTAGTATCACTGTACAGATTTAATTACAGAGGACCAAAAGAGATATAATTACCAGGTCCGCAGTATTTTTAGAGGACAAAGGTGTTTTTCGGAGCATCTTCTATTCGGTATAGGGACACAACAATAACCCTCTTCACCAGAGGGAAGATAAACTATCTACAGCTCTTTTCGTCCCTTGCATTGTGTTGAATGTAACATTTGATATTTCACAGTTTCATCTTCTGCAATATCAAGAATAGGATCTAATAAGTCTTCCAGCTCTAAATAAGTTCCCAAAGAGGGAACCCGCTGTCGTCTCCTGGGAAGGTTCGGAAGAGAAACTCAGATTCCGTTTCACCCTCAATGCGGTTTGTCCAATCTGTTGGCGGATCGAATCAACAGTCTTCGGATCAACGGGGTTACCAGAAACATCTGTGACATAGAAAGTGTCTTTTGCTTTCCCACCCTTCGTCGAGATCTCGGCTCTTTTGATGCACAAACTGTGCTCCCGGAATATCCTGGTAACATCCGAGAGGAGTCCAACCCGGTCCTTCGTGCACAGTTCTAGCTCCAGTCCCTGCAATACCAAGCAATTCAATCTTAGAAAATGATCTGAAAGTATGTTAGGATCTCTCTCCCCAGGGTGGTATACCACACCTCTGAGGCTCGCCTCTCAATAGCTGCTTCAAGACACTGTGTAACACGTTGCCGCTCAGCTTCTGAGCTTATAGGGAGCCCGTCAACATGTCGGATATAGTATTCCTGCAATCAAACAGAAAGCAATCTTGACTGAACAGATATGTGACCCACTGTTAAAAAAATCAGCTAGTTGATTTCAGTACTACAACGGGGTCAGATCACTTCTAATTCATACTGAAGCAATAATTCAGCAGATCCAGCAAGGTTTAGTCATTCATTTGTCAAATTTTCATAAGTTTTTAATGACTTACTCAGGGAATCGATATTTACTCACTGTGTAATGGCATATTTTAGAGCAGGGATGCAATAAACAAGGTTGTTTTGTATATATCAGAAGAACAATAATCTTCCAATATTTTAAACAAAATTGACTTACCAAGATCAAGTTTTGTGTCATGGTGTATTCACTTCAAGTCACAATTTTTCTGAACTTGAACTTACCTGATAAGCTTCCATCTTTCTGGTGTTGACCGTTCCATGAAACACAACATACTGCATGTCTGTTAGAGTACATACAGTGTCAAAGAAGAGCTTGGGCCGATCTTTTGACCTCATAGTGATCACAGTGTAATCCTTCTCAATACAGTTTAATATGGTTACATGGGGTCTTGATCTCTTATCCTCAGCTCTCCCCAGTCCTACTCTTTCTACCCTTTCGTAATCCCTGTCAGCAAACATCATCTGATGTAACCTTCTCTCTGTGTGTGTTACTCCAGAGGGAGAAACTGTCATTTTTGCTGTTTTCAAGTCATTGTTGCCTTTGAGGACATTGCATAGGAGTTCTTTGATTGTGGAGATCCGTTTTGGATCTTCAATAGCACACCCTGTGGATTCATCTGTGACATGAACTACGGCCGCGGCTCTAGCATTGTGTGTCCAGATCTCGGCATCTACCACATTACACTGAAGGTGTGTGAGCACCGCACATACTTCAGACAATAAACCAGGCCTGTCAGTACCGGTAAGTTCAATTGAGGTGTGCTCTTTAGAGGGCATCACTCCAACCGAACCTCTCAATGAGGGAAAGAAGCATGCATCAGTTTCAAGAGTCTGCAAAATTGACCAATAACATGAAAAAATGTTATCATTATAAACTGTTTTTGGTAAAAATTTCAGTTCGAGAGACTCAAATTGAGCAAGACTGCAAAAAAAAAAAAGGGGGGGGGGGGGGGATTGGGTATCAAAGAAAACTCAATATATGATCCCTTTCAGTTTTACTGACAGCTAATTTGAGAAAACTTTAAATAAATGTCATTAAATATACTACTTGCTAGCAGTTTTAGTAAAAGAGACTGAAATTGAGCTAAAACATAGAAAACTTCGGTTGGGTGCCATGGAAAATTTACTTGGTCACTTTTAGTTTGAGAGACTGCAAGCAAAGTGGAGTGCAAAGTAGTAACTTTTTCATGTTAGCTAATATTAAATGATTACTTTGCAACAATTTCTGGTATAGAAGGAGGAAACAGAGAAATGTAAAATAATAGATGATTTCAGAATGAGAAACTGCAAAATTGAGCAAAAACATGCAAAATAGAACAGGTTGAGTCGTGAAAAACTTATAATTGATACAGATACTGCAAAATTAAAGCTGGAAAAATTTGCATGATCATGGACAGTGTTATAGGCAGAATTACAGTAATTCAACTGCTGAAAAAAATATGACGCAAGAAAAGAAGATTAGCAATAGTAGACAAATGGATACCTTTTGTATATAATTGAGGACCCCCTCATCTCTGATTTTATTCCCATTGTGGTCGGTCACGTTAAACACTGAAACATTTTCAAATTTTGATTAAGATGAGGAACAAAGAAAATAGCTTGAAGTTCTGTTAAATATGATTTGGACAGCAAGAGAAGTAACCATACCATCCATGAACCATCCCCCATCAGAAGATATGTATGCTTTTGTTATAATAAGGTTCAGATCTGTAATAACTTGGACAACTTCCAAGAGAATTCCATGTTTGTTTACACTGTCAACCTAAACAAGAAATCCCAGTAAGTAACTTTTCAATATTTTTTATTTCCTAGAAGCACTGAAACTAAAGCAGAATAGGCAAATTAAAGAAACAGAACAATCCCATAAACTAGTCCGATCTAATTCCGTAAAACCCAGAATGAAATCCATAGAAAGATGCAAGCTTTACCTGAATAATAGTGGCGTGTTCACAAGCATAATTGTCAATCACAACTCTGCAATGACATACGGCAATTCAGATAAAGAAGCAAGAAACATAAGAAAAAAAAATCAAGAAGGATCCTGAAAAAAAAGGGAAGACTTCATAGAAGATTGAGTACACAAGACTCCAAATCCCAGCTTTGGCAGGATGATCATAGTAAAACAGAGAAACAAAATAACAGTGGAAAGAACAAAAATTCAGGGGCTGTTTTTGGGAGACAATCTCTAGGAATTGTTCATTAATAAATTTAATTTAATTTTAACACCACAAAATAAAAAATCAATATCAACTAATAGATACAGCAACCCAGAAGAATAAGAAGACTAATATTCAGAAGAAAAAAGAAGAGACAATAGCAGAATTTATAGACAAATCCACCTTAAAAGTTAATATTCATCAAAATTACAAAATCATAGAACAGTTGAAACCCATAAACAACAAGTAAGATGCAAAACAAAAGGAGAAAAGAACATCAGAAAAAAAAAAAAAAGTCCGAGCAGATTCCTCCAACCCATTTCAGTTTTCTATACAAAATTGCCATTCAAACTCATGAACTACTTACATACCAATATTCTCACTGAAAACCAAAACCCACAAAAATAGTTGAGACAAAAAAGAGACTGGAGTGGAAAACAAAAAAGAAATGGGAAAAATTGAAAATACCTTGGTGGGTTCATCCTCCTGATAAGCTTTGCATACTCATCATCCATTTCTAAATTTATGAAATTTCCAAACTTGCAAAAGAAATCAAAATAAAAAGATTAAAAATAATCCAGAGTGTAATTAAAAGCACTTCTTGAGAGAGAACACAAAAGATCCCTCCAATATCTGAGGAAGAACAAATGATCTGTAATGAGATGAGAGAAGGGAGGAACACGAGAGAAAGAAGAAGAAATGGAATATAATAATTAAAAAGTGAAGGGCCTTAGCCGTTCAAAAACCAACTTGAACAAAAAACTTAGATTCCATTAGCAACCGGTCAGTCTGCCCGAACTTAACATAGCCACATTAGTGGCGACGTATTGACTTTTTTTATTGGGTATATGAACAATCACCTGTTGCCCGGACTGATTAAAGCTGCCCAACGCAGTCGTTAAGTGGAGAATCTCTTCTGTTTGAGTCCGTAGTCCGTACACTGCGCGGGAATTTAGACCACGTAATTCGTTTGTTGGAGAAGATTTCATTGACGACCAATAGTTCCCACCTCCAGCGAGGAGCCAACTGTTGCTCCTCGCTCCCACAGAGCCCCTTCAGCTCCACTCTGGTTTTTAAACCCTTGGTTAATTCTTTTTAAAACCTTTTTTTTTGGGTGGAACCTAAAGAAAGTTGGTAAGGGACACATGGTATCGGATTTACTCTGGCGGACGCCTGAGTCATATCATCTCGCGTCCATTCATCATTCTGACGATAAAAATGAAGAGATATCAAATGAGAAAAAATCAAAATCATGGGAAGAAAATGAAATGACATTATTTTTATTTTTATTTTTTTTATTTTTTTTATTTTTTTTTTTATCACTTGTGATGATGAACGCATGCCTGATGGTGTGACTCGTGCGGCTGCCAGAATAAATCCGATGCCCATCAACATCTGCGGGATCTGAGACGAAGCATCAAGGTTGATCCACGTCATTTGTCCAGCTGTTTGATCACGTGTTAAGCCTTTAAAAATATCGGGATTGGATTTGATTTGCTATCGCAAGACCCAAACTGTCTTACCTTGATTTTGCTTAGACATGTGGCGATAAAAGGGGAGAAGATATTAATTGAAGAGAAGCCAAAAAAAAAATGTTGGATAAAATGCTTCTCCTTTTTTATCGCCACGTGACGGATGGAGGACCTAGGTTTCTCGCAAGACCAAATCCAATCCCAAAATATCCCGGCAATGGGGAGGAATAAAGTAAGAGGGTGAGGTCCTCAGGATAAATATCAGCGCCGACTCTAGGGGCCGCTTAAAGATAAGATGCTGCATTGCTGGTCGTCCTAACGGAACAAATGTAGGTCCACACTCCCACCTTAAAATTTGAATTACGTTTTATTACAGACGCCTGGGTTCCCAGTCGGTCTGTAATGATGGTAGGAAATACCTAAAAAATAAATAAATATATATTTGAATTATTTTGACCTAAAATAAGGGAAAATAAATCAATTCCATGAAAAATATTAATTATGTGTGTTTGTTCGCAAGTAAAATGTTTTGCAAGTAAAATGTTTTGCAAGTAAAATGTTTTACGTGAAAGGAACTAATTTTCTGGAAAATGACTTATATTTCAAAAATCCGTAAGTTATTTTCCCGTAAAATACCAACTTCTTTAAATATATTTTAAAAATTACAAAAATGCCATTATTCATAATTTTTTTTAATTATTAATTTTCTTATTATTATTTTAATAAAAAAAATTCCGTCCTATTTTCCAAAATGCAACCAAATAACAAAAACTGAGTGAAAAATTCATATTTTACCGTAATTGTTTTTCATTCGTAAATGATTTGCGTCATAAAACCATTTACGTGCAAACAAACGGAACCTACGTTGAAAAACTCAAAAGACAATTGCTTTCAATATGGATATTTTTTTATCTATAGTCGGTGTCTAATATAGCTTGTGGTTAATGATGGTAGGACTACAAAAAGGAAAAATAAAAAAAAAGAACTACATTTTATTAAATACAAATTACCGTATACCAAATGTGTTACACTGACCTTTCTTAGGTTTGATGAAATTGTATAAACATTTTCTTTTGTTTCTGAAATTATACTAATCTCCCCTAAAGTTTGCATTGACCTTTCATCTCTACTCTTATAATAAGAGAAGCAAAGTTAAATAATTGGTTGATTTTTTTCTAATATTCTTAATGAGTCCTAATTTTATGGTTTCTTACTATGAACGTAGTTAATAAGATGAATCTTTTATATTTTTCCCATTTTATCCATAACTCCATATAAAAAAAAATTAAGATATTATGTTATCTTATTTTACATGAGAAAAGTTAATAGATGTATTAAAGTAATATCAACTATAATTAATAATAAACCCTTTATATCTCCACGATTCCCTCAATCTTTATCCTTATCTTTTCTCATGCTCCTTCCTTGGTCTCTCTCAACGAATAGGCACACCCTCTCTACGTGGTATTTATTTTTCAATAAAAAAAGTAGGGCCTTTTGATTCTCAAAATGTTTATTTCTATACTAACGTGTCCCTCACAAATTTTTTTTATATCTAAAACTAGTGGGTGGCACGTGCGATGCACGTGAGAGAGAGGGAAAGGGGAGAGAGACTGAGAAGATGAATCATAGTAAGGGTATTTTGAAAATAAAAATAAAAATTTTGAGTATAGAAACTTGAGGGGCTTTTTAGATTTAAAAAAAAATTGTGATCTACACATTAGTATTGAACATTTTGAGAACCAATAATCCCTAATTTTTTCTATTGAAAAATATTTACCATATAAAGAGAGTGTACCTCTTGGTTGAGAGAGACCAATGAAGGAGCATGAGAGAAGATAAGGATAAAGTAGAGTAAGGACTTGAGGTTATGATGTTTTTTTCTTTTCCATTTCTTCCATTTCTTTTATTATTATTATCTATTAAATTTATTCAATATAAAGTTAGAAAAAACATTATGATTTATGATTGAAAAATATTATCATAGACTTTGAACTAAGCACCTTTTAAGCTGAATAAAAGGGGTTTAGCTCAAGCTGGACTTATTTAAACATTTGGAATCAAATAAAAGTATGGCTTGGCTGATGGCTCAATTCGTTGGAGCCTGAAATGCAACTGTGGGCACAGCTAACAACAAATGGAAATTATTAGTTTCTATAAAAAAAAATAAAATAAAAAATGGAAAGCTACAGATCATGTGACTGCTACTATGTGACGCCCCCTTCCTCTCACCGTTAGATCAATCGGTGGACTCCTCCGGTTGTCCAAAAGTCGCTTATCCTTTCTATTTGGCTGAGAGGAATGAGATAATAGGGGCTTTCGTTATTTAAATTGGATGGCCATCGTGCTCATTCCCAGTGGGACCATCATGTTCCGAAAGTTTGACAGTCCTCTACGGGTATTTTATTTTTGGCATGAGATTGTATCTGGCAGATGTCATAAACAATGGTCTCGGACTTTCGGGCTTCCGATCTTCATCCGACGTGGCGATAAAATGAGGATAAAGTCATTTTATCTCATGTTTTTGACTTCTCCCCATTTTTTATATCTCTTCTTTTTTTATCGCCAAATGTACTATGAAGAGTGGAAGTCTAAAACCATTTTCTGGCATTTCTATCAAGACAATCCCATGCTAATATACTTACCACCTATATCTTATTATTATTATTTTTGGGTAACAAGGGTGTCCCAAAGGCTTCCACCCAAGGACTAATCCCTTTGGATATCCGCATTGACCCTTTTGAATTTTTCCCTACGGATTCCTGGGCAAGTCAAGGAGTGAGAGTTGATATAACCACATGGAACAAACCCGGGACACTAGCAAACTGCACCAACCCTTAATGGGTTTCACCATCTATGTTACCGCCCAAATTGAAGGGTAAATATGTCCTAATGTATTTATTTTTATTAGGGGTTTTTGCATATCAGTTGTAACATTGTACATGCTTTACAAATACACTGTTATGTGAAACAATTTTGCAAATTAAATCATGGTTTTGCAACCGATAGCCAATCAACCTCAGCTCTTAGTTCGGTTAGACTCTGGTTTGTTATTGTTAGAAAAATGATTATTATGCCCTTAGGATATTTCATAACCTCAAAAAATCTTTCACTGCCCTTTAACTATGGTTAACAAGCTTTAAACCTTGTGATTAATTTGTTACATTTTAATTCCCTTTAACTTTGATTAATATTCACACCCTCAAGGATAAAGCATCTAACCTTAGCTTAAAAAAAATTAACATGTCCCCTCTTAAACTCGCTTTAATTGTGGTTAAGATATACTAACCCTTAGGGTTAAAGCATCTAACATTTGTTTTTAAAAGAAAAAAAATCATATAACGTGTCCCCTTTTAAACTCCCTTTAACTTTGGTTAAGATACACTGACCCTTAGGGTTAAAGCATCTAACATTTGTTTTTAAAAGAAAAAAACTTATATACCGTGTCCTCTTTTAATTCCCTTTAAATGTGGTTAAGATTCATTAACCATTAGGATTAAAGTATCTAACCTTGATTTTTAGAAAAAAATTGAAAAAAATTAACGTGTCTCCTTTTAACTCCCTTAACTGTTGTTAAGATTCACTTACCCTTAAGGTTAAAACATCTAACCTTGGTTTTTAGAAAAAAAGAATTTAATGTGTCTTTTAACTCCTTTTAACTGTGGTCAAGATTAACTAACCCTTAGGGTTAAAGCATCTAACCTTTGTTTTTAGATTTAAAAAAAAAACCCTTTTAACGCCCTTTAACTGTGGTTAGGGTTCACTATCCCTTAGGGTTAAAGAATCTAACCTCGGTAATTAAAAAAATTTAATGTGTCTCCTTTTAACTATCTTTAACTTTGTTTAAGATTCACTGACCCTTAGGGTTAAAGCATTTAACCTTAGTTTTTAGAAAAAAAAATTAAAAAAATTAACGTGTCCCTTTTAACTCCCTTTACCAGTGGTTAAGATTCATTAACCCTTAGGGTGAAAACATCTAACCTTGGTTTTTAGAAAAAAAAATAGTGTGTCCCCTTTTAACTCTCTTTAACTGTGGTTAAGATTTACTAATCCTTGAAGTAAAGCATCTAACCTTAGCTTTTAGAAAATATTATCGTATCCCCTTTTAACTCCCTTTAACTATGGTTAAGATTCAATAACCCTTAAGGTTAAAGCATCTAACCTTGAGTTTTAGGAAAAGATTAAATAATTAGCCATATGGGCTAAAATAGTCAATTGATTAACAGTTGCAAATGAAAGTCAACTAACTTTGGATTGAGGTCCTTTGTCTAACTATGGAAAACAATGAGTTAGAGTAAAACTATTAATGACAATCACTTTCCTTCAAACTCATTTTCTTTATGGAAAAAACATGTATTATTGTCTTCCATTAAGAAGAAGACACATGTTTTTCACTAACACTCTCTCCAATTAACAACTAACACTCTTTCCAATCTAAAAAAGAGAATGTCTTAAAAGAAAGTGATGCTAGCATTATCCTTATAAATTATAATATATTTGCAAAGTAGGAAGAATATTGTAGCTGATATGCAAAAACTAATTTTTTTATATATATTATAGCAAATAACTCGTGAACAATTATTAGCTAGTGAATTGCTCTTTCATCACAAAGAGGAGTGCTAGCCCTACTCTCAGTCAATTCTTACTCTCATCATCCACCAACCATCTATCCATTTTGCAATGATTATGCAAAATGGATAGGTGGGTGGTGGAGGGTGAGAGTAGGGATTGGCTTAGAATAACCCCAATTCAGTTCAAAGTTTTATTGTGACTCGAGGTTTGGGTTGAGGCCTTGAGGGTCTCGAGATGAGACTTGGGATGGACTGAACTCGGACTGGGGTTTAATACTTTGGGCTGACCTCAACCCGACCCGCCCGACCTATCAGCTGAAACGCTCATTGCAATGCCAATGGAGTCGTGTCATGTCGATGCGCGGCAACCATGACATACACGGACATTAGGGCTGTCAATGGATCAGATTAGGATCCGGATCAATCCATCCATGTTGGGTGTAAATACTAAATAGGCTAATTTGTCTCCGTTTTGGTGGGGTTATTAATACAAACTGCAACTAGGGTTGTCAAAGGGCCAAGCTGGGCTAGGGTAGGGCCTAGGTCTTACCGGGCCCGACTTGCATTTATTAGGGTGAGGCCCTAGCCCTTGGAGGGCCTGAACTAGCTAGGCTCAACTCCTATCCTCAAGGGCTAAGGTCGGGTCAAGGTCGGACTATGTCCGAACGAATAAAAAATTATAAATCATGTAATAACTACTTCGATTGCTAACATGATATATAACCTTCCTCCTTTATTTGGACTTGGGATCGACAATGCAATTCAAAGAGCAACATGGCGAAGTTTAAGTACCGTTAGATTGTTAGTATTAATACACCTTTACACCCACTAATTGTTCCCATTAAATTGTTAATATTAGTATTGTTATATTTTTTAAAAGGAAGAAAAAACGTTACAACTTACAAGTATTAACATTAAAAGATTCTAGAAAGAGTTTTTTTTGGTTGAAGGCAACTACACCACAAGGTGATAGAAAGAGTTTACACTATTAGTGTATTACACATACACAAAAATTCTTAACCTCTATTAGACTTTTTTTAATTGAAAAAAAGAAAAACGTTACAAGTTATTATATTAGAAAGATTCTAAAAAGATACTATACTACAGTATTAGTATGTTATTCATACACACAATAAGACTTAGCCTTTTAGGTTTTTTTAAGTCTTAAGTTATTATGTTATATATATATATATAGAATAGAGGGCCGGCCGTGTGCTTACCAATCCCGGTCCTCAATTAAGAGAGCTTCCAAAATTGAGTCCGGCTCAGCCTTAGGGCCTTATTAAAGAATAAAAAAAAGTCTTCTATTTTGCGGGATTTGAAGAGCCGAGGGCCAGGCTCCCCTGATCGAAAGGTGGGATTGACAATCTCCTGTGGGATTGACAATCTCCTTGAAGGTTTGTAGGAATGGAGTGTTTTGATGTTGAAACATCAGTGACCATGTCATTACAGGTAGAGACCATGGCATGGAATTCTATAAAATTGGAGATAAATCTAATTGAAAAATAGATGAATGGTAAAAAAGATCATCTAAGTTTTTTCAGTTGGTTTCATGGTAGACATACATAACCATTTATTGGGACCTTTTGTGATTCGTATTGGCTAGATAAAGGTTTCGAGTGGTGGCCTCAAACCCTGTAACAGCATGTTTGCACAAGGTGTTAGGTTTGGTATTCAGTGACATGTGTGTTTCTGATGTTGCTCTTGGATAGTCAGGTTTGGTATTCAGTAAAACTTAATGCAAGCTGGTTTGGATGCTCATGCAGTCATACTGTACTGCAGTTACAAAAATTGGTTCGACTAAATGGTCTTTCTTTTGCTTTTTCCTTCATCTTATGAACTTTTATTTGATAATTTGTCCTCTATTTTAAAATTGACCAGCATGGACACACTGAAAACTACAACTTTTGCTTCAAGGATTGTAGGTTCTTGGCATGACCAAGAGCAACCATCAGAAATGATCTGTGCTCATGTAGCTAAATGGCATACCAGGGGAGAGATGTCCATGTCAGGCATAGTCGTGTCCAATACCACATATCCAAGTCAGTTAAAAGAAGCTTCCTTGTCCAATAAGATTTATACAATAAGGCCATAGGAAAATAATGATGAACAATCAATTGCAGTCCACAGAAGGAAGAAAAGAAAAAAAAGAGAACGGACTTCATTAATGGTGACTACTGGAAAATTTCAAGGGAAAAATCAACAAAGAGTAGAGTAAATCCATAAATTTAATCATGAAACCCACAATATTCCTACTGACTGTATAGGCTTCTGACGGATTTTGTTCACAAATGATCTCTGCTTTCTGGTTGTGAACTACTTGGTTATGTAGGCTGTTTCTCTAGGCTTTTCGATCTGTTCATTTTCGTTATTCTATCAATAACACTCTCATTCAATCTGATCGACGGCAAATCTTAAGTGAACGGGTTCATCTAAGCTTGATGTGCAGTCATGAAAGTTCTACCTGTGATTTTTTTTTAAACAGATGGGTTGTTATAGTGAAGACTTGACCTTTGTTACAACTTGGTTCCCGAACCTGTTTCACTTCTTGATCTTTGATTTATTAAGTGATCAAATGTTTCTTAGTAACCATGGTTGAATCCAAAACAACATCATGTCTTTCCCTCATTTCCTTTAAAATATTACTTTTCTAGTAAACATAGTTCTTGTTGATCTTTTCTTCCCACTTACACCCAGATGCTCCTTTAAGTTCCAATTTTTCTGTCACTCCCCAACCCCTCTTCAGCTCTTACCGATAATTCTTTTTGACGTCATGATTAACAATTATGAAGCCTAACAAATCAAAATAATAGCTTACTTTAATAGAGAGGTTGGATTGTTGAACCAATCCTCTTACCTTTGAAGACTTGATCAGTTTCTGCAATTGGAGTGGAATAAATGCTCATCCCATAGTCCTTCCAAGTCCAGAATCAATCATCCTCTAGTTGTCCTACAGTAGCTCATTTTTTTTTTTTCACTAAACCAATCCATTCATACTGAAGAAGATCTAGCTTACTAACTATGACTACAAGGAAATGGTGAAAGGGTGGTGGAGTTTTGGTGGACCAGTCCAGAATGCTTCTCCATTGACAGCTTCCATGAGTTCTAGTAGATCTTGGCCACTGATATTGTGGCATAGTGGCAAGAAGGTTTTGTATTGTTACTATCACCCATACAGTTAACAACTCCTCCTATTGCTCTTGTACCAAAGATGGAATAATAATTGACACCCACAAGAAGTAAATTGACTGTCCTCATTAACATACTCCTGAAAACGATGGGGATGCTCATTTCCCGTTTCCTGAGCTGTGTCCCAAAGTGAGCACCGACCCTTGACAGTTTCATTTTGGCCAGTGAGATGACCAACTCTAGCAGCTGAACTAAGTTATGTAGGCTAGGTAGAGCCACATTATGAGAAGCTACCTACTATAAACTCTCTCTTTACAGTAGGAGACATTGGTAATTTATTTCGATGGGTTGAAAGGGGCTTGCAAATCTAAGAAGGCTAATGGTGGTGTGGTCTGTGGACACTTAGGGGGTGGTCGAACAAGCTCGGACCTCTACAAGTAAACCAATAATATGGGAATGTTTCATTAATTTTGAGGTTAGGGTAAGGGAATAATGAAGTTTCCAGCTTATTGCTGCTATTATTTGCAGCCGCATTGAGTATGACCAACTCTACTATGCTGAGGCTGAGGCTGAGGTTGCGGCTCAGGCCCTTCGTCATGATTTTTAAGGTGTCTCAGTACATGACCATTGTCAGTGATGAGAGGTTGATTGAGGGAGACTCTCAAGTGGAATTCTTACAAGATTTCTGACCTTAAAGGGTTTCCAAGTTCTTTCAAGAAATCTTGGATTAGAGTGGCGCTGTTGGATTACAGATATTGAACTTTGGATGCAGCAACTCAATACAAGCCATTTGCTTTCTATGGCGTTGAGATTTCAATTTTTTTTCTCCATTCTGACTCCTAACTAAAGATGGAGCTACTAGTTCTCTCTTGGAATAATTTCTTGAATTATTAAGAACAAAATACAGTCACTAACAATTTGTTGTTTCCAAACAAATCCAACCACTGTTGAATTACCTCAAACCTGAAAATTATCAGGAGGAATAAAAGCTCAGAGCTTCAATTTTCAGTGACACTGGAAACCAAACAAAACTGATCATGTGGAGAAAACACAGTGGGATGCTTACTTCATTATAAACTGATCAGGAGGAATAAAAGCTCAGAGCTTCAATTTTCAGTGACACTGGAAACCAAACAAAACTGATCATGTGGAGAAAACACAGTGGGCATGCTCACTTCATTATAAACTGAAAATGATTTGACAGAGTCGGAATTCGAGATACGGGAGATTTTAATTAATGCAATCAAACTTAGTCAAAAAACAAATTCAATAACTTGAGTACAAAAAATTGAACTATTAATGCAATCAAAACATAGTCAAGAAGAAAGTTCAACACCTTAAGAACAAAAGATGAACTACTAGGCAATGTTGTTTTTAAAAAAGGAAGCATGAAAAAACAGAAATAATCCAGAGACTATAATGTAAGTACCACGAATATGAAGCTGAAACCTCAATCAAATTAGGCCATCACTCACCTAAACTGGTGGCATTTCATAAGAAGTGGAACCACATTTTGGAATTATAGCTCATGAAAGTAGATATTTGAGAAATGGAAAGTGAAAACTCAAAAATAGAGAAATGGGTTCAAAGGCATTGATCCAAAACTACCGTTACTTTAAAGTGGTAATTGCCCCTTTCTGTTTGATATATAAATATATCTAAGATAATTAAGTACCCTTGCTAGATCTAACAGAAAATTGCACAAGGATGACTATGAAACTTTTAAGTTTATTTTCTCAAACAAGCTGATCACCACTCCATCAAGACCTAAGAAGATTAAATAATTAAAGACACTTATCACTATAATCAACACACCTCGAAATACACAAGAAACTAGGTCCAACCCCAAGCTATTTGGCTCTGCACAGCTCCACCTGCACCTTCCAAACCAGGACAACACTATTAAAAGTAACAACTCAAGGAGAAGAAGATTTATATAGAAGGAAAAACAAGAAAATGAAAATGGTGGAAAAACCAAAAGCACCTGTATTTGGAGACTTGGTTGAAGCTGTGGAGAGAAAGAAGGGCCAAGCTCAGTACCCAAATCCAGGCCATGTGACCCACTTCAATATAAAGATTGAATTCCCAAATCTCTCTTCCCCAATTTTGCAGTCACACAGACAAGTAACCAGTAGAAAAGACAGCTCCCGGCAATGTTATTTCTTTCTGTTCCTCCCCAATTCTCCATGAAAAATTCCTCCACTGTCCTAATACTCTACTGTCTTGAACCTTGGGAATCATCCTTGGCAGGAGGAGGTTGTTGCTGCTGCTGCTGCTGATGCATGGGGCCAGCACCGCCTCGGCCCTGCCCCATCTGCTGGTAAAACTGGTTCAATGCCTGTGGATTCAAAACACCGATATGACCATCCTGAGAAAGTCCAAGCTCCAAACCTGGAAGTGGCTGGTTAGTTCCACTCAAAATTGAGCTAAAATTCATTGGACCCAGATTCGTAGTTGGCAATTCGAATCCGTAGAACCCAATTTTAGGAAGGTAATTCGAGCTTTCGCTGCCCAAATTCGACGTCGAGGGACCGGAAGAATGAACAAACCCCGAGCCAAACCCACTGACAGAGGGCCATAGACCCGTGGCGACATGGGGTCTACCCAAATTACCTCCAACCATAGTCCAATTTGTCCTACTACCGGACCCAATACCGGGTCCAAACTCGTCCATCTTCGAATGCAAACCAGTCGAAACAGAGGTCCCCTGTTGAGAAACAGAGGCCCCGGCGGCAGCAAGAGCCGAAGCTGGGATAGTTCCCGTGCCAGTTGCAGCTATGATCGATGGCTCTGCTTGCTGTAACAGCCACTGTATGGTCTCCCCATCAGATTTGTGACCCAATTCTCTTGTCAATTGAAAAATCCTTGCAGCACAGAGAGCTGGCATCCTTATTCTTCTCCCTCTCCCATCTACTTTTGTGTGTCTGTCCTTGTTGGAGCTTCTCTTGGGTGCTATCTGCTTCTTACCCTCATCTTTGTCTGCAATAACAATCTGAAAGTCTTTAATTTCTGCTGGTTTGTTTTCCCCCATGTCTGATTGTGGGAGACTCAAGAACTTGGGAACCTCTTGTGGCTGCTTTGAGCCCTTGGGATCCATGAGAACAGGGGATAAAAGGGGCCTATTTGATTGAAGAAGGTATCCTGAAAGGACCTACACTTTCATTAGTTTTCACTGCTTTTGGCAAGGAATTAGCTTGTTGTTCAAGTGACAAAAGAAAGAATGAAATTCCAAGATACCCATTTCAAATTTACCAAGTTTTTAACCCTTCTTAAAACACATAAAAATCTCTCTCTCTCTCTCTGTTGTGGGTTCTCTTTCCCTCTTTTTTTTTTTTTTACTGTTGGTGACCTGTGAGTTTTTTATTCTCTCCCCCATTTCAAATTTACCAAGTTTGTAACTCTCTCTCTCTCTCTTTTACTGTTGCAAGTTCTTTTTCTCTCCCTATTTATCTCTCTCTTTTGCACTGCACTGCAATGCCTTTTGAGTTTTGACTACCATGATTTGATAGCCATTTCACCACCTCAGACAGTCGTAAAAGCCCATTTCCCATATTCCATAGAATCATGATTTTCTCCTCATTGTCTCTCCTCTTGATGCTATTATTACAAGGGACTCAAATCAAAGCACTCGTGGCATCCTTGGACAGGTCCACCTGGCAACTCATGAATTGGGGGTAGTGGGGATTGCTTCTGAACCACTCCTGGCCCATCCTCCAGAATCCAGGTATAGAAGAAAATAAATAATGGAATCAACAACCACAAGAAATGGAGCGGAAAGGGTTGTTACAGTTACAATAATAAGGTGATAGGTTTTAATAGTTTCTGACAGTTCATGGGTCATGTAGAGAGTCCCATTTTCTTTATTCTTAGAGAGCCATACCATACGTGGGTTTAAAATATTAAAAAATATATATATAGGCCATGAGAATTGTTAGAGAGAGAGAGAGAGAGAGCCCCATTCAGGGGTATTTTTGTTCTATGTTCAGGGAAACTAAAATAAATGTACACTTCTTTACTATTATAATGTGAGAGGCAGGCGTCGCTTGAATTTTCTGAAATTCCTAAACTACTCTTATATAAAACAAAACTTTAATTTAATGTTTTGTTTTAATTCCTAAATTATCTTCATCTATCTATTTAAAGAATAGAATCATAGTCAATTGCGATTGAACTTGGGGAGAGTTCAATCACACACGCGGTAACATGTGTCCCTTTTAACTCCTCTTAATTGTGGTTAACTCCTTCCCCTCGCTCTCACGTGCATCGCATGTGTCACCCGCTAGTCTTTACTATTATAATGGGAAAGGCAGGCGTAACCTGAATTTTTTAAAATTCCTAAACTACCCTTATATAAAACAAACCTTTAATTTAATGTTTTATTTTAATTCCCAAACTACCCTCATCTATCAATTAAAAGAATAGAATCATAGTCAATCGTGATTGAACTTGGGGAGAGTTCAATCGCACCCACAGGTTAACACGTGTCCCTTTTAACTCCTATTAACTATGATTAACTTATTTTCCTCACTCTCACGTGCATCGCACGTGCCACCCGCTAGTTCAAAATAATAACAATTCAGTGGAGACAAAAGGAAATGACAAGGAAATTGCTTAAAATCTTCTCATGAAAAAATGTCCAAATTTCTTTTAGTGTACCCTATTTTCAATTGTACCTTAAACTTAAAGTGATTTTCGTTATTACTAAGGTAGGCAGATTCAAATTGTTGAAATCTATGCATAGGTTTTTAATTGTTGGCTTGTTGATTTGCCTCTTTGGTGCCCCCTCTCCCCGCAAATTTTTAGTAAATCTTTTATGCTTTAGTATGAAATAGTGGGCCTTAGATTTTTTTTTTTTTTTTTTGGTATATTTGCACCCCCAAATTTTTTGTCTTATATGTATAGTAGCCCACCAATTATTTTATCATATATATAGTAGACCCTCTAATGGAGCCCCGTTATGCCCTTAGGTCGTCACATGTCTCTATTGACATCCCTTAACTATGGTTAAAATTCACCCACTCTTAGGTTCACCTACTTATCCTTGATTTTTAGAATTTTTTTTAACCCTTAGGAGTTCGTGAATTTTAATTAGGGCTTTAAAAAAATATGATTAAAAAAAAAAAAAAAAGGATAGGTGGGTGAATCTTAACCAGAGTTAAGAGCTATCAATAGGGACACGTAGCGACTCAAGGACATTATCGAAAAAAATTCTCAAAATAATTACCCTCCAAAAAAAATTTCTCGTGGGCTACGCCTCTGAATCCCCAAGTTCCATACCCTCAAATCCATTAATTTTTTTATACGTATATTTCGGCCCCCATATGAAAAATTCTTGGCTCCACCCCTTGAAGGTAGGCGCATGGTTTGTGTGAATTGTACTAGGATTATTTTAGGGGATTAGATCTTGTAAATGTTTATCACCAAAATGTAAATGTAGACACCCTAAAAGGGTAATACACATGCAGGGAGTGGAACAAACCCACAAAAGAGATCTTCTA
Source organism: Tetracentron sinense (assembly GCA_015143295.1). Lineage (NCBI taxonomy): Eukaryota > Viridiplantae > Streptophyta > Magnoliopsida > Trochodendrales > Trochodendraceae > Tetracentron > Tetracentron sinense. The sequence goes on along the minus strand of CM026568.1, from coordinate 35,439,306 downwards.
GGTTGCACATCAACCATCTGATGCTGTAATTATCTAAATCTTTCTATACAAGCCCTTCCTATGGTGTGGTTCTTGTGCCCTCTTTACCTATCAAAGGATTTTTATTTAAATTTTTTTTAAGAATGAATTGACTTAATTTAAATATTCACTAAAATTTTTGAATTTTATTTTTCACCTTACCGTTGGAAAGTTGTCATGAATTTTATCCGAATTCTTGATGACCTGAGTAATGGGCAATGTGTGGGATTTTCTGACCTGCAAAGTGTATTTTTTACCCGTTTGTCTCTTAAGTTGTAACCCTAAGTATGTATTGAATTTTAGGGTTTATTCGATAGGAGATAAGGGAGGGCCGAAAACTGTGTGTAAAGAAGAATAGGGTTTATGAGGGTTTTGTAAAATCTTCTTATTGATTTAGTGATTGATCATCGCTGTCCATGAATGTAGGCATCTTACTAAACCATGTCAATTATCGTGTCATCTCTTGTGGTTTGATTTTGTTTCACTTTGTTTTTAGAATTGTTTCATTGTCTTAGCATGCTTTTCGCACAACACTTATTTGTTTGGCAAATTTAAAGCTTGGCAAATTTAAAGTTCTTGAATGAACCACATAAGGGATGTGAGCATGATTTTCTCCCCTTTTACTCTTAATTTTTTGCTTTACTTTGGTGTGAAGAAGACCAATTTATTGGAGTTGATAATAATGGTGGGTGTGGCTATGTGTGTATTGGTGGTTGAATTGGTTGTCATATGTGTTTCCCACCTTGGAGACATAGCGGCCCCTCCCCCTTGAAAGCTAGTTATTGACATATCACTCAAGATCCCATGAATTCAAAGCTTGAACCAAGAACACCCTACTTTTTACGATTTTGAATAGATGTTTTTCACGAGAGATAATCTTGGATCTTTGTATGCCTTAATCATTTGATCTCATGGAATCAAATCTCAATAAACCCCACAAATTCAAATATCGCTCCATTAACACTTCAGCCAAGATTCAGATAATTTCTCCATAAAAAATCTCCATGAAAATTCCCATTCCTCTCATATCGGCTTCAAAATAGACTATAATGGCCTTTAGTTCATATTTCCAGTTCATACAAGTAGCATAGGAATCGAACAATTCATTATTATCATTATCGCTGTCTTGTCCCAATTATTTGGGTCGCAAACATAAATCACGTTCTGCCATTCCAATCCACCCAAAGGCAAATCAACCGCGAATTACACCTACATATGGAGTTTAGTCGTATTACAAGCATAAACAGATATCAGGGTATTAAAATGTGCAAACAGGGAAAAAAAAACCTGAAGTTAATGTGTGAGTAATTATGTTGTAGGTTCTTCAAACACTCTCACGCCCTTAAAACAAAAGGGAAAAAGAAAAAGAGTAGGTTGAAGGACATTGTCATGTGTAATAAAATGAAAGAGAAAAGCAAATATACCCTAAGGAACTGTTATATACTTTTTGATAGTTTGAGTAAAAAGCAATTTTTTTGGCAACTTGCATGCAAAAATATCTTTATCTGATTTTGTATCTACAAAGAATTATTAAATGCTTTTTCTTTCTTATGTAAGATTTGAGAAAAATAGAGTCACTGTTGGGATGGAAAAAAATAGGGAAGGAATAGCTACACCACCACATTAAGAGATTTTATCACAGCCAAATGTGGCGCTTGATTATTGGTAGAGAATTTATTTATATATTTTCATTTTCCCGTTTCTTTTTTTCTCATTCAATAGTCAAGAGTTCATTCTTTTTTTCATTTTCCCGATCTTGAGTTCAATTGCAATTGACTGTGATTAAATCTCCCTAGACATTAAACATTAAATAGAGGAACCAGAGCCACCAATCAGTGAGCTTCAATAAAGCAAGAATCTCAAACCAGAGAGGGTGGTCCTTGATAAGATCCACGTCACCATTATCTTCATGTCACATCTCTCCTTCCATCCCTTTCTTTTGCTTCTAATTTCACAAACCAACCTTTATTTCAAATTAGATGTATTATACAGTAAGTAGTGCCTTTGTATATTAAGACGCGCATAGCCGTCCCATCTATTGATTATCCTTGTCGGTTAGAAAGTCCATGGAATGAAGAGGAGTGCTAGCTGTTAGGATTCAAGAATAATAATGTTAAAACAAAACAAGATTATTCAAATACTGAATCTAGACCATGCAATTAACTTTTCTAGATTTCATAATCAAAAGGGGACACAGATTAAAAGAGATGATCTCATACCTTTCGCTGGAATTTCCCTATTCCCTTCACGGTGTGATGCTGTGTTTCTCGGCGCTTGAGAGGAATGAGAGAGTCTTCTCTTTTCTCCTTAGGTCTGATTCAATGGGGCTTCCAATTGACGTAAGAGAAAAGAGGGACCCCCTCTTTGCTTTATATACCCTTGGAACCCTACCCATCATAAGATCCAAAGGTTAAGAGGGATCACACCAAAGATCCAACGGTCGCCAACCCTGACCATGTTGTTAGCTTTAATAACACTTAAAGAGTCCCTGTTTGATCACATCTCTTTAGTGGGACCCATTATCCTTAACATTCTCTATTGACAGCAATCCAATCCGAGTTTTGAAAACTAAGGATTGCGCTAGACCACATGGGTTTTTTTATTTAATAAGAAAAACCCTAACAATCTCCCACTTGGTCCAAGTAATCCTTAAATAAAATAAAATGACTCTTCGGATTGAACAACCTTAAAAACATGAGTGGCCACTCTTTTAATTTTGAAAAACATTGCTGTCGAGAATTAAGTGTTCTTTAACTGTCACTTTGATTCAAAAGCACCACTAACGGTGATCATGGAAGCATTTAGCATCTACTAGTGTTCATTTACTATGATACAAGCCACTCCATGGTCAAACAGCTAGTAATACTAATGTTTCAGAGCGGTTCTTTATGGTGGCAAGGTATGGTGTGATATGGACTATACACAACCTTATGTGATCAAAAAATGTATACGTCCAAAAATTGTCCACGCTACATGCATTTAAGCATATGCATATCATTCCGATACTTTACGGCAACCGCCATGTGAACTCCATCACCTTGTATCCAGAATGAAGGCCTCAAACATGGTGCCCAACCATGTTCAGCCCAAGCAACTTGAGAGCTTTGTGCAAGGCTCTCGGGCAAACCTGACATCAATGACATCCGTCATGTGAAATCCATCACTTGATGTCTTTACCTTTTGCATGTGCAGTTCAATTACATGACTATAATCAAATGATGCATCAATTATTTAATTTGCATAACCATAACATATCAATATCTGAGAGTGTAAAACAATGACATGTATATCATATAAATGTCTGAAATATAAAACAATGAACAATACTCCCACTAAATAAAAGAATCAAACGATTCTAAAAGGTTCCATAATAGTGACAAGTTCTTTAAAAAATTTCTGGTGGAGAGTTCTTTACTTAATGGGTTCACAATCCAAACATGCAACAACACAAAATCTGATGAGGATTTCATAACTATCTTGAAATCAAGCAAAATCAGAGTCTGAATAATTTAAATTTCTAGTTCAATATATCTCTTGTAAACTAAACTGAAATCCTATGAGATAACTCCAAACGTCTAGAAATATGATCTCTGGTAATCTTGATATCCAAAATATAACTTAAAAACCTGCTCCCACTGACCTTAACATATGTCTGATGTTAACAAACATACAACAAGAATGATATAAAATATAAGTCTAAGATCAGCTAATAAAGATCATCCACTAATATATTACTACCAACTGTCTGAAAAATATGTCTGATGGAGAGTGTACTCCCCTCAATGATAAAATTAAACTGTATCCAATCCAATAATATCTCGCCTAAACAACGGCACAATGAAAATAACATCTAATATTAAAAACCAGAAACAAAGTCTAATACTAATCAGCAAGTTCTAACAGACTCTAATACTGTTGGTGTAGGGTTCTTCAAAAATCAGCAGCTTATCAGCCTTAGCGCTTCGCCGATGAATGAACTCCTTTGTTCTTCCTGCACCAATCCTTATATTTGAAACAGTTTCTTTTCATGTGACCTTTCCCTTTGCAGAAGAAACACTCAATCTCCTCTAGTTCCTCAGTATTATCATTTCCCTGAAATTGATGTCCCGAACTTTGTCCTAAATTATGACCTGAACTCTGTCCTGAATTTTGTCCTTGCCAGAAATTCTGTGAATTAGATTTCTTGAACCCTTTATTCTTAAAATTCTTCTTACTACCAGAATTCATAGCCAAGTTCGCATACTCAGCTTTCCCACGCTTCATGCGCTCTTCCTCACTAACACACACAGCTATCAGTTCATGTAGATCCCACTTCCTATCCTGTGCACTGTAATTAACCTTAAAAGCATCAAATGATTCAGGAAGTGAGGCTACAGCCAAATGCACCATGAGGTCATCCTCAATTGTCAAGCCAAGCTCTCTAAGAGAGATAATTAACTTGGATATCTTCAAGATGTGCTCCCGAACATTTCCAGCACCATCATACTTCAATGAAATCAGCTGAGTCAAACAACTATACTGACGAGACCTAACAGATCCCATAAATTGTTTCTTGATAGTCTCAAGAAGAACCTTAGCTGTATCAGCAGCAGGAATACCACCTCTGATGGCTTCTTGAACAGAAGCCCTAATGATCATCATGGCCATCCTATTAGCCTTCTTCCATTTCGAATACAAAAACTTATCTGAATCTGAAGACTCAGCAGTGGGAGTAACCGGCTTTTCCTCCAGTAGGACAAAGTCATAATCAAGGCAACCCAGAACTATATCTAGCTGCATCTTCCAAGAACTATAGTTTGAACCATTCAGAGGCTCAATCCCAGTCAAATGTTTCTGAACAACAGACCCATCCATATCTGAAAATGTCAATGTTTTACTATGTTATGGTATGTCTAACAAATTATTGCACAAATTATAATAATTTTCTTTATACTTGTCCTTGCATGACTTTATTTAAGCTTTATGATTCTAATCCGGTCTTGGGGTTAAGCCGGATAGCTAAAGTGGTTTACTTTAAAATTGCTTACTTCCACTTTACGGGACAGGTGGGCGCATCATCTAATCACACCTTTGGGCAAGAGATTTCGACATGCAATTCACCCCCCAAATTGGCGACAATAATCGCGCACAGAACTGATCTATCACGTATTGGATTGATTAGGACACTTCCACACCTTTGGGCAAGAGGGTTATCCTTCTCTCACCGCCACGCACAAATCATTCTGCCCCACTCAATCTACAAGAAGTCCCTAGACACCTTTGGGCAAGACTAGTTATTCAATGTAGGTGAGTGCAAACTCGCAGTCTAAATGAGATCAAAATCTCAAATTCGAAGGACCATAACCTCCTATAGGACGGTCACCTTTGGGCAAGACAATCTAACCTACTTCAGTTATGCCCATTCGAATTACTGCCTTACAGATCAAACCTAAACCCCATAGGATGATCTAACTTTAATTCCTGATATTAATTTTGGGTAAAAGCATCAAGGTTTTCCTTTATTTAATGTCAAAACTATAGGAAAATAATATTCATGCACTAAAACAGCTCTTTATAGTGCTCAGAAGTCAGAATGGACCCCAAAAACGGAATCAGAACACCCAAAAACTTCAGGAAGGGTCGGACACTCTCCCAGTACGTGTCCTGGGGACGTGTCACGCGCAGGAGACACTCCCTGCAAGTGTCACGCGCGCCTCACGCGCAGGTTGTGCGCGCCACGCGCTGGATGTGCGCTGCACGCGCGCGGGATTGCGCTTCACGCGCACGAAATTAATCACGCACGCGTTCTGCGTATCACGCGCGCGCGGTTCGACGGTCTTACGCGGTCCGGTCCAGGTTCCGCTCGGTTCGGTTCAGTCAGCGATCCGGTTCGGCATATATTCCGGTCCGACCGATCCGGTCCGGTCCATATGAACCGGTGCAGGACTCATTCGGGTCGGGTGTATACTATCCGGGTCGGTCAAACCCATACGGGTTCGGTTTATATCAACGGATCGGGTTCGGTATTGGATCGGCTTAACAGGGTCGGGTTTGAACTAATGGTCTCGGGTCAGAGGGTCGGGTTGACCCTCGTGGCTCATCTTCCTAACCCGCACAGTTTAAAATTTTATTTTAATTTTTTTTTTTTTTTTTTTTTTTTTTATTTGATTTCTGAAAATTTCTTTACTGTTAACCTTTAATCCGATTCACTCGGATCCTAGATAAGATTATTAAAAATCCCAAAATTTATTTCGAAACCAATTAAAATTAATTATCAAAAATCCGAAATCAATCTCTTTATCTTATTTATCTTTAAATTTCTATTTCTCAATTTCCTTCAATCCGAATCACAAGATTAATTAAAAATTGATTATTTAAATCCGAAAATAAAACCCCACTTAGATTTGATTATTAAGAAAAATTAATCACAAGGTCAACCCTGCGCTTTGATACCAATTGTTAGGATTCAAGAATAATAATGTTAAAACAAAACAAGATTATTCAAATACTGAATCTAGACCATGCAATTAACTTTTCTAGATTTCATAATCAAAAGGGGACACAGATTAAAAGAGATGATCTCATACCTTTCGCTGGAATTTCCCTATTCCCTTCACGGTGTGATGCTGTGTTTCTCGGCGCTTGAGAGGAATGAGAGAGTCTTCTCTTTTCTCCTTAGGTCTGATTCAATGGGGCTTCCAATTGACGTAAGAGAAAAGAGGGACCCCCTCTTTGCTTTATATACCCTTGGAACCCTACCCATCATAAGATCCAAAGGTTAAGAGGGATCACACCAAAGATCCAACGGTCGCCAACCCTGACCATGTTGTTAGCTTTAATAACACTTAAAGAGTCCCTGTTTGATCACATCTCTTTAGTGGGACCCATTATCCTTAACATTCTCTATTGACAGCAATCCAATCCGAGTTTTGAAAACTAAGGATTGCGCTAGACCCATTATCCTTTGTATATTAAGACGCGCATAGCCGTCCCATCTATTGATTATCCTTGTCGGTTAGAAAGTCCATGGAATGAAGAGGAGTGCTAGCCCCAGTGGCATTTATTCTAAATTTTACTATAGACGTAAGAGAAGCCAAACACTGGAGATCTTTGATTATTTTAATGGCTGAAAAAACAAAAATCTAAGCAAGTTTGACATTTGTATGCCCCAATTACGTCTTTGGAAGAATTGTGACTGGGACTAGCAAAATCCTAAAATGAATGGTTACGATTGATCCTCTAGCCAAATTCAGTGCAATAGAGATTCCCTTATCCAATGAGAGGTCACAATCTATGGCATTTGGCTTATGTGTATAAACTCCCTCTAAGTTATGGCCGCACTCAAGTCAAGTTGGATTGTTGTTTCGAGACATTTTGAGCCTATGGCATTTCATGCTCAAATGATTACAGTGGAACAAGTCGAGCTCTTGCTGGGCCTTATTTCATTCAGCTTGGCTCATTTAAGACTCAGTTTGGCTTGAGCTTAACTCGACTCGATTCAATATATAGTATTTTTGATAATGCTATTTATTATTCTCTTGTAGTGCTATTTATCCTAATATATAATAATAAATTTCTTTATAATAATGAGGTTTAGGCGATAATAGTAACAAAAAAAAAAAAGGAACCTCAAAGGAGAAACTCCGATTACCAAAAAAAAAAAAGGTACCTCAAGGAGAAACTCCGATTACCACAAAAAAAAAAAAGAAAAAAAGAAAAAAAAGGAGAAACTCCAACTCTACTATTTAAATTAAAGTCAAATCTTAGGTGGCGTTTGGTAACACTAATCTAAATAGGTAGATTTTATTTGAAAATTATGCTTAGTTGAACTTTAGATTGTTAAGGTGAAAGTTAATTGCATGTCTACATTTTTTTTGAAGTAGAGATTTTAGAGGTAAAAACCTTTATTTTAAAAAGTAGCTCATAGCTACTCCCTACTTAAAAAAGATGTACACATGCAATTAACCTTCAACATAACAATCTAAAGGCTAGCTAAACACAATTTTCAAATAAACTCTATTCTATTTAAATTAGTGTTACCAAACACCATCTTATTTTTGTGTATGAACGCATTAATTTTATATAATTTTTTGTTTTGTAATTTAAAAATAAGTATTTTTATTAAAATTATGTGAAATTTATCAAAATAATCCTACAAATCAAATTTGAGCCAATTTGAGCTCGACTCAACTTAATCAAATTCAAGCTCAATTAAGCACTCTGGCTTATTCAAGTTGAGCTTGAATGGAACTTAAGCTTGGCCAGGCTTGTTAAAATGGAGCTTGAATCAAACTCAAGTTGTTCAAGCTCAAGCTCAAGGCTAGCCAAAATTTTAAGCTCAGCTTGGCTCCAATACAAGTCTACTCTAAGTAAAGGCTTTTATTAAGGTATTGGTACCTTAGATTAGATCTCTTTTTCAATATCAAGATATATATATATATATATATATATATATATATATATATATATATATATATATATATATATTATTTTTTTGATATATTAGTTCATGGAGACAAAAGTGTCATTTTCATTATCACAATCTTAAGAAAAAAATTCCAACTTTATCATTTTCATTATCACAATCTCTTAAGAATGAATTCTAACTTTCACGTGTTCTCTTCCAATTTCTCAATACAATAATAAGGGACGATGGAATTAGTTTAAATATGTTGGGGAGCTCACGGAGGGACTCATGGCGTACTGTTGTTGAAGCTCTTCATATCTTTTAAGGCGGAGCTCCCTATGATAGTCAAACTCTGGCGGCAATATTGGAGCTGCTGACCTGTTAAGTGTTAACTTGTAGGGTTCGTTTTCTCAACCGGATTATGTTTGTAATCGGGTTGCTCTCTGGACCCATTGGGTCATCGTACCTACTTAGCTATTTTATTTGAGTCTCTGGGTACTCCCAAATATACTTACAAATCTACTCTTTAATCTTAACCGATTATAACTACCCACTAAAGACTAGGATTTGAGTTGACTTATTTTGTCTTTTTTAATGCCACATCAGTTCTAATCCTAACTGTTTAATAACTGAGATAAGCGGTTAGGATTTGGGAGTACATCTTGGGAGTATCCCTAGACTAAATCATTTTATTAACCAGCTTAAACATAATAAGGGTTGGAATTGAGGGATTCAATATTGGGCTTGGTTTTGGATTGTCTTCTGGATAGACCCGTAAACCGAGCAGATTCGGAGCGGATATTAGTATATCTGAATTCGTATCCAACTATATATCCGATATCCGAATCCGAATTAATATCCGGCAGATAGTGAAATATGATATCATATCAGTATTTAACTCCGATTAAAATATCCGGATTCAGATAGTATCCAAATTATTTGATTAATTTTTAAAATATTTTTAAAATATAAATTGATATTTAAAAATGTAAAAATATATAAATTTTTACTAAAAAAATATATTTTAAAGGTTAAATTAAATTTATAAATTTAAAATATATTATTTACATATATTATATAATCGGACAGATATTTATTGGATCGGATATAACAATATCTGAATCCATATCCGATTATAAACGGATAGTATTTTACTATCTGAATCTGCTTCGCCGGATACCTATCCAGATAATTATCCGACCAAACGAATTTGGATACGGATAATATCTGCATCCGTTTACAGGCCTACTTCTCGTCCATTTTCAGAGAAATGGAACCACTTACTGTTTTTCTTTTGGTTTAACTCACTACTGGTTGGGCTTCCCATCTTTAGTGATAAAACCATCAGCAAATTGATTGATGCCATCCCTCCATGTATGGGTTGTTTTATTCATTTAAAGCCTTTTCAACTACTTATTGTGTTTGTGTAATGTAAAATGACCTCGGTACCACTTTTAAAAAGCTCTCTAACAAATCTCTATGTAGGGTGAGTTATGTCATTTAACCCAATATATTGTGGGTGTACTGTGTGCATGCGGTTGCACAGTTGTAGTGAGGCATAAAAGTATAAAGTTCCCCAGAATTCCCACATAAGCTTCACAAAATAAGCCTCTAATATAAGGATTGAAGGAAAGATGTTAGGTAGAGTGTTATTCAATATGGAAACACCACAACCATTTATGCATATTCTGCTTCTAACTGCATACATGCTCCCTGTCTTTTAGAGCATTCCTAGCAGCCTCACCAAAATAACTTTTTGGTTATTTTGGTGACCCAAAAGACTAAAAAGGTGTTAAAATGACTCCCAGCAGCCTCAACAGAATGAAGAAATCCCTTTGGTGAGTCTACAGTACTCACCAAGTTTGGTGAGTATACCAAAGTTAAATCTTCTCACCCTTGGGAAGTACTCATCATTGCATATATGATTATTTTATTCATTCACGAACCATAAATACAATGATTATAAACATTTTTCCATGAATTAATCATATATGCAATGATTTTTTTGAATTCATTTTTTTTAAAACACAAAAAACCCGAAAATGAGGGTTGTTCTTCGGTTAATGACGTTTTTTCACGGAAAGAACATGGAAAGAACGCTTTTGGAACAAAGATCTCTCGCTGGAAATGGGGTGGGAACGAAGTTCTCTCGTTGGAAATAGGGTGGGAACGAAGAACTCGTCGGAAATGAGGTATATAGGGACACCCAAAGTCTTTTTTTCAAATGATTTGGATAAAATGAGAAAAGTTCGCGTGTGCGAATAGATGCACATGTGTGTGGGGGCATTTAGAGAAGAGTTTTTAAAACCTGGTTATTTGGGGAAGAACCCCATACTAAAGGGGCAATCTGGGAAAAACCCCTATACAAAACCCGAACCCTTCATGATTGAATCAATACCCTCCACTATGAGAGTACACCGAGATACAGCTATGAGAACACTCTTCTTCACCAAAGAGTTTCACTAGGGCTTTTCATGGAAGACATCCTCGTTTTCTATGGAAGCTCTACCACACCTCACATATCCGTGAATTTCTCTCTTCCTCTTAAGGTTCTAACTTTCTAGGTTATCTCTATAAGTTTCCACCTTAGGCTTATTTATAGGCAATGAATGAGTCTTAACTCAATTTGAATTTCCCAAATTCTAATATCCACGAAAAGACAACTTCCTATTCTTAGTAGAAGTCTCTAAAAACAACTCAAATTTCAACCCGTCTAAAACTCGTCGACCAGCGATTGATCACCCACTATGGGCGATCGATCACCCATGTTGGGGTTTGTCATATTCGAGCCAAAAATCCTCACATCTCTCTCTCTCTCTCTCCAACAATAAAGGATACCACAATTGAGAAGGTGGGTTACCCAAGGGCCGGTGTGTTTGGTTGCATGTATATTAGGAGTAGAAGCAATTTTGGGTCATGCTAGTTACATTTCTTTTAATTTTACTTCTTCATTGAAAAATGTGTTATTATCTTTCGTTAAGAGAAAGACATGTGTTTTGAATAATGTTTTTAAAATTTCTTCTTATTTTTTTCTTCAATAAGATTACACATATTCCGAGTATGTGCAAATACTATTTCTTATTCTTCTTTTTAAAATTGATACGTGGTAGTGAAACTACATTTTCTTTTAACTTACACTTTTTCGTTGAAAAGACATGTGTTATTGTCTTTTGCTAAGAGAAAGACACGTGTTTTGAATTGACATTCTCCATTAAAAAAGTGTGAGCATTATCCATTTAAAAAAAAAAAATTCTTCTTATTCTTTTTGTTCAATAAGATTACACATATCCCTAATATGTGCAAATTCTTTTTCTTATTTTTCTTCTTAAAATTGACATTTATTTCTCTTTCCCAATGTGTTGTTATTAGATTGGTGTGATCAGCTTGGAAGAGGACCGTGTGGTCCCCTAATCAGAACTCTTGCATTTATGCAACAAATTTGACGTTTTCACTTGATTGTAACATATCAAGCCATTTATAAACTCTTAATGGCAAAATAGGGATGTCAATTGATCGGATTCAGTCAGGTACCATTATCTCTGGGCCCAGCCTGATAGTGATCCAGGCATAGGAATTGGATGAACCTGATCCGGTTATTATCATTTTAGGAACTCATGCCGGTAGCCAGGGCCCAAGGGTTCATATGGAGTGGGCTCAAACTAAGCTGAGGTAAGCCCAATCTTGGTCCGGGGCTTATAGTTTAGGCTATCATCACTCAAAACAAACTGTCATGGAGACGGAAAGTGGTGTTGAAGTAACCCCACGTGTCATCTTTGCATGGGAGTTTGTTTCTTGAGCAATTAAGGCTAGCATTCCCCTTTAGTAGAATTATATCCAAGCCCAATTCCCGAACAATTCATACATTAGTCAACACTCGGAGGTCCCAGCTCGGACTAGGGCTGTCAATGAGCCAAGCCAGCTTGACTCGGCTTGAAATGAGCCGAGCTTGAGCAGGATTAAGAAACTCATCGAGCTGAGCTGAGCCAAGTGAGTGAGCTCGTTTAGATAACGAGCCGAGCTCAAGTAAGAGATAGCTCAGCTTGGTTCGACTAATTCTATGAATACCTATGTACAATTATACCCCTGCCAATATTGAGTTTTACATAAAAAAGTATAAAAAAATGAAATAAAATTTTTTAATTAAGAACATGAAATGTTCATCATGTTAGTGAAAGCTCTATTTTATCTTCTCCTTTTATTTGTACCCAATCATTTAATCCTTTAATTGTTAGAATATTGTCCCCAGTATACAAATTTTTTTTGTGTGTAAATTAGAGTTTAACAAGCCGGCTCGAGCTCGATAATTTGTGGGCGAGCTAAGCCCGAGCTGACCTTGTCGAGTTCGAGTCGAGCCTGATCAACATCAAAAATCCAACGAGCTGAGCCCTGAGCAATGCCCAGCTCGGCTTGTTGACACCCCTAGCTCCGACCACAGGCAGTTGAAGCCAGTCTGGCTCGGCCGGCCTATGTGCAGCTCTATACCAAGGAACCCAAAGAGACCCAAGTAATGGGAGACCCAGTAGCCATTGACACCCTTGAAACAAAGTTTAGCAACAGCAATTTTTGTCGAATCAACACAGAATAGCAAATTAACCATATTTTCATCTGAATAACTAACTATGTATCAAAACAATAGGCTACTCTTTTATTTCATGATTTACAAATAAAGAAGGAAAAACATAGACTCATGACCACAAATATATGGAAACATTACTAAGACACCTAAGCTTGAGAGAAGTGAAGAAGCCATGAGTGTTTCACAAGGACCTCACACTGAATTCATCTCTTGTTCTCAAACTAAGCAGATACAGAACTTTCCATTGGATCCCATTGCACAGGTAGCGCTTAGGTACTTCTCTCCTAGTGTTTTCTTGCACGCGGCAATGCATCGAGCCACGGTGCAAGGGTTTAGCTCAATCCCAAATGCACACTCGACAGGGGTCAGGCCCAGGAGCAAGAGTGCTACAACACTCACAATAAACACTAGTCGGGCTTCCATTGAAAACCAAAAGGTTCTTCAAATTGAAACTAGTGTTTTGAAGAGGAGCTTCAGAAGCCGATGTTGAAGAAATCCTCTCCAAACTCTGCATATATGTAGAGAATTCTAGTGTCCCAAATGCGTTCCCCATTAACAGGAGAACGTCTTTTGTTTTCCATATAAACTAGCTTAGTGCTATCTCTCACAATATCTTAATGTTTTAAGCTCATCCCACTCCCACCCACCATGCCATCAACCACTTTGTAGGTCTGAACCAATGCCTAATAGGCAGATTGGGTGCTAGTTGGGCTCTTGATCATCCCATGTGTAAGCGTTCGATTTTAGGATTGACGACTAACGAATCATATGGATCAGAGCCATTTTACCATGTTCCTCAGCTACTTTAATGGACCGCCAATTTGACGCGTGACAAATCAGATCATGTCCTGTAATGTCTCAGCATGTGTGTGTGTATACTGTATAGTATAGGTCGTTCCATGCAAAAAAGAAAAAAAAAGAGGTAGTGTATGTATGGGGCCTATGGGCCAATCCTAGTGGTCGTACGCAAATTAGGCTGGGCTGAAACAGCCGCCTTCTATAGCAGGCCTCCAATCAGGCCCATCACTTCATGGACCCCAGAACGAACGACTTGAATTTCCATTTCTGTACTACTGGGGTTTTCAGATCTTTGGTATTTCTCCCTTACCATACAGGTACAAGCTTTCCTTTACCGACTAACCCAAGACCGCATACCAAAATCCTGATTTTATGGTTTTGGTAAAGGACTTTGCTACTGAGACCCCATTAGGGCGAGACCGGCACAAGATTTCAGTTGGGGCCATTTCACATGATAAGCCCCACCTGAAATTCCGTGCTCTTCTCTGTGGTCTCGGCTCTAAGGGGTTCTCAGAAGCTTAATCCTTTGGTAAAATAAAATTTCCTTCCTTAAAAAAAAAATGGGAAATGTTATTGAGACCGTGTTAGGCCGTGACCACCAAGACCTCACGGCCCAAGCATGGGATTTCAGGTGGGGCCCATCATGTGAAAATGGACCCCACCTGAAATTTCATGCGATCGGGCATGAGGTCTCGGCCCTTAAACGGTCAGTAGCGCATAAACGGTCTCAGTAGCGCAGTCCTTTAAAAAAAATTGAGGAATGCCACCCTCAACCTCCACTAATCGCACGTCCCTTTTTCAATGTGGGAGCTTTAATATTACCTTTTTTGTTTTTTTTTAAGGGACAAGTGGTTAGTGAAAGCCGAGAGTGAGAGTAAGAAAGGTTTGAGAGCAAAGGTTAGTACTCTTAAAGCCTTTTGGGTAATGCTTCAGATAGAGACCACCCCGAGACCGTACATAGGATATATACATTAAAAAAAAATAAAGAAAACAGATAAGGGCCAAACCACCGAAACCATGCTCTAAGAGCATTCTTAGCAGCCTCACCAAATTTCACTCACCAAAATAGCCAAAACCGACAAGAAGTGATTTTGGTGAGCTACTTTTTTAAGACACTCCCAACAACCTCACAATTTTAACCAAAAAAGAGAGGAGAGAGAAGCAATATTTTATTATTTGTGTGGGAAAATAAAAAAGGAAAAGAGAGAAAAATATTATTTTATTGTTTGTGTGGGACCACAAAAAAGAAAGGAAGAGAGAGAAACCTTATTTTATTATTTGTGTGGGTCCAAGGATGAGAAGATTTAACTTTGGTGAGTACTGTAGACTCACCAAACCGATTTCTTCATTCTGTTGAGGCTGCTGGGACTCATTTTAACATCTTTTTAGTCTTTTGGCCCATCAAAATAACCAAAAAGTTATTTTGAGCGGGATTTGAAGTGGGACTCACCATGTGAAATGCCCCACCTGAAATCCTATGCTTTAAGAGCATGGTCTCAATGGACCTAATGGGTTCTCTCAGTCTCAGTAGAAAAGACGTAAAAAAAATAACACAAAAATAGAACACCGAGTTCCAAATAAACATGCGTTACAGGCGGAGTCTCGGGGTGGTACTTTGTTTTTTTTTTTGGCGGAAAGAAAGAGGGTTAAGGCAGACCCCAAACCTGCAATAAACAAAAAAATCCTTTTACAATAGAGGAGAGTCGAGAGGGAAAAACAAAAACAAAAACAATGAAAGTCATCTCTCCTAGGGAGGTACAAAGTTCAGATAAAAGGTCCCCTATATAGTCTCATAAGCATTACCCTATTTTTTTGTTTACCAAACCCTAAAATCCCAAGTTTTAGGGCAGAAGTTTTTTCCTATCATATATTCACACAGATTTTGTTTATCTGAGGCCGTGCTTGAGAGCACAAGATTCATGTTTTTTTTTAATGCAGAACAGTTTCTTCTTTTGGGGGAAAAAAATATCCCGTATTATCAAGCACAATCTCGGACGCTGTCAAAACATTGGTCTCATAAGCAAAATCTTATTTACATCAGATTCCTTCATTAGTTAATTTACTGGCAGACTAATATAAAGAGTACTATAGAGACTTTATATATACAAAAAAAAAACACAACATACAGAGAGAGAGGAGGTTCTTTGAAGGAAAGCACATCACAATTCACACAGGTGTGTCTAAGCGAGGAAGTCAGTCAGTCTTAAGCTCAGGGCGATAGGATGGAAGTTGGATAAAGGAGTTCCTTGGGTCCGATAAGGTAGAGGATAATCTTGCTGGGCGTGTGTTTCTGAGAAGGGCCAAGTTCAGTGAGATATAGCAAGCGAGATGTCCATTCGATGAGCTCAGGGCATAACACCTTCCACAGATACATTACCCTGAACCACGATGGCTCTGTCAAGTATCTCTTTCCTCTGCATGCACTTTCCACAATTGCCCTCGCGCACTCCTCCGCCTTTTCTATTGGAATCACGCTCACTATTGCCTATTCCCAACCAAATTCAAAGCAATTAATTAGCAAAAACAGGGGATTAAGGGGAGATTAATTTAATTTAAGAGGAAGCTTAATTATATTGCATCTCTCAATTGTTGATCGATTCTCATTACTCCATCCTTAGATAAGAATTTGCCTCAAGAGTTATTTCCGATTCTATAAACCCTGGAGTCACTATCGTTATTCTGATGTCTGTCCCAAATTCAACTCTCAACGTCTCGAATAAGCTTATCAATGCCGCTTTGCTTGCCTGCAGAAGCCACCCGATCATAAAATATTTAATTTCAAACCCCCGGCCAAAGATAGAACAAGATTGATTGAGTGAAGAATGCACAGCTATATATATATGATTCTCTATACATTATAGATGCTTCCTCTTGGTGCCGGCAACCATCCAGCAGCCGAAGCCACTGCGACGATCTTGCCTTGGCTCTTTCTCAGGAGTGGAACTGCGAAAGCTGTGCTATAAACTGACTCCCAGAAGTTTATATCCTGAGTGGAGACAATAAACACTCATCACAATTCATTATTTATCCAAATTAAAGAAGAAAAAGATGTAATTCTAGGGTGATGTGTTAAGAGAGTCAATAAGATGTATAGTGTGAGACTGGGAGCTGTAAGATTTTGTGTGAGCTGTGAGATATTATGTGAACTGTGAGATATTAGTTTCCTATTATATTTAGATTACCTAGAATAGAATAGCACAATACTTGTATAAAGATGTATTTTCTGATTCAATAAAATTATTCAAGGCAAATCATCATTTTCTCTTTTTGTCATGGTATCAGAGCAGGGAACGTTCCCCTAGCTCTCTGCCTCTTTTATTATTCCTTTGCCTTTCTTTTGCTCATCATCATGTCAACTGAGCATTCTTCGATTGGAGACAAGTACGATGTCACCAATCCTTACTCACTCCATCACTCTGACCATCCCGGAATGGTTCTTGTTTCCAAGCCCCTCAATGGGGATAATTACTCGACCTGGTGTAGAGCCATGGTCATCTCTTTGAGTGCAAAATCCAAGTTGGGTTTCGTAGATGGAACCACCACAATGCCCCCTGTCACCACCAAACCAGATGAGTATGCTTCATGGAAAAAATGCAACGATATGGTTCTTTCTTGGATCCTCAACTCACTTACTCCGGATATAGCGGACAGCGTTATTTTTTCAACTACTGCCCAGGAGGTATGGGAAGACCTTGCGAGCCGTTTCTCTCAAAGCAATGCTCCTCGCATTTTCCAGCTTGAGAGGGACATTGCTTGTCTTGCTCAAGATCAGATGACTGTTGCGGCTTACTACACGAGGCTTAAAAATTATGGGATGAACTGGGATCCTACAATGAAGCAGCTTGCACTTGTGGGGCAGGCGGTAAGAGACGTCGATTGATGCAGTTTCTCATGGGACTCAATGAATCCTACAGTGCAATCCGAGGGCAAATCCTCTTAATGAACCCACTGCCTGATGTTGCACAGGCTTACTCTTCCATTATACAGGAAGAAAAACAGCGGAGTCTAGGCGCTGCACGTGAGATAGTGGAGACTTCAGCCATGGCAATTTGACGGGATGAACCAGTAGCCTTGGCTGTTCGACATGGACAAGGTCTTTCTTCTCGCTCTAACTCTAATCGGAAACCTTTACATTGCTCTTATTGTGATCGAGATCACCATGTGCGAGAGACATGCTGGAAATTAAATGGATATCCACCAGGACATCCAAAACATGCTTCAAACAAATCAAAACAAGAAGGCACTTATTCTAAGCACAACAATGGCCATCAGTCTTCGATCAATAATGTGAAGGATGGTCCAGCAGTGCAAGAAATGCAGTCAGTGACGAATGGGCTCTCTGACTTGCAAATCCAGCAGATATTGTCCATCATGAATGGTAAAGGGATATCACAATTCACTAATCCTAAAGCTAATGCTGCTAGTGCTTCCTCAGGTTTGTCTCGCTTCCCTCAGTTAATCATCGATAGTGGTGCAACAGACCATATTACTTCTTCTCCAAATTTACTTGTCAACAGTAGTGAGAACACTATTTTGCCACCAGTTATTATGCCGAGTGGAGACCAGGCTCCGATTACATCAATTGGGACTCTTCCTTTGAATTCTGTTATTTTTTTACAAAATGTGCTTGGTGTGCCATCTTGTAAGGTGGATTTAATGTCTGTGAGCCGAATCACGAGAGATCTCAATTGTTCAGTAACCTTCTTCCCTCGATGGTGTGTTTTGCAGGACTTGATGACGAGGACGACGATTGGTTTGGGTAAACAACAAGACGGTCTTTATTACTTGGTTGCGCTGATGGGAGAAAGTACTAAAACCCGCTCTGCAGCAGCCATTGCTGGTCGTTCCTCCTGTTCTCAAGTCACCTCCTCCACCGATTTGTGGCATCGCCGATTGGGCATTTATCTTCATCTAGACTAGATTTTATGGCCAAGAATTTGTTGAATTTTCCATTCAAGTCCAATGATGCCTGTGATGATTGTGCACTTGCAAAACAGAGTCGGCTTCCTTTTTTTGCTAGTTCTATTTCGTCTGTTAGACCTTTTGAATTAATTCATTGCGACATTTGGGGCCCTTACAAAATTCCCTCTCTTTCTGGTGCTAAATATTTTTTAACTATTGTGGATGACTATTCTAGATTCACATGGGTTTTTTTTATGCATCACAAAAGTGACACCCAACATTTACTTGCCAATTTTTTCTCTTTTGCCCAAACACAGTTCAATGCCTCTATAGCTAATATTCGGGTTGACAATGGAAGGGAATTCTCTTCCATGCGAGATTTTTTTACACAGAAGGGCACCAATTATCAACATTCTTGCGTCTATACCCCTCAACAAAATGGGGTTGTCGAACGCAAACATAGACATATTCTTGAGTCCGCCCGAGCCCTTCGTTTTCAAGCCCATCTACCTTTGCGTTTTTGGGCTGAATGTGTCTTCACTGCCGTGCATATCATTAATCGCTTGCCCACACCACTTCTTTCTCGACAAACTCCTTTTGAACGGCTCTATGGCAAGATTCCTTCTTATTCTCATCTTAAAGTTTTCGGGTGTCTTGCCTATGCTACTAATGTGCATGTTTCTCACAAATTCGCACCACGTGCCAAACGCTGTGTTTTTCTTGGTTATCCAGTTGGTCAAAAAGCTTACAAACTTTATGACCTCGCCACTCATCAAGTGTTCACTAGCCGTGATGTCGTTTTCCATGAAAATATTTTTCCCTATGAGTCCAATCCATCCGACCCACCTCCCTCCCAAAATTCAGCACCTGTCCTTCCCGTTGTTGTGTCTGATCCTTCCCCTTCAGAGCCTCTTTCCATTGTCCAACAACCACCATCTCTAGAACCGGTCACGCCTGTTTTACCTTTGGATCCACCTCCTATTCCACCTCTTTCTTCTCCAACACCAGTCTTACGTCGTTCCCAACGGCCTCATGCTCCTCCCACGGCTTTGCGCGATTATATTTGCAACCAAGTGATGACTCCCGACCCCTTGCCGCCTTCTTCATCTGGTCCACAAAAAGGTACCCGGTATCCTCTTTGCAATTTTCTTTCTTATTATCGTTACTCACCACAACATCGCACCTTTATTGCCATTGTTAGTCAGGATATTGAGCCTACCTCCTATGCTGCTGCATCTTCTCATTCCCACTGGCAAGCAGCGATGCAATCTGAATTGGCTGCTTTGGAGGCCAATAATACTTGGTCTCTCACTTCTCTTCCTCCCGGCAAGCAGGCTATTGGTTGTCGTTGGGTTTACAAAATAAAGCGTCACTTGGACGGTACTATTGAGCGTTACAAAGCTCGTTTGGTTGCCAAAGGCTACACCCAACTGGAAGGTATCGATTATCATGACACCTTTTCCCCTACTGCCAAAATGATTACTGTTCGTTGTTTATTAGCCTTGGCCGCTGCCCAGAATTGGTCTCTTCACCAACTTGACGTCCATAATGCTTTTCTTCATGGTGATCTCCATGAAGAAATCTATATGCCTGGTCTTCAGCGACATGGGGAGCACCTAGTGTGTCGCCTCAACAAGTCGTTGTATGGCTTAAAGCAAGCCTCTCGTCAATGGTTTGCCAAATTCTCTACAGCTATCCAAGCAGCTGGCTTTGTTCAATCCAAAGCAGACTACTCGTTGTTCACGTGTCGGAAAGACAAATCATTTACGGCTTTGTTGATATATGTCGATGACATCCTTATTACGGGTAATGATCTCACTGCTATATCTGCTCTTAAACAATTTCTACATAATCATTTTCGGATTAAAAATTTGGGTGATTTGAAGTATTTTCTGGGCATTGAAGTCTCTCGATCAAAGAAAGGTATCTCTATCTCACAACGGAAATATACTCTGGAAATTCTAAAAGATGGTGGTTTTTTGGGTGCTAAACCCGTGACCTTTCCCATGGAGCAAAACATGAAACTTTCAGATGAAGGAGAATTGCTTAGAGATCCATCTCAATATAGGCGGGTCGTTGGACGCCTAATTTATTTGACCATTACCCAGCCGGATATCACTTATTCGGTACATGTGTTGAGCAGATTCATGCATGCACCGCGCAAACCACACATGGAAGCTGCCTTGCGTGTGTTGCGGTATTTGAAAAATAATCCAGGACAGGGTTTATTTTTTTCTTCTCAAAATGATTTATCTTTGCGAGCCTTTTGTGATTCTGATTGGGCAGGGTGCCCAACATCTCGCAAATCCACCACAGGTTATTGTGTCTTTTTGGGATCTTCTCTTATTTCCTGGCAAACAAAGAGACAGAAAACAATATCTCTCTCCTCAGCAGAAGCCGAATATAGAGCCATGACAGGTGCATGTTGTGAGTTATCTTGGCTACGTTCATTATTGAAGGATTTGCGAATATTACATCCGAAGCCGGCATTGCTGTATTGCGACAATAAAGCAGCTCTCCACATAGCAGCCAATCCCGTTTTTCATGAAAGAACCAGACATATAGAAATGGACTGTCATTTTATCCGTGACAAGATACAAGATGGTTCGATTGTGACCAAGTATGTTACTTCGGCAAATCAACTTGCGGATGTATTCACCAACCCATGAGGAAAGGAACCTTTCTCAACCATGATACGCAAGTTGGGAGTTCTTGACATTCACTCTCCAGCTTGAGGGGGAGTGTTAAGAGAGTCAATAAGATGTATAGTGTGAGACTGTGAGCTGTAAGATTTTGTGTGAGCTGTGAGATATTATGTGAACTGTGAGATATTAGTTTCCTATTATATTTAGATTACCTAGAATTGAATAGCACAATACTTGTATAAAGATGTATCTTCTGATTCAATAAAATTATTCAAGGCAAATCATCCTTTTCTCTTTTTGTCACGATGAATTACCATCACAGGTACGAGTTTGGTGATATCGGTGGCATCTTCAAACTTGCAGACTGAGGCCACCCCAGCGTTATTCAGCAGATGATCCACTGTAAACAAAATAAAAACATCCCATCGAGCAATATATTATTGAGATTATAAGCCCCAAAATTCATCAAGATATAAGAGACATGAAATGAAAGAGAAGAGAAGCTTCATAATCTCACTCACGTACATCGACCGAAGTGGTTCACTGTTTCATCAACAAATCGCCTACAATCGTCAACCTTGGAAACATCTGCACGAACTACCACAACCTCGGGGGATCCGAACCCACAAGCCCTTTCCGCAACTTCTCGAAGACGGGTTTCTCTTCTCGCAACAAGGACTAAACAAGCTCCTCTCCTCGCATACTCATAAGCCAGATGCTGTAAAATTAATACGAATGAAATGAAGGTTACAACCCCAAGAAAATAAAAAAAAAACAATCACTGCAAATTTATACGGAATTCATGAGGAACCTCTCCTATGCCGGACGAAGCGCCGGTGATCAGAACGACCTTTCCGGCCACGTTTTCGCTGAAGATGGAGCTTAGGATAGACATAAAACCCTTGAAAAACAGATATGGTGGTAAGAAGAGAGAGAGAGTATGAAGAGCGATATAGGGGGAGCTACTATGTTCATGAACTTGTTAATCAAATCCATAGCTAATGGCTTTGCTTCAGTACACGCACGCAGAGGCCAAAGAGTGATGGAGATGAGACGAGTATATAAGCCCAACTGTTCTGTTTATATTGTATCCCCAACAGAACAAGGTGGTGGACAATCTTCGCATGAAGATGAAAGGACATGTAGTCCTGGAGCGTCGGATACGTTACCAATTGAGGAAATATTATTCCTATATGATTGAGAATTCTGATAGGTCGGCTGAAAGGATTGCGAGGGAAAGTAGGTGAAAGGGGGAGAGAGGCGTGCTTTCCCTACTCTCGGTCAAACTCTATTCTCAGCCTCCACCAATCACTTATCCATTTTCAAATCAGTTATGGTGGTCAAAGCACTCTCTCTCATCAAGAATGGACAAGTGGTTGGTGGAGACTGAGAGTAGAATTTGACTGAAATTAGGGCTAGCATTTCTCAAGGGGGAGAAAATCCTATTTTCACCATGTTCGGTTTGGCATCACTTTTTTCTAGAGTGCATCACTTTTTCTCTCTCATACTTTCACTCTCTCACTTTCACCCAAACCATATTCCAACCAAATGAAGAAATTTAAAAGAAAGTGAAGTAAAAACTCTATTATTCTATTTCTACCATCTTGTATGATTATATTCCTAAAAAACAGAAAAGGGTAATTTTGAAAAAATTATATTTTCCCCTAATACTTTTCTCTCAAACCAAACATATGAGAAATTATATAATTATTTTACTTTCTTTTCTTTTCTTTTACTTTACTTTACTATCCTTTCTTTTCTCCCACCCATTTACCCCTCAACCAAACACACCCTTAGGGAACATTGTGCTCCCTTGCAATCACCTACGTTTCCTAAAACGACAAGGTCCCTTTTCTGAAAGAGTAGCTGGTTGCAAGGGCTAATAATTTAGGGGTGAGCCCGAGCAGGAGCCCGAGCCCTAACCGAGTCAAGTGGTGGGGGCGTACAAAATCGATCATGCTCACGTTATTTAGGATAAAGCTTCTGAGACCCCCTTAGGGCCGAGACCACTGTCACCGTGCTCTGAGAGCACGGAATTTCAGGTGGGGCCTACCATGTGAAATGGGCCCCACCTGAAATCCCATGCTCTTAGCGCATGGTCTTGGCCCTAATGGGGTCTCAGTAGTAAAGTCCCATTATTTATAAATAAACAAGTTTCATAGAACTTTTAACGACTCTAGCTCAAATTGTTCGTGAGCAACATCATTCATCAATCAGCCATTTTAATGAAAAGCTGCTTACATTGATTTTTTTCTGATTGAGGGTTGATGCAGATGAGAGAAATTGCATTCCCTCAAACTTCAAATGACTTATATAAGATAGATAGACACCTCTATTTAATCAATTATGCATGCAATACTTTTCTCAAATATTGAAAATAAAATGTTATACTTAATTTAAGTATATATGTATAATTCTACTAATAAAAGTACAAGGAATAACTTAAACTTTATGTAGACAAAATTAACCTTTACCTTATTTTATTATTGTTAAAATAAATATTATATTAATAAATAAAGAGAAAAGTTTAGGACTAATTTTTATAGTGGTTCTTAGGGATAAGTATGACCATTATAAATTTCATTAATGGCATTCTATGTAATTACTGAGCAAATAAATTTAAGCTACATTTCGGACCTTTCTCATTCCAAAAGTTATCTTAGAGTCCATGTTACAATCAACTCCCATGTTACAAACTCACATCATGTTAAATACCTCAAATTTGGTCTCTCTCCATCGCACCAGCTGCTAGGTTCTTCCCAGGTAACCCACGGTTTTCTAGCTGTTAGACAAACAACCTCAAACATTGGTTAAAACATTCTCTTTTTAACTCCTTTTAATTGTAGTTAAAATTCACTAACATTAGGGTTAAAGCATCTAACCTGGTTTTTTAAAAAACCAGCTGCTTGGTTCTTTCCAAGTAACTCACGGTTTTCAAGTTAGACAAACAACCTCAAACATTGGTTAAAGCATTCTCCTTTTAACTCCTTTTAACTGTGGTTAAGATTCACTACCATTAGGCTTAAAGCATCTAACCTTGGTTTTAAAAAAAAAAAATTAAATACGTGTCTCCTTTTAAATCTCTTTAACTATAGTTAAGATTCACCATCTAAACTTGGTTTTTATAAAAAAAAAAAAAAAAAAAAAAAAATCAAACGTGTCCTCTTTTAATTATGTTTAACTATGATTAAGATTCACTAACACTTAGGGTTAAAGCATCTAACCTTGGTTTTAGGGTTAAAGCATCTAATCTTGATTTTTAGAAAACAATTAATGTGTCTACTTTTAACTTCTTTTAACTGTGGTTAAGATTCACTAACGCATCTAACCTTGGTTGGGAGTAAAAGAACAGTTGGAGATTCTTGCAACATCTACCCACTCTCCATGCTTCACAACCATCTTTTTAGTTTCCTCTCTAGAGACTATGCATGAGAGCAAGTAAATCACTGTTTGGTACCCTTGCTTATTCCTAACAAAATTACTTATTATTTATTCCTCAAATTATATTAATTTTTAATCTCATTTGATGAGGTTATAAATTTATAAATAATAATATTTATTTTATTTTGTTTTTTTAGTAAGTGCATCTTTAAGTTTTGCATGTCAGATAAAAAATTATATTATTTTATGGTTACAATTCTATTGATTATAGTTTTAAGTTTCATAATTAGCCTGATTTGACCTGATTCTAAAGGTAAATTATTGAAAAATCAATATGTGGGAAGCACGTGCAATTTTACTAGTATATATATATATTATCGAGTCGAACTTCTTTTATCAAACTAAATAGTGAGATGTTCAGGCTTTGTAAGTTAATTAAACAAGCTTGGCTTATTTATTAAACATAAAGAAGTTTCAATGAGTATTTAACGAGCCTAGCCTGAGCAATGTAGTTGACAAAGCTACCATCGATTTTTTTTTTGAGATTTAACTATGAACAGAACAGATAACCAAAGCATTTAAAAAAAAAATATTCCTTCATTAGGTGTATTCAGAAATTACATTAAAAAATAGCGTTAAAAAAAAAAAAAAAAAAAAAACTTATTTCTATTTGTAATTACCTAACGACCACTAACAAGGTTTTTCTTGGATTGCTAACCAAAGCTCCTATTCATAGTCATATATACAGTTTGGACTTAGGCAGCAACTCAGGCAGTAATGTTATTATATGTGGTTAAAAGTTAAATGCCTAGCAATTTTAGTTTAGTTGGGAACCAAACCTTATTCAACTGCCACACAAACTTGTGGGAATCGATCCCACACCACCAGATGATACACTGTCAGTATTACCAATGGACAGCTGTGAAGAAACCTTATTGACCCAAATCTCCTAACCCTACTCGTTCCAGCTCTCATCTCGAGAGTTCGATTTCGACTTTTGTAAACCTTGCTCTCACTTATAGAGTGTTGTTTTTGTGTAAAGTTTTATTTTTATTCCAATTTTTCATATTAAGTGGGATATATTTTCTTATTTTTCTAGGGTAGAAGATTCATGTAAGATTTGTTAATTATTAGTGATCTTGTAATTGAATTTAGAATAATACATTTAATATATCAATAGTTATTTTTTTTGATGTGACTACAAATTTACATGGAATATATCAATAGTCATCGTATTTGTATTTGTTGTAACTACAAATTTGAATGATTTTCTCAATTCTTTCTTATAGATTAGATTATAGATTAGAAAGTATAAAAGATATATTTGCATTCATAATTATTATTGAACTTTTCAAGATCATATATATATAGCGGCGCTTCAGAAAGCGATCCTATCCTAAATTAAAATTTGATACTCTCGTGCTCTGGCTCGGCTTGTGTAGCTCGTGGTGTAGCTCATGTAGATCAATGAGTAATGCATCGAGGGATGCAACTAAAACCTGCTTGGGAGAAGATGGGAAAAGAGGAACAACATAGATCAATGAGGAAGATGATGCTCGCTCTTCCATGAAAATTTGGCAATTTCCCTCCATAGCGATCCGGACTACTTGCACTTGTATGTAATGTATGGCCACAGTTATGCTAGTAGAACTGTATGATAAGCCATCCCAGGCCCGCACGGCCGCACAAGTTGGGCTCTCATGAAGCAACCCTTAAAATCAGGCCCATATGTCAGTGCCATGTGTTTTTTTTTTTCGTGGTTGATCAAATGATATCATGTAACACACACACGTGAATTGACTACGACCACTTGTAGTTGTGGTTGAGTACGACCAAGTTCACCCATGAATTGACTTTGATTTCTAATGTCTACTTAGGGGATATTATTTGTAGGCCGAGACCACACCAAGACCGTAGTTGGACCGTGGTTGGGTGTGATGCACGGATCTCAAAATTTTATTAAATCTATTTTTAAAATTTTGAGATCCGTACATAATGCACGGTTTCGGTGTGGTCTCGGCCTTTGCGATCTCACTAGCATTTTCCTATGTGTAGAGGCATGCAAAGTTGCAAACACTGTTTATTTACAGACCATACAACGTTTTTGGCACACCACATATCACACTCAGTATCTCTAACCTAAACCTCAGTCTGCCTTAAGCTCAGGCGATTGGATCGAAGTTGGATAGAGGAATTTGTGCCCTCCGGTGAGATCCAAGATGATCTTGCTGAACGCATCTCTCTGAGAATTCCCCGGACCAGTCTCACACAGGAAGTGATACCACCATTCCACTACCTCGGGACAAAACACCTTCCACAGATATGTCACTTTGAACCACGATGGCTCAGTCAAGTACCTCTCTCCCCTACACGCGCCTTTCACAATCGCCTTGGCGCACCCTTCTGCATAACCCACGGGGATCACCCCTACTTGAACCTACATGTACAAATTTAAATTCATGTCGTTATAGATGAACTACTCAATTGAAATGAAAGAAATGGTAAAAATAGAAGAAGCTTTACATCTCTCATTTCTTGATCTACTTCCATAACGCCTTCCTTTGTTAGGAATTTTCCTTGGGTCATTTCCGACTCTATATACCCGGGAGTCACTATTGTTACTTTGATGTCCGCCCCAAATTCAATTCTCAACGTCTCGTATAAGATTATCAACGCTGCTTTGCTTGCCTGAAGGCACCGGAATTTTTAGAACCGATTTCAGACAGACGCAAAAAACAAATATTGATATTAAAGGAAGGAATCCATACGTTATAGATGCTCATTCGCGGCACAGGCAACCACCCAGCAGCAGAAGCCATCACGATGATCCTGCCTTTGCTCTTTCTGAGGTGTGGAACTGCAAAATAAGTTGTAAAAACTGACCCCCAGAAGTTTGTATCCTATGGACAGAGAACATCACAATTCAAAAGGGTTATGGCCTTGTACTTAGTTATAAAATGAAGGGATCTCGTTCATGAATTACCATCACAGGTGCGAAATTGGTGATATCTGTGGCTTCTTCAAACATGCAAACTGAAGCTATACCAGCATTATTCACCAGATGATCCACTGTTAAAAAATAGTCTCGTCAAGCATCACCCCATACAAACCAAAATTCAACAGAAACATGAAATGGAAGAATAAAACATTCTTTGTGCTTACATCTCCCGAAGTAGTTCACAGCTTCATCAACACATCGCTTACATTCGTCAACCTTTGAAACATCTGCGTGAACTACAACAACATCAGGGGATCCAAAACCGTAAGCCCTATCGGCAACTTCTCGAAGACGGTTTTCCCTTCTCGCGACAAGCACTAAACATGCTCCTCTCTTTGCATACTCGTAAGCGAGTTGCTGTAAAATAACAAAGAAACAGAAAACAGTAAAACCCCAACAAATAGATAATTCACAGGAAATGGTAACAAATTTGTACACAATTTGAGAACCTCTCCGATGCCCGATGAAGCGCCAGTGATGAGCACGACCTTCCCAGCCACATTTTCACTGAAGATAGAACTTAGGATAGACATAAAGAGCTTGAAAAACAGAAATGGTGGTAAGAAGAGAGAGAGCGTGAAGAGGGCTGTAGGAGGAACTACTATGTTCATGAATTTGTGAATTAGATCCATAATTTCACTCCAATACACAGAGAGAGAGATATGAGAGAAGAAGCAGAAATGTTCTGATTTTATATGTATAAACGGGAAAGTGGTGGTGTGGGGCATCTTGCATGGAGATGACAGGACACGTAGTCAGGGGTGCTTAGGAATTATAATACGTGCCCATTTGAGGAGGTGGCGCCACCGCTAAGCGCTTGGACTGGGCCGACATTTGGATGGGCTTGACTAAGATACACACATTTGTCAGTTGTCTAGAAGGGAATTAGATGGTATTGGGTTGTCCACAAATTAAATAGCCACTTCATAAACTGGTCTCAAGTCACAAAGACTCTCAACCACAACAGCTTCTCCAGTAATGAACCACTGTAAGAACTTAAAAGAACTCCGGGAAAGAAGTATATATGGAGTAAATCCAATGACGAAGACAGCAAAATAACTGATTGGTCGTCTATGGCAACTCGACAGATTCTTTAGAATCACACTCAGAAAACTCGGAACTCGACTCAACTCTGAAATCATACATTTAAGATTCTTATATTTTTGGGATATTTACCACCCAAAGGGATGAGGTACAAAAGCATCTCTCTCTAATTTATGATTCTTCTACAATTTAGAAATATACTTCAAACAAGCAATCTCTCTCTGAAGGATAAGCAAGAGCTGATACAAACGGCTCATGACCTATCAGGACTGTTTCTTGGCAATGTGGATAAGCCTTCTCCTCCTAGAATTGCTCTCTCTTTGCCTGTAACAGCATAGGAAGTTTTAAATGGTCGTTTGGTCCCCGTTCTCAAATGCATGAGACCGGCTGCTGCATTGAGAAAGAACATGATCACCCCAGAAGTTGCTAATCTGGTTATAATTCAAACCTTGATCCTGTCAATGAAGCAAAGATGAATTAGCCGATCACTCTCTGTGGAAAACATGTCACTTGGTATGATAGGAATTGCAGATAGTGAATTCAGGTACAATGGTCTACAATGCTAAAAACAGATATCACTTGAAGGGATGGATTGTGTGGCTGAGAATGCTGTCGCTAGTCCCACGTAACTAGAAGATACAAACCAGGTGGGTATGTCATCTTTTAAGTGCATCAACCCCCTTCTCCATTACTTTCATCAGTAGAAAATATTTTTCAGCATCAGTTGCAATAGATAATAGAAACTATCCAGTCCCATTTTACCAAATAAGAAACTAAAACAATCTTCAAAAGCTGCACATGATTGTGTTGTAGTTGGTACTGATGGATGTGTACAATAACAAGGTACTCAGTCTAACACAGGAAGCAGCAGTATTTATGGACAAACCTATCTCAGATAGCAGGACTTGTTTGAGGTTGTACAGCGAAGCTTGTAGAGCTGTGTTGCTGACTACATGATAGAATTCAAGGTTAATAGATGAAATTATCATGGAAGTTGAATAATATGAAGGAAAAAAAAAAAAGACAAAAGGAAGACAATCCAGTGAATATAACCATATGAAATTGAAAATGTTTAGCAAGGTTTAAATAACTGTTTGTCGAAAATTTGCCGGTTTCACTTCAAACTAATATTGTAAGAAATGGTAAATTGTTGCCAACCAAGAGCAGAACAAATGACCTTGATTGTTCTTTTGATTAAACTGCATATTATATCCATAGAGACCTTTAAAGCCATGATTACAAAGTTTAGCCGGGTACCAATGAGTGGCATGTTTAGCAATCAAGGGCCAAAGAAAACCCCATAACATAATGGCCTCCAAAAAGAAATTAGCAGTTGGTGATGTGTGAGCAGATAAGTCCACATAAAATGCAAGTTGGACTGAGAGTCCAAACTAAAACCTGCGAAGGAGAAAAGAACAATGTAGATCCACGTTCTAGAATCCATATTGTGCTAAAAAACTCATCCACCATGTATTAGAATCCATATTGTGCTCAAAAACTCATCCACCGTGTATTAGAATCCATAATGTTCCCAACAGCTCATCCATCCAGATATATAATCAGATCCCCATCTCTTTGATTGGACAGAGCCCAGAGTTTTGCTGACTGAATAAACCTTTATTCATCTAATGTGGACTTCACCCAGCTGTTGATCAAATTTCACTTTGAAAGTGCATACTCGATCTCTTTCCTTAGACAGTGAAGAATGATTGATAATAATTTTTGGACTTTGTCACCTTCAAAGGGCAGTTGCTGCCAATTTGTTTGACAGCCCAATTAATTTATAGGTGGGACATGTCTATGGCTTTTGCATGGCACAACCATAAATGGGTGGGACCAGTCCCACATACTCATCATTTAGACACAGCAGAATCTAATTGATATAGAGTGTGGACTGTGGACCCAGGCTTAAAAAAATGGTTTTGGACACCGTAACGGACACGGTCGAAACTTTTACGTAAAACCGTTACGTAACGGTTTCGGCTTTTACTTTTTTTTTTTTGCTTAAAACAAATCCAAAAACTTTCAATAAATAGAAAAAAATAAAAAACATATAATAAATGAGTAACAAGATACTTTTAAAGCCAATATGAAGTTCAAAATTTAGAAATAAGAAAATTAGATCGGTCGAGGGTTGAAACATACTCGAAATAAAGAACCTGCCTTGGATTCCTTCAAATCTATGAATTAAACCCCAAATCAAGTTGTTAATCAATAAACAAAAGGATTTTAAGAAAAAAAGGGTACTAAAAATAGATAGAGAAGAAGAGAGGAAGCAAATATGAGATTTTAGAATGAGTTTAGGGATTTTCGGAACCCAGTCTTACGACCGAAACCTTTATGTATCGAGCGTAACGCCTGTTACGTAACGGTTTCGGGCGTTATAATTTTGTTTCCGGATAAACGAGTAAAAGGTATGGTATCGGGTATCGGAGGCCACTGAAACCTTTACATAACGGGCGTTACGTAACGCTTTCGGCGATTTTTTAAATTATGCTGTGGACTACATATGCAGGATGAAAGTTCCGTTCCTCATGCATAATCATATGGAAAAACTAAAACGTTATGTGATTTATTAGATCAGCCTGAGTATCAAAGCAATCCTTTGTTATAGGGTAAATCATATAAAAAGTGATGAATTCTAGAGGAGAGCAAATAACATGGCATCTTCATGAAACAAAAGAAAGAACGAGAAATATAAGAGACCAGGTATGTAAGAAAGATGCCAGATGGGATCAATTGAAGTAATTTACAAAAACAAATCCTCAAAAGAAACAGAAGCAAATGAGCATTGAAATGAAATCGAAGGCAATAAAATATTGCATATTCTTGAATACTACCATTGAAATAAAAGGCAATAAAATCTTAGATATTTTTGAATACTACCCAGGATGAGGCAGGTATAAAAGCCACAAGAAGTTCCAACACCACTGATGAACAACCATTTAAAGCTGCTCGAGCTGAAACTTATGGCTAGATATTTCAAAAGGCACCAGACTAGTTTCCTGAAATAAGTGGAATTAATGAACACATTCATGATTAACAATGATAAACTAGAATATAAAGAACCACATCAACGATGTCGATAAGATTTTTATAGCAAAATACAGCAAAGAGAGATTTTTCAGTCTTTAATAAGCTTGATGTTAATAAAAAAACTGGAAATAATTGTGTATAGAGATTACTATCTCCATTGTCCTTTCAGTACTGAAGTGAGAAACTCGAGCACAGTACAGGGTGAATCAAAATCTGAGTTAGTACTAAGCTTGCATCTGTGTAAAAGGAGTTCCAAGGTCAGATTATCTCCATAACCTCTGCAGATTCAATAGCACTGATATTATCACGTTCACAAGACAATGGGATGTTGGCGTCCAATCTAGATGAATTTTCAATATCCAGCAAGAGTTTTCAATCTAGTAGAATATGTGAAACCTCTAGTCAATGAAACTAGAAATTCAATAGGTCTCCATAATAATGGATTTGGTTAATGCATTGGCAATAAGTGGTACAAAACTAACAATTGTTTTCTTATTTTCCTAGTAACAGCTCTACATGAAGTTTGGCTCCACAAGGAATCACACCTCACATCTGCACAGATACTTTAGGATGCTGTGCACAAATGCCCAATGTGGCCTTGATTCCTTTCAGAGGGTCATACACTGGCCTTTTCTTAAGTTGTTAATAGTCTTCAAAACATATTTGTCAATAAAAAGACGGGACATTAGTTTAAACTCATACTCGAAGAAGCATATGCAAGACATCCAATCAACATAAAATGACAGATATATTTACATGTTCTTACAGCCATCCAATTACAACGAGCAAATAGTTACAGTGCACCAGATAATTACTCTGCTCAGCTACTCAAAGAAGGTCCAAAGTACATGCAGATTGGAGGATTGATCCTGAAAATTGAGAGGATAGCTGATGGTATCGTCCAAATCCCATCGCCGCATATCAGACCTGAAGCGACCGCTCCTGCATAATCCTCTGCATCCTTCCGATTAATCCGTTCCCATATAAACAGTATCACAGTCCCAACAAACATGTCAATCGCGAAATAAGCCCCAATATAGAATGGGATTGCCATCGCCATCGGTATAGGGATGAACTGTGAGATCTTCATTGGAGTCACATCCCTCAGAAGGTTTATAACCAGAGCCGACACAAAGAACCCATAACAGATTGCTAGGCAGTGCTTTGGTAGCTCAGAAAAGCCCTCAACTCCTAAAATGGCCATCTCCCTAAATATAACAGCATATGGTGCTTTGTAGGGACCGTCCGGGGATCCAATATCAAAAGCAGTCCAAAACAACCAGAATGTGAGTGGGGCAATAACACAACCCATGGCTGTCCCGACTAATTGACTCACGAACATGGACTTTGCCGATGATAGAGTGAGGTATCCCGTCTTGAAATCTTGCATGAGATCAGCCGCTGTTGACACAATGGACATCATGACTCCACAAGCCACTAACCCGGCTATGACCCCGCCATCGGTTCCAACAATTGAAGCAATTATGAAGAGGCCGATCTTCCCATAAGTTGAAGTCAGGCTCCAGTCTGTGAGCCCAGTGCCATAGGAGTTGCAGAAGGCAAGGGCAGGAGCGATTATGTATGAGCAGAGAACCAGATACCACTTGAGAGGTGGGAAGATGATTGGTATTGTTGCAGTGGATATTGCGGCCAGGCCCACGTAACCAGAAGCCGCAAACCAGGAGGGTATCCTATCCTTTAGGAATGTCTCATCCCTTTTCTTTTGCTCTGTTAGCAACTTGGAACTCTCACTATCTGCTACAATAAGCATTAGAACAATCAATCTTAAAAAGAGGTGCAAGTTTTATGGGTACAAAACAAGCAACATTCAAAGTTGAATTTGCACTTGAATTTCACAAGTAATTACCAACGGACCCAAATATGTGAAATGTATGATAAGATGCTACATTGACATGCCTGTGTAACAAAGATGTATGGCTATTACAACTTGGAAACAATAAACACATATTGTCAATGCCTATTGTAGTAAATAATACACTAATTGTAACAAGTACTGCACAATTCGCCGCCAGATCTATATGATCACTATTATAATCAGAGACACTGAGTTAGTTTCTTGAAACAAAGTTGCATAGTGAACATTAATTGTTCAAAATTATTGTGTGAGAAATGCATGGCCAACACATCTGAACAAAACTATGAGAATATCTTCTCTTTCTTCTTGCATTATTTCTCTATACAAATTTTCTTCATTCAAAGTAAGTAGATGCATGTTTCAACAACCAAAATCACATTGAATTCATGTTGTGAAGCATCAAAGTTTTTGTTAAGGGATGGGAATGCAAACCCCTGAAAGTCGAGACCTTTCTTAGGAGAAACTAAGTTATTGGAAATCAAAATAATCACACATAAAGGGTGACACTGTATCACATCTTGCATAATTATGTCATTTATGACAGGACTAAGCACATACGTGCACAAGAACCATGCAGAGCAAATAAAGAGAAAGCACTATGGATCTCGAAACAGGAATATTTTCACCATGGATGTGACATATTTCCTCACCTTGAAACTTGTTAACAATAGGAAGGTTGTTCTGTTTGGTGTTCTTTTTGTACATTTCCTTCCCAGTTACTCCTATTATCTTGATCAAATTGTACAGACCGTCCCCAAGGATAAGAGAAATGGCTATGAAAACCTGCA
The DNA here is from genome assembly GCA_015143295.1 of Tetracentron sinense. Taxonomy (NCBI): domain Eukaryota; kingdom Viridiplantae; phylum Streptophyta; class Magnoliopsida; order Trochodendrales; family Trochodendraceae; genus Tetracentron; species Tetracentron sinense. Next base: position 35,404,858 of record CM026568.1, on the reverse strand, counting down.
AATGAAGTGATGGGCAGGGAACTCCAATTTAGTGTGCAAGACAAGGATATCATGAGATTATTTGACACAGGCAAAGAAGTAATAGGAACATATAGAAGATGGAATATCTCCTTGTTTTGTAAAGAGCAAGACAATTACAATTGAATAAGTGAAAAAAGGATCATTTTAAAACTCCAGGACTTCGAAAAATCAAGCAGCTATAGAAATTTTCAACATTCACACTGTATGTACAGGATACTAAAAGCAGGTGTCAAATCATGAGCAACCAACTGAATTTTATTCAGTACAATTAAAAACAGTAACCCAGCTGTTACAATTCAAAGAACCACTTAAATTGGTAATAATACTAATTAGAGTGGGGGAAAGGAACTTCAGGGTTCCATTAGATATCTTCATTGGCATTTCTTCAATCGAAATGTAGTCAGGATTATTCAGGCATCAGAATGAGAATTTAATTTTGGCAATGTAATAGTACTAATTGAAAATTTTGGTGTAATTATCCAAACAGATGCTACAAGGACCAGATACACAAGACAAATGATCAAAGCAAATAAAAGACAAACAGTAATTACGATAGATAACTTCACCATTTCCAATCTCTTTTTCCGTCTTAGTTTATAGACTAATTCTAAAGAATAATTAGTTCCAATAAAAATTAAAATAAATGGGTCCTGAAATTCCAATATCAATGAAAAATCATTTCACCATACCTTATATCCATAGAGACCTTTGAAGTCATTGCTACCGAGGTCAGCCGGGTACCAATCCCCAGCATGCATAGCAATAAAGGGCCAAAGGAAACCCCAAGATATAATCGCCCCAAGAAGAACTGAGCAGTTTACTATGTGAGGGCAGATAAGACCACATCCAACATAAGTTGGACTGAAGTCAAAAAAAAACCTGCATAAAGAAATAACTGAAATCAACTAGGGATATCATCAATAACAAATTTTCTGTTCTCTATATGACTCATGCCCATATTTTTCTTCATGTATATTTTTAAACTACTTGCAAAAGCAAAGTGTTCTATTATGGATATATTTTCCTTCAAGGTTGCAGACCACTTCTCTCGGTAATTTCTGTGACCTTGGTCATTGAAAATTTAACCGACATTAAAGATAAATTTTTTTTTACATTTAACTGACATTAAAGATAAAAAATATTTACATTTGACTGACATTAAAGATATAAAATAGTTACTAATTTACAAAATGAGAGTGATCTCCATCAAAACCCACTGGGCTTATTTATTGTAGAAAATATTGCATTTCCAATGCAAAGAGCGAAAATAATAAAATTATGATGCTACATTGCCCGGGGGATGTAGTTACTATATGATATGGGAAACATAAGACGCTACCTAGGTTGACCCTGAAGTCATGAGCCCCAAGCGAACAAATTCGATTCTCGCATGTAAATATGTAATCCTTAGTATATGGTAACATTGACATATTTTACTTTCCAGGTTTCTAAGTGAAGAAAGTGAAAGAACAGCACAAGACAGCATGCAAATTACTAATACACCATCTATAGGATTCTATATGTATTAGGTTATGATGCCACATTGACATCCAATCGAATGGTTTGGACTCCTGCCGTATTTGTTCCTTAGGTTATAGTAAGTGGTAACATTGGCTTATTATACATTTCAGATTATGGAGTGAAGAAAGTGAGAAAAAAAGGATTAGTCAACATGCATGTTATTAGTACACTGTACAGAGGATGCTAAGGAATTGATTTACCGAACACAACCATGGCTTAGAACAGACAGATGATTATAAGGAAACTAAAGGCACCAGAATCTTACGTATTCTTGAATAATGCCAAGCCAAGGCTGGGGAAATTATCAAAGCCACAAGAATCCCCAACACCACTAAAGAACCACTTAAAGCAGCTCCAGCAGAAGCTTATGCTTAGATATTTTCCAAGACAATGCACTTGTTTCCTAAAAATAAAAAGAGAAAAAGTCATTACACAAAAAAAAGAAAAAAAAGAAAGAACCAATCGTGATAAATACAATGCTCCAGATGTTATTCTTAAGAAAGTAGGCACCAATAATCAATTCTGAACAGGATATAAAATTAACTTTGTGACACATTCAGGAAATGCACAAGGCGTTTCCATACAAATTTTAAAAGTTATTATCTTTCAAATTTAAATATTCGAGAAAATAAGATCTTGAGAAGATTCCATATAACAATGTTAGACAATTAATAGAATAGAATTGATATGTATTAACGGAGATGTCGAATTATATATAGTTCTAGAAAACACAAAATAAATTCAGAATTATATAGCTTACCCTGCAAGCTCAGCTCCTGTATTAGTATGAAAGCTATTTATCAACATTGCTGTGGCTGTCCCACTGGGGTACGTAAGCTTGTAATTCATGACCATAACCTGCAATCACACAAAAAATACGTCCTCTCGCCAGTTTGGTTTTACACAAGTTGAAGCATAATTCAAAATTGACCAACAAAGTTTTGACAATTGACCTTTAACCTCATCAAAGACTTTCGATTCAGGGCTGAGCCACCAGAGAAAGTTTTGGACGTAGGACTAAATTTAGAGACCAAGTGTTTAAATTCTGCTAAACAGAATACACTCAAATCTTGTGTCCTAGGCTCCTAGCTAGTATTTTGCATCCATAGGAGCATCCACATTGATTTATCCAAAAAAAGGAAATGCATAATATCATGTGCAGAAGTTACCTTGCGAAGCGGTACGAGACTGAAAAGCCCAAGGAAACTGACAACAAACATGAAACCGATCATCCACCCCAAGGCTGGGTTCTTAACATCTTCTGCACGGTTACCCAAGTAATCAACACCAATGAGTTTGTAGGTCTTCTCATCCATTGCAATCATATAGGAACCAAATCCCCCTGTCAACATATCCCACTTCGTCTAACCAGTAAGAAGTTGAAAGAATTACATCAAAAAAGGTAATAGACTATTGCAAAGTATCCTGATCAAAACCCAAATCTAAGCCAAAGAACTATTACGTTCTATGAATTTCTAAACCTTTCTGAAAAGAAAGATCACAAAAGTGTCATGTAGTAAAGGAAATGAATACTAATAGATGCCCAGAACCTATTGATACCTATAAATTTCATGGACGAGAAACTACAAAAATCTGCGACAGAGAAATGGATAGAAATTACCGTTAAATGCGAGGCCGTAGCAAGCGACGACGCAAGTTTGAATGACCGTGTTCTCCTGTTTGGTAAACGGAGTGATCGAAAACCCTAGTTTAGAAAGAAATCCAGTCCACGACTTGACGAAGAAAAACCCTAGCAACCCAGCAGCGACATTGAGAGAAGGGATTATCCCAACGGTAAGATTGAGTTTATGAGTGATGATACAAAACAGAGTCCCCAACAAAGCACTCGCTACAAACCCCCTGATCGTGATCTGATCCTTCCATGGTGGGATTTCCTCCGAAACCTCGAATTCAACCTCCCTCATCTTCTCAGATTGAAGGAGAAACGGTTCTGATATCTCAAGCCCGGTACTGTTTTCGGTCCCCATTTTCTCTCCCCTAAGGTTTCGAGAGATTACAGGCAATTTTTTCTCTCCTAGGGTTTCAAATTTACAGAAATTCTAGGGATTCTGCTCGGCTGAGGGTTTTCCTGCTTCAGCAAGAAAACGAAGTTGGAGCCGGTTTTCATTTCACGTATAACGAAGGCCATCAATTCAAGGAACTGGTGATTCCGTATGTTCCGTGATAGTTTACTACGGTAGATCCTAAGTTGAATAGCCAATGGAACTTCGTTGATACATGATACTACGATAGATTCCTTATCTTTCGTTGATACTTAGTTTATTGTCGAATTATTCTTTGTCGGAGATAGTTACGGTGCTGCCTGGTACCGTGAAGCTAGGTGCAGGTTTTACTACACAGAAAGATTATTTTACTGTCCAATTATTGTTGTCGGAATAGTTATGGTGCCTGCTTAATACCATGCAGGTAGGTGCTGGTGTACACGTGTAGCACCTATGCTTCGTCCAAATCGCTTTCAATCAATATCAAAAAAAAAAAAAAAAAAAAAATCCTACGGTGACATGTCAAATAACATGAAATTTATACCATATATTTTTTTTAAGATACTAATCACATTATATATACTAACGGGTGGCCCGTGCAATACACCTTAGAGTGAGGGGAAGGAGTTAACGGCACCCCCGATTGAACTTGTTAGTGGCACGTGTGATGCACGTGAGAGCAAGGGGAAGGAGTTAACCACAGTTAATAGGAATTAAAATGGGTAAGTGTTAACCCACGGATGTGATTGAACCCTCCCCAAGGTCAATCACGATTGACCGTGACTCTAAATAGATAGATGGCAAGGGGTAGTTTAAGAATTAAAGTAAAATATTAAATGAAAGGTAAGGATAGTTTGGGAATTAAAATAAAACATTAAATCAATGTCTTGTTTTTATGAAAAACTAATTGGGGAATTTTGGAAAAATCATCACGCATGTCTCTCGCATTATAATAGTAAAAAAGAAGTCCTCTTGTGAGCACAAGATCAATGGACAAAAAAATGCCACCTTATCATAAGTCTTTTTTTCCCCTCATGTTTTTGACTTCTTCCCATTCAATTTCTTTTTTTGTCCATTGATCTTGTGCTCACAAGAGGATACTCTTGTGAGCACAAAAGTAAACCTTTTGCCAAAGAAAATATACTTAGTGGGTGGCACAATGCAAGAGGTAGGTGAGGGGAGAGTGTGTATGGAAAGAGGGACGTAAGTGAGACCCACGTATTGTAAGTGTGAGAGAAAGAGAGACATGGAAGTAGGGGTGTATTAGAAGACGAGCTAATTACCAAGCTCGAGCTGGATTCAGGTTTGAATTTCTAAGCTTGAAGATCAACTTGAAAGTGTTGTCTTGGCTTGAGCTTGAATTGATTCAGCTCGACTTCTTAAAGCATAAAAGATACATTTTTTAACTTTATTTTGAAAAAATATTATAAGTAATAAAATAATATTATAAGTATATTATTTATAATATCATGAATATGTCAAGCCAAACCGGGCTCAAGCCAAATTGAGCCTCGATTGAGCTGAGTTGAAAAATATATAGATATATATTAATATTGACAATAATATATCTTCTTTACTATTATAATGCGCATGCGTAAATGATTTTTACGAAATTCCCAAACTACCCTTATATAAAAACAAAACTTTGATTTAATGTTTTACTTTAATTCTCAAACTACCCCTTGACTTTGATTTATTGTTTTACTTTAATTCCCAAACTATCCTTACCATCTATCTATTTAGAATCACAGCCAATCGTGATTGAACTCGGGGAGAGTTCAATCACACCCACGGATTAACACGTGTCCCTTTTAACTCCTATTAAATATGGTTAACTCCTTCCCCTCGCTCTCACGTGCCACTAGCGAGTTCAATCGCACCCGCGGGTTAACACGTGTCCCTTTTAACTCCTATTAACTGTGGTTAACTCCTTCCCCTCTCTCTCACGTGCATCGCACGTGCCACCCGCTAGTTATATATAAATATAAAATATAATTTGAGGTGAATCCAATTAAATAGTTCTGGTTCCAGCTTGACTTGTTTGTTCAAGCTCAAATAAACACTAGGCTAAGCTCGTTTGAACTTGAAATGTTGTCTTGAGCATGGTTCATTGGGGTGGTAATTGGGCCAGTTGGGTTGAGCCAAGGGTTAGCCCAAGCTTAGCTCAGCCCAATCTCAACCCGAGCAACCTAGCCCTTGACTCACAAATAATATCGGGCTTTGGGCCGAGTTCAAGCTGGCCCAAAGTAAGTAGAGTGTGGGTCGAGTTCGGGCTAATCTAATTTAAGTGATTTGTAGGCTAAATTCGGGCTGAATTCTCCCACAGTTACTTGTTAACTTTCCCTTAAACACCTACTTGCAATGCCTATGAACTTATTTAATAAACACATTTCTATCAGGCAATCCTATTTCTTGGTACCTAATTCTTTTAACTACAGTAGGCCCTCTTATAATTAATATTTTATAACTTAATAATCTCTAATAATTAATAAATTTGTAAGGAACCAACTTGGTTCTATAGTGTATAATTAATAATCTCTTGTAATTGCTATTTAATATTTTTTTAAAGAAAATTGTAGTATGTTATTAATTATAAGAGAGATTTTTATACTATATTAATACATAGTTATATGGATCTTATAGACATTTTATGATGATTTAGGTATCTGGAAGAGAAAGAGATACAATTATTTTACATATTGTATAATAAATTATCTATACATAGTATAAAGTCTTAGATATTTTGAAAGAAACAATTAAAAGAACTATTATATGAGGACTTTAAAATAATTAACAAAAATTAAGGGAGAATCCCATAAAAAGCAGAGTTCAAAAAGAATTTTGTCTCTTCCCAAAATAAAGTATATTTTTTCATTCTCTTTGAAAAATGGGTTAACTTTACCAAACTGAAATTACCATATACTAGCCTTATACATTTGTATCTACATGAAGCTTTATATGAAAAATACAATACATCCAAACGAAATTATGAAAAAAAAAAATTTAATAGACTAATATAGTGATTCTTATATATAATATTCTCTTATAATTAATATAATTTCTTTCCACCAAGGTTATTAATTACAAGAGAGTCAACTGTAGTTATACGTTCTTGGAGGTATTTGTTAAATAGCAAAAGAATTGGTTTCGAAAGTCTTGATAAACAAGGTTATGATTAATTTTTTGTTTTTTTAAAATACTTCTAATAACATTTTTAGATAGCAAAAACATGAATTGTTTCTCCATGTGAAGGACATTAATTTCAATTGAATGAGAATTAGATTAGGTCGTGGGTCTTCTCTATCTATATATAGTATAAAAAAATATAAAATGTATTTAGTTTGGGTTAGGCTGAGCTAATGGCAACCTAAGCTCGACCCAATATTTGTTTCGGGCCTATATTCTTGTTTAAACTCAGCCCAACCCAAAATAAGAAAGACTCAACTGACCCAAACTTCAGGCCGAACAATCAGGCTCCGAGCCAGCCCAGTCCAATTCCCACCCCTAATAGTTCGTACTAGTCAAGTTGAGCAAAGAGCCTGTTCGCCTTGAGTGCATCCCTAGTTTCCATATTCTCCACTTTTTTTTTGGTAAAAAAACAAAAGAAATAGGTTGGGTCGGACCTCTAAAGCCACAAAACCGGGGGTTAATGGGCAATGCATGGGTATGATATAGTGGGGGTGGGTCTATTAAGGATTATGGACCTCAAGGTCCGTACCGTCACAAACGCTATTTTCCCATCAACACCTCTTCTCAAGGCAAGTTTTGAGTTGCTCTAATTGACTGTTCAACCGGATCTCCTGTTCATAGTTATTCTCTTGCTCCGGTTGAACTGTCAACCAGAACAACCCAAAAATTGTCTTGGAAAGTGGTAGTTTAGTAATTACAAACATAAAAAGGGTATTTTTTAATAATACATTTTTTTCCCCATAAATACCCCTTTTTAAGGCAATTTTTAGGTTGCTCCGGTTGATGGTTCAACCGAAGCTCCCAGTCAATTGGAGCTCCTTTTGTACTTATTCTCTTTATTAAGAAATTAACTATGAACATGAGCTCCAGTCAATTGGAGCAACCCAAAATTGCTTTGGGAAGTGCTAGTTTGGTGATTACAAACACAAAGAAGGGTATTTTTTTAACAACACATTTTTTCTCATAAATACCCTTTCACAAGGCAATTTTTAAGTTGCTCCAATTCACTGTTCAACTGGAACTCCTATTTATGGGGAACTCCTATTTATGGTTATTCTCTTTTCTTTTAAAGTACCTTGCAACGCAGCTCTTCCCCTATTATTTTTTAATTCATGAACAACTTATATGGGATGTCTTCCTTACTAAGCAAAGAGTTTCAACGGCCTTATTTTTTTTTGTTGTTCACTTTGGAAATCAATATCCCACTAACTTTAAGAAAAGACATCCTATGAGTACACGTTCTCTCTCTCTCAAAAACACATAAAGAAGGCGGAGAAAAACCCCTATTATTTCTTTATATTTGACTTGGGATCTTCTTTGGGAGTTGCTGGTGAGGAACCGCCAAGGCCAACAACCAAATATCCTTATATATGCACCCTTATGCATGCCATTTAATTAATATGTTGTGCACGTAAATCAAGGCATGGGTTGTGCAAAGGAGTATGTGACACTCTTGGAATGAATGTTGTCTCCTCGCCAATTTTTATATTTTGAGTTTTCGACTATGCTTCTTTGCCCATTTTTGTTTTTCATTCAAGTCTGCACGATTAAGATGTATCCACAACCATCATGCATGATGCGATCATAAAACAGAATAAGTACTACTAAAGTGGAACATAGGGCACTTGATCGGTCCTGTAATGGTTCAGATTTGTAAGCTACGGACTACGGTCAATCCACGAAATCACTCATCTGTTAAACGATTCTGATCAATTATAAGTGGGTTGGCATACCATTTTTTAAGGTATAGGGTGGCTGGCTCCATTGTATACGATCCATTCCCATTTCCCAGCATATGCTATTTTCTCAGCCATAAATGCATGTCTGAGTGCCGTCCCAAATATAAATACAAGAGCTTGCTGCTTGCCTGTATGTCTTCATCTTTTATGTACCATTGGCATTTGCATGGTGGGGCATACTTAATCTTGGCGTTCATACAAAAGGAAACAGATATTTTTCCAAGACAAGAAATTCTCTCTACAAAGCCCTTTTAAGTACAAAGAAATAACCCTCCGGGGTATAGCCCAGTGGTTGGAAGAGTAGACCCGGAGGTCTCGAAATCGAGTTTGGGAGTACCTGCGTTATCGGTTGCCAGAGGGATCGTTCCCTGACAACACGTGAGAATTAATCGTAATCTTGAGCTCCGGGCACACCACATTTATAAAAGAAAAAAGTGCAAAGAATTAATGGTTTTAGGGTTTTATTTATTAATCTATAAGGAAACTTAATAAAAAAGCTTCTGTTGGATTTTTTTTTTGAACTCATATTTATTTTGTTGTTTTGGGGGGTAATTCTACTTCCTCACCTCATGCAAAAGTACAAACTAGTTGATCAGCTTCAAACCTCCTTTGATTGTTGATCCTTGAAATGAAATCTTCAACCCTTTTGTTTAAGTCCTCAGCAGCAGGCAAACCAAACTCCTCTTCTCCATCTGAGTCCTCATCCATGTCTTTTCTCTCTACTTCTTCCATTTTTTCTCCTCCTCCTCCTCCTCCTTTCTCTTCCTTACCTTCTCCATCTTCTTCAACCCTCTTCACACTCTCCGCAATCAAACTTATCTCCCATTTGCTCTCTCTCCCTTTCTTCTCTTGATGAATGAAGAGCTGCCGATGACTTTGACTACTCTTAACGTACTCGTTGTAAATGTCGGTGGCCGGCGATGAGGACGAACCCACGAGTTTGGATTCTCCTACGAGGAAGACAATGATTGCATTGCCTACTATGAACAAGAACTTGGGGTTGAAGAAGAGAGACCCAATGTTTGGGAGAGAGACAAAGAGATATGTCTTGAGGGAAAAACCTAGAGAAGGAAGCCAAAAAAGGCTAGAAAAGAATAGAGTAAATGTCAAAGCTGTAAGAGAATAAAAGATGAGACTATTAAGAGACTGATTCTTCTTGTACTTGGTTACTGCTTGAAGCTTTTCTATCTTGATAGGATCCATTTTCAATATGGGCATAAATGAGGGGTTTCTAGGTGGGTTTGGGAGAATTTCGGGAAAGATTTTGTAGAAAAATTTGAAGGGACTTTTAGAGGAGCTAGGTTTACAGAAGCTTAGGAAGGATTTCCATTTGACTGAACATAGAGCAATGCAAACGACGATTTATGTAGTGGTGGAAAATGAGGTATGTTTGTGGAATTCATCACATGCTACTTTATTTTCCTTTGTTATAGAGGGTGACTTTTTGAAAAGCCATGGGAGGGTGGCTGGTGTTGATTCGGGTGCTTTTGTTTTTGCTTCCCTTTGCTTTCCACTATACCAGTTGATGGTTTTGAATTGGCTCCTTTTAAGACCTTTACCACAACAACATAGCAGCAATTATTATCAAAGTAAATATATTAGTAATACTACTGAATATCAGGATTAATTATTGCCTTCTTCACTTAACATTAGACTAAAATATTGGGTCCCTCTATCAACATTAATCCTCCAATAAAACCAAGAGAAGCCATTTATATATGGTGAAATGCATAGTCCACACCTTCATGCAGTACTCTCAGCCTACCTATGTATCAGTTTTATACCATTCAACAATTGGGAAACCTCGTGGATGGGACATAGCTTGAAAATTTTCGAATCAAAGGAATCTTATCAATCCACTCTAGAGCTCAATCTTTAACTACTAATGTAAATAGCCAAGGATCAAGGATGTAATTGAAAACTAGGATCACCTGGATATTGTTAGATTCTTTGTCTATGGGCATCATGATGTGGTTCATATATTGAAGGAGTGCTTGTTTGATGTATGATTCTGCATTGTATGAAGGAACCATGATGGTGGACTTCCAAAAAAAATGAACCTTGATGGTAGCCATGTGAAATTGAAATCCATTAATATTTTCTCTAGCTTTTACCATCATTTTCATACCTACCCTTTAAAGAGAATTATCACCTAGAAGGCCTCGGATTGTCTTTGGCGAAGCCAGAAAGGGCTCTCGGGGTTCCATACATTGTGCGGCAGCTGGCAGAAAAATGGGGAGAAGTCATTTATTTTCTCCCCATGATTTTTGACTCCGCATTTGATATCTCTCCCCCTTATTCTCACACACTTATCGCCACATGTCCATTTGTGTGTGAAGAAGTCAAAATCATGGGCCTCATGATTTTGACTTCTCCACCACATGTCACCTATTCTATGGAACCCCGAGATAAGCCCTGCCAAGGCCCACCTAGAAAGCATTTGTACTATCTTTCTACAGTATATATGCACTGGAAGACAAGGGAGTTTTAGTAGAAATGGTATGCCCATGCTTTTTTATTTTGGTACGAGTTGCATGCTTAACTTTTTCCCTCATAATTGAAGTAGTGGGTGGCATGTGTGTACCCAATGGAGGGAAAGGCTTAAAAAGAAGATGCACATTCCATGAGAGAGAGTATTTAAGTCATTGTCAAAGTAGGGGACAGTTTGGTTAGTCAATAAAAGCACATTAAAAACTATAGCTTTAGCTTAAGACTCCAATAAACGTACCACAGTGATCCAACCCCACCACCTTAATACATTGGGGAAGACCCCATTACCCATTAATTGTTACAAATTTTTATTGACAATTGGTTATAAATTTCCCTTTTTTTTTTCCTAAGGCAAGACAAGCCCTCAAGTGAAGATATGTTTATCATTTTTTTTTTAATTGTCCCGATGCGTCGAGATTTCGAGGTGTCGGCCTGTATCCATTTCTGAAAACAATAACAGCAAGTACATGTATTGTACCGGCTAACACATTTTTATAAAAAGCAGAGATGCTTCAATGGAGCAACTGAACATTTTATTATACAAAGTGTATGTACCCATAGTATTTTTATTGAATGGGAAACTTTATTAGGTAATGAAAGTGCCAAGTCTGTTTAGATATATGCAGGGGAGGGGTGGTGGCCTGGTTGGGTACTTGTGTGGATGTGAGCTCCTTCTGAATTCGAAGTCGCTACCCTTCAGTCTCTAGCTACCATATATAATAGCTACATTTGATACATGTGTGCATATAAAGATTAAATGAATGGACACTTGCTTTTGGGAAAAAGAAGATTTACTAGATTCCCTCCTCTAAAGAGATCCTCCACATCTTACACTCTAGAGAGAGAGAGAGAGAGAGAGAGAGAGAGAGAGAAGTGCAGATGAAGGAAGCTTCATAGAAGGGGTCCAAGAGAAAAGGCCAGAAGAACAAGTGATGTTTTTGTGCCATAAGCTCCAATTATTAGTATTTGATAGTTAACAACAAATGGGTTTTGATGCTTTTATGCGCATGCTCTTTTAATAAGATATTGTGAGACATGGTGCTTTCTTTAGTGTCCTCCTTCTAGGACTGGCCTCCTCAATCAAAAGAGTCCAGATATATACGTACATGCGCACGTCCATATTTATTCATACCGATGTTTTTAAAATGGAACCAAACCTCCTACGATGACAACCGGTTTTGCCATCCCATTATCAACCCCGAGGTTGCCACGTGTCCCTTTTGACATCCCTTAACCCTAGTTAAGATTCATCCACTCATTTTTGGGTTTTTAAAAAAAAATATTAAAAAAAATTCATATTAAAATATTTTAAAAATAATTAATAAATTTTTTTTTTCCTAAAAACCAAGGATGGGTCTTAACCACATTTAAGGGGGTCAAAGGGACACGTGGCAACCTTAGGGGGGATAACCAGATTTACCCAATCCGGTTATCACCGTAGAGTATTTGGTTCATTTTAAAATTGGGTCCTGAATTGTAAAACCATAATTGGGACCGCGGGTTCAAGTCCGGCAAATAAACCAAATGGCTCAACTATAAATAAATAGTAACATAAAATTCTGAAATTTTTTTGAAAAAAAAATAATTACAAAACATTCCGAGGCAGAGAAAATAGACATAAAACATAATTTTAAATTTTCTTTTTAGCCTTGAGCGGAGCTCCTCTTTTTACACTAATACGTGACAACCTTGTAATACGTGACAACCTTGTAAAATTATGGTGTATAACAAACCTTTCCCAACCTCTTTCAGTAATTACAAATGTGCCACAACCATAGTGAAAAAAGATAGCTTTGCGTGTCTCAAAATTAATGTCAATTTTGAAACACATTTCTTTACTAGCAGAAACTCCATGTCATGCACAAGTGTGAATAAAAAAACAAAAATTAAAGAATAAATTTATACACTATCTCTCTATTCCTCTTATCATAATTTCCTAAAATCTCTCAGTGCAGTCTCTCTCTATCTTTCTCTCTATCTTTCTTATCTCTCTTTTGTCCATCTTATCACAATCCTTTAAAATCTCTTTCGTCCCTCTTATCACAATTCTTTAAATCATTCTTTACCTCTATTCCTCTTATCACAATCTCCTAAAATCCCTTCATTTCTGGAGGTACTAGATAGAGAGAGATAACAATTGAGATTAGAGATAGAGTGGTGACGTGTGAGAGAGAGTTTTCAGTTGAGATTAAAGAAGGGTGCATGTCATGTGGATCCTTAAAATAGAACTCATAAGATTTTGAGATTGAAGATTGGAGAGCAAAGAAAGGAGGTTAGGTGACAATTATTTCTTTATATTATAGTATAAATATATTATATTCTATTTCAGCTCACGCAATTAGAGCATGGCACATGGCACTCTACCGGTTACCTTAGGCCCCCCCCCCCCCCCAACAAAAAAAAAAAAAAAAAAGAAGAAAAGAGAAAAAACTAGAACATGGTACGTGCCCTTTTTAGTATCTGTTCCAGGTGAGGAACACCATGCTCACTTCACTGGTACATGCCTTTGATTGATAGAATTATACTCCATTTTAAGGTAGATGCTTGATATCCACACTCGATCGGCACCACGGAGTTCACATGTGGAATTGTGTTCCATTAAGGAGGTGATCGCAAACATCTCGCTGGTTCTGTTGGACAATAAATGCATATCTTCTCAACTTGTCATGTGTGCTCTTTGACACCTATTACCTGTGATTGATTCACCCAACCTTAAAGTTAAATAATCTAACCTTAGTTTTCTTTAAAATATCTTTGAAAAATGAACCACATTAATGAATGAAATCATAACCAAGGTTAATTTAAAAAAAATATTTTTTTCTAAAAAATTAGGTTAGATTATTTAACCCTAGATATGAGTAAATCTTAACCACGATTAATAAATGTCAAAAAGACATGTGGCAAGCTCAATGCATGTTATCACCCCCCTAATTAAATGCCTTCCCACAAACATGTTATCAACTATTGGCATATGTGCCCAATTCAACGACTCTCCCTATCGGTAAAAAGAATAAATGAGAACTTCAACAAGTCGTAAGGGGTCATCGACCCTCCTTAAGGCATGCCCTTTTGGACTAAATGTTTGGACTTAGCCTTATCGCACCTTAGGACTACCTTAGGTCTGGCTATATGAGTGTTTAGAGTGTGTTAGTTACATGATATCATTTCACCCAAAAAAAACTCAAATTATAATCCACCAAAAAAATAAATAAATTATAAACTCATTTCTATCCGTTATTAGAATCTTAGAATGAATAACGATAACTAACGACCTTGCCCATAGAGTTTTCTATCACTTTCCAAAACCATTTAGTGGATTGAATTACCTTTTAATAGGGCAAAAGGCGTGGGATCCCATCACAAGAAAATTAGCGTCCAAGTTTTCAGTAACATCATAAATCATCTCATTTGGAGCGCCAATCCGATCATTGTGGATGAAAATCCTAGTTTCTTGACTTTTTTTTTTTTTTTTATAACACACTAGACGAATTCGGATGGGCAACAGCGCTTGCTGTTGCGCTGTTGCCCCTTGTGTCTAAAAAAATAATTCCTGCATTCAGTAAGGGTGGCCACCACATCAACCATGAGTGGGGCCCTCATTTTTTCAGACACAAGGGGGCAACAGCGCAACAGCAAGCGCTGTTGCCCATCCGAACTCACACTAGACACAGACCCATATACACCACGCCTAGGCCAGGTCATGTGTTGGAGTTTGGGTAAATATTAATAAAGCCCGGTTAAGGTCCAACCCAAAATTTAACATTTTTTAAAAATTTAAATTTAACATCTTTCTTATATACAAACTACCCCACATAATAAAACAATTGAGGGTGTTTGATAAAACTTAAATAAGAACTTATTGACTAATTCTACTAAATTAAGCTTATTTAATAATAAGATTGTTTAATAATATTTTAGTGATATCTAAATATTTTAGCAATAAGACTTATTCTACTTATATGGACAAGGTAGGTTTTCGAACTATTCTATCATTATAAATAATTCTTAATTTTTAAAGCTTAATTAGAAATTACCTATTAGATAAGCTTTATCAGATGCTCCTTAGTCAGTCAATCTTGTATCTAAAAAAAAAATTGCAAAAACAAAGAGAGAGAAATAAGAGTTTCGTTTCCACTTTCTCTCTTTCTCTACTTCTTCGATTTCTAAAATTGGATATATTCTCTCCACTTGGTTTCTACAATTGAATATACTCACATTATTTTTCTATCTCTTTGTTTTCTACCAGTAAAAAATGATTGATAGAGTTATTGAATTAGAGATTATCAAATAAAACTCTAACTCTTCCCACCTACATAAGTTGAATCTCGACTTTGAACTATCATTTAAATTTTATCATATATTTTAAGGTTTACCATTGCTCTAAAAATATAGACCTAAGTTTGTAGTTGAGCATGAGCTTAGCTCACTAGACAAGCCTGAACCCCACTCAAACTAATAATATCGTACATAGGCCCCACTCAAACTAATAATATCGTACATAGGCTAGATTTTAGCTTCATGTATTGAAATGAATTTTGATTTGGGATGAGTTAGGTATGAAAATAAATAAGATGAGTTGAGCCCAAACTGGCTTTAGTCTTGCCCAACCCTCCTAGATTTTATCTTGGAACCGGACAAGACTTCGAACACAGATCGTTTGGCTCAAGTATTTTCTTTGGCTGAGGTGGATCATATAAGTCGAATTCAGTGCAGCCGATCCGGCGAGCCCGATCGGCGGGTTTGGCATTATCAAAAGACTGGGTCATATTCCATTCGATTGGGGTACCATTGTATGAAAGATCGTTTCCTTACAGGTATTGCTTCTCGTCCATCTTCTTCTACAAGTGTTTTGTCGGTAAGCTGGAAGGCGATTTGGACTCTTCAACTCCCCCCGAAAGTATCTTGGTTTGTATGGAGGTATATGCATAGTGCGATCACGGTTTTCAAGGAGTTACACAAGAAGAGAGTCGTGGGGTGTTTGAATTGCCCAATATGTGATGGTGATCAAGAGACTATTATCCACATGTTGTTCAGTTGTGAGCACGCTCGATGCACATGGTTGAGCTCGAGTCTGGGGGTGCGCTCGTTGGTGGCTAACTTTGACTCTTTTGGTGATTGGTGGTCATTTTGGGTAACTTCTTCGATTCCAAAAGCAATAAAAAAAGGCGGTCTTGAATCTCCTAGCATCCACTGCTTGGAGTATTTGGAAAGCTCGTAACCGCAAGATCTATAATGGGGAATCCATTGATCCGCGACAGTCTATTGAATAAGCCAGCCGCCTAGTATTGGAGTCTGAGGGTTGCATGTCCCCTTTGGCTAGGAGAGCTCAATCTGATTGCTTTGCCAAGCTTCGCCTGGGTCGGTGGGCTCCCCCTTTTGTTGGCTGGTTGAAGGTTAATGTGGATGGGGCTTCCGCAAATGAGGGGCGCTTTGCTGGTGTTGGGGGTATTGTCCGTGATCACCAAGGGCGTATTTTGGAAGGATTTGTCCAATCCATCCATGGGGGTTCTCCGCTCGTTGCCGAGGCGGGGGCCTTGCGTTGTGCTACTTCCCTTGCAAAGGCTAATGCGTGGAGGGCCGTGGAATTTTCTTCAGACTCCAAGTCTTTAATAGACTCCAAGTCTTTAATAGACCCTCATTGGGAGATTCAGGTTGTTTTTAATGATATCAAACAAGACCTTGCTTGTTTGTTACAATTCCGCTTGTCCAACTCTCCTAGTGCTGCAAATTCTTTTGTTCATCGTTTAGCATCTCACGGTTTGTTCCTAAGCCGGAGGGGATCCTTCCAATCTGTGCTTTTAGACCCAAGGGGTTGTAGACGGTTGCTTTCCGATTGGAGGGCTCGGCCTCCTTGATGTAATTGTTGTCTGGTTTCTTAATATATATCCTCTTACCCAAAAAAAAAATGTCCACCTATTCACCTATCGTCAAGCTAACATGTTAGACATCTAACTACTTAATTAGCTTAAGAACAACCGAGGGGTTGCACCTAACCATTTTAGGATCCAAAAGAAGAAAAAAAAAACCGACCATATATTGTTTTATTAATACCTACTGCATCCTGATATATAACATAAAGGGCACAATTTTGTTTTTCTAAGAATATGTGAACCTTACATGATACACCCCACTCCCACCAGTAGAAAGTAGAAAGGCCATACACATAGTACAGTGGTTCTTAATTTTCATAACGTCCACTATACTTCTTGAGTTGCTCCCTCACATACCTCTCGTAAATGAAAGCTGCCCCTCTGAACTGGGGTAGTGCTAACCACACTATCAACCCTAGCTTCACCTCGTACCATATCGGAATCCTAAATCAGGAAAAAGGAACAAATACACAAACATAAAGATAAGTATCAACATCTTCTTTTTTGTATAAAAAAAAAAATTGTCTTACCAAGCTAAAACTGGTTCAAACACCATTTCCACGAGTGTAAGAAACGAATAGACGATCCAATACGCTAACCATTGCTCGTCGTCGACCTTCGAAGTGCTCTCTATTGCTCTAATAGAAGCATATCTAATAAAATATATAAATTACCAGTTATGAGATTTTGGTATGAAAACCAATCATGAAAAAGCGACACAAATTTGCCAAAAATAAATAAAGAAAGAGAGATCGAAAGATGGGTTCTTCCTACAAGGGGTACATCAGCATCACCAGAGGCCTGCATATAGAGAAAAGATAAGGTCGAAAATTAGAGAAACAAAACAAAAAAGTTCTAAAAGAAAGAGAAATATATGTTTGAAACTTGATTATTAGATTTAGAAACATTTGAGAAGAAAAAAACAGAGTAAAAAAAGGGAGAAGTGGGTTTGGAGAATTACCCGGCTAGAGTATGAACATAGGTGAGTAGAGTCCAATAACGAGGCATTTTTCTGTATTTACCCGAGTAATGGAAAAGAAGAAAAACTGAAAAAATAATCTGAGAATTGATGGATGGGAAAACGGGTTCGAAGTATAGAAACGATGTTTTAGAGGATGGTGGTGATGACGAGGTCCTTATATAGCTGACGAAGAAACTCGGCTAAATCACTACAAGTATCGGATTCTGCCTTGAACGTGGAGAGCTAGGTTTCGCACCGGCCAGGTAAGCGATCCGAACACAATTTTTAAAAGACTCGTAATCTTCTCCAGTACTAACCGGTTTTTACCAAAACCGGTTACGCTCCAGAGGTGGCCACGTGTCCCTATTTACACCCTTTAACTGTGGTTAAGAATCACCTATCCCTAGGGTTGACCCATTTATCTTTGGTTTTTAGAAAAAAATATTTAAAATTTTTTAACTCTAAGAGATAATGAATTTTAACCACAGTTAATAAATTATTTTATTATTATTTTTCAAAACCAATAATAGGTGAGTGAATCTTAACCACAGTTAAAATGTGTCAAAAGGGGCATGTGGCCACCTTGCTTTTGGTAAAACCAGTTACAACGGGAGATGATTACGTCTCATTTTAATAATGGAAATAATCACCTCCTCGGTGGGTGACGAGAGGAGGGGCGTCTCGGCTCCCATTTGCTTGCCATGTGTCCCCCTTCTAACCTCATTTAATTGTGGTTAAGATTCATCCACCCTTAAGATTCACCCATCTACCCTTAGGTTTTAGAAAAATAAAATAAAAAAAATTAACTAAGGGGTTAAAAAAAAAGGGAAATAGTTAACGTACCTATGAAATCTATTTACAAAACTAAGGCTAAACTCATTGGGAAGAGCATCTCCAACGCACTCCCTAAAGGAGCTCTCTTCCCTATAGTAGAGAGGCATACCCTCTTTTAAGCACTCCAATGCACTCCCTATATGGACTCCCTATTATATTATTATTTTTTAATAGTCTTGTCAAATCATTTGAATATGAGGTAGAGTTGGGAACTACAGTCACTTGCGATTGAACTAATAAGGGAGAGTTCAATCGCACCCACAGACCAACACGTGTCTCTTTTTAACTTCTACTAACTATGGTTAAGATTCACTAACTATTGGGATTTAACAATATAATATTAATTTTTAGAAAAGAAATAAAAAAATAGGGTTGAAATGCAATTGAACTCTCAACGGTTGTGTGAGCACGAGATTTGAGGTCCACCCACAAAAATTAAAGATTGACTTAAAGAGTTACCACCTATTCATTCTAAGAGATAGGTCCCGGGTAAGCAAGTATTTGGATAAGGCACGTGGTCTAGCAAAAATTAGGGTAAGTGGTTCAATTAAGCCCTGAGGAAGGTGTTAGGCACCCCAGGACCCCTATTTAAGATACCTACTCCCTCTAGTTAAGCCAAGTTAATCTCAACAATAAGTAAAATGCCTAAATGTTTAATGGAATTCTAATATAAGAAAATAAGCAAAGCAAGCTAGATTAGGAGTTGTCTAGACTGGGGTCGAATCCGAGTTAGATTGCCTACGTACTCACATAGAGGTGAGATCAGACCGAGCGTAGTTCTGACACATGAGTCCCTACCAAGGCTAGGGGTATGTGTGTGTAAGGTGGTCAAGGGTTTAACCCGGAGGCTAGGGTTTGACTGACCGTGTTGGTCAAGTGCAAAGTAGGGTCTAACTACAGTTAGAAAGATGTTAACCATGGTTAGATGACCTAACCATGGTTAAGAAAGCAAGCAAGCAAGCAAGATTGATTTATTTTGGTCTTTGTACTTTTATAGATTTTTAGGGATTATTTTCATATTTTTTGTAGGGTTAAGTGGTGCTTAACCATGGTTAAAAATTAACCGGAGGTACTTTTAACCATGGTTAAGGGTCAAGGTCAGTCAAGGATGGGCTCAAAGGGTATGGCAGGGCCTAGAGTGGCCTCCTACCAGGTTTGGGCCCTTCACAAAGCCCAAAATCAAGAAATTACAAAATGGAGGTAATCGGATTACTTCCATTTTAGTAATATTTTGACAAGAGTTTATGGGTGATTAACTAGGGTTAGGGATCACCCTTGGGTAAAACAAAACCAAGGTTAGAAAGCTGAGAGTGTCATCTTTCAAATGGTATAGGTCTCAGCCTCTGAATAGGCCATGTGTGAGCCCCACAGGGGTCCAAAGTCAGGTAAAAATTAATCTGTAATGTAGGCATTTGAACTGCAGACACTGTGGATAGTGTTTTAACCCATGTTTAGGGGTCTACTAACTATGGTTAGGCTTGACCCCTGAACCTGAAATTTTGCAGGAAGCTAGAGGGGGTCAAGGGCTTTCCAATAAACTCAGGATGGACCCCATAGGACTTGGCATGTGGGCCGCACAGGGGCCCGAAGTCAGTGCAAAAATAAGCTCAAATGTCGGTAAATGGATTGGGGACAGAGTCTTTTTAGGCTAATTTCAAAGGGTCGGTAATCTGATTACCGACCACTAGCAGTTTTGTTAAAAAAACATCTTTCTCCACTGTGGGCTGCACAAGTAAGGGTCCAGGAGTTCCCTCATGGACTGAGGGACTCCTAAACCCTAGTGGTGAGTGGCCATGCATTGGTGATGATGGGGAAACCGTGTATACGCCTCAAGGGAGTTCCCCCGACCTATGGTTGAGGCAAGGGGGTCCCTATCCCTGGCTGTGGCAGCTATACAGATGAAAGAAAAGCAAAAAGGGGACCCCTGGATCAGGACCAGGAGTCCCTTACATTTCGGGCAGCAAGAGAGGTGGGGTGAGGGGTGATCCCTACCCTTGAGTGTTGCTGTCAAGGTAGTGCCGAGGTGGTGGTGTGTAGGCAGAGGTGCACAGTGGTGCTTGGTAGGTCTTGGAGGCTTGGTAGGGTCTGGGGATGAAAGCCCAAGGGGTGGAGCTTAAATGAGGATGTGGTATAGGTTTTAACAGGGCTTCACCATGAGGAAAGGGAATGAATTTTGCATGGGGGGCCTTGGAATTTATAGGAGAAGGTGGAGGACCCCCTAGGGGCATTATGAGTATTAAAGAAGGTCAAGGGGACCAATGGGGGAGGTCCCAAGCAACTAGGGTGGCTGTAATGCAGCCTGCACACGCGATTTTTGCAAATCCAGAAATGTCGGTAATTGAATTACCTCAATTCCCAAAATAGGCTAAATTTGGAATGTAGGTAATTCGATTACCGACGTTAAAATTTTAATGCTATTTTGGACCAGGCCTAAACTCACTTGGGCCAAAAGGGATAGTGGGCACCTATTTTAGGCATTTCCCGCCCATATGGTTTTAGGGGTTGGGTGTCCCACCCATGTGCTCCTCATGGGTTGAGGTGGGCCCAAGTTTGGGCCCTAAAGTGTTTGGGCCTTGTGGATTTGGTGGTTTTTTGGATGGGTTGTGTAGTGGGCCTTGAGCCCATAGGGTTTGTCCTAGGTCTTGGGCTAGGGTTTAGCTAGGGCTAGGTCTAGGGTTTAGTCTAGGGCTCTCCTAGGGTTTGTCTTGGGCTTGGGAACTACCTAGGGTTTAGGCTAGGTTAACCCTGGTTAGGTTTAATAACCACGGTTGAGAGGGGTGTAAAAATGGGGTGCTTACAGGTTGCAATAATGTTAAAATAAAAAGAAATAAAAAAAGTGAGTATTTAAATAGAAGTAGGGAAGAAGTAAAGAGTGGGGTTGGAGTTGCAAGGAGAAAAAGTGCCCCCTATTTTAAGAAAACTCTCTACTATAGAGTAAAAGTAGAGAAATTTAAGAAATTGGGTTGGAGATGCTCTAAATAGATTTCATGAGTACGCTTATCACTGCTAAAAAAAAATTAACCCAAGTTCATAAAAGTTGAAGGGTCGGCTATGTGAGAGCGAGGAGGACTAGTCACCTCCTCGGCCGATGAGGGGACTATTGCTCTTTAATAATATACACACGGGATTTCTGCAGGAATAATGACACAAGATCCTCTCTGCCAGGGGTGTCAACAGGCCAATTCAATCCACAAACAGGGTGGGACGAGGAAAATTTCATTGGTCTCGGATTGCCTCTAGCGAAGCCAGAAACCCCTCTCGGGCAATCATAGAATAGAATAGGGGACATGTGGCGTTAAAAAGGGGAGAAGTCATTTCATTTTCTGTCAATGATTTTGACTTCTCTACACACTATATGACACATGGCGATAAAGTGTTGAGATAAAGGGGGAGAGATATCAAGTGGGGTGAGTGGAGAAGTCAAAATCATGGGACCAATGATTTTGACTTCTCCACCACTTGTCCCTATTCTACAGTTGCCCCGGACAAGGGGTTTCTGTCTTCGCCAGAGACAATCTAAGACCATTTTCATTTGGCAGGGACAAGTACATGTATAAAAAAAACTAATGGATTTAAAGGTATGTATCTTGAGGGTTCGGGGGCATAGCCTTCGAGAAATTTTTTTTTTGGGTAATTTTTATTTTGTTTTGAGAAATTCTTTTTTCCGATTATGTCATTGAGGTTGCCACGTATCCCTATTGATACCCCTTAACCGTGGTTAAGATTCACCCACCTATGACCTATCCTTGGTTTTTTAAAAAATATCAATTTTTTGAACCCTAGTTAAAATTAACTAACTCTTAAGGTTAAAAAATTTCAATATTTACTTCTAAAACCAATGATAAGTATGTGAACCTTAAGAGTGGGTGAGTTCTAACCATAGTTAAGGGGTGTCAATAGGAACATGTGGCGACCTCAAAAACATAACCGGACTCCATTGGGGGCTCACTATATATATATATATATATATATATATATATATATATGACAAGGAAAATGCTAGTGAGACCGCAAAGGGTCGAGACCATACCGAGACCATGCATATGATGCATGGATCTCAAAATTTCAAAAACGGATTTAATGAAATTTTGGGATCCGTGCATCACAAGCACGCTCTCGGTGTGGTCTCGGCCCTTTGCGGTCTTAGTAGCAAAGTTCATATGACAAAAAAAATTGGGGGGCCACTGTGTATATAAGACAAAAGGATTTTTGGGGAGGGGGGCAAAAAAGTTAAAAATTTGAAGACCCACTATTGCATACCACCCCTAAGAAGATTTCTAATAACGAGTAGGTTAAAAATCACAAAAAGCCCAACCCTGTTTCTGGTACATGTCTATTAACCCTATTAAGTTGATACCTTTTTGTTTTTTCGATAATCCTATTAAGTTGATACTAATCCTAGGGTTGATGCTGATCCGAATTGGTTTTCAAATGATGTCGATGAAAACTAATAACTTTTGGATAAGTGTTGCGATCTTGTGTTTGTTAGAGAGGCCATGTCTCACAAGTGCCACATAGGATTTCCTCTCGCACTTGCATGAGTAAAACCTGCCTCGCCATTTGTTATTTTAATCCTACTTAGATAACTTTAACCCCAAGATTAAAGCTGCCCAACCTTGATTTTTAAGAATGCCAAACCGTTTTCCTTTGGCAAGTGCTAAAGGAATTCTAGATTTTTTTTCTAACATATTTTGGGTTCATTTGGTATCTTCTCGATTTTGAGGGTATTTAGCCAAAACAGATTTTGGCAAAAATTTTATAAGAAATAGATAAAGAGTAAAATCATTTAGTAAAGCAAAATAATAAAGAATTTTTTATTTTTGTAAAATTGTATTTGATAACATCATCTTATTATTGCAATGGTAATTGATATCATTTTAAAACAATAAATTTTTATCGTATAACCAATTTTAATAATAATAATAATAATAATAGATGGGCAAATAGTAAAAAAAGATAACATAAATCTCCTTCCTATATTTTACCCGAAATAGACAAGAGCTTATTTCCTAAAAATTACAAAAAAAAGAGGACTTTAGTTTTAGACATTAGATGTCCCATAAGAAATAGATGCGTTACCAAATGGCTTATAACATGAAAACGTCAACCCACACTAAACATATACATATAGACAATTAATCCGAAATTTAGACATTCTAAAGGGCACATTTATATTTCCCAAGCACAAGCCACGTATCTCTCCGTTTTCTTAGGTTGAAAGCCGATGATACATGCCAATGTCATGAAGACCTTGATAGAATAATAAGTGACTGTCTAGGAAGCACAGGTACAGCGATACTTAGATATGACGATATGATACGGGTACGACGATACGGCATAAATTATGAAAAACAGTTAAGTTATATCTTAAAGTGCCGTATCGAATATGTATCCGATACGACAATACAGGTAAGTTTCCATTTTCAAAGTATTTGTGCTTCCTAGGTGACTGTTCTTTGTTTATATATGACTTGAAATTCTGTGAAGTTGTAACTGAACTCCAAGGAGTCGGATTACTTCCCACAAGTCAACATATGTGCCCCTTTTAATACTCCTTAAATGTTGTTAAAATTCCTAATCCTTAGGATTCTATCTCACCTTTGATTTTTTTTTAAATATTAATTCTAAAAGTTAAAGTTGTTAACCAGAGTTAAAGACCAGTCAAAGAGATTGTTTTTTGTTACCCGAGAATCATGAGTCATTTATATATAAGAGGAGTGCTAGCATTTTCTATTCTCTGCCTATACCAACCACTTGTCCATTAAAATAAAAAAACAATGGTTAAAAGTTAAAATATTTTAACAAAAAAGGGATATTAGAGAATAGACTTGAAATTCTCTGCGGGTTAAGTCCACGTGTCAACATAGATAGTGTCCCTTTTAATACCCTTTAACTGTAATTAAGATTCACTAACCATTTGGGTTTAACTATCTAACTGTGATTTTTAGAAAAAAAAAAATTAACTCTAAAAGTTAAAGTTGTTAACTAGAGTTAAAGAGTATTCTGAACAAGGTTTTAAATTTAGAAATTTCGGTTGATTTCGGATGTCCCATTCGAAATGGAATTTTCTGAAATTTCGAAATTTCGGCTGACATCTCACCGAAATCGTATTTAATAATAAAATATTATTCCGAAATTTGATCCGAAATTTCACCGAAATATTCTAAAATTTTATTTTATATATATATATTTTTATATAATATTAATTATATATATATATTATTATTTTATTTTTGTAATTAATATATAATTTTTTCGAAATTTCGGTAAAAATTTCGAAATATTTCAGAATTTTAATTTTAAAAAAATTATTAAAAAAAAAAAAAATCAGAATTCAGCCAAAATTCCGAAATTTCATCCGAAATCTTCGAATTTCGGCCGAAATCTGATTTCCGAAATAAACCCAGTTTCGATATCGGTGGGGTTGTCCGAAACCGAAATTTTGCGAAATTTCAACGAAATTTTAAACCATGATGATAAAAGGCTTTTTTGTTGTATTCAGATTCCTTGGAGTCCTTATAACAGTAGAGAATTCTAATTTCTAAGTCTAGAGCCATACATGTGCTCCATTAAAGGGAACAGTGGTTAGTGGAAGTTAAGAGTAGAAAAGGCCTAAGAGTAGGGTAGAAGAGTAGGGTAACATTTTTCTATATATAAATCTCTTAGTCTATTTATAAATTTACTAGTGAGCGGTGACACGTGCGATGCACGTGAGAGAAGAAGGGGAGAGACATGGAAGGGACCTAGTAAGAACATTTCGAAAAACTAAATTAAGTGGGTGAACCCGAGGGTCGGTGAATCTTAGTCATAGTTGGAGTTCCGTTACAAATCGAAATTGAATCACTGCCGATCATGATTGAATTCAAGGAGAGTTCAATCGCATCCACAAATCAACACATGTAATTTTTAACCCTTATTAATCAAGGTTGTTATTTCTTAACCCTTAAGATTCAATAATCAAACCTTGGTTTTTAGGAAAAATTATTTTTAAAATTTTACCTTAGGATTAACAATATTTAACCCTAAGAATAAACTTTTTTTTAAAAAAAAACAAGGTTAAATTATTAAACCCTAAGGATTAGTAAATCTTAACTGTGGTTAATAAGAATTAAACAAAAACGGGTGTTAACTTGTGGGTGCGATTGAACTCTCCCTTAGTTCATTCACGATTGAATGTGATATGATTCGAACTCGTCTCACTTGAGAAGAGAGGGCGGGTGAGGGGGGAGAGAGAGTGGGTTGAAAAAAGGAGAGAGAGTGAGAGGGACGTTGGGAGA
Source organism: Tetracentron sinense (assembly GCA_015143295.1). Taxonomy (NCBI): domain Eukaryota; kingdom Viridiplantae; phylum Streptophyta; class Magnoliopsida; order Trochodendrales; family Trochodendraceae; genus Tetracentron; species Tetracentron sinense. The sequence continues at coordinate 35,378,953 of CM026568.1, read as the reverse complement.
GAGAGGGGACACACGAATGATTGCGACCTGTGACTTGTGAGAGAGAAGGGTTTGGTTGAATGACAAAACCGATCTTCAAAAATTCCACCTTTCACAAACTTTGGCTTACAACTTTTTTTATAACCTCATTCATTATATTAATGATTAAGGGGTACTTTAGGTATTATACAGATTTCAAACAACGTTTTGAACGGGGCAATCCCTTTTATTTTGGTAAAGATAAGTGGTGAAATCTCAACTATGGAAATTTGGTCGTATACCATTTTGTATGTTCAAGTGCAACTCGGTACACAAATCTTATATATATGAGGTCTGAGAAGCGGACCCAGGTCCACTTCTAAGCTGACCCAAGTGTCCCCGCATATTTTTTTATTCCTGGTTAACCATGGTTAAAATTAACTAAATTTAAATTAGTAATTTTGTTTTTGTTTTTTCTAAAAACTATGGTTAGATTGCTTAACCTTAGGGGGTTAACCACACTTGATGGATGGAGGATGGTAAAAGAGTGGTTTGGACTAATGAGGTCACTGGGTTAGCTTCTAAGCTTACCTGGGTCCGTTTTCCATTTCCCTCTATATATATATATATATATATTAGTAAAAATAATCTAAACGAATTTCCCCTTTCCAAGGGGCACACAAAATCTCTGTGCAAGAGTTGCACACAAAACGGACTCTAATCCCTTAAAGTCTCCCAACAAAAAAAAAAAAAAAAAAAAATTCTTGAAAGTCTTATACATGTATAAAATAAAATATGGAGAGTTGTGTCAGGAGCTGAATACTGAATAGCTGATAAGAAGAATAAATCATGACTTTTTTTTTGACAGCGGAGTTTAAATATTAGGTGCAGCTCTATATGAAAAATAAAAAATATCGTCCCAGTTAATAGGGTGGGAGTTTTGTAATTAATTATTTGAAAATCTTTGTGAAACTACCACTTGGATGCATATGATATGAGTTCCAATGGGCAGCAGCGCACGCTGTTGCCCCTTTGTGTCTTACAAAGAGGGCCCCATTTTCAGCAAGGGTAAAATTGGGAAAAAAAAAAAGAGCCCCATTTTTTTGTAAGAAACAAAGGGGCAACAACTCAACAGCGTGTGCTTTTGCCTATCCTAACTCTATATAATACACACCATGGGCTTGTCCCAGTGATCGTGTATCTCCTTTGGGGAGGTGAGACTTGCGTTCGAGTCTTTGGTGTGGCTGTTGAGACCCACCATTGTCACTAACCCTACTAACCTCCTAACCCTTAGCATAGGTAGATAAATGATTAGGACCGACCAAAAAAAAAAAATTGCATATTATCACGAAACTGCCAATGTAATTAAATTCAAAACAAGGAGTTAACACATATTTTTATGTAGAGGTCTCCCTCATCAAATTTAAACTCTTATGCATGCAGATAAGCAGGATTGGTGTAGTTTTCCTCAAATTATTGAGGTAAACCATTGATTGCTGCGAAGCTGAAAACCATTTTCTTGTGTTTGGTTCTTGATGAACCTAAAAATGAGAATAAAATTTCATAAGATTTCCTTCCAACTTTAGATTTGACTTTCCGAGGTTCTGGTTGGTTGGAAGAAAAAAAAAAGGGGGTGAAAAAATTTCAAGAAATAATTTTTGCCCAATTATTAAGAAAATATTGTCTCAATTTCAAAGAAAATAAAGCATTTGAAAAAATATTTTCCAGCAAATAAACCAGGATACGGAGGCAAATCAACTTTTAACTCGTTGATGGTATATATTGATAATAACATATGCTTGAAAAAGAAAAACATTTTGGGTGTTTTAAAAACCATTTTTTGATTTGGGGTAAGCGTGCTTTATTTCCTCAAGTTTGTTTGATGTGTTATGACAATTACATGTGATTAGGCGACCTACCAAGTATTCCTAATTGGGCTATGTCCCCTTTCGCTGCCACGCCTGACCTTCTAATACAGGAATTATATCCACATCAGATTGTTAATATCTTTCAATCATATACATATTTTTGGTCTATGTACCTCATTGACGAGGTCGGACGTCAATCGATATTAGTCCTTGTTCTTCTCATGAAACAATTCACAGGCTTCTAAAACATATGATGCATGTGCTGGTTGGAGACATCCAAATCTACGATATTTGGGCCTGGCCCATTTAAGAGGCCCGCTACTGAATCAACGGTCCGATTGATGCACATGTGTGGAGATTGCAGTAGAGATCCAGTCAACATATTATATTGCAAAGCTGCTAAAAAAAATCAAACTACTATTTGGTGGGCCCTCTTTGGGATGGGATTTGGTCTTGCTCTAGCCAGACCAAAACCATCTTGCCAATGTACACTGTTCCACATGTGGTGATAAAAATGGGAGAAGTCATTTCATTTTCTTCCCAATTTTTTGACTTCTCTCCCTTTGATATCTTCTCACCTTTTTATCGCCACATGTCGAAAGCCCACCAAGAGCAAGACGATTTTGGTCTTGCTAGAGCAAGACCAAATCCCATCACGCCCTCTTTATCCTTATCCTTGGTCACCCCAAATAGGGGCTAAAGTTTGATGGAGGGCAGCTGACCTGTAACTGTTTCCCCCATGTCCCAACTTCTGTAGAGGTATCCCTTATTTGTAGGACCTCCAAATGAACCTACGTCTCTAACACAAGATGGTGAATACCGCCCAATAAGTGGTCGGTCATTAGATTAATATCTATTATTATAAAAAGATATATAGCCCTAAAGCCCATCCAAAAACCAGTCAAATTTATCCACATTTGCGTGTAAGTTAACGATGGATTCCTCCATTTCTCCTCCACCCATTGTAGTGGTTGAACTGCAAATCCCTTCTCCTCCTCTAACAATCTTCTTCATACGCTTTTAAGACAGATTTTTTCCATGTCCCTCTCACCACTTTTTCCTCTTCTATGTCTTTGAATTGTTGTCAAGTAAATTTGATCTCTTTATTTATTTATTTATATTTTTTCTCTTTTTGGGTAAGTTATTTATATTTTTTTCTCAAGTTGTTATACCTACTATAATTTCCTTCCCCTTTTATCAAACCAACATTATCAATATATTGAACACCCCTCTTACACTTATTTTGTGAGGTCTTCTGTAAACATATGATAACTTAGCGATGACATCAATGGCGGTGAGAGGCAACATTGGATCATACTTTACGGAGGGTTCGTGTAAGCCGGAGAGGAGGACTCCGGCCATGGACCGAGAAATTTTAAAGGTGGGTATCTATGTGTTGATGAGGAGTAAGAAAGTGTTGAGGGGCTTGTCTGTGAAAGCGAGTAGTAGTAGTAGTTTTCGGAGCTTGGATAGGATCAATGGGAGAAAGGTAAATGGGTTTAGTGTGGATGAAGCTCCATATTTGTGCAACAGGAGTGGGACAGACGAGGCCGTTCATGCTTTTCAGCTTGGGAGATTTCTAGGGGATCGTTTTGTTTATAGACAGACGTTCTTGATCAGGTCTTACGAAATTGGACCAGATAAAACTGCCACCATGGAGACACTGATGAACCTTCTTCAGGTTGGTTCTCTTCTATCTCCTCATTTGGTTACTGCATGATTGATCATCTGTTCTTCTCACTATGTTACTCCGAATATATTTGGGAGGAAAGAGTAAATACACAGATTCGTTGCAAGGGCCTCATGTGCCCAATTTTTTTGAGTATTTCATGGCCCGATCTTCAAAAACACATAAATGTTCTCGAATCAAATCCTCTACGGTGATAACCGGACTTACCCGTCGCCACTTGTTCCTTTTGACCTCCTGGTTAAGATTCACCGGTCTTAGGTTAAACCACCCATCCTTGATTTTTAGAAGAAAAAAAAATTACTTATTTTTTCAGTTTAAATATGAAGCGGAGCTCTCTCTCTCTTTTTACACTAAGGATGTGGAGCCCCTTTTTTACACTACAAGGGGGCAAAATGTGTAATTGATAATTACACATTTTGCCCCCTTGTAGTGTAAAAAGGGGGCCCCGCAGAGCTCCCCATCAAAATTAATCTCTTATTTTTAAAAATATTTTAGTGTTTTTTTAAAAAAAACTAAGAATTGGAGGGTGAACCCTAGGAGTTGGTGAATCTTAGTCAAGGTTAAAGGGTGTCAAAAGAGATATGTGGCAACCTCAGGGGTGACATCAAGATTTGCCAAATCCTGTTATCACCGTAGAAGATTTGGTTCTAAATATTCTATTTTAAATGGAAACCAAGGCAATAGAATCCCTGGTTTTGCCCTTTTGGGCTTCAACAGGGGCTGTTGCTAATCCATGCTGAGGCCCACAAACTGAGCAGACTTCCACCAAATTCTCAGTAGAGATGCATTAAGTACCACACATGACTAAGGCTGCACATGGGCCGGATTTGGGCCTGAATTTTTTTTTATAATTTTTGAACAAGCACAGCCCGAGATACTTACAAAGGCTTGTAGGCCGGATGTGCAGCCCTACACATGACACATGATACAATTGTTTCGAAAAATATTTAGTATGGTGACATCCGGTTATCACCCCTAGAGGTCGCCACGTGTCTCCTTTGACACCCCTTAACCATGGGTAAGGTTCACCCACCCCTAGGGTTCACCCACCTATTTTTGGTTTTTTTTTTTAAATATTAATTCTATTTTTAAAATTAAAAAATTGTTTTTAATATTAAAAAAACTTTAAAAACAGTTTTTTAATTTTAAAAATGGAATTAATATTTTAAAAAAAAAACCAAAAATAGGTGGGTGAACCCTAGGGGTGGGTGAACCTTACCCACGGTTAAGGGGTGTCAAAGGAGACACGTGGCGACCTCTAGGGGTGATAACCGGATGTACCACATCCGGTTATCACCGGAGAGGATTTGCACCCATTTAGTATTCATTGAAATCAGCCGGATTTCCATTTTAGCGATTCCTGAGTAGGAACAATCCGTAACCGATTAGTTTAGATAAGGGAATGAGGTGATTTCATTGACTTTGTCTTATGGAGGAGTGCAGGAGACAGCTCTGAATCATGTGAGGAGCTCTGGCCTTGCTGGAGACGGATTCGGCACAACACGAGAAATGAGCCTTAGGAAACTCATTTGGGTCGTCACCCGAATACATATTCAAGTAGAGAAATACAGCTCCTGGTACGTCTTGTTTTTCCTCTCCCAATCTCTCTGCAAAGTCTTCTAAGCTCCACAATTTCTGTTCTAGCTACTACTTTGAACTAATCCAGAAGAATAATGGTACGTATGTGAGTGCAGGGGAGATGTAGTTGAGATTGATACTTGGGTTGATGCGGCTGGAAAAAATGGAATGCGCAGGGACTGGATAATCAGGGACTACAGTACCCAACAGATCATAACAAGAGCTACAAGGTGCAGCTAGCAATATCCCCAAGTAATTAAAAAAAAAAAGTGTCAAAACACAAATACACCTATATACTCTTAATTAAACTTACTTCCTTATATCTCCATGCAGCACATGGGTAATCATGAACAGAGAAACTAGAAGGTTGTCTAAGATCCCCGAACAAGTGAGAGAAGAGGTCCAACCCTTCTACCTCAACAGAGCTGCAATCGTAATCGCAGACGACAGCAACAAAATTGATAAGCTCAGTGATGAAACTGCCGAGAGCATCCGTTCTGGTTTAGCTGTAAGTATGACTCTGTCCTTCTTTGGGCGTTCCTTTTTTCTCTTCTACTGCACTATCTGTATTATGCCAGTGTTCTTCTCAGAACTCTAGAGTTACAAATAATGTTAGCTAGCTTCACTAACAAATTGTTTCTGCAAAATCCAGCCAAGATGGAGTGACATGGATGCAAACCAGCACGTAAACAACGTCAAATACATTGGATGGATTTTAGAGGTACCACTCCCCCTACCTTAATGGCTAGAAATTGAACCTGTATTTCTTAGGAATTCTGTTAAACCATATCTCTTTCTTCCCTAGCGAAAAAAAAAATCTAGAAATTAAAGTAGGAACGTGGAAGGATAAATGCTAAGTATATGTAACAGTTTGTAACCTTTATACGCAGAGTGTGCCACTAAATGTCTTGGAAGATTACTACCTCACAAGCATGACCCTGGAGTACCGACGTGAATGTCGGCAATCCCATTTGCTCGAGTCCTTGACGAGCATGAAAGTAAGTACTGTAGCTGAGGACTCGAACATTGTCAATACACGTTTACGCAAAGCAGATTTGAGAAGCACGCACCTGCTTCGCATGCAAGAAGATAAGGCGGAGATAGTCCGAGCAAGATCAGAATGGCGATCCAAACGAAAACATAAGTGACATCATCTCACACTGCTGTAACTGAACTTCAGATCTCTTTTTTCTCCATGTTTTTTTTTTCACCATTTCTTTCTTGTTTCTCATTATAATTTCCATCAGGGGTTGGAATTCTCATTCACATTTTTTAATTTGGGTAGTGCCCTTATAATTTTACTATGCATCATTTTGAAATTTTGAGCTCTTAGGTATGGAAACTTTTCAGAAAGTTCCGGTTCTTCAAATAGAAATGCTACAACCACTTTCCGGACTCCGGTTGTTTTAACTAATTTAAAACAAAAGTTGTGATACTTTATTAAAAAAAAAAAAAAAAAAAAAAAAACGAGAAGAAAGTAGTCTCATATTATTTTGTTTTCTTGTATAAGAGTAGGGGGAGAGTGGATGACAGGAAAACTATCGAAATAAGGTACAGAACAAAAATTGATAGCAAACCGATTGACGCCCGCTATTGCCCAAATGTGGCAGAGAAAGTAGGACGTCAGTTAACATACCGATATTTCTTTCTTTTGGTAAACAACATACCTATATTTCACAAATGATATATGTACACGTACATTTGAGCAACATTGCAACTCCTTATTCCAAATGGGTACAACAAATACAAGACAATAAACCTCATATTTTTTTTTTGGGGTTTGAAAGAGCCATTTATAACCAAACTAATCAGGGGCGGAACTAGTCCTGACATTACAAGGAAAACTGAATACAAAGTTAAAAAAGGAACACGAACTTAAACTCATTCAAAGCGTACTGAGCAGCGTCATGGGCTACTGTATTGGCCTGCCTGCTCACCCAGTTGACACTTCAGGGCATTGACGCCAAAGAGCTTGGATATCATCCAGAACTATTCTTATGTCCCCAAAAAATGGGCTCGGTCTGACATTAAGGAGATCCTCTATTTCCTTGGAGTCTGTCTCAATAATCACACATCTCCAACCATGTTGCATCACTGCTAAAAAGGCTAATCTTAAAGCAGAAGCTTCAGTTGATCTGCTCGACCCCCCCATGAGGGGTTTGTAAAAGGAGAACAAGATGCAGCCCCGCTGGTCTTTGACAACTATTACGGTTCCTGCCGCCGCAATGTTTGGGAGCGCCGCACCGTCTACATTTATCTTCATCCATCCGTGAGGGAGGGCTACCATCTAACACAAGAAGCTTCACGATTGACGTCATCAGACTCCTTACCCCAAACCAAGGCAATAGATTCAGCAGTGAACGCCTCTACTTGACGGATGGTAGCAATCGGATCAGCTCTAATCCCATTGAACCTTACCTCATTTCTATGCTTCAAAATGCACCATAAAGTAATGGATAATCTCAACGCCAGCTTGCTATTTGTATTCATCACGTTTGGGTGCTCCAACCACCGAATCTACCATTAATCAATGTAAGCTCCTTATTGTCCGGAATGCTCATAGAGAGTTGAGACCCAAACCAAACGCATCTGGAAAAGGAGTATCTTAGGAACAGGTGAGTAGTCGTCTTGATTTCTTGATTGTATAACGGGCACTGATCATCCAAATCCATATTCCGCCTAGATAGATTCTTCCCCACCGCCATAGCATCATGACACAATCTCCACAGGAACATTTTTATCTTTGGTATCACAGGAATTTTACATAGTGTTCTCTAGCACTTGCTCTCCATGCCAAAGGACGCGTTGCTTGGGCCTGGTAACCGAGCATCCAAGAACTTCTTTGCGATCTGGTAAGCCGAGCTTACCTTGAAAATACCCGAGGATGTGTAATGCCAAGCTAACCGATCAGGAGAATTCAATATACTTACAGGAATTTTGCAAATGGCCTCAACCACAAAAGTAGGGAATAGATCATACAGCAACTGTCTATTCCAACAACCAGAATTTGAATTGAAAAGCTGATGAACATAAAGCTTTTGTAAAGAGACTCCTCCCAAAGGAATTGGTTTGAAATTTGGTAAATCCGGCACCCAAGGATCCTCACCCACTTTAACGTTCATACCATTTCCTATCTGCCATCGAGTCCCTAGCTCCAAAATTTTGCGACCCGCTATCACACTTCTCCATCCCCAGGACAGACGAGATCCTAGCCGAGCCTGTATGAAAGATGAACTGGGGAAATAAAGAGCTTTCATTAGAGAGGCTCATAGAGAAGTGGGGTTAGTCATGATCCTCCAACCTTGCTTTGCTAACATCCCCAAGTTGAAAGCTTGAAGCTCTCTATATCCCAGCTTGCCAGCTTCTTTTGCTTTACAAAGCTTGCTCCAGCTCACCCAATGAATCTTCCTATTTTCTGAAGAGCTCAACCAAAATTTTGTTGTTGTCATGTTTACCTCGTGCAGCCATTTGTTTGGAATTTTGAAACACCCCATAGGAAACACCCCATAGCAAAGGTAGGAATCGCTTGAGCCACCGATTTGATCATAATACCCCTCCCCGCCTGAGATAGAAGAGCCCCTCTCCACCCATTTAGACGACCTAGAATCCTTTGTTGTAGATTGTCAAAATTCTTGACTTTGGACTTCCCAAATTCCACAGGTAAACCAAGGTATTTTTCCAAAGGAGAAAGATTTCGAATGTGGAGATTCCGAGCCTGAATGCGGCGGAATTTCCAAGGAGTGTTGTTGCTATAGGAAATCCCAAATTTCTTGAAGTTTACCTTTTGGCCCAAAAACCTCTCGTATAGAGCAAGAATATCGGCCAGGTTGTGGGCTTCTTCCAAGTTAGCTTTTAAAAAAACAATAATATCATCTGCAAAGAGGAGATGAGATATGGTTGGAGCCCCCATCTTTAGAGTAATTCTGCTAACATTTCTGTTGAGTTGAGCACCTCTTATCAGGTTAGAAAAAGCTTCCTCACATATGAGAAAAAGGTAAGGGGACAAAGGGTCACTCTGCCTTAGACCCCTAGAAGGATTGATAAAAACTTTCACTTCTCCATTTAACATAACCGATTAGGAAACAGTAGTCACACATTGTTGAATTAGTGATATCCATTGATGGTTGAATCACATTCTCCTCGTAGTTTCAAATAAAAACTCTCATTCCACTCGGTCATAAGCCTAATTCATATCCAATTTTACGGCCATTTTCCGATCCGACATATTTTTTTCTTCCTTAGATGGTGGCTTATTTCGTGAACCACTAGGATGTTGTTTGAAATTTGTCTCCTGCTTAGAGAAAAGCTGATTGGGCCTGATCGATCAAAAACGAGAGACAAACTCTAAGGCATTGGGCTAGGATCTTTGCTATGATCTTATAAAGATCATTGCAAAGACTAATTGGCCGGTAATAATTCATCTCCTGAGGATTCTTATTCTTAGGAATTAGCACAATATGTGTGTAATTTAGCTCTCTCAGAAGAAAACCTTCATGGAAGAAGCTCCAAACCTCTTGGCAAATACTATCCTCCACTGTCTCCCAATGCTTCTGGTAAAACCAAGTCGGCATGCCATCAGGCCCAAAAGCTTTTAGAGCACCCATCTGGAACACCATTCCTCTCATTAGAAATGGTAATTTCTGACCTATTGTCCAAACGCTTGATTTTTAAGAGGTTAGGGTTCTACTCAAGAATCATAATACCTCTTTAATGTGTTAATAAACATATTTGAGATACTTTTATACATTTATCGAGTAGTGTATTTTTAAAATGAGATTAACTATGGATAGGTTTGGTTCAAGAGAACCGGAGCTCCCGAAAACATGCCTTGACAGGGGTGTTTTGGGAATTACAGAAACATATTTACATGACCTAAATATCCTTATTTAATATTTGTAATTCCCAAATTACCCTTATGTCAAGGCATATTTTTAGGACCTCCGATTATCTCTTGAACTAGAACTCATGTTTGTAGTTAATCTCTTATCTTTATATATTAATAGCTTAAATCATAATTAATTTATTAATTTTATACAAGTTAATCAGATGGACTGAGTTGAGGGGTTCTTACTGGGTCTAGTTCTGATATGGCTTTTAAACTCTTTTGTAAACTGATCTGCCATTGTGGATTCCTTACCCAACTCAGATTTGACCAGACCATGCACATTAAATCTCAATTGAGATAGGATCATAGCCAATTACAATTGCATTCAAGCTAATTCAATTACAGATGTGACTGATGTTGATTGGATGATAAAAAAATTCAAAATTTGAATTTCCTACTCATTTTCTCTCATCCAATCAACATCCGTCACATATGCTATTGAATTGGCTTGAATGCAATTGCAATTGGTTGTGAGCCTATCTCATCTCAAATACCTCTAATCCAATGAGGTTGATTTTTAGTGTAAAATGTTGGACGGTAGGTCCATTTTAGAAGGCTACATCTACATTGGATTAACTTTAGAGGAGTGCTAACCCTATTCTCTCTCAACCCATATTCTCACCCTCCACCAACCATCAATCCCAACCATCAATCTATTCTGCTATGATTAAAGCACTCTCACAAAAAAAAAAAAAGGACAAATGGCTGGTTAACAGTCTCGTAAGCAAACTCTTCTTGCGAAAAAAAAAGGGTGTACTTGAGTTTCTTGACGTCCAAAAAGAATACAAATGGTTTTGTGAGGCCAGAGTTATGGCTCAACGGAACAGGCTGGGCCTGGTGGTGGCATGCCTAATACCATCTTTGGAAATATTTTTATGTATGCCTAGTCCCACTTAATATTATTTCCAAAAATGCAATATTACACATGTAATACTTGATTTTATTTCCAAAAATGCGATATTCGAAATGTAAAACATTAATGCCGGTATTAAGCCTTTGATTTAAGGCCCCCTATAAATTAGTCTCATTTGGTCTTTGACTCGTCAACTGGTTTTACTTGGTTCTGTTACAATATATCTGAAAATGACTTGTTCTTTTTCTCTCACTGTCCCATTTTCCTTTGGATTCAAATCCATTTTTTCTCTCCCTCCGTTTAGGTTAATTCAATACTTTCTCTCTACTTCTCTCAATGTGCCAGTGGATTCAATTGCGCCAGCAAATGGTCGTCGGACATGGGAATCAGATTAGTGATCTATCGTTTCTAGGGTTCGTGAAAGTGGATTTTGTAATGAGGAGTGGAAGTTAAAGATCAATTAATAGTTTTTTTTTTCTCTTTTTAAAAAATAAAATGAAGAGAGAACCTTTCTTCTAAGAAAGATGTGCGGTGTGTGACACAAGTCTTGACTGCTTCTTATTTCTCTTCTTCTCATTGGCAATCAATGATCATACCCAGTTCTGTGGTCTGCAGTCGATTTTCCAGTGTTTGTGATTGTGCAATCAAAGAGGAAAAACAACACCTTTTTATTAAGGAGTTAGATCTTGAGACCAGATCCTGTCCAATTGTGATTCGAACTCAAAGCTCCCTTCAACTAGCCTTTTAACTCTAGTTAATAAGTAGTTTTAATTTTTAGGGTTAATATTTTTTTGCAAAACTAAGGATATATTGTTAAACCCTAAGGTTAATTAATCTTAACCATAATTAATATGAGTTAAAAGGGTCATGTGTTGACTTGTGGGTGCTCGGGATCAGATCCCAACTCTTAAATCTCTAAATTTGCATGGAGTTGGGATGGGCTGGCCGTTTGTGTCTTAAAAAAGGGAAGTGATTTAAACTCTCGATAATAGGTAATCGTGTCAAACATCTAGTGGGGCCCATCATTTAATCGAACTGTACCTTAGGGTCGTCTGATTTTCAATCCTACGGCTTAAATCTTGATGGTACCCCGTTGGATTTTCAATCTTGCGGCTTAACTCTCTATGGTACCTACTATCAAGAGTTTAAAACCACTTTCCTTTAAAAATAAATAAAATGTGGGGCCTATATTTTGTTGATGCGGGTGTCGACACAAAATTACACGGACGAAATAATGAAGGATCAAATAACAATTTTAATATTAAAAAAGGTACTCTCAAATAAACATCTGATTAACAATTAGCTTCGGCTAACTAAGAGATCTAGAGTTAAACCCAAACTCATAGAATGGACAAACTTTCGACTCTGAGAAAGGTGAGTCTATTTAAAGTGATCCTGTAACACTCTCAGTCATTTAAGGCCTTATAGGACTTATTAAGAGAATTCTTATAATTCCCAACCTACTTCTACAGGATAATCTATTGATTGACAACCTACAGATAAACAAACTATCCACCCTACTCTAAGAAAGGATTCATCTCAAATGAGACATAAGAAAATAAATTTTTATTGATAGTGCTCAAATAGTTAATTACAAAGACTTGTTATCCTATTAAACCTAAGAATCTCATCAAGTTGAATTTTAATCTAGTATAACATGTTACAAGACTTTCAATCTCATTAATCATCTGGATGTGTTTATCACAAGGTCCATGCCAAGTACCTCTGATAAAAGATATGTTAAATTCTCTTTCGACAAAACATACTGAACGACAATCTTATCATTAGTTATCAAGCCTCACACATGATTGTGCTTGATACGTATTTGTCTAGACTTTCCATTATAATTTTCACTATATGCCTTCAGCATGGCAACCTAATTATCAAAATAAATAAATCGGGTGTGAATAAAAAAAAAATCTCTACACTTTCTCTTTGTCATTCTTATCACAATCCCTAAAATTCCTCTCATAGATTAATATCTCTCTCTCTCTCTCTCATCTATGTCACTCTTATCACAATTCCCTAAAATCCATCTCCTTTATAGAGGTATCACCTCACCACCTCTAGAATTTCAGGGATTAGAGTTTGAAGATCAAAGAAGAGAGTCTTACTTCTTTATCTTATAGTATAGATGTATGTATGTATACTTGATGGTTCTTGAAAATTACTTGTAAATGCAAATATATCCTTTTTCATTTTTTAAAGTATAAGAAAGATATTGATAAAATCATTCAAATTTATAATAATGGTAAACATGTTAACTTTTTATATTAAATATATCATTCCAAATTCAATTACAAGATCACTAATAATTAACAAGTCGTACAAGAATTTTGTACCCTCCAAAGGGAAATGAAAAATTATACCTCTTAATATAAAAATGAACCTTTACACAAACCGTGCTTTTTATAAATCACAAAAGTTGAAACCGAGCTCCCGAGGTGAGTGAGAGGTTTGAGAGTGAGCAAGGATTGAGAGCGGGAGTGAGTAGTAGGTCAGGAGGTTTGGGTTACTAAACTCAACCCAATGAATATCTTCAAGTTAATCCGACAGGTTGGGACTTGTGAAAGCATACAGTTAATTACTATATTAGGAATGTTATTTAAGTGTGCCTTAAACCCTCTTGATTTTATTTCAAAAAATGTAGTATTACACATGTAATACTTAATTTTATTTCCTAAAATAAAGTATTACACATGTAATACATTTAATTTTATTTTCAAAATTGAAATATTCCATTGGTAATACATTCTTGACTCTTCTTAATCTCATTTCCAAAAATATAATATTTGGCATGTTATACATTAATGACCATATTGAAGAGAAATTGATATTATTGAATTCTCAAGATGATTACAAAGAGACTTAACTAAGGTTTAAATAGATAATAGTATATAGATAAATATAGAAACTAAATCAAACCATTCCTAGTCTAATGCTAATCAAATACTAATCAAATCTTAATCTCAATCCAAATCTCATTATAAATCCAAATCCTTCCAATTGAGATGATGTGTATGATATGATGCATCTCATAACCATACATGTACTCTAGTACTCCCCCTCAAACTCGTGTAGATTTGAAAATATGCGTGAGTTTGATACTCAATTAGGTAAGGTAGCTTGCTAGTCACTCCAATGCCGTTGCAGATCTTGATACCAATGTCGTTACAGATCCTAATAATTGTCAATCGTCACTGTTGTGATAAGTTATTTTGACTTCTCCACGCATATTAAGACATGTGGCGATAAGTGTATGAGAATAAGGGGGAGAGATATCAAATGGGGAGAAGTCAAAATCATGCGGAGAAAATGGAATGACTTCTCCCCATTTTTTTGCCAACTGTCGCACAATGTATGGAACCCCGAGACCAGTTTCTGGCTTCGCCAGAGACAATCCAAGGCCTAGGCACAAATAGGTAACAATGCAAGAGCGTGCGATGTTGTCATTCGAACTCTTTTAAACGGCAAAAGGTTTACTCTTGTGCTCACAAGAGTATCCCTCTTGTGAGCACAAGATCAGTCGACAAAAAAATTCAAACAAAATTTAAATGGGAAGAAGTCAAAAAATGGGAGGGAAAAAAAATGACTTATGGTGAGGTGACCTTTTTTTGTCCATTGATCTTGTGCTCACAAGAGGGATACTCTTGTGAGCACAAGAGTAAACCTTTTGCCCTTTTAAACGGGTTAGTTGGACAGGTTCAGCTGAGTGCAGGGCGGAGTTGTCAGGCCCCCAAATTTTGGCAAATCTTCTTGAGCTAGTATGATTTTTTTAATAAAAAAAATTTATCAAAATTGATATCTGTCTGTCTCCCTTTAACTGTAGTTAAGTTTAATGGTTAGTATTTTTCTTCTTCTAAAAATCAAGATTAACCTTAAGGGTAAGTGAATCTTAACCAAAGTTAGTGGGTGTTAAAAGAGACATGGCAGGTCGTAGATCTCCTTTAACCGTGGTTAAGCTTAATCAACTTAAAGATTAATATTGTTTTCTTAAAACCAAGGTTAGATGGATGTACCTTAGGGGTGAGTGAATCTTAACCAAAGTTAGTGGGTGTTAAAAAGGGACACGTGGCGGCTGTAGAGGCCCGTGCATTCCACTAAAAAGAATAATTTTCCTTATAAATAAAATAAAATAATTAAAAATACAATTAATTTTATTTAAATAATAACTCTCCCGAACCTATTGTCCAATTAAAAATATGGCTTTTTCATCCGGTATGTAAATTGGTATGCTATTGGGAATTGAACCTCATCAATCTAACAAAAATATATCCCCAACTTGGCACTTTGACACATTATCTATTGGGTTTTACATGTCAATGAGGTTGAATATGAGTTGTTGAATCATTTTAGGTATCCTTCAATTTGAACGTAGCTCTTTCTCATGGATTTCAGCTGGGCCTGTCAATGGATCAGATATTATTCCGGATCCGATCGATTAAACAGAATCCTAATCTTATTATGGATTCGTCTAATCGGATACAGATCCGAGATCTTGAATCTAATTATAATGGGATTGGACTTACATCTATAGTGATATGATCCGATTAGATTATATATTACAATAATAATATTTATATAACTTTACAAATATACTACATTACTAATCATAATTTTTTAATTACAAGATTAATTTTTAAATGTATTAAGGTTAATCGGATTCGAATCTTGAATAAGTAATCAAATTTAGATCGGGTAATTCATAATCCGACAGATCTCGGATCGGTTTCAAATCTGTTGGGTTCTTAATTAGGTCCAATTCGGATCTAGGCAAATCTGGTCAAAATCCGATCTTTTACGGCCCTAGTTGCAGTTGTCATGTAAACCTAAGTTGATGAGCTGAAATGTAATCAACCAAGATAGCATAACTGACCACAGTCGCGCTGAATAAAAATCATCCTAGCGAGTAAGATGTACTAATTGTAGCTTAATTAATACTTTTACTACTAGATTATATGACCATGATTTCTATTTAACTAGAAATATAATCAATTTTTTTATCTTTACTATTATAATGGGAGAGGCTGGCGTGGATGATCTTTCTAAAATTCCCATACTACCCTTATATAAAAACAAAATTTTGATTTAATATTTTGCTTTAAAACCCAAACTACTCCTTACCCCTTGCCTTTGATTTTATTTCCAAACTACCCCTTGCTCATCTATCTATTTAGAATCACAGCCAATCGCGATTGAACTCGGGGAGAGTTCAATCGCACCCATGGGTTAACACGTGTCCCTTTTAACTCATATTAACTGTGGTTAACTCCTTCCCCTCGCTCTCGCATGCATTGCACATGCCACTAGCAAGTTCAATCACACCCGCGGGTTACACGTGACCCTTTTAACTCCTATTAACTGTGGGTAACTCCTTCCCCTCGCTCTCACATGCATCACACGTGCCACCTGTTAGTTGATATATATTACATATCTACTAACGTTATATAAAAGAGTGTTCGACCCTTGAAAGTTTCAACTTACATTTTTGTTGTCTAAAACGCCCCTACCAAATTTTTGTAATGACGCATGAGCCTTTCAACTAACATTTCTCCACGCGCCATCATCTCCATGTGTTGCTTTCCATAAGTAACACAATACAACAGGAGCCCAGCAAAGCTATCAACTGACTATTTTCCTACGCATCCATAAGCAATCCACATCTCCACAGTTTTTTTGGTTTTTCCACACTACATATTCTCCTCTTCCCACCCCTCTGTAAATAACTGAGCATCGCCACGCTTCAAGCAGGTGTGTCCTATTCATTGTCAACAACTCTATTTCTTCTCTCCATCTCTATCATCTTACTTCGTCCTAAGCAAAACACTCGGACATCAGGAACATAGCGTTTGCAATTCCATCTCTTCTTTTCTTCCCACACATTCTCCTTCTCCGCCGTCCTGGTAAAGTTCCTTCCATTCTTCTTCTTATTTCTTTAATTCTTCCTTCTTCGTTCTTTTGGTCTATTGAAATAGGTTTTGTTAAAAAAATTCTGCCATTTGCTGTTGCCTTAGAGGAAAAAGAATAGACGTTTGAGTTAATTTGCAAAAAAAAAAAAGAAACTATTTCTCTTCACCCCTGTGTTTCGTGATTATTTAAGGAAAAGAGTTAGAGATTCAAAAATCTTCATAAATTTTCATGTGTCCCTATAGATTCAGTTTGTGGGTTATGTTTTTATCTTCTGATGATCTGAATTGATCTACTCAAGTAGGCGGAGGGAGCTTTTATATCGATGTTAGTGGAGCTAAGGTCACCAATCTCTGTTCTAGGTAGTTTGAGCATTTGAACTGTTTCATTTGATGTTAGTGGAGCTAAGGCCACCCTAGACACAAGTTGAGAGTCGGTTATCACCAGCTGTTAACACCATTTGATGCCTCAGTATCCCCCATGATATTCTAGCCTTGCTGGTTCGTGGGAATGATTTTCGGGTTCTTACCGTATAGCTTTTAAGGTTACGCTTAGCAACTGAGGTTAAGATTCACTCACCCTTAGGGTTAAGCAATCCGACCTTGATTTTTAGGAAATAAAAAAACAACAATCTTAATTTTAATTTAATTAAGCTTGACCAGGATTAAACAGGGACACTGGGAAAGTTATAAATTATAATCACTGCCCCTTTTGGAAATTGTAATGAATTAAAAGACAGAATCCTCTTTTTTTTTTTTTTTTTTTTAAATGACAATCAACGCCATGGCTGGAAATCGTAGCATGATTTCCAATTCAATGTTTTGAATTGAAATATGATTCAAAGGTTTCATCTAAGCATTGCAATCATCTGAGCAAGGATAAAGACTTCTGGATTCTGTCTTTTGATTTATTACAATTTTAAATTATTGTCTAATTCACATTTTACTATTTTTTTTTCCACAATATAATTTAAGCAAAGAGTGCACGTGCCTTGCACGTGCATCACATAACTAGTATGGTAAAATAAGGGTGGTGTTACATGCACCTCATTATTTTATTATTTTATGAGTACACCCCCAAACTAAAAAAAGTAAATTTTTAAAATTTTTAAAATGAGCAACAAAGACAAAAATACCATGCTTCTTCTACCTTTGTCTTGACAAACCCTCTCGGGCTACAATCCAACACTACTCTCTCTCATCAACCACCCGACAACACCTTCTTCAATCTTCCTGTCATCTTCGACTGAAGAAGGTAATCCCTCTCTAGACATCCAAAGATGTAGACATGGTATCTAAAATCCTAGTGTAACACCATAATCCTTTTCACATCATGGAATTATCTCTGCAACTTAATGGAATTAGAGTTTCTTTTTATAGGAAGGTTTGGGAGAAGCTGTTGAACGCTCGCATTGTCTATTTTAGGGAAGCTGAACAGGTTCCTATGTTATTACCACAAAAAAAAAAAAAAACAGGCTCCTATTCTTGACGATAAGGAGATTGAGCTTGAAATCCTGAAAAATCTAATGGTATGTACTTTTTGAAATAAAGTTAGCTTAGAAAGTAGCAATGGACATGATTAGATTGCTCGGCAGTGGTGTCGATTTCCAGGGTATCATGCATGCTATTAAAGGGCAAAAGATTAGCTCGGGTGGAGCTCGGGCATCCACAACTCATGAGACACGTGGCAATAATAAAGGGAGAAGATAGCAAGTGGGTAGAAGTCAAAGTAATGGGGGGGGGGGGGGGGGGGGGGCAGAAAATGAGATTGAATTCTCCCAAAAATATCGACAGGTGCCCCTGAATTGTTGATGCCCGAGCACCCAGCTCGGGCGTCCACAATCTTTTGCATACTCAGGCATCTTTTGCCCTATGAAAGGGTGGGCAAAAGATTAGTTCTGGCGGCTGCCTGAGCTGGGCTCTCAGATATCCACAAACCAGTAGGCATGTGACGTTTTAAAGGGGAAAGATATCATGTTAAAATCATGGGGAGAAAATGAAATGACTTCTGCCCTAAATTATCACCAGGTGCCCAATGTTTTGTGGATGCCCGAGCGCCCAGCTCGGGCAGCCGATAGAGCTAATCTTTTGCCTAAAAGGTGTGGTTTGGTGTTGTATTGATCAGGGTTACTTAATTCGCTAGGTAGTAGTGCGAACCATGAATTGGTTCGCAGCGAACCATGAATTGGTTCGCAGCGAACCAGTTCATAGTTTGGTTCGGTCCAGTTCGTGGATTTTAGCAAACCCACAGTTGTAGGTGCAAAACCGGTCAAGTCCGCTGTAATTAACTCGTTGACACTCAGGTTAGGTGAAAGTATTTTTTTGCGGAGAGGAATTTGGTTTCGATGGACAGAATCACATGTGAATAGAATAATAAATATGTTTTGTTCTTTTGTTAACACTTAAGGGCAGAATTATCCTTCCTAATAAATGAGCTATTAATAGGAGGTAAATGAAAGAAAACAAAAGTTGACCCGTTCGTCTCATTCGTCCACGACCATTTTTCACCTTACATCAACTATGGTTAATCCCCTAAGGTTAACCAATCTAACCATAGTTTTTAAAAAAACAAAATTATTTATTTTAATTTAATTAAGCTTAACAATGGTTATGTATATATATATATATATAAGCGAATTAAGCTAGTGAATCAAACAAACGAACCTAAGCAAACCGAGAAATGAATTACCTAATCCTACTCCTAGCAAACCGGGTTCATTCTAGAGTAACGAATTGGAAACCCGAATTCGAACCAAGCGAACTAACAAACCAGGTAACATTGGTGTCGGCTATTACTCTTCTAATTCAAAATTTAGGTATACATTAACAATAAAAGATCATTTAAGATTTCCAAATTTGCAGCTCCCCTAAATGTGCATCACATGTAATCTAAGAGACTCGTGTAGTATTCCCTCATTCACCCGGGTTTAAATCGGTCTCCATCAAACTATTGCTCTCCTACTATACTCCCAACATCTTTCTCTGGCTCTATCTTCATAACCCATGAATACCATGTGCTTGCAAATCGGTTGCACATGCGTCTCTCACTCTAGAAAGAGAGAGAGATCTAGAGAGAGAGAGAGGTTCATACGATTTACAATGAGGAAATCCTAAATGTGTTTGGGGGATGGTAGAAAGCTCTCAAAAAGTTTTTTTTTTATGAATGCTAATCATTTTATGGACGAAAAGGAGGAAAAATAAAATCTTTTGAGTGGTCCCCACCACTCTCCATGTCCTATGAGGTCCTCCCAACCCTAAGGAATCCCCTTTTACCGTTCACAATACTGGTTTATGTATGAAAATAAGATTTTTAGTATTTTACTATAAAGAGGAGCTCTAGTTCTGTAACGACCCCAAAATCCTACAAGGCTAAAATAGGACTTTGGGATCGCCACATTACTTAAACCTGCTTAAAATCCATGACATGCAAGGCACACTAACACGAGTCTCCAAAAATGAGGATAATAAAATTTCTGGTATATAAACTATAATAAAATAGCAAAAGTCTACGGTAAACATATACAACTCACTCTAAAACCAAAGAGTCTGATACACAACTATAAAAGTCTACTAAGCAACATCTACTCAAGTCTAATACAACTCTCTCAATCAAATGAAATAAAAACTAAGAGGTGTAGCCACCCAAGTCTCTGGCTCCCTCATCAGAAGGCTCACCTTCACCTCCTTCCTCTGCGTATGTTTCCTCAACCCACGACTCCGCCGTGTACTTCTGCTCTAAACCTGCCAAGACAAAGTCCGGCTGAGTACAAAGGTACTCAGTGTATATAAAATCCAACCAACAATAATAATATACCTGCACTTAGTCAGAAACATATCCAATAACATAATAACATAATCAGAGTACGGAAGAACGTGTGCGCATATACATCATATCATCACCTTGACTCGTGTACTTGTGAGAATCTTAGACTTGCAAGACAATACACTTATGAGTTGCTTATGCTTATGAGACCACGTGCTTGTGAGATGCTTATGCTTATGCACTTATTCAGATCACACAATAATGAGACATGCCGTTCTTGGCGGATACGGACCATGCCTTAGAAATCATGTGGTTGAAATGCCGTTCTTAGAGGATACGGACCATGTCTAAGAATCAGGTTGACATGCCGTTCTTGGAGGATACGGACCATGTCATGCTTATGCTTATTCAGAATGTCATACGTATGCCATGCTCATGCTTGTGGTCCACATGTGTGACTTGTGAGACTCTTATCTTAACATACACGTGCTTATGTGCTTAAGTGTCGAAATTAACGTTCGAGTCGGTAATTGCTTAGATTCCGATTACCCACCATGGAAACTCCACTATATGTCTCATACCAAATAGTTAGAGAATTCCCGGTTTGAGAGATGTTCCTCTAAGTTCTTACCTTCCCGACTATCAGTTCCCATGCAAGAAATTAAGTATACTTAACAAACAATCACATATATATTTCTTATCATAATTCTTAACATCATTTATAATCCATTTACCACTATTTCATAAAAGTATCATAGCATTTATTCTCACAGACATTTTCACAAACACCTTGAGTACACATAATATGAATCCATTGTTTCTCTACCTTTTCATGCATTCATCAAATCATAATTCTATCCATACGATCCATATATTCATCCACATCCACAAATTAATCCCATCCTTCATACATTTCTCATCCTCCATATATTCTATCCACATTTAATCCACATTTCCAATCCACATATCCATCCATAATTAGCTTGCTTCTTGGAAAATTAGGGAAAATGCATCAAACATCTATTTCTACCATTTCTAGCATCTTAACATTCACAAAACCTTAAAATAAAGTTGATTAGGATAGTATATCGACCTTAGGAATCCTTCCATTGGATTCAAAACGCTCCCGAGACGATTTGGAGAAGCTTTGAGGACGATCTCCAAGCTTTCCTCTCAATCTTCTACCAATCTCCTTCCTCTCCAAGCAACCCTCTCTCAAAACCTTAAGGTTTCTCCCCCTTTTTGCCAAATTAGGTTAGAACTAGGTGGAGTATTTTAATATTTCGAGTAGGACCCCCTATTTATAGCCTCAAGGTCTGAGAACAAAGAGACCAAAAAGCCCATACTAAAATTCTGTAAAAATCACGAAAGACCGAGCGATCGGTGGTTATGACCGATCGATCGGTTCTCAACCGAGCGATCGGTGCTCTTGACCGGGCGATCGGTCAAAAAAGCACTCTCTGGAAATTTTCCCCATACAAAATTCTGGACCAGTCGATAGATACCGATCGATCGGTTTTGGACCGATCGATCGCTATTTCTGACCGAGCGATCGGTTGCCTATAGATTTTTGACCCGCTTTACTGTTTTGGCCATAACTTTTGACTCGTTCGTCGGATTTTGACGATTCAACCTGCGTTGGATTCGTCTTTCGAAAACGAACATTTCTGGAATTTTAGAATTTCTAAATTCCACTTAATTAATAGACTAAATTGTCCCCAAAGTTGACTGATCTGCATTTCCATTAAATAAAACCCACCATTGACTTGGCTTAAACTCAAAATAAGGAAAAACATTAAACATGAACTTCGAAGAGGGTTCCAACACCTTTCTAATGGTTCAAGAATCACTCAATTCCAGTAAACGGTGCCAAAACTAGAGCTTCCTAAAGTTTAGGGTGTGATATGACATCCCTCCGTTACAAGTTTGATTAAGCCTAGTTCACACCACACCAAATAAATATATAATACAATAAACATCAAAACATCATAAGGACTATAATACCCCTAATACAATGAAGTAAAAACATGAAAAAGATTCGGGGTCTCTACAAGTTCAAAGACATAAAAATGTCTTATGAAAAGAATAATTTAGAAATTATAAAAATAAAATATGGACACTTTTGTCCAACAATGTAATTCTCTATCATTGCATATTTTGGGGAGCTCCGAATATCTTTTGAATCAAAGATCATTGTTTTTATAGTAAAACTCTTGAAAAAAATGTAGGAGAATGATAAGAGGATTACCTACAGATAAAGTAACTGTCTCTAAACCAAAGATGAGAGTGACCTAAACGCCCTAATACACCTACACTCACAGAGCAAAATTACATAGCGTGACTGTCGTCTTAGATCCTCATGTTTGGGTGATTTTTGTAATCCCCTACTCACTTCCCTCATCCCAAATCTCACCCACCATGCTAGACCTGCAAATAACCATCGAGTAATGGGCTTTGGAGTCTCTCTGGCACATGCCAGAGAGCACCTCTCTGGCATCCATACATGAAGCACCAGGTGGGTGGGAGAAGTTATTTCATGGGGCCCATGATTTTGACTTCTCCAGCCATTATTTGACACATGGCTATAAAATAGTGAGATAAAGGAAGAGAGATATCAAATGGGGAGTAGTCAAAAATCATGGAAGAGATGAAATGACTTCTCCCACCACCTGGTGCTTCATGTATGGATGCCCGAGAGCACCTCTCTGGCTGCTACCAGAGAGAATCCAAAACCCGAGTAATGAGGTCGATGTGGCATCCAATGACCACCTTTTTTTTGGTTGATCACAATAACACCACAAGGTGTTACTGTAGGTATTTGAAAGGAAACACACACATCATGCAGACACCACACACACACCAATCAGACCACGCAAACACCCACTCATGTCTCATGAAGCTTCACCCATAACGGGTACCACCTCAACTAGTCCTACTTCGACAAAAAATTTTAGGGCAATCCTAACAAGTGCCGAAATTGAGATGCGAGGAGGCAAAGAACTTGAAAGTAATGGCCAACCATATAAATATGTCATTACACCTGTTGGAAAAATACAATCGAGAATACCGACGGAAAAGAATGATCAAAGCACACACCGAAAGAGAACACAAAAGGATATATGTGGTTCCGTAATAACCTGTCAACGCCCACGGGTCAATATGCGATTATTCCTTTATTCAAAAAAACCTTGAGGAACCGTATAAAAGTACTCAACTCACCTTCTCAATGAAAACCTAAAAGAGAATCTTTATCTATCCTCCCTCAAACCTTTCCCCAAGCCCCAAGCTGGCTCATTCATGAGTCTCCCTCCAAACCACCCTTTGATAGGAGATATCCAAGAAACTATGCTCTCTCTCATGGATTGCAGCTCTCATGTAAAAAATCATCCATGTGTCAATGATAAGATTTCCTAATTATAGCTTACTATTAATACTAAGACTATTTGACAATGATTTCTATTTAACTAAAAATATAAATATTTTTGAATCTTTAATTATTGATAGATATATCAGAGCATCGCCAACGCTACCCTATTTACAATCCCTTCCCTAATTTAGGGAGTGTGAAGGCAAAATCTTGGCTCCAACAAGCTCTTCATGTTGCCTCGCCATTTTAGAGAATGAGCTTGGGCTCTCCAAATCTCAGGGCCGGCCCATCTATTAAGCCATCAAAGCCTTTGCTTTGGCCCCATTAAAATAATAAA
The DNA here is from genome assembly GCA_015143295.1 of Tetracentron sinense. Taxonomy (NCBI): domain Eukaryota; kingdom Viridiplantae; phylum Streptophyta; class Magnoliopsida; order Trochodendrales; family Trochodendraceae; genus Tetracentron; species Tetracentron sinense. The sequence continues at coordinate 35,354,748 of CM026568.1, read as the reverse complement.
AAAATTATATTAAAAATGCCCTATTTAGAATATAAAAAAATATAAAAGGCCCATTTAGAATATTAAAAGGGCCCCATTTATAGTTTTTTTTTTTTTTTAATAATATTAAAAAAAAAAAAGGCCCCATTTAGAATTCTTGCTTTAGACCTCCAATGGCATGGGCCAGCCCTACCAAATCTAGCTAGGTTTATGGCTTGCCATCCCATTTTGTACTCTATATTTTTGTTTTAAAAAAGGACCGTTGAGGGGGTGAATACAGAGAAGGGGAAGAAGATGGGGAGTGGGCGTTGGAATTGAACTGAAGCAATGACTTCCTAAACTGTCATAAACTCTCTATTTAGACAAATTTTGTGGAAAATTTAACCAAACTGTTGGAGATGCACTTACACATGGTAAAATCAGATTTTGTTGTTTGGGCTGGGCCCACAGTCCTAAAATTATAAGAAGAAGCCCATCAACTACTTTTAAAGCGAAAGCCCAAGCAATTGTGCATAACGAGGACAGGTTTAGCCTATTTAAACACTTTATGTCAAGCTTATGGATTTAGAACGAATTGGGAATTTTATTGAGATCTCTACAAAGATTCTTTGTAGGGATCATAGAACACAACTATCAAGGCAAAATGCTTTGCAATCAAAGCAAACCTTTGCTGGCCCGTTCAGCTCGGTTAGCTGAGGCCGAAGCCATTCGGTTGGGTGTGCAAATGGCTCTCTCTCTCTCTCTCTCTCTCGACTTTGGCCCCAAACGGTGATTGAGTCCGATTCTAAGGAAGTCATTGATGTTCTGAATGGGGATGCTATGCACTGCCACTCCGAACTCTATCCCATTCTGGAGGACATTGAAATTCTGACATACCCTCAGCCAACTCCTTGGCCCATGGCCTTGCTCATCAAGCCCTTATCCAGAGTCTTAGTCGTCCTGTATCCTCCTGGATTCCAGCCCAAGCCCAAACTGGGCCGAGCTCATCCTATGTACATATCCGTTAATTGCAATAAAGTTAGAGATTAATTTTCATGGGGAGCTCTGCATGCGAAGCTCCGCTTTATATTTAAACTGATAAAGTTTAATTACCTTTTACCAAAAAAAAAAACGAAGATTCTTTGTAGAATTCAAGAGTGCCACACGTATCCACTTGTGCTGAGCATTCCGCAACTAAGAAAGGTGTTTTAATCTTTTCTTCTAAAAATGATTGGAGAGATGGTAACACGGCAGACTCTCTTATATTCTACCAGGAATCCTTAGGATTCCATGTTGAATCGAGGAGAGTGCGACACGTATTCTCTTATAGCGGGCATTTTCAAAATAACACTAACTATGAAGGGTGTTTTCATCTCATAATTTTCGTATTTTCTTCCAAAAATGTTTGGACAAATGGTTACATGACAAATTCTCTTATATTATGTAAGGAATCCTTGTCTAGGCCTACAAAAGATCCTGAGTGTACTCAGCTAGAACCAATTGGTCTCTCAAGAAATCCACGCTTTTCTTTGTATAATGTAGATGAAAAGAAGAGGAACAAAGAAGCCACATATAGAATACAGGATAGGGATAAGGATTGCAGTGATCTCGGGTGGCCAAACTCCAAATTAGCACGCCATGGGGCATCCCCATGATTTTGACTTCTCATCCTTTTTTATTGCCAGCTCCCGATGATGAATGGACGCCCGATGACATGACTCGGGAGTCCGCCAAAGTAAATCCGATAGCCAATTAGCACGCACATACCAAAGGGTCCGTACTTTATGAAATAAAGTTGGCCTAGAAAGTAGCAATGGACCGGACTAGATTGCTTGGTTGTGGTGTCGATTTCCAGGGTATCATGCTATTTCCCTCATCGGTGCTTAAAGTATTGGCTTTCTGTACTCTTAAAATGATCAAATGCAAACGTGGAAAGGGTGTGGTTTGGTGCTGAATGGGCTATTAGTCGTCTAACTACATGTGCATCACATGTAATCGAGAGACTCGTGTAATATTTCCTCATACGTAGGGCTTGGTCAATTTTCTTTTTATCCATGACAAAAATATGATAATTTTTTATGAAACCTACAACTTTTTTTTCCTTTCTTTGTCTATTAAAATAAAAGTGGATGAAAAAAAAACGGACTTAGCATTGCTCTTCACTCATTCACCCAGGTTTAAAGGGGTCGCCATCAAATTAACTATTGCTTCTCCCATTATACTCCCAACATCTTTCTTTGGCTCAAACTTAACCCATGAATACATGTGCTTGCACATCGGTTGCACATGCATCTCTCCCTCTAGAGAGAGAGAGAAGTTCATACGATTTACAATGAGAAACCCTCAATGTGTTTGCAGGGATGGTACCAACTACCAAACTCTCAAAAAGGTTTTGATGAATGAAAATAATTCTATGAACGAAAAGGAAGAAAAATAAATCTTTTGAGCGGTCCCCACCTCCCCATGTTCTATGAGGTCCTCCCAACAACTCTAGAAGAATCCCATTTTACTGTTCACAATACTGGTTTACGTATGAGAAGAAGAGTTTTACTCAATGATATCATAACCGGACTGGTCACCGAACCGGCTAAGTGGCCGGTTCCGATTCAACTGGTTTGGCTGGTCAGGTTCAACTGTAACCTTTTTTATTAAATTTTTTTTTAATTTCATTTCTACTTAGATATAGCCGATTTTGATCCGTTCTCAACCTGTTTTTACCACCAGTTCCAAGCTCAACCGGCCAATTCTTCTGGGTTTTGAATAAAATGACCGGTTTTTATTTAGGTCGGATTTGGGGGGGGGGGGGGGGGGGGTTTGGGAACCGGTTCCCGGTTTTCCCAGTTCGACTGGCCGGTTCGGTCCGGTTCTGACAACACTGGTTTTACTATAAATATGAGCTTTGGTTCAAGAGGTAGTTGGGAGTAGGGGTGTACACAAGCCGGGCCAACTTGATTGCTTAGCTCATCTTGATCAAGCCGAGCTCAAGCTTGATTTTTAGGACAATTTTTTCCTAACAGATGTTTTAATGTAATTCTCTATCAATGCATATTTTGGGGAGCTCCAAAAATCTCTTCATACCCAGCTCATTTTTATAATAAAACTCTTGAAAGAAATGTAGGTGAATGATAAGATGCCTACCTAAAGACAAAGTAACTGTCTCTAAACCAAAGATGAGAGTGACCTAACACCCTATTACACTTACACTCACAAAGCAAAATTACAAAGCGTGGCTGTCGTCTTAGATCCTCATGTGCTCCTTTTTTTATGAAGCTTTTGGTTGGTTTTTGTAATCCTACTCACTTCCCTCCTCCCAAATCCCACCCACCATGCTACACCTGCAAATAACCATTGAGTAATGAGATCGACGTGGCATCCAACGACCACCTCGAGTAGTCCTAATTCGACAAAAAATTTGAGGGGAATCCTGACGAGTCCTGATATTTAGATGAGAGGAGGAGGCAAACAACTTGAAAATAATGGCCAAGCATATAGATATTTATGCCATCACACCAGGCTTTTAATTGTTTGACATGTGAATATAAACACCACCAACCATTTCTCACGTTATCATGAAATTTACCATAGTAACAGTAATACATATATTTATAGGATAAAGCTTCTAATAACCCCCTTAGGGCTGAGATTACGCTCTAAAAGCATGGGATTTCATGTGGGGCCTATCATGTGAAATGGGCCCCACCTGAAATCCCATGCTCTTAGAGCATGGTCTCGGCCTTAATGGGATCTCAGTAGCAAAGTCCATATTTATATAAGCTGAGTGATACGCTCAACTTCAAAATTCAAAAAAAATTTAATTTCTTAATATAACAACATGGCATTGTTATCCATTCAACATGTTAAGAAAACAGAAATTTCAAATAAGGAAGTTATGATCTTTGCACACGTTCTCTAAGTATTATGGACCGTGAGACTTAGAAGTTTGAGACCGGGCTAACATTTTTCTTTGTTTAATATCTACAGTGGTATTAAAGTTTAATATTCTTCCCACAAGGGAATTATGCTCTTCAAAGCCAGGGAACTTTAGATGTAAGTAACTAAATGAGTATCCAATTTTCTGCATAGTCAATGATTGGGTGGAATTATTCTCTTCGGAAAGCGATTAAAAACTCTTGATTCTGAACCGTTGGATTGATAATCCAATGGCGCCATGTTCGCGCATGCTTTAAATGATGGCCCACTTATTGCTTGACACCGTTAGATTATCCAAGAGTTTTAAATCACTTACCTATTCTTCCCACAAGGGAATTATGCTCTTCAACGGCAACGTACTCTAGACATAATTAACTAAAGGGAAGTGATTTTAAACTCTCAATATTACCTACTATCATAGCTGAACCCTTGGATTTTCAATCTAAGGTTGTAAAACATTATGTGGGGCTGTAACGGATAAAATTCGTAAAACCAACTCAGTGTTGTAGGACGAGCTCGTTTTTGTCGTTTTGTTCACGAAAGTGACACGTGGATACGAGTTGGGGTCACGTGCTTAAAATATAAGGGTCACACGTTGTCTGATACACGACGATCTTGTTGTGCGCCTTACGACGTCTTCGTTCTCATGCAGAACTACGTTTCCGTTGTGGCTTTGACAACGTGCTCGTTGTCTAAAGCACAACGTGAACGTTGTGCTCATGACAACGGCGATATCGTTACGCGAACAACGAGTCCGTTGTCTTACCGACAACGATGTCGTGCTGTATTTTAAGGCATCCACGCCGTAACCGAGCTTGAGTCAACAACGAGACCGACTCGTAGGAGGAAGTGATCAGGAGGCGATCCATAATTCCGGCAAGCGTGCCGAACCCGCCGTTTCGTGCCGAAAGCACTGTCTTGGCATTTAATGCTGGTCATTTCTGCGTACCGTTCGATCCCGTCCGATTGGACTTATAGGAGGCTCTCACGTGTAATGCAACCGGCGGCAGATATGTCTAAAATATTTGGTAATGAGTGCAAAGACACGTGGTATGGACACCTATGGCCATCCATGGTCATCGATGGCCATACCAACCCTTGCCCTATTTAAACCCCGTGATTTTTAGTGCACGGGACACTTGTTCATTAATCCAGACCTTGTGTTCAGTGCTTCCCGTGCCTTGCGAAATTCTCAGTGACTGTTCTTGTATTTACTGTTCATCATCTTCAACACTTACTGACTTTACCATCGGAGTACAGGTCAGGGTGCCACACCCTCCGCTCCAACCCTCTACCAGTAAACCAGAACGTGGAAGACGCTGCTGCTGACGCGTGTCCGTCCGGTATTTTTTCCCTCACAAAATTGGCGCCGTCTGTGGGAAATAATAAACGGACCCCCCCTTTGCTCTCTGCGATTATGGCAGATCAGTCAGAAGTGTTCGGGCATGAGGATCAAACCCCTCACGCCACTTCTTTTATACCTTCTGTCGTGCACAATCCTGGAGTCAGTCCTTCGTCTGGGCAACCAGAGAGGACCGTGCCTCCCCCTGCTGAGCTCTCTGTCTTAGATCGCATCTTGGCGATGCTGCAAGTGCAGCAGTCTGCTCTGGATCAAATCACCAGGCAGCAACAGTTGATGCAGGCAAGGCTGGAGACGTTCGAGCATAGCAGGCTCGAGGCGGATGAAGTGCCACTGCAGAGGCCTTCCTTGAGACGCCAGTTTGACTTCTCTTCTTCTCCTTCTGCCCCGGAGAACCGTGAAACCAGGTTTGTGCTTCTTCCTACTGAAGGGGATGTAAGGCAGCCCCCGGTTCGGGCAGAGCAGAGTATTCCTTCTGATCGTGTGGATTTCAGAGAAGGGGCAGGAAGAGAAGACCTGAGAGTGGGTACTGGAGGCGCAGACACCCAGAAGACTTGGGTAACAGCCAAGGAGGTGGAGGCTTTAATCGGTGCTCGTGTTAAGAGCATGAAGGGAGGGATTCCTGACCACTTTGCTCAGTCAGCAAAGGACAACGTTGAGAACTCTCCCTTCACGGATGCCATCAACCAGTCCTATACTTCTTCCAAGTTCATAACTCCGATCTTCCCCATGTACACTGGAAAGACGGACCCGGATGAGCATTTGTTTGACTTCAAGCACGCGATGGCTGTTCGCAATCCCGATGATGACTTGTATTGCAAGGCTTTCCCCAACAGCCTGTCTGGGGCAGCATCGAAGTGGTTTCGGAACTTGCCTCCTGGTTCCATCAGTAACTTCTCAGAGCTCAGGTCGGCCTTTATTGATCGCTTCATCATCAATAAGAAGAAGAAGGCAGGTGCAGATACTCTCTTCTCTTTGAGGATGAAGCCGGCCGAATCCTTGAAGGACTTCATTTCGCGTTTCACCGATGAAGTCCACAACATTGACAAGGTTGATGAAGCAAGCTACATCGCCGCTTTCAAGAATGCTATCCCCAAGCATTCCGAGCTCTACAAGTCCTTAGCTCTTGACTATCCTGTCAAGATGGACGAGTTGATGGTACGTGCCACCAAGTACGGGAGGTACGAGGAGGACGTATCCGTTGTGTCAGTGCCGAAGCCCAGAGCGAGAGTGGTGGATGTCGCGGAAAGGGCACCCCGATCATCGAAGAGGAAGGAGAAAAAGCAGAGGTACGAGTCTTCATCATCTGAGGGCTCGCCACCAAGGAAGCAGAGGGAGAGAGTTGTGTATGTGACTCAACGGGATCAGCCGGATCGGCGCCCGTTTGAAAGAAACTTTAACCAGCATCAGAGCAGGACGGAGAGACGTCCTAATGACCAGCAGGCGAGGCAGCAGTATCAGCCACGCCAAGTGCAGCCTCAAGCACGGCACGAGAGAGGCGTGCAGCCTAATGAGAGGCGATCTTTTGCAAATCAAACACCGCGCATCAATTTCACAATCAGTCCGGCGACCATCATGAGGTCAATGGAGGACCAGCCATACTTTGAGTGGCCGGCGAGGGCAGTGCCGGATATTACATTGAGACCACGGGTGCATGAGTACTGTCATTATCACAAGTGTCGTGGTCATCTCACCAACCGATGCCGTATTCTGAGAGAATACTTGGAGAGGCTTGTTCAGGAGGGGTATTTGGGAGAATATCTTGCTTCTGACAACGGCGGTGGGGAGCACGCCAGGGAGCCGATGTCCCAATCTCGTGGAGGGGCTTCCTTGGGCACGATCAATGTCATTTGCCGCGTGCAAACGCCTGAAGCTGATGTGGAGAAGAACTTCAGGGAGAAGGCCAGGAAGCTGTCTCATGAGGCCGTAGTGTGCCAGGTGCAAGTGCCTAACAGAAGCGTTGAGCAGGCACTCACCTTCACTGATCTTGATCTGGCAGGAGTGATCCGACCTCACTATGATGCTCTTGTTCTCACCATGAGAATAGGAGACTTCGACATCAAGATAGTGCTCGTAGATTCTGGGAGTGGAGCAGACATCTTGTACCTTCATGCTTTCACTCAGATGAAGCTGGACCCTTCCGTCCTCATCCCTGCTCAGACTCCCTTGTATGGATTTGATGGCAGCTCGATGAAGCCTGTAGGCGATGTTGTCTTGCCCGTTGTGGCGGGGCCCGTTGTCCTTCGGACCAGGTTTTCCGTTCTGGATGCGCCATCACCGTACAATGCCATCTTAGGCCGTTGGTGGACCCACGAGATGAAGGCTGTCCCGTCCTCGTACTACCAAGTGTTGAAATACCCAACGCAGGACGGACCTCAGGAGATCCGAGGTGATCAGTTGGCATCGCAGAAGTGCGATTTTCCAGCTTCCGTTGTGCCTTCGTAGCAGTTACAAGTCACTCCCGTTGTGGAAGAGAGCTTCGGAGGCATCGTTGTGCAGACCTTCCGTTGAGCCCACGAAAGCTGTCAATTTGGGAACGGAAGAAGAGTCAAAGGTGTTGCAGGTCGGGACGAGCTTGACAACGGAGGAGGAGCTCGAGTTGCTGAGTTTTCTTAGGCAGAATCTTGATGTCTTTGCATGGTCTCACAAAGACATGACTGGCATTGATCCGAGTGTTATCTGTCATCACCTCAATGCTGATCCTGACATCCCCCCAGTGAAGCAAAAACCTCGGAGGCTTGCTCCAGCTTATCATGATGCAGTGAATGAGGAGATTGACAAGCTGATCCAGTTTGGGTTCATTCAGGAGGTACAGTACCCTGACTGGATAGCCAACGTTGTGGCTGTGCCTAAGAAGAACGGGAAGGTGAGAGTCTGCATTGACTTCACTGGTGTCATTAAGGCGTGCCCCAAGGACTTTTTTCCCATGCCAAGGATAGACAGGCTCATCAACGCCACTGCTGGCCACGAGATGTTATCCTTCATGGATGGTTATTTGGGCTATAACCAGATCCTCCTGGCGGAAGCAGATCGAGAGAAGACCACCTTCATAACGGAGCGAGGTTTGTTCTGTTATCGGGTGATGCCTTTTGGCTTGAAGAATGCAGGTGCCACCTATCAACGTCTGATGAATCTCATGTTCGGGTCACTCCTTGGCAAGACGGTTGAAGTGTACATCGACGATATCGTTGTGAAGAGTCGAGAACGAGGTACTCTGGTGGCGGACCTTGCTGAGCCTTTCGCTGTGCTGCGATCTTTCAATCTGAAGATCAACCCAGAGAAGTGCACCTTCGGGGTTACCTCAGGGAAATTTTTGGGTTACCTTGTGAGTCAGCGGGGGATTGAAGCTAATCCAGCTCAGATCCGTGCTTTGCTGAACATGCCAGAACCCAAGTCGAAGAAGGAGATCCAGAAGCTGACAGGCCGGATTGCTGCGCTCAACCGGTTTATCTCCAAGTCATCCGATCGTTGCAAACCTCTGTTCGAGCTGCTGAGGAATGACTCCATTTTTGCGTGGACTCCAGAATGTTCCCGAGCTTTCCTTACCTTGAAGGAGTATTTAGGCTCAGCTCCTATCCTTTCGGTGCCAGAGCCAGGTGAAATCTTATATCTCTATTTGTCTGTTTCAGAGCAAGCCCTTGGATCCGTCCTGGTGAGAAGCTGTGATGGCGTGGAGAAGCCTGTCTACTTCATCAGCAAGACCTTTCTCAAGGCGGAGTGCAATTATAGCAAGCTCGAGAAGGTGTGTCTGGCTCTTGTCTTTTCTGCAGAGAAGCTTCGTCCGTACTTTCATGCTCATTCTATCGTTGTCGTCACGACGTATCCTTTGAAAGTCGTGCTGGGACGACCCGAGCTGGCGGGGAGGATGTCAAAGTGGGCTGTGGCTCTGAGTGAGTTCGATATCCAATATCGGACCAGGAGTTCAGAGAAGGGGCAAGCAATGGCGGGATTTCTTTCTGACTTTCCTGTGGAGGAGGAGGCAGAGGATATGATTGTTGATCTTCGGGAGCTCCCAATTGAAGTTGACAACGGAGATGCCGTTGTGGAGGGGGTCGAGTCGTCAGAATGGAGCGGTTGGCTATTGTACGTAGACGGGTCTTCCAATTTCAGTGGTTCGAGACTGGGTATTGTGCTTATAAGTCCGGACAACATCAAAATTCAGAAGATGTCACGTCTCGGGTTCACTGCCTCTAACAACGAAGCTGAGTACGAAGCCTTACTCCTTGGGTTGGAGAGTGCACGAGAGCTGCAGATCTCCACGTTGAGAGTATTTTGTGATTCACAGCTCGTGGTGAATCAGGTGAATGGTGTTTATGAATGCAAGGACGACCGGATGAAGCAGTATGCTACTCTCGTTCGTTCGTTGTGTGAAACATTCACCGTTGTGGAGATCAGGCATACCCGGAGAGATGAGAACAGGCATGCCGACGCTTTGGTGTATTTAGCTTCCATGGTGCAGACTGACGAGCCTAAGGCTATTCTGATGGAGTTCCAAGAGTATCCTTCGATAACTCTTCAGACACAGCGAGAAGTGTTCTTTGTCAATCCAGTCCCGAGCTGGATGACAGGGTTGGTGGCTTATCTAAAGAACGGAGTTCTTCCTATCAGTGTGAATGAGTCAAGGCGCATTCAGACCAAGGCATCTCGTTATACCTTGGTGCAAGGAGAGTTGTACAGGAAATCTTTTGGAGGGCCTTTACTGAAGTGTGTTCACCCTGTAGACGTGGAGAGAATACTTGCCGAGCTGCATGAAGGTATATGTGGCATTCATTCAGGCGGGAGAACCATTGCCCATCGAGCTCTGGGGCAAGGTTACTTCTGGCCTTATATGCAGGCCGATGCTCAGAAGTATGTGAAGAGGTGCAGCCAGTGCCAGCGGTTTGCTCGTTTGATTCATGCTCCAGCTCAAGAGCTCAGCACTGTATCTCAGCCTTGGCCGTTTGCGCGGTGGGGACTTGACATTATGGGACCTTTCCCGAGGGCTCCAGGGAATCTGATCTTCCTTCTAGTGGCAACTGACTACTTCTCACGGTGGATTGAAGCTGTTCCCCTTGCACGTATCAGAGAGCAAGAAGTGAAGAAGTTCTTATGGGAGCATATCATCTGTAGGTTTGGCATACCACAGTCCATCATTACTGACAATGGGAAGCAGTTCTCAGGGCGTTTGGTTGCCGACTTTTGTAGCGAGCTGAAGATCAAGCATGTCTTCTCTTCCCCATATTATCCTCAGGGGAATGAATTGGCCGAGGCAGCCAACAAAAATATTCTCAATGCCTTGAAGAGAAGATTGGAAGATTCGAAGGGGAGGTGGACCACCGAGCTGCACAACGTTTTGTGGGGGTACAGAACGACTCCAATGAGCCCTACTAATGAAACTCCTTCTCTCTAGCGTATGGCATGGAGGCAGTCATTCCTACTGAGGTCAGTTTACCTACAGTGCGTTCTTGGCACAGCAAGAAGAAGGATGGAGAGAAAGATCAGAACGCAGAGCTCATGGCTATTCATCTTGATCTGCTAGAAGAGAAGCGAGAAGATGCCAGCATTCAGATGAGGAGATATCAGCAGCAATTGAGGAAGGCCTACAACAAGAAAATACAACGGAGAGTGCTGCAGGTCGGTGATCTCGTCCTCCGAAGAGTGTTCCAGAACACAAGAGAGCTTAACAGTGGCAAGTTGGGACCAAACTGGGAAGGACCTTATATCGTAGAACGATTGGGAAGTCCTGGAGTCTGCTACTTGAAAGACTTGCAAGGTAACCTCATCTCGAAATCTTGGAACATCATGAATCTGAGGCAATTCTTTCAATAGAATCTGTGATATGCTATTTACGTTCATCGTTGTGCTTACAAGTTTTCGGTGATTTTACATAATCATAGTGTTCATATTTCAACATGTGATTTGCAATATTATGTGCCTGCTCGTTGTCTATGTTATTTTCTGTCTAGTTCCTCAGTGTAATATTGTGAATGTTCTGCAAGTAATTCAAATAAAGTTTTGACTGAACAACGTACTCATGACGAACACGAGTGGCTTATATAAGGATGTCATCTGAGCAAATCTAGTGGCTTATCCTAATGACATCCTCTGAGCATGTGCTTCAGAACTGAGTTACATTGCGTTCGTCCTATGAATTTTATTTGTCAGATTGCATTCACAGTGAACTACGCGAATGATGTATCTGGATCAGTGCTTGCTCATAGTGCTTGTTCATAAGTGATTGATCGTAGTGTTTGCTCGTGGTGATAGCTCGTAGCGCTTTGATCGTAGTGCTTTGCTCATGGTGAACGTTCATAGCGAACGCTCGTAGTGCTTATTCATAAGTGATTGATCGTAGTGTTAGCTCGTGGTGCTTTGATCATGGCGCTTTAATCGTAGTGCTTTGCTCATGGTGAACGTTCATAGCGAACGCTCGTAGTGCTTTGCTCGCGATGCTTGCTCGTAGTGTTTTGATCGTTGTGCTTTGATCGTAGTACTCTACTCGTAGTACTCTACTTATAGTGCTTGTTCGTTGTGCTTTGATCATAGCGTTCTACTCATAGTGTTTTGCTCGTAGTGTTTTGGTCAAAATAGTTTATTTGGTATACAACAGTTATAATTTCGCGAATATCCAAACATTCACATAGCGAAGCACCGCATTAACATCGGTATAGTGGATTGTGAAAAATCATTCAACTACTTATGTTGTGTTCTTTCTTATTCTATGTGCATGCGTTGTACTATGCTACGAGGTGAAAAGAAGTGTAAACATAAGGAAGAGGAGCTATCTATTCATTTTAAAGACCCATTTCTGGGCCATTACAGTGATAAACTCCCATAAGAGGGAAAAAGGAGAATTTACATCGTCAAAAGAGAGAAGCAGGAACATAAAGAAGAGCAGGGGATCAGAGGAGTAGCAGATCAGACAAGCTCAGGGTCAGCATCTGTCGTCATTGCAGCAGGGGCAGAGGTAGAGGCTTCAGCAGTTGGGGCTTCAACCGGAGTGACTTCATCGGCAGCAGGAGGAAGTTCTGGGGCAGCTGGCTCGGTAGGGAGGGGTGCAGGACCTTCAAGAAAGTGAGGCTGCTCATCGCCTTGCACCTCGGGCTCGTTGTCGAGCTCGATCAGTTCTTTGCTTTGAAGCTCGGAGAACGTGGTGGCGTCCTCTTCATTGTCTTCCTTCAGGCGGCCTTGTTGGCGGAGTGATTCGAGAACCTCCTTCTCGGTCTCAGCCCTATCTTCGTCTAAGAGCGTGTCCATCTGAGACTGATAATGTTGCTGCAGTCTCAGGGTCACGGACCTCTCAGTGTCCTCTTGAGTTTTCTTGGCCTCCTCGAGCTCCTCCGCCAGTGCTAACCTGGCTGCCTCGGTTTCCTCCAGCTGTCTGCCCAAAACTTGGGAGACATGCTCCAATTCGCTGATGCGTACAACAGCGTTCTCTACCTCATGCTTGGCCTTCTTTTCAACCTCCTTTGCTGATCGTGCCTCAGCCTCAGCCTTTTCCCGTACCTTGGTGGCCGTGTTTAGCCTTACCTCAGCACGAACGGTGTCAGCTTTGGCTTAAGACAGATCAAAGTCTGCCTTGAGTCTCTCTTCAGTAAGAGTCTGCTCCAACGTCCCCGTCCTGTCTCTCCAGTAATTGATCCCGTCTCGTAGCTGAGTGTACTTATCCTGGCTGCGATCACAGAGCTCTTGCACGAGCGTGTTCATCTGCAAGGAAATGTCTGGGCGTTAGCACAACGAGAAGTAATATTTCAAACAGTTGAGGTAGGAGACGAGGGAGGGAGAAGCTTACTGTCGCCACAGTTTGGCAGGTGGCGTAGGACAGTTCGGACAGGTGGAGTTGGCTGACTTCAGCGATGTCTCGAGGCAGCCTCATCGTGTAAGTCAGAGCTCGGGCTGCCGTCTCCGAGCTCTTCACCGATTCGTTCACGGTCGGTACCCCGAACCGAGAGAAGTCGGGTGACCAGTCTTAGCGGAGGACGGCAGCATACAAGCCGGGAGACTCGTTGCGCCAGCTTCTGTTGCGGCCAAGGCAACGACAGCGGAGCTCGTGCTGGCTGGGGCAGTGGCAGCTCGAGAAGGGCCAGGTGCCGAGCTGTCCTCGGGCACTGCCGTTGTCTCCTCTGCCCTTGGACTTAATGGAGGAACGGCAGAGGAGGAGGGGGGAGCAGTAATGGCTGCGGTCTCTTTCTCCAGGCGTTTGTCCGCCTTGGCCTTCTTTCTGGCCTCGAACTCGGCCTGGGTGGGCATCTTTCTCTTCGGGTCAGCAGACGCTGTACCCTTGGAAGAATGATTCTTCTTCTTCTTCTGCGGTGGTGGCGGTGGAGGCGGCTGAACCGCAGGGCGAGCAGACCTCGGCTTCCTGCTTAGTGGAGGTGGGTTTGTGTCGGCAATGTCTTCTTCTTCTTCTTCTTCGGTTAGATGAAATGTTGGTGAAGGTGCGGAAGTGGAGGTGCCCTGTTGCTGTTGCTGTTGTTGTGGTTGCTGTTGAGTAATTGTTGGGGTGCTGGAGGAGACCTGCGTGTCGAACCCGAGCGGTTTCCACCTGATGTATTCTCCACCTCGAGCACGGCGGATACCGGTAATGAGGCATTCTTCTTCTGGGGCCAACTTCTTGTACGGGAACTTCTTCGGGTCAACTGCACACAGGAAAACAAAGTGAGTACAACGAGAGAATTAGCAGGACGAGAGCGTACAACGTACAACGAGAAAGGAGTCAGGGCAACGGTGCACAACGGACAACGGATGACTATAGTGGTATACCTGCTTCCGCTCGGAAAACATTGGGGACCATGGAATTCTCTGCCCTCCAGCCGCCAGAGATAACGAAAGGAGTGGCTTTCCATTTTCTTTCTCTATCGAGAATGCCTGAGACGAGCTCTGGGTATCGGGGTTTCTTGTTCCACGAATAGTAGGAGTACAAACAGTCGTCATTGCCTCGGCATCTGACGGCATGGCAGAAGTGGAATAGATGCCTAGCCTCTATGGGGTATCCGTCCTTGATGAATTTGATCATCATGGACATGTATTTGTGGAAGCCCGGGTGCATTTGTCCCGGTGCGAGTTGCAGGGTGGACAGAACTTCATCCAGGACGGGATGAAGAGGGAAGCGTAGGCCAGCCTCAAGCTGGGAGAGATAGACAATGGTACAGGCAGAGCGCCTGTCTATGACAGCATCATCTCGCTTGAAATGGAGATTGACGTTGGGAGGGAAATCGAAACGTTCCCTGTAACGGTTCAGATGTGCCAACTGGTGCTGGCGCAGAACTGAGGATTTTTCAATATAGGCACCATGAGGTGCACTACCTGTGCAACTGGCCTCATCATCGGAAGGGCCTCTAACTTCTTCTAACCTAGCGGGTTCTACGGGAACGATGGCAGCCATGGTGATTGGAAGAAACGGAGAAGAGGGACAAGAACAACAGAATATGCGCAAAGCAGAACCACTCTGGGAATCAGAGAAGAGAGAAAGGGAGAAACAGTAAGAAATAACAAGGGAAAGGGTGAAGAACGTACCGAACCGAAGAGAACGCAGAGAGATTGTTGAAGAGCTTGAGGAAGATGAACTTTCGGTTGAGAAGAGAATTCGGCAGAGTAACAGTGCTTAATAAAACAGGGTGGGAGAGAAGAAGGATTCGATGGGATTTTATAAGCATCTCAGGTTTGTGAAAATACACCACTGCCCTTCATCTGAGCCGTACACCTGTATCAACGAAAATAAGAGTAGTGGCAAGATCGTCTTTTCACCAAGTAGAGTAACCGTCAGGGTCATTAAAGCGTTTTCGAAATTCAAATCGGCGATGATGACAGCTTGTCCGCATTAAAGAGACGTGACGGTTCGCACGCGTAACCAGCTGGCGTGAACGGTCGACCTTCTCAATAAGCGTTTGAAGCACGCAACGTTTCGTCTTCCGGGGTGGTGCCAGGTATGACCTTTTGTCCGTTTATGACGCTTCGAACTACGTTCCAAAGCATCATAAAGGGGCAAATTGTAACGGATAAAATTCGTAAAACCAACTCAGCGTTGTAGGACGAGCTCGTTTTTGTCGTTTTGTTCACGAAAGTGACACGTGGATACGAGTTGGGGTCACGTGCTTAAAATATAAGGGTCACACGTTGTCTGATACACGACGATCTCGTTGTGCGCCTTATGACGTCTTCGTTCTCATGCAGAACTACGTTTCCGTTGTGGCTTTAACAACGTGCTCGTTGTCTAAAGCACAACGTGAACGTTGTGCTCATGACAACGGCAATATCGTTACGCGAACAACGAGTCCGTTGTCTTACCGACAACGATGTCGTGCTGTATTTTAAGGCATCTACGCCGTAACCGAGCTTGAGTCAACAACGAGACCGACTCGTAGGAGGAAGTGATCAGGATGCGATCCATAATTCCGGCAAGCGTGCCGAACCCGCCGTTTCGTGCCGAAAGCACTGTCTTGGCATTTAATGCTGGTCATTTCTGCGTACCGTTCGATCCCGTCCGATTGGACTTATAGGAGGCTCTCACGTGTAATGCAACCGGCGGCAGATATGTCTAAAATATTTGGTAATGAGTGCAAAGACACGTGGTATGGACACCTATGGCCATCCATGGTCATCGATGGCCATACCAACCCTTGCCCTATTTAAACCCCGTGATTTTTAGTGCACGGGATACTTGTTCATTAATCCAGACCTTGTGTTCAGTGCTTCCCGTGCCTTGCGAAATTCTCAGTGACTGTTCTTGTATTTACTGTTCATCATCTTCAACACTTACTGACTTTACCATCGGAGTACAGGTCAGGGTGCCACACCCTCCGCTCCAACCCTCTACCAGTAAACCAGAACGTGGAAGACGCTGCTGCTGACGCGTGTCCGTCCGGTATTTTTTCCCTCACAGGGGCCATTATTTAAAACAGGTGAGGACAGTTTTTTTTTAATCACTTTCCTTAACTAAATCAGTATCCAATTTTCTCCATAGCCAGTGATTAGGTGGAAAATTCTCTTAGGCAACCAAGTTGACCTAACGGTGTGCTACTCAATGCTCAAAGGAATATTGAGAATTAATAATGGAGGACCCAGAGGTATAGACGTCTCAGTGCACAAATTCAATCACCATGTGATAGACTTCTTAGCTCACTAACTATCCTGCAGGAAGTATTAACTACACCAATTAACTCCTCCCCGAGTTAAGCCCCACCACTGCCACTTGTAGATAAACTCCCAACTCAATGCTCTTTCTTAGCATTTTTTTATAATAAAAAACAGTACAGTAGTACTACTTACAGTAATTTAATTCAGAAAGAGAATATAAAAGTAGAATTATAGGAAAACAGTCGCGGTCACGAGTTATGGATATCTAGATAGATATTCTCGTGGCCGTGGGACCTCTACTAACCATTAGTGAGTAGACCCTCCAAATCCAGAACGCCTCAACATTTGGCACCGTTTCTCTAAAATTCGTAGTAGCTGATAATCCGATAGCCGCCTTGAAATAAGAGAACAACCACACCATTGCTACTGTTCACTTTGCTCGACTAATAGAATAGTGATAGGCGGACCCATGGATCTTATTTGATAACCTGCGGTTGGTGGATGCCTCCCTTTTAAATGCTCACTACAGTGTAATTAATGGATTCAGATGCCATTTTTTTGGTGAGCATTTAAGAGGGGCATCCACCAATAGGTGAATGCCGGTTTGCAAATGACATCCATGAGTCCGTTAACTATTTCCCATAGTGAAAAGCTATAGCACGATGGTGGTGAATCTCTTGATTTAATTCATCAGTAAATACCTTTCATATGTCAACTCGGTTCTTCAGGTTTCAACTCGGTTCTTCAGTAAGAAACGGACATTTTTAAGACAGCAGCAAAAATCTACTAATTTGGTGAATTATCTTAACAGATGGCCAGCAGCCCCCCTTTAGCCTACAGCAGGCAGCCTCCTACTTGTCCCCTCCAAATAAAAAATTAAAATACATTTTTTTAATTTTTTAAATCATGTAAAAAGGCTGATAAATTTTGTTTTGGAGTGCACCAATTTGGGGGGGGGGGGGGGGGGGGGGGGGGGGGGGGTTATCAAACAAAGGTGCTCCCGAATAACTAGGCTTCTTAAAAGCTTGAGCTCGTTCGTTTATTTAGTAAACAAGTGAAGCTCAAGCTTGATTTTCGAACTCATTTAATTAACAAGCCAAGTTTAAACACACCTTTATTCGGCTTGTTAAAAGTTCGGCTCAATTATATATATAATTAACCTACTAATTGCCACCAATGAGATCCAACCTTAGGTTTGTAAATAGATTTCATTGGTACGCCTATCACAGCTCAAATAAAATAGAGTAGTGATATACGTAACTATGAATTCCATTTCTAAACCTAAGGCATCACCTCATTGGTGGATACCTCTTCTCTTAAATACTCACCAACTTCCATTTCCAAACCTAAGGCACCACCTCATTGGTAGATGCTCCCCTCTTAAATACTCATCAACTATGGTAAGTACTTAAGAAGAGGGACATCCACCAATGAGGTGGTGCCTTAGGTTTGGAAATGGAATTCTTGGATACCTAAACTATTTTCCAATAAAATATAGCAAAGATTCATACATAGATTTTTGTGATTGGCAAGGTCCTTAAGCCCACGCAAAGAAATATTTCACTAATTTTTTGTTTAAAAAAAAGGATTACAATTTCCTCTAGCTCTCATTTTCAACCGAATAAATAAAACCTAATTGTAATACATATATATCATTTACACTATTGAAAAATTATGAAATTGTCATTACCTAACCCTCCAACTAAAAACTAAAAAGAGATTCACGGATAACTCAGTAATAAGATTCTAAACTGACAATCAACTCTAATACAAAGCACAATCATAACAGAATATTTTGGGACGAAGTTCCAAGCTTTCAAGATTAGTTTTGCCGATGAGAGTTTTAACTTTAAGAGGCTCTATTAGAGAAAATAATCTCTTGCATCTATTTTGCTTTCAAACAACCTCAGTGTTAAAACACGAGCTTATCTTTTCTTATTTTTTACAATTATAATGTGAGACGTAGGCGTAGCTTGATTTTTCATAAATTCCTAAACTACTTTTATATAAAACAAAACTTTGATTTAATATTTTATTTTAATTCCCAAACTACCACTTGCTCATCAATCTCCCCGAGTTCAATTGCACTTGCGGGTTAACATGTGTCCCTTTCAACTCCTGTTAAATGTGGTTAACTCCTTACCCTCGCTCTCACGTGTATCGCACGTGCCACCGTTAGTTATTTCATATTAGAAAGAGTAACATTTTAGGTATCTATTAATTATATCACACTAGCAAAGACACCCGTGCAATGCACAGTATAATAATTTAGTTCCTTGTGCAATGCACATGATAATAATTTAGTTTCTTGAATTGTAAATAACATTTAAAATGTTAGAAAGGTTTTTTTAAAAATAACTTGTTAAAATATTTTCGAAGGGATTAAGAATTGCAAACCAAATAAAAATTACAAAGAATACATGTTATTAAGTAAAAACAAATTATATGATCAAATAAACAACTACTTGGTTGGAGTACTTTATGAGAGAGGTGATATAGATAAAATTTTAGGCTTGATGAGAGAATGATGAAAAGAACTAACATGTAATGCATTGAAAATAAAGAGTGACTTTGCAAAACTACCGAGAGAGACGTAACAGAGAGTTGGGAAGAGAGTTACCATTGTTGTAACTTCTGTCATAGAGAGGGAGAGAGAGACAGACGTGAGTTCTCTCATTTCTAGCCCTTTAATAGGAAAGATGGATGAGGTTATTGGGTACTCTAGCAAAGAGTAGTATGATTTGACGGTTTTGAGAAAGAAAAACGTAATAGTGATAGTGATAGGATGCCTAATCAACATGTCTCTATTTCTCTTATCACAATCTCTTAAAATATCTCAAATATCTTTTTAAATTAAGAGGTTAATACAAATCTATACATTTGAGATAACTCTTTACAAGAATTATATCGTTCGAGGATAGAGGAAAAAGACGGAAAGAGGTGTGTCGTTTGAAAATAAGAAGAATAAAGGTTATTTAGTTAATAGATTATTTGATTAATATAAAAGAAAGTACAACATAAGAGATAAGAACTAAACAGAGTTGAGATAGAGACAGGAAGGGAGAGACGGGAAAATTCGTTAATTTTTCCCATTTTTAAAATTTTACATCTTCTGCTCATTTATTTTTACACAATCGAACAGGCGTTAGGGTTTTCGTCGCTGAAGAACTGAGGACCGTCGTTGAAGAACTGGGGATGAGGAGGAGCCTCGCTGAAGCTAGGAGGGGCGTACCCGTATTCCATGGCGTATTTGGGAGGAAAGTAAGAGTAGGGGTAGTACTCGTTCTTCTTCACTTCTACTTTTGCCTCTTCCTCTGCTGCCTTTGCTTCTTGCCCTTCTTTCTTCTCTTTCTCTTTCTCTTTCTCTTTCTCTTTCTCTCCTCCTTCTTCTCCTTTTTTCTCGTCCTTCTCCTTTTTCCCTTTCTCTTCTTCTTTCTTCTCTGGTTCTTTCTTCTCTGCTTCTTGTTTCACGATCACTGCGCGCTTTCCTGTTCGTTTGTTGATGTACTCCACGAGCTCTGCTGGATCAAAGATGCCTTTCACTGTTACTTGTGAACTCGCCAGATCTGGATCCGCAGCTTCAACTCCTGACAATTCCGAGAATTTGTATTGAGATCTTAGATTTAATGAGTAGATTTCGGCCTAAAAGAAGTGATTTGAGTTGAAATTTGCTGAGAATGATCATAAATTGACATCAACTGGACCAAAATCGAAACAATTCTAAATTGTACTGAGCTAGAAGAATTGATCTTATATTTAATGAGTAGATTTCAGGCTAAAAAAATTGATTTGAGTTGAAATTTGCTGAGAATGAAGATAAATTGACTTCAACTGGACGAAAATTGAAAGAAATCTAATGAGTTTAATATTTAAATCAAAAGATAAATGTTGAAATTTAGAAGGATTTGGGGTGAGAATAGTGAGATTTTGATTGTTTTTGAGTTAGACTGATAAAAAGATAACAGGGCGGCTTTTCTGTGTTGGAAAAGGAAATAGAGAACAGGCGAGACTGTTAAATCTGAGCAGAATCATACTGAAATTCGATGGGAGAATTGAACAAACTGCGCAAGAAGCAAGAATGCAGAGACGAGATGGAAGAAGAAACCCGAATCAAACGGATAAATCTACCTTTCATCCTCTGTATACGTTTCCTCATTCCTTGCGCACAACCTTCGCAATGCATGTGGACTTTCAGCACAACAATAATCACCTGAGGATGCACAAACAGAACCAGGAACATCATAAATCCTAGATATGAAGCTACAAGGAAGGAAAAATATGAAGGCCAAGAAGACGAACCTCTTCTTTCTTCTCTTCTGGTTTAGCTTTCGCTTTATCGTCTTCGCTCTTCTTCGCATCTGCGGCAGGAGGCTTTGGGATCGGAGAGAGAAGCTCAACCTGCCTATGGCTCTTCATTTGAACTCTCTCCAAAACCTTCAAAGGATCGGCATTTTTCCCCTTCACAACCACCTTATGAGTCGTACAGTCGGTCTGAACATCTTCAACACCTGAAGAACAGAGCACACTATCAAGCAAATCTCACCTCAAAAATAACAAAGATATATGCAGAACAAAGTCGATCAGAAATCCTAACCTTCAAATCCGGTCAAGCATCTCCTAACCTTCTTGGCGCATCCCTCGCAATGCATGTAGACTCTCAAGACGATCTCCTCAGGTGGTGGAGGTTCTTTTGATTCATTCGGTTTATCCGCTTTCTTCTCCTCCTTTGGCTTCTCTTCTTGTGGTTTCTTCGCTTCCTCTTCTGGTTTCTTTTCTTCCTGATCATAACAGCCAAAATTAGTACCAAAATAGAACTCAAAATCGATTAAATTTGAAGAAACAGAGGAATAATTTGAGGAAATTAGGGTTTATAACCTC
This sequence comes from Tetracentron sinense, assembly GCA_015143295.1. Taxonomy (NCBI): domain Eukaryota; kingdom Viridiplantae; phylum Streptophyta; class Magnoliopsida; order Trochodendrales; family Trochodendraceae; genus Tetracentron; species Tetracentron sinense. The sequence continues at coordinate 35,333,567 of CM026568.1, read as the reverse complement.
CCCCATTGTTTTCCAGGTTGGAGTTGCAGAGACAACAAATTTGGAGAGCTCGAGTGAGGTACGTGGGATAAAGCTATAAAGATGTTTGAAGCGATCGCTTCTATTTCTCTCTCTCTCTCTCACTCCCTGCTGCTATCTTCTCTCCTTTTTCTTGGCCATCCGATCTCTATTCTCTCTTCTCATCTTCATCTTCATCTTCCTCTTCATCTTCGCCTTCATCTTCACCAGAGGCATTATATACTGGCACGTGCGAAGCTGTGTGGACCGTCTGACTGCACTACAGATAAATAGGTGGCAAATCCTCTCCAGTTATAACCGGATGTGGCACATCCGGTTATAACCCCTAGAGGTCGCCACGTGTCTCCTTTGACACCTTTTAACCGTGGGTGAGGTTCACCCACCCCTAGGGTTTACCCACCTATTTTTGGTTTTTTTAAAAAAATATTAATTCTATTTTTAAAATTAAAAATATGTTTTTAAAGTTTTTTTAATATTAAAAACAATTTTTTAATTTTAAAAATAGAATTAATATTTTAAAAAAAAAACCAAAAATAGGTGGGTGAACCTTACCCACGGTTAAGGGGTGTCAAAGGAGACACGTGGCGACCTCTAGGGGTTATAACCGGATGTGCCACATCCGGTTATAACTGGAGAGGATTTGCACCCGATAAATACTGCCTCGGAAGTTTGAGAGTAGGGCTAGCACTCCTCAAGTAATTTTATTTTTTTTTTGTTTCACTTTGAGTGGAATTCTCAGGTACATTAATTACCCAAAAAAAAAAAAATTCTCAGGTACATTCATAATTTCACTTCCTCTCCAATGGAGGACCCCACTTCTCTTCTACTTGTTAGGGGTGTATCTAAGGATGGTTAACCAACCATGTTGCTCCTAAACAGCTCATCTCCTCACTCGAACTTGTTTATTTAATAAACAAGCTAAAGCCTGAACTAAATTTTTAAAAGCTTGTTGAATTAATAATTCAAGCTTGAGGAAGCAAGATCTCCGCGCACGTGATAAGCTCGACTCAATTATCAATGAGACCTTATCCCATTTAAATATTTAAAATAAACTTACTTTATTTAAATACTAAAATTAAGCATATTTATTATTTGTGGGCCCTATCGTACCCTCAAGGAATAGTCCTGTCCCAAAGGGTTGGGATACTCCGGGTTTCCAAAAAAAAAAAAGATTAATAGTATATAATCTATTTTACATGGTAAGAATATCCATTATACAATTATAAATTTATACTAAAATTTTTGTTAACACCGTAATTTCTTTACTTAGGATAATAAAGTAAAATTTTTACCAAATATAAATAGCTATATCCAATGAACTTAGTTGCTCGAGAATTGCTCGAGCTCGGCTCGAGTTTATTTACTAAAGCTCGTGCTTGTTTGTTTAATCAACCAGTCAAGCTCAAATTTAATTTTTAAGCTCGTTTAATAACAAACAAGCTTGAACACACCACTACTCGGCTCGACTCAACTCGATTACACCCTTTGGAGTATCCAAGCCGAGCCATTTCCTCAGCTCAGCTCGATCAAGCCGAGTTCAAACTTAAATATTTGCTCGATTGAATCGAGCCGAGATATTTTTTTTTTAGCCTGGAATGTGTTCAAGTCGAGCTCGAGCCAAGTCCTGTTTTTGATTTAGTTTGGCTCGATTGAGGCTTGATTTGACTTAGTTCGAATACTATATATAAAATAATATTAATATATTTTCTATTTAAAAATAAGTTTTTAATAAGTCAAGTGACCGAGCTCAGCTCGAGCTTGAATTAATTCGAGCTCAAGCCAAGCTATTGTATTTGAGTTGAGCATTTCGAGCTTGAGTCGAGGTCGAGCCTGACTTGAAAAAGTTCAAGTCAAGCTTGAGCTTGGCTCAACTCGGCTTGAATTAGGGAGTGTAAACGAGTTGAGTTGAGCCGAGCTAGGTGTTGCTCAAGCTCGGCTCGTGACATATACATGTTGGCTCAAGCTTGTCCCGAGCCCAATTCAAGCCTTCAAATACTAGCTTGAGTTTGACTCTTCTATAAATAATTGAGTTGAAACGAGCAGCTTGTTGTTTGTGTTCAGCTTGATTAACAAACGAGCTCAATCATTTAGCTCAACTAGGCTCAACGAGCTCAAATACCCAATTCAAGCTCGACTCATGTCGAGAAGAATCGAGCCAGCTCACAAGCTGGCTCGGCTCATTCACAGCCCTAGCTCAAATACACTCTCAGAACTTGTCTAGCCCATCGGACGGTTACCATAGAAGAAATTTAGAGATTTTTTGTGACTACCCCTAAAGTTTGGGATTATTCCCCAATTACATAAGTATTAAAAACCTTTCTCTTAATGCCCCACGTATAAAAGTATTCACACATGCGAATTTTTCTTTTTCGGATAATTTTATCCAAACAATTTGACCAAAAGACATTTGTATCTCACCCAATTTATGACGGGAGAGCTTCGCTCCAAATATGTTCTTACATGTAGAAATGATGTTCTTACATATAGAAATGAGTTTCAAAGAGTATACATGTGCAAAACTTATTAGGTTGATACTCACCTTCACCTTCAGACAAGAGATCTTTGTTTCGATAAGATCAAACGTCAGAATGACTAACAACCACAATTGCGAAAAAAAAATGTCATTAATTGAAGAAAAATCCTCATTTTCAGATTTTTTGTATTTTTTTTTTCAAAAATGGATTAATTAAATTCATTGCATGCATGATAAATCTGAGAAAATTAGTTTAAAATCATTGCATTTATTATTTTAAACCTTAAAGTTCATGTTATATTGTTGTACAAGTGTTTTTTTATATGATTTATAGTGTACAATCGATATTCGAAAAATTGGATTGATACATATTGATATTAATTGTTTTCCAAGGTTGAAGATGTGTCAATACAAGTATAGACAATAGTATCGACTTGTATCGTTATGTATCGACCAGGCGTATCAACCTGTGTTGACGGGTATCGACATGGCTCGATACACTTGTATTGACCTGGTCGATACAACAATACCAATCAATATCAATCTTGCATGCAAAACATCCATTAAAACTCAAAATTTTGCAATGTTTTCAACTTCTTTCAAGAACAATCCTGTTAAATGTGTCCTAAAACACTTCATTACCATTGTTTTGTATTATGAAAATATATAGGAATAATTAAGGTGAAGAAAAATCAAATAAACATATTTATTTAAGATTAGGGTAATGTAACTCATGAATAATTAAAAATGTATTTCCACAAAAAAATGTATTATGAAAATATATAGGAATAATGGAGGTGAAGAAACATCAAATAAACATAATTTTTTTTTAAGATTAGGATAGTGTAATTCAAGAATAATCAAAAATATGTTTTCACAAAAAAAATGAAGAACTTCGTGAGATGCAGAGATGAGGGGAGTGAAGAGCTTCTCTCATATCATGCATGTACCTAAATCTTTTTTTTTTCTTTTTTTAACTAAACAAAATTGTTAGCCCCTATCGTACTCCTCACCAGACTCAAGGTGGTTGCAATAAGTGTTAGTCCATCTCCTTGTTATAGGGTAACAACACTACGTGTTGCACCCAAGCTGTGCGTCTGTGGAGAAAAATGATAGTGTGTCTGGGGCTAGCAGTCCTCTTAATTAAAATAAACTCTTCTAAGTGTTGGTGATAGTGAATGAGTATTTGAAAATTTTCCTAAATGTTGAATTATATATATAAAGAAAAAAACTCTCCAAGAAATTTTTGTTAGATTTGACCGATCAATGGTGGATTCTAAGGAAAAATGTCAAATGTGTACTGTAACTATAAGGGTATGTTATTATCAAAGGAGCAAATGAACATTAAATTAAAAGATAACTCTAAACAGGAGCTATGGGCGGTTGGAGAGATAACTTGAGAAACCAAAATATGTCTTAACAGGGGTATTTTGGAACTTGAAGAAAAAATAGTTGACACAAATACCCTTTCTTTATATTTCTTAACAGGGGCATTTAACATCTTGATTGTCTACAACCCAATTAATCAAAACTACAGTAAATTTGATAGCAGGAAAGAGGTAGTTCAATCTTGTCCTTGTCCTGTGGAAAATGGGAGATGAATCAACATCCAACAGAAGATAAGAGATATGCCTCAAGATTTGCATTGGGTGGACAGTGTTGACTCCTTAGCTATGACACCCAGTGATCGAATCGCGCGAGTGGGCCTCGAAATTTCGATGGGGAGAAATGATCTGATCTAGATAACTAATGTAATGTTGGTGAAATGACTCAATCTGACTGGCTGACATTCTCATAGTGTTGATACATTTAGGACGCATTATAAGTCGATTTAATCACGGTTAACTCTAATCCTTATCATTCTAAGAAGGAGATGAATTTTGGATATAAAACTGAAGATGATTTGAATAATTTCTCTTTTAATCATGTATGTAAATGGTGGGCTTGATACTTCTTCACTCTAGGTTGATGATAAGATTAAATTATTGAGACTTTAGGGGTGTTAAATCAATCAATCAATGAGATATTCTTTGAATTTATCATGACGCCTAAACTCGCTCTATAGTCTATTCTTACTTAATCCATCCTAAATAAATAAATAAATAATACTAGGGTGGCATTTGGTAGCTACCTTTTAAAGTAGAGGTTTTTATCCTTAAAAAATGTAAACATGCAATTAACCTTCAACTTAACAATCTAAAGTCCAATTAAGAATAATTTTCAAATAAGTACTTCTTTTTAGACTACTATTACCAAACGTCACCTAGTTCTATCTGCAAACCTGAAATTTAATCTTAATATCAACTTTTGAAAGAAAAACAAAAGATGCCATTCAGCTTTAGGCCCACAAAAAAGAGATCAATGAGGTTAAAGACAGATTTTTTGTTAATGTCAGAATACAAAACTCAAGCATATCTAGATCATTACAAGCACTAATACCTAAAAATGCAGGAAAGCTTAGCTTTACATCAACCATCATAATTTTTGTACAAACAACTTGAAAAAGATGGATGAGATAGATTCGATTTTAGTCTAATGATTTTAACTACTTAATTAAATAAAATACCATCTAGATTATGTATGACCTGTTTTAGTTCATTTGTTTCTCCTATATATATTTTCCTTTTCTTCTCACATGGATCTTCTTTTTCCTCTTCCCATTTTCTCCTTTTCTGCAAAAAGCCTTTCTCTCTGTTTCCATCTTTTTGTTTCTCATCTTTAGAGAACAAAATTACTTTTAGAGGTTAAAAATACTGAGAAAGACAATTTTCCTTTTTTTAACCTTTTAGGTGTGGACATACATGTGATTTTAGAGAGGACCCGAAGCTGATATTGAAATGAGTACTCCTTGAGGCAAACCTTAAAATCGGTATATCATCCTCTAACCTGCAAAAATGACATTAGTAGTAGATAAGAGTTAAGACCAACTATTCAGGGAAGTGGGTCTACATGTGAGATCCTTCAATGGGTGGCTCAAGAACTTGCAAATTACCACATGAAAATTTAATCTGTCCAAATGAATGGTATATATAAAGAAACAATTGGGCCCAAGTTAAAAACCCAGTGTCCATCCATGTCCCTTTAATACCGGTCTCTCTAGTTAGGATGGTAAAAGTATGCCTCACAATAGATTGGTAGAAGTTTGTTTTGGCTCATGTGGCAGGAAGGCCCATTCACCCTACTAACTTTAAGAATGAAGCTAAATTGTATTGAAGCCCCCGTATAAAAAAAAAAAAAAACTTTTTATATATCCATACAGGACCTAAGCCCGTAGTGACTATATATATTCTGTTCGGGATGTCACCTGCATCCCACTACATCTCCACTAACTATGTCATGTAGGATAATAGAAGGCAAATCCATAGGTTCTAAAATAAGTCAATGCAATAGATGGAATTCCTTTTATCCTCCATACTGAAAAGGAGGGAGTTTTAGTATTACTAGTAGTCAAAGCTACTATCCATTCCCAATTTAAACCAGCATTGTGTATGTAGGGTCATTCTATCTTCTTCCAAGCATAGAATAGAATTTTGTTGACTAGTGATTTCAGCAGTAGCAGCAGCAGTTGTAACAGTAGCAAGTGCTACTTCTCTTATGTTCCAATCCCAATAGGGGTCAGGCACAGAAAAGCATCATCGTTTCAACTGTTCCTCAAATATCAGCCCTAAAAATTGAAAGATAATGCGACTTTCTTTCTCATTTTTTAATAAAAAGACCAAAAAAACAGTGATGAACCATATAAAAAACTGGCATAGATTTATGAAGAAAAGTGAAAGTGAAAGACAGTGGACATAGCATTCCACCCTTATTACTATTGAAACATTACGAAGCAAGTGAATGCGAAGGAAAGTGAACATAGGATTCCACCCCTGTTACTATTGAAACATGTAGAGTTTCCACAGGAAAAAGAAAAGATGTCCAAAGAGTACGAACATTCACTTCAATGGGGTCTCCATTTAAAGATGTCTATCTAAAATATCAAGGCTCTCGAGCCCAAATCACTCCAAAGACAATTGTGTATCAAATGAACATGTGGTGCGGGTACAGAACAACTGATAGAGGTTTCTGTTGTGCTTCATTGAGATCTCTACAGACATTCCACATGGCAATGACATGTTATCGTCCCACTCCAAATGCGTGACAAATAGCAAAAGTTACAACCCATGACAGGCAAAAGAAAGCCTTGGATTGTCTCTGGAAGTCAGAAAGGCTCTTCCAAGCAACCACAAAATAGGGGACAAGTGGTTGGAGAAGTCATTTCATGGGCCCCATGATTTTGATTTCTCCACCCATTATTTGACACATGACGATAAAATGATGAGATAAAGGGAGAGAGATATCAAGTGAGGAGACGTCAAAATCATGGGGAGAAAATGGAAAGACTTTTCCTCTTTTTAATGTCACATGTCCCATCGGGGCTGCTATGTGGGTGGCTTCCGGCTCTTCTTAAAAAAAAAAAATAAATAAATAAAAATAAATGTCACATGTCTCATATTTTGTGGTTGCCCGAGACTACCTTTCTGGCTTTGCCAGAGACAATCCGAGGCCGCAAAAGATTAGCTCTGGTGGACACCCGAGCTGGTCACTTAGGCATCCACAACTCATGGGGCACCTGACTATAATAAAAGGGGTGATATCAAATATCAAATGAAAAGAAGTAAAAATCATGAGAAGAAATTGAAATGACTTCTCCCCAAATTATTGTCAGGTGCCCATGAGTTGTGGATGCCCGAGCGCCCATATCGAATCTTTTGCTCCCATGACACGTCTACCACGTGACTCAGCATAGTCAGATGTGACTCGTGGCTTAATTTGGTGTGGTGTTAGACTATAGTAACCAAGTTAGCCTATACACATGGCTCACATGGAAAAAGCTAAGGGTCCACCATTTGAGAATTCATTCTTGGGAGATCTCCTAAGCTATAAGCCACCAGTTTAGGAAAGAACCTATTTGAGTTGCATTCCCTTCTAGAGAGTTGAAAGTAGAGTCTAGAAACTATATAGAATAGGGTAGACTGTATATGTGTTGACTCAAGACACCAAGAAGCATATGGCTGAGTCTTACTCCATTGCTAGTGTGCCACATTAACTGGCCATGGCGAGTCTTATTCTACCAACCATCCCCCATTGACCAAAGCATTTCTCTTACGATAAAGCAGCAAATACGGTGATGGATGGAAAGCCTGGAGCTGATCCAGCAGGGTAGAAATTTAGAATTGAGCTTTACCCAAGATATGTCTAGAACGAGATCGAATCAAAGCCAATTGTCATTGAACTGTCCCTTTTAACCCTATTAACTGTGGTTAAGATCCACTAACCCTTTGGGGTAATATAACTTCATTCTTTTACGAAAAAAAATCTAACTCTAATTAAGAATTTTTAACCCTTTAATATTTTTCAATATTTTTTAAAAAATAAAAACCATGGTTATATTATTGAATCTCAATGGTTATTGAGTCTAAACCACAATTAATAGGGGTTAAAAGGGATACGGGTTGGCTTGTGGGTACGATTGAACTCTCCCCAAGCTCAATCGCAATTGGCTCTGATCTGATCTCGTCTAGAACTAACTAGCCTTGGGCAAATCCTGACTCTTGTAAAAGCTTTGGCTTGGGCCAACCCTGACTTTAGGGCAGTTCCAAACTACGTCAAGGTAAGCCTACGGGATGCAAGCTGGTCAAATTGGTATTAGAAAATAGTTAACGTGTCCAGGTTTCCATTTTATAACGGAATGGCTGATCCTCATTGGTCCATAACCCAATTTTAAATACTTACCTACTGTGTCAAGATTCACTTACCCCTAAGGGTTAAGTAATCCAATCATGGTTTTTCAACAACAACAAAAAAAAATATCTTAGTTTTAATTTATTTAAGCTTAATCTAGATTAAAGGAGTGTTAAAAGTAACACGAGGACATGGGATAAGATATGAAACGGACCCATGGTCCGCTAAGCACTACTCAATTGTATTTTCAGAGTCTCGAGCCTTACGCCCTTACCAATGCTTGCCATTATTATAATGTTAGTCCCTTCCAAGCTCCATCCTGTTACTGTGGCCGGGGCACAAACTAAGCTAAAGCCAAGCCATAGGCTAGTAGATGCAGCTCCTATCCAAGCCAAAGCTCGTGTGGCTTGAATGTTTTTCAGGGTTGGACGATCCAAGTGCACCCCAAGTCCAACATCTACATTTTCCAGTGGTAGTTTATCTCCCTTTGGGGAGAGTGACTCTTGTTTGAGTCCTGGTGTGCCTTTGAGTGCCCACCCTTGAGTTCTAACCCAACTAGCACCCTGACCTGACATAAATAGTAAATGATATAGCCGATGATTACCAAAAAAAAAATCCAACAGCTACATTTACTAGTATAACATTGTAACAAAAAAACTCAATTTATTTCAAAACTTGGCAAATTATTTGCACATTTTTGTTTTGTCGAATTGTTCTCCGAATTTTTCACAAATTATTGGATTCTTGAATTATTAGCGAATTTTCTAAATTATTCTTGAATGTTTCAAATTATTTCCGAATTATTTTCTCAAACTTGACAAAAAACTACTTATTTTATATATTTTTAAATCAAATTATTCGGTATATTTTTATATTTATATTTATTTTTTTGATTTTTTCTTGAATTTTTCCAAACTTACCTCTACCGAATTATTCTCGAATCCCAACTTTGTCATTATGATATGACATCCCCAAACTGAGGTGGGGCAAAACAATGCTACAACCAATTTTGACAATAAAAGGGAAAATCCGTTGTAACCTTTAAATTGGTCATTGAAGTTATAAGTAGTACAAGCCATATGCAGTCCACTTCATCTCCACCACATAACAGTATGACGATTAGATGGATAAGACAACACTAAGAAGACCCTATGGACGCCCAAATAAACCGTCTATATTTAATATTGCAATTCTAATAGCCTTTTTTTTAGATAGGGGTAATCATTTATTTAAGTTAGGAGTTAGATTACTATAAAGGTGGGCCTTCACTCTCCACGCCAGTAAACTCGAACCGAATCTTTCCTCAAACGACCTACCATTGGCGCAAATCAGGTGGCATTGTAATTTTTCTTTCTGCACCAAATGTGATTTCAGAAAGATTTAAGGGGGACCCTGCGAAAATTTTCTTCTCACGAGTACCAATCATAGGTGACTGAAGAGAAATTGATTCTATTGAGTGATTACAATGATCTCGAATAGGGTTTATAGAGAGATTACATAGATCTCAAGATAGAAACCTAATCTAATCAAATCTTAATCAAATTCTTAATTGATGCTAATTTAGTATTGTCTATGAGATATAGTGTATCTCATAGTTATTACATTATTATTTCTCTAACACAAGATTTCCCTAATATTCCCCCTCAACCACATGAGGATCAAGATCCTCATGCGTTTGTCACAAGTCGAGTACTCCTCCCCCTTGATCTTATTTGATAATTTGTTGCTCAATAGTTCTATGCTTGGTGGAGCTTTGAAGTATAAGGCCATGAGTGAGCATTGGTGAGTGAATCAATAACTATCATCCAATGATAAGCACAGAAGTGTGAAATGGGTGAGTCATGGCGACCAACGTTAGCTACAGTGACTGTTATGCACTCTAAACCATGTTAGGGCTAGGGTCATAAAGCAGGGAGAATAAAGGAGGTTATCCGATGGTGGCTTCTAAATTTTCATTCTTGCATCAATAGGGGCCACAAGGTTGCTAGAAGTAGAAACATTCTTTTGATAGAACAAGTGCAGCAGATGGCACTTCGGATTGAGAATTTGAATCAATAGAAATAGATGACGGAGTGACAAGAGAATAGATGAACGGAAAAATAAATGTAGATGAGTGAAATACCAAAAGAAATTAAGAGAAGTTGACCCGGCGGACGGCAGCCATGCCGCCCACCGGTGACATTATCACCAAAACTCGATCACCACAAGCAGGTCTTCTGCTCTGATACCATGTTAACAATTAACTACTCCAAGAGACTGATCTAATGGAGAGGGTAGTAACAATGAATATAAAAGGGTCACGGGACAAATGGGGCGCGATACGCGGCACCTAGGAGTGGAGGCAATAAACAACACACACTCCCTCTCACCCAAAGGGTGGAAAGAATCGAACCCATGATCAAATCGTAACTAGTGCTCTGATACCATGAAGAGAAATTGATTCTATTTTAGAATTCTTGAGTAATTACAATGACCTCTAATAGGGTTTATATAGAGATTACATTGATCTCAAGATAGAAACCTAATCTAGTCAAATTCTTAATTGATGCTAATTCAATGTTGTCTATGAGATCTTGTGTATTTCATAGATATTACATTATTATTTTCCTAACACAATATTTCCCTAATAGTGACACCTACATACTACAGGTGTTTTGATTTAAAAAAACACACATACACAAGTAACCATGCTGCAAAAACGAACATGCTTTCCAAATAACAAATAAAAAAAAAGACTAACTATGAACAAGAGCTTCAGTTGACAACCCAAAAAATGCATTTGGGAAGGGAAAAATATTTAGTGTTAAAAATTACCTTTTGTGTTTGTAATTACCAAAATACAAATGCTCAATGCATTTTTTTGGGTTGGTCCGAATGACTAATTACAAACACAAAAAGAGTATTTTAACACTAAAATTTTTCTCTCCCAACGCATTTTTTGGGTTGTCAACCAAACCTCTGGTTCATAGTTAATCTCTAAAAAAAATGGACAATCTTTTTTTTTCCCTAAAAACCAAAGGTAGGTGAGTGAACCTTAAGGATTGGTGAATCTTAACCATAGTTAAGGGATGTCAAAAGGAACACATGGCGACTTCCCCAGTTATAATAATCATAGATACTCGATAGATTTTCTTTTATTTTTTTATTTGGTAGACTCAATAAACCACAAGGCGGTTATTGAAGGCAAGACAAAGGAAACACACTCACGCACTCACTCACACCACACATGCACACCACACTAGACGGATAAGGTAGGTCGTCGAGGGAAGATGTAGTACGGATTCTTATCTTTGATGGACAAGGTGGCAGTGTGAAAGAGCTCCACGTGTTCACCAACTTACCCACAAAGCTCATTGGCAATCAAAAAAGGCTTTGGATTCTCTCTGGCCCATGCTAGAAAAGTGCTCTCGGGCCTCCATATATTAAGTGCCATGTGGCATAAAGAAAGGGGAGAAGTCATTTCATTTTCTCCCCACTTGAAATCTCTCCCCCCCTTTATCTCACCATTTTATCACCATGTGTCAAATAATGGTTGGAGAAGTCAAAATCATGGGCCCCATGAAATGACTTCTCCAGCCACCTGGCGCTTAATGTGTGGTTGTCCGAAAGCACCTTTCTGGCATGAGCCAGAGAGAATCCGAGGCCATCTAAAAAATACGCAACATGGATGGATGATTGAACCATGATACCTAGAAGAAATGGAGAAGATAACCCCAAAGGGGTAGACCAATGGTTCCTAGGCCTTTCCCCAAGTAGGAGGTCCTGGGTTCCATTTCTCACCCCCCTTTTGGGCAAGCCCCGCATGGGTTTAACCAGACTTACTTTGTGTGACTGGTTGTGGGCTCATGTCCCACCCTCAGGGATTAGTCCTGACTAAAAGGGTTGGGGACACCGACTTCCAAAAAAATTGAATCCTTGAAGAAACCCTTCTAATTTCCCTTTCACAAATATTGTGATTGTAAGAACACCGCAAAGGAACCTCAAACGTCGCAAATAGTAGTTTGATTTGTGGCTCATGTCATGTCCCGGAAATGCCTAACATATCTTCTCACTAACAGTTGACTGGCGGGTCTCGATGAGAATTGTTTTCTAAATCAAAATTTTGGGCCCATGTGGATATGCACCCACCTTTGAAAACATAGATTAGATCTACACATTCTGAATAAAACTTTAAAAGAGGAGGTTGTACACGTCGAAAGGCCCAAAATGCCAGATGTGACATATGCATGTATCCGTTCGTGTTGGAACGTTTCCTTTTCTTTTTTGGTTATCTGTTGGAACTTTGGAGAGCCCTTTTTTTCTTTTGTTAAGAGCAGTCATTAAGGGGCCTCTTTCTGGAGTAGGTTTAGTGAAATCAATAACGTTTATGCCCAGGCCAGGCCCAGTCATGGATCTGCATGGTTTCTAGGCCTCGCCCAAGCTCGGCCATCTAGTGATTTATGTTGGCCCAGGTCCAGTTAAACCCAAGGTATGCGGATCTTAAATAGAAGAGTTCCTCAACGAGGACCATTAGAGTTCGAGAGGTCGGCGGTATTTCAGTGTCACTTCATCCTCTTGTTGTTCTTCTTACACTCGCTTACAAGACACGTGTACTACTACGTGTCTTGCTTTATGTTACTTTCTACACGCGGCAAATCTAGACGTCCTAACCTGCCACTAACACTGCATGCAATGCAAACCCGACTCATTTATCATAAAGAAAGAATCGCTTCTCCTCCTTCATAGAAAGAAACCCAGTCTGCAGTACTTTATTATATTTCTTCTCTTCTGCTAACACAGACACAACAATCCAAATCAAACCCAGAAATTTCTCTCCAAAACCATAAGGGTCTTCGTTTCAAAAAATGTAATCGGTAAACAAAGTAGAAAAAATCATTAGCCCCAGAAGCTAGGCCAAAATGTCTGGTATATCCTTAGCAGTGGCTCCACGAACAGATCCCGACGAAACCACCAGTTCAATCCACAAACAAAAAGATGAATCAGCTGTGGTGGGAGGCGTAATGGGCTCTCTGCGCATGATAGAACTGCAACTGGTAGCCTTCATCATGGTCTTCTCCGTCAGTGGACTCGTTCCTCTCTTAGACCTTGTCTTCCCGGCCTTCACATCTGCTTATCTCCTAGCACTCTCACGCCTGGCCTTCCCAGCGCACGGTAGCACCGCCACGGGGTCGCAGTCGCAGGACATCTTTCATGGCAGCAGGTTTTTTAGGTTTTATGTGGTGCTGGGCACCACTATAGGGCTGTTCCTTCCGCTGGCCTACGTGCTTGGTGGGTTCGCTAGGGGCGACGATCATGCCGTCCGGTCGGCCACGCCGCACCTGTTCTTGCTCTCCTTTCAAATACTCACGGAGAATATAATTAGCGGCTTGTCCTTGTTTTCGCCTCCGGTTAGGGCTTTGGTTCCGCTGCTATATACTGTTCGGAGGATCTTTGTTATCATCGATTGGGTTTCCGACGTTTGGCTTAACAAAACGTTGCCTGCTAATGCACAACTCAAGGTATCTCCTCGTGTACTTGTTCTTCACGGTTTGGGATTTTTTTAATTAATTTTTTTTTTGTGGGGTCTGAAATGTAGGGTATTGCATGGGATTGGTTCGGGAAGGGATTGGCAGTTGCAAACTTGGGGTATTTCTCCATCAATCTCTTTGGGTTCTTAATTCCTCGATTCCTGCCTAGGGCCTTTGAGAGGTATTTTAGGGAGAGAGATGAGATACACTCGAAAGTCGCGGAGGACAAACGATCTGCAGCAGCAAACACATCACAGCCAACAGATCCGAGGACCAAGAAAGCTGATTGATCCTTTATGTTCTTAGGATTCGTTTGTGATGAATGGAAACTTTGATCCAAATAGTTCAATCTCGCTGCATAAAAAACCTCCCTTACTCTTACAAGTTACAACCCCGAAATGTTAAGTCTTGTCATTAATTTAGTAGTTGTTCTGCTCGATCCTCCAATTATCCTGTAGTGCTTTTCATGGGTATCAGTCATCTTCATAGGTTTTTTCTTATTTGTGTACCTGATTAGTTCAGGGCATGGTAGGGCTAGGTCTTATCTGCTAGCCCTGTAGACCCGAGCCCTACCCTCAAGGGCCAGGGCTGGGTCAGGTCCGCAAGAACAAAAAAAAAATCATCTTGTTTTAGCATTTTTATTTTTTTACATTAACCACAAACCTAACATACAATCCTCTCCCTCTCCTTTATTCGGGTTTGGGACCAACAATGTAATTATGTAAGATGAAAATTGCTGGCTTTATACACACACCTAATACAATGGCGTTAGAATAGTTTATGTTTAAACAATAAGGTTAGAATAGGTTATGTTTAATTTATAGCCAGGTTGATGAAATTACTTGTACCACTCCCCAATTGTTAGATTAGATTGTTAGATTATTACGGATTAGTATGGTTAGATATTACATTTCTATTACATCTAATTGTACAGACACAACATAGCTTAGGTTTTCTTTCCATCCTCTTTCTCTATATACCTTAGGTTTTCTTTTTATCCTTTCTTAAGAGGAAAAACGTCTATTACACATACATTAATATATTAAATCTTAACCTAGTTTTGTATAAGTCTTAAAACTATTATATTATATATGTAATATAATATATAATATTATCTCCTATAGAACACAAAAGTAGAGGATTGGTTTGGGCCAAGTGCTTATTGGCCAGGCCCTCAAGTAAGGGCCTATTAAAATTAGCCCTGACTTGACCCTAGAGCCTTAAGGGATAAGAAAAAGTTCTCTATTTTACGGGTTTTAAAGGGTCGGGCTGGGGGCCTCATCAGAGGGCTGGATTGGTAGTCGTAATTGTGATCCTGGCCATTGAATATCTAGCAAGGAGGGACGGAGTGCCCTTTGAAAAACACAGTTTTTGTTTTTTGGAGTGCTAGCCCTATCTCAGTTAACCCTACTTTCACTCTCCACCAACCTCTTGTCCATTCTGGAATGTTTAAAGTACTTTCGTAAAAAAAAATGGATAGCTGGTTGGTAGAGGGTGAGAGTAGGGGTTGATTGAGAGTAAGCCTAGCATTTTTTTTTTAGGCAATCCCTTGGATTTTTGAAAAAAAATGTTTAGGCAATCCCTTGGATTTTTGAAAAAAAATGTCACAGGCATGGAGCAGCTCCCTTTGAACTTGGAAGAAATATATATTTTAAGGGGCATAGTTTTGGGGAAATGAGAAATATATATATATGGTTATGAAAACATTTGTTTAGGGTTAGTATCAAGTGTTTTGTAAGCCACTTTTTGAACCCTGATCCTTCAATTCGATATGGCACCCTAAGGATTGTTGTGTGGTAAAGTGTAGAAGGATGTTAACAGTTATTGGTTTCATTCATTTACTATTTTTTATTATTATATTATTATTTATACTAGTGGACTGCACATGCGACGTGGTTAAGAATCTATAACCCTTAGGGTTCAACACTATAACATTGGGTTGTAAATTTAATTATTTTAACTCTATATCGTTATTATTAACCATAGTTAAGTAGGGTTAAAAGGGAGACGTGTTAACTTGTGGGTGCAATTGAACTCTCCCTGGAGTTCAATCGTGATTGGCTGTGATTTTATCTTAAAATAGATTGTAGATGAGAAAGGGGTAGTTTGGGTATTAAGTAAAACATTAAATGAAGGTTTTGTATATAAGGGTAGTTTGGGAATTTATCAAAAATCAGGTTACGGTTTGTAAGTCAACTGGATTTAGGGTATGCTCAAAGGGTAGTTTGAGAATTTAACAAAAATCAGGCTAAGGTCGTAGTTTGGGAATTTCCATTCTTAAGGGGGGGAATTCTCATTATAGTAGAGATGATTAGGGTTCAAAAGAGTTAATCAGCCTATTCCCCCTTTCGGAAGGAGGATTGGGCATTAGGAAGATGCATGACTTCTCATCTGTTTTCTGATTAAAGCAGTCTTGGAATCTCTATAGGCCAGAGAGTCTTTGGTCTAGATTCTTTAGAGCTAAATACCAATTTAATCATATTTGGCATGCCTCTTCTAGACTTGGTTTTTTTAAAACTTGGAATAATATTAGCAATCTTTGCAAAATGGTAGTTTGTAATTCTACTTCCTTGATTGGTAATGGTTCCAAGATAAATTTCTGGTTAGACTGTTGGTTTGGGGATCCTCTCATTTTAAGTGTCACTAATACTCTTGTTTATTTCCCTCTTATTTCAGATTTACTAGATAGTAATGGAACCTGGGATTTTAGTCTTACCTGTCCTGATGAAACATAATATTAGTTCTACAGGTTTTTTCACTTCAGATTGTCCTGATATATTTATTTGGAAATTATCTCCCAAATATAATTTTTCTATTCAATCTGCTTGGAATTTTATCCGCTCTCCGGCTACTCCAAAAAACTAAAGTAGATATGCTTGGAACCCTGTTATCCCTAAAAAGATTCAGGTTTTTTGCTGGAAGGTAATGTATGGGGCAATCCCCACTGACCACAAGATTCAATCTATTGGTATTCCCCTAACTAGCATTTGTTCTTGTTGTAATCAATGTAATAGACACTTTAAACCATCTGCTTCTTCAGAGTAATGTTGCAGGTCCTTTATGGAGGTTTCTTGGCAACTTATGCTCTTTCATTCATCATCTCAGTGACACTATTCATTGTTATTTGATGAGATGGTTTAGATCTTTTAATAGAAATCATAACGAGTTCTTTATTGTTCTTCCAATTATTATAATTTGGGAAATTTGGAAAGAAAGATTTTCTCAAAGATTCAACAATGTGCGGACAACTTTGAATTTTATGGTTGGGAAAGTTAAAAGATAGATCTCTGAGATTGGTATTTGTGCTAGCAAAAAACAATTTGACTGCTCTCTTAATAACATAACTATTCCTACTTTCCAAAGAAATTCTTTTGTTATTCATGCCAAATGGGTTCACCCTCCTCAAGGAAGATTAAAGTTAAATGTGGATGACGCTTCTAGAGGGAACTTGGGGATTGCAGGTGGTGGAGGTATCATAAGAGACCATAAATGGGATTTGGTTGCAGGTTTCTTTTCATTTTATTGCTCTTGCTCTAATTTTACTGTTGAATCTCAATCTTTTCTTGATGGCCTCAAACTTGGCTCTGTTATTGGTTGTTCTCATGTGATTGTGGAATCTAACTCCAAAACCCTGGTTGATGTTTGGAATGGTAAGAACAACCACTCTTGGAAAACCTAGTACTGGAATAAGCAGATTAAAAATTTGCTAAACTTGTGCTCTTCTCTCAGTCATGTCTATAGAGACGAAAATATTGCGGCAGACACCCTTTCCAATTATGGTTGTGACCTTTAAAATTCGGGAATTTTTCGATCGAATCATGATACTCCTCCCAATCTGAGAGCTATTATCTTTTTAAATGAAATTGGTATTGGTAACGTTAGAACAATCTATTTTTAAGACTTTTGTGTCTGTGAGTCCTTGTAGGGGTAAGGTTTTATGTCCCCCCCTCCCTCTCCCCACCATTATTTTTATTATTAATAAAACCGGTAGGGGTCTGCCAAACCCCCACTCCTTCTGAGTGGCTTTTCTTAAAATAAAATAAAAAAGTTAAACGGCCTAATGGTCTTTACTACTATTGTTTATGATTAGGGAAGAGTTATCTGGCCTAACAATCTTTAATTTGTTCCCTTCCATACCCACCTTTCTAGTGTCGCATCTCCAGAATGGATTCTTAGGGTTCATTTTGATGGAGGTCTTATCTGAAGTCATAAGGAATGAAGTTTCTTTAGGTGGCAAGCAAAGACCCATATATCCTTTACTAAATGAAATGACTTCTCCCCATGATTTTGACTTCTCCTCACTTGATATCTCTCCCCTTTTTATCGTCAGATGTCCGATGAAGTGTGGATGCCCGAGTGCAAATATGAAGCCATAGATAAATGGTGCCTTCTATTAAAAAGAAATGAGAAAAAAGAAAAATTCAGTCCATGCTTGCCCCATTGGTTGTGTAGTTCACCACAACTTTGATTAGGATCAAGTCTCCAGAGGGTGTAATAATAATTATATATCCACTCGTTGCATGAACCAGAACATACTAATTGGAATACTAACCATACTAATTGGGATTGTGGCCTCACCGTATATCGTGAACTAAAAAATAAAAATTATCTAAGAGACAACATTACACTAGGGGAGAGAGTCCAGAGACATATATATATATATGATTAAGATCGTTGTCTAGTATGAGCTGAGTAGAGCCTGCAATTAGGCCCGGTTTCATCAGTACTAACTATAGAAAGGACTAGGCATGAACTCATTCACCATTCATTGACAGGGTTTTCATTCAAGGATGTGATAGCTAGAATGAAAGCCAAAGTCTTAATCCTTGAACCTGGTTCATTCTATCATGACTCATTGACAAGGCATATCACCAAAAGAATGCAAAAGAAAATGATGGAATTGGTGTTTGTGGAGGGATGCTTTACAAGGATACTTGCGTTCTACGGTTTAGTCTCGTAGTAATGATCTGAATGCAAAAGAAAATGATATGAGACTTCCTGGTTGAAAGTTATTCTTGCAAAATGCTGCTGGTTACCCAAAATGTATGGACCACCTAATCCCTCGGTATTTGACTTCCTACTTACGTCCATCTAAAATCTAAGCGTTAGGAAATCGTTGAATGCGGCACTTGGGATTAAAATCCAAGATATATAATAGAAGAAGAATATAATATAAAGGTAGGTAATAAGTAGGTGAGATGATTAAGATGAACTGTCCCTTTTAGACAGTAACGATCCTCCCAAAATTCTACTCCAGTTGATATGTCAATGACCTAATGTTCTAATTGGCTCATTTTAGTGTGTTACTAAAGTTATAGAAAATGACTAGAATCTCATACGTCACTTCTCTATGATCGTGATCAGGGTGTCAATGGCTGTGAATACCTATACGTGACAATGCAAGTAGCATACTCTCCATATGTGAGGCCAGGGCTCGAGTCTAACTACTAACTTGCTAACAAATGTTGTCTACCAAAATAAACAGGGTGTCAAATGGCTGGAGTGAGGCTTGCATTTTTGTGATTTTTCAATAGGTCTAATCTCTAATTTACAAGAAGTTTTTATGGCCCAAATTCAACACATTGACAACCCTAATTGTGATCTCTCTTGTGATGCATTATCTCTTATTCCTCCAAATTCAACTCAAACATGGGTTTGATTCCTAATCTCCCAAGGGAAGTGCTAGCCTTGGACATGGGAGGCTTACCCTTGGCTCTAGCTCTTCTCTCCCTCAAATTTTATTTAAGCCAAGTCAACTCAAGCTTTATTTATTTATTTGTTTTGTGGAAAAGTTATCATGATTCACATAGTTATTTAACTCAATTTCACATGATTTTAATAAAAACATTTATAATTAAATCATATGACAAAATGCTATAAAAAAATTGATACTTTCATACATAAAAAAAAAATAGCATTTGAGGATAACCCTTTTATTTAGAAAAAGAGAGCTGAAGGTTTTTAATTTTAATTTGTCAACTTCATTTTATTATTATCATCGCATATATGCTTATTTGCACGTAAATCATTTACAAAGGAAAAGCTTTTATGGTAAAAGATGATTTTTTTTACTCAAATTTGTTATTTGAATGCATTCTTGAAAATAAGACGGAATTTGTTTATAGAATAAAATTAATAAAAATAAAAATTATGAATAAATTTATTTTTTAATTTGTAAAATATTTTTAAAGATGTGAGGATTTTATGAGAAAATGAGTTATAAGTCATTTTTTTTGTAAAAGTGACTCAATTTTATGTACATTTTACGTCATTAATAGTTAGAAAAGGGTATATATGCTCCATGAAGGAGTGTGCGAGAGTGTGCACATCTAATGGCTAGGGTTGATAGATAATGTGTAATGTTTTCGGTGGCGGCCCACTAGGTCCGTCGTACCCTTGCAGACAAGCGAGTATTTCTTCAATCCATACTAGGCATGGGGGTTGGGTCATTTTGCAGGGAAAGCATAAGCAACTTTAGCCAAACCCATGTCTTTGCCAGCACTACTGCTTTTCAGAAAATGCTTTAACGTTTTTTTTCTTAGGTATCATTTATACGGTAAGTACGTCAAGATGTTAGTATGGGCAATGAGCTCTTGCAACTGATATCCTTGTAGGGATTGGACCCCAGGCCCAAGGGGGTGGTATAATGCTTTAACTTGTTCACCAGCACCTTTCCTAACTTTCGAAGTTTATTCTTTTCACTTCAGTCTTAGTCAAACAAGTCAATATATGAAGGGCTGTATTTACCTCATCTCTCTCTCTCTCTCTCACAATGCCACGAGTCCAAAGATCAACGTAACCCTGATTCGTATTATACACCACACCACTCCATCTTAGGTCGAATGTCTTATTCGACGCCGTGACCGACCGCGAGAGGAACAAGGCTATTTCCAGTCGAATATCTAAAACACTGTTTTACCCCTTAGGTCAGATGTCTTATTCGACGCCGTGGGAGGGGATGAACAAGGCTGTTTCCGTAATTTCCAATTAAATCAGAAAAAGACTATTTTACCCCTTTAGAAACGGGAACAAGAGTGGCTAATTCTACGGACAATTGACAAAGTAATGCAAAGACCTGCAATAGCCGGTCTGCAGGGACGGAAAGGGTATGGTTCTTACTTCTTAGACCTGCAAAAAACAGTGACCTGTGAGCTACGACATCCCGTCTTCTCTTCTCAAAACCCCATTAGAGAGTTCAAGAAAACTTGCGGAGCGAAAACTCCAGAATAAACAGATCCATATATTTCATCAAGCAGAAGCAGAGAGGAGAGATCATGAAGGTTAAAAACAAAGGTAAAGTACACCCATCTCCATCTTCTTCGTCTTCTCTTCCCTCTTATTCTCCCAATAGAGATGCTTTGTCTGTATTGAAGCTCCTCCCAGCTGCCCTTCTGGCTTTAGCATCCGTTCTTTCTCTTGAAGACCGCGAAGTCTTGGCTTACCTGATAACTAGGTCGATGAAGACGACCAACCCTTCTTCTTCAATGGTCGAAGATAAGAAGAAATGCAAGAAACCCGGCACTCATAAGCCCCCACTCTTCGACTGTGGCTGCTTCGACTGCTATACTAGCTACTGGTTCAGATGGGACTCCTCGCCCAACAGAGAGCTTATCCACCAAGCTATTGAAGCCTTTGATGAGCATTTGGCTAACGGAGAGCTTTCTAAGAAGAACGGCCGTGGAAAGAAGAAAGACAAAATGGGTCGCCGGGTCGTTGAAAAACCCGCCGATAGATTGGAACAAGCGATAATGTTGGAACCGGAGAAAGACTTAGAAGAGCTGGATACTTTCGTGCCGGAGCCTGAGAACAGTAATATGGTGCCGGAAACTGACGCCTTTCAGCTATTTGCGTCAGATACAGCTGATGAAATCGAAGAAAACAAAGAATGCCATGGAGGAGGTGAGGAGGAGGCCGAAACCAGAAACCTGCCGGAGGCGGTGGTCGAAGTACAATGTCCGGCGAATGACAGCAGGGGATTGGCCAGGAAGGTTTTACCGGACGTGTTGGGGTTATTCAATTCACGTTTATGGGGCCTTTGGAGTCCGAATGTTTAAAGGAGTTTTTTAATATTTGGTGGTAGGTCTTAACTTTTAATTGGGATTTGGGAGTCGAAAATATATTAGTGCTCCTTTACGAGGCCCTCTTTTTTACTCAAATAGTGTTCTCTTCTCCCTTTTTCTTCTTTGTCTAAGGTTATTTCCGGCCGGAAATTTGTTCCCGGCTGTTTTGGTGTCTCCGGGAAATGATAATGGTTTTTTTATTTCTCTGTTTATTTAGTTTTTTTTGGTAATCTCTACTTATTTAGTTAGGTGCTACGTTTCTTAACTTGTTGCTTACGTGGACCAAAGGCAGTTTGTTGAGAGTAGATATCTAATTTTATTTTTTTTTTTTGGTTGTGACTTGTGAATGCGATTTTCTTTTGCTTTATTTTTATTTTTATTTTTATTTATGTTCCTTTCAAGAGAATCTTTGAAGATTACTAAAAATAAAAAATCTGAAGAAAGTTTACTTGATAAGTGTAGAGGGACCTATTTGTAAATATGGTTACTTTACTTGATACATATCCGGTAAGGAACGGAATTACGAAAACATCCTTATCTGTGACGGAGGGTGTTCCGTAATTATACAAAAGGACACAAACAGAGGGGTCTGTGACAGAGGGTGTCTCTCCCTAACTTTTGTGAAACAATATATTTTATACAAGATGACCCAACTTGGTCCTTCAAAAAAAAAAAAAAAATTTGAGGGGCTATACCCGGAACCCCTTTGTTAACCCCTCCAAGAGAAATCTTAACTCTGCTCCTGGTTAAGCTTATCTTAAATTAAGCTTAAGATATTTTTTTTCTTTAGGAAATTAATGTCGGATTGGTTAACCCTCAGGTGAATCTGAATTGCTTAACCTGTGAATGAATTTTAATAACAGTGAGTGGGACATGGATCAATGAGGACCTTCATTTCGTTACATAGTAAGTAGAAAGTGGCTAACTGGCTTCGGTTCACCTCTGGTGGATGCCCCAGGTGGGACCTCAGGCATCCACACATCATTGGACATGTGAGTTTTAAAGGGGGAGAGATATCATGTGCGGGAGAAAATGAAATGACTTCTCCCCTTTTTATCGTCAGGCGCCCAATGATGTGTGGATGCCCGATGTGGCATCCACCAGATGTAAACCGAAGCCCCCTGCAACTGATGTTAGAGATCACTCAGCAAGGAGATTGAATGCAGTCATCAGGAGGACCCTAGAGGCCATCCTAATGTATTGTAGGGGGAGTTCTCATCTCTGAGGGAGGGTTGGCTGGCCGGGTACACTGCAAATTTTGTTGTATTTGTAAGGATGATAAGGGGGAATCTGTAGAAAGACATTTAAGTGGTACCCACATAACCTAAAAGGATAGGTATGGGAAAGCCTTATCCCTTCAACTAGAGGATTTTGGTCGTTTTAGAAACAGGAGTACAAGGGTCATCAATGCCGATTTGAGAGGGTTGTTTGTTTCTTTCTTCTCCCAGAGCCATTGCCATGGTTCTTGCCAACCATTTGCACACTAAGTTCCCGTCATTAAATGTGAGCCACTGCCACCTGCACCACTTGGGAAACTCTATTTGATGTATGATTGAGTGTGTTTGTAGGGCTATAAACGGAGTGAATATTGGTATATCAATTCGTATCCGATTATATATCCGGATATCCAAATCTAAATAAATAATCGGCGGATAGTGAAATATGATATACGTAACCGACTCCGAATAAAATATCCGGATTCAGACAATATCTGAATTATCTGATTAATTTTTTTAAAAAAATTAAAAATATAAATTAATATTTAACAAATGTAAAAATATAAAATTTTTATTTAAAAAAATATATTTTAAAGGCTATATTAATTTTATAAATTTAAAATATATTATTTATATATATTATATAATCGAACGGATATAACAATATCCAAATCAATATCCGATTATAAACGATAGTATTTTACTATCTGAATCCGCTCCGTCGGATACCTATCCGGATAATTATCTGACTAAACGAATTCAAATAATACCTACATCCGTTTACAGCCCTATGTGTTTGTGTTGTTTCTTGTAATAAATAAATGGGAAATAGTTAATGTACCTGAGATATCTATTTGCAAACCCTAAGGCTGACCTCATTGGTCCTCCCCCCCCCCCCCCCCTTTTTCTTATCTCAGGTACGTTAACTATTTCCCATTTAGAGTAGTTATAGGCATATTTGGGATATCTATTTACAAACATAAGGTTAGACCACATTAGTCCATGCCCCCCTCTTAAATACTCACCAATTGTAGCGAGTATTTAAGAGGGGGGGTATGGATCAATGAAGTCTAACCTTAAGTTTGTAAATAGATATCATAGGTATGCAGGGGCAGAGATAGGATTCTATTGTAGGGGGGCTAACAATGGGGGTTCGGGGGTGTAACCCCTGGAATTTTTTTTTTGAGGGTCAAGTTCATGGGCCGCATTTGTTTGTGTCGGTTTGTAAGGGATATATTTGTTACTCAACGATTTGCGAGGGAGAGAGGGCTAGAACATCTTGTTCCCCTTGGCTCCGCCCCTCTCCCAGGCTACACCCCTAGTAGGTCTATAGGGAATATTTTTTTTTTCAAAATTTCAAGGGGGGCTTCAATCCCCCTGGCCCCATGTGGCTCCGCCCCTGCAGGTATGCCTATCACTGTTGTAAATAAATATAGTGGCTAACATGTATGGTGGGTATCGAGCTGAGCTTTTATTGATTTTTTCAAGGTGTTTAAGCTTGGCTCAATTGGCCGAGCTCGAGCTATCAATGAGCTCAATTAAATATGATTAGTTTTAAACAATTATAATATATGATTAATTTTTTTTTTAAAAATCTATAATTGAAGTATTTAGATCATATATTTATATATAGTATATATATTTTTTTAATATATATTCATATATTATTTTTTATATATTTTTAATTAATATATAAACTAGCTAAAATTTTAACTAGCCAAACGTACAAAAGTGTTCATGCTCAGCTCATTTATTAAATCAGCTTTAAATTGATGTTCAAACTCGTTGAGCTTGAGATCGGTCACCTATTCTGACATGGCTTTGTAACTAACAGTAAAGAAAGATTTGGTGAGAAATAAAGCCAAGATTCAACACCTGTCGCTAAGGAGGGAGAACAAATCGTTTGAGGGATCCTTTACCATTTGGAGAGGGGGTCACATTATGAACCAATAAAAACAAGACACACTTGCATTAATTTTTGTAAGCATTTTTTTAAAATCAATTAGAAAGTGATTAAAAACTCTCCATAGTATCTATTATCGAGAGTTGGACCGTTGGATTTAACATTCAATGGTGCTATGTCTACGCATGCTTTAAATGATGGCCCCACTTAATGCTTGACACCATTAGAACTTGAATCTAATGATCCAGCTCTTGATAGTAGATACTATGGAGAGTTTTAAATCACTTCCCAAATTAATTTGAGTAACATTAATTCTAAACACACTTTGTTTAATGTTTTTGATCAATATTAAAATAATGTATGGACATTTTTGTTCATAGATTTTATATTTATCCATATTTTGACAGCACCGAAAATCAAAAGATTCAGTTCTCCGATTGAAAGTTTAACTCCCAAAAAAAAAAAAAGAAGGAAAAACTAATTAAAAATTCTAGATACATGTAAAGTTTTTTTCTTGTTAGAGACATACAATCTCTTAACAAGTGCTTAGAGTGGATATGACTCTCTTTTGGAAAACACACTATTATTTCGAGAGACAAAACATCAACCGCGGTTTTTACCGGAATGGCCCTCGGGAATTAAGAGAAGTCAAGGATAGCTCTTGACTTTCCAAATTTTTTTATTTGGCCTCCTAACCATTTATTACTTTTAATATGTCTATTTTCCCCTCAACCAAGTCCTTTTTATTTTTTCTTGTTGAACCAAAACGTTAATTTTTTTTCTTGAACCAAAAAGTGTTTTACCTTACGGCTACGCTAACGGTAACAATGGAAGGTTCTTACTATTATTTATGTTCTTCATTCCTGTAGAATATCACCATTTTTTTTCTTATTCATAGTTCATTCCTTTTATGTGAGTAGACATTTGAAGAATGATTGATGTTGTTTAAGGTTATCGTTGAACAAGGATTTTAAGCTTTGCATTTGCAAAGGTAACTGCATTTGATTCTATTATTCGTTCAATAAAGAATATTTGATTCCATCACATATGGGCTAATAAGATTATAAAGACTAAACAATTTAAAATCAAAATTTTTCATACCCTTAAGGCATTATTTACGTTTTTTGCACAGTAGCGATTTGTAGTTCACAGTAGCGATTAATCGATACTGTATATTATAAGTGGTCGCTTAGTAGTGATTGATTAATTATTGATTATTGGTGATCTCTTGTTGATTATTAACGATCACTCATTAATTATTGATGATCATTCAAAGATTAGTGGCGATTGGTTATTGATTGTGCTACTTTCACCGTGTCTGACTAATGGGGCTGGTCTGTGTAAATTTTAAATATCAAGGTAGAAATTATCATAACATCCCTATGCAAGGGGAAATGATTTGTAGATAGTGTTGGCGATCAATATGAGAAATATAAGTACAAAACATTGGCTAAAGTAGAAGAATCCGTAACTGTTGAGTCTCAGTTAAAAAATTTCATTGTAAAACAATAGCATCACTTCTTGTGGTGGCCCGCATCAAAATGGATTAAAAATAAGCTTGTACAATTAGGTGTACAATTAAAAAAATAACTAAGTTGTTGAAATGGTATTAACAATCAAGCAAATGATTAGTGATTGATCGCTAACAAATTGACAGTGGATCTATCAACTACCACTTGTGTAAACAACAACCACCAATAATTACTGAGTGGTCGCTAACAAGTATGTTTCTGTTAATCTGCAATCAATCACCAATAATCAGTGAGTGATTGTCATTAATTAATGAGTGATCGCTAGTAATCAACATGTGATCGCCAATAATCGGCGATTAATCGATCGCTAATATGTGACCACTTATAATATATAGTAGCGATTGATTCGCCACTATGAACTACAAATCGCTATTGTACGAAAAACATAAATAATCCTTAAGGGTATGAAAAAAATGATTTTAAATTATTTAGTCTTAATCTTATTAGCTCACATATAATGGAATCAAATACTCTCTATTGAACAAATAATAGAATCAAATGGAGTTACCTTTGCAAATGCTAAGCATAAAACCTTTGCTAATGAAAAACTTAACATCCTAGTTCAACCATAACCTTAAACAATTTCAATTATTCTTCAAATGCCTACTCGCATAAAATGAATGAACTGTGAAAGAGAGAAAATGAGTGATATTCTATGGGAATGAAGGATAAGAATAGTAGTGATCATCTCCTATTGTTAGTGTAATCCTATTGTTAGTGTAAGCCGTAAGAAAGAACACCATTTTAGTTCAACAAGAAAAATAAAATAAAAGAGTTATTTTATGGGTAAAATAGACATCTTAAGAATAACAAACAATCAAGAGGCCAAATAAAAAAAATTGAAAAGTCTTAACCAAAAAAAAAACAGGGCTATCCTTGATTTCTCTCAATACATGGGGGCCATTCCAGTAAAAACATCTTATTTCAAGAGACAATATATCATTGTATGTGACTTTTTCAAAAGAAAATCACATGTAGATACGTGAGTAACATTACAATATCATCAATTTGTTATTGACACAAAAAAATCCAAATGGAAGAATTTTAATTTGTGATGTTATAACAACAAGAGTTTAAATATAAACAGAAGCTTTCAGCAAGTTATCCAAAATATTTATTACTATAAGAATAAATTTGAAATTATAAAGATAAAAGAAGGTTTTTTTTTTTTTAAAAAAATTGTATGCAATTCTTGAAAGGCCTCTATCAAATCTTATTTTGAGAACTGAACTGAGCTCTTGTCTATGTTTATACTGTAATAGCAATCTACTTTGTTGATCTTTGACCAGATAGCATAGGTTAAGTGAGATGAGGTTACAATAGAAATGCTTAACTATTTGAGATAGGTAGCTTAAAGATATATATAGTTTTTGAAAGGCTCGTTGATAAACTATTGATTGGCCAGTTAAAAACATTTGCTAAATAGACTTGAATCCGGAAGAGATCTTAGAAAAAAAAAGTAAGAAGGTTTTGACTCTTTTCACTTTTTATTCGGTGAGTAGACTCATCCTATTTGTCAAAGAAAAAAAAGCTCGTACAGAGGTAAGTTGTCATTTTCGTTAAATATGTTTAGATTTGTAGAATTGGTGGACAAAATTGTCAATTTCGTTTTTATTATTCAATTTTGCAGCTTGGCTTGTACTCTAAAAAGGAATGGAATTGGAATCATCAAGTCCACACAGAATTGTAGCAGTGATTTCATAAGCTAATTAAGTATAATTCAAATTCTTATTGAAGTGTATTATTTGAAAATTACATACTATTGCAAAATTGAGGGACAAACACGAACTTTAAGAAAATCTCTCTCCATGTGCCTAATGTGTGATTTAAATTAATAATAATTTAATACATAAATAATACAAATTATAAATTATGTTAATAATTAAATTTATAGATATTAGTTATATAAATAATTGTATATTTTTATTATTATATTCAAATTATAATTTTAAACTATATTAGTATTAGCTAAATAAATTATATAAATAATAATTTAATAGATAAATAATCATTTAAAATATGTCATATAATTATTATTATTACAAATTAATACATAAAATAATAACAATTATAAATTATAATAATATTTAAAATTCTAATAAATATATTACTTATATAATTATATATCTTTATTAATATATTCGGATTCGAATTTTAAACTAAAACTTATATATAATATTTACTAAATATCTTATGTAAATAATAATTTAATATATAAAATATTAATTCTAAATTATAATAATATTTAAATTTAATAAATATATTATTTACATAATTATATATCTTTATTACTATATTTAAATTATTTTTACATAATTTTTGTTAATCCAAACAATGAATTTTTTTTCTTTTTCTTTTTTGCAGCTCAATACTAGAATTATAAATTTTGTAGAACCCTATTCAATAGATTTCAATTTCATAGAATTCAATTATCTAGCTAGGTGTCTAGGTCAATTTAGATTTCAGAAATCCAAACGCAAACTGTTTCAAAAATGGAGTGAGTCTGCTCCGTGGAGAATTTGTCTAGCATGCCTTCTCTCTCTTTTTTTTTTTTGTTGAAGAGGTAATCTCTCAGCAAAACCCAATTTAAGCTCTCTCTCTCTCTCTGCAGTGGGAGTGACTTTTATTCGTCTCTTAATTTACAGAATGTTTGAGACAGAGTTTTCCCTTGTGAACACATTTGAGTTTTTGGCCTTGCCAGCTAAATGGCCAATCATGGTCTAAATACCCCCCCCCCCCCTTGGGTTAACCATTTTAGATGAACTTTTAGAGGGATTGAGACCTTTAATTAAGAATGATGTAGTAGGAGTTGCTTTTGTTAGGTTTTGTTTTGTGTAGTTGTGGGCTTTTTGTTGGGGAATAATAGACCCAATGGAAAAGATAAACAAATACATATAAAGAAAACACAAGAGATATACGTGGTTCGACAATAACCTACCTATGTCCACGGACCAAGATCTGATTACTTCTTCCTTATTCAGAGAAACCTTGAGAAACTAATACAGAATAACTCTCTCCTCTCATATCAAATCCCAACCCAAACCTAGAGAACATTTGTACACCCCACTCAAGTCACCTTCTCAATAAACTCGAAGAATAGTCTCTATCTCCTTCCTTTAAACATTTTCTCAAGCCCTAGTGTGCTTAATCCATTTCTATTACATCCACCTTGAAACCCTAGACCTATAATCACACACACACACACATATATATATAAGCCTAATACAGTCTTAAGCAATTAGAAAGACCCAAAACCGTAAAACTTACCGAAATCTGCAATTTGTACTTGAATCCCGCACTGGGCATTTGAATGACCTAAGTGGGCGTTCGAACTCCTAACCCTCTGTCTTGGGCGTTCGAACGTCCTCAAGGCCCATTTGAATGCCACCCCCATTTTGAGCCACAAACCAACAAACTCCACCTTGACGAAAAACTACGAGCACCGCCACAACATTCTCCACCGAATGCCACAACCAAACAAAGAGAATAAATATGCTAATCACCAAAAAAATCTCTAAGACTGAACACCGCATTGCCTATATTCCGGATGCACCTCTACCTTGAACCAAAATCTCTCTCAAAATTCTGTAACCCATTTCCACATACCACAAACACCCCTTTTGACCTTACTTTTCTTTTCACTAACTGCGAAAGAGACCCACTAACTACACACACCCTCGAGTCACCCCAAAAAGTCATCCACCTGATCCGATTAAACACAACCAAAACTCATGTGTAGCCTAAAAACCATCCTCCCTTCTATAAGAACCCTGGATGAGGACATAGACCTTTCCTCTCGGTTGAAGGCACCTAACCATCTCCTTCCTTTCAAAACTCCTCAGAAATACCTGTCCATACGTTGATTGCAAAAGAAACCATATGTGAGCTTCCTACCCTCTACACAACATCTGTTTCTGATTTCCTGCAGACCTAGTAGTAGCTCCACTTACAACTGTATTCTCATCCAAGAGATACAAATTTCCACACTTATTCTCCTTCATCAAAACTAAGCATCCCCCGCTTAATCTTGATAATTTCACCTCCTAATGTGTAGCAATATTCCTTGAAGTCTAACTGGTTGAGACAAATTAGATTCCTTCACAACTTAGAGACATAAATTACCCCTCCCAAAGTTTGAACCACTCCATCAAACATTCTTATTTTTACAATTCAAAATCATGTGATTTCATATTTAGTTCTATCACCCAATGACATTTTTCCTACCCACTTTTGAAAAATATCAAAGAGTTCCATATTTGAGCAAATATGAAACGAATCTCTTGAATCTAATACCCGTTTACTAAAAGAATTGTCCATATACATTTGGAGACTGTAAGAGCATCTTAAATGTATTCATTATTGTCCTGTGTTATTGCCGTCGAAGAATCTCCTCTAGAAGAATTTCTCTTCCCATCAATACGTAGTGGACACTCTCTTTTAAAGTGTCCTAATTCTTTGCAATTATAGCACTAAAGCTTGCATTTTCCTTTGGATTTGGATCTACCCCTGCTTTTTCCAGATCCTCTCTCCAAGTCCCTCCCTCTTCTCCAAGCAATCAAAATATGATTATGATTTTTATCATGATTTTGGCTTCCTCTAAATCTCGTTAAAGAGTAGTGTCGTCGTGACCTCCTTTAGCTGCAATGTATCCTTGCTATACAAGAACGTTGTCACCTAGAGCTCATATAAATCCGAAAATGATGTAAGAAGCAACAAGACCTGTTCTTCTTCATTCATCTTGACATCAACTTTCTGTAGTTGATTCACGATCTGGTTAAATACATTCATATGCTTCATGAGATCTACACCCTCCACCATCTTCAAGGTATTCAACTGTCTCTTCAGATATAACCTGTTGGTAATTGTCTTTTCAATGTAAAGCTTTTCTAACTTCTTCCAAAGTTTAGGTGCTGATTCCCCATCCATAAAGTTATGCATCACGTTATCCGCAAGACAAAAACGTAATTTGTTGATTACCTTCGCCTCAATGTCTTCTCAATTTGCATCGAGCATCTTTTTTGGTTTACTGGACTTCCCCTTAAACGCTCTTACGAGATCCTGTTGAACTAAGATATCATTTACCCTTATTTGTCACATATTGAAACTCTTTTTTTCGTCAAACTTCTCCACATAAAATTACCCATAATTTTTCATCGCCACTGAAAAATAATTAACATGGGCTATGATACTAATTATTGGGGGATAATAGACCCGACGAAAAAAATAAACAAACACACACAAAGAAAACACAAGAGATATACATGGTTCGACAATAACCTGCATACATCCATATGCCAAGATCCGATTGCCTCTTCCCTATTCAGAGAAACCTTGAGAAACCATTACAAAATAATTCTCTCATCTCATATTAAATCTCAACCCAAGCTCAGAGACCCTTTGTACACCCCACCTTCTCAATGAACCCGAAGAAGAATCCCTATCTCATTCTCTTAAACATTTTCCTAAGTCCTAGTGTGCTTAATCCATTTCTATTACCTCTACCTTGAAACCCTAGACCTATAATCACACATACACACACACACACACACACATATAAGTCTAATACAGAGTCCTAAGCAATTAGAAAGACACAAAACTATAAAACATGTGGAAATCCACAGTCCATACGCTAATCCTGCACCGAGCTTTCAAATGACCTAAGTGGGCATTCGAACGCTAATCTTCTGTCCTAGGCATTCGAAAGCCATCAAGGCCCGTTCAAACGCCTCCCCATTTTGAGCCACAAACCAACACTTTTGCCCCCATTGGACAAAAAAAAAAGGATTTGAACTAATGAATTTGGCATGGTTATGTCATTATTCTCCAAAACTGGAAATAGAAAAGGGTTTAGCTAGCCCCATTACTAAGTGATCTCATGGGTTTCTCACCGACTCTTTAAATCTCAAATCAACGAGCTTAGGGTCCAGTCTGTCATCTTGCAAGATGGTCATCTCAAGTCAAGGCACACACATTTGCTAATTTGCAGTTAATGGTGATTAAAATCAAAATCAATCTCCCATGTTGGATAATTATGTTCTATATAAGGGAAAAATAAACGCCAGTTTATTATAAGAACCCTGCAGACAGGCTTGACAAATCCAATGTTTTTGCAAAGAATCAAAACCTCTCTACATGTCACTTGAACTTGAGAAAGGCAACCATCTACTCCTAAAACTGAAGTACATCTTCTCTTTAGAAGTACAACTTCAGTTTCTGAAACTTTTGGCAATTACAACTTTACTTGAGAGAAATTATGATAGGATTGAAACCCATGAAACACATAAGCTAGCAAACGCTGTCAATGAAATTTACCAACAATTCCTCATTCATACCTCTATCGGGCATCCTTCCTTCGGCACCATAAATCGGAGCAAGCCCTCCACTAATGGGACCCAGATTCTCTTTTACCTGAAAGACTAAACATTAAAACAAAAATCCCAAATCAGCTGTATAATTTGTGATGAGAATTTTCTGGATGCTCCACAAGTCGCTTATTTCTTGAATTCAAGTTGACCGGTAGAAGGAAGGTGGTAGCAAAGATCGTCGATTGTTGATGAGGAAGGGGGGTGTGAACACCACATTTTTACACCCCTAAATCCCATTTTTATTTTAATTTAATTAATTTAACTTGTAATTTTAATTTTAATTTTAGTTTTATTTTATTATTTTATTTTATTTACAAGTGTCAATGAGTTGAGTTCGAGAGAGAGATCAATTTCTCTGAAATCATCCTCATGACCACGAGTTCTAAAATCGTCCTGGAGTTGGGCATGAGTTCGTCTCCAAGTAGGGCACGAACCCGAGCCCCCAAGACTTGTGCATTTTTAAATTTTCTCCATTACAAAATCCGTTACGACTGAGTAAATACAGTCTTATTTTGCACCACCCACAATGCAGGTACTGTCACATCTTTTCCTGCAATCGGTGCTAGCAGATGATCAAAAATGACTGACAAGTCATGCAAAATATGGCTTTTTGAAAGTTCATGCACACCAATGCATAATAAAGCACAAAGGTCGGATAATCAGGTTCTTCAAAAATGACTGACAACAATGCATAATGGATTGCTTGGCAGAGATGGGGAGCACCATAACTAGTAGTGATTGATACTGAAAGGAGCACCATAACTAGTAGTGATTGATACTGAAAAACAACTTACAATTTGCACATATTCCTTCACACACTAGACAAAAGTGTGTTTCTAAAAAGAATGAACTTAATTTGTGTTTCTTTGTAAGTTGAGGTTTTAAAAAACTGAGGCAAAATTTAATAAGAGCGATTTACCTTTTTAAGTGTTATCTTAACCACAGTATTCTATTTAATTAAGTTTCTTAGACTTTATGAAAATTAATATTATTAGGGGTGTTATAAGTAGTACAATAAAATCAGGGTGCTACTATGAGCATGCCATATCTATTGATTGGACATCAAACTTAAAATTACTTCTGTACACAACACACCATTTTATTTCTCTTTTATCTCCGGCGAAAAATGTATGCAACTCTAATTTTGATTTGGAGAGTGATGATTAGAAACCATTTAGTTGCAACCTTGAAAAATGCGGGCCAAACATGTTGTTGAGACTTTTTACAATATGCAACTCTTCAGCTATACTCGGGCAATCAAATCCCTCAATGCTGCACTTAAGGAATTTAAGTCATTCAGTTGTTTTTGAATGAGATTCCTAAAATATTTGACTGGGTGCAACATTAAAACATTTTATATTTTTTTCATTAACTTTCCGTGAAGAGTAAGAATGGGTGGGAATCATTAAAACGATTCCTAAATTTTAGGTTTTTAGCTGAAAGAGAAAGAAGAAGATATGTGGTGTGTAGAAATAATATTTTTTGGTATCTAATCAATAAATATTGGTGTGTTCATATCTATCTATACTTTATACTATAAAAATAGGATGCCTAGGTGGCATCCTCTTTAATCTCCATTTTAAGATTTGTGATGCCACATCATCATATAGTGGGAGCCATAAATACCCTCTCTTAACTTCCTATTTTCTCTCCCCATTATTCACTCTCTCCCATACCCCAATAGATTCTTCTACTCAACAAAGACCTCCTCTCTCTTAAGTGGGACTCATAAATACCCGCTCTTAACTACTCACTTTATACTTTTTTTTTTAATATTAAAAAAAGAATTAATACTTTTTCTAAAAACCAAGGATGGGTAGATGAACCCCAGGGGTGAGTGGATCTTAACCATAGTTGAAGGGTTTCAAAATGGACACGTGGCGACCTCAGAGGTGATTACCAGATTTGCCAAATCCGGTTATCACTGTAGAGGATTTGGTCACTTGATATTTTTGTTTTATGGTTTATACCAACTGAATTTCATAGAAGATGAGAAACCTTACAATTTTAGAATTATATTTTATCAATTTTGATTCTTAAAAAAATTTGATTTTTCATTCATTTTTTCCTTGTAGACTACTTTCCTAAATTTGCACTATTCTCTTACAAAGTTTATTTACTTTTTAATCAAATGATTTTGGGGGTCCTTGATGTTTTGGTTTTAAAGTTTATATACTAACTAAAGTTTTAGATTTTAGATTTTAATTACAAATTCTTTCTAATTTTTTTCCATTTTCGCAATTGGTTGAAAGATTGCATTGGATACATATAGAGTTCATGATTCTCTGGTATTTTTCGTTTCAGATCTCATTAGTTGTGATGATTTCCTTCCTTATCTTGCACACACATACAAACACACATATCTTAAAATATATGAACATGCATGTTTATCTCATTCTATTTTGTGCCCATGCATTGCACGGGGGTTTTGCTAGTTAGCACCTAAAATTAATTGAGCATAGCTGTATTGAACAACTTGTTGTTTGTATTTAGCTCAATTAACAAACGAGCTCAATCATTTAGCTCGACTTAGCCGACGACCTCAAATACCTAACTCAAGCTCAACTTGCAGCCGAGCCGAGCTGAGCCGAGCCGAATCGAACCAGCTCACAATGGACTTATTGAATACCCTAGTTAAATGTATAGCCCTAAGGTTAAAGCTTCTTAACCAGAATTAAAAGGACATGTGTCAAACTTTGTATACAAAATAGAGACATTTTCTCTAGATCTGTCTCAGATGACCCTTTGTGCATATAAAATAACACGAGAAATGGCATCAAATGGACTGGGTACGGACTTAGTTTTGGGCCAAAGCCCATTAAAGCTTACTTATTGTCTTCTTCATTGTATTTGTGCATTTGCAAGTTGGGGTTTTGTTCTTCGATTAGTTACGAGAATGGAAAATGAAGTTCTTGCTCATCTCAAATGGCGATGAAATATCGCAAAACATTGCCTACCGTTTAGCCACGCGCGGTTGCAGGTTTGTTTTTTGCTTTCTAAGTACTTCTCATTGGTTGAATCCTGCGTGTTTTTAGGGTTTTTAAATGGCATTGTCTGGTAATAAATAGGTTAGTTTGGATGAAAATGAGAGCTGCCTTTGGAATGTTGCAGAGAAGATAAACGGTTCTTTCATGGGAATCAGTTTCTTCGAAGTGGTAGGAGAGTATATGAAATATGAGAAGCCTGTCGTCAATAGGGATTGGAAAATCCTCGGGAATTTGAATGCTTTCAGGCATTTTTATACTGATTAAGGTATATCAGTGACTCAATTGTACTATTTATCTAATAGAAAATAATAATGTTTACAGTGAGATTATGGTGGAATGATTTTATATCGATTCAATCATTTGTAGGTCTTATATTTTTTTTTATCATGTTATAATTGTTATACTCCTTATTCGGGCGTCATACATCTGCTAAGGAAAAGTATTTTGTACTGAAATTCGGAACGGGAAAGTTCTAGCATTTTCTAACCTATATTTACAATGGCATTGTCTTGATGTAATCAATGCCATAATATAGACATGATTTTTCTCATCAATGTTAGAAAACAAAAATATTATATGCTAAAAGATAAGGTATTATAGATACGAAAACCAGCATAATTATTATTAAGTTTTGGTCTGACTGTTTTGGTTTTGTTCATGATTCATCATTCAGAATAAGTGTTCTCAATTGTTTGGGTTGATCATTGATGAATGTAGTTTCAAATTTCAGATATCTTAACATTAAAAGCCTACAATTTATACAAAGGCAAAGTTACTTGGATTGATTTGATTTTGATAGGGGTTTCGAACTTTGAGGAGACACCATATGGACTTCTAAAAGTAACCACATAACAGTAGTTGGAGAATTATGGGTTTAGTAAATGTGAGGGCAAGTTTAAAAGTGGAGAAGGGGGAGGGAGGGCCGAGAGGAGGACAGAATTTCTTAGGGTTCAAATATTATCGGCACCAGAAATATAGTGTCTGTGTAATCTAGCATTCCTAGCACAATTGGTTGCGGTGCAGTATTTCAACCTTGATCTATCTAGTGCTTGGGTGTTTCATCTATGATGACACTAGTTTATACTTTGATCCTGCCTATTTGTTTCTTTATGCAATGTCTGATCCTCTAAAAGATAAAATCCAATACGTAACATTCCATTTTCCCTGATTCAAGACTTTTAATATTTTGAAAAGTATCAACTAAAGAATTTACCTTTTGAAAGCCATAGAAGAGTGATAGTGCAACTGATCATATCAACTATCGAATGAAATCCATTTGCTGTTATAAAATGATTAATAGGTGAAAGAAACCAGGTCCGAATTATCATTCCCTTCAATAGCAAATTTTTCTGTCTTCCATATTCCATAGCATCTCTCGGGTCAGCATGAAGCCATGAACAATTCAGGATCTCAGAAAAGTCGGCGAATTGAATGGAGAGAAAAAGGAGAATCATGGGAACTAAAGTACCACATTCTCCAGGTCGGAAGGGGTCCAGTGCCCTTATACTGACTCCTCCCGCCTCCCGGAATTGCGTTATTGGAGCCGAGCCAGGAATGGCCGTTAGTAAAATGAGATGCCCTTGATGGTAGGATAGGAAGATCTATGAATCTGAGTACTCCATAAAGAATGAGAACAAGGTACTATTGACTTTTTTTTTATCACATGCCTCTCTACTGATCATTAAGATGATCACTTCAATACCATGTAGAACTAGATAGAATGGAGTAAAAAATATGGAAAATGAGAGGAGAAACAGCTGCAACATAATTATGGAAATGACTAATGAATGCTTGGGCAAATATACAATTCATGGAGGCCCTTATATTAAAACAACAAAGTAAAATACTTGAATGGGAACATATGGATGGATTATTTATCACATGAAAGTACCTTGTGAAGGGAATATAAAGAATGCATCTAACTTATCTTGATATACATGCAGAACTCTAATCTAAGATTGGTTCTTGGTTGCCCAATATTTTGCTCCATAAAGCATAGATGGTCGTATTGTTGCCTGATTAAATTTATTATTTTAGTTTGAACAAAAGGAGTCACCCACAATTGCATCTCCACTTTAGCCATTTAGACTAATACTTTGGGCAACATCCATTTCAATGTCTCTCTTTTATGAAGTGGAGATACCAGAATCAGTCGTGTGGGGTATCTATTGGTTGTTGATCTTATCCCCTTGCATGTACTCTTGTTTCTCTTGCTAAAGTAGTATTGGTTTGATTTATTTTTAAACATTAGGTTCCATGGTATCCCTCTACGATTCTAGTAGTTCCATTACACCAACTCGAGTCTCGTTAAGCAATACCACGCCCTATTTGAAGAACATACACCACAAAACCTTCTTGCATTTTTTGTAACACAATTGTTGCGCTTCTTTACGCTTCGGTGGTGTTGCCTTTGAAACTCCCTGAACCCCATGGCTCCAAGTATTGATGGGTACCCCATCGGTGTTTGGTAAGTCGTAGGCCCAACTGACAGAATACAAGACATAAAGAACACCAATCATGTGAGGTTGTGGGTGATTTGAGCTTCCTTTGCAGTTAAGAAAGCCTCAGCTGTTTGGGGTACAAGAAATATTTGTCCTGACAATTCTATGATCCCGTGATTACCCTTTGTCTAATTATCACGAAGTTTCCATGTCATCAGCACCTATGACCTAGCAGGTAGTCGTCCTGGTTTAAACCTTGTGAAATGTCATTTTTTTATATGGGTAGCTCTTGAATTCAACAAATCTCATATGGTGTTATGTGTGATATTATATGATAAGGCAGATCACCAAGTATCATCCACAATAACTGCTGCAACAAGATTGGTGATGCTTGATAGAGACAGACTAGGAACTGTTGGAGACAAGTAGAAAAGAACCTTAGGTCTATGCTTATAAGAGTTATCTGTATTTCTCTTTGTTTTTTCCTTTATCCTCTGAGTGTATGTGCTTGTGAACTCAAAATTTTTCCTATTTGTTGTTGTCCCTTATTAATGTTATTGTATGTCGCTTAAATTTATGAAATGACGTGAGAGTTACCTATAAAAAAAAGGATACAGAGAAGCAAGGGTATCGAGAAAGAGATCAAGTAAGAAAGTGTAGTGAAGTCGGGTGAAAGGGAAGATAGACACCATGAAAGTAGAGCGTGAGAAACAATGAACAAGAGTGAATAAATAAGGAAATTGGGTAATATATAAATGTTAGCAATTCCTTTTCTTTAAGTACTACACTAGGTCAATTAGCAAGATATTGTAGTACCATAGCAACCCTGTAAGAGGTACTCCGGCAAGACTAGAGTATTACTGTTGGAATGTGATTCAGCTAAGAAGAAATAAATGAGTGTTATTAGGATGCAGATTGAGCAAGAGATTGAGTAAAATGACATGAGAGGTTAGAATGAAGAAGAAAGAGGCGATTAGTACTAAATGTCTTGCTTCCTAAAAGCACAGTGTGCAGATACGCTGTGTGTATTTTTATAAATATATAAAATAACATAAATTTAGACAATTAAAAACATAATTCATTAAAAAAAAACAATATATTTATGCAGTACTCAATTATTTAAGATTGTTTCACCAATTATCTCCAGTGTACATACCAATTTGCATAATAGAGGCATTCATTATATGAGACATACATGTGTAAACAACTAAAGGACAATAAATATATTTTAAAGAAATTACAAGAAAAAAAAGACAATATTTGGCTTACCTAGATGGTAATCAGTACCACACTAAGTTATATGCAGTCTCTAGATGACTAGTACTACTGCTAGGTTCATCTCCTCCAAGCCGCACTTTGTATGTATGCTAGTCATAGTTGCAATACTCAGCCCAACTCATATGGTTCTAGTATGATGGTATCAAGCCTAGTAGTCTCTGCATTACTGTTCATATTATTCAGCACCATATGTATAGAGTCTAGAGTAATCATACGTATGTATATATTTATGTCAGTCTTAAATACTTAATGTGTAAGTTCAAATAAAAAATTATCTTATTTGTATTATTAATTTTTCTATTTTTTTTAAAAATAGGCATGGATAAGGATATCAAAAAATATAAAAAACTATTTTTTTTTCCGAAAATTAAGGTTGGTGGGGCATCTGATAAATCATCCTTAGAACAATAATATATATTTTATATTAATAATTGCTATTAATTTTTAGTTTTTCTTTTCCCGATTCGATCTCCAGGTATATTAAAACTTATTTTGGATGAAATGAAATCAATGTAATGGTTGTTTTTAGAGTAGAAGAAAGGGTTTGAGAACTAGATGAAGGGAGGGTGAAAAGTAGTTCTTTGAAGCTGGAAATGAAGGTTTTATGCTCACAGAAACTATACGTTAGGGCACGGTTGAAACATAACCGGAATACATGAGTTTTGGCAGGTAAGTAGGATTTCGTTTGGAATCATTAGATAACCCATAATGCCTATACGTATACCAATACGACCGATACTGTTGACATGTAACCGAAATGCATGAATTTTGGCAAGTAGGATTTCGTTAGGTAGGCCACAATACTTTTACATACGATACAGTCACTATTTTAAGGGTGTTGCTAGAACACCAATATTTTCTTATTGTACACCAAATATATCATTTACTGACTACACATCATTGTACAAAAATTTTACGAGCACACTAAAAGGTTAAAAAAATACTATAAATTTTCTATTCATACACATAATAAGACCTATGGAGTAAATATTCATGTTTCCTCCCTCTTCAGTTTCAACTTTCAATGAAGAAGGAAGCGTGAATTATATACTATATACTAAAGAAATAGGGATGCCAACTTGGCACCCCTATTTGATCTTCTTTTTGTGTTTTTGTTGTCACATTACCCAATCTTATCTACCTCATTTATTTCTCCCAAAGTGGAGTAAAGAGGGGGACTACCTCATTTATTTCTCCCAAAACGTCACCCCCTCTCTCCCCCTATTAATCTCCACGGCTCCTACTTCCCAACTGATTCATTTTTCCAACACATCCATCAATTCCTTACAATCCTTCATCTCCCTCACAATCCTTCATTTTCCTCAGTTTTGTTTTCTTTCAATAGCTATATCATGTCTGCAAAACATTTCCTACCCTCATGGATGAGGCCTGCATGACTACATACGGATAGAAGAGATGTGAACATGATGTGGTTTGGCTTGATGCCTTCCTCTTGCATTCGAGACAAGAGTTCAACCTTTCGTGATCCGTTTGTCATTCTATAGAACACAGCCTGTCCGTCATCTGTTTGTCTGCATTTGGTATACATATCCACCATAGCAGCCTTGACAAACATGCCAACACTCACACACAGTTCTTAATGCGTCTCCGTGAGCCAATTTCCCTTCAAAAAGCAATGGTCTAGAGGCACATGCTTTGAGAACAAAGGGGAATATGTAATTGTTAGGCCCCACACCCGTTTTCCGTATGAGCACATAGAGTTGAAGCTTTTCAAAACAGTGGTAGCCATTAGTGTAGGCTCGAATCATTGTGTTCCAAAGAAAAGAGTCAAGTCCATGGATGGCATCGAATAGGAGCAAGCATTTAAGGAGTCGATGAATTTAGTACTTGATGATGATCTGGGCATGACTTTCCTTAATGAAACCGGACGTGGAGAGAGAGAAGTGTCTTTGTTTGAGTGAGTTCAAGTTGTTACACACTAACAGTGTAGAAGATGATCATAGAAGTTCTCAAAGAGAAAGTCTGTGATGGTGGATGTGTTGAAAGGGAAGAGTAAGAAAAGAGGAATGAAGAGAAATAGAGATTGAGAAGTTTGTTTACAAGAAGATAGATACCAACAAACAACCTAGGCGATGCATTCCTTTGGAGTCATGTTCTGGTATGAGTCTCTTCTTCTTATTTATTCAATTAAGTAGATGCAATCCTCAGCGCTACTAGCAAGATGCAAAACTACATGCCAACCATGGCCAATAGCACCATGGTTGTTTAATAATCTTTCACTCTTCAATTGGTGGGGCTGTCTAGATCTGTGACCATTATTTAACTTTTATATAAAAATAATAATATGTATTTCCCCCCTTATATTAGGTGTTTGAAAGATCATGCTTTATTTCCATCAATGTGTTGAAGGAAAGGTCAAAAGCAAGTATCTGTTTCTCTTCTCATACAGCAAAGAGATGGGAGAGAATGGTCCACACTCCATCGATCTCCTTTATATATTTTTTGGCACCGCATTGGCAGATGTTAGAAATATGGTCAGCTCCACACATCATTGGACATGTGGCGATAAAAAGGGATGAGATATCAAGTGTCGAGAAGTAAAAAACTTGGGGAGAAAATTAAATGACTTCTCTCCTTATTATCGCCACATACCAAATGATGTGTGGGAAGCCAAAGACCATTT
This sequence comes from Tetracentron sinense, assembly GCA_015143295.1. Classification (NCBI taxonomy): domain Eukaryota; kingdom Viridiplantae; phylum Streptophyta; class Magnoliopsida; order Trochodendrales; family Trochodendraceae; genus Tetracentron; species Tetracentron sinense. The sequence continues at coordinate 35,291,418 of CM026568.1, read as the reverse complement.
TCTGGCAACTGCCAGAGACAAATTCGTGCCATATTCTTTTCTCTACTTGAACTTTTTATTTGATTGTATTCGGAGTCCGTTAAATACAATAAATTTCAAGAGAAACACGTAACATTGTTCAGCTTACATTCTTCAATCATCTCTTTTACAGGCAAAACAAACTATTAATTTTTTTCATGTTTTTGTGAAATCCATTATCATGGGTCATGGAAGAAACATCTATCATGGCCATAGTTATTGCAAATGGATGGGTACGTCTTTGAACTCTTTGTTTTTATTGAAGATTTTCATTTGGTGACAGTCAGAACCTCCCTATCTTAACCATTGGTTTCATGTTGAAGTAATTTCTCTTGAAATCAGCCTGTCTACCTTATCTTTCATTAATAATTTTGTACTATTTTTGTTGAGATTTTAGGAATATGATTGATAATTCATAACTATACTATATATATAACTCGGTTGATGATGTTACCACGCGTGCATTGCACGGGTCCGTTGACTTAGGGGTGCATTAAGAGTCTCACATGAAATTTTTACGAATTATTTTATTTGCTTATATCTTTTGAATGTGGATAAAACTACGAATGTCATAAAAATGGAATTCAGTTAATTTATTTCTTTCATTTAGAGTAAAGATAAAAATAATCTTTTATTCCATTTTTTTTATAGATTGTTTGTCAGCTTGATAATTTGTCTTCCTATCCGTTCATCTCAATGGAATGCATCCTTTTATTGGAACTTTTTTTTATGCTTATCATGGTTATTTTAAAATAATATTTTATTTCCTATAAACACCTGTGCATTGCACGGGCATATGCTAGTGTGAATAAAAGGTATAATACACCAAACTACACCCTCAGTTTCAACCTCGAGCACCATTTAAAAAATGGCTAGAATACCTTTGTTTGTATATTTGTAGGTAGTTTCTAGGAATGAGCATGAAGAGACTTGGAAGTTTCTTCTGGCACGGATCTAGGTCTTATGGACATTTCCCTTAAAGGGAGAAACTGTAACAACAGTCGTGCTCTTCTTTTTCTTCATCATCTTCATAGGAGCCTTCGTTTGTGTTTGCTATCCTTAATGAACACTCCATATATTCTCGCATCTTGACACGACGAAACCCATTGTCATTTACTTGCTTGATACACGAAAATCTACGGTGGTGGAAGGAGACAGGATATCTCAAGAGATGCAATGGAAAGAGTAGCCCATTTCAGACTAATGATTCATGCATGAATGGAATGGCATACATTGAGAAGAATAAGAAACCGATTCAGATGAGATTTTTTACGTTGTGGGAGCCCTGCCACAGTTGGAAGATCATGATAATTTTGCAGTCTGGAGAAGATGATTTAAGCTTTTTTTTTATTTTATAAAAAAATTGTTTAAAAAAGGAAAGTTGGGTGCGCATAGAGCATGAATCCTTAAAATAAATATGAAGCTTTTTAAAAATTGGTGTACAGTAAAAAAAATTGTTGGGGTGCTCGTAGCAGCACCCTATTTTAAACCTTGGTACTCCCTAAGAACTCAAGATCTTTATTTGTTTGCCATGTCTCATGAGGAACACATGCCTAGTTTGGGTTAACACGGTTCTTACAACTTATCGTATAACCTATCCCCAGTTATATTGTGGGTGCAAAATCGGTAGTCCAAATGCTCCTTGGAAAATTAGTAATTTTTATAAAGGACATTATCCTTGTTACAGGGTTTACTGGGACACGCCCCTCAAATATGTTTGAAGCATGACATTTAACTAATACTTCTAAAAGCCGCGACTAGTAGGAGTAAAAGATTAAATTCATTTTTATCTCATAGCCCAAAGCCGGGCTCTCGGCCGTACCCCCCCTCATGAGTCCATGTTAAACAAGTCACCCCCACCCCAAATGTGTCCCCATTTCACGTAGGACGTCTCACTCAAACCCGACGTGAAAATGCCGCTGCATAATGTTCCCAGATACCAGGTATATCAAATGCTCCTTCTTGCCAAGAAGGTTTTAACTGAAGGCATGAATAGCTATCACATTCATTTTGTAAAAGCTCCTTCTGGTTAATGATAATCCTATATCGATACCCAGCCACCGCCCTCTCCTGGAGTGGAGCCACGATTTTATTGTGTGTGTGTGTGGGGGGGAGACATTGATGAATTTGTGCAAAATGATTTGGCGGGTACAAAATGTTTTTGGTCTAGGGGATGGGGGTTCTGGGGCGTAGCCCCCGGGGAAAAAAATTGACGACTAAGTTCGTGAGCTATTTTATCTATACATTTCATATATATCTTACAGGTATTGTTTCTCATTGGTTACGGGAGCAACTATCTCTTATCCTATGACTATGCCTTATTAAATAATTAAATAACATAGGCTGTATATTTTGTTTTTTGAGGTCTCCTTGTCTAATGGCGCTATGTCCTATTGAATAATATAGTATAATTTATCTTTTCAAAAGTTTAGGGAAGAGTTGTCTCTTTATCCAATGACTATGCTTTATTAATGGTGCTACGCCCACCCCAATATTTACTGAAATACACCGATCTAAAGTAATCTTTGGTTACACATAAAATATATATAAAAGACCAAAAACTCACTTCTTCGTTTTCCATCCGACCACCCACACCCCCCCCCCCCCCCCCCCCCCCAACAAAAAACCATCTTTCCTCTCTCTCTCTCTCTCTCTCTCTCTCTCTCTCTCACATCTAAGTTGCGTTTGCATGCTTAATTTAGACAGTTGATGCGGCTTCTGCACCTTGCTCATGAAGCTTTACTGATGCTTTGAATTTCTCGTGTAGCTTTGAATCCTTGTTTCTTATCAGGTTCATAACAACTTCGAGTCGGTTATAATTTGAGGAATTCTGCATATATTAGTTATCAAGCACCTATTCCTTTTAGGATTCCATCACTAAAAATTGGCTCATTTCAGAATTAATTGCAGATTTTTAGCTCCATTCTTCAATATTACTGGAGAACTCTATCCGAGAACCTCTCACTCCAAGAGTTCTGCAAATGTTCCTTCGAATCTCAGCTCCGTCACTCCATTCTTGCAGATTTTCCTGCAAGCATGAATAAACGAGGAAACCTCTAAGACTTCCGCTCAGAAGTCCTTCCTTGCCAAATCTAATGGTGGCCAAAGCCGACCGTCTGCCCCTATTGCCACATCTCTGCCCTTGAAATCGAAGGAAGAAGAACCTCTAAAATCCTTTCAAGGAGAAGTGGGTTTTTGGTCTATTTACATATCTTTTGGGCATTTAACTAGAGATTACTTTAGATTGATGTTTTCAGTAAATATTAGGGTGCGCGTAGTGATTAACAGAGCATAGTCATTGGATAAGGTGACAACTTTTTCCTAAATTTTTGAGGAAAAAAAAATTAAACAACAAGGTTAAATGGATGCGCGTAGCGCCACCCTTAATAATTAAACAAAATAAGATATTGGTTTCTAGAGCAATGATTAGCCCACTCCGCATTTGATTACATAATCAAATGTCTTCCTATTTCATCCCCCTTTAACTGAGGTTAAGCTTAACCAACTTAAGGTTAATATTTTATATTTTATTTTTCAAGAAAAAAAGTTAAATGGATAAACCCTAGGGTGAGTGAATCTTAACCACAATTAATGGGTGTTAAAAAGTGAAAGACCAATGAGGACCGGTATTTCGTTACATTAGTGAAAATGCATGGTAAATTAAACATTTTCCTTGATTTTAAAAGTTCAATAGGCAACTTTTTAAAGGGCAATTTACCCCTCATGAGTCATGACCCATGCTATGCCTTATAAATTATAGAAAATATGTTTAAAAAAAATAAAAAATTAGGGAGGCACACGTGCCCCCTTGGCTCCCCACTCTCCCCCCCCCCGAAAAAAAAAAAAAAAACAATGTCTAGTTTTTTAATACCCAATGAAAGTTGATTTTCTCTGTCTACATGGTATTGTACCTGTTCTTTTCCTTGAAGTAATTCACAAGGAATTCCTGGATTCTTAATTTTGCTTCTTTAATATCAGCAGAGATTTAAAAAGGACACTGACTTGGAAGCTATTCTGACGTCTAATCCCTCTAGTTAGTCCTTCACTTATCAAGCATTACACCTGATATCATAAATTATTATCTAAATCTAAATTTCATACTTTATGGTTCTTCCTGTAAAATTTATTGGGCATTCCTGCTAAGGGTGTTCAGTATCATAACTGATATATATTTCTCAGTGGGTTAGAAATCTTGAAAATTTTAACCCCAGAGCCACCCCCCTTCAAGAAAATGATATATTGAAGTCTTGTTGGCGACCATAATTACCAATTTGGATTAATTCGTCTAAGAAAGAGTTCGGAAAAAATTGTCAAAATTCTGAAATAAATTGAGAAAATATTGAGTAAGAAATGAACAAATATGAAATAAAATTACTAATCATGAAATGTATAAACAAATATATTTCATATATTATATATTTTTTCAGGAATTTTTCAAAAAAGTCATGAATAATTCATGTTAAATTCGTGACTTTTTGAAAAAGTCGTTATTTTTTCAAAACTCGCGAATACTTTGTGAATTAATCGTTCGATGAAAAAGTCGGATATTATTCGGGATTTTTTGAAAAAATCGAAGAACTTGGTAACTATGTTGGCGACCACCACTAACATTGCCATCTAATGATATTCATTTGGATGGCCAGTAACATGCAATTGTTTCTTACTTCATCTAATCAATATGATTTTTGTATTATGGTCAGTCTGAGATGTTTTATTAGGTGGAAAAGGTAAAATAGGATTCGTATTGCCAACCCCAAATATTTGGTATATAATATTAATGATGATGAAAATGACGGTCAATCTGAGACGTCTATTTGAAATTGGACATTATGGGCCACTTATCTGCATTGCAAGTATGCCTAGTCTTACACTTCTGCCATGTGTTAAAATTATAAAAGAAGTTATCCCCTAAGGGTGTGCTCGGTTGGCGAGAAAGTGGGTGAAAGAAAAAAAAAAAAAAAAACTTAATTTTCTTGGAAAACAACCATCAAAAGATGGATGAAGGTTTTGGAAGAAAATTTGTCACTTTTGAGAAAGTGTAAGAAAATGAAATTGTGTTTTTTGCAAACCAAACGCAAGAAAAATATAAGAAAACACACTTTTCTTTTCTTTTCCATCACTTTCTCACCAAACGAACGCACCTGAAGTGTTCGTTTGACAAGAAAGTAAAAGAAAAGTGAGCTTTCTTGCACTTTTCTTACATTCTGTGTGCAAGAAACACACTTTCATTTTCTTACACTTTCTTAGTAATGACAAACTTTCTCCCAAATACTTCATGCATCCTTTTAATGGGTTTTTTGGAATAAAATTTAAGTTTCTTTTCTTTTCATTTCTCTTCCATTCTTTTCTTTTATTTTCGTTTACCCACTTTCTCGCCAATTGAACACACCCTAAGGTACCACAAGCTGATATGCTATTTCCAGCCTGCTGGATTTTGGATTAAGCTTTTCAATGTGGTCATTTTACTAGCCAATATGCTTTGTTATAAACTTATTGTAGCTTAGAGTTATTAAATACAGTTTAAATACAAAGTGGAGCTTTGCTTCTCGGTGTTGAAGCGGAGCTCCCCTTTTTAGTGTATGGCAATGGCAATCTTGTAGATCAGGGTCAAGTTGATTGGTTGTGGGCATTGTGGCTTACAGGATGAGTATCCATTGTCCGTGGGAATGGAGAAGTTAGTCGAAGACATTGATGCGAAGAATTATCAGGCATCAATTTGATCAGCAATAACTCTTTGCTTCATGACTGGGACAGCCATATTTGTTGCCGGGTCCAGTCCCAAGTGAGGCCTTATATGCGATCTTCACAATGAATGAGGTTTTGTACATAGTTATTTCAAGGTATCAGTACAGTGTGTCGGATCGGCTTGTGATAACCTAGCTGAGCAGTGATAGGCACACGTGGGATCTCCATTTGCAAATCTAAGGTTAGTCCTCATTGGTCTATGTCCCCACTCTTAAATACTCACCAACTGTGGTGAGAATTTTAAAATAGGGCATGAACCAATAAGAATCAGCCTTAGGTTTTCAAATAGAGATCTTCTATTTTCCAAGCCTATATGAGGATACTAACACCAATGCATATCAGCAATTCCTTATATTTATCACTATTTATTTACTCTATTTTCTTTCATAAATATGACAAAGAAAAACCATTTGCATAGTAATGAAATTTATTGGTATTTAATGGCCACACGATACGATAAATGAACTGATATGGAACTGGGCTACAGCTTATTTATTGTACTTGAGATATCTCAGAGACCTCCATATATGGAAAAACAGGAACAACCTAATCACAAATGAAAATAATGCCCCCACATTGTATTGGGGGTATTTTAGCCATCTGATCCTTGATACCATAGTTTTGTATTGGGATGAAGATGTATTGCACTGAGAATTTGATGTGGGTCCTCTTAAACAGTTCTGAATCTCGTGACTTCTCTTTTATTACTGTTTTTAATTGGAGTTTGCGTTAAGTACGGAAGTAAAGGAATCGATACAGTGAATTATAGCCAATGTGACTCAGGTTTGTGAAGGAGGTGAAGCCATTGAATGGTCTGCCAAAAGAGGGGGAAAAAAAACTAACGTGGAAGAATTAATGTTATTAAACAAAACCTGGATCTCACATTAAAAGGTGTTCTTTGGAGAGTAATCAAGTTACTCCAGAGTCAAGCCTGATGGATTTGGGGGTATTTTATTGTCACACATGCAGTCGTTACCATTACGAAAGTTTCTCCTCGTTTTCTCGTTGAGCTTCTCATCTCACCTTCTCAACCTATCACTGACAGAAAATAATAAAAATACTTTACACAGAGTTGGGATCATAATTTAGGGGTGTAAATGAGCCGAGAGTTGGGTGCTGCCCAAGCTCGGCTCGTGCCATATATATGGTAGCTCAAGTTTGTCTCGAGCTCAAATCAAGCTTTCGAATGCTCACTTAGGTTCGGTTCGTCTATAGATAATTGAGCTTGAGCTTGCTTGTGAACTTACCCTATTATTTTAGATTCATTTACCCCTAATTTTAATAAGAAGAATTCAAATCAAAATCCTAAGAGTTGAATATGCCTATTAGATTCTTCCGAAAAAAACAAAAAAACTTAAAGAACGGAAAATAGTTATTCTCGTGTGGTTAATGGGAGAAACATGATTTAGAGAATATGTAAATTATGATAGGGTGAAATTACTTTTAAGTTTTACGGTTTTACCTTAACAACAAATTCATATTTGTATTTCTTAACTTTTAAGTGAAAACTTAATAGTGTATTATAAGTAATTAAGTAGTACAATAAAATTAATCGAGTTGAGCTGAGCTGAACTAAATTGTTCGTTGCTTGTGTTCGGCTTGATTAACAAGCAAGTTCAATCATTTAGCTCGGCTAAGTTCAACGAGCTCAAATACTCAACTCAAGCTCCGCTTAATTCGAAACAAATCAAGCTGGCTTGGATCATTGATAGACCTAGATCATATTCAATTTGCTCAAAGAGTTCGATCGTCTGAGTTAGAGTTCAACAATTTAACCTTGGTCTTTAGATTGAAAAAATATTAATCTTATGGTTTAAAAGTTGTTAACCAGAGTTAAAAGGGCAAGTAAATAGATTTTGTGAGTGGGATTGAGTTCAATTACAATTGGACAAAATCTAGGCTATGATGCACATAGTTGTAATTAGGAGTGCCAACGGCTGACCCTATTCGAAAATCACAAAAATTAAGGTCCAATCCTTGGCTCATTGTCACCCCTAAATATAATGAACTCTTGCCCACCATCGAATGGGTCTTACTTAATGGATATTGTTCCCCATAACTAAGAAGACCCTATTATCATCCAATCGGGGATTGTTGCTGTCAAAAAATCTCTTAGATTGGACACGTCCAATGGTACGGGAAATATGAGTGTACACATAGCCTTGAATGGGTTTCAAGCCCAACCTGCTTTGGGGCTGTTCCTAGCATCCTGTTGGGCTTTTCTAGGTCAGCATATATCTATGCTAATCCAAATTCCAAACTTATCTTGGGCCTAGGCCTAATTTTTTGCTGATTCAGGATCTGATTTGGGGTTAAATTACGCATTGGAATTTACTTCCACTATTGTGATCCTCCCTCTCACTATATGCTGCCACTCGTGTACAGCAACTTTAATTTCTCGCCATATCACGAGAAAATGCATATTAAAAAGCGGAGCAACAAAACCGGGAAACGCTTAATACAGAAAAACGCTTAAAAACAAGCGAAGCAAACCCATGTGCCTGTGAATGAGTCTCTGCACTCTCAACCTTCTTCACTCCCTCCTCGTTTCCGAAAAACGGAACCCGCGCTCTCCCCCATTATAAAAGGAAAGCTCTCCATACCCACTTTTATCCTTCACGCTCTATTCCTCCTTATCCTGCGCAACAGCTCTCTCTGGAACCATGGCCCACCCTCCTTCCCCGATCTCTCCCCCTTTGAAAGACGATCTCGATATCGTGATTCCGACGATCAGGAACCTTGATTTCTTGGAGATGTGGAGGCCCTTCTTCCAGGCGTACCACCTGATCATCGTTCAAGACGGAGATCCGACCAAAACGATCCGAGTCCCCGATGGGTTCGATTACGAGTTGTACAACCGTAACGACGTCAATCGGGTTCTCGGCCCCAAGGCCAGTTGCATCTCCTTCAAGGACTCCGCTTGTCGCTGCTTCGGATTCCTCGTTTCCAAGAAGAAGTACATTTTCACCATTGACGACGATTGCTTTGTAAGTTTAGTTTGGTTTTTCTTCCATTTTTTCAATTTTTATTTTACGGGTAACTCGGTGTTTGAACCGGTGACGATTCGATATTTTTGGGCGTCTAGAGGCGAGTCGTCTCGGACTCGGTCACTCCAATTTAGACATCTGTCCGTGTTTTCCTCTCTGGACTCTGGAGAGATATTTGAGTCTGAAACTCGAAAGCCGAAGGTGGGGCGGTCTCTTTTTTCCCTTCCAAATCTGTTTAAAAAATATCTGTTTGTTGAGGAATGCTAGCCCTACTCTCTCAGTTAACTCTTATTCTCACATTCCACCTGTCGAATTTTGCATTCCTGATTGTTGGCCTTTAATTTGTCTTCTATGCAAAAATTTATTTATTTTTTAATTAAACCGTTCTTCTGTAGTTTTATTACCCTAAAATAGAGGAGACCCGATGGGAGGTCTACCTTATTCAATGTAGGCCACGTGTCGACTGTGCGTTGGTGGAGTCCCATCATAAAAGAGCGATTGACTTGGTGGGACCCGTCAAATGAAACGTTTCACTCCCATGTACGTTAGGAAAGGAAAGGTTGGGTGATAGACCGTGGTGAGTCCTGATGCCGTAACAATAGCAGCAATGCTAGCGTCACGCGCATGGTTAAGAGTGAAAAAGAAGAAAGCGATTTTGGTGATATTTGTTGTTGTGGGATTGAAAAAGGTGGCGAAGGATCCGAGTGGGAAGGAGATAAACGCGTTGGAGCAGCAAATAAAGAACCTGCTGACGCCGTCGACGCCCTTCTTCTTCAATACGCTATATGACCCATACAGGGAAGGAGCGGATTTCGTCCGGGGATACCCATTTAGCTTCAGAGAAGGTGCACCCACTGCCATCTCTCATGGTCTCTGGTTGAACATCCCCGACTACGACGCACCCACTCAGCTTGTTAAGCCTCTTGAGCGCAACACCAGGTTGCTTCTTTTGCCTTATTTATTTATTCATTATTATCTTTGTTGTTGTTCTCTTCTCAACTTCAATCTGTTTCTAATAAATGAGTATATTAATGCTGACGTCTTTTGAAAGAGAAAGATAAAAGCTATATTTTGGTACTTTCAGAAATTCGGTTATTATTTGAGTCCATTGCCCTTTGGGACCTCTGTTTTTCTTTACTTATAAAGAGTTGGAAATCGCGGTTAATGTAATCGCAGTCCGAAAATATTACTTTCATAATTTCAATTTTGCGGTTGTTATGTTCTGGTTTCATGAGCTATAGGTCTTGTTATGATCCTGAAACTTCTTAAATAGTCTAGTGTTTTCGACCTTTCTTTAAGAACAATTGATTAGTTGAGTATCAATTCCATTTCAATGTTTTTTTTTTATCTTTTTAGTCTGGTTAGCGTTTATTAGCACAAAAAAACATTGATAAGAAACCCAAAAATCTCGTAAAGCTTTCATCTTTGTCTAAGTCTGTATTAATTTTGTTAGCTCACACAGGTATGTGGATGCGGTTATGACAATTCCAAAAGGCACCTTGTTCCCAATGTGCGGGATGAACTTAGGGTTTGACAGGGAGCTGATTGGCCCCGCCATGTACTTTGGGCTCATGGGTGATGGCCAACCCATTGGTAGATACGACGATATGTGGGCGGGATGGTGTGCCAAGGTATCTCCTTCTCTTGATCATCTGTTCTTTTATTTATCAAGCTTTTCATTCCTCTGAGGGGTCAATTCAGTTTAAATCATTTGCATCCTAAAAACTTGTACAGACTATATATATGGATGTGCCACCTCACTGTTGATGGACCAAAGTGCAAACGATTGGACCAATTTCGGTGATAATAACCATAAAATGACTGTATTCTCCTAGATTTAGTTTTAATACCCATTAATTGGTCAAGTGATCCGATTGCCAGGATCACCTTACAAGTCCTTTTGAATGGCCCATTATGGGATGCACATCCACCATTTGTGGGGAGGTGCAGTTTTCTAGTTTTTATGTTTATTGAATATGAGACTAAAGCAGTATTTTTAAGAAGGGAAATTTGTGTTAGGATTGGAGCCCAGAAGTTGTCCTCCTTCCCTTGAGGTTTGGACCTGCCATTTGGTGTGTACCACCATGAAATGCATTGAACTGAATGACTATCTCAGGACCATCTTATAATATCCCATTTTGGACCCACTACTTAGGGATATCTATTTGGGGGTTAAAAAAACCTTGGATATGTATGATACATGCAGACCATAACGGACGATTTTCCCAGGCCCCTCATAATATGGACACCTGTCTAAATTAAATCGGATTTGGTTCTCAGGTTATCTGTGACCATTTGAGTCTTGGGGTGAAGACTGGGTTACCCTACATTTGGCACAGCAAAGCAAGCAACCCATTTGTGAACTTGAAGAAAGAATACAAGGGCATCTACTGGCAAGAAGAGATCATCCCGTTCTTCCAATCTGTTGTCCTCCCAAAAGAATGCACAACTGTGCAGAAATGCTACCTTGAACTATCGAAACAGGTCAAGGAGAAACTCAGTTCTGTTGATCCTTACTTCCAGAAGCTTGCAGATGCCATGGTCACGTGGATTGAAGTATGGGATGAGCTCAACTCACCAGCCCAAGCAGCAGCAGCAGCAGCAGCTCCGTCTACTACCACCCCTGTTAAGAAGGACGCACCTTCTCCTAAACCCAAGTAGAAAGCCATTGGTTTCTTTTTGTCATAGCTGGCTTCATTCTCTTTTTTCTTTTTCCAGTTCCTTCTTTTGTTATGTTTCGGGTGGTAGGTTTGCTTTCTACGGATAGTGGAAAATCTCCAACATCATATTTCCTACTCTCTTTTCTATTTCTCTTCCTTTCCGCAACTACTAAGCTCTAGTTTATCTGCTTTCAAATCTCAATACAACAGACTTGGCAATGTTAACTCATTTCGCTTTCAAAAACTCTCTTCCAAGACCTCCTAGTTTGTTCAGGTCCGAGGGTTTTGAAAGAGAATCGTGAAAACCAGATGAGTTAAACACTGCCAAGTCCGTAGTATTGAACTAGAGCTTAGTGGTTGTGGAAAGGGTGTATGAACCTTCTGGTACTAAAAGGCGAATTGTTCAGGTGCAGCTGGGGAAGGAGAAATGGATTTTAGAAAATATGATATTGGAGGCTTCATTTTCTGGTTTGTTTTTTCTTGGTTGTTTGGAATAGGTGGGAAGGTAGAGTTGGAGAAATGAAGTCTGCACTATCTTTGGGGAGTGCGAGACGTTTTTTCTACCATTATCATTAACAGCTCTAGCTGTCCCTACTTGCTCTGTGGTAAGGAATAAGAATAGTAACTTATAGACGTTTTAATAAAATCAGCACTTGATCTTTGAATGGTTCAGTAGACCCTAATTGTTTCTGAGTTACATTTTCTTCTAAGGGTTAGTTGGCCATAGGTCTACCATTCCAATTGCCTAGATTGGTGAGTTGGTGGGCTCAGCTTGTAGTTTTGCTCACGGGAAGATCAAATATGGATATCCAGGTCCACTGTAAAACAGCACTTGTCTAAACCAATAGTTGAAATAAAATACAAAATTTAACTAGAAAATGAAACTTTTAAATTAAATTCATCCTACTGATTGCTATTATTTTAGGAAAATGCTAGTGAGACCGCAAAGGGTCGAGACCACACTGAGACCGTTCATGGGATGCATGGATTTCAAATTTTCAAAAATCGATTTAATGGGATTTTGAGATCTATGCATCACAAGCACGGTCTCGGTCCTTTGCGGTCTCAGTAGCAAAGTCCATTATTTTATGGGAAAATGCTAGTGAGACTGCAAAGGGCCGAGACCACACCGAGACCGTTCATGTGATGCATATTTCAAAACTTCAAAAATAGATTTAATAAAATTTTGAGATCCATGCATCACAAACACAATCTCGGTGTGGTCTTGGTCCTTTGCGGTCTCAGTAGCAAAGTCCTATTTTATGGGAAGTTGTAAGTAGGGGCGCAGCCACATGGGACCAGGGGGCTTCAGCACCCCTGGACTTTGGAAAAAAATAAAAATTCTATAGTATTAATAGGTGCGTAACTGGGAACCATTACGGAGTGGGGGTTCTAAATTTTTGAGGAAAAAATTTGAATTTATATTTGTTTAATTTAAGAGGGCATTGGCATGGGGCAAGGGTAAATAAAAAAACTAAGTTTTAATTTAAATAATTTAATTTAAGATTACATAGCCATGGGCAAGGAAGTAGCTGCCCACTAATTAAAAAAGAAATTCCTTTCAAACAGACACAAATAAACGAGATGTCCCAAGAAATCTCTTGGTTTCATCTTTCAGTTTGAGGTGTGGATGATTTGACGATCGCACCATTGACCATTGTCTAGATCGAGCCATTGTCTACACAAAATATTGTCTAAACAAAATTTTAAAAAATAAAAAAACATAGGATTTTCAACTTTAAGTAACGCAGAATTAGTTCAGGCTGATCAACTAATAACCGATAAGGACAAGGGAAAACTTTTTTTTTTTTTGCTGGTTTTTTTTTTTTGGAGAAAATACACTTACCCCCTGAAGTTTGACGAAAATACACATAAGACCCCTCAGGTTTCAAAGAATATATTAGGTATCTCTACTTTTCAAAATATTGACACTTACACCCCCTTCAACTACTGATAGAAAATGGTATGAACTACCAAAAATGCCCTCTAAAGTTGTCATTTTTCATTTTTCTCATAAACGAAATTGTCCCCTCAATTTTAAATGAAGTCAAATCCTCTAGAGGTGGTCACCTGTCCTTTTTGACACCCCTTGAGATGGCCACGTGTCCTTCTTGACCCCCTTAAATGGGGTTAGATTCACCCACCCCTAAGGTTCACCCACCCATCCTTGGTTTTTTTTTTTCTAAATATTAATTCTTTTTTTTTAATTTAAAAATTGTTTTTAAGACTTTTTTAATATTAAAATAATTAAGAAAAGAATTAATATTTAAAAAAAAAAAAAAACAAGGATGGGCGGGTGAACCCTAGGGGTGGCCACATGTCCTTTGTGACACCCCTTGAGGTAGCCATGTGTCCCTTTTGACACCCCTTAACTGTGAGACTCCAGTTACCGGTTACACTCCAGAGGTGGCCACATGTCCTTTTTTAACGCCCTTCAACTATGATTAAGATTCATCCAACCCTAGGGTTCACCCACCTCTCTTTGGTTTTTAGAAAAAAATATTTGAAAAATTTTAACCCTGGGAGGTAATGAATTTTAACCACGATTAATATATTATTTTTTTTAAGAACCAATGATAGTTGAGTGAATCTTAACCACAGTTAAAATGTGTCAAAAGGGACATGTGGCCACCTCATCCGTCTAACCGGTTTTGGCAAAACCGGTTGTGATTAAGATTCACCCACCCCTAGGGTTCACTCACCCATCCTTTAAAAAAAAAATAAAAAAATAAATAAAATATATATATATATATATATATATATATATATATATATATATATATATATATATATATTATTTCTTTTTTAAAATATCAATTCTTTTTTCAAAATTTAAAAAATGTTTTTAAGGATTTTTTAATATTAAAATATTAAAAAAAAAAAATTGATATTTAGAAAAAAAAACCAAGGATGGGTGGGTGAATCCTTGAGGTGGCCACGTGTCCTTTTTGACGCCCTTTGAGGTAGCCACGTGTCCTTTTTAACACCCCTTAAATGGGGTTAGATTCACCCACCCCTAGGGTCCTTGGTTTTTTTTAAAAAAAATTTAATATTAAAAAACCTTAAAAACTGTTTTTAAATTAAAAATAATAATTAATAAATTAATATTTAGAAAGAAAAAAAAAACCATGGATGGACGGGTGAACCCTAGGCGTGGGTGAATCTAACACCATTTAAGAGGTGTCAAAAAGGACATGTGGCCACCTCACTCAAGGGATGTCAAAAATGACACGTGGCCACCCCTAAAGGATTTGACTTCATTTGAAAATGAGGGGACAATTTCGTCTATGAGAAAAGTGAAAAATGACAACTTTAATAGAAGACATTTTTGGTAGTTCATATCACTTTATCACATGACATCACCATTCTGTCAATTGACTAATGGTAAGTGTCAATATTTTGAAAAATAGGAGTACTTAATGTATTTTCTGAAACCTGAGAGAGTCTATGTTTATTTTCATCAAACCTCAGGGTGTAAATGTATTTTCTCTTTTTTTTTTTTTTTTCTCTTTTGAAAACTGTAAGGTTAAAAATGATGGACTTGATCTTGGTGATGATAATAGAGAGAAAATAGAGAGAAAGGGTTCAACAGCATAAATCCATCCTAGGAGTTAAAACTCCAGAACCATCTGCCTTATAACCATTTTCTACCCAGAACCATCTGCTACAAAAGAGGAGGTTGGACCAAATAAGCTACTAATCAAGCTTGGCCTAAAACAAACCAGCTCAGAAATTACTCTTGGTCATTATTTAAATTTTACTTCCTTAAATTCTGAGTAAATTCCGATAGATAAGTAGTACTGGACTTGAGTTTTACCATCATAACTAGGTAGAACACCTTCAACATTGATTCTTATGCCGACTAGTTGCTTAACAACAGCACACTCGTTTCTCAAAGATCAAGTTCAATGAGTATATATATTGCTGCTCCAAGCACACTCGTTTCTCAAAGATCAAGTTCAATGAGTAAGTGTTATCCTTCTGGTTGTGTTTTACAGGAGCAATATATATGTAAGGTGTAGGTTTTTGGCGGAATGTCTGACTTATAAGCAATCTTGCATTGGTATTATACTATATACTATAGAAATAGAATGCGGCATCCCTCTTTGCTCTTTATTTGTTCCTCTTATATATGCCACATCATCCATTAAACTTCTCTCCATTAATTTCTCTGTCGAAGAATCGTTTCACCTCCCAGATCATTTTCAAAAACTCACTTGCCAGACTTCGACTTTCTAACTACCTCCAAGAAAGCCCCCCAATTGCCAAAGACTTTTGCAAAATAAACAGTGTTTCTTCATGCTTTTAGAAAGTTGAATACTTTTTGGATGAGCATAATCAATTGATTATGAGGTTGCAAGACGAGATAAGTTTGAATTGCTTGCTATGAGTTCCATACCGATTCCACTCCCACCATTAAACCCCAAGACGAGAAGAAAAGAAAAGTGAGGTCCAGATGATGATGATGCCTGGTTCTTGTAGTAATAGGATCCCTATCTTCGACTTCATCGGCGGCGGAAGGTGGCGTCACACTGGCCCTGTCATTGGAGTGGTCCTTCTAACGCAACTATAAAATTTCTCGATATATAACCAAACCATCATGTATATCATCCGACCAAAGTAAATACAACTATCAACATAGACTAACCACCATGGTCCTCTCAATGAACAAACTAGAGTATAATGCAACATCAATTAATTAAGTGTGATAAGTTAATTACAGTACTTCCATAATATAAAACTGAAATAAGACTAATAGTCAGGGAATTGGTTAAGGTCTCGAACTCCCTCGACGAAGGGATCACATTCTTTCTCTTGATAATCTTCTTCAATTCAAGCTGTTGCAATGGGTTCCTGCTCTAAATCTGACGACAATAACAGGTCGACTGAATATTGAAAACACTCAGCGAATTTCCAATCTAGCTAACAATAGCAATAACACATGTACATATTCAATATCTAATTCATGCAACAATTATATAATCAATAGCAGTTTCATATGACAATAAAGAGTACGAAAACATGTGAACATGTCATGTCATCACCTTGACTCGTGTACTTGTGTGACACTTAGACTTGTGATATGAATGTCATACATACTTGATTCCCATGAGATAGTATTTTAGGTCTTTATGCATCAACAGCAAGCATAAGCCCCAAAGCTTTCAATGATCCAATGTTCATGATAATTATCCAGGACATGAAATCTTATCCACGAAGAGCATCAACGAATACCGGAGCTACTTGTAATTCATGTACTTGTGATTATTTCTCTTGTAATTCTTGCACTTGTACTTCGGTGTCCATGTAGTGTCCATATCATACTTGTGTACTCGTGAGACTTGTAAACTATCACACATGTGAATTTGTGCTTGAGTGTCGTGATTAATATCCGAACTTGATCATCACTTAGATTTCGATCATCTGCCAAGAAACTCTATCAGGGTATATCTATCTGGTTAGAAAATTCATGGTCTAAAAGACTCTTCTAAGTTTTGGCATACCCGAATGTCAATCACCATACAATATAGATATGACATAATTTATCATAACATACATCAATATTTTTTTAACATGTTTTAACAATTTCAACATTTTCCAATTCAAAGCATCCATATTAACATTTCCAATCAATTATTCATGTACAATTGCCCCTCTTCCATTTCTAACACTCATCATTCATTCTCATCCATCCATAAACCACTAGACATACATTCTAAACTCATTCATAGCCACACATTCATTCAAAACACCATAGCTATTCATCCAAATCCAATATTCATTCATTCAAGCCCAATCTTCCATTTCCATAAACCATAATTTTGATAAATAATTAATAAAAATTAAAGACAAATTCATAACCATCCAATAACACACGTAACATTTTCATTTCAAAGTTAAAGACCTCCCATGTATACCCAATAACATTCATAACCCATACGAAACCCTAATTTCATTATGATCAATAGATAATAGCACATGCTTGATCTTGTATAATACCCAATAATTCATATTCAATATTCCTTAAACATGCAAACACCTTAATAGAGTTAAGTTAGAAGGGATATTGAACTTAGAGTTATTTCCCTTAGATCCAAATCGCTAGAGGAAGCTCCTTAAGGCTTTGGGGTTGATCTCCAAGCCAAACTTTTTCTTCTCCAAGCAAACTCCTTCTCTTCCAAGCCAAATCTCCTTTGAACCTCTAGGTTTTCTCCATTTTCTCTGCCAAATTAGGTTTAAAACATTTTCGACTCTAAAATTGTCGAATTAAAAAGGTTATTTATAGTCTAGGGGTTCAAAACTCTAATTTCCGTAACTCTTTAAAAAAATCATGTGCCAAAGCTGCGATCGATTGCCCGAACACTACGATCGATCGTAGCCCTCCAGTGCAATCGATCGCCCATATTGGTGCAATCGATCGTAACCAACACAGAAAAATTGCCCAGATTTCTGATCTCGACGATCGATCGTAGGTCCCCTTGCGATCGATCGCAGGCTCTATTTTCCACACTTTTATTCGATTTAGCATTTTAAACATCCAAGACCGATTAATCATGATTAAAGACACACAAACACAAGTCATTGATGATCTTACCCTTGTTAAACAAGATATTCTCACGAAAATAAAACCAGGGCTCTATACTTTATGTGGGTCGGAAGCCAAAACTACTCAGCACCTTTTCCTGGAATGTATTTTTGCTAGAAGCATCTAGTTCGGGTCCTCTCTCTTGCTATGCTTGCCCAATCAGGCCACTCACCCTTTTTTCACTTGGTGGCAACGCTGGACCCAACACCCCAATTTCAACTCCGGGAATAAGGAACTTGCTATTCTTTTGAGCATAACTCTTTGGCATATTTTGGATGGCCCGCAATGAAGCCAATTTCAATAAAGTTTGTCCCAACCCCATCTTAACTATCAAGAGAAGTGAAGCTTTGACCCAATAAATCCTATCGAAGGTGGATTATAGAGCAAAACTGATGATATCCTACCTAGGTGTGATGGATCCTTCAGCAATAGAGCAATGGCTTCCCCCTTCTCCTCCCAGGATAAAAATCAATGTTGTTTGGGCTGCCTTACCCAACTGCTTTGCAGCAGGAGTGGGGGTTATTGCTCGTGACCATACAGGGGAATGCTTATGTGAATTTTCAGCTCCTCTCCTTGGTGGATCCGCTCGTATTGCATAGGCGGTGGCAATCCTTCTAGGCATCCATACTTCTTTATCCAAGGGTTGGACCAACATCATCATAGAATCGGATTAAAAGGAGCTTGTAGATTTTCTTAATGGCAGCACTAACCAGCCGAGCTAGGAGGTTCATGCTATTCTTGATGACATCAAATCCATGGCCTCCTGGTGCGAGAACCTCCAATTCAGTTTCTCCAATCGTTCATCAAATTCGGCAGCTCACTCACTCGCTCATCAAGCTCTTTCTCTTACCATTTCAGGTGCGTTCAATATGGGATGTAATGTTTCCTTAGGCTACTTAAATGCCTGCAATGTAATCTCAGTTTCTTAATATTATCTTTTTCCAACCAAAAAAAAAGGTGAATAAAACACATATCCCAAAAAACGAGAAAAATAAAGAGATAAACTATGAACATGAGCTCCGATTTAAGAGATAAACGGAGCAACCCAATTAAACTGGAGCTGATGTTCATAGTTAATCTTAAGATTTACACCCTGAGATATATCATCCTTTATGTTGCAAACTAATTTTTATGATGGTGCATCAAGGTTGTTGAGTAAGGCTGTTGGGACTGGTGTAAGCACGCGTGCCCACAAAGGATCTAGTATCCTTGGTCACCTGTAGGCTTTTCTCGGTGGATTGACTCTTGCATCGGAGGCAGTAGTGCTGCGTAATGCGGTATCATTAGCAATATCTCAAGGGTGACGTAAGGTGGATTTTGAGAGAGATGCTCAAGCCTTGGTTACGTTAATGCATCAACCAACATCCAAGGGACTATCTAAAATTTGGTTGTGATCTTCATCACTCAGGCTTGATCCTCTCTAGACAGGAAAGCCCTACTTGCCTTAGAGCTCTTATTTTCTTTGATAAAGTTGGTCTAAGTAATATTAGACTGTCTTAATGTGTTTTTTGTTTTGTGTTTGGAGTCTTGCCCTTTTTAATTCCCCTTGCCCTTTTTTTTTCAATCTTTTTAGGGGCTTTGGTTTTATGCCCCCCCACCCCCCCCCCCCCCCCCCCCCCCCCCCCTCCTTTTTGTGTCTTTGTAAGGGTAAGGCTTTATGTCCTCCCCATTTTTCTTTTTATTAATAAACAGGTAGGGGTCCGCCAAACCCCCCCCCCCCCCCCCCCACTCCCTTTGAGTTGCTTTAAAAAAAAAAAAAATGAAGCTCACACAAATCTCTCATTGAATGGTCACTTTTTGTCCACTTAAACTGAATGCTTTTGTCCATAAATTGTCAAGGTCCAGTCTCAGATTAAGTTCTGCATAAATTTTGCAGTCTGTGAGGCTATCTCCCTGGAAGTGGAGAAAATATTTGGCTAAAATAAGCTCTGAGGTTGTTCTTGAGCATCTTTTAGTATAATTGTTATCTTCCAAGAACAACAACAACAAAATAATCTTTTAGGGTAACCCATAGTAAGCATTTACTCCCGAGTCCTGACCTACCTGCATGTAATTTAGTGTTAGGGCTGTAAATCATGCACGCCTCGTACTCATTCCCCATCTCATTCCCAATGTAGGAGAGTAAAATCATTGATTAGCTTGCGTTGAATCAAACCAAACTAGTTAGGAAGTTTCTGCTTTTTTTTTTTTTACTTATTCAAATTTTAGCTACCATCATTAAGTTCAGATACATAAACACTGGAATTGAGTTTTTTTTTTTCGGAACTCGGGGTGTCCCCAACCCTTTGGGTCAGGACTAATCCCCGAGGGTGCGACATGAGCCCACAACCCGTCACACCAAATAAGTTCGGGTAAACCCGTGCGAGGCTAGCCCCAAAGGGGGAGTGAGAAATGGAACCCAGGACCTCCCACTTGGGGAAAGGCCTAGGAACCACTGGTCCACCCCTTTATCTTAGTGTAACTATGTAGAAATCCTTCAGCAGTGATTCTTACGCTGACTGGATGCTTAAAACCAAAATAAAGTTAAAATAAAAAGTAACTATCATTTATAGTTCTATGGTCTCAATTGATATTATAAGGGATAAAATTCGTAAAAAGGAATAAAAAGAATGGGTAAAATAGGAATTTCTCACTCTAACAATTTAGCTGACATAAGCCCACTTGGGCTATGTATTGGCTCTCTTGAGTGTTGTCTAACAGGTGACCTCATAATGACTATACAAGTCATGATGACTCCAAATGCCTATAAATAAGCATGAATCACCTGAGAAAGGAGGATAGTGTGGAATGCAAGAGAGAAAATAGAGAAAGGCAGAAGAAGAAGAATGAGATCTGGGAAGCTTGAATCATTCACACCCCTACCCCGAAGGGCTATGCAGACTGCCACCCACCTGATTCTCTCATCTTCCTTTAGTGTTCTCCGGCTACTTGATGCTCTTTATGGCCTCACAATCGATTATAGTCACCGGATGCTCTCTCAAATCGGCCATGTCCGCCTGATGCTCTCCATGAACAGTACCTCTACACCTTGTCAATATCTGATGTTTTATGTTTATCTACTTGGTGAAATGTTCAAGTCACACTGCCACTTGCACGACCTTACAATTGATCATCTGCTGAGTACAGTTATACTTGAACTTGTGCCTGACACTGTGAATAGTACCCGAGCCCGTTGTCTCGTTATCTGCTGTGAATAGTATCCGAGCTCGTTGTCCGCTGTGAGCTGCACAACGTACTCGTTGTCTGATGCACAATGTACTCGTTGTCTGAGTATTATCTGAGCTACGTTGTCTGAGTATTGCCCGAGCTATGTTGTCTGAGTATTATCCAAGCTACGTTGTCTGAGTATTGCCCGAGCTACGTTGTCTGAGTATTGCCCGAGCTACGTTGTCAGAGCTATGTTATATGTGCCTTATCTGAGCTACGTTGTCTGAACTACATTATCCAGAGTTATGTTCTTTGTGCCTCCCGAGCTACATCCTTTACCTCTCCATAGCTCATCTCCAGAGCCAACACCAGAGCCCGTCCTCAAGCGCATATGCCCAATGACCTCATGATAAGTATTTCTATACTATTATGTTCACATGTTCATGTGCTTGTGCCTTATACTGACTTTATCATCGGAGCTTATTTCAGGATGCACACCCGCCCTCTCAGACTCATTCACATGTGGAGTTTTGCTATCTTCATTCTACAAGGAAACCGGAGTTTGGAACAGCTACAGACGCATGGCATGTGCGAGAATTTTCCCCTTCAGATATTTTAATAACGTCATTAATATTGTTAAATCATATTTTTGCATAAACTGATTTAGGAAAATTAGTGCCAATTGGGTTCCTACATTTAAATTAAACCAAAATTGAATGACTCCTGAAAATCATCAAACTAATTTCACTCAGGCTCCATTTGCTTAGCAAGAAAGGAAAGGAAATTAAAAAAATAAATGAAAACTTGAATTTTAAAATTTTTCTCTATTATATTTCCTTTTCATATGTTTTCTTGCTAACCAAATAGAACCTAAGCTAAGTGAATGATAATGGATGTTTTTCTTTGCTGCAAGCCTGCACCTGAAGTTTCATTTGAGAGTATTCTTTGTTGTGGGAGACGAAAGAGTTAGGGAGAGAAGGAGTTCAAGAGAGAGGGTTTATGTGTAAAACCTAGAGAGATAAGATAGGGTTTATGTGTAAAACCCTTCTTGTAGAGTATTTCTTAAGAATGTTCCAAAAATATTTTTTTTTTAAATTTTGGTTCTTAAGAAACAATGCTCAAAACTCCTTTTTTGGGAACCAAAATTGTTTATGGTTTTCCATGTGGCCTTCCTTGTGTCAAAGGATTTAACGACTGTACAAGAGATCTGACCCTTAACACATGGAAGGCCACAGGGAAGGCTAGAGAATTCCCCTTGTTTCTAGGAAACTTTTTGAAGAACATCTTGCGAAGTATTACTTTATGATTCTAATATTGGAGAATAGGAACACTCTCCAAGGACAACGCCAAACGGCCCCTAAGCGGCTACATTAGGCAAATGGTGAGTGATTATTTATTTATTTACTATTGGGGATATTCATTTACATACGGTTGATAAAGAGCATTAGTTGGAGGTTAGCAATGAGGAGTGAAACTCTTGTAAGTTATCATCCAATAGGAATAGATTTTAAGACTTCTCTCATAAAAGAGGTCACACCGTACCACTAGAGCAAGCTGCGGGGTGTTTGAATGATGAGTTAGTGATTAGTCATACCAAACCTTGGACTGCGCTCTCTCTTTCTAGATTTCTCTCACTTCCTCGAGGTTGAATTGAAGCATTTGGTATGGAGTTGTTGAAGTCTATGGCGCGTGCATGGAATGTCTACTTCATAACCGGGTGTAAATTAAGATACATGCACTTGGGAGGATGATGATGGTTTTCTTTTCTTGTATATTCTCTAACCACTTTTTCACTCCACAAATATGACCCACACGAGCATATCAATCTTGGACTTTCCTGTCATTAATGCGTAATGCGGGATCCAAGTATAAGTCGTCGTCGATCAAACGATAGCTGACTGTGGGGCATCGAATATGCCCCACCTATTGAACGTCTCAGATCAGGGGATGGGCAACCACCTTGGATATCATCAGGCAGATAGCTTCAGGGCTATTGAAAAGCGCCATTTTTCAGAGCAAAACAGCTGTCTAGAGTCAAGACAACAGGTTTTAGTCTGCTGCTTACTTATCAAAGGGAAGCAACTTTCTAGAAAGCTTGACCGGATGAATCATGGTACCCTATCTGCGACCATCCTTTTGGCGTTGAATGAACAACGAAATAACCCAGCAACAGCTCATAGCTCATATATCATAATCTTAGTAGAGTACCAATCTATTAATGTGGAATACCCACGCCCACCCCTCTTTGACTGAGACGATCAGGTATATTCTTCCATTATTTGAAATTTTGAGCCCCACATGCTTCTTCTCAAGATTATTGTTTTTATATACAAACTGGTAGAGCGACTCTGGAAAAAGTTGTGAACAAGATTCATCTAGAATATATATATACTAGCGGGTGGCACGTGCGATGCACGTGAGAGCGAGGGAAAGGAGTTAACGACACCCGATTGAACACGCTAGTGACATGTGAAATGCACGTGAGAGCGAGGGGAAGGAGTTAACCACAGTTAATAAGAATTAAAAGGGACACGTGTTAACCCACGGGTGTGATTGAACTCTCCCCGAGGTCAATGGCAATTGGCTGTGATTCTAAATAGATAGATGGTAAGGGGTAGTTTAGGAATTAAAGTAAAACATTAAATCAAAGGTAAGGGTAGTTTGGGAATTAAAGTAAAACATTAAATCAATGTTTTGTTTTTTTATAAGGATAGTTTAAGAATTTCTGAAAATTCATCTACGGAGGGCTCTCGCATTATAATAGTAAAGATATATATATATATATATATATATATATATATTAATTAAAGAATCAAGTGTCATCAATCACAAAGATCCTACTAGGGCCGGCCATCCATGGCTGCTGCCGCCTAAGTTGTACGGGCATCATTAAAATATCATATTATACGTAAGGGGTTTTTGCATATATGCGGTCTTCTAGCTGTTTAGCAAATGCATTATTACGAATAATAATTTTACAAATTAACTCATGGTTTTGTTAGTTTCTTTAGACATCGGTTTGTTTTTATTAAGAAAATAATTATTATGCCCTTAAAATATTATATAACCTTAAAAAGTATTTAATTATCCTTGAACTATGATTAATAAGTTTTAACCCTTATGATTAAGATTCACACCCTTAGGGATAAAACATCTAACCCTAGTTAAAAAAGGTGTTCTCTTTTAAGTCTTTTTTTTTTTGGACGGTAACTTAGGTTAAGATACAATAGAGTTAAAGTATCTAACCTTGGTTTGAAAAGAAAAAAAATTAACGAATCCCCTTAGAACTCCCTTTAATTGTGGTTAAGATTCATTAGCCCTTAAAGGTTAAAGCATCTGACCTTGATTTTTAGAAAAAAAAATTAGAAAAATTAATATGTCACTTTTAACTACCTTTAAATGTGATTAAGATACACTAGACCCTTAGGGTTAAAACATCTAACTTTGGTTTTTAGGAAATTAATAAAAAAAAAAGGTGTCCCCTTTTAATCCCCTTTAACTGTGGTTAAGATCAACTAACTCTTAGGATTAAATAATCTAACCTTGGTTTTTAGAAAAAAAATAAAAAAAATTGAACCTATCTTTAAACTCTCTTTAACTGTGGTTAGGGTTCACTAACCCTTCTGGAAGGGGACCAGTTACTTATTTTTTTTTAAATACCAAGGACCAAAGATAGATGCTTTAACCCGAAGGGTTAGTTGATCTTAACCACAGTTAAAGGGATTTAAAAGGGGACATCTTAAATTTTTAATTTTTTTAAACCAAGGTTAGATGCTTTAATCCAAAGGGTGTCACGTCCCAAAACCAATACACAATACATCTTATATTTGTGCAGATTCCAAGGCATGAACTTGGAACAAATCCCGAGATAATAGAATTTAATCTAAATAAATTACCATTAATAGATGCATATCTCTAGCATTAAGTTTAAACTAACAAGAGTAAATGAACTTAAAAACTAAACTCATTTAAAACCTCATTAACATGACACTCTACCTTATCTGAAAAGTACTAAATAAAGTTCTGCAACGAAACCCAATAGCTAATTAAGTTCTTGACCGTTTTCCTTAAGTCTTTTAGGTACTTCTTGAAAAATCAATAACTATAACAAGGGTGAGCTTTCGGCTCAGCAAGAGAATACAACATACAACAATTATAATAAATAAAACAATGAACAACAGATATGAATATGCATCATTTAATTTATCAATTTACACAGTTCTTCTGTCAATAAGGTTTACACGTAGTTTACCCTATTGACAACAGTATTAGTTTTGTATGGTTTTATTCAGGAACCCTTAGGTTTACATGTAGCTCATCTAAGGTAGTCACCCTGAGAAGCACGCAACCTCTCAGTGGGATTACACAGAGCTCTCCCTCAGACTTTAGACCTATAGAGTCTCTTTCTCTATATTTTTCATCCTTTAATCACATTCCTTTTTAATTCATTAACCTCACTCTTTATTATGGCGTCTCATACTATCATAATAAAGAGGACATAATATTGTAAGACTAAAACAATTACAATAACACAAGATAATAATTGAAATAGATTCCTTTAAACATGTCATTCTAAAATAAAGAGAATATGCAATTTATCTAATATGCTCACAGTATCAACCATTCCAAATTAATCATTTTACAAAGAGTAAAATAATCAAATCATTTTATTATCCTTCTTCTCTTTTGTTTTATTTAACAATTCATTATTTAATTTATTTAATTTATTTAATTCTTTTTATTTTGTCATCTATTTTATTAATTATTTTTCTTCATTTTTATTTAATTTATTCAATTAAATACAACCCCCAAAACAAATATCGCAAAACACTCAAAACGGCGCCGCCGATCGATCGGCGGGTCACCTGCGATCGATCGGTGTCGGCGATTTGGCTGGAAAATGCCAGTCAAAACCCCAGATTTCAATTTTTCAACTTTCTGAATCATTTTTCTCGATTTTTCAACCCTCGAAACCCGTGTTAATTTACCCATCATTGTTCTTTCAATTTATAATTTTCATTCAAACATTATTTATGCATTATACTTCAATGTCCATAGATCTCTATCCTAAATATCATACAAACATTAATAAATTTATATAAACTCAAGATAAAACTTATAATGGAAAACCCTAACTCTAGGGGAGTATTCACTTGCCTCAAAGGTTCGAATCTTTGACTTTTAGTACTCCACTCCTACTCGAACAAGCTTGTCTCAAAGGATCAACCACCACAAGGAAGAAAAATCAAATCTCCAAGCCTCGAATCTCGATCTAGGTGCTTGAAAGCTCTACCAAATGCAACCTCTTTTTCCTTTCTCTCTCACATTCTATTCTCCAGAATTTCAGTTTAGATAAAATTATGAGAATTAGGTTTAGCATGTTCTATTTATATTAACCTTAATTCTTATTTACCAAAAAGCCATTAGTGACCCTTGTTTGTTTATAAGTTCTAACTAGACCCAATAAACTTATTCTTATTCTCAATTTCATTCACATTTCTAAATAGTTAATTACCTGTGGTTAACTAAAAATAAAATTAATTTCTTACCCCTATTCAAGGAGATTACTGAATTATCCTCATAAATAGGAAAAGAAATTTCAAGATCATTACAATCCACCCTCCTTAAAAGAATTTTGTCCTCAAAATTTAACCTACCTAAACAGGAAAAAGATGTGGATACTTCTCCACCATATCCGACTCTAGCTCCCACGATGTCTCTCCCACATCATGATTATTCCACTGCACCTTCACCAAG
Source organism: Tetracentron sinense (assembly GCA_015143295.1). Classification (NCBI taxonomy): domain Eukaryota; kingdom Viridiplantae; phylum Streptophyta; class Magnoliopsida; order Trochodendrales; family Trochodendraceae; genus Tetracentron; species Tetracentron sinense. Next base: position 35,264,518 of record CM026568.1, on the reverse strand, counting down.
AAGATAGACTTAGCCCGAAGCTGCTTCTCCATTCGATCTAAGATGCGAACTGGTTTCTCTTCGTATGACACATCTTGTCTAAGCTCAAAAGTGCTGAAATCAACGATATGTGTCTCTCACATACTTCCTCAGCATGGACACATGAAACACATTGTGCACACCAGACAAACTGGGTGGCAACGCCAATCTATAAGCCACCACTCCAACCCGATCCAAAATCTCAAAAAGTCTAATGAACCTCGGAGATAACTTCCCTTTCTTCTTGCCAAACCTCATCACACCTTTCATTGGTGACACCTTTAGAAGAACATGGTCCCCAACAGAAAATTCTAAATCTCTCATTCGTCTATCAGCATAACTCTTTTAACGACTTTGAGCTGTGTGCAACCGTTTTTTTATTACAACCACTTTCTCTATGGTCTCACGAACCAACTCTGGCCCGAGTAACCCATTATCACCCACCTCTGCCCAACATATAGGAGAGCGACACAGTCTACCATACAAAGCCTCGTATGGTGTCATGCCAATACTGACATGGAAACTATTGTTATAGGCAAACTCTACCAAAGGTAAATGATCAACTCAGCTACCTTTGAAATCCAGCACGAAGCATGTCCTCCATAACCTAGTTGACCCTCTCTGTTTAACCATCGGTTTGAGGATGAAACACAGTACTGAATTCCAATTATGTCCCCAAGGCCTTTTGGAAACTCTTCCAAAATCTAGATGTAAAATGAGAATCCTGATCTGAAACTATTGATGTAGGAACTCCATGAAGCTTGACAATCTCCTTGACATACAACTTACTCAACTCATCCATAGAGTAAGTAGTACAAACATGGAAGAAATGAGCGGACTTGGTCAACCGGTCTACTATTACCCAAATTGCATCGAAACTCAACTTCGACTTCGGTAATCCAACAATAAAATCCATGGAAATGCACTCGCACTTCCTTTCTGCGATAGGCAAAGGTTGTAAAGGCCCAGCTGGTCTCTGGTGCTCAGCCTTCACTTGCTGATAGGTGAAGCATTTCGATACATGTTTAGCAACGTCTCTCTTCATGCTATCCCACCAAAAGTGTCTATAGAGAACCTGATACATCTTTGTACCGCCTGGATAGACTGTAAATTTGGAACGATGAGCCTCGTCCAAAACTTCCCTCTTTATATCTATCAGATCTGGAACACAAAGTCTACCACGAAATCTTAGACCATTATCCGACCCCAAGTTCCAATATGAAGAGTTACCCACAACTAATTCGGCTATTCTTGACTGAATCTTCTCATCATGCAACTGAGCATGAATAATCTTGTTGATCAACGATGGTTGAACCATTAGACTGCAAAGAAGAGCCCTAGCCTCATTCTGAACTAGACAAAAATCAAATTCTGACACCGTCTCAAGCATTTGCAACTCCTGAACCATCATAAGTGCAACCAACCCTCGAGGTTTGCGACTCAAGGCATTAGCTACCATATTAGCTTTCCTAGGGTGGTACTGGAGCGTGAAATCATAGTCTTTCAGATGCTCCATTTACCGCCGCTACCTCATGTTCAACTCCTTCTGAGAAAACAAATACTTCAAGCTCTTATGGTCAGAGAAGAGTTCAAACTTCTCACCATACAGGTAGTGCCTCCAAATCTTCAAGGCAAACACCACAACTGCCAATTTCAGGTCATGAGTTGGATAGTTCTTTTGATGAACCTTCAGCTGTCAGGATGCATAGGCAACAACCTTCCCATTCTGCATTAATACACAGCCTAATCCCTGATGCGACGTCTCACTGAAGATCACTAGTCGCCCACTTCCCTCTGGAATAGTCAGAACTGGTGCTGAAGTCAATCTATCCTTCAACTCAACAAATGACTGCTCACACTTGTCATCCCAAACAAACTTCACATCTTTTTTCATCAGATTTGTCGACGGTGAGGAAATCTTTGAAAACCCTTCAAAGAAACGCCGATAGTAACCCGTAAGACCCAAGAAACTACAAATCTCCGAAACAGACTTGGGCTGCTCCCAATTCATCACCGCCTCAACTATAGCAGGGTCCACTGACACTTCATCCTTGGAAACCACGTATCCTAAAAACTTAACTTCTTCCTGTCAAAATTTACTCTTTGACAACTTAGCATATAACTGATGCTCTCGAAGTGTCTGAAGTGTGATTCGAAGATGCTGCTGGTGCTCTTATCTGGACTTCGAGTAAATCAGAATGTCGTCCACAAATACTACTACAAACTAATCCAAGAAAAGCTTGAACACTCGGTTCATTAAATCCATGAACACAGTGGGTGCATTAGTTAGTCCAAATGGCATGACTAAAAACAGTGCTCATACCGTGTTCGAAAAGCAGTCTTTGAAACATCCTCTTCCTTCACCCTCAACTGGTGATAATCCGATCTTAGATCAATCTTAGAGAACCACCGTGCTCTCTTAAGTTGATCGAATAAGTCATCGATCCTCGATAAATGATACTTATTCTTGATCGTTACATTATTCAATTGCCGGAAATCGATGCATAATCACATAGATCTGTCCTTCTTCTTAACGAACAAAACTAGCGCGCCCCAAGGTGATGTGCTCGGTCGAACAAAGTCTTGATCTAACAACTCTTGGATCTGACTCTTCAGTTCCTTCAGTTCTACCGGTGCCATCCTATACGAGGCTCTCGATATCGGCGAGGTTCCCGGCACCAAATCAATACCAAAATCTACTTCCCTCCTTGGAGGCAAATCCGGTATGTTTCTAAACACATCTTCAAACTCAGAGACTACAGAAATCACCTCCACACTAAGACTCTTCTCCACACTCTCAATATGAAAGAGAAAACATTTGATCAAAACTTCCTCTGAATAATAACTCCGGAAAGAAAAAGGTATTTCTCCAAGGATTGAGAAAGTTACTGTTTTTCCAAAACAGTCTATCTAAGCATGGAAGGCAGCTAACCAATCCATGCTCAAGATAACATCGAACTCTCGCATCCCAAGAACCACAAAATCTGCTGGCAAAATCATATCCCCAATTTTAACCGGACAATCTCTACAAACTTGACCCAAATAAGCTGACTCTCCCATTGGTGTTACAACTGACAAAACAATCTCTAAATTTTTTGGCACTAAGCCCAATACATTCACAAAAGATGCTGAAATAAAAGCATGAGATGCTCCTGAATCAAACAAAACTATATCGACACAATGATAAATGGGGAGGGTACCTTCCACCAGTGCCTCAAATGCATCCGCCTCTTTCTGAACTGCTGCAAACATTCTTGCAGGACCTCTCTGCTGGTTTGAAGCCTGATCTTGTGGCTGATCAGTCTGCTTCGGCTTGGGACAGTTCCTTGCTATGTGACCCTTCTCCCTGCAGTTGTAACAGATCCCCAGAAAACTCTTAGGCTCTGCATTCACGACTGGCATAACAGGCACCATGGCTGTAGATGTGACTGGAGCAACTGCCTTCTGTTGCTTCCACTATGGCTGCTGCTGTGGAACTCTAGGATGATTTTTCTGCACTTGCTGAGGCCCAGGCACAAACCTGCCCTTGTCCCTCGACTCAAACATCTGATCTCTGCCTTTCTGATAATCCACATTATCACGTTCAAGCACTAAAGCTCACTCCACTACCTCTGTGTAGGTCCTCAGGCGAAGACTCACTATCATTTTCCTGATAGATGGAGTCAACTCTTGCTCAAATTTTCTCACTCGGCGTTCCTCACTCTCCACCATATACATGGCAAAACGAGACAACTCAGCGAACTTTGCCTCGTCCTAACCCACGGTCATCGATCCCTGAACAAGGTGAATAAAATCTAGGGCCTTTTGCTCCTTAATAGTCTCCGGGAAATACTTGGAATAGAATTTCAACTTGAATTCCTCCCAACTCATCTCAAATACCTCCTCTGATCTGGTAATCATATCCCACCAATGATGTGCTTCATCACCCTTCAACAGAAAAACTGCGAGTTTCCTTTGCTGAATCTCGCGGCACTCCATGACCTCAAAGATCTTTTCAAGTTCTTGGAGCCACTTGTCGGCTTCCATTGGATCTGTAGCTCCACTGAATGTCGGAGGGTTCAACCTCTTGAATTCCTTAATCAAACCAGCCATGGGTGTGGTCTTTGAAATCCGACTAGACGTGTCTAACCGATTTCCTGCTTGACGAGTAGACTCCTCCAAAAGCTTTGCTGTGTTTCCCAGTGCCTAGAAGACTGCATCAATCCTTGGGTCTAAACCCTCAAATGCCCCAACCCTTGCTCTTATTTGACCTCACTCTCTTCCTCTCCTTCTAGACATAATCCTTATTACAAATATAAGGAAAACATTAGTCTGGTTGTACAAAACAAACGAAGGAAGAAGTCAGCGAAATAATCTCTCAATGACCCTAATAACTCTCTTAGGTGTCACTACAAACACCAGGGTTACTTTAAACCGTGCTCTGATACCAATCTGTCACGCCCCAAAACCGACACACAATACATCTTATAATTGTGCAGATTCCAAGGCGTGGACCTGGAACAAATCCCGAGGTAATGAAATTTAATCTAAATAAATTACCATTAACAGATGCATATCTCTAGCATTAAGTTTAAACTAACAAGAGTAAATGAACTTAAAAATTGAATTCATTTAATTTAAAACCTCATTAACATGACACTCTCCTTCAACTGAAAAGTACTAAATGAAGTTCTGCAACGAAACTCAATAATTAACTAAGTTCTTGACCGTTTTCTCTAGGTCTTTCAGGTACTTCCTGAAAAATCAATAAATATAACAAGGGTGAGCTTTCGGCTCAGCAAGAGAATACAACAACATGCAACAATTATAATAAATAAAACAATGAACAACAGATATGAATATGCATCATTTAATTTATCAGTTTACACAGTTCTTCTGTCAATAAGGTTTACACGTAACTCACCCTATTAACAATAGTATTAGTTTTGTATGGTCTTATTCAAGGACCCTTAGGTTTACACGTAACTCACCTAAGGTAGTCACCCTGAGAGACACGCAACTTCTCAGTGAGATTACACAGAGCTCTCCCTCATCACTTTAGACCTATGGAGTCTCTTCCACTATATTTGTCATCCCTTAATCTTATTCCCTTTAATTCATTAACTCCACTCTTTATTATGACGTCCCATACCATCATAATAAAGAGGACATAATATTGTAAGACTAAAACAATTACAATTACGCAAGATAATAATTGAAATAGATTCCTTTAAACATGTCATTCTAAAATAAAGAGAATATGCAATCTATCTAATATGCTCACAATATCAACCATTCCAAATTAATCATTTTACAAATAATAAAATAATTAAATCATTTTATTATCCTTCTTCTATTTCATTTTATTTCGCCATTCATTATTTAATTTATTTAATTCTTTTTATTTTGTCATCTATTTTATTAATTTATTTAATTATTTTTCTTCATTTTTATTTAATTAATTCAATTAAATACAACCCTCAAAACAAACATCGCAAAACACCCAAACGGTGCCGTCGATCGATCAGTGGGTCACCTACGATCGATCGGTGTGGGCGATTTGGTTGGAAAATGCCAGCCCAAACCCCAGATTTCAATTTTTTAACTTTCTAAACCATTTTTCTCGATTTTCCAACCCTCGAAACATGTGTTAATTTACCCACCATTGTTCTTTCAATTTATAATTTTCATTCAAACATTATTTACACATTATACTTCAATGTCCATAAATCTGTATCCTAGATATCATACAAACATTAATAAATCTATATAAACTCAATATAAAACTTATAATAGAAAACTTTAACTCTAAGGGAGTATTCACTTGCCTCAAATGTTCGAATCTCAGACTTTTAATACTCCAGTCCTGCCTGAACAAGCTTGTCTCGAAGGATCAACCACCACAAGGAAGAAAAATCAAATCTCCAAGCTTCGAATCTTGATCTAGGTGCTTGAAAGTTCTACCAAAGTGTAGCCTCTTTTTCATTTCTCTTCCACGTTTTATTCTCCAGAATTTCAGTTTAGATAAAATTATGAGGATTAGGTTTATCATGTTCTATTTATATTAACCCTAATTCTTATTTACCAAAAAGTCATTAGTGACCCTTGTTTGTTTATAGGTTCTAACTATCCCCAATAAACTTATTCTTATTTTCAATTTCATTCACTTTTCTAAATTGTTAATTACCTGTGGTTAACCGAAAATAAAATTACTATCTTAGCCCTATTCAAGGAGATTACTGAATTACCCTCAGAAATAGGAAAAGAAATTTCAAGATCATTACAAAGGGTTAGTGAACCTTAATCATGATTAAACGGAGTTAACAGACATGTTAATTTTTAACTTATTTTTTTTCTAAAAATCAAAGTTAGATGTTTTAATCCTAAGGGTGAGTGAATCATAACCATAGTTAAAGGGAGTTAAAAAGAGACATTAATTTTTTCTAATATCTTTCCTAAAAATCAAGGTTAGATGCTTTAACCCTAAGGGTTAATAAATCTTAATCACAGTTAAAGGGAGTTCAAAGGAGATACATTAATTTTTTTTCCTTTTAAAACCAATGTTAGATGCTTTAACTCTAAGAGTTAGTGTATCTTAGCCTAAGTTAAAAGGGGACACGTTAATTTTTTTTTTTTTTAAACCAGGGTTAGATGCTTTACCCCTAAGGGTGTGAATCTTAATCACAAGGATTAAAACTTATTAACCATAGTTCAAGAGTAGTTAACAATTTGTAAGATCAAGAAATATCGTAAGGGCATAATAGTCATTTTCCTAACAATAACAAACACATGTCTAAAGAAACCAAGGATTGATGTTGTTTGTGTTACAAAACTATAAGTTAATTTACAAAACTGTTACTCATAACAATGTATTTGCAAAGCTGGTAGAACACAATAGTTGATATGCAAAAACCCCTTATGTAACTCACTTTTTTTGTGCTCTTGTACTGTATAAGGTTTTTAATTTCAAAATTTTCGACGATTTCGGCCAGCCAACCCAAACCGAAATCCCGAAAAATTGCGGGATTTCAGTGAAATTTCAAAATCCAAAATATTAATATTTTATTAAAATTTATATATTTATATAAATATTATTATTTTATTTTTAAATTTTTTTAGTAAAAATTTTGAAATATTTCAAAATTTTAATAAAAAAAACATATTTAAAAATTAAAAAAATCAGATTTCGACTGAAATTCTGAAATCTTCGAAATCGAAATTTCACTCGAAATTTCTACCGAAATTTGATTTTTGAAATAAACCCAGTTTTGATGTCGTTGGGGTTGGCCGAAACCGAAATTTCGCCAAATTTCAACGCAAACCTTGGTACTGTCCATGGCGTAATCTTGGCCACCATATTCAAAATTACCTTAGACCAAAAAACACCATATTCAAAATTACCTAGTCCATTGATGTCGATGCTCAAATTATACATTGAATTAAGTGCATCAAAACATAATTTCTCCGAGCAATAGACGTGGAAAGATAGCGTCGCGTCACATTTACCATCAATCATTATTAAGGCTGAAGCCACGATAGAATGGATTTATGTTCGACTGGGGTAGGTTACAAATAAATCTGACATTTCTTTTCCTATGGTAGGTAAGATAGAATAAGCATGACCCCTTCTAACCCCAAAAATAAAAAACATGACCCAACCTGCTACTTTAATATACACAACAGAAATTATAAGACTTGTAATTCTTAACGGTATCATTCAAAAAAAAAAATCTTAACGGTTATAACCGGACTCAGGGAGTCTGGTAACGCCCTGATGGTCGCCATGTGTCCCTTTTGACACCCTTAACTGTGGTCAAGATTCACCCATCCTTGTGGTTCACCCACATTTCCTTAGTTTTTATTAAAAAAAAATATTACATAAAAATTAACTTTATGAGTTAATGAATTTTAACCAAGCTTAAAAAAATTAATATTTTTTTTTGTAAAAACTAAGGATAGGTGAGTGCATGAGCCCAATGGATGGGTGAATCTTAACCATAGTTAAGGAATGTCAAAAGAGATACATGGTGACCTCAAGGGCATAATCAAACTCCCCCGAGTCTAATTATAACCGTAGAGGATTACTACTCAAATTATAAATATTGATACTTACCAACCATATCTGGGATGGCGAGGGAGTTTTGTTTTCCTGGAAGTATCAGGATTTCAATCTATTGAACAGTTTAAATTTAAAGAGGAGTTATGCTTCACCATGTTGTGCGGAGCTCCCCTTTTTACACTATTCGGTGGCAAATGTGTAATTATGGTGTGTTTCAAAACTACCCCAACCTCCATCAATGATTACAAACATGCCACACTTATAGTGTAAAAAAGGGAGCTCCACTTCAACACCGTGAAGCAAAGCTCCAGCTCAAAATTAATCTCTTTATTAAATTGACAATTTGAACATGAACTAGACATTGAACCAAAAATCATGAATTAGAACCTAGAGCTATCAACACCTCACCTCTTGTGCCAATTGTGGGATGTGGCCACTTTCATACGAGAGGTTTCGGGATTCATTCTCCTGGGTGATGAGTAGCAAGAACTCCAATCCACATTGTTAACCACTAAGTCACTAATAGTACTGTTCTAACGTATAGGTAATTGAAATGCCACATGGGATCGTGAAAATAGACATTGCGCTCCTCACTAGGAGGAAGTCTTATGTTTAATTCTCAAGAAATAAATTTGGATTGTTAGAAGTTTTCTAGTGATTGGTGTGGTAAGATGGCTTGATCACCCATTGACATTAACAACTAATTGCATATAATTGATAAACCACCCATAAAAATGGGCCCAAGTTAGGGCTGTCAATGAGTCGGATTCAAACCGGATCTACCTACATCTAGATCCAACCCTATTATATATCTAGTGGATCCAGATCTGACTCGAGACCCGCCGTATCCTAACTTACTCGATTTGGATTCGAATCCAATTATTTTTTAAAGATCCAAACCCAATCTGAATCCGACCCGATTAGAGAGGGTTACTGTTTACAGAATTAAGGTTACTTAAGGTTTTTAATGTAATATGAAATTACATATCTAGCCTTTACTTTTATATATATTTCATCTAAGTTTATTGTATATATATACTAGCGGGTGGCACGTGCGATGCACGTGAGAGCAAGGGGAAGGAGTTAACCATAGTTAATAGGAGTTATATAATATATACCTATATATATATATATAGATATATATAGGTATATTAGAATCTGATCTGATCCTAAATGGATCAGAACACCCTATATCCGGATCCGAATCAATTATAGTTGAGTTTATCATTAATGATCCTCTGGATCACTAATTGGGCCAGGATCCATTTAATCGGGTCTGATCCGAATCCTAATCCGATCCATTGACAACCCTAGCCCTAGTGTTTGATGTCCTATGATTAAATAAAGAGAGACAATATAAAATATCTGTAGCTCTAATTAATCAGAAAATAATAAAAGAATATAGAGGTATCAATAAAAGAAATAAGGAAACTGAAACAGTAAATAAAGAATTCACTGTATTTGTTCTATGAATAACAACAAATTGAAACAACAAATAAATAAGAAAGAAATAGCAAATACGAACCCTGTGAATGTAGGAATGGAGGTCTACTTTATTGACTTCCTTGTGTCCGTTCGAACAGAGGTGGCTATTCGGAAGAGACAAAAAATGAAAAACTCATTCAAAGAATGGATCAAAACAGGTAAAACCTGACCCCAAGATTTAAACCAATAAGAATATACACCATGTAGCCCAAGCCCAAGCCCAGCCCCGGACCAGGATCAGTTCGGGTCAAAAAAACCGGGTGAATTAGGTATCTTTGTCAGGTCAATTTCTCATTCACCACTACATGGTTTTTTCCAACAATATCTAATCACATATTAGTACTAACAACTAATTGTAGATAAATGATATCAATATCTTATGCTTGATATTATATCTTATGATGGACATAAAAGAGAGGTAATGCCAAATATCTTATATAACTGGCATCTATTTTACTCAAAGTCTATAACACCAGGGTCCTCAAAATCTTAACTCTTAGGGTATGTTCAGTTGGCAAGAAAGTGAGTGAAATAAAAGAAATAAAATGAAAAGAAATTTTTTTAAAATTTTCTTGCAAAATAACTATCAAAAGATGGATGAAGTTTTTGAAAGAAAATTTGTCATAATTGAGAAAGTGCAAGAAAACGAAAGTGTGTTTCTTGCAAACCAAATGCAAGAAAAGTGTAAGAAAACACACGTTCCTTTTTTATTTCCTACACTTTCTTGTCAAATGAACGCACCCTTAAGTAATTTCAGTCTTGAATTGTAAAACTGGAATCATGGGACTTTTGGATTTGCATCACAAAATTTTTCAACATTCTAAGAAAATGATTTCTCTTAATATTCGTCAATACAAATGAGAAGAAGATCAACTACTATCATTATTCCGATTGGGGTGATTATATTCACCTCAATTATATACCTAAAAATAATTAATCGAGTGTAAAAATGCTTAATTAGAAGTTAGAACCTATAGAATTGTTTGTTTTTAATTATACTAGTGAATCGGTTCTTCAATGTAAGGCATCGGCTGGCTCCAGTTGCTTGAGAGGTTTGGTTGTAAGGTTATTGGTCATCTCTCGATGCAGCTTGGTGATTGAATGGCTTGGATCAAATTTACATGCGCAAAAGTGTATTATCATATGCAACTAATCGCAATTAGAAGCTGAAAATGACCTTATTATTATAGAGCATCTAGGTTTGAAATAGCTAATTATATCACTCGAGAATATTTGGGCCATTATCATCACCCTCGCATATTCGCTTTACTATTCAGATTTTCATTTGATCGCGGTATGTATGGCTGTAGAGTATCCATCATCCACACCAAACAACTGACAATTAAACTCCATAATGGTTAACCATCCGATCTTCAAGGTTCACGATATAAAAACATCCAAATATGACATAAGCTTGCTCCATCGAAAAGTGTTGAATGGTCTTAGTTACTTGCCCCTCTAGCTGAGATTGCAGGTTGTGCTCCTCTAATAATTATGGTCCTGAGATTGAAGTCTGAGAAAGAAGCTTTTTTTGAATTATGTTAAACCCACTAACCTTCATTACCTATAAATAAATAATGCTTTTAAAATAAGAAAGATGTTAAAAGAAAGAAAAGAACCATGAGAAGCAAATCGTCTGTCTTCTTTCCTGGGTTCTTTCATATGGTCATGAGTGTGGGAAGGCCAGGATCAATTGGTTTGTATAGATTTAACAATTATAACCATCTCTTGGAAAACTCATTGCCTTCAAAAGCACTGGTCACTGGAAAAAAATCTAGGAAAAAACACAGAGGATATGGTTCCATAACTATGTATGCATGATTTGGATAATTAGATCCAAACTTTGGTGGATGGCCTACCCAAGAAGTGGGCTACAATTTGTACTGGCCTGATTGAGTTCCCTTTCGTTCATCAACGTGTACCACTGTGTATTGCATAGCCAGCCATTAGTAGAGCCTAATAACCATGGTTAAAAAATTCGGTGGAGTTACGTAACGGTTTCGGTAACCTCCGATACCTGATACCGTACATTTTTTGGTTTATTCTGAAATAAATGCATAATGTTCGATACGTAACGGTATCGGGCGTAGGACTCGTCCGTAATTTGGGTTTAAAAAAAATATAAAACAGTTAATCTATAAAGAACAGGTTGAATCACTCTACCACCAGCCTTACATTCAACTAAATAGAAATGATGATGAACCAGTCCGTACTTATATGTAGTTTTAGTACTTAGCAGATGTGTATATATCTGGCTATCTGCCTATATAGAGTCTAGACAAGATTCTGTATATGTTTCAACTTTCAACCCTCGACCCAACTAATGTCATTATTTCTACATTTTGAGTTTCATATTGATTTTAGAAGTATCTTGTTACTCATTTATTGCATGTTTTTTTTTTTTTTTTTTTTTTTCATATTTATTAAAAAAAATTTTTAATAAAAAATAAATAAATAAATAATGGCCGAAACTGTTATATAAAGACATTACGTAACGGTTTCAACCGTGTCCATTATGATGTCCGAAACCGTTTTTTTAAACCTTACTATTTACACTCTTAATTTAGATTTTTATCAACATAAATCAAGCATTTGACATGTGAAACCAAGTTTGAATAATTAATCTTCGCTCTTTTTTCTAATTCAAGGACTAGTATGGGGCTGCGGGGACCAAACCAAAGTCTTCATCCAAACCCCCCATCTTCAAATTTCAAAAACACATGCTCATTTACCGTACCTCTCTCTCTCCAAGAAATAAATTTATATTTATCTAGCTAGGCGAGAAGTTTCAAGGAAAAGAGCAACAAGGTTGAAATTCTCTCTTTTCCCTTCATCCGCCCAAGGCAAAGTCATCAAATGTGGACTACCAATAGTCGCAATTCAAACTTTCCACATTCATTGAATCCATGTATCCACCTAATTATGTACGGTTAGAAACCCAGAGCATTTGAAATGCCATAATTTTTTTATGGATATGTTAGATCCGTGTGGCACTTAGCGACAATGGTGGTTGTAGCTCATAACTGTAAACAACCACAGGGGATAGAAAATATTCTAGAAATTCTGAAGGAGTTGGGGGCATCTAGTTTATTTTTGTCTATTTGTAAATAATAATTTTTAAAAAATTGGCGGGCAGCCACCCTCTTCTCCATGGCTATGCCATCTTAATTAAATAATATCTTATAATTTTTTTTTAAAAAAAGTTAATTGGGCAATTGCTCAGTGCTTCTAAATAAATCAAAAGAATGTCATTCACAACTTTATAATCTTTAAAAAAATGGATAAAATAAAAGACAGCTGACACAATTTTTTAATGTGTTGAGACGGCATTGGCTATTTGGAGCCCTCTTCTAAAACTTTTTTTTTTTTTTGAACATGCTCTTCTAAAACTAAAACCCATGTTGTTGCTAAGTTTCACCCATTCTCTTTATAAATAGAGTTTAACTACAGAGCGTAGCTCTGCACCACGGCTGAAAAACAAATCACTGTAAATGTAATGAGACTTTGTAATTATGGAGAGATACAGTGTATTCTTGTAAAATGCTCTCTCCATATTTACAAAATTGCTACCAATAGGGTATAATAGTATAGTACATATGAGGTTTCCTCGCCATTAGTTCGACAAATTATAAATGATCGTTTTGGTTTAATCAATTGAATCAATGGGTTGCCATACCATCAAATCCCATCGATTAAATTTCTATATTATTAAAGATAATTTTTCCCAAAATTATTTTAAAAAGATCTCTTGTATATTTTAAAAAGAGATTAACTATAAACAGGATAGCAAGTTGAAATGCCAATTAGAGCAATCCAAAAATATACCTTGATAGGGGTATTTTAAAATTTACATAAAAATTTCATTGATAAAAATACCATTTTTTGTATTGTAATTTCCAAACTACCCAACTTGAAGCATATTTTGGGTTACTCCAGTTGGCTCTCCTATCAAAACTTTGTTTATATTATTAGAGAAAGTAAGGAGAAATTGTGGCGGCTTCATCATTTGGGTTAAGACACTAATCTTTAGCAATTTCGTTAAAGAGATGAAACCAAATCCTCAACGGTAATAATTGGATTTGGCAAATCCGCAAATCCAGTTATCACCCTGACGTCCCTTTTAACACTTTTTTTAACTGTGGTTAAGATTCATCAAATCCTAGGATTCTCCCCATCTTTAATTTTTAGAAAAAAAAAATTAAAATATTGAAAACCCTAATAACAGTTTTTTTAATATTAAACAAATAATTAATATTTTTTTAAAGACCAAGAATGAGTGGATGAACCCTAGGGGTGGGCGAATCTTAACCACAATTAAAAGGTGTCAAAAGGGACACGTGGCAACTTCAATGGTGATAACCGGATTTGGCAAATCCGGTTATCACCGTAGAGGATTTGGTTTCGTCTCATTAAAGAATTCCTAAAGATCAGTTTCTTAACCCAAATGATGAAGCCGCCACAATTTCTCCTTACTTTCTCTAATAAAATTCCTTAACTATTTTCTAACTTTTCCCATTAAACGTGCCGTTTACGACACCTCTTTCTGCTATATATATCCGTTTCTCTCTCTCTCAGATCTCTACAAAAACTGAGCGTTTGCCTCAAGCCGCCTCAACTTTTCTTATTAGACCCCACATTTATAGCCATATAAATCTTCTCTGTAAACAGAAGCCAGAATCCAGTCTCTTTCTCCATCTCTCTAATGGAGAACTACCCAATACTTTTCCCTTATTCATCATCAGCTTCTCCTTTCTCATCAAACATGGTAAAATCTCATGTTCTTACTGAATTTCACGGTAACAATCCAAATGGGTTTTTGGCGTTGAAGACGGATATGAATGTTCCATGTTCAGATGTTAAATCCATATCTCAGAGCGGAAGCTTTGGTGGGTCTGAAAGTGAAGAAAAATCAGGTAAGAAAAAAGCTGAGAAGAAGATTAGAAAGCCCAGATATGCATTTCAAACAAGGAGCCAGGTTGATATACTTGATGACGGATATCGATGGAGGAAATATGGTCAAAAGGCAGTGAAGAACAACAAATATCCAAGGTCAGTTATCTTCCCATCTTCTTTGGCTTCGTTTTCTTAGATTAATCTTGATGCGTACTAGATTTCATTTCAATTGAATTATCCTTTCATTAGACCTACCATTATCATTATCATTTCATTGCACAACTTTATTAAAAAGCAAAATCCCACTTTGAGACAACATCTCACTTGACGGGACCCTAGTTCATGAACGTTTAGTGCAATTGCCACTTTCAGACTTGGGTTTGGGTGTGATACTACTGAGACAAGGCATCCTTGCATGGATTAATGAGTTTTTAAAGCAAAACGAGTTCAACATCTTTTGAGATTAAGAAACCATGCATGATATTGCAAATGGAAGTTTCATAAGGGCTCACTGGGTATAAAGGATCTTCTCAGCTTTTGTTCTAGGGTATTTATGATCATCATCCATGGAGGGGTATAATTTAAGATCATCTTCTATGTAGGATTTCATGGTCTTCCAAGGATGAGTTCTTAAACATACTTTCCCTTCCATGTTACAGATTAGATAAATACAGTTTCAAGTTTGAGCTATTTGGTTAGAGCAAAGCTACTGGTTAATGTAGTAGAGCTTCAATCTACACAGCCCCATTAGGCAATGATCTATAGAGTTTAGTTTGAAACAAGTCCCATGAAGTGTGACAAACTTTTGAAGTAAATAATAGATTCTCATATAAGTATGCCCCATATACAAGAATCAAAGGGAATGGTGATATCTCTCTTTTTTGCTATGAACTGACTTTTAAAAAAAGAAAAAAGAACAAAACCAAATGTTCAAAGACTTCAATAGAAGAATGATTTAACAAATGGAATTTGGTCTCTCCTAAGGTCTGCAAATAAAGCATACAAGATGGAAGATTGCAATCACGTAAGCATTTTCATGAACTAAATGATGGCTATTAAGAAGCTGATCATTTTCCTGTAGAGTACACCAAGACGACAAACAATAGTTAAAATGCACAGTAATGACATGTTAAAACACAGTTAGCTCAGTTACCTGGTACAGTGAAGCAACATGTACATTTCACTTAAAAGCAACCATGGGGATTCTTTGTATCTGAAGATCGAGGTACACTTGATCATGATTTTTTCACTCATCTCTTAACTGAAATAGTTTTGTTTTAGGTTATACCAATGGTTCTTGAATATGTTACTTATATGAAGACTATGCTTATACGATATCGTATCATTTATGTGGTCCTCAAGTATCGGTTTCGGCCATTTTGACTGGTGAAGCAGAAGAAATTGGCTGCAATGTAAAATGTCTGGTATACAAGCATTACATGGAAGAAGTCCACCTAAGATTTTCAAAACCTCAGCGAGACACCAATCCAGATCCATACTGATAACAAATCTTTGCAACTGCTTTAGCGAAATTTCCAGTTGTCTATGAATAAAACAAGATTATTCACAGTATATTTACATTTTGACCCAAGGCAGAGTAAAGGACAAGAATATTAAACTTTGTTGCTGCATAGAATAATGACCAGGTTGCTTATATTTTCACTAAGATGGAGATAAAAGAAGCCCTTTACTCTATGCTCTTAAACAGCTCAAACACCCAAATCTGTCGATCTGGACAATTGAATCAATGTGCCATCTCTAATAGGTTCCTAGGTTCAATATTTTACTAACTCATGATTTTATAATGTGTATTTGTTTCAACTTTTATATGAAGAAATAGTCCTCCAAACCATAGGGCTTGGATTCCTCTTGATTGTTAATTGGTCATACCAATAACCAAATCCCTCATTCTAACACTACCAAAAGAGTCAAACATGCATGCAAAATCTAGACCATGTTAGAACACTAAAAAATCTTAACTTGCTGTTGAAAAAGTAGGATGAGAGACAGATTAAACATGATCAACTGCCTTGGGAATTGATTAATGATACTGACATCATATATAAACAGATAGAGATATCTATCTTCTCTTCTAGAATTGGTTGAATTTCAAACAACTGAAATTTACTTACCAAAGTCACATAAGCTTTAAAAAAATGAATTAATTTCTTTGTTAATTTCTTGTTTGCAGAAGCTACTACCGGTGTACACATCAAGGGTGCACAGTCAAGAAGCAAGTCCAACGCCTATCCAAAGATGAAGGGATTGTCGTGACAACTTATGAAGGGATGCATACCCATCCAATCGAGAAATCTACAGACAACTTCGAACATATCTTGAATCAGATGCAAATCTACGCAGCCTGTTAAGCCCACGAGTTACAGAGATAGTGAACACCTTGTAAAGAATCACTCCAAAATTAGTCCTCAAACATGGAACAAAATGTGATATTGGAGATGATGATATGATAGTAGGTCCTTCTTATGTAGAATAAAATACATTTAATTTGATTTTATGTATGTTCTTAAATCTAGCTTGACGTATCATGGTGTAAAGATTTTGCGAATTTGCAATGTTAATGGGTGCATGAGAGTGTACCAGCTCTATTATGATAGTAAATTTGTATATAAGCTCGAACTATATCAGACCCGATATTAATGTTTGAAGGATTTATATTGGTTACTCGGCAATACATCTAACAAGAAAAAAGGGAAGTTGGGATCACCAGGGTCCTAGAAACATAGAACACGGAGGACATTGTGAGCCAAATACAGAAAAACTCTTCAAAGCTTTAGTTGCAATCCCCTGAGCTTCAATGTTCCCAGCCCGACGAACAAAGGTGAAAGCAGCCGAACTTATCGAGTTGCATGCACACTACTTTAATATCATTTTTTTTTGGAAGGTTCTTATCATGGGTGATAGCCTTGACATGAGAGAGATCAAGAGAACTGATCCAACGAAAAAGTAAACAAGCACACACACCAAGAAAAATAATGAAGAGAACACAAGAGAATTTACGTGGTTCGGCAAATAATCTGCCTACATTCACGGGCCAAGATTCAGTTATTTCATCCCTTTAAGAGAAATCTTGAGAAAATAATACAAGAAACACTATCTCCTCCCAAATCAATTCTCAACCCCAAGCCCAAAGACCCTTGTAAACCCCCCTCAAGTCACCTTCTCAAAGAATCCGAAGGAGAATCTCTATCTCCTTCCCTAAAACTTTTTCTCCAAGCCCTAGAGTGCTTAATCATGTTCTATTATCTCCAAACTGAAACCCTAGACCTATAAACACATATTTATAAGCTTACATAAGAGTTTTAAGCAATTAGAAAGTTTCAAAGTTGCGCAACTTGCTGAATCTGGACTAAACAATCCAATTCTACAAAAACCGGTCATTCAACCTTCCAAACCGGTCGACAGACTTAGTCACTAGATTGTTGCCTTGTGAAACTTGGACTGAGACCGGTCGACCGACTTTCCTGCAATTTGAGCCACACCTCAACATGACAGACCATTGGAAAGATGAGAAGATGAAACTAGAGATTGCAAAACCTCCAAACAATCTTACTCAATAACAACACTCCAACCCTTCTCTGCTGCAAAAAAAAAAGCCACTTGAAGAACTGCATACACCTCTACTACAATGACAAGGCTTCCCAAACGATCGAATAGAAGCATGACAAGCAATGATATGTCCACAATGGTCCCAGACACAGGCTCGTGGCTATATGATCTTCATCGAAGGACACCGCCCCATCGCAAAAAATCACCTTGAAAACATAAGGTTGCAATTTTTTAATAACCTTCTAGCCTCACGAATGGACATGAGGATGAGTTGCATTGCATTTTCCCTTCCACGGGGCAAAAATGATCGAAGTTCTGATCCCCAGAAGTACATGCAAGGTTGTATATCGCACTTGCGCACTTTTGGTTGCATTTGGTTGCAGGGTTGTACTATATCGCACTTGCGTGCCTTTGGTTGCAACCTAGCCTGAACTTCCTTGTTAGCACCAACTGGGGTCACCTAAAAAAAAATCTCACCCATCTTATTATATGTACATATACAAAATTAATAAGTGAAATTGATAATCTTTGCTACTCCAATAGTAAATTAATAATCTAGCCTGAATTTCCTTCCCAAATTAGTAAGTGAATTTGATAAACATATAAAATTGCAAGAGAGAAAAGTAAAACTTGTTATTGAAAAAAGAAAGAAACCATTCTAAAGCGTGATCCCGGCCCTAGGAATGCGCGTGTGGCCTTCTTTGAAAAGCTCTTCCAGAGTCATCACTTATGGATTGGATGGTCCTTAGTTCCTAACAAAAAATTTCAAGATTTTGAAATTGTACCATATAAAATGTCAAAACTATTTTTTTTTTTCTTTTGTAAGATGTAATTTAACACCTCACACACAATCAGACCTAAGGTAAACGCTAAGGTGTCATAAAGGTGAGTCCAAGCAATCATTTCCTAAATCAAATGCATCATATAAGAAACTTGCTTTAAATGTATTCCAAGACAAAGTCTCAGTTAACCAAAGGATGCTGTAGGACGTGTGGTCCCACTAGTAAAGTCCCATGAAAAATTTATTATAAAATAGGCGTCTTCTTGCCCCCGAAAAGGGGAAAGTGCAATAGGTAGAGTGAGGCACTCGCCAAATAAGATTGATGTACT
The DNA here is from genome assembly GCA_015143295.1 of Tetracentron sinense. Classification (NCBI taxonomy): domain Eukaryota; kingdom Viridiplantae; phylum Streptophyta; class Magnoliopsida; order Trochodendrales; family Trochodendraceae; genus Tetracentron; species Tetracentron sinense. The sequence continues at coordinate 35,245,407 of CM026568.1, read as the reverse complement.
TTTGTTTTTGGTAATTACAATAGAGAGCAAAAAGCTAAACAAGGAACAAAGCAGAAACATCTAAGAACCAACCCTATCCGAATCCAGGATTCTCGGGTTAAAAAAAATAAGTCGACCCCTAACTAAACCAGTATTCCCAGAACTTCTAGCTGAGCTGAGCAGGCGGATAACCTTTTGGGCTTGGCTATGAGATGTGGAATATGCCTGATGACGAATGAACACTACTCTCCCTGATGAGAGAAGGTTTAAAAGGGATAAAATATCATCAAGGATTGGATGAACCTCCCTTACCGATGAGAAGGATCCGTCGTTTATACCTTGTACCAATACCTGTGAGTCGTTTCAATGGAGAACTGAGCCCACCCTTTTGGAATGGTAAATTCCAGACTCTCTGTTATAGCTATGACCTCGTTTACAAAAGGGGAACTCGCCTGGACAACTCTAGAAACTTGATGAAGCCCCACCGCTCGATGGTCTCGAACAACAATGTTGATCCCTGCCAAACCATCCGAATCTTGAAATGCACCATCACAATTGATTTTTAAAAAGCCTCGCTTAGGAGCATGACATCTATGAGAAAGAGACGCACTAGTTGGGTCGAGAGAACTCTGCCTCTGTTGAGGATGAGAATCAGGTTGATGCAAAATCTCGGTTGCCATCCTTGCTTCCCAGTCCGCTGTTCTTTGTGGGTCTACCTCAACTTGAGAGAAGACAACCTTATTACAGGCAATCCAAATGACCCAAATATTTGTGCCCCTACTCACAGGCAACCTACAAATTTTCAAGAGGAACACCACGATGCAGAGTCACCCAACATATCCGACTCCCACCTCTAGTGGAAAGATGATGCTAACCAGGTAGCTCGAGCAAGCAAAAGAGCAATGGAGAAACAGATGAGTTATAGATTCACCCTTGAAATGACATAGAGGACACATCAAATCAACTTGAACCTGCCTATATACGTTGAAGATTTTCAGCCACTGCTAATAGTGTTCCAGGAACCCCTTCATATCAAATTTCAGATTTTTTGGTGGAATTGGAATCTTCCAAGTGTGCTTCCAAGCTTCATTACTAACCAAGGGAGAAGAAGGACCAGAACTATAGGCTCGAATTCTCTGATCCATCTCCAAAACGTGATAAGCTGATTTCCCAGAAAATGAACCCGACTTGGAATAATGCCAGATAAGGAGATCGCTCGTCAAGTGCTAAAAGGAATTTTGAGAATGACATTAGCTTCCAAAACCGAGAATCTAGCACGAGGCCCTTGAAGGTGCCAAGATTTGGTTTGAGCATCTATAAGGGAACTGGCCAAAACTGCTTCCTCACCAACTCGGATTGGAGAGAACACTTTAAAGTTCGAAAGATTCGGAATCCACGGGGATGACCACATTTTGATTGATTGGCCATTACCCACCTACCAATGAAGACCCTTTTGAAGCACATCGAGCCTCAAGAAAGGAGCTATACGGATAATACAGACTTTGAAACACTTTAGCCATCAAAGAATGAGGAGAGTTTTGAAGATTCCAACTTTGCTTTGCCAAAAGAGCCTTGTTAAGTAGTCCCAAATCCCTAAAGCCCATACCTCCCTCACCTTTGGCGCTACGTAACCGCTTCCAACTAATCCAATGAATTTTAAATTCTCCCTGCGTTTGGCCCCACCAAAAATTTGCAGCCGAGGAGTTCCAAACTCGAGAGAGTCTTCGATGGAAGAAGAAAGCAACTCATCGCATAACTAAGGAGGGCTTGTGCCATCGATTTGATAAGAACCCCTCGGGGCCCGCCTGAGTTAAAATTTTCTTATTCCAACCATGTAATCTTTTTTGAGTTCTACGTTTTATGTCAGCTAAAATTTGGGATTTGTTTCTACCCACTAAAGAAGGGAGCCCCAGATATAACTCAGTAGTGTTAGAAAACCACATTAGAAAATGGGCCGCAAGTGCCGAAAACGCCACGGGGTATTATGACTGAAAGAGAGGCTGAACCTACATAAATTAATTTCTTGCCTAGAGATCCAACTATAATGGCTCAAAATCTCATGCAAAGAAGTAGCTTCAGCCATATCCACCTTTCAAAAGATGAGATGATCATCTACGAATAATAGATGGGTGAGATTAGGAGATGATCTAGCAAGCTTGATGCTTGAAATCGAAAGTCTCTTTCTGCCCCAACTACCATGGCTGAAAAAACTTTTGAACAAAGAATAAAGAGATAAGGTGACAATGGATCCCCCCTGGTGAAGTCCTCTATCTGGGCGAAAATATCATTTTGGGTCCCCATTGATTAGAATTTCATACGATACCGAGGAGATACACTGGAGGATTGGATGGATCCACTGGGAGCAAAATCCCATCTTCCTCATCACTTGTTTAACAAAATCCCACTGGTTTTGGTTATATGCTTTTGACATAACTTAAGTTGATTCCAAGTTTGGATCCGTTTGTGTCTTAAAAGATGACCCCGCATAAACTAAGGTGGCCCTCACATTTTTTAAGACACGGGGCTTTAAGACACAGGGCAACAGATTTGTGAACGTTGTTGCCCATCCGAATTGTGAACATTGTTGCCCTCGAAGAGAGAGCAAGGATAACACATATAGTTATCCTAGACATTTAAAGCTTTTTTGGTTGTGCGGTGATATTGCTCGATTAAATGTGTGAACAAGATTGAGCACTGAATTTTGTAGATTTGCTGCTTATGGTGTAGCGTCACATGTGATCAGTATTGCTTACAGGAACTGTAATTGAGCTTTTTAATCCCACTAAAAGGAGTTCGGATGGGGAACATTGCTTGTTGTTGCGCTGTTGCTCCCTTGTGTCTGAAAAAATGAAGGCTCCATTCACTGTTGATGTGGGGGCTACTCCACATCACCTAAAAATTTTCAAAGAGAACCAATAAAGTAGATACAGAAGGTTATGGAATCCCCGGAGATAAGACTCAATTTGATCATTTTTTCCCTCTAATATATCTGAAATTGCCAAAATTATATTCCAAGTAGCAAAATCAATTTAATTCCTATAGTTACTTACAAAAAAAAGAACCCCAAAGGGGCGGACCAGTGGTTCTTTGGCCTTTCCCCAAGTGGGAGGTCCTGGTTTCCATTTCTCACTCCCCCTTTGGGGCCAGCCCTGTATGGGTTTAGGTTGGGGGACTTACCCCTCAGGGAATAGTCTTGACCCAAAGGGTTGGGGACACTTCGAGTTCCAAAAAAAAAATAAAAAAAATATTCATGTTCTCTTAGAGACTTCTTTTCTTCAAAACCACTTTCGAGGTGTAAAACAGAAACTCCTTAGCTGCCAAAATGACCAATAATTCATCATTTGGTTGATTACAATCAGTAATCATCTGGTCTAATAGACTTGTGTATGGACATTAATTCACTTCTCTAGCTACTATGTACAATTCACCAAAATTTCTTCCTTAAAAAAATGGCAATGGAGAGATGAAAAAAATGCAACGCAACGCAACGAATGACCTCGGGCTGAGGTCTCTTAAACAGTTGTATTATGCTTATAGATGATCATCGTTCCTCTGTTATACTATTAAACTCTTATTTATTTGCAGTATTTGTTTCATAAATAATACTACCACAATCCTAAGTACCAACAAATGCATGACCCTTAGAATTTAGAAAAATAAAGAAATATCAGTTCATCATCCTCTTCAACAGAAGGTGAGAGAGATGGAGCAACTTCACGTAGGGAACAGAATTTCACCGTCTTCATCTTCATATCCATCAAAGCTCCTCAATAAAATTATACCAAGTGCAAATACCATAAGAACAACAGCAAGCCAACTCATCACAACCATCCATTTCCCTCCATCACCACCCCAATTACCAATACCAGTAACTCTCCTCTCTCCCACACTCGCCACCAACCTTTTTCTCTCCGCAATATTCTCTACAGACAGAGAAGAAGAGTAACAACAACCACAAACAGATCGATCGTCATTAGAAGAAAAAGAAGATAGAGACCTCATTTCTCTGCCTTGAATCAAAACAGAACAAGCACTGCAAATCTCCTCTCTCCCTCTCAAACCCATTTCACTTGCACTCTCTGAGGCCTCGTAAAGTAACTTACCACTCCCGATGGCCTCCCGTCTCATCTTAGGTATATCCATGACTGCCAAATCATTGTTCCTCACCTTCCATTTTTCCTCAGAAGGAGACTGTATATGTTGAAGAGAAGATAGGAGATTTCTTGGTGAATTGTCCAAGAGTTGGAGGATACTAAAAGTAGACTTGATCTCAGCAGAACAGCTACGTCGAAGGCGTTGAGGATTAGATTGTTTGAAGGAATCCCATTCTTGTTCTAGATGCTTGAATTGCTGGTTCAGCTCATCTTCGTTTTCTTCTCGTGATTTTCTCATGGTGGGATCTGTTCTTTTTTGAATGAAGGAGGGAGGTTAGTGGGGTTGGTTTGAAATATCGGATTGAACGAGATTATAGCGGGATCCGAACTTCCCACGATGGCACGATCAGATTTCTTTTTTCAAATTTGTTTTCTCCATCTTTCAAATTGATTCCATTTTCTAGACAGTTTTTTTTCCAGCTTCAAATTGATACATAGAAAACCTGGTTGAAAAGGCCGAATATGATATAACGGAGTGTATACCCCAGGTAAGATCAAGGGATCAAAGTTCTTTGGGACAATTCTAGATGGTGGATCAATACTTCAAAAAGGCTCCAAGAGAAATGCTAGTTCCATTCGAACATTTCCGAACCCTCACTAATGGTAGCGCCATGTTTTGCTACTAAACCTAACTTCCTCTTTGAATTTTGAGGAGTGCTATATCCTAGACGCAATAAGCCACTATTTTTCCACGTAGAGACGTGGTGTTGCTACCCTACAGGGACGGGCTGACACTTGTTGTCACTACCTTTGTGTTTGGGGAAGACTGCAACTGGGCTATCATTTCTGTTGAATTTTTGTTTTCTTTAACTTTGTTGTTGAGGAATAACAACAACACATGTTACCATCAGAGTGTGAGTGTTTTGAAAATGTGCATATGGGGCTAGCAAACCTCAAGGCCCCAATATTCTAAAAGTCAAGGTGATTACGGACAAGAAAGGAAGGCTCAGAATCCGGATACCTGATCATAACAAGCGTCCGCGCCTCTCCTAAATTACAAGCCCTCTGTTTGGAACATTCTCTTTCGCTTCAAATTCTCTCCAGTTGTAACCGGACTCCTTAAGAGTCTGGTTATGCCTTAACCATTAACCACTAAGGCCCCCATGTGTCCCTATTGACATTGCTTAATTGTGGTAAATTTATCAACCCTTACCCTATATGTTTGGTTACTGAGAAAATAAAGAAAAACATGAAAAAGAAAAGAAAATTATACAAATCATAATTAAAAATTGTATTAGAAATCTAATATTTTCTTTTATTTTCCATATTTTCAGCTATTTTCCCGGCAACCAAACATAGCATTAAGGTTCATGGAGGCTTTGGATTTTCATTAGCGGATGTCCCGTGGGGAGAAAATGAAATGACTTCAAACTTATTTTAACGCCACACGTCCAATGATGTGTGAATGCCCGAGCACCCACCTTGGGCGGAGAAAATCTGAAGCTGAACACTTATTGTTTTTTTTCAAAATATAAAATTTTGTTTTTAAGTCTAGTTAAAATTTATTAATTCTTAAGGTTAAAAATATTTGATGATTTTTTTTCTCACAGTTTAGAGGTGTCAATAAGGACACATGGCTCCGTTTACAACTTTAGAGAATTTCGAGTTCTTTCTACTTACCAAAAGGAGCCTAAAAGAGCGCTTTCAAGTTATTCATCTTTCATATTTTGTTCACGACGATGGAGGAACAACCGAAGGCGACTGAATCAGGGGAGAAGCGAGGAGGTTTTACTTTAATCGGAGATGATCTCCTTCGAAACATCCTCTCGAGGCTCCCGGCCCTATCCTACGCATCAGCCGCGTGCGTTAGCCGCTCCTGGAACCATCTCTGCAACGAAATCCTTTCCCGCCCGAAGATCCTCTCTGCTCTCTCCCTGAATCCACGCCTAGAGGTAATTTACAAAACCCATTCTGAATGAAACCCTAATTATAAAACCCATCTCTCTTTATATCACACATTTCGTGTTCTCGTTTCAGGTTGCTGTAAAAGAGGTTCTTGACAAGGTTCTCTCAGAGCCGATTCAACCCCATTTCGCGATCGCCTGCATCGGCCAGGGTTTCAGCTTGAAGAAGACTCATCAACTCGTATGAATTCTCCATTAGATCTTTGTCCCGTTGTCTGTGTCTTCGTCTTGTTTCTTTTATTTGTTTCAATTAAAAGCTAGTATGCAGGTTAGGGCAAGATTGAGCACTAGAATTCCAATTATCACTTCTGAAGCTCCTGGAATCATTGGCCGCGATGCTCTTAGTAACGAATTCAAAGAGGTATATATGCATATCTTTTGATTTTCTGTTTTCTTGAAAGTGAAATTTCTAGGGGAAACCAAAGGGATTTCAATTTTGTTTTTCTTATAATTATATTGTTTAGGTTCAGTGGGAGGAGGACGATAGTGGTTTAAATGAAGAAATACATAATTTACCTGCAAATGTAAATCGCGGAATCATTTTGATTGTTGGATTCATGCCGGGATTAAAAGTTAATGCTATTCCATTGTTACTTTCAAAGGAGGTAAGAATGCTGTATTTTAATCTCAAAATATGTTTTTTTTTTTTTTAAATTTGAATTGTATCATTTTTGTATTTCATCTTCTTCTTGTATGTCAATTGACAAGCCTTTGGACTGCTTTCTGTACTTCATCTATCTAAATGAAATAAACTGGAGATCTCTTGGTTACAGGAACTTCCTCAAGTTTCCATGATTGAAAAGTTTGTGATGAATATCAAAGATTACACGGCCTCTGCATCGGGTTGCACCTCCCCAACAGGGATTTTAATGTTTGGAGTAAGCTACTTCAATTCTGTTTCCAGCCGAGTGAAAGTTCAATATAGTATTCATTTATAATTAATGTTAGTAATTTGATTTAATACATGTAGTATGTTCTTTCATTAATAGCACATTTCTAACACTGGAAATGGATGATGTTCTAGGATCAACGTTCTGACCTGAAACCTGTTCTTGATAAGCTGGGTGAGTATTGACCTATATATTTTGTTTTTCTTTCAATTTCTGCTAAAAGATAAAGTGAACTGAATGTTTGGGATTCGAATGATGAATCTATTTGTTAGTTCGTACGGTATCTCTATTGCCACCTTAATCTGGAGCTAAAGATATCAAAATTCTTATAATAAAGGCTACTTGTGCACGGAGTTTGAGTGGTTTCTTGGGTATGCGGCGAATAATTGTATTAGTCATTCTCCAATTTGTTAGAGGGATATCTTGTTATTTAGGATCAAATATGCACACTGCTAAATGCGATAATCTTTGGTGGAGAGATCTGTAAACATAATATCACTCGGTGAATTGTTTTGGCCCAATTGTGTCTCCCGTTTTTTTATGAGTTGTAATGGTTTCTTTTGAGAGAGTTTGTGCATTATAAGTTGTAATTACACTCTTTCATGTTGCAGATTTTGCCCTTTCTGCTGAAACTGTCATCTTGGGCAATGAGAGTGGATGCTTCTTATACAGCAATGGAGATGATTCTAGAATTGTTGGTGGGGGTCGAGCTTACATTTTATGCGAAAATACTGAGGAACAAATTTATCAAAATTGCAAATGTGGTGCTGTTGCTCTTGTGTTTGCAAGGGATAGAGACAAATCCCAAGGTGCCTCATTTTTTAGGCATTCAAGTTAATTGCTTGTTATACCCTGCTTGATTATCAATAAAAAAAAAAGTCCATACAAGCATGCATTCTTTCCAATCCGTATTATTTTAAGGAAATATTGTTATCATCACTCCCGAGAGGTTGCCACATCCACTTTCTAGGATTTTCTAAAATCTTTCATATTCCATGTGGGCCGTAAAATATCATATTTTGAATATCTTATGGTTGGTCTTAAAATGCGTAATATTAGTGTATTTTACTACATTTGTTTCTTTGCTCGTATGACTTATCTTGTCCAAAATTCAGTGGTCTTTTACATGTAATTCAATGCTTCGAATTGTATTGATGATTCTCTTCTTCGTGTTTATTGGTCTTCTTTTTTCAAGATCATAAATTTGCCACTCATTTTTTTCATCTCTATTACTGCTTTGGTTTCAATTGAGCAGGTATAGGGGAAATTCACTTCCATCTTGCGTTGTCAACTGGTGTATCACCTGTAGGTCCCACATACAAGGGGGCTTCAGTTAGAGTTTTGAAAGGCAACGAATCTGATTGTAGTACGTGGCTCACTGCCAGAAGAGAAGGGTCCCTTGAGAAGCTTGATGGTCAAAGAATACTACAAAATATTGATTATGAGGTATCAGAATATTTTCTTAAAGTGATTGAACATATAGTTGATTCATTATGCCTTTAATTCCTTACAAAACTTTATCTTTTAGAACCTTGAGCTCTAAAGAGTTGTATGATGTTAAATTGCTTCTGTTATATCTTGTCTTTTTATGGCTAGAGCCATGAGCAGGTTAATTATTTTCTGTTATATATTATCTATTTGTGGTTAGAACCATGATCTCTAAAGAGTTGTATGATGTTAAATTGCTTCCATTATATCATGTCCTTTTGTGGCTAAACTGTATTGATGGAACAAATGGGCTATCAATTACTAGGAAACATTTAACCCCGAGCTTGAAATCTCCCAGTCAAACAAGTTTGTGAGTAAACAGCTTACTGTATCACGAATTTGCAGTTTTTTTTTTTTAATAGTGAAGGAAGTTAACAAGTGTAATTTTTTTTGACATTTATCACGAATTTGCAGTTTTTTTAACAGTGAAGGAAGTCAATAAGTGTATGGGCTTACATGAGAACTTTTCAATGGTTTGGTTTTAGATTACAGATGTTTGTTATTCCAAGTATACCTTTATTCCGTAGAGCCACTGATATGCCCTCTTCTATGTTTCACCTGAGGGCATAGTTGCAAGGAAGTTATGTACAGGGTGAGAAGCTCGTTTCCTATGCTTGCTTCCTTAGATAGACACGCTTCCTAGGAAGCTTGCTTCCATCACATCTCATTTAGTAGTCAAAGGGAATTGTATGTCTGAAGTGATGGGGTAGAACACAGTCTATAGCTTAGGGTGTAGATTCTAAGCAAGTATAGTTGGTTTGGAACCTAAGACACCTACTTTTCCACAAAAATCTCATATATAAATCAAATATATAGCTACTCATAATAACATAATGAGAATGAGGAGCCTATATCTCATCTCGTTTCTCCTTTCTTAAGGATTTTTTAAGTCTCGCTTTCCGCTTCTCGCTTTCACTTTGCTTCTCATTTTCACTTCTCACTCTGGTAACTATGCTTAAGGGTAATCCTTCTTCTTCGATTCTCCTACTCAGTTTGTGAATAAAAAGCTTACTATATCGCGGATTTGCAGTTTTTTAATCATTTAAAGAAGTCCATAAGTGTGTGGACTTACATGATAATGTTTCAAGGGTTTGGTTTTATCTTATCAGATGTTGGTTATTCCAAGTATACCTTTATTCTGTAGTGCCACTGATATTCCCTCTTCAATTACTTATCCCATTTGGTATCGGTAACACGAATCTCGTTCTGTCATTTCAGTCTATCAACATGAATCTTGTTTCGTACAAGGACCCAAATGAGCATAACTTCTTCGGTATCGTATTCCTTCTTCTTCCATTACTTACCCCATTTGGTTTCGGTTTCTTCAATTACTTATCCCATTTGGTATCGGCAACACTTATTCCATTTGGTTTTGGCAACACAAATCCTGTTCTGCCATTCTAATCTTATCAACGTGAATCTTGTTCCAAATGAGCAATAACTTCTGCTTCAGTATCTAATTTGAACCATTTGGGTTGACATTATGAATCCTTCATTGCCATTCTATTCTATCAAAAGCAAACTGTCATACAAAGACTCAAATGAGCATAACTGACTGATTGGTCACATATCTTTTTGGACGTGAGCAACAGTCCATAATGTAGGTCCGTTTATTAAATCGCCCAGTCAGTTTGGTTTTGGCCTGGGAGATCATCTAGATTTGGTTGGTTATTTGGCTTGTTGGGAGTTGGGACTCCACTGTATATCCAGCAGTTGTACAAATGAGACCATTTAGTTGTATTTTGGATTAGGAGATCACATTGATGGGAATGGGATCCTTTTATCGGATTTTTGAGATCTTCTAAGTGGTGAGTATCATTTTAGGACTGTATTACTGTAATGTAGCAATATTTGTTGCCAGTGAAAGAAACCATTGCTCTGTAGTAGGAGCGCACCATCCTCAATGCACCCACTTCACACCTAAACTGGTAAGGCATACGGTGCACCTGCCTTACACCAAACCCAGTCGGCAGGATGTGCTGGTTTCTTGGTAGACCTATTTTACACCTAAGACTAATGGGTAAGATATACTAAATTATGGTGAACCCTCTTAATATCCAAACTAAAGGTGTGGGGCATAATGACGATGATACACCCTCCCCACATCTAAACACCTATCTTCCTCTTTCTATCTTTAATCAAGTATCCTCTGTCTCTCTCAACTCCTCTCTTCCTCTTATCTCTCCCCGTGTCACTCTCCTTCTCGCATCTCTCCCTACTCTCATGAAACCTTCTTTTCTCTCTTCCCTCTCCCTTTCATCTGATCTATTTTTCTCTCACCTAGGAGATTCTTCACTATACAATCGAGGAAGAGAGAGGAGATATAGTCCTAGAGCCACTCCCCTACCATCTCTCTCATAGGTAGGGCTGTCAACGGATTGGATTCGGACCGGATCTGGCTATATCCGAATCCGATCCGATTACAAATCCGATTGATCCGAATCCCATCCAAGATCCATCCAACTATGAATTGTCCAATCCGATTATTAATTTAAGATCCGAATCCGATCCGATCCAATTAATGGAATCAAAATCCACAAAACCTATAGTATGTTCACAACCATACCTTGAAGCTCAACATCACCATCACCTCCACTCCTCTGCTGTTCAAAACCATACCTACCCACAAAAACCCAACAAAAACTCTTTTCAAATTTCTACTTCTTTGCATGTATTACCTGGATTTTGAGAGGGCAAAGCTGTGGAAATCATAATAGTAGATGGAAGAGGAGGAGATGAAGAAGCAACGATCTGAAGCTTTGGATCTCCTTCTGAATTTGAACTCGCTACCATTTGAGCTCTCGCGCTCTCTTCTGCTAATGCATCACAGAAACCCCCATGTGTCATGAAGCTATCCCTTCTTCAAGAACACAAACAACATCATCGAAACAGAAATCGAAACCCTAAACAATAAAAAACCATCTTAAAAAATATATATATATATAAACAGAAAATCAAATGGAAATGATAGTGGAACCTAGAAACAATGTTCCACAATAGCATTTGTACTCCTTGCCGCCATCGTCGTCGTGGTGGCCACCATGGCTGGAGACGGAGAGAATGAGAATGAGAATGAGAAGGAGAAGGAGAAGGAGAAGGATGGAGAGGAGAGACCGAGCCATTAGAGTTGCATAAGAGGAGATGCATTTGAGAGATATCTAGGGTTAAGCAATCTGAGTCATGTGTTGTCTTTTCTCTCTTGTGATTTTAAATGGATAATTGATCGGATTTTAAATGGATCGAATCACCCTATATCCGAATCCGATCCGATTATAATCGGATTCTACCTTTACGATTCGTATCTGATCCGACGGATCACTACTTGGGTCCAATGGCTAATCGGATCGGATCCGGATCCTGATCCGATCCTTTGACAACCCTACTCATAGGTCCATCTCTCTAGAACCCCTCCTCTCTCTCTCTCTCTCTATATATATATGTGTGTGTGCATAGTAAGTTAGTAACAAAGTCGAGGTTCAAGAATAATTCGGCGAGAGTTAAGTGAAGAAAATTTTGGGAATAATAATAATCCTTTAATAATTATATAAATATATCTGACAATTTGATTTGATAATACACAAAACAAGCAGTTTTCTTATCGAACTAAACAAATTATTCGGAAAATTCGTGAATAATTTAACAAACTTAAAATTTGCGACTAATTCAGTGAATAATTTGCCAGACTTAAAATTTGTGAATAATTTGCAAAATTTTCAAAAATTCAATGAATTTTGTAGGTCTTTTTTGGTAGACAAAAAACGACCATGTTACTTCGAAGTCCTCTTCTTTTTATGTGTAACAGTCCTCATTATAGGACAATATCTAGCCCATATATGGGCATTATGTCCATGATAACAAAGTTCTCTGATTTTTTCAAAAAGTCTTGAATAAGTAGCAACTAGCAAATGTTTTTTCAACATCTAGCCCATATATGGGCATTACAAGTTTCATTATTAAAAATCTTAGTTATTATTTATTCATATCGTGATCAACATTTTCTTAATTTTTTTTTTAATTAATCCCTACCCAAATAGTCTTGAACTCCGACTTTGTAGCTATGATTATGTCACAGTCACACATTAATGATATGGTCCAATTTCATATTATGTCACTCTCTCTTTTATATTATTAATTAGACGCGGTCCTTAAAAGGACTTAACTAACAGTTTAAATTTCACAAGGAGCGGAAATTATTCTTAGATGTTAGAACAAACAATAAATTTCATTGATCCATGATCAATTACTCATGCAATTTATATGTACAATTTTTTTGTATGTTATCCTTCTTTAATCCCCAATTCTACATGAGAAAGTAGTTTTGCCTATAAAAGTCTAAAAGGCTTGAGCTTTCTTCGAATTGGTTAGTATTGATCAAAATATATCAGTATGGGAAAGTATAGAAAAAGTCAAACCACTTTGTAACTTCTGAGTCTTTCAATTAATAGTATTATAAACTTGTATTTAGGTAGCTTCTCTTTGTTGAGGCTTATATGTCTCAATTAATCTATGTTTTGAAGTATGTCATTTTCAAAGCTCTATGTTTTTCTGCCATTGAAGCTTCTGAGTATTGCAAAGTGTTTTAAAAAATAGAAGGCATCAAATATGTTCGCTTGTGAAGCTCTGGATTCCTAATAATTGTTTTCTCTAAAAGCTCTTTCTCTTTCTAAGTGAAATTATTTATGCCAGGTGGAAAATGATTCTATCTATGATTTGTACGTTGGGGTTACAAAACGAAGAAAATGCTCCATTGGATCAGGGAAAGGGAGGTTGGTTTCATCCTTGGCATTTCATGAAGTTTTAGGGTAAGATATGAAACTTCCATTTCATTTGTTTCAGCCTTAATTGATTTATTGCTCACATGTAAAATATTTGCTTTTAACGAAAATACATGATGCTACTGGTCCCGAAGCGCTACGGACGGGACGAAATCCGGCTGCCAATTGCTCCCATCTATGGCCTTGCTTCTAGATTCTTTCTAATAACTGCATATATAGACTAATTCTTTTTCAGGTGTTTTTGTACCTCTCAAAATTAATATCCCTAGAACAATCTCTTCTCAAAACACATTTTTCTCGCTTTTACGAATCGTATGGTCCCATAAATGTTGTTCTTTTGTTTTCCAGAGTAGATGACGAGTACCTTTATGTCAAAGGTGAAGGAATCAAAACCGGTGATTCATTCTGCCTCTACCGTTCAAATTCTGAGACGGCGATAACATCTCGTAATGATGTATTCGAAAGCCTGAAAACTTTGAAGCATGATTGGGGTTGCAATCACATGAGAGGTGTTGCAGATGATGGTGATAATAAGTTGGTTTGTGGAGGACTTATCTTCTCTTGCTATGGCCGTGGTGAGTCCTTCTTCGGGTACAAAAATGTTGATAGCTCAGCATTCTTGGATAATTTCCCCGGGGTTCAATTAGCAGGAATGTTTTGTGGAGGAGAAATTGGACGTGGCTCTTCGATCTCAATTAGACGAGATGAAGGTCAAGAACAAAGCCTTATTCGCTGCTGCCTGCACGTCTATAGCACTGCCTATCTTGTGATCTCGTATAGTCCGAGATCTCAGGAATAATAGATCTTGCCCCCAAGGTTTGCAACCTTGTGGAAGATGACTCAGCTGTATTTTGGAACATGAGCAGTGGACATGGAACAGGTGCGTTTCAATCATACCAACTGTCAGTAGACATGGAACATTAGATCTCAAGTTTCTCTTTCAGATCTCTACTGAAGAACGTTCATGTATGCAAAAATCTTGGAGCCGTCTCAAATTTATCTTGGTTTCCGTTTCCTTGATTGATCATTATTCTTGGTCTAACTTGAACTTGTGTGTGGATGGTTCTGATGGAGTTCCTGTAATAAATATAATTTAGTTTTGTAGTTAAATTAGTGAACTATAGGGGCCCGTTTAAGTTATTCTTTAAACCACCAGGTTATGTTTGTGTATCACCCCTCAAAAGTAGGAATGGAAACCGGTAGGGGTGTCAACCCCTGCCCCTATCTGCCAACTGCCCTACTTTTCGTTGGCTAGGATTGAGCTTTTCCAGTCTTGGTTTACCACTTGCCTAGGTTTGTCAGGTTGTGGTGGTCCGCCTATCCAATGGTTCAGATGTTGAGTTTGTGGGTCCAACATGTAGTGTATTTATATTTGAGAGGAAGGTTAATGGGAAGATTGGATATTCAGATCCATTGTAAAACAGCACTTGTGTAAATCAAAAGATGTATAGAAATGACGGAATCTAACAAACCAAAGTGAGATAGCCCACATTTTTGGTGGGATGGGTAGGGTTTAGCCTTGTGTGCATGTTTAACCATTCAACCAAAGGAAAAAAGTGACATTTCTAAATTATAAGTTCATCCCATCAATTGATTTTAATTGAAGGGTTGATGGAAATTAGAGAGTTGTTTGGTAACTCAAATCTAAATAGGCAGACTAGTCCCACTGGGTTACACCGTCAAGGATTAACATCCAAACTACTTACTCATCCCGAAAGGTTGTCTTTAGGTAAAATAACGTGAATAAGGTTAAATAATCGGGTTATTTTACTTGTATCAAGTAAGAATCAGTCTATGGGTACTCCCAAATATACTATGGAATCTTAATATTTTCATTTAATAATTAAAGGTCAAGATTAGATTTGGCTCGACTTATTTTGACATTTTTTAAAGTTATACCCACTCTAATCTTGACACTTAATTATTTAAATTAATGGGTTGAGATTTGACAATATATTTTTAAGTATACTTAGGAGTACCCATAGACTGACTCATCATGTAAATGAATTAGTTATTTTATATGGTTCACTCAAGTAACTTACCCAATCAAAATAACATTTATTCGGGTTATTTTAGTTAATTTGCATGATTCATTGAAAATAACCTAATTCAGTTAAAATAACAAAATTCAAATCATTTTATTTGAATTAGTTAATTTGTGTAGTTCACTCAATAACTTAATTAACTTAATATAACGTCAAACAAGTTATATGGGATCAACAAGTAGCAGGGACATTAGGGCGCCAAAAAATTAGACACCTGAGAATCCCGTATCATCGTGTCCGGTCGAGTTGCCCTATGACCAGCGGTATGAGAGGCTTTATTCTAAAATATTATCTGATTACATGAAGCAGCATTGCTTAGTACTTAGTAGCTAGTTTAGTGGTACTAAGGAGGCATACATTCCATTTCTGATCCGAACTAGAAGGAAGCATTTATACTCTTTGATTTTGCTCACTCTTTTACCACTTGGAGCATATCTGCTCCTCTCTAATTGTGGGCAGCCACAATCGTGATTCCATGACATTCCCACCATGACCATGTCTAGTACCTCTTGAACCACGCTCTCAGATTTAGAATCAAGTTCATCACCTAGTAGTGGTAACCAATGGTGATTGCACGCACAATATATTTCCTCTATATATATATATATATATATATCATTCTACTAATAAAAGTACAAGGGATATGCAAAACATTTTTTGTTTTTGGAGAGTGGTATGCAAAACTTTAATTTGAAGTAAATACATTTTTACTTAATTTATTTAATACATAATTTATAATATAACCAAATTTTAATTAAGTCATTATTTAATATTATATGGAACACATTATTAAAAGAGAGTCGGTTTAGGACTCTACTATATGTTATAGTTGAATTCTATTTCTATAGAAAGAAAGTCTCTCAGAAATGAGAGTTGGTTTAAGACTACCATATTTTAGGGAAGACAATCATGAATAGTATCTTCATATAATCTCCACACTCCTATTGATCGACCTTATGAGAAGAACCGTACAAATTCCGGATTGGCACCGGGAAGCAACTAAGAAAAGATAAATAATTTTTCTAATATTAAATTTAAATTAATAGAATAAATATTAAATTTAATTACTTAATTATATTTATATAAAATATTATATTATATTAAAAAATTATCTTTACTATTATAATGCGAGAGGCATGTGTAGATGATTTTTTTGAAATTCCTTACCCTTATATAAAAACAAAACATTGATTTAATGTTTTACTTTAATTCCCAAACTACCCTTGCCTTTGATTTAATGTTTTACTTTAATTCCTAAACTACCCTTGCCATCTATCTATTTAGAATCACAGCCAATCGCGATTGACCTCGGGGAGAGTTCAATCACACCCGTGGGCTAACATGTGCCCCTTTTAATTCCTATTAACTATGGTTAACTCCCTCCCCTCACTCTCACGTGCATTGCACGTGCCACTAGGGAGTTCAATCAGGTGTCGTTAACTCATTCCCCTCGTTCTCACATGCCACCCGCTAGTTTAATATAAAGAGAGTAATGTGACATCTAATGAAAATACACGTGCATTTTTACTAGTATATATATATATATATTTTACTGTACATGTTAGGCATGAAAAAAAAGTGCATGGGCATTAAAAAAAAAAAATTTGAATTCCCATGTTGTTATGTGCGGTCTCGGGGTGGTCTCCTAACTGAACGTTCTAAGTAGCAAAGTCCTAAATCAATTGGGCAGATGGAAGATAAAGGACCTCATGTTCTACATTGCTGACTGCTTTGTACCAAAGATTAGCACCCTCTATAAATTCAGAAGCATACTTCAAAATAATCAGCAGACTTGAAAAATGGGCCTTTCCATTTGATTTGGAACAGACTTCACAATCCCCTAAAATATTTCTACATATTTTATCTATCATTATTATCTCTATCCTTCTCCTAAAATATCTCCAACTCCAATAGTTTTTGAATTGTAAGGTTTTTGAATTGTAAGGGAAACGTGTATGAGAGAGAGTTAACAGTTGAGATTAGAGATAGAGTCACGGAGGCTCCAATAGGTTTTAAATTGAGAGGGAGACGTGTGTGTGAGAGAGAGTTAACAGCTGAGATTAAAGAAGGGTGTCATGTGACATCCTTAAAATAGAACTCATAGGATTCTTGAAATTGAAGATTGGAGAGCAAAAAGATGGAGTTAGGTGGTACTTATTTATTTATATTAATTACTAGTAGAGATCTCGTGTGATGCACGTGTACGAATAAAATAAAAATCTCTACACCTCTCTCTATCCCTCTTATCACAATCTTCTAAAATCTCTCTCTTTCCTTCTTATATCTTTTTTTATCCCTTATCATAACCCTAAAATCTCTCGCTACATTTTCTATCTATCATTGTCTCTATCTCTCTTATCACAATCTCTTAAAATTTTTCCAATGATTTTTTAATTATGAAGAAAACGTATGTATCCCCTAAAATCTCTTCAATAGTTTTTGAATTGAGAGAGAGACGTGTGTGAGAGAAAGAGTTAATAGTTGAGATTTAAAAAAGGGTGCCACGTGACATTCTTAAAATATAATTCATAGGATTCCTGGGATTAAAGATTGGGAGCAAAGAAAAGGGGTTAGGTGACACTTATTTGTTGGGGGGTTAGGCGACACTTATTTCTTTATATTATAGATGGACTAGCAAAGCCCCCGTGCGATGCACGAGATGTCCTTTGAGAGAAAGAAAAGAAGAATATGAGATATATGAGAGAAAATTTAAGAAGAGATAATTGGAGGTTTTTTTGGGATCAAATAGAAAATTAGGAGCCTTAATAGGTGAGGATAGAGAGAGAAAAGTGGGAAGAGGGACACGTCTCTACATACCCTTATCCGTGTGAGAAAATAGAGGATCACAATTTCCTAAAATCTCTCAAATGGTTTTTGAATTGAGAGAGAGACATATGAGAGAAATAGTTAACGGATGAGATTAAAGATGGGTGTCACGTGACATCCTTAAAACATAACTCGTAAGATTCATGAAAATGAAGATTGGAGAGCAAAGAAAAGGGGTTATGTGACACTTATTTCTTTATATTATAAATAGTAAGATATGAATTTTGATAGCCCAAATCTTCCAAAGAAGCAACTTAGTGGCTACAAATGTCAATCATTTCTTATTTTTTATTTTTTAATGTAATAAATATCAAACATCTTGACGTGTTATGCCTACTCTTGCATCCGTGGAAACTTTTGGATTAAATGCAAATTGGGCTAGCACTCCTCTCACACACACACACACACATATATATATTATTATTTCTTTGGTACTACCCAGCAACTAAGACGCAGACAACCTAGCAGACCTCCCTAGTATATTTAAAAAAATAATATTTTCATTTTTTCTTTGCACTTTACTAGTTAGTCGGGGTTAGTATAGGTGAGGAAACACTATGCTCACCTCTCTCCCACGGGTTGAACCCGGGACCTCCGTCTTAGTAACACTTTTCCTAGTCTCATTTAATATAGCTAACTTGACTTAGCAAAACAGCTAGGAATAATTACCAAAAAAAAAACAACAGGAAGAAAAGCTACAACAATATTATGATCACTAGATGTGTATCTCTATTAGCTCGTCTAGAAGAGTTTGATCAAAGGGTTACCGTAAAGGAGTCAAAATCATCGAGAGTTTGTGTTCCCAAACTAAGCAGCAAGTTGGTGACTTAGCGGGTGAATATGATATTGGCACGGCTCAATCAGATTAAAGGACTCAACAATTGGGAACTTTTATTTGATTGAGCCATTCCAACATCTCACTTGCACCCAATCTCCATTGAAAAAAAAAAAAAAAAACCTGATGAGGATGACAAAGAAGAAATTATCAATACATTCGCCTCCGATGGCATGAAATTAGACGATCCTGGCCTTTTTGATCATGACGTTGATGTCGAGGTGTATGACAGAAGAGAAGAAGAATAATATTAGCAACAGAAAAGTGGTGATGGAGGGAAATTAGGATGAAACTAATGTATAAATTGAGAAGGATTAGCAAGAAGTAAGAATGGTAGAGACGTCCAAACCTTTGCTTCATATAGAAGAGTAAACTAGATATAAAATTGTAGATTTGGTTTTTTACGTAGTGGTTGATGATATTGTCATAAGGTTCCTTTCCTCACCAATATCACCATTTTTATTTCTAATTTTGTTTCTATTTATTTGCTTTATTTTGAATCACAATGGCATCATCATCGCAGGTAATATACTCTCTGCATTGCCATTTGTGGACGAGGGACTTGGCCCCAATGAATGGCATGCTGTGCTCCACATCACACGATCGCGCAATTAAGATGAAGTTCTAATAATAATATTATTATTTGTGGTTATTGTTATTTAGGTAGGGAAGTTTTTTTCTTCTTTTCACTACAGACACTAAGAAACCACAGATTCGCCAACCCATTTGCTTAATACATGCTAAACCTAATTCCTTGTCGCATTTTCTCTATGATCTAATACAACACTAATAAAAAAGCACCCCCCACACGTATTTATCTTAAAATAATGTAAAAATAAAATAATGAGTGGGTGGGCGTGAGAGGATGGAGCTACCCATTCGTCCTTTGAGGTCCACGAGCGGGTGAGCGCTTTGTTACCTTTCGAAATTTCCATTCTTGAGAAAAAAAAAAATCTTTTTTTTCTCAACGGAGGGTGTCCCAACCTACTGCCTACACTCTACCCTAATAAGGAAGGACTAATCCCTTCGGATGCACACAATCACCAACAAACATTTACTTAATGTTTAGTGTGAAGAGGTAGCCATTCGATCTGACCCTTTGATAGGCAATGATCAGTTCTTCAATGGTTCTAAACACCATGCTATTCCAGTAAAAAAAAAAATCTGGACTTGGTTAGATATATATTGTTGAAGGTGGGTATTGAATAGACCCCCACATTTTCTTTTTCTATGTTGGGTAGCTGGAGGTTGGTTTGTTGGGGATGATCCCAAAATAGAAGGTCGAAAAAATTAGTATTAATTTGCCAGCAATCTCTTCCCTGACATAGTAAGAAGATGTAACCTACCCTTCTGAAGCTGATCTTCACTATTCCCCACCATTTCACCAACTGCTCAAATACCTAAAATGTAACCATCCAATGGGTGGATTGACAAAAAATGATGAATTCACGGGAAAAAAATAATAATGATAATAATAATAATAATTTTTTTAACGAAATGTTCTGAAGACAAATGGACTCTGACACTTCCAATCTCATTCCATGGGACACACCTGGGTTCCAACTTGGGAAGAAGCTTAAGCTCTATTGAGGCCCTCCCAAAGACCTCATCGCGGGTCTATTCATACGAATAGACCCGCACCTATATTAATCCTGCCCCCAAAAAATGAACCATTTACCTGAACTTCACCCCAAAGTACCTCAGCTTTCCAAGATGTCTGAAGCTGATTATGTTCTAGATCAGATCTAACAATTCAAAGGAAACTAAACAGTACTTAGAATGGAGAACTCGCTTGGCAACTGCTCAAGACAGTTGCTGTTAACCCATTCAAATAAATCTTGAATCAGTTTTCATCACCATCTATCCAAACAAGGTATTAGAAATTCAAAAGCTTTGCCTAAAGAGAGTCATAATGCTTATTTCCCTCTCAAAGACACCCCCAGGCTGATTAATGCACAGAATGAAAAAAATCTTCAAATAGGGATACCAAAAGACTTCTTCAACTTCTCAACCTCCAAATAAACCGTGGAATAAGGAAGGAACTCAAAGAAATGGCTCTTGCTAAGGTCGTTGATTGCAACTGCCAGTTTTGGGATCTCCAAGGTCTCTTCATGGGTCAGACTCCTTACAAACCTAGCAGGATTCCCACCCCAAAGTTCACCTGTTGCAATCCTCCTGCCTGGGGGGAACTACAGATCCAGCTTCAAGGATAGAATGGGTCTCCACCAATGAATCTTCCATAAGGATGGAGTGCTGCCCGACGATGCACTCTGGCTCAATTGTGCAGGATCGCAAGAGACTGTAGGCCCCGATTGCCACAAACCTCTCAACAGATGTCTCTGCCAGCAATCCTGACAAATGGAAACAAGTCATGCATAATATGGATTTGATAAGTCTTCCGTGGAAGTCATAGATTGTTATAAATAAAAGAGTATACATTATGCTTAACAGTTGATTTACACAATGAGTATTATGCTTATAAGTCAAAAATCAAAATGAAATCCATATAAGATATCAGTAACAGAGAATTTTGTTGCATGTAATCATAAAAACCTTGGACAGTGCCCTTATAATTTCAATTTGAAGGCCAAATAATCAACAAATGGTTTCGGCTCAAATTGTGTAACAGACCATTCATAACAGCCTCAACAAATGGTTCCGGCTAAAATTGAGTAACAGACCATTCATGACAGCCTATATACAGTATCCGTGCACATGCAGGTAAAAAAAATCCTAGGACAGAACATTCATTTCATATGGATGGCAAAATCACTCTAGCTTTAGCTAGATTGCTCCCTGCTCAAAAGTTTCGGATGACTCTTCTAGTCCAGGCCAGGTTGGGCACAGTCCAACCACTTTTTTCAACTTTATTACCCCAAATGGGAACTAGACAACTAATTTAGAAATTACTGATTCATATATCTTTTGAAAGGACAAAAAAATAGGAAAACAAGCCTCACAACTAATCCCTTACAAGCAAAACATGCAAATGGAGAGAAAATGAGACAAATAATGGCTCAATATGTGGTGCCAAAATGGTCCCGTTTGCGGAGTAGCTTGAAGAAGAGTCTTGCTGAAGCCTTTCTTCAAATTGAAAGCACATCCCTCATTCTCACAGCCCCAAAGGCCCTCTTGTGCTGAAGTCATGTAAAATACAATGCATAGGAGGGATGTTGTATTATTTATTCTGCTAATGGGAAGAGGTCTAATGGAAAGCTAGGAACTAGAAGGATCACATGACGACGACGCATTGTAATCTCGTTATAAGTCAGAGATTACAATTTTCTTAGTTAAACCGAGTCTCTGTTGTAAACTCTACCCTCGTCCCTTCTAGTAAATTGTAATCTCCACCTTGGCACTACCTTGTCAGAGATTTCCTTTTGTCTTCATATCTATTTCAAGTTTTTTGTTCTGTTCCGGACCAATACAATGCCCAATTAGAACAAAAAGAAAAGGGGAAAAAAACCGTTTCGAGGTGACCCACATACCATTCACTCCATTTCGTTTTTAACTGTCAATTTGATACCAGTAATTTCAATGTGCATATGATGACCTAAAATTCAATGAGATGGAGGGGAGGGAAAAAGAATAGAAAACCAAGTTTAATGGTTATCTATGCAGTTATCTAAAGATTCAATTGTTGTTTCTAAAAGTATAAGCATCTTTGGTTTACTTCCAAACATTTTGGCCAACTCTCTTGTGATCCCTACCCCCTGAAGCTAAATAAGAATAAAACAAGAAATACTGAACATGAACCAAAGAAGCAAAAGAAACTATTACAATAGAAAATATAACGATGCTAAATCAAAATTCTCCAGGATGGAGCACCAAAGCTGCAAGAGGTGGACGACCCTTAGACAGGTTTGGCAATCAAAGAGAGGGAATTCTCGAATGGACGGCCCTCATCTTCTCTATCTTACACTTCGTTTTGCTTCTCTTTCTTCTTTATAACGCTCTAATTTGGTCTCTCCCTACATTTAACATCTCATCCAATAGTCATCTGTAACTCTCATTCTATTTGAGAGGGGGGTTATGCTTAGAAATATAGGTTATCCACCTTCTAGTGTTCAGTCTTCTAATTGCTGAATTTACAGTTGCAAGTTTGCTACTAGATGAACTTTTATGCAGAAAGTCAGTCTGTTTCCTCTTTAGTATAGATGCAATTTAACCACTGCTTCTAAACATGGGCATAAGGCAAATGGTAGATTTCATTAGGGTTATAGAACCGAGGAGGGGTATACAGCCATCTAGGAGTCAAGTATAAACTCAAAAGTCTAAACAACTGGGTCCAAATCTGACTAGAGGGTACAGACTACAAACCCAAAAAAAATTGATGAGTGAGCTACTAAACAGTTAATGGGGGCTTTCTCGATTGGTTTACCGATATTGGCCTGTAATTGATGATTGGTAGCCAATGACCTCCAGCATAGGCAAGGGAGTTTATAATCTAAACATGTGTAAAGTAGACTTCAAAATGGATGATAGTAATTCACTCTCCATAAAGCCGAATGGCATCCAACACAAGCTAAAGACATCAGATTTCCTTATCTCTTCCAATCTCCCAGCTTCTAGGATTAAAATTTCATATCCAAAATATCAATTTTCCACTATAAAGAAATTTTGCATGATCAAAAGCATACATCTCTCTCAAGAATAATGATTTGGTTTCAAAGGGAAATTGAATTAATGAAAATAATTTGGATGGTTCTCCTCATAACAACTGATATCACTTAGGAGCTTAACAGTACATGAAAATGGACAACATCCCCTAATTCCAAAAATTAAAGCTATCGTGTTCGCTGAGGTTGACACTCAAAGGCAAAACTAGAAACCCTATACTAATTATTGGATTGATCACATACATTACAAAAATGTAATGAACAGCTTCACCCAAAAATGTAAACAAAAACCAACCACTGATAATGAAAATTATAAAAGATAATTCTTGACCAAATCCTTCTTAGATGCCAAGATACTATATCGTGAGAATGTCTATCGTATGCTAAGACCCTGTTTTACAAAGGATTGGTATACAAATTAGAATTTCAGGTAACTTCTCCACAGATATCTCGATCGCATGCTTCCCTACTTAAATTGGAAAATCCATAAAAAATAGAAGTTGAGATTTAAGCGAAGAAGAAAGCCATATGGAGCCTTTGGGGGAGGGGGGGGGGGGGGTTAGGATAAAATTCCTATGAAACCAAGTATCTAAGGAATCCATTTCCATCTTTCCACTCAACATATATAGTTGGTCGGAGGACATGTCTATCCTATCTGGCTTACCTCATCTCCATCCAAGTGTGCATCCCTGCGTTTAAAAACCTTAAACACAGTCTATTTCTTGAACAATACTCTCTATTCTTCCATTTCATTTCTTGGTAAACAATGGAAATATTAACAACAATCCTTAGGCATTTTGATAACACTTGAAACATTATTTATGAATAACGACCATGTACCTGGCTGTAACCACATCCCACACACTTGAGTGCGTGCCATTCCCACATTATTCATGTGTCATGTGCATCATGCCACCCACACCATGCAGGATTAGACCATGCCTAGGGTGCTATTGCTAACATCTGATCTTTGATACATGTATAATAATGTGCCTCTGGTAAAGAATGTCAAGACTTACCCCATAACACAAGATAGAAGATGCCAAAACCAAGGCCCCAACCTTCTCTTATATGGGTCCGCTGGCAATTCATGATAAATCCAATAAGGTTTCCAAGGGCTTTTCGTGAGGAACATGATGGGGTACCTATAAAATCCTTGTAGGCACTCTAGAAAAATCTTCATTGTATTTGCTTAGCAGCAATCATTTGTATATAAATCCAATTGGTTCATAGGCTTTGCAGTTTCAGAATTCATGGTATATCCATGGCATAAGTCCCAAGTCATGTTCACCCACTCCTTCCTCATTTCCCAATGCATTTGACAACCAGAAGCTCCTTAAGGATCTCCTACATGAACCAATTAATCAACAAAGTTCTTCAAGGGTCTGTTCTTTTGTTGAGACTTATAAAGCTTGACACGTTGCTCTTTGTCAAGGTAGTTGCTAGGAAATTTGAGTCACTTTGTCAAGGTTTTTAATAAAATTAATTCTTACCATCATGAGATTTCAAGTCTTATAGTTTTTTTAAGAGATTTGAAATCATACATTTTGCTACATTTGAAGCCTTATGGGAATTGCAACCCAAGAGATGAGATAGTTCATCAAAAGAAAAGGCATATTGTCAAATGACAAAACTTGGAAAGTGCAGGACCTTACAAGTCTCAACAAAAGAACGGACCCCAATAGAAATTTGGGGGAGGTTGTTTTGTTGGTTCTGGTATTTTCCGCCCTTTTTCTTCATTTCCAACTCCGTAGCTGTTATTCTCATCTACGATAAAATTCAGCACACATGGTACTCAGAATTCTTTTTTTTTCCCTTTTAATCCATAGTTTCGCACGAAGTTAAATAAAGCCCGGGCAAGAAAATTCTAACCCCAACCTAATGTAAGAAAAATTATCAATCCAAGCATCATATCGTTCATAATTCCGAAAACAAAAAATTGTAGAGAAAGAGTACAAAATGTAATAGAATAGAGACTAATTTTGAGCCGATATTTGGAAATAATAAATACAATGCGAATCGTATGGCTCGAAAGCTAAATCCTGAAAATCAAAAACCGCAAGATTAAAAACAAAAGTGAATTTGATTGAAATCAAGTCGAACCTGTAGGAGAAGACCAAGCGGCATGGAGAACGCACCGCTCCTGAACATTTGAGCAGAACCCAACTGTGATTTTGCTGAGATCGCCGCGAAGAACCGATCCATTCCAAACGGAAGATCCATCGCTAACGGTGACTTGGCCGGCAAGAACGACGTTCGGGGCAACGTAGGCGTCTACGGTGATCTTGGGAAGCCATTGTCCCAACGGGAGTATCCTTCTCTGATCTCTGTAATCCCATTTCAATCCATCAGTCGCTGCTTCACTTGAGAGACCACGATCGATGAGATATCCAGAAGAAATTCTGTTTTTTAGGACTTTTCTGGACAAGCGAGCTAAAGTCGCCATTTCCTGAGGGTGCCAAATCATCTCCAGTGATAACCGGATGTGGCACATCCGGTTATCAACCCTAGAGGTCGCCACGTGTCTCCTTTGACACCCCTTAACCGTAGGTAAGGTTCACCCACCCCTTCCTGAGAGATGGACAGAGTTAACGGAACTTTGACTCACTGAGTTCCGTACATTGGAAATTTAGAAAAAGTGCGAGTGACACACTTGGGCTTTGGTTTTAAAAACCTCGACCGGAAAGCCCATGTAGGGTTGCTCCTTGGGCTGTCAATGAGTTGGACCAGCATCTGTGCAAGCCCAGACATTACTTATAAGAGTAGCCCCTAATCCGGCCCTATCCCTCAAAGGTTCTAAACAAGCTAAACTCAAGCCCCACCCTTTAAAGGTCAGAGCTGGATCAAGACCTAAATGAAGATCTAATTTTTTTTTATCGCCATAATATTTAGAAAAAAAAATTTCTAAACAATTACCGTTGCCAACCTGATGTTAACCCTCATTCTTTATCCGAGTTCATTCTTTATCCGAGTTTGGAAGGAGAGTTAGTGAGTGAGACGAGTTAGTAAGTGAGACGTTGTGATTTGTGAGGCAGAGAGAGAGAGAGAGAGAGAGAGAGAGAGAGAGAGGCAAAGAGATATGAAGTGCTATTGTGACATGTAAGAGTGGAGAAGCAAGTAGCTGAAATGTCGAGATGAATGTGGATTCGGTGTTTACGTAATAGAGGGTATGGTAGCAAAATTACTGCTATCATGCCCTCGTTACAGGGTTAATCAGGGTATAAATGTATATCATACGATATATAATATACATCTTATTTATCTTTACTATTATAATGCGAGAGGCAGCCCTAGATGATTTTTCGAAATTCCCATACTACCCTTATATAAAAACAAAACTTTGATTTAATGTTTGCTTTAATTCCCAAACTACCCCTTGCCTTTGATTTAATTTCAAAACTACCCTTGCTCATCTATCTATTTTGAATCACAGCCAATAGCGATTGAACTCAGGGAGAGTTCAATCGCACCCGCGGGTTAACACATGACCCTTTTAACTCCTATTAATTGTGGTTAACTCCTTCCCCTCGCTCTTACATGCATCGCACGTGCCACTAGCGAGTTCAATCGCACCCGTGGGTTAACACATGTCGCTTTTAACTCCAATTAACTGTGGTTAACTCCTTCCCCTCGCTCTCACGTGCATTGCACGTGCCACCTGCTAGTAGAATATTATAGGAGGGCTAGGCCAGGCTCTATAGGGTATTGCCCAGGCCCCAATTGAGAGGGCTTATAGATTTTGGGCACTACCCGACCCTCGGGTCTTAGGGAGCCAACAAAAAAAAAAAAAAGTCTCCAAGGGGAGATTACCCTCATTAGAGGGTCAGTTTGATAGGCCTATTGGGTTGATACCTCTTCGAATTTGTTCACTGTATGACGTGAGTCTACAATTGTAGAGGAGATCAAGCGTTATAGATTATTTAGGGAAGCTCTGGACTTCATCGTAATTTTAAGCAGATGATAAGCACGCATATCTGAGAATTGGAACTCGTATTCGCCCCAAGAATGCGATACGAAAACTAACTTTCTTTGAGTCTTTTTTTTTTTTGGTAAAGAACTTTCTTTGAGTCCATTGTGGGGTGTTTGCAATGGGATGCCATATGTGATTCTCCACCCATTGAGACCAAACACCCTAAAAGGTGAGGGGAGTTGTCTTCTCAAACGATCAAAAACAGTAGTTGAAGAGTTGATTCGATCATAAAGATAAAATAAATTAAAGTTTAAGACTCGAGCAGTTCTATCATAAAAATAACTCATAAATAAATAACTTTTAAACTCTGTGCTAGCAACACTTGTTGTTTCTACCCTTCACCTGATTAAGAAAACAATAAATTTTTTAAAAGGAAGTTATGTTTTCAACTAGTTCTAAAGGTAACAAGGAAAAATAGCTACACATG
Source organism: Tetracentron sinense (assembly GCA_015143295.1). NCBI lineage: Eukaryota > Viridiplantae > Streptophyta > Magnoliopsida > Trochodendrales > Trochodendraceae > Tetracentron > Tetracentron sinense. Next base: position 35,217,495 of record CM026568.1, on the reverse strand, counting down.
TTGCTACTCTGCGTCGGGCTGCTAAAACTCTTGAAAAACAGAGTGAGTGACGTTTAACATTTATTGGTCAAAGTAGAATACTTATCTCTACTATTAGAATGAGAGAGCGGGGTTAAAAAGTTGGTTAATTCTTTTCTAATAATCCTAATGAGTCCCAATTTTATCTAATTTTTCATGAGAAAAGTTAACAGGGGTATTGAAGTAATATCAACTACAACTAATAATAATCCATTTCTCCGCGATTCCCTCAAATCTTTATCCTTATCTTCTTTCATGCTTCCTCCTTGGTCTCTCCCAACGAAGAGACACATCCTCTCTACGTGGTAACTACTTTTCAATAGAAAAAGTAGGAATTTTTAGTTCTCAAAATGTCCCTTTCTATACTAACGTGTCCCTCACAATGTTTTTTTATCTAAAAAATCTCTCTTGAGTTTCTATATCCAAAATATAAAAAACAAAATATTCAAAATGCCCTCACTGCGATCCCTTTTCCCAGTCTCTCTCCCCTTCCCCCTCTCTCACGTGCATTGTATGTGCCGTCTAGTAGTATGTATATATATATCTATATATATATAATCTAATTAATATTAGTCAACATTTTCTAATTAATATTGGTTGTAATTACATGTTTTGAGTTGTCTCCCCCAACCCACTCACAAAGGCTCTTTAACTATCTTTAAACTATGGTTAACAAGTTTTAACCCTTAGGATTACTATATTTAAAAAAAAAAAATTAACATTAGATGGTTGACTAAGAGTTAGTGAATCTTAATCATAATTAAGGGAGGTTAAATGGGACACGTGTACTTGGTCAATCCAGATACCTGAGGGAGACAGAGGGAGTGATAAGAATGCCAAAGAAGAAGATAACAAATTAACTAAGCAAGTCCCTCTTCAAGGGAGAAACCTTCTACAATATTGATTATTCCAATTTTGCATACCCAAACCCTATCCTACCACTGTCTTATAAAGGCTTACAAGATAACTCTCAATCCCTTAATTGAAGCATAAGATCCCTTGATTCAGTATAACTCCCAGCACAAGATGCCTTGATTTGGCATAGGACTTTGCTACCGAGACCGTAAAGGTCCGAGACCACACCGAGACCGTGCATCACATGCACAGATCTCAAAATTTCATAAACGGATTTAATGAAATTTTGAGATCCGTGCATGTGATGCACGGTCTTGGTGTGGTCTCAGACCTTTACAGTCTCAATAGCATTTCCCTTTAGCATAACTCTCAATCCCTTGATTTAAGCACAAGATTATTTCATTCACTTATGGTAACAAATCTCTCCTAAGGAGGAATGGTGATGGCTGCCACGTCAGCCCTAACATTGTGCACTTATCAGGGAGAGAGCACCCACTTTGCTGTGTTGCGACATGTGACCTGTTGACCAGATAGAATCTCTCATCTCTAAGCGGTCACAATTATGGGAACTTTACTAGTTTCTAGTAGATGTCTGAGTAAAGCAACACAATCCAAGTTGCAAGACTACCATGTCCTATCCTTAACCCGTTAACCGTAGCTATCTTTACAAAAGAAACGTAGAAACTTTGTATGGATGGCTCCTCATCCAAGGGAAAGAAATCCATGGATCTAATCTAAGTCTTTTAGACAGTTCATAAGTCTACAATATTCCCTTAGCCTGTGTTGACTAATGTTTGTATGCGAAAAATATGCTACCCGAATCAAGGCTAGTATGTTGTGAACCAACATTATTGATATGAGGGTCCATAAATGCGGAAGTCCATTGAACAAAGAAGCAATTTTAAAGACAAGGAATGGCGCAACCCTAATAAAATTCTCCCATGTCCTTGTGTCCAAACATCCACAATTGTAGTTTGGATGGTGAGTAATGAGTATTGCTCTCCTGTTTCTAGTGAGTATTAATACCTTTTATGTGCGTAACGTACAGTATCCCTTACATAGAAAGTAGTAACACTATATATGATTTGAGACTAGGTATTATTCTCCTACATATCTGATCAACTTGGGATTAATAATGGTTTTTTGTTTTGTGGTAACGGATTATTAATGGTCGATCGTTGAACAGGAAAAGTAGCCCCTATTTTATGATTCCATCACACAGTGAAAGATATGGAAAAGAACTCTATTCTTATCCACTCATTGTACCCCCTCCAGATTTTTAGTACATGAACTTGAATCTTTCAATTTCACATTGCAAAAAATTTAGTGGGAATAATCAAAGGTTTTGACAAATAGATGATCAATTTAAGTAGGAGGAATAATCCTTGGGTATAAACTACACGATAATTATCGGAAGTCCATCGATCAGAAGGCTAGGCTCATTTCTTAGGTTTTAATCTTGGGTCATGGCCGACCTTACAAAATGTCTAGTGATTGTATGTTATGAATAACCAATGAGTGCCTGGCTAGACGATAGTGATGGTTTATACTTTGAAACTTTCTATATTACGCGAACATATATGGGAATGGGATCGTTCAACCATAAGAATCAAGCAATAAAAGACCAACTGTTTTGGATATGGAAGTATTTCTTAATCCATTCAACATTATGGAGATTAAACTATAGAGAAAGCTCAGATCTTTTGATTATAGAATAATTATATAGTCAAAAGTTCATATATTTTGGCTACATAGAATTATCCACATAAAATTCTCCATATCTCACAAATAGCTTAAAAGATCTTAATAAATAAATAGATGCGAGATATCTTACCCATATGTAGTCTAGGACTAAAAGAGATCATGATTCTATATTTTCAGTTAGGGGACCACTGCCCATCCATTGGTTTCATGTCTATCTAAAACCCTTTATAACATACCCCACAACCAAGCTATTATATATAGGCCTTCCCTTTTATTGAAGAAATCATCATATGGTCGAGAGAGGACATAACGTAGGTGAAATGGAGTCGAACCATCAGAGCGGAGGGTTCATCAAATCTAAGCTAGGAAGGTCCAAGCAATATAGTAGCAAAGTTAAGTCGAGCCCGCCTTCTTCGAATGCTTCTGTGGGTTTCCTTGTTGACCAGGAGTTTGTGATGTCTTCACCAAAGCAGAACGCACGGTTCATCAACCCGGATAATAATCCCTATGGAGATGGAGAAGCAACAGATGATGAAAGTGTCAACTTGAGGGCTACAAGTTATATCTCTTATGTTCAAGAACGTTTCAAGCTCGAAAGAGTTGCTTATGATCGAAGGGAGTATCAGCAGATGCACTAGTGATCACTGACTAAGTTCCTTTGAACCTAGTACAATATGCATGTCTTATGTTATGCAACTTGCAAGAGTTATATCATTACTGTATGAAGTTCGGAGGAATAATTAAGAATTTTGTTTCCTATCATTTGATCTTGAATTTTATTAGAAAGTAATGAAGATGTTTAAAACAGAGAAATAGCTATCAAGTGGAACACAAAAATCTCTAGTTCCAACTTGATTTTGTAGATCAAATCTGTGATCTCATTTATTTGGGAATTTGAACTACGTGTTTAATCCCTAAACCCTTTGGATCTTGGAAACTATGAATCACAGAAATCACACAGCAAATAGAAAAAAATTATAGAAAATAAAATAGAGACAAAACATAAAGATACACGAGGTTCGGCAACGTGCCTACGTCCTCGGGAGCCACACCAATTCACTATAGTGAAGATACAGAGTACTTACAGTTTTTCTTCTCTTAGAATTGCGGTCACTATTCACATTCTTTAACCTAAAAAATACGCACACTGCTATATGTTTAGGGTTAAAACTGTAAGGCCGAAAATACCTCTGCAGAAACGTTAAATATCATTTTCACTGCAATATGGGCCTATAAAGCCCAGATTGCATACTCGTGCATCGCAGGGGGCTTCGTCCCCCCCCCCCCCCCCCCCCCCCCGCCCCCCTTGCCATCCCCCAACCAATCTGCTGAAGGTTGTCTACTTTCTCAACAATTTATTGGCGCAATGCCAAGTCTTTATGCCCCGCCCTGTTGCATAAACCTTGTTTTACTCTTTTTTTTAATGTTTAAATATGAGTCGGAGCTCACGTGAAGCAGAGCTCCCCATTTCAATTAAGGGCCCGTTTGGTTCGGATTATTGCAATCATAAGCGCTGATGTTGATAAATGCTGATGTCAATAAGCGCTGATGCTGATAAGTGCTGATAACTATAATCCTGTTTGGTTAGACACTATCAATATGCGATTATGCTGATGAGAACTGATTATATGTAAAATAATCACATTTGGTTCACCAGAATGGAAAAACTGAATATTTCAACAATTTAAAAAAAAAAAAATTTCAACATTTCATTGTAATTGTTTTAAACAATACATACTTTAGGGTAATAATTATAAATATAAAAATAACATAATTTAAATAAAAACAAGTCAATTTTCTAAGGTATTTAACTATTGATATGATCATTCCACATGGAATGCTCGGGAGATACCAAAGTAATCCCAGAATGGAGTATTGGAAGGTTGCAAAGAAGATTTTAAGATACCTGAAGGAAACAAGACACTATATGCTCATGTATCGAAGGTCTGATCATTTGGAGGTGGTTGGCTACTCCGACTCAGATTTTGCTGGTTGTGTTGATAGTCGGAAGTCAACTTTTGGTTACTTGTTTCTATTAGCTGGAGGAGCAATATCATGGAAAAGCGCCAAACAGACTATCATAGCAACATCTACTATGGAAGTTGAATTTGTTGTGGCATGCTTTGAGGCCATAGTTCATGCTTAATGGTTGCGGAATTTTATCTCGGGACTTAAAATTGTCAACAACATTGTCAGGCCATTGAGAATGTATTGTGATAATTCCACAGCAGTCTTTTTCTCCAAGAACGACAAATATTCTTATGGTGCTAAGCACATGGAGCTCAAATATTTAGCCGTTAAGGAGGAAGTTTAGAAACAAACAGTATTTATAGAACATATTAAGACTGAGCTCATGATTGCAGATCTTTTAACTAAAGGGTTAATACCAAAGACATTTAAGGAAGATGTTGATCGCATGGGTCTTTGTTGCAATCCCTGAGGTATGTTTGTGGATCTTTATGTTTTTTTTTCTATAACACCTATAGAGATATCACTAATTGTGTTTCTGACATTTTTCCTGCTTACCATCAATTATGTAATTATGAAGATGGATTATTGATGACAGGAATCGTCTTTGACAAAGAGATTATGGGGACATTACAGTTACTTCCTATTATGGATTATAATTAAGTGATTTGCTAGCATTGTAGGGCATAGAAGGGAAGATGTCGCTTTATTGATATTTACCGCCATGACTCATATTGGTAAGTTATTTAATTATGATATTATTGTAATCTCACTAAAGTGTGAATAAGCTAATGTTATGCGCATATTATGTTTACCTTGTCAATCCAAATAAGTGTCATTCATATGGGCCTAGTGGGAGAATGTTAAAATATGTCCCACATGAAAGGGTAATATGGACATTATTTGGACTTAATGAGATAAGGTGGTTATTGGCTTTGGAAAAGAGATGCATGATTACTTAATTAGTGAGAGATAATAGGGGAAGTTATTTTCCTATCTACCTACTTTTATGGGAATTATTTGTAGGAATTGTCCTCTCTCTACCCATACTTTCATTTTATCAGATTTTCTCATACGTTTTGGTGAAGCAAAAAAAAAAGGTTAAGTAAGAGAAATAATTTCTACAAACTTTCTTGAAGAAGGAGATTTCATTGTGGTTGATTCCGGTATGTTTTAATGAAATATTTATTTCTGCATAAAAGATGATTATGTGATTTTCATGATAGTTGAAAATTCCTATTTCAGTAAAATTGAGCCTAAAGCTACCATTAACTCCACAATGAGTCCAAAATCCAATCATCATATATACATAAACAATCATAATTTAGCATGTGAACATAATACCATAATACTTATCATTCATCTAGGTTACTACATTCAAATCATGTTAACAGGGTCATCATATATAACAATCCGATAATCACAATTCCATAACCATAATTCCATACTCATAGTTCCATAATCATAATCTCTTAATCATATTCAATCTCATATACATCCAAAACCCTAAAATCATCGTTCAATTATCATATAACAATTTCCATCAACATTATCAATTTGAATCATAAAACAGTAACCATATCATAATATTTTTCACATAGTCCATTCCCAATCTTGAATCTCATACCCATTAAATCATATAAGATCATACCATTCACTTCATGTTCATTAAACTTTAACAAAAGTATATTCAAACCTTAATCAGTAATTATCATTATCATTACATCATTAATAGGATCGTATAGTATGTAGTAGTACATTTCACAATCGCTTGGCTACGTTTTATCACTTGCGAATGGTCTTGGACTTTGATCTCCAAGTTTTACTTCTTCTTGAGACAAAACTCTTTACAAAACCCTAACTTGAACTCTCTCTAAGATTTCTGGAACTCTTAGAATGTTAAAAACCCTAAAACCCATGAATTAATGCTCTATTTATAGGCTAAAATTCCTTAGCAATTACTAATTCTCAGATTCCTAATCAAATTAGAAAGTTTTTTGACAAAAATAACTACGGGTGGAGCAATTACTAATTCTCAAATTCCTAATCAAATTAGAAAGTTTATGGGCAAAAATAACCAAGGGTGGTCAACCGGTGGTGTTGGGCAATTGATCAATGGCCTGTTGGTCGACCGTTCATGAAGGGCGGTCTCTGCCCGAAAGCCTCATACATTTTTTTTTTTTTTTTGATTGCACTAAGGAGGGTCGACCGGGCTTAAGGGAGGTCGATTGGTGGACTTTGACTTCCCCTGTTTTGGTTGTTTTTAACTGTTTAAACACTTGGTAATGACTCATAACCATTATGTATAACATATAAGACATTATTTGCTATAATTTGGCACAAATACCAATATTTTCATTCACTTTCACAAACACTAAGACATGAAGTTTTTAGGTCTCTATAGTCGCCAACTTTTAACAAAAGGAAATAAGATTCTCATCCTGATATATATTGTTGGATTTTTCTTCTAAGAATGATTAGTGACCAGGGAAGATATAATGTGATGTTTGAAAATAAAAATAAATCATTCTCATGGCTTGTTTACCTTGTAGCTTATTTAATTTAATTTTAGTTTTAAAATAAATGAGAGTTGGTAAAATCATAGACGGATGGTTCTTTTTTATTGGTTTCTAGTAAAAAAAATGGATTTTCTCGAAATATGATTTCCTCATCTCATGTAGAGCTAAAAGGAAATATCTTTGAGCATCACTCTTCGAAGAAGACATCGTAAGTCTAGGAATAAAACCTTCATATAGAAAAGCCCTCATAAAATGATTAACAAACATTTCTATTTTTTTGCACATGAAGTCGATCAATCGAAAAGAAATAAGATAAAGTAATTCTCACTCCTATAATCCAAGTAATATAATTGTTCTAGCTAGAAACAAATATGATGATAACAAAGGAAAGATGAGATGGGCATTTTTCATATGTCTACAGAAACAACTCATCACTTTACCACAATACAAAATCATTCCAACCTCTCTCTCTCTCCCCCCTCCCCCCAAAAAATAATTGTCCATAGAATGAGAAAAAATATCTATAGCATAAGGTAAAAATGAAAAAAATGGAGAGAGAGAGAGAAACCTTGAAATTACATGAGATTGGTTGTTGCTTATATGGCTCGGTGAAGGTACACCCCTTAAGTATGTTTAGATGGTAGTGGACTATTGACTACGATCGGATCCAATGCATCCCTTGTCATGCTACTCGCAATCTAATCCAATGTGTTCCAAGATCTAGACTCTTGGGTGGGAAAAGAAGATGAAGAGGGAGAGGATATGTCACGATGGAAGTACCTTCGGTTTCTCTATTGCATCTGAAGAGAAGGGAAGATAGCTATATAAGAGAAGGGGTTATTTGGGAAAATGGCGATTTGGAAACTGTAGAAGGGAAAAGAAAAGACTAGGTGCCCCAACCCTGACTTCAAGTTTATATAATTAGTGTGTCATTATATGGCTCGTTAATTAAGAAAATAATAGTTACTTAATTTAGAAATGAGATAATGGTTAGTGGTTAATAAATGTAATAATGTTAATGGTTTGATTAACAATGACATGGTGTCATTTGATTGGGTCAAATAAATGGGGTTTGCCATGTCAGTGGACACGTGGCATCAATTTGAAGAGAGAATCGAGAACATGGAACCAACTGGCATATAATATTACTATGGGAATTGTTCCCTAGAATTACTGGTTCGTCGCAAGGGAGAAGGAAGAAGAAAGGATTAGAGGAGAAGGACCAATTTACAAAAGAAAAAGAAAGAAAGAGGTTAACTAAGAGTTGGATTGTTAATTTCTAAAAAAGTAGTGCATCGGGTGCCGATAGTGAACCCTTCGGCTTCTGCATTCAAATTGTGGCGCTTGAGGGAGATAATAAATGTAAATGCCACATGGCAGCAACTTGGAATTGAAATGAGACATTGTGAAGGTATCCACGTGGATAGCAATAGCTATAAATCAAGATGGGAAATGTTCCCTAGAATTACTGGTTTGTCACAAGGGAGAAGGAAGAAGAAAGGATTAGAGGAGAAGGACCAGTTTACAAAAGAAAAAGAAAGAAAGAGGTTAACTAAGAGTTGGATTGTTAATTTCTAAAAAAGTAATGCATCGGCTTCCGGTGGTGAACCCTTCGGCTTCGGCATTCAAATTGTGGCGCTTGAGGGAGATAATAAATGTAAATGTCACATGGCAACAACTTGGAATTGAAATGAGACATTGTGAAGGTATCCACGTGGATACCAACAGCTATATAGGAGTAGTATAGATAGATAGATGAGGGTCCATAAATGCGGAAGTCTATTGAACAAAGAAGCAATTTTAAAGACAAGGAATGGCGCTACCATAATAAAATTCTCCCATGTCCTTGAGTCCAAACTAGGGTTGTAAACGGAGTGGATTTGGAGCGGATATTGGTATATCCGAATTCAAATACGATTATATATCCGGATATCCAAATCTGAATAAATATCCGGTGGATAGTGAAATATGATATCCGTATCCAACTCCAATTAAAATATCCGGATTCGGATAGTATCCGAATTATCCGATTAATTTTAAAATATATATATATATATATAAATTTTTATTTAAAAAATATTTTTTAAAAGTTATATTAATTTTATAAATTTAAAATATAATATATATATTATATAATCGGATGGATATTTATCGGATCGGATATAACAATATCCGAATCCGTATCCGATTATAAACGGATAGTATTTACTATCTGAATCTGCGCTGCAGGATACCTACCTGGATAATTATCTGACAAAATGGATTCAAATACGAATCGGATACGGATAATATTCGCATCCATTTACAGCCCTAGTCCAAACATCCACAATTGTAGTTTGGATGGTGAGTAATGAGTATTGCTCTCCTGTTTCTAGTGAGTATTAATACCTTTTATGTGCCTAACGTACAGTATCCCTTACATTGAAAGTAGTTACACTTTAAATGATTTGAGACTAGGTATTATTCTCCTACATATCTGAAAACCCTTGGGATTAATAATTGTTTTTTGTTTTTTGGTAACGGATTATTAATGGTCGTTGAACAAGAAAAGTAGCCCCTATTTTATGATTCCATCACACAGTGAAAGATATGGAAAAGGACACTATTCTTATCCACTCATTAATGTACCCCTCCAGATTTTAAGTACATGAACTTGAATCTTTCAATTTCACATTGCAAAAAATTTAGTGGGAATAATCAAAGGTTTTGACAAGTAGATGATCAATTTAAGTAGGAGGAATAATCCTTGGGTATAAACTACACGATAATTATCGGAAGTCCATCGATCAGAAGGCTAGGCTCATTTCTTAGGTTTTAATCTTGGGTCATGGCCGACCCTACAAAATGTCCAGTGATTGTATGTTATGAATAACCAATGAGTGCCTGGCTAGACGATAGTGATGGTTTAAACTTTGAAACTTTCTGTATTACGCGAACATATATGGGAATGGGATCGTTCAACCATAAGAACCAAGCAATAAAAGACCAACTGTTTTGGATATGGAAGTATTTCTTAATCCATTCAACATTATGGAGATTAAACTTTAGAGAAAGCTCAGATCTTTTGATTATAGAATAATTATATAGTCAAAAGTTCATATATTTTGGCTACATGGAATTATCCACATAAAATTCTCCATATCTCACAAATAGCTTAAAAGCTCTTAATAAATAAATAGATGCGAGATATCTTACCCATATGTAGTCTAGGACTAAAAGAGATCATGATTCTATATTTTCAGTTATGGGACCACTGCCCATCCAGTGGTTTCATGTATATCTAAAACCCTTTATAACATACTCCACAACCAAGCTATTATATATAGGCATTCCCTTTTATTGAAGAAATCATCATCTGGTCGAGAGAGGACATAACGTAGGTGAAATGGAGTCGAACCATCAGAGCGGAGGGTTCATCAAATCTAAGCTAGGAAGGTCCAAGCAATATAGTAGCAAAGTTAAGTCGAGCCCGCCTTCTTCGAATGCTTCTGTGGGTTTCCTTGTTGACCAAGAGTTTGTGATGTCTTCACCAAAGCAGAACGCACCGTTCATCAACGCGGATAATAATCCCTATGGAGATGGAGAAGCAACAGATGATGAAAGTGTCAACTTGAGGGCTACAAGTTATATCTCTTATGTTCAAGAACGTTTCAAGCTCGAAAGAGTTGCTTATGATCGAAGGGAGTATCAGCAGATGCACTAGTGATCACTGACTAAGTTCCTTTGAACCTAGTACAATATGCATGTCTTATGTCATGCAACTTGCAATAGTTATATCATTACTATATGAAGTTCGGAGGAATAATTAAGAATTTTGTTTCCTATGGTTTGATCTTGAATTTTATTAGAAAGTGATGAAGATATCTAAAACAGAGAAATAGCTATCAAGTGGAACACAAAAATTTCTAGTTCCAACTTGATTTTGTAGATCAAATATGTGATCTCATTTATGTGGGGATTTGAACTACGTGTTTAATCCCTAAACCCTTTGGATCTTAGAAACTATGAATCACAGAAATCACACAGCAAATAGACAAAGATTGCAGAAAATAAAATAGAGACAAAACACAAAGATATACAAGGTTCGACAACATACCTACGACCTCGGGAGCGACACCAATTCATTATAGTGAAGATACAGAGTACTTACAATTTTTCTTCTCTTAGAATTGCGGTCACTACTCACATTTGTTAACCTAAAAAATATGCACACTGCTATATGTTTAGGGTTAAAACTGTAAGGTGGAAAATACCCCTGCAGAAACGCTAAACATCGTTTTCGCCGCAATATGGGCCTACAAAGCCCAGATTGCATACTCATGCATTGCAAGGGAGCTTTGCCCCCCCCTGCCATCCCCCGGGCAATCTGCTAAAAGTTGTCTACATTCTCAACAATTTAGCGGCATAATGTCAAGGCTTTATGCCCCGCCCTGTTGCATCAACCTTGTTTTACTCCTTTTTTTTTTGTTTGTTTAAATATGAGTCGGAGGTCGCGTGAAGCAAAGCTCCCCATTTCAATTAAATGTTTGGTGATAGTTCTATAATTATGAGAAAAGATATGATAGGGGTTGTTTTGTATTTTCATAAGAGAAATGCTAGTGAGAGCGCAAAAGGCCGAGACCACATAAGATTGTGCATGTGATGCATGGGACTCAAACTTTTATTGAATCCGTTTATTTTTTTGAGTCCCGTGCATCACATGCACGGTCTCGATGTGGTCTCGGCCCTTTGCGGTCTCACTAGCATTGCTCTTTTCATAATTGCAGAAGTGCTCAACGTGATGAAGCAAACTCCAGCTCATATTAAAACTCTTTTTTCTTTTTTTTTTGCTGAGGGCATTGATGCTGGGGCTAATTAATAAATAGAGCTACTCGAGCTCAAAAGCTTGTTCAAGCTCAGTTATTTAGTAAAAATGAGCTGAGCTTGAACTCAATTTTCAAGTTTGATTGCTTAATGAGCCGAACTCATATTGTGTTTTAGAGCATAATACCAGCTGAGCCGAACCGAGTCAAGCTGCCAATCCTGAACACCAAATTGCTCGGCTCGGCTCAGAATCACCCCTAATTTAGGCTCATTTGATGGGGGTTCAGGCCCATCTATTATTGGAGTAGGAGAGTCCAGGCCCATATGCTATCTTGGCTTATGGTTTGCAAGCCCATTACCATCACCTGTTATCTAAATATGTTGTGAGGTTTTGCAAGACTATCACTCGTCTTTGAACGAGACGTTTTAAAAGTGATTTGTACTTTGTACTTGAACGTTACCTTTCCGGCCCTAGCTTGTATCTGGCGAAGCCAGAAAGGGCTTATCTGGGGGTTCGATAGAATAGGTGACAAGTGGTGGAGAGTCAAAAATCATGGGGTCCTTGATTTTGACTTCTTCACCTATAATAAGACATAAGACATGTGACGATAAGTGTATGAGAATAAGGGTGTGAGATATCAAATGAGGAGAAGTCAAAATTATGGGGAGAAAATGGAATGACTTCTCCCCATTTTTACGCCAAGTGTCGCACAGTGTATGGAACCCGAGAGCCCTTTCTGGCTTCGCTAGAGACAATCCGAGGCCTACCTTTCCCCTTATTAACCCGGCTTCAAGCCTGGGCGTTGCAAAAGCCACACCTGTGGTAGAGGTTGGCTATGGTGCAATGGTCTTGTACCGCGCAGGCTGGTTGCAGTTCCTGCCTTAACCGCCTTGTTCTGGGGGCCACCAAGAAAACATAAAGAAAGAGTAAAGGTTGCAGCAAAAGCCTTATCAACCTCTTATTTGTCGATTCTTATTTTGAGAGGGAAGGTTACACTTAACAAATCCCATAGTTAGAAAATTAAACGTAATTTACACTAGAAAAGAATATCACAAACAAAAATAAGTGAGAAAACTCCACTTATGCGAGTCACGTCTTTGCCAAAGTAGTCCTATTATAACGTTATGGGAGCCACATGAGTGTTGGTGCTACCAGATGGTAGAGTACCCCTAATAACTCGTGCTCTCACTCTCAATGTCTCGCGGACTCACGTTACATGTCCTGGCGTGAGTCGTGACAACACTACTCTAATATGGTTGAAGAGAAGAAAGTCCTTTTAATTACCTAAGAAATTTAACCTCGGATAAAATTTACTTACTTCTTTTTATTACCTCTACATTAGGGTTAATTTTTTAAAAAAAATCAAGGATAGGTGGGTGAACCTTAAGGGTAGTAGATCTTAACAACAATTAAGAGGTGTCAAAAGGGACACGTGGCAACGTCAGTGGTGTAACCGGACTCCCCTAGGTTCTGTTACAATTGGAGATGATTACGAGTCTTTCTAAAAATTAAGGTTTCATGGTTGAACTCTAAGGGTTAATTAAACTTAACAACAGTTAAAGGCTATCAAGAGGGACACGTGTTGATCTCTTGGACAAAAGCCAGATGGATACGCATTCCTATGGAGGGAGCTTCGAATTATCTCTTGTGGATGCCCCAGGTGAGACCTCGGGCATCCACACATCATTGGACATGTGGTGTTAAAGGGTGAGAGATATCACGTGGAGAGAAGTCAAAATCATGAGAGAAAGTGAAATGATTTCTCTCCCTATTATCGCCACATGCCCAATGATGTGTAGATGAAAGAAGTCCCACCTCTGGCATCCATCAGAGGTAACCCCGAAGCCATGCAGGAGGGCCTAGGATTGTCTCTAGCGAAGCCAGAAAGGGCTTATCTCGGGGTTCCATAGAATAGGTGATAAGTGATGGAAAAGTCAAAATCTTAGGGCCACGATTTCTCCACCTATAATAAGACATGTGGCGATAACTGTGTCAGAATAAAGGGAAGAGATATCATATGGGGAGAAGTCAAAAAAATAGGGAGAAAATAAAATGACTTCTCCCCATAATTTTTGCCAACTGTCGCACAATGTATGGAACCCCGAGAGGAGAGGAGTTTCTGGCTTCGCCAGAGACAAGCCAAGGCCATGCAGGAGAGGTTAGGTTCAGATGATCTCAGAAGAAACAGGGTCAAGTCGATATCAGACGTTTCCCACTTGAACATTGGACACGTAGCACTGCCTGGTCCTTTACATTAAAGGCAGTATCCATTTTAAGGTTTCCCCATTCCTTCTTTTTCACTTTCTTTTCAAAATTTCATACTCATGGTCCCAAACAAATTGATAACAAAAAATGATAAAGATAAAAGAAAATACATGAGAAGGAATAAAAGAGGGTTTCGGAGCTCACAGCTCTCACATTATAAATACCGAACCAAGGTCTCTAAAGCCAAAGCTCTCTCTCCCTCTCTGGTTATTTTGTTTATCTGTGTTAAAGAGGTCTGAATCTGAAATGGGTAGAGGTAGGGTTGAATTGAAGAGGATCGAAAACAAGATCAACAGGCAAGTCACCTTCGCTAAACGAAGAAATGGCCTTTTGAAGAAAACGTACGAGCTTTCCGTTCTTTGCGATGCCGAGATTGCTCTCATCATCTTCTCCAACAGAGGAAAGCTTTATGAGTTCTGCAGCAATTCTAGGTATAAAGAACGGTCTAGATTTTCATTTTGAAAGATTTCTTTCCAGTTTCAGAGTATTTGTTTCTCTACATTTTTAGCGATTCCATTCATGTTTTGATTCTGCGTTTAGATCTAAAGCGCTTAATGAGATTGTTTTTTACTTTTTACTGTCTGTGTTGTTGAGCTGATGGATTAAGTAAAGATTCTCCTATTTCTTTTTGCTCGAATTTCCGTTTCCGTGATTATCTCGTCGTATTTAGTAGGTTTTATTTTCCTGCGTTCGTATGGGTGTTAGATCTGCAACTGGAAATGGTGTAGAAAAGCAGATCGGTGATATATTAACTGTTGTGTGGTGTATAGTTTCCAAATCCTTAATTTCTTCATTAAATATCTGAGTGTAGAACTGCGCGCCCTTTGATTAGATTTTATGCGACTCGATTCTACTGAAAAAGTGCTGCTTATGTTATTTTTATTCGGATGCTGAAAAGACCTTTGAAATCTAAGTTATTAAATCAAGTTTTTAAGTCAATCGAGCTTTTGTGGTTTATTTAGTATTAAAAAAACGGAGCCGTTATTACGCCCTTCATCCTTTGAAGGCCGATTCTTCTGATTCTTCTTCTTCAATTGGACCCACCCCCTCTCTCTCTCTCTCTCTCTCTCTCTCTCTCTCTCAAACACACACACACACAATTTTGTGATCTTAATCAACAAGGTAGCTTCAGATATTGTTCAGGTGCAATTTCTGTGTTTACTGTTTACGATATCTCTCTCTCTCCCCGCTCTTGTTCTTGCTATTTCTCTGATGTTTTTCACTATATAGGTCGATCATGATCTTTCCAAGTGTTGCTTCCGGTTTAGTGTTTCTGTATCTCAGATTAGTACTGTATTTCCTCTCGACAAATGCAAATTTGAGACTAGGTTTTTTTGGGTAATCGCACCAAGAAAGATGGGATAAATCCCTGCCTATGTTTGGTTACTGAGAAAATAAGTGAAAACATGGAAAAGAAAAAGAAAATTGGGCAAAACACAACTAAAAATCGTATTACAAATCCAAAATTTTCTTTTCTTTTCCTTGTTTTCACATATTTTCTCAACAATCAAACATAGCATAAGGGTGGCCAACAGGAAGGGATTCGAACTCAAAACCTCTGCTTCTAAGGCATGGTCTTGGCCAGCAACCTAACCCCTCTTTGATTTTGAGACTGGTTTTCTATGTTTTCAAGTGCATCAAAATAGTTTTTTTTTCCTTGTTGAAGACTCATAGAAGTCATGTTTTAAATCAAATTATGCATCTTAAGATATCTCTCAAGTTTTATATTCTGTTTAAGAATAGTTTCCAAATTTTTGCTCGCTTCCCACTAAACTCGCTTCCATAATGTCCTATTTAGTTAAATAAGGTTATGCATGCGGGACATGATGGGTAGTCCCCATGCGTGCAACATTCCCACCAAAACAGTAGTCCCCATGCGTGCAACATTCCCACCAAGACAGCATTTTCAAAAGGGGAAATCTAGCTTTAGGCGCTGGCTTCCTTAGACACTAGCTTTCTCTAACAAGCATATTGCTTTTTTTGCTTGCTTATGCAGTTTGAGGCGAGTAGGGAGCCGTAAAGGAATGACGAATCTCATGTTCTTCACAAAAAACTTCGAACTCTCTTGACGTGAACTCGCCACCTCTATCCGACCCGATAGATTTAAGAAAAAATCAATTTTCCTTCTCCACATAAACTTTAAATTTTTTTTAAATGCAACAAATACTTTAGATTTATTTGTTAGAAAATAAACCCAAGTTTTTCTAGTGTAATCATCAGTAAAGATTAGAAAATATTTTTGCCCTCTAAGAGAATTTGGAGAAATTAGACCACAAACATCCGTATGTACAAGTTGTAGTGGCTTTGATGCTTGAGATGTTGTTTCCATAGGGAAACTATTCTGATGATGTTTGCTGAGTAGACAACCCTCACAAAGTTGATCAGGTTGATTTATGAATGGTAAACCTCTTACCATATTTTGCTTTGCCAGCAACTTGAGACCGCCAAAGTTTAGATGGCCGAAACTCAAGTGCCATAGCCACGAAGTGTGTCTTTCACACATGCATTCAAGCACCTCACACCACCACCGATTCTTTGTCATTTGAATTTTTGCAATCAACCTTTTTCTTTCATCTCTTATGAGAAGACTACGATCCGCCATATGGATATCATAGCCTTTTCTCCAACAACTGGCCCAAGCTTAGAACTTTGTTCTTCATATCGGAAACAAAGTAAACATTTGAAATAAATGAATGACTTCCATTTTTTTGACGAATAAGAATTTTCCCTCTTCCCTTTACAGGAACCTTGGAAGAATTGCCAAAAGTGACTTGGCCTCCTACGGATTCATCAAGGTCCATGAACATGCTTCTCGTCCCGCACATGTGATTGCTAGCACCGGTATCAAGATACCACGTCTTATTTTTCCCCATCTCCTTTGAATGATAAAAGAATAGTGTATTCTTCTTCACCTCCTTTTTCCACATAGTTATTCTCTCCTTCAACATGATTAGAAGTACTATACCAACAATCTTTGGAATAATGGTCATACATATTGCAAGTGTAACATTGAACTTGAGATTTATCATACCTTCCTCTTCCAGAAGATCTTCCTCTTCCATGGCCTCTTGTGAACTTTGGATTTTGATCTTCGTAACTTTTGGCTTGGAAACCGCCTCTACTTTCCCGGCCTCGGGATGCTCCTCGGCCTCTTCCTTCGGTTTTGATCTTCATGGCTCCTCTCTTTGGATTGTTCTTGACCTTCTTTTAGGCTTAGCTTTGATTGCAAAGCTTTCTCCACCGGTTCTTGTCTCTTGTTGAATCTTTGTTCATGTGCTTGCAAGGAACCCATGAATTCATCAATGGTCATGGATTCCAAATCTTTGGCTTCTTCGATGGCAACAACGATGTAATCATACTTCCGATCAAGTGATCGAAGTACTTTTTCTACCACACGAACATCATCAATCTTCTCATCGTTTCGCCGAAGTTGATTAACAACGGACAAAACCCTTGTGAAGTAGTTTGAGACTAACTCCAACTCTTTCATCTCCAATTGTTCGAACTCTCTTCGAAGTGTTTGTAGTTGTACCTTCTTCACCTTATCCACTCCTTTGTATGAGTTTTGAAGTATTTCTCACGCTTCTTTTGATGTAGTCGCATTGGTAATCTTCTTAAAAGAAGACTCATCCACTCCTTGATAGATGAAGAAAAGAGTCTTCTTGTCTCTTTTCCGTGAATCTCTAAAAGCATCTCGTTGGGCCGTGATCAAGGTAGCACCACCTTCAGGCTCCTCATAGCCATTCTCGATGATGTCCCATGCGTCTTGTGAACCCAACAACGCCTTCATTTGGATGCTCCAATTTTCATAATTTTATTTGGCAAGGTGAGGAACGTTGAATGGCGACAGCCCATTGGCCATCTTCTTCACCTTGCTTTGATACCACTTTGTTAACTTTATAAAATTTGGTGGAGGAAAAATAAATAAAAAATGGAAGAAGAAGAGGACTAGAGGTATGTTCGTTTATTATTTCACTTGACTTCACCTATTTTCAAAACTAATACAATATTCTCTTATATAGACTTCATGTAGACTTTCCATATCCCACTTTAACTCAAAGACTTTAACACACACCACTTTAGTTTCAACTTGACTCCTAGACACCCAAGAAAAACTGTTCGATTTACCCAAACCTTCTAGATACATCTTAACTTTGACCACCCATTACAAAGTTTAATATTCATCAGACAAGAAAATCCACCGGAAGAACCATTTGTAGTAGCGGTTAGTGACTGGAGCAAAATTGTTCTTGGAAGTAGATAAAGCATTTGAGATCCTTGTGACAGATAAAACAAGCTCACACACTCATATACACCTACAATTTCTAATACTCTTCTGTACTGAAGGTATACCTCATTGCTCATTTGAAGGCTTTTCATAAAAAAAATTGAAGTGTATTTCTTACATTTTGGAGGTTTACTTTCTATTTTTTCTGATTTCTATTTTCTTTTATGTCCTACTTTCTAGCACGCTGAATACACTTGAGAGGTATGAAAGAAGCAACTATGCAGGATCCAAGACAGATATTTCCACAAGGGAAACCCTGGTAAACACTATATCCTCAACATGCTGTCTTTACTATCACTCTTCTAGCCCCTAGCCAGCAACATTTGAGTTCTCAACAATATGTACACAACATCAGTATAAGCACTCTTTCATCATCATAATCGTAGAACACATGAACGGAAATTGTGCATATCTCATACTTGGAATGTCTATACTGATAGAACAAAAACTGGAGAAATTTCTCTAGCATTTAATTGTTTGGTTTCACATTAACTACTACCTAGACTATTTCATAACTTGTTGGTCTACTATTTGAGTTTTGGGATGAAACTTATCAACAATGGTCTTGCCAGCAAGGCTAAAAAGGACCAATAGTTGTCGACACATCATAAAATTGTAGATATGCACACTTTTCAAATAGTCACATCTACTTTTTATAATTTAAAAAGTTAGTATGACACTTTTTATAATTTAAAAAAGTTAGTATGATATATTGGTCATTTATAGTCCTAGATTACAAAGATCATTGTTGTAAAGTTTCAATTGAGTTTTTGGAGTTGTCTTACTGATGGGATTATGATAAATAGGTTAAGCATAAGCACTACGTCATTGACCAACTTCTTAGAAATTTTGATCTGCCCCCTCTAAAAATGTGAAGTAGGATTTATTTACTATGCCTATATACATGAATGAACTCATAGATGCAACCTCGTCAGTATGTCTATTCATAATTCATACATACATATTTGCAATCACTGCATCATGATAAATTAGGGAAAATATCTATAGAACTCTAAATTATTTATTGTAATTAACAAGTAGTTTTTTGATTTTTTGATGTTGGATAAGCAGATACATTCATAGAAATCATGTTATGCTCAAAAAAAAATTCCTATATAGGTATGTAGCATCCGTGGAGCAATGCCTTTCTCCACTGTCCATGTTATAATGTTCAAAGTCTGGAAACACAATTCAATAGGCCCTTAACTTACGATCGAGTCAGTTAATGAAAATGGAATTTTGTAGATAAATGCAATCTGCAATTGGTAAAGTATTGCATGGATATTTACCCTTCCCAACCCCCCCAGTCCCCCACAAAGAAGCTAGTATTACATGGAAGTAACAGTTTGCAGAAATGCCAATAGACCTGGGTTCAAAATTCCTGACCAACAAGGCCACCTGCAAGAAGCTTTCCTTCCTAAAGAAAATAATAAAAACAATAATAATAAAAAAAATCCGAAATTAATGCATTAAGAATATGAAACCAGTATCCCTCTCCCCCTTGTCTGGCTACTAACGAGTATCGCAGATGAATGAGCCTTCCAGTGTGAAGAAGGCTCTTTCTGTGGTTCCTTATTCTGGTTGAGCATTTACACGTTCTAACTAATGCAACTAGCCAAATTAGCATGTACAAACTCTACTGTATAACTTCTGTTCTATATTACATTACTACTGTATACTTTTTTCCAAGCATAGAAAAACAAGATCCCATGAGAAGATCATCATCCGAATGTGTAACTCCTTGCCAAATCAGAACATGTGTTTTTTTTAGGCTTTGTTTTATATTATTGTTGTATACTTGTGTTCAGTTGACAAGTACTATTGGTTCTCTACACTCTAGACGAACTTATCTGCACTGGCTGTAGGTGAACAGTGGTTATCATGAGTATTTAAAGCTCAAGGCACGCCACGAAGCCCTACAACAAACCAATAGGCAAGTTCACTCAATACTATCATGGTTCATGCTCCAAGCATTGCATATGTGATATGCATTTGCAGTAGAAATTTGATGGTATCTTTATACAAAAATGAAAAAACTGAACATTGGTATTACCACTGATATCTTTAAATGTTTAACACTAGGAATCTTCTGGGAGAGGATCTTGGCCCACTAAGCGGCAAGGAGCTTGAGTCACTCGAGAGGCAGCTCAATATGTCCTTGAAGCAGATCAGATCAACACGGGTATTTGAATTCTACCATTATATATTGAGGTGTAGTAGTATATTAGCACGACAATAATCGAGCAGACTGCACTGTACACAAGGGGGTCATCAACCTTCTATTCCAGGACCTCAGTGAGGTTTGTGGTGAGTTTGAGGTTGTTGGCTCTATTGGTTCCCATAATAAACCTCAGGGAAACACCTCAAATGAGAATAAGGGATGACCACCATGCGTTTAGGCAACTATCTGAATCAGGCTTATAACCTTCACTATCATACTATTTTTTTTTAACCTAAAAATTTTGCGCGTATCTTCTAAAGCTAGAGTTCTGTCCCTTTGTTTTTGGGAAGTTTACAGTCGAGTCAAATCAATAATTTTGCTTTCTATTGTACTTAAGAGTTGGGTTGGTCTTGTTCTTCTAACCGAAATAGCTACCTCTGCGATCAAATCCTATGTTATTAACTGAATGGCTTAATGAACTTATATATAAAATTGGAGTTGAGCAGATAGATAATAAGTAAGAAACTTGTACATACTTTTTCTCATCTCCATTTTCCATTCTTTCAGACCCAGTACATGCTTGATCAGCTCTCCGATCTTCAAAGAAGGGTATGAGCACAAGGATGAAGGTTCCTATCTCTTAACATCTTTCAGTTTCTTGTCTCACTACCCATTTGTCTTTAATTCTTGTTTGCAGGAACAAATGCTAAGTGAATCTAACAAGACCCTGAGACGAAGCGTATGTCATTTTCTCACTGTTTTGAGGAGGGCATTCTCTTTCTATCAAGATTAAGAGATGCCCGATATTCATTTATGTTTTACATTTTTTATTTTATGTTTTTGACCAAATCCTTACGAGCTTTTATAGATGACTAAAGATCTTGATTGAGAACAAAATCCTGGTTTTTACTTTTAAATCTCTTTGTATTTAAACTGATAATACAAAGTACATATGCCTATTAGATGATTTAAAACCTTATGTACGAAGGCCTTCACAAGCCTAAGATACATAGAAGTCCGCCATGCTGGTGTATATGGTTTAGTGTAAGAAGGGGTTGGCCCCTCACTTGTGTTTACATGGACACAACTGATATTTATGGGGCATCTGATGATGTGTAGTACCATCTCAGTTCGCACCTAGTACCATTGCGTAATAAGAAGTTATAGAATAATGTAAAGTTTTTGGCTGATCGATGCTTGCAGCTAGAGGAAGGAAGCCAAGCAAATGTGCTCCAATGGAATTTCCAAACTGCACAAGATGTGGAGTATGGCCGACAGCCAACTGATCAACCACAGAACGAGGGTTTCTTTCATCCCTTAGAGTGTGAGCCCACATTACAAATGGGGTAAGGCCTCCTTCTAAAACTGTAAGGACTTTGCTACTGAGACCGCATTAGGGCCGAGACCTCACATGTGCGTGAGATTTCAGGTGGGGCCCATCATCACATGGTGGGCCCCACCTGAAATCCCATGCACATGGGCGAGGTCTGGGAGGTCTCGGCCCTTATGCGGTCTCAAAAGCATTTCCCAAACTGTAAACCCATTATAATTTTATGTTATTCAAAGGTGTTCTCAAACCTATTTGGAATGTGGTGTGCAAGGTACACGTTTACGGATATAATTATCGTTGTCACAGCTCCAAAATTCTCCTCTGGTTATGTTTTATGTCCCAGCTAAGAGAAGGATAGTACAGTGCATCTCTAAATTCTAATAATATTTTAGTACAGCACAGTTGATGTCTTCCATTGCTTCACAGTTGATGTCTTCCATTGCTTCGAACTAATTCGTTGTCTTAAATCCTTACATCATTCGAGGCTCCGTTCTTTTGGTGGAACTTTCAAAGTCTAGAAATTTCATTGTTTCATGCCTAATTTTACCTGATATAGAACATAGAATTGTATTATTCCATAGAGTGCAAAAGTTCTACAAATATGGAACTTTCAAATTCCACCAAAAATTTTAGATATTTAAGTTCCATAGATGTGGAACTTCTAATTAAATTGAACTCAAGATACCATCAGCTAAAAGGGTTAGAAACCCTCTCCCCTCTCTTCCCAAACTCTTGCCTTTTGTTCCACAACATTAAAGATCCGGACTTAAAAGTTCCACCACAAGAACGGAGCCTGAATTCAAACACTCTCTAGTCTCTTCTCCTTTGTGTTTCCAGATCTATGCTTAAAGAAGCCATAGTTCAGATAAAGTTGTTACTTGAAGTCATTATCCTGCACTTTGTTTTATCGATGTTTCTAGTCTTCACGAAAAATATGTTTCTAGTTATAAACTCATTTTGATTAATTACTAAGTGAAAAGAAGGAAAGAGAGAGGATGGAGAGCTGTTCCAAATTAACTGAGATTAAAATTTATTTACATGATGCAGGTACCAGCCTGATCAAATAACAGTTGCAGCACCTGGGCCAAGTGTGAGCAATTATATGCCAGGATGGTTAGAATGACCTGAAGAGAAACGTCAAACCGCAGTATGTATTCCCATGGTAAGTAGTAGATTTTAGCCTTATATGTTGTATGACAAAAGGAAAATATCACATTTACTGGCATGGGTCATTTGAACTGGGGTTCGGTATTTGAAGAAATTCACTAAAAGACAATTTTATATGAACTCCTTTCCACCGATCCGGACATTTAGCATCAATTTTTTTGACAATTTTTTTTTTAATACTAATCTTCCATATCTAAGCTTATTTCTAGAATTAATAATTTTTTAATAAAAATAAATTTACATATAAAGATGGAATTATTCCGTCGCTAATAGGAATATGAAATATTTCTGCCAATAATGACATTAGCGACAGTAGGGCACCTAACATGTTAGAGATGGTATTATCTCGTGATCAATCTTTTTTCAATAAAATCACCGGTCGTACACAAAAGAAGTGGTATTATTAAAGAAACCCCATGTATTAAGGGGGTTTATTTATTCATTTATTTATCAGACAAGACAAGTGATTTAAAAAGCTATACATGCCATTAAAGTCACTGATAACAGTATTCCTCAGGCCAAGCTCAAGTTTAGATATTGTTCGGCTAGTAATGCTACGGCTACTTTCTGGTCGTCCACTCTCCGTCGTTGTTTTTGTTATTTTTAAACAAAAATCAAAATATAAATATTGAGTCCTACAAAAAAAAGTGTCTTACTATTTTGTTTTTTTTATAAAAATTAGGGGGAGGGTGGACAACCGGCTGGAAAGTGGATTTAGCATTACTCATACATTTAAAGCATTTTTTTTTTTTTTTTTTTTGACTCAGACTAATCCTAATCCTACGTGTTGCATAGTTAAACCCCCAATCTATGCAATTGATATATATTGAAAAGGGTCCAGAATCGGCCTCGAGACTTCCGGGTTTGTGGTCATCCTTTGGTCAGTGCATAGATAAACCCCTAACCCATGCAACCGAGTGTTAGAAGAATATGTTTAATAGCTATGCTTATACTAGTTTACTTTTCTTGACCCTATACCGATTGGTTTGGAGTTTGGCCACCCACAACTGTGCGAGGATATATTGCAGAAGAATTTTTTGAATTTTATTAGTTTTTCTAATCGTATTTTGTAGCCCTTATTAGGGACCTAATGGATAAAGCTTCTGAGACTGTCTTAGGACGAGACCACCAAGATCTCGTGCTCCCCAAGCACGGGATTTCAGGTACCTGAAATTCCAAGGGAGCACGGTCTTGGCCCTAAGACGGTCTCAATAGCAAAGTCTGGGACCTTATATAAAGATATATAAATTTATTTTTATTTTTTTTGGTTTGAATAAGAGATGTAGATGAGTTGTAGAATAAGACACAAACGTATCCTGAAGTGGACACAGGTAGAATTTTGCAGTTCAATTATGGTACAAATTATTAGCATTGTAAAGAAAACTATTCCTCTTCCTTCTGTCTTAATAGTCAAACCTTTTTGAATATTGTTATAACATTTAGAAAAATCTAAAAAAATGAGAAAATAAGAAATCTAGCAATCGCACAAAATAGATAAGATATACATGGTTCAGCAAGGTGTTTATGTTTACGGAAGAAAACGGCAAGAAATCCACTAAGAACACGGGAGAAAAATAGTGTACAGAAGCTCTCTCTAAACCCCTCTTTCAAAACCCTCGAAAAACCCTTTATCCGGCATCTTCAAAGAAAACCCTTTATATATCTAGGGTTACAACGAGAAGATAAAACGGGTCGAAAATACAGGTCACTCGGGTCATACACCGGGTCATCAAGGATCCGGATAAGATCCATACCGACTTCCCAACAAAAACTCATATATAAAATTTGAGCCAAAACTCACAAATATTACAAACATATGACCCCACATCGTGGTTGTGGGATGTCATCGCCCCCAATAATTTTGAGGGGAAGCATTGAAAAAGTTCTCCGAAAAAGCAAGACGAACAAGCCAATCAATGGGCTATCCTGTTTTGCAAGAAAGTCTGTTCTCCGAAGTAGTTTTAGCTACAACATCGGTTTCACCTGACGAACAAAGTTTCAAATGTTTTAAGAAGAGTAGGTTCACAAATAAAAATTAGTAGGTTCATGTTTACATCGCATGGAGTTTTTTTCTCTCTTTATTTAAGTTATTAGTTTGAAAGATGGTGAGTAGGCGATTCATTCAAGAACGTCCAGCTTGTTTGATCGGAGTGATTTATATGGGCTATTGTAGTTGGGCAAGCATGTTTAGGGGAGTGGTTTTCAATTCCTTAGAAATAATTAATGGAAAATGCTGATTGGGTGCATTTTATGCTTCTCAAACAGAAAATTGGGACACACCATGGGTTTGGCCCAGTGGTAGTGTATCTCCCATTTGGGGAGGGAAGACTCGTGTTCCAGTCCTTGGTGTGGCTGTTGACGCCCACCATGTGTTGAGTTCTAACCCTGCTGACAGTCCTAACCCCTGACATAGTTAGTTAACAAATTAGTCCTACCAAAAAAAAAAAACAGAAAATTAGGGAAAATATCACAATTAAAAATTAATTCTTAGAAATTCTCCAATTCTCACCTCACTACTGACACACAACCAACCACTACCTCTTCAACACGTCCAATCACGTCTACCCGCCCCAACTGCCACCTCCACAACCTACACCATCATCACCCAATTGCCAACGACCCCGCCCCACCCTCATCACTATCAACCCCACCGCCCCTATCCCACCCCACCCCACCCCACCCCACCACTACCACCACAACCCCCACCACCTCCCTCACAACCTCCACCCTTACTGCCACCGTCACCACCGCCTCAACCCCCACCCCAATGCACCACCCATGCCCGCCTCAATCCTCACTTTTCTATAATTATTTTAATTTTTTTCATTCAAACACTTTTTATTATTCAAAAAAAGGATTTTGACTGACTGTTTTCAAACAAGCTCATAACATAGAATTCATTATGAGAATTTTGGAATCTAGAAATTATTATTTTTTTCCAAAATTAGAGAATCAACAGAATTGATGCCAAATGATCCCTTGGTTTTGGATTAGATTAGCGAGTAAGAACCCAGTAATTTGTGGGTTTGCCTTAATTTTGATAATTTTGCTTATAGAGGCTGTTTATCCGTAATTTGGTTTGTAATAATGTTATTGAGGCGCTTCATCGGATTTCTTTAGATAAAAAAATGAACTGATCCATTAGCTGATAGCAGAGCCTGGATCATCTGTAACTCACTTTACTTCTACACCTCTAGCTGCCTTAGCACCTTTTCCTTACATATGGAACAACTTTTTAACTTGTTAGCTCCAACGTTTGGGTAGTATAGTTTGCCCTATTGCCCTCCAGTCTACAATAGCCAGGGATTTACTTGAAGAAAGAGATAGAAAAGTATTCTGGTTGTTTAGATTAGATTTAACTTATTTGTATGGAAAAAGTAGTCAAAACGTTTACCCTTTTTGGTACCCTAGAAAATAGGCATGGAAAAAGAAGTGAAAAGGAAATCTGATTAGCATTTGGTTCAATGTTATCAGCAGCTCCGGACCGGTCATCGAATCAGCTGATTGGCTGGTTCCAGTTTGACCAGTTCAATCGGTTCGACTGTGTTTTTTTTTTATTAAAAATATATATATATATTTCTCATTTTCACTCATTTATGGCTTGTTCTCAACCTTTTTCACCACCAGTTCCAGGTTCAACCAATCGGTTCTTTCGGTTTTCACAAATATGATCGGTGTTTAAATAGGTCCGGTTTTAGGAGGTTTGGGAACCGGTGAGGGGACCGGTTCCTGGTTCGACCGGTCAGTCCGATCCGGTTCTGACAACACTGATTTGATTACAATGAAAATTTTTGTGGAAAAAAAAATATGAGAAAATTAACCCCTAATATTCTTCCAAAGTGAGGATTTTATTTTACTTTTAAAAAACTTGAATTTAAAGAGGAATCTTCAATTCATGTCTTGTCCGAATTCCAACTACCACAATCACTTTTACCTCCACCGCTCATTCCAAAAAAAAGCCTTACCACCATCACCTCCACTTTACCATTGCCACCATCACCACCTCCACCCGCCACTACCTCCATTGCCGCCACCTACTCCACCACACTCTCCTCACTCCTCACGATCTCCTTTCTTTTTTTTATCCTTAGCAATCAAACAATGCACAAAAGCTGATTAAGCACAAAAAATTGCACAAAAATGACTTTTCTTTTCCATTAATATTTTTTTCCTTTTTTCTTTTGTTTTCTTGACAACCGAAGTGAATTTTTAATGCACTTAATAAACAAAAAGAGCTTAGCACAAAAGCTGATTAAGCACGAAAATGATAGTTTAACCACACCAGACCTATCAACGCCTTAAACTAAGAGCTAAGAGGTGCAGAATAATATGTTCCCAAATAAGATTAATTGCTAAAATAAAGCATTAAAACTTTAAGCATCCCCAACGCTACCTTAGAGTACATTATAAAATGTTTGATAACATGAGACGCGTTCATTATTTATAGTTGCCTTAGCGATCCTAAGGAGGATCTCGATCGGGTTACCTAGTTCGCTGGTACTATTACAAACAGTAAACTGGTTCGAAGCGAACCAGTTTGGTTCAGTCAATTTGGTCTTTTTGAACAAACCAGTAGGCATGTAAAAATGGTTGTAAGTTCGGATTCGGCGGAAGTGTATAACGTCGCGCCAATGACGTTCCGTAAGCATAATGGCATATAGGGGTAGGTACAAAACTGTCATTTCGAGTACAAGTCAAGCTGTCATTTTTTTTTGTCACCAGTCAAACTATCATTTCAAGTAAACTAATAAAAAGAAAAATATAAGAAAGTACTCGGTAAGCCCCACCTACCACTCTCTCTCTTGCACATTTTTTTTATTTTGACTAATTAAAATATCGTTTTTTACTCTTTTTCCCGATAAAGGAGTGCTAGCCCCAACCGCCCGCCCCAGTTGTGTCTTTGGAAGATTTGCGACTGGGGCTAGCAAAATCCTTTCGGGTAACTACTCGCTCTCTCTAATATTATTTTATTTTTTAATTGAATGTTCACAATATTTACAAAAATTAAGCCAATATTTTTGTTTATATGAGTTAAAATTTATTAAAATTATGTACATATATAACTGAATTAAGCTAGCGAACCAAACAAAAAACTTAAACAAACCGAAAAACGAATTAACTCATCCTACCACTAGCGAACCGGGTTCACTATAGAGTGGCGAATTGTGAATTGTAAACCCGAATTCGAACCAACTAATCAGTAACATTGATCTGGACACAATACTTCCAACTCAAACACAAAAGTGGAGTCCGCTCACAAGAGAGTCCCCCTAGCATTCCCCTTTTCATGCTACTTCCAATTAGGAATGTCAGTGGGCCGGATTTGGGCATCAATTTTTGTGCTTTTTTTTAATGGACCCAGCCCATTTAGAAGATGTTTTTAGGCAGAATTTTGCCTGTTGACTCCCTTGCTCCCAATCACATGGCCACATCTAAAATCCAAACTTAATGGGCCGATTAATAGTTGCTTTTGTGATTAGACGATTAAATTACTTTTAGTGGCCCACATTCAAATAGTTTTGACTTCTCCCTACTCAGTTGGAGTAGCATTTTCTTAACAGTATTTGGACAGTATTTGTATAGGGGTGTCAATGGGCCGGGCCAGGCTGGCCTGCAATCCCACCCTATCCAGCCCGATTATTAACTGGGTTGGGCTTGGATTTGGAGTCTAAAGCCCATGGCCTGTTTCAATAGGCTTCTAATCAAGCTTAGCCCGACTAATCTGGCCCGATTCGACCCAATTATTAAGTGGGCTGGTTTGGCCCGGCCTGCTTATTAATCGAGCCAACTCAGCCCGTTAATACCCCTGGGAAAGTATTTATCACCGTGTTTTCCATCTTTCTCTGCTTTATATTCTCCCCCTTTTAAAAACTAGCTCCAAAGGACCAAATAAAAGCTTCCGTCGGAAAGTAAAAGAGTTAAAAGAGAGAGAGTAGAGAATGGAAAAGTAGAAGAAAAAGAAAAAACCAGAGTTTCCGAGTCTATCCAGTCGCTTCGATCAGAGAAAATTCCAAAACAGATAAAAAGACGGTTTCGATTTTGCTGCTCTGTTTCTCTTTTCTTCTCTTCACTTATCTTTCTTGTTCGAAAGATGAGAGGCCAAGATCAAGATCAGCATTCTAGGGTTTTCAATGAGCTCTGCTCTCTGGTTCTCAACATCCTTCGATCTCCTCTCCTACCGATCCCTTTTTCGGATCCTCCTCCTCCTCCTGTCATGGCACCATCTGTTTCGTCCTCGAGCCGGCCCATGACGACAACGCAGGTCTCTCCAGCCGGGTTTGCGTCGCTGCTTCTTGGGGTTTCTCTGGCTTTGATGCTTTGTGGATCGGTGACCTTTTTTATTGGATTTATGTTGATGCCTTGGGTTCTTGGATTGGTGATGGTTTTTTACATGGTGGGGATCGTTTCGAATTTGTCGGGATTGGGAAGGGCGATTTTTTGTCCTCCTGCTGCGCCGGTCCCACCGGGGAAGGAGATGCCTGGTGAGCTTTTCCGTTTTCGATTTGAGGGTTCTTTTACTGTATTTTGCTTCTAATCTTTATTGATATTTGGATAAGATTCTAGTTTGGTTTGATGTTTTTGATGGGTTCCTTCTTAATTGGCTGTGTTCTCGGTTGATCCATCTTATCCTGTAATTGTGAGTTTTTATATGGATATGGATTTTTCTTTTTGTTATGATAATTCTAATTGGGTATTTTTAATCTAAATTGGGGTTTTTTTTTTTTTTAATGATATCTACAGAAGCTTTATTTGTTTTTGGATTTCTTGTCTGCTGTGAGTTAGAATTCTTTCTACATACCGGAAGAAGATTTCACCTTTATGATGAATCGTATTTTTTTCACTCACCTGGCTTCTTAGGATTCTTTGAGTGCGGTTGGATCTGTGTATATGTTTTGATGGTAATTGATTTACCAAGTTGTAGGGATTGAGAATTTACTATAACTTAGAAACAAATGAACATGCTGATATTTGTAGGAGTTTTATTTTTTTAACAATATTAGAAATTTTATGTAGGTGGAATCATGAGTGGAACTATATTCTTCACAGAAAATTGTGGTCAAATCCTTTTCCTATTTCTTTTATAATTTTTTGGACGTTAATTTTACTTTCCTTGGAACTGCCTGTTGGGGGTGGTTCTGTAATTTGTATAACTTTAAAACTGAATTTCTTGGTCTTATATTATCGTACCCATCCTATTATTGTGGTTCCTTGTCCAATCTCCCATCAGCAATAGCAAACTTTCGAAATGCTCTCACCTTGTGAGTTAGACAGAAAAATGTCGGGAAAACATTTTTGACTTGATTTGGCAATTTTGGAATAACAAAGACGATAAGCATAGCCTGCCAACTCAGAAACTTTACTTGACTCAAAAGCTACGGGATTCAATTCGAATCGGTCAACTGAGTTAAGTCGGGGAGTCATGTCAGTTGTCACTGTTTTGTTAATTCATGCTTAAAGTCTAATAATAATTTTAAAAAGTCCAATTTCTGATTTTACTTATCAAAAATAGAATATTAAGAGAGATTTTACTAATCAAAGTCAAATAACAGTTGGCTTTTCAAAAGCTTTTCAAAAGTGATTATAAGGATAATATGACTAGGCGAAACAGATGACTATTCAAGAAAGCTTTCGAACATTTTTGACATAAACCTAGAGGGATTAGATGATGAATACCCACCTAATGCATTTATGGAAAATAAGACATGGTTAAGGAGTGAAAGAAATATCTCCGAGAGTCCGCAAACGGAGGAAGGATAAGAGTTCTCATATTAATTCTTCTGAGATTTGTTTTGTTAATACATTATAATTTGCTCTTTTATTAGTGAAAACTACTTAAAATTTGTTTGTAATCGAATGTCAAACAAGTCTTGTATTTCTTCGTTTGAAATTGGGAGACATTAGCTCTGCATTCGTCATATCTTACCAATGACCGATGTGATCCAACCCTTTTAATTCAATGGCAGCCTCCTTGATGGGTAATGACCAACAGACCAAGTAAGTTCAGTTGATGGGTTACTAAAATCTTCCAATCACATAAGCAAAAATGTTGAGGCTAGAAACAAAGTGATTAAAGGGTTTGAAAGAAGAGTAGAAGACCGATATGTTGGACAGTAAGGGATCTTAAGATTGTTCAAGTTTGAATTTTTATGGGATGTCAGCCAGGCAAAATAAAACATGAAGAAATATTTTTGGGGTGCTCACAGATCGATGAGCTGCAAGAAGGATGGCAGAAATCTTTCGAATAAAGAGGAGTAAAAATGGAAAACAAAATGTAAA
The DNA here is from genome assembly GCA_015143295.1 of Tetracentron sinense. Lineage (NCBI taxonomy): Eukaryota > Viridiplantae > Streptophyta > Magnoliopsida > Trochodendrales > Trochodendraceae > Tetracentron > Tetracentron sinense. The sequence goes on along the minus strand of CM026568.1, from coordinate 35,186,139 downwards.
AGTGAAAATAAAAATACCTGCTGAATAGTATAGTTAAGGCGTCGCCTAGCCGATTTTGGGAGTGGGGCGCCCGACTAGGTGATTAGGCAGTCGGAAATAGCTAGGCGGTCGCCTAGGCGATGCCTAGACGCTTAGGCATTCGATATCTAGGCGGTCGCCTAGGGGATTATGCCTTATAAAAGCTGTTTTTTTTTCTTTTATTTCTTTGTTTTAAAAAATCCAATAAATCCCAATAAAAATAAAAATAAAATAAACATGTAATAAAGAAGTAACAAGATTCTAAATCGTTTTTTTTACTTAAAATATCATTTTTTTTTCACTAAAAATATCGTTTTCGACGTAATCTGGGCCTACTTCGCAAATGGGCTCTACCCCCCGGGCAATTTACTGAAGATTGTACCTTCCAAAACAAACAAGATACTTCTAAAGCCAATATGAAGCTCAAATTTTAGAAATAAGAAAATTAGATGGGTTGAGGGTTGAAACATACACATACTCCAGTCCAGATAAGCAGATACACACTGTTGGGACAGCACATGATGAATCTCTTCTTAAATACTTTACTATTTCTTGGGTTCAAATGATGAAGCTTTTTTATTATTTCTATATTCCATAATCTTTAATCATCATTTTGTAATTCTAAATACATTTTTTATGCTCTAAGGCCTAACATTATACATGTAACATGGACAAGGACACGAATTTGGGTATTTGGCCCAGATTTTGAAGTGCTTAATACTCCACTATGTCAACATGTTTTTGATTATGTGATATGAATGATTGTAATAGACTTTTTATTTTATGTTTTTGTGAAGTGGGTGTGGAGTTTTGGTCTTTTGGATGATATATATATATATATATATATATATATATATATATATATATATATATATATTTATATTAAATTTATCGCCTAAGCAACGCCTAACCTAGCCGGGGCTAATCACCTAGGCATCGCCTAGACACCTTGACTACACTGGTGCTGATTGGGTTGTCTTCCTCTTTCAATTGGTTGGTCCGGCTCCTCATTCAAAATCATTTAATGGGTATTTTCTCAAGTATTTGTTTTTTATTTTCCCTTATTTCTTCTGTTAGGTTTTGGGTTTGGCATAGTGTGAGAGACTGAGAAGTGTTTTGGGGTTGTAGGGTTTCAAGTTTCAACAGTAGCCCCTTCAGGTATAAGATTGCCCCTTCAAGTGTAGGATCACTATCATATGTTTTAATATCTAGTTTTACTTGTTCAGTAATATTGTTGGTAGATGTGATTTGAGAGAAATATGCAAGTTTCTATATTGAGATTCCAAAGACAAAGACAGGTCATGCGGGAACTCGATGTGAAGCTTGAATTACAAGATGACATGTTGGTTCTTTCCTATATAAATAGTGACAAAGTCGGGGTTCGGGAATAATTTGGCAGGGATCAAGTTCGGAAAATTCGGGAAAATTCGGAAAAAAAAATAAAAAGTAAATTAATAATTATACAAATATATGGAACAATTTGATTAAAATATATTTTAAAAAAGTATTTTTTTTTTAATAATTTGGGAAATTTGGGAATTATTCGTTAAAAAAAGGCGAATAAAATGCAAAAAACGCGAATAATTCGGAAAAACGCCGTTTTTTTTTTAATTTGTGATTTAAACACAGAACCATTTAGCAACTCCAAAATTCACGAATAAAACGCGTTTTTTTCAACAAAAAAAAAACAGTGTTTTTTGTTACAGTGCCTATATACACCTTCATGCTTTGATGCAAATATATCACATGGCTTTCAAATGTTGATACTGCAGGAAGTCAATATGAAGCTTGAATTATAAGATGACATATTATGAGCCTAGCACTATCCTATATATCAAGCTTCATGGTTCGATATAAACTCATCATATGACTTTCAAATGCTAATACATATTATTAACTGTCATTTGCAGCCTGTGGTAGACTAGTATTTTGCTGGCCAACTTTTATCAAAGTTGCCAATTCTCTAGATGAAAGATCAGCCAATGAAGATGATGATTCAAACTAGACTCCAATGGAGATTTGTTGCTTGGGTCATATTTCTTTTCCTGGACCCATGGAAATAAAAATTGTCGAAACCCGATACAAAATGGGCGATATGTATAGGTTTTAGTAGTCTCCTGTACGAAATGGGCAATCCGTATAGGTTTTGATAGTCTCTCATGTACGATGTTTATACTCATTTGATTTTTTTTTAAAAGAAAAATTTATGTGTCATCTGAAACCGATACCTATAGGTTTCGTTTGGGACCAATACATTTCCCGAAACCGTATTTTTAATGGACTATTATGAGCTGAAACAACCTTGTCTTGGGCAAATCTATAATACTTGATAAATTTTGCTGCTTTGTGCACCTTATCTGCTATTCACTTCTAAACAGTTAGTTACTGTCTTTCATATTTTAACAATCTGTTTGCACACTCACACATTTCTCTCTATGTGTGTGTAATATGGGTTAAGGAAAGATGTAGTTTTATCTGCATCCAAATCTGCTGTATATTACATATCTCTCAATATGTGCTGCAGGACAGATGGGGTTTTATCTGCACCCTAATTTACTGTATAAGAGCAGCTGAAACTACCTGCAGTGCTTCCTCTTTAGCTTGTTGGCTCATGTGTTCACTGATTTACATGATCAATGTGTGTGCCATGAGCTCATTATCCAATGTTTAATTTAGAAGATGGCAACCTAACAACCCCCCAAATGTTCATTGCTGCAGCGTGGAAATTTTTGTGAAGTCATCACTGCTAGTTGAAGAATCACAGAAGCAAAAGGTGGTTTTGAAATCAGTTGAAATATATGATAGAGGAATGAGCATCATTAAGAATGTAAAAAATCTGATCACTGTATATGTTCGTCTCCAGCAACAGATGCACAAATTGAAAGTCCACCAGGGAAACTGTGGCTAAATGTTGTTCTCAGATAGAGTATTTGTTATCTAGTGAAAGTAGGTTGCTGAAGTCTACCAGGGCTGATTTCTGTGTAGTTCCTAACCAAGAGAAAGAGAAGATCTGCATTCGTGGATGTTCCATTTAATCTCTATGTAACATGCTTATTATTGATCTTCAATTCTCTCAAATGATGGTGGAGTATTCGAATTGTAATTTTTCTGCTGTTGGGTACTACCATATGTACTGTTCTAAATCCAATGTTTTGGGATCAAGACAAAAGAAGAAGGTTATTACATTGTTGGGGGGGGGGGGGGTTTGTGAGTTCCATATGATGCAGGAATCAGGATGCACAACTCAATTAGACATGGTCCTTGACAATTTTACATGTTTTTTCAAGTTGAAGATATGGTTTTGAAGATGTGAATAATGTACTGCCGGTCCAATGGTAAATATGTTTTGCAAACTAATTGCTGAACGACTTGGCTTGGAGATAGGTGAGAGCTTTGACTTAGCAGTTGTTGTCTCCCTAGTCCCTCCCTTGTCATTTAATTTTACTTGCCTAATTTGATTTAGTATATACTCTGTACAGATGTGATCTTTTTTTTTTTTTCTCCTTTTTTTGTGTTCGACTTCGTAATAAGACGGTTAGGCCGCAACCCCAATTAGTGGGTTTAGGGTAAAACTAATGGTGGGTTTCAGCGCCACAACCGTTGACTCGATCTGAGAGATGTGACCTACCACCGGGCCAAAGCCGGGAGTTTTATGTTGGATCATGGCTTTTTCCTTTGGTACGGATGAGTATAGTAAACGGATCGGATCTCCCTATTACTACTAATTAAAACAGAACCCTGGGTGGATCACCCAAGGTTGTGTTTTAATTAGTAGTAATTAGTTAAATGGGGTTAGAAGGGGGACACATGGCAAGAAAATAGGAGCCAAGACGCCCGTCCTCGCAAGGAGGTGATTTTTTTTCCTTCTTTTTTATGAAGATAACTGTACATGCAAAAACATCTTCCAAAAAAACAACACACCACCCAACTCATAGCATCACAAAAATACAAAAATCAAGAAAACCCATTGACAAGATCTGAAAAGTAAAATAGTCAATAAGATGAACAAAATCCCATCAACCAAAGCAAGAACAAATTTGAAAAGCAAAGAGGACATGAAGGTGGAAGAGGTTGTTATCCGGAGGAGATGTGAACACCGATAGCGATGAGGAAGATAGTGATGAGGCCAAAGAAGATGACGGTATGAAGGAGAATGGACAACCCGCTGGTCTGCATATTGGCGAATTCGACCACTCTCTTGTTCCCAGGCAGCTGAAACAGCAAACCGGGCGTCAACACCACGAACAGCACCACTGCTATCACCACTGGTCCCCAATCTGCCATCTTTCTTTTCTCTCTCTCTCTCTCTCTCGATCTCACAAGTCACAAGCAAAAGCGAGCAGAGAAGTAGAAGAGATTTATAGTATAGAAGATAGAGAAGAAGAAAGTATCAAAACAAAGAGAGAGAGAGAGAGAGAGAAAGAACTGAAGCCCACTGAGATTGAGGGTGGCTAGTTTTGGGTATATAAAGAGGCAGTGAATGAAGAGAAGAAAGATGGCAAGGCACGGCATTGGATTCGACGATTCTCGACAGCTACCCAAGCGGCGGCAAACGTGGCTGCATCTTGTCTAATAACATCTCAGGCCCGTTTGTCTTCACTAGGGAAGTGATTCATTCTCAAAATCTATCTATCTTCTATCTATCTATCTATACTATAAAACACAGTTAGTTTGTTCCTATGGATGCCACCTAATCGATTCTCTTGATGCCACATAGGACTTCTTTTTATTTGTGAGGCCACATCATCAATTTAAATTCAATTGGTGGGACCCACACTCTCTCTTAAAACATTCTCTTTAATGTGAGAAACCCCATCATAAGTTATTCTTCCCCTTTTCTATCTCTGTATTAAATCCTTTGACAGTTACGCAAGGGAGGGGTGGAGCTGGAGCTGAGTGGGTGCATGTGCGCTTAATATGAAACGCCACCTCTCACTTATTTATCTCTCTATTGTGGGTGACAGTTACGAGAGGGGTGTGTGCTTAATAAGAAAATGAAAGGAAACATCACCTCTCTCTCTTCTTTATCTCTTTACCCTTTAATCTTCAAACGAATTGAACACCGTTTGGCCTCCTCTCTATCTTTAAAATTGTGAGTAACTGATGCGCCATGCCATATCAGAGACTCCTAATTAAAAACGTTTTAGGTACCGGTTGATGTTGTACATGTCTCCTTTGATCTAATCTCTGAGGGCCCTCTCTAGAAGTGAGTACCCCTCTCCCTCCCTCTATCTATTGTATCAACAAACTAAAAATAGTTTCATTTTTGTTTTATTTTGTTTCATTTTTCTAAGGTAGTTTTGTTTAATCTAAGATGAGTTTTAAGCAATTTTTTGGCTTTTGACAGATTTTGGTGATCTGAAGTATGTAAGGATCGATGGACCAGTTATTTCTGTTAGGCCTCCTCTTAGGGTTTCAGATTATGTACTTGTTGTTGAGATGCCATCGACAACACTGGATACTATCTTGCAAGCCATCAGAGATTTCTCTCATGCAGTCAAGCTCCCCGGCTCAAAATGATTTGTTCATAGCAATTTAGGTTGTGTTACTATGGTGATTAACAAACATGCAATCAGGATACTTCTTATTAATTATTTCTTTTTCTTTTTTGAATTTGGATACTTGGATTAGAAGACATTATTTTCTATTAAGTTCATGTATGTGGACTACATATTGTTGTCATTTAGATTGATTGGTTACAATGCTTGAATAAAGGCATTGAGACGATCCTTATAGTAGCACAGTCTAAAAATTTTAGACATTGCTTACCTGTATATGATTTCAAGCTATATTCAATTCTTAGAACTGTTAATTGCTTCTCATTTTTTTTAAATGGAAATATAGGATTGCTTCTCAAACTCAAAGTCTCACAGAGCTTACAATTCTTCTGTGATTGATACTTCTATTGTTGGTTCTCTGCATGAGCTCTATGCCATGGGCATGCCAACACAAGGCAAAAAGAGAAAGACTTGAGACTGATTTGAACCACGACCTCATACCAACTCGGTCATCTCAAACTCATGGTGTTTAAAATTCATGGATTAATTAACTATAGGAGCTCTGTTGGAGAGCTAACCAGAACAACCCAAAAATTAAATATGGCTTTCTTGGTGTATTTTGAGAATTACAATAAAAGTTTTATTGTATAGAAATATCCTTCATTTGTATTGTAATTTCCAAACTACTTCAGTCATAAGCATATGTTTGGGTTGCTCTTATTGATTGTTCAACCATAGCTCATGTTCATAGTTAATCTCTTAATTTAACTATGACAATGTAATAATTAAAGGGTTGCAAATAGAGTTAGGGGTGCAATGTTAGACCAACTCTTAATCCTATAAATAGAAGAATGAGAAAAAACAGATAAATAAAAGGAAAAAGTTTTTGACAGTCCAAGACCTACTCGAGACTGCGACCAAGACATAGGATTTTAGGGTTTTGTTGAAAAAAGTTACATTGCAATCTCATAATCTTTTCCTTAAATACAACTCATTGCCCAACTTGAGGGCTTAAAAACCTAAAACCAGCCATAGCTTAGGTTTGCTCAGGTTGTAGTGTTGAGCGTGAACACTCATGGTTACATTTCTACTTTTTTTTTTTTTGAGAAATGTTATGCATGATGACAAAATGACAAAATATTTTCTGAAACGAGTCCATAGATTTACCAGCCAAACAACATTTGATTTTTTTTTAAAATTGGATTACCTTTGGAATGATTTTGTTATACATCCAACTAAACTTTGTTCATTTTTAGTTTTACCTAAAAAGTATCACAGGTGATTTATGAAGAATATAGAAATATGACTTTTCCTATATTATTATTACCATTATTATATTATATCATCTTATATTATTGCATTTCAAGAATTTTTTTTTTTGGGTGTCGGCATCATTTACCTACGTTAGTAGGGTCAGTACAGTGAGATGTTAGCTTGGCCATTGGAGCTCTTGCAACTCATATTGGGGGGGATTGGATCCTAGACCTCCCTCTACTGAAGGCCACACCCCAACCACTCACGCAAAAGGCGGGGGCTGATGCATTTCAAGATTTGGTAACCATGAATTGCACGTGTTTTAAAATATTGGTGTATATATATATATATATATATATATATATATATATATCAAAAATTAAATTATTTGTATTAGTTTCTTATAATATCAAATTTTATTAATAAATAATTATTTCTCTTTATATTTTTCTTAGTCTATTTTTTTTTGTATCAATTTCTTAGTCTGTTTGTTATCGCCGTGCATCGCACGGGGTGTTTGCTAGTAAATAAATAAAATTGAGATATGTCATTTGAATCATTGAAATCATGAAAAAAAAAAATACTCTTAAAATAAAAGCATTGAAGGAAAAAAGAATCATTAGAGTAGTCTATAATAATTGATTTATTTTATTCAACTTTTTTTTTTTTTTGATATTATACAAACACACACACAAATAATTATGCTGCTTTTGTTTTTTCAAGGCAAAATGCTTTCAAACAGGACCTCACCACAACTTTGATTTTGAGAATTTAAGAGTTTGGGAATTAATTCGTTTCTAAAATCAGCAAATCACCAAAATTGGTATCAAAACACATAAGGCTCCTATTTATCCTCGTTTCTCTTGATACATCTCGCAAGTTCCAATTGACAATTTGACATCATTTGAACTCTCAGGCCAACACCAAAAAAAAAATATATATATATATATATACTTCGGCGAATCCTGGCTATTAGATTGAGACAACGGTGTAGATCATAAGAAGACGTGGCCTAAACTTATTGATCTTGACTATTTGCCTTATGGAATGCTAGCCTTAATCATCCTAATTCCTAAAGGGATAAAGGTCAAACAACATTAAGCACCTTCCCCCTTAATCGCCGCATAAAGGAGCCCATTTTCTCTTTAAGGGATTGTGAGGGGAAAAATAACCGGAAGGACACGCGTCAGCAGCAGCTCCTCCCACGCTCTGGTTTACTGGTAGAAGGTTGGAGCGGAGGGTGTGGCACCCTGACCTGTACTCCGATGGTAAAGTCAGTAAGTGTAGAAGATGATGAACAGTAAACACTAGAACAGTCACTGAAAAATACGCAAGACACTGGAAGCACTGAACACGTATTCTCGGGTCTGGGTTTTTGAACAAGTGTCCTGTGCACTAAAAATCACGGGGTTTTTATAGGGCAAGGTTGGTATGGCCATCGATGACCATGGATGGCCATAGGTGTCCATACCACGTGTCTTCGCACTCATTGCCAAATATCTTAGTCATATCTGCCGCCGGTTGCATTACACGTGAGAGCCTCCTATAAGTCCAATCGGACGGGATCGGATGGTACGCAGAAGTGACCAGCATTAAATGCCAAGACAGTGCTTTCGGCACGAAACGGCGCGTTCGGCACGCCTGTCGGAATTATGGATCGCCTCCTGATCACTTCCTCCTACGAGTCGGTCTCGTTGTTGACTCAAGCTCGGTTACTGCATAGATACCTTGAAATACAGCACGACATCGTTGTCAGTGAGACAACGGACTCGTTGTTCGCGTAACGACAACGACGTTGTCAAGAGCACAACGCTCACGTTGTGCTTTAGACAACGAGCACGTTGTCAAAGCCACAACGGAAACGTTGTTCTGCAAGAGAACAAAGACGTCGTAAGGCGCACAACGGGATCGTTGTGCATCAGACAACGTGTGGCCCCTATATTTTAAGCACGTGACCCCAACTCGTGTCCACGTGTCACTTTCGTGAACAAAACGACAAAAACGAGCTCGTCCTCCAACGCTGAGTTGATTTTACGAATTTTATCCGTTACAATTTGCCCATTTATGATGCTTGGAACGTAGTTCGAAGCGTCATAAACGGACAAAAAGATCATACCTGGCACTGCTACGGAAGACGGAACGTTGCGTGCTTTAAACGCTCACTGAGAAGGTCGACCGTTCACGCCAGCTGGTTACGCTTGCGAACCGTCACGTCTATTTAATGCGGACAGGCTGTCATCATCGTCGATTTGAATTTCAAACGCTTTAATAACTCTGACGGTTACTCTCTTTTGGTGAAAAGACGATCTTGCCACTGCTCTCATTTCCGCTGATACAGGTGTACGACTCAGATGAAGGGCAGTGGTGTACTTTCACAAACCTGAGATGCTTATAAAATCCCATCGAATCCTCCTTCTCTTTCACCCTGTTTCTTCAAGCACTGTTACTCTGCCGAATTCTCTTCTCAACCAAAAGTTCATCTTCCTCAAGCTCTCAACAATCTCTCTGAGTTGTCTTCGGTTCGGTACGCTCTTCACCCTTTCTCTTGTTATTTCTTACTGTTCCTCCCTTTCTCTCTTCTCTGGTTCTTGGGGTGACTCTGCTCTGTGCACACTCCATTGCTCTGTTCACTGCTCTTGTCCCTCTTCTCTGTTTCTTCCAATCACCATGGCTGCCATCGTTCCCGTAGAACCTGCTAGGTTAGAGGAAGTTAGAGGCCCTACCGATGATGAGGCCAGTTGCACAGGTAGCGCACCTCATGGTGCCTACATTGAAAAATCCTCAGCTCTGCGCCAGCACCAGTTGGCACATCTGAACCGTTACAGGGAACGTTTCGACTTCCCTTCCAATGTCAATCTCCACTTCAAGCGAGATGATGCTATCATCGATAGGCGCTCTGCTTGTACCGTTGTCTATCTCTCCCAGCTTGAGGCTGGCCTCCGCTTCCCCCTCCATCCTATCTTGGATGAAGTTCTGTCCACCCTGCAACTCGCACCAGGACAAATGCACCCGAGCTTCCACAAGTACATGTTCATGATGATCAAATTCATCAAGGACGACTACCCAATAGAGGCTAGGCACCTATTCCACTTCTGCCATGCCGTCAGATGCCGAGGCAATGACGATGGTTCGTACTCCTATTATTCGTGGAACAAGAAACCCCGATATCCAGAGCTCGTCTCAGGCATTCTCGATAAAGAAAGAAAGTGGAAAGCCACTCCTTTCGTTGTCTCTGGCGGCTGGAAGGCAGAGAATTCCACGGTCCCCAACGTCTTCCGAGCGGAAGCAGGTATACCACTATAGTCATCCGTTGTCCGTTGTGCACCATTGTCCTGACTCTGTTCTCGTTGTATGTTGTATGCTCTCGTCCTGCAAACTCTCATTGTACTCATTTTGTTTTCCTGTGTGCAGTTCACGCAAAGAAGTTCCCGTTCAAGAAGTTGGCCCCAGAAAAAGAAGGCCTCCTTACCGGTATTTGCCGTGCTCGAGGTGGGGAATACATCAGGTGGAAACCACTCGAGCCTGACACGCGGGTCTCCTCCAGCACTCCAGTAACTACTCAACAACAACCACAACAACAGCAACAGCGACAGCAACAAGGCGCCTCCACTTCCGCACCTTCACCAGCTCTTATTCTAGCCGAAGAAGAAGAAGAAGAAGAAGGTATGACTGACACAAATCCACATCCACTAAGCAGGAAGCCAAGGTCTGCTCGCCCTGCGGTTCAGCCGCCACCACCGCCGAAGAAGAAGAGGAGCCACTCTTCCAAGGGTACAGCGACTGCTGACCCGAAGAGAAAGATGCCCACCCAGGCCGAGTTCGAGGCCAGAAAGAAGGCTAAGGCGGACAAACGCCTGGAGAAAGAGAACGCAGTCATTGCTGCTCCCCCCTCCACCTCTGCCCCTCCTCCAACAAGTCCAGGAGCAGAGGTGACAACGGTAGTGCTCGAGGCCAGCTCGGCGCCTGGCCCCTCTCGAGCTGCCGTTGCCCCAGCCAGCACGAGCTCCGCTGTCGTTGCCCTGGCCGCAACGGAAGCTGGCACAACGAGTCTCCCGGCTCGTATGCTGCCGTCCTTCATTCAGGACTGGTCACCCGACTTCTCTCGGTTCGGGGTACCGACCGTGAACGAATCGGCGAAGAGCTCGGAGAAGGCCGCCCGAGCTCTAACTTACGCGATGAGGTTGCCCCAGGACATCGCTGAGGTCGGCCAACTTCAACTGTCCGACCTGTCCTACGCCGCCTGCCAGTCGGTGGCGACAGTAAGTTTCTCCCTCCCTCATCTTCTTACTCAACTGGTTGAAATATTACTTTTCGTTGTGCTAACGCCCAGACACTCCCTTGCAGATGAACGTACTCATGCAAGAGCTCTGTGATCGCAGCCAAAATAAGTACACTCACCTGCGAGACGGGATTAATTACTGGAGAGATAGGACGGAGACGTTGGAGCAGACTCTCGCTGAAGAGAGACTCAAGGCAGATTTTGATCTGTCTCAAGCCAAGGCTGACACTGTTCGTGCTGAGGTAAGGCTAAACACTGCCACCAAGGTACGGGAAAAGGCTGAGGCTGAGGCACGATCAGCAAAGGAGGCCGAAAAGAAGGCCAAGCAGGAGGTAGAGAACGCTGTTCTACGCATCAGCGAACTGGAGCATGTCTCCCAAGCTTTGGGTAGACAGCTGGAGGAAACCGAAGTAGCCAGGACAGCACTGGCAGAGGAGCTCGAGGAGGCCAAGAAAACTCAAGAGGCCACTGAGAGGTCCGTGACCCTGAGACTGCAGCAACATTATCAGTCTCAGCTGGACACGCTCTTGGATGAAGATCGGGCTGAGACCGAGAAGGAGGTTCTCGACTCGCTCCGCCAACAAGGACGCCTGAAAGAAGACAATGAAGAGGACGCCACCACGTTCTCCGAGCTTCAGAGCAAAGAACTGATCGAGCTCGACAACGAGCCCGAGGTGCAAGGTGTCGAGCAGCCTCACTTTCTTAAAGGTCCTGCACCCCTCCCTGCTGAGCCATCCTCCGAGCCAGCTGCTCCAGAACTTCCTGCTGCTGCCGATGAAGTTACTCCGGTGGAAGCCCCAACTGCTGAAGCCTCTACTTCTGCCCCTGCTGCAACAACGACAGATGCTGACTTTGAGCTCGTCTGATCTGCTGCCCCTCTGATCCCCTGCTCTTCTTTATGTTCCTGCTTCTCTTTTTTTTTTTTTTTTTATGATGTAAATTCTTTTTTTCCCTCTTATGGGAGTCTGTCACTGTGCTTGCCCAGAAATGGGCCTTTGAAATGAATAGATCACTCATTTTTCTCATGTTTGTACTTCTTTTCACCTCGTAGCATAGTACAGCGCATGCACACAGAATAAAAAAAACACAACATGAGTAGTTGAATGATTTTCCACAGTTCACTGTACCGATGTTAATGCGGTACTTTGCTATGTGGATGTTTGAATACTCGTGAAAATTATAATTGTTGCACACTAAATAAACTATTTTGATCAAAGCACTACGAGCAGAACACTATGAGTAGAGCGCTACGATCAAAGCATAATGAACAAGCACTACGAATAGAGCACTACGAGCTAATACTACGAACAAGCACCACGAGCAAACACTACGAGCAAAGCACTACGAGCGTTCACTATGAGCAATGCACTACGAGCTAATACTACGAGCAAGCACCACGAGCAAACACTACGAGCAAAGCACTACGAGCGTTCACTATGAGCGTTCACTATGAGCAATGCACTACGAGCTAATACTACGAGCAAGCACCACGATCAAGCACCACGAGCAAAGCACTACGAAAAATCACTTATGAACAAGCACTGCGAGCAAGCACTGATCCAGACACATCATTCGCGTAGTTCACTGTGAATGCAATCTGACAAATAAAATTCACAGGACGAACGCAATGTAACTCAGTTCCGAAGCACATGCTCAGAGGATGTCATTTGGTTAAGCCACTCGATTTGCTCAGATGACATCCTTATATAAGCCACTCGTGTTCGTCATGAGTACGTTATTCAGTCAAAACTTTATTTGAATTACTTGCAAAACATTCACAATATTACACTGATAAACTAGACAGAGAATGGTGTAGACAACGAGCAGGCACACAACGAGCAGGTACATAATATTGCAAATCACATGTTGAAATATGAGCACTGTGATTATGTAAGATCACTGAAAAACTTGTAAGCACAACGATGCATGTAAATAGCATATCACAGATTCTATTGAAAGAATTGCCTCAGATTCATGATGTTCCAAGATTTCGAGATGAGGTTACCTTGCAAGTCTTTCAAGTAGCAGACTCCAGGACTTCCCAATCGTTCTACGATATAAGGCCCTTCCCAGTTTGGTCCCAACTTGCCACTGTTAAGCTCTCTTGTGTTCTGGAACACTCTTCGGAGGACGAGATCACCGACCTACAGCACTCTCCGCTGTACTTTCTTGTTGTAGGCTTTCCTCAATCACTGCTGATACCTCCTCATCTGAATGCTGGCATCTTCTCGCTTCTCTTCTAGCAGATCAAGATGGATAGCCATGAGCTCTGTGTTCTGATCTTTCTCTCCATCCTTCTTCCTGTTGTGCCAAGAACGCACTGTAGGCAAACTGATCTCTGTATGAATGACAGCCTCCATGCCATACGCTAGAGAGAAAGGAGTTTCATTGGTAGGGCTCCTTGGAGTCGTTCTGTACCCCCACAAAACGTTGTGCAGCTCGGTGGTCCACTTCCCCTTCGAATCTTCCAGTCTTCTCTTCAAGGCATTGAGAATATTCTTGTTGGCTGCTTCGGCCAATCCATTCCCCTAGGGATAATATGGGAAAGAGAAGACATGCTTGATCTTCAGCTCGCTACAAAAGTCGGCAATCAGACATCCTGACAATTGCTTCCCGTTGTCAGTAATGATAGACTGCGGTATGCCAAATCTGCAGATGATATGCTCCCACAAGAACTTCTTCACCTCTTGTTCTCTGATACGTGCAAAGGGAACAGCTTCAATCCACCGTGAGAAGTAGTCAGTTGCCACTAGAAGGAAGATCAGATTCCCTGGAGCCCTAGGGAAAGGCCCTACAATATCAAGTCCCCATCGCGCAAATGGCCAAGGCTATGATACAGTGCTAAGCTCTTGAGCTGGAGCATGAATCAAGCGAGCAAACCGCTGGCACTGGCTACACCTCTTCACATACTTCTGAGCATCAGCCTGCATGTAAGGCCAGAAGTAACCTTGCCCCAGAGCTCGATGGGCAATGGTTCTCCCGTCTGAGTGAATGCCACATATACCTTCATGCAGCTCAGCAAGTATTCTCTCCACTTCTACAGAATGAACACACTTCAGCAAAGGCCCACCAAAAGATTTCCTGAACAACTCTCCTTGCACCAAGGTATAACGAGATGCCTTGGACTGAATGCGCCTCGACTCCTTCACACTGATAGGAAGAACTCCGTCCTTTAGATAAGCCACCAACCCTGCCATCCAACTCGGGACTGGATTGACAAAGAACACTTCTCGCTGTGCCTGAAGAGTTATTGAAGGATACTCTTGGAACTCCATCAGAATAGCCTTAGGCTCGTCAGCCTGCACCATGGAAGCTAGATACGCCAAAGCATCAGCATGCCTGTTCTCATCCCTCCGGGTGTGCCTAATCTCCACAACGGTGAATGTTTCACACAACGAACGAACGAGAGTAGCATACTGCTTCATCCGGTCGTCCTTGCAATCATAAACACCATTCACCTGATTCACCACGAGCTGTGAATCACAAAACACTCTCAACGTGGAGATCTGCAGCTCTCGTGCACTCTCCAACCCAAGGAGTAAGGCTTCGTACTCAGCTTCGTTGTTGGAGGCAGTGAACCCAAGACGCGACATCTTCTGCACTTTGATGTTGTCCGGACTTATAAGCACAACGCCCAGTCCTGAACCACTGAAATTGGAAGATCCGTCCACGTATAACAGCCAACCGCTCCACTCTGACGACTCGGCCCCCTCCACAACGGCATCTCCGCTGTCAACTTCAATTGGGAGCTCCCGAAGATCAACAACCATGTCCTCTGCCTCCTCCTCCACAGGGAAATCAGAAAGAAAACCCGCCATCGCTTGCCCTTTCTCTGAACTCCTGGCCCGGTACTGGATATCGAACTCACTCAGAGCTACTGCCCACTTTGACATCCTCCCCGCCAGCTCGGGTCGTCCCAGCACGACTTTCAAAGGATACGTTGTGATGACAACGATAGAATGAGCATGAAAGTATGGACGAAGCTTCTCCGCAGAAAAGACAAGAGCCAGACACACCTTCTCGAGCTTACTATAATTGCACTCTGCCTTGAGAAAGGTCTTGCTGATGAAGTAGACAGGCTTCTCCACGCCATCACAGCTCCTCACCAGGACGGAACCGAGGGCTTGCTCTGAAACAGACAAATAGAGATATAAGATTTCACCTGGCTCTGGCACCGAAAGGATGGGAGCTGAGCCTAAATACTCCTTCAAGACAAGGAAAGCTCGGGAACACTCTGGAGTCCACGCAAAAATGGAGTCCTTCCTCAGCAGCTCGAACAGAGGTTTGCAACGATCGGATGACTTGGAGATAAACCGGTTGAGCGCAGCAATCCGGCCTGTCAGCTTCTGGATCTCCTTCTTCGATTTAGGCTCTGGCATGTCCAGCAAAGCACGGATTTGAGCTGGATTAGCCTCAATCCCCCGCTGACTCACAAGATAACCCAAAAATTTCCCTGAGGTAACTCCGAAGGTGCACTTCTCTGGGTTGATCTTCAGATTGAAAGATCGCAGCACAGAGAAAGGTTCAGCAAGGTCTGCCACCAGAGTACCTCGTACTCGACTCTTCACAACAATATCGTCGATGTACACTTCAACCGTCTTGCCAAGGAGTGACCCGAACATAAGATTCATCAGACGTTGATAGGTGGCACCTGCATTCTTCAAGCCAAAAGGCATCACCCGATAACAGAACAAGCCTCGCTCTGTTATGAAGGTGGTCTTCTCTCGATCTGCTTCCGCCAGGAGGATCTGGTTATAGCCCGAATAACCATCCATGAAGGATAACATCTCGTGGCCAGCAGTGGCGTTGATGAGCCTGTCTATCCTTGGCATGGGAAAAAAGTCCTTGGGGCACGCCTTATTAACACCAGTGAAGTCAATGCAGACTCTCACCTTCCCGTTCTTCTTAGGCACAGCCACAACATTGGCTATCCAATCAGGGTACTGCACCTCCTGAATGAACCCGAACTGGATCAGCTTGTCGATCTCTTCGTTCACTACATCATGGTAAGCTGGAGCAAGCCTCCGAGGTTTCTGCTTCACTGGAGGGATGGCAGGATCAGCATTGAGGTGATGGCAGATAACACTCGGATCGATGCCAATCATGTCTTTGTGAGACCATGCAAAGACATCAAGATTCTGCCTAAGGAAGTTCAGCAACTCGAGCTCCTCCTCCGCTGTCAAGCTCGTCCCGACCTGCAACACCTTTGGCTCTTCTTCCGTTCCCAAATTGACAGCTTTCGTGGGCTCAACGGAAGGTCTGCACAACGATGTCTCCGAGCTCTCTTCCACAACGGGAGCGACCTGTAACTGCTACGAAGGCACAACGGAAGCAGGAAAATCGCACTTCTGCGATGTCAACTGATCACCTCTGATCTCCTGAGGCCCGTCCTGCGTTGGATACTTCAACACCTGGTAGTACGAGGACGGAACAGCCTTCATCTCATGGGTCCACCAACGACCCAAGATGGCATTGTACGGTGATGGCGCGTCCAGGACGGAAAACCTGGTCTGAAGGACAACGGGTCCAGCCACAACGGGCAAGACAACGTCGCCTACAGGCTTCATCGAGCTACCATCAAATCCATACAGGGGAGTCTGAGCAGGGATGAGGACGGAAGGATCCAACTTCATCTGAGTGAAAGCATGAAGATACAAGATGTCTGCTCCACTCCCAGAATCTACAAGCACTCTCTTGATGTCGAAGTCTCCTATTCTCATGGTGAGAACAAGAGCATCATAGTGAGGTCGGATCACTCCTGCCAGATCACGATCAGTGAAGGTGAGTGCCTGCTCAACGCTTCTGCTAGGCACTTGCACCTGGCACACTGCAGCCTCATGAGACAGCTTCCTGGCCTTCGCCCTGAAGTTCCTCTCTACATCAGATTCCGGCGTTTGCAAGCGGTAAATGACATTGATCGTGCCCAAGGAAGCTCCTCCACTGGTACTGGGATTATTGGCGGGTTTCCCTCCACGAGATTGGGACACCGGCTCCCTGGTACGCTCCGCACCGCCGTTGTCAGAAGCAAGATACTCTCCCAAGTACCCCTCCTGAACAAGCCTCTCCAAGTATTCCCTCAGAATACGACACCGGTTGGTGAGATGACCACGGCACTTGTGATAGTGACAATACTCATGCACCCGTGGTCCCGATGTAATATCCTGCACCGCCCTTGCCGGCCACTCAAAGTATGCCTGATCCTCCATCGACCTCATGATGGTCGCCGGGCTGACTGTGAAATTGATGCGCGGTGTTTGATCTGCAAAAGATAGCCTCTCATTAGGCTGCACGCCTCTCTCGTGCTGTACTTGAGGCTGCACTTGGCGTGGCTGATACTGCTGCCTTGCCTGCTGTTGATCATTAGGACGCCTCTCCGTCCTACTCTGTTGCTGATTAAAATTTCTTTCAAACGGGCGCCGATCCGGCTGATCCCGTTGAGTCACATACACAACTTTGTCCATCTGCTTCCTTGATGGCGAGTCCTCAGATGATGAAGACTCGTACCTCTGCTTCTTCTCCTTCCTCTTCGATGATCGGTGTGTCCTCTCCACGACATCCACCACTCTCGCTCTGGGCTTCGGCACTGACACGACGGATACGTCCTCCTCGTACCTCTCGTACTTGGTGGCACGTACCATCAACTCGTCCATCTTGACAGGATAGTCAAGAGCTAAGGACTTGTAGAGCTCGGAATGCTTGGGGATAGCATTCTTGAAAGCAGCGATGCAGCTCGCTTCGTCAACCTTGTCAATGTTGTGGACTTCATCGGTGAAACGCGAAATGAAGTCCTTCAAGGATTCGGCCGGCTTCATCCTCAAGGAGAAGAGAGTATTTGTATCTGCCTTCTTCTTCTTATTGATGATGAAGCGATCAATAAAGGCCGACCTGAGCTCTGAGAAGTTGCTGATGGAACCAGGAGGCAAGTTCCGAAACCACTTCGATGCTGCCCCAGATAGGCTGTTGGGGAAAGCCTTGCAATACAGGTCATCATCCGGATTGCGAACAGCCATCGCGTGTTTGAAGTCAAACAAATGCTCCTCCGGGTCCGTCTTTCCAGTGTACATGGGGAAGATCGGAGTTATGAACTTGGAAGAAGTATAGGACTGGTTGATGGCATCCGTGAAAGGAGAGTTCTCAACGTTATCCTTTGCTGACTGAGCAAAGTGGTCAGGAATCCCTCCCTTCATGCTCTTAACAAGAGCACCGATTAAATCCTCCACCTCCTTGGCTGTTACCCAAGTCTTCTGGGTGTCTGCGGCTCCGGTACCCACTCTCAGGTCTTCTCTTCCTGCCCCTTCTCTGAAATCCACACGATCAGAAGGAATACTCTGCTCTGCCCGAACCGGAGGCTGCCTTACATCCCCTTCAGTAGGAAGAAACACAAATCTGGTTTCACGGTTCTCCAGGGCAGAAGGAGAAGAAGATAAGTCAAACTGACGTCTCAAGGAAGGCCTCTGCAGTGGCACATCATCTACCTCGAGCCTGCTATGCTCGAATGCCTCCAGCCTTGCCTGCATCAACTGCTGCTGCCTGGTGATTTGATCCAGAGCAGACTGCTGCACTTGCAGCATCGCCAAGATGCGATCTGAAACAGAGAGCTCAGTAGGAGGAAGCACGGTCCTCTCTGGTTGCCCAGACGAATGACTGACTCCAGGAATGTGCACGACAGAAGGTATGAAAGAAGTGGCGTGAGGGGTTTGATCCTCATGCCCGAATACTACTGACTGATCAGCCATGATCACAGAGAGCAAAAAGGGGGGTCCGTTTATTATTTCCCACAGACGGCGCCAATTTTGTGAGGGGAAAAATAACCGGAAGGACACGCGTCAGCAGCAGCTCCTCCCACGCTCTGGTTTACTGGTAGAAGGTTGGAGCGGAGGGTGTGGCACCCTGACCTGTACTCCGATGGTAAAGTCAGTAAGTGTAGAAGATGATGAACAGTAAACAGTAGAACAGTCACTGAAAAATACGCAAGACACTGGAAGCACTGAACACGTATTCTCGGGTCTGGGTTTTTGAACAAGTGTCCTGTGTACTAAAAATCACGGGGTTTTTATAGGGCAAGGTTGGTATGGCCATCGATGACCATGGATGGCCATAGGTGTCCATACCACGTGTCTTCGCACTCATTGCCAAATATCTTAGACATATCTGCCGCCGGTTGCATTACACGTGAGAGCCTCCTATAAGTCCAATCGGACGGGATCGGATGGTACGCAGAAGTGACCAGCATTAAATGCCAAGACAGTGCTTTCGGCACGAAACGGCGCGTTCGGCACGCCTGTCGGAATTATGGATCGCCTCCTGATCACTTCCTCCTACGAGTCGGTCTCGTTGTTGACTCAAGCTCAGTTACTGCGTAGATGCCTTGAAATACAGCACGACATCGTTGTCAGTGAGACAACGGACTCGTTGTTCGCGTAACGACAACGACGTTGTCAAGAGCACAATGTTCACGTTGTGCTTTAGACAACGAGTACGTTGTCAAAGCCACAACGGAAACGTTGTTCTGCAAGAGAACAAAGACGTCGTAAGGCGCACAACGGGATCGTTGTGCATCAGACAACGTGTGGACCCTATATTTTAAGCACGTGACCCCAACTCGTGTCCACGTGTCACTTTCGTGAACAAAACGACAAAAACGAGCTCGTCCTCCAACGCTGAGTTGATTTTACGAATTTTATCCGTTACAGGGATGATTAAGGGTGATTGCACATTATCCTCAAGGAATCCATTTTTTTTAAGTAAGGGATAATGGACTTCTAAAGGGGTCCTCTCACCTCTGTCAAAGCTAGTATTCTCCTTTCCCTTATATTTAGATATCCTCGTAAAGCAAGATTTTTAATTTGGGCTACTCAGACTTCACTGAGGGATGCTAAGGTTGCATTTGAATTTTTTGAATTGGAATTGACCTATAAAATTGAATTTTATGGAATTAAAATTTATTGAAAGGAATTCCACTAAGTTCAAAATTTGTCATTTAGATGCACTACTGATTAGATATACTAATTAGATGAAATTGAACGGCAAAAAATTGAATATTATTATAATATTTAATAATATATTTATTAAATATTATTATAATTATTTAATTTAATTAATGGGTTAAGCAACAGGTTTAGTTTGAAGATTTTATCATTGGGTCAATTCAGGTTTTTTTTTCAATCTATTTACAAGTGAGTTGGGTTTAGGTTGAGAGTTTATTTACTCAATTTAAACCAAACCAGCTCATCTAACCTTTTAAAATTTATGATTGAACTTGTAATTTATAATTGGGTTGGGTCCGAGTTTGGCTCATAGTATAAAAAATCCATAATACCTACTTAAATTAGTAATAAATATTGATACTTAATTATTCACATAAGATATTTAGTAAATATTAATAATAAATTTAAATTTTTAATTATGTGAATTATAATAACGAGAATATAAAATTATGTAAGTAATATATGTATTAAATTTAAATAATATTATAATGGGTAAATTACATTGACCTCCCTTGAGGTTTGGCAAAATTTCAAAAACCCCCCCTATTGTTTCTAAAATTACACTGCCCTCCCATGTGTTTCAAGTAATGGTAACAAATTCTCCCTTCCATTAATATGTTCTTACTAATATTGACAAAATTTGATGATTTCATGGTATAAATATTTTAAAATATCCGAATTGCTCCCGAAATACCAATTACACAAAAAATATTATTTTTTAACTCACTTGTTCTTTAACAAAAACACTTCAACATCAATGTAAGCAAGGGTGTAAAATTACCCATATTCACTAAACAAAAATTAATTTTTTAAATATTTTAAATTTTGTTAGTTTTAAATTTTTATAATTTCAACTTTTTAAATTATTTTAGAAAAATTATTTCGTCTTATTTTCAAATAATGCAACCAAACAACAAAAAATTAGTAAAAAAAAATAATCATATTTTACCATAAAATCTTTTCATTCATAAATGGTTTACGTCGTAAAACAATTTACGTACAAACAAATGGAGCCTGTGACGTTATGGGAGTACGTCAATATTCTTTATTTTGAACAGAAATTTAATTTTGATCTACAATAAACACTGATTAAAAATACATAAATTAAGTTTTTTTCTTCGACTATTCACACACGTACACAAATGTTTTTCAAGCATTACATTCATATGGATTGCTTACCAAATAGATAAGAAGGAGACTCACTAGCACTAAACATTTCACAAGCCTAGTGAAATGGGGGTAAAATAGTAAAAGTGGAATTCCAATTTATAGTGTTAACTTTAAACACTGACAGGGGAGGTCAGTGTAATTTTAGGAACAAAAATGAAGATTTCTGAAATTTCACTAAACCACAGAGTAGGTAAGCGTAATTTACCCTATTATAATTTATAATTATCATTTTTTGTATTAAATTATTGTTCATCTAAATAACAAGTTAGGTACATGTTTATTTTGAGGATTCTCTTATTGGGTTGGGTTCGAGTTTAGTTTTTTAGCTCGTTTAAAAACAAACGGCTAGTTGGATTCAGTTTAGAATATATTTACTCAATCCAAAACTAACTCAATCCATTGTCATCCTTAGTTGATGATGACAACAAGTTCGGAGAGATATAATTGAAGCATTGAGAGAGATTTTCACAAGATTTGAGTATTTCACTCAATTTTGCAACATCGTAAAATTGCCAAATAACATTTCTCAATAACAATTGAATTCAGCTCATTTAACTTATGAAATCGTTTTAATTCCGTGCAAAATTGATGATTCTAATTCCACAATTTTTATAATATATCTCAAAATGACAGACTTGAAAGTCAAGAAGGTAATTGACAATTCTATTCAAATGCAACGTTAACAATTCCTGGAGAATGCAATTGAGCCTACTGCCTACCACTCACCTAAGCTTGAATCCAAGCTATACGCGCATAGTTCGTTGCATCATCTGTCTGGACATGGCACTGTTTTTTTTTTTTTTTCTAATTTCCTTACAAACATGTTGTATCAGTATGCCATTTAATTTAGGGTTAAGGCTGAGGAGGACGAAAGATGAAGATCGATGAAAACCAGAGTAGAAAAAAAAATGATAGGACAGTCAGGGTTGCTGCATCGCTGGATCAGAAGTGGAATTGAAGTTCCAGAGCCACACATCATCATATAGTCCTAAGAATGACAACAATCAGATGGTCAGGATGAGCCAAGCTGGACCAGTGGATCCCATTCTTACAGTCTTCTCCGCATCTTTACTTTTCTTCGTAGAATATTAGGAAGAATGATCAGGTCTGTTACCCAACACTTTCGGCAGAAACGCCACCTTTGATGAAGGGAGCCAAATCCTCTACGGTGATAACCGGGTTTGGCAAATCCGGTTATCACCCCTTGAGTTAGCTACGTGTCCTTTTTGACACACCTTAACTGTGGTTAAGATTTGGCTTCATGAAGTCATCAAAAGTCAAAAAGTGTTAGGAGTGAGACTCTACCAATTTACCAAAAAAAATAGACTCTACCACATGATTGTTGGCTATATAGTGATGGGCAATGGACGGTGATGAAGCATACCCACCAACCCAGTTCTTTTGTTAGGGTACACTCTAAGGATATCATGACATCTTTAGACCAGGACGCTGGACGCCTAGCTATTTATCAAAGCAGAAAGAAACCAATATAATTAAATACCGATGAGAAGAAGTTGATAGATTGTTCTCATGCTTTAGCTTTATAGGATTCCCATGGAAAATTACAGCATTCATAGTCTACAAGCATCTCCTCCTTTATGTTCCATACAGTACACTCACTCTCTTTATTGAAGGCTTGAAGCTCTTCTTTCTTCTGTACGAGAACAAGAGTCCTCCTTTAATTTGTTTATATTTTGTGATAAGAGAGGTTAGTGGGTGTGTTTGGTAGACTTAGAAATGAAAGATTGGGCTAATCCTATTATGGCTGTGGCTCTATTTGCGTTTCTCACCCCTGGATTGATCTTTCAAATGCCCGGGAAGCAACGACCCATTGATTTCATGAACATGAAGACTAGCATGGCCTCCATACTGGTGCACAGGGGCGGAGCCACATGGAGCCCGGGGGGGCTGAACCCCCCCCCCCCCCCCCCTCAACTTTTGGAATTTTTTTTTTTTTTTTTGTATAGTGTAATGTGGGTGTGGCTTAGGAGCAAGGGAAAGCCTGGTGGTGGTGGAAGATCTAAGCCCCCCTTGAAAATTTTGAGAAGAAAAAAAAATTATATTTATATAATTTAATTTAAGATGGTGGAAGCATATGAAAATGTTTAAATTGCCGGTATTTTCCATCATGTAATGAAATGGCTGGTCCTCATTGGTCCACGCCCCTCTTTAACACTCACCAATTATGGTTAAGATTCACTCACCCATTGAGTTATTTTAGAAGAAAAAAACAATAAAAATCTTAAATTTAATTTTGATAAGCTTAACCAGGGTTAAAAGAGTGTATAAAAGAAATACAAGGACACAACGGTAAGTTAAGCAATAGGTCCGCTAATCATTACTACTCCAAACTATATTCTTTACTAACGGACAAAGAGACGAGATGACCCACCAACTTGGTACTAATTTTTTTTTCGGGGGCTACGCCCCTGAACCCCCACACCTCACCATTAGCCCCCCCGGCCGAAAATCCTGGCTCCACCCCTGCTGGTGCATGCAGTTTTGTATGGTTTGCTTCTCATGTTGTTCCTTGTTATTTTACATATCCACCTCTATGTCTAGGCAGGAAGGATGGAAGCCTTTAAGAGATCTTCCAAGCTCAACTTCTTCTGTCCTACTTAGCTGTATTTGTATTCTTGTATTTACCGTAGTTATTTAATTTAAGCAAGTTTTTCCAAATCACACACATTTCCCCAATGCACATTTCAGCATGGGTGCGCCGTGCATGCCTCTTCTACGATTAGCTTCGTTAAGATGTACCTAGGGAATGTCTGGTGGTGCCAGCATTTGAGCTTAGATTGCACCAACTAGAACCATTTGACCAGAGGATGGCCTCCCTAATAGCTCATAGATGAAGGGAAGAAAAAGAAAAGTTAAAGGGGATTATTGTATTTACTCAATAAATTTATACCATATTTCAACCAGAAATCTCTCCAAATATTCAGTTTGAAATCCTCTTATAACCTAATGCCTCAATACCATATGATCAATAGAGAATCACCTCAGGTTTTTTCACAATGATCGCATTCGTTACAATAAGGAGATAACACCGTGGGGATAGCCCACTGGTAGTGTATGCCCCCTCACTAGGAGGGAGGTCCCTGGATCAAACTCGAGGGGTGCCTCGCCAAGCTTCAAATGCGAGGCCTTAACCCAATGACCTTAAGAGAATGTATCTCAACTGGCTGCAGGGTGATGTCTTGTGTTAAAATTATAAGAATATGATGGGCCATATCTTACATGGATCCCATACCCATACACCTGCCATGTCAACATGTGCGCCCAGGAAGGATTGAGGTCCCATATTGAGTTATCTGCCGACTCTGCTCACTGTTAAAGGCAATACCCACGCACACTTTGCTCAAGCAAGGAATCTTTATATTTTAAAGTTGTGAAAGGCAAGGCGAGGAGTGATATCCCGAGTCGCATTTACTCCAAAAGTTTCCTTAGACGCAAGCTAAGGCATATAACGTCTACATGTTTGATATTTTATCACATTAAAAAAATAAAAAACAGAAATTTTGTGACATTAGTTACTACCAAGTTGCGTTTGTGGAAGACTTGCGACTGCGGCTAGCAAAATCCAAGGCAATAATAATAACATAAATTAGCTTATAACACTAAGTATATTTGTTTGTGACGATATTCTTATTGAAGAATTTGAAAAAGATGATTTTTAACTAGTGACATCATAGAGAAATAAAAAGAAAAAGAAACCATCAATAATTGATTCTTCTCATGGGAAATTAAAGAGGGAGGTTAGGAAATCAACTCGATTTAAGAAGTAATTTTACTCTTTGGTAATGGAAGAATTGTTCTTAGTAAGGTCTTATGTATTTGTGTTCTTGTGGTTTTGTAAGAATAAGGTTTTATGTCTCCCTTGCTTTTTCTTAATAAATATGTAGAGGTCTGCCAAACCCCTCACTCCCACAGAGTGACATTAAAAAAGGAAAATAGTTAAAGTATCTGGGAAATCCATTTGGAAACCCAAGGTTAGACCGCATTAATCCACGTCCCTGCTCTTAAATACTCAAACTCTAGTGAGAATTTCAAATTGGGGCATGGGCTAATGACGACCGGTCTTCGTTTGCAAATAGAGATCTCGGATACCTTAACTATTTTCCATTCCACTTGAACATGTAATGATGAGAAGAACTACTGGGAATAATGATCTACATAAAAGCTGCATAGCTCAATACCGTGATACTTCCATGCATCGTTAACAGCTGAGATTGGAATGCGGATACCAATATGGCGGATTCATGCATTTCATCTAAATGACCCAAAGTGGCCAAGCCTTGTGTGAAAATAGCACTTCTAAATCCTTAATAGTATTATGTGCAGAAGCTTCCTAGGCACTCTTGCTCCATGTATTTTTTTATTCAGTCAGGAAGAGATTGGCTTCCCTATTCCTGTTCCACTTAATAAGATCAAATTTATAACAGAAACTAAAACAAGCAAACATCTCGCTAAATAAATTAAAATGGATATAATTAAGCATAAATAGATCATAGGAATAAAACAAATGTGCAGAAGCAAAGGAATCCTATATTGAACAACTATAAACTCCAACAGAGAACTTCCTTCAGCAACAGTATGGCAATCAGCAAATCTGCCAAGCAATCTCAGTACTTCCAGACATTGCCCATTTCTGTTGTTAACTTTAAGGATTTAGATTTTTAACCCCAAAATTAGAAAACGTAATTGCAAAACTATATGCTTAAATGAGGAACAAGCAACGATAAGTGCATGAAATGATGGCAAGAACGCTAAGAACATTAGTCTAATTCAATATCATTATCATCCACTATAGTTTGGTCTCCAAAATTTCAAAGTAACCTTGATAAACATATCGGATCAGTCGCAAAAATATATGCAAATTCTCAGTTGGATCACTAATTCAAACAAACAAAACACTTAAAACATTACTATAAGTCCATAACAGATGAGAAACGATACAATCCAATGTAAAGGATAAAAAACAAATGAAGTAACTCAGAAACCCTAGAATAATCGAATGGATCAAACTCGTCCATTAATTCTTGTTTCCTTGAGAACCAATTTGCATGTGGACCCCAACAGCTATCAAGAAGATGCACATGAAAGCAAAGTAGAGGATGGCGTGAACCAGTACAGAGACCCCACTGGTGTGAAATTTTCCGAACTCTATGTGTGTTTTATGACCCGGTATCTGAACCAGTAGCCCCGGCGTTAAGAGTATAAAAAGCACCACCGCCACGAACACTGGACCCCAGTCCGACATCTCTGTGGGTGCTTGGATTGCAGGAATGGAGTTTAATTAGAGGGTAATGCCTGAAATGAGAAGTTAGAGAGAGAGAGAGAGAGAGAGAGAGAGAGAGTGGCTCCTCTTCCTCTAAAAGAGGAGGTTTTAGGAAGAAAAGGGTGGGAAAGTGAAGGTTAGGGAATCAAGTCACTTGGATTCACTGGCCTCGTCCCGTTCGCATTTATTACGTCTGCACCCTCGGCTTGCCGGCTCGGCTCGGCTCCGCTCCTCTCGGGTTATTGGAACACAGCTCAAGCTAGCATTTCAGCTCTCAACAATTCAAGCTATTCCCCGCGGAACCAAATCCTCTACGGTCCAATAACTGAACCCTGGTCTGTGTGCGTGAGTCGTGTGTGTGTGTTTACAAACTTAACCCAAAAACAAAAGCCAATGTGCAAAAAAAGTATTGTGTAGTCCCTTTAGTCCCACATCGTTTACCGATGGTAGGGTTGTGTCTCCTTAAGTACTCCCACCATGCCTCTCTTTTTAGAGAGGTGTGTGTAGTTGCCACTTAGGTTGAGACTTGGACTGTGTGCGTGAGTTGTGTGTGTGTTTACAAACCTAACCAAAATAATAATAATAACTGAACCCCATTGCATGTCAACTTGGCTGTGAGTAGGATTGTTGGTCTCGGCCATCCATAAATCTGGCCTGAAATAGGGGAGAAGTCAAATTTCTCCCCCTTTATCTTATCCATTTGTCGCCACATATCTTTTAGTGTGTGAAAAAATCAAAATTGTGGGGACTCATGATTTTGACTTCTCCACCACATGTTCTTTATTTTGTGGACACCCGAGAGGAGCTTTTCTAGCTTCATCAGGTAGAATCCTGAGGCCTTGCCTTCTATAGGCTATCCAAGTGGCCTCAGATTGTCTCGGCGAGAATGCCCCTCAAGGGCATCCATACATTGTGTGCCATGTGGCATTAAAAAGAGGAGAAGCCATTTTTCCCTTTATTTTTGACTTCTCCGCACTTGATATATCTCTCCCTTTTTTCTCACAACTTATCACCATCTGTCGAAACATGTGTGAAGAAGTCAAAAATGAAGAGGACAATGATTTGACTTCTCCCACCATATTACACACAATGTATGGATGTCCTTAAGGGGCATTTTGGCTTCGCCAGAGACAATCTAGAGCCTATCCAAGTCCCGTTATGCCGCCACTGAGGTCACCGCATGTCTCTTTTAACACCCCTTAACTGTGGTTTAGCCAAGTTGATTCAGTCGAGCAATTGAATCTCTGACATTTTAGGCTCCAATGAGTGAAACCAAACTTTTATTTTTTTTTGTTAGAAAGAAACATAACACACTATCACACGTGCGCACACCCTTGTAGCAAACTTTTATTTGGTTTAAAAACAAACACACCCAAACCAAACTTTTATTTTAGCTTAAATATTTAAACAAACACAGCTCGATCCAGACCTACTTTGTTTCCACTTAATTCAAAACTCAGCTCTTTTAGGGCTGAGTTTGGTTAGAGCTCCACGCAAAATATTATATATATATATATATATATATATATATAATATTTTTAATTCTATTAGTTATAATAATAGCTTTTAATTTTCTTTATTATAACTTATAATAAATAAGTTTTTGAGATAATAATAACAATGCAAAAATGATAAGTTAAAAGCAAATAACCTTGACCCTACCTCTGTGCTCTCTAGACTGAAGGTATATCCTCAAATTATATATTTGTGTACAAATGTATTAATTTTGTATAATTCATTGTATTACAATTAAATAACTAATACTTTTATTAAAATTATGTAAATTTAACCAAAAAATAAACCTACGAATCAAGCTTGAGACAACTCAATTTCAGCTTAGTTGGAATCAAATTCGACCTCAAACAAAACTCAGCTTTTTTTTTTATTTGGTTGAAAAGGTTAATTCATTAAGTGGGACAAGAAGATACAGCAAGGGTAGATGAGGCTGTGGGACTATCTGAAACACAATTGGATGTCCCAACCTCTTAAGTTTCTTGAGCTTCTAGCAAGGCTAATACAAAGAGCTTTCTGGGCTTGAGAGTGAGCTACGTACCCAATTAGATTCGCGAGGACAAAAGCTGAATTCTAGCCGATGACATTGGTTTTGCAAAATTCTGATGTCCTCGACTATAGTTTGACTGTCCCAATGGATATAACTAGATATCCCATTCAGGAAATCTATAATTAATTTAGAGTCCGATTCTATCAATATTGAAATCCAATGGTTGTCAACTGCCATCATAAGGCCAACGCAGATGGCTTCAGCCTCCGCCACACGAGCTTGGACTCCAAAGAGAGATTTGGCAATGGAAGCAATTGATTTCTTTCTAAACTCCACACTACTACACCAACCCCTGCTAATGAGACAGGCGGGATAGCGGCTCCATCAACTTGGATTTTGATCCACGATTGATCAGTTGGAAGCGTTGAACGGATTGGAGTCGGGTTGTTTTGCTTGTATTAGAACAAGTAGAGCCATTTAGTGTGTTGCTAGATTACTGAGAGAAAATCTGACGCCATCTGGTTAGCTCTGGCGATAGCCACTACTAGATTTGGGGGTATTCCATTGAACACTGAATCATTAACTTATGCTCTACCATATTCAAACCAAGCTCAGCTAGAATTCAATTTGTTTTTTAAAGTAAATGTAGGTATCCTGTGAAGACTATTGATTCAATTTTTTTTCAGTTTGGTTGTAACACTTGGAACATGTTTTTTATTTTGGTTCAAGGAACAACAACCAAGGTTTGAAATCCCGATATTATCGATGATTTCGGTCATCTAATCCGAACCAAAATTTCGGTATCTTAGAGGGATTTCATATTCCGATTTATTAATATTTTATTAAATATATTTTTTTTGATAAAAAAATATTGAAATATTTCAAAATTTTAATTTAAAAAAAAACATATTTAAAAACAATATCCCCGAAATTCCGAAATCCTGGAATTTTGAAATTTCACCCAAAATCTAGTCTGAAATCGTGTTTTCCGAAATTCATGTTATATTGGGTTGGACAAAACTAGGATTTCAAACCTTGACAACAACACCGAATTCACACACGGTAAGACCTAAGGTTACGACTAAGGTGCACTTGAAACATGTTGGGATCCTCTTATGTTTGGGTTGAAAGTAACCCAAGTCTATCTAACTGAAATGACCCAAACGGTTGAAAGTAACCCAAGTCTCTGTAACTGAAATGACCCAAACGCCAACATAGCCGAATTTGATACTATCATTTCAAAATTAAGTACCTTACACAGTTGGATACGTGTCGCACACTCTTTCGTCAACTTTAATTCCTTGACCTATTTTTTTCGTGTAATTGAAATGACCCAAAGGGTTGAAAGTAACCCAAGTCTCTGTAACGGAAATGACCCAAACGCGAACATAGCCGAAGTTGATATGTTATTTCATAATTAAATACCTTACACATGTTGATACGTGTCGCACTCTTGTCAACTTTGATTCATTGCTGGAAATTTTAGGGAATACTCACCCATACAACCAATATTGAGGGGGCCAATAATCTATCTCGAGACCTCCGATTTTCAGTTCATCCTTCAGCAACTGGGCTACACTCCTCTTAAGATCAAATTTATAATGAAAACTAAAACAACCAAACAACTCGCTAAATAAAATGAATATAAACATAAATGAGGAGTGCAAGCCCTATTCTCAAGTGATTGGTAGAGGGTGAAAATATAGGTTGACTGACAATAAGGTAGCATTCCTCAAACGTAAATAGATGATAGGAAGTATTTCGCTAGACCCAATTGCAAATCTTTCATAGACTGTCGTTACAAATGTCAAACACTTCCTTATTTTAATTTTTTAATCTATAAGTATCACACATATCACATGTTACTCTTCGGTCCGTGGAAATGTTTTGGAGTAAATGCGGCTAACACTCAAAAAAAAAAATGTGGATTCAAAAAAGGACTTTGCTATATCAGAAGCAAAGGCAAAGGAATCCTATTGAACAACTATAAACTCCAATAGAGAACTCCCTTCAGCAACCGTATGGCAATCAGCAATTCTGCCAAGCAACCTCAGTACTTCCAGACTTTGCCTATTTCTGTTCTCAACTATAAGGTTAGATTTTTAACCCCAAAATTAGAAAACGTAATTGCAAAAATATATGCTTAAATGAAGAACAAGCAATGATAAGTTCATGAAATTATGGCAAGAACGCTAAGAACATTAGTCTAATTCAATATCAATATTATGGTCCACTGTAGTTTGGTCTCCAAAATTTCAAAGTAATTAAGCTGGATAAACATTTTGGATAAGTTGCAACAATATGTGAAAAATCTCACTTCAGAACTGCTAAAATTGCAATTCAAGAAACGTATCCCCGAATCTGAGACAACAATGCCAAAGAGCTTAGATCAGTAACTCGAACAAACAAAACACTTAAAACAATACTATAACTCCATAACAGATGAGAAACGATACATAGAGAAGCTCGAATCGAACAATGTAATGGATAACAAGCAAGTGAAGTAACTCAGAAACCCTTGAATCGTATCGAATGGATCAAGCTCCTCCATTGTTATTTCCTTGAGAACCAATTTGCATGTGGACCCCAATAGCTATCAAGAAGATGCACATGAAAGCGAAGTAGAGGATGGCGTGAACCAGTACAGAGGCTGCACTGGTGTTAAATTTTCCGAACTCTATGTGTTTTTTATCACCCGGTATCTGAACCAGTAGCCCCGGCGTTAAGACTAAAAAAAGCACCACCGCCACGAACACTGGACCCCAGTCCGACATCTCTCTATGAATGCTTGGATTACAGGAATGGTGTTTAGAGGATCGATAATGCCTGAAATGAGAAGTTAGCTAGAGAGAGGCTCATCTTCCTCTTAAAAAGGAGGTTTCAGGAAGAGAAAGGTGGGAAAGTGAAGGTTAGGGAATCAAGTCACTTGGATTCACTGGCCCCATCCCATTCGCATTTGTTACTTCTGCACGCAAGATCCCAGGCTCGGCTCGGCTCGGCTCCGGTTATTGGATCAAGCCCGAGTTAGCATTTCAGCTCTCTAACAATTCAAGCCAAGCCACACCCCGCTTCTTGCTTCAATGGTGGGGCACCTCTCTCAAGTGAGATGTCTCGGGTTCTACTCCTACTCGGAGCGATAGTTGCAAAAACTCCAATCCTCAAGCTAACCGATAACCGATGACCATTAATTATAGGTAAATGATATCCAAACCAAAAAAAATCAAATCAAATCAAGCTAAGCCTTTGCTATAAGGTATATCATATATGATGAATTTCCTTCCTCTATGGTTATAACCGCACTCGGGGGAGTCCGGTTACGCGGCTGAGGTCACCACGTGTCCCTTTTAACATCCCTTAATTGTGGTCAAGCCAAGCTGATTCATCGGCTTGGCTCAATTGAGCCAAGCTCAAGATGACATTTTAGGCTCCAACTAATCAAGCCAAATTTTTATTGGGTAGGGTTACCCACACCCCATAATTTGATAGCTACACCTCAATTTTTTTAATTTTTTTTAAAAAAAAAAACTATAACTTTTATCATCTTCCTTATTGTTGGCTCTGTCAAATAACGCAGCAACCCCTCTCTTCACAATCCCTATTCCGTGTTTTGACTGGTTCCTCAAACTTCTAAATAGATTGTGGGGACGAAGCTATTGGAGTTGGATTATCTATTCAAGTCATCAAATCCTTATAAATTTCCTGCTATTGCAATATAAGTCACGTGAGAAACAGTCTCTTCAACGTTGATTGCTCCCTATAAAATCTTAATTGGCATTGTTTAAGTAGGAGTTCCTGAAAAATAAGGAAGAAGAGAAATGTATTGCAGGGTATTTTGTTAAGAGGGAGGGAGGGAGGGAGGGAGGGAGGGAAAGAGAGATTTCAGAGTATTTGCTGGAAAAAGGGGTTGCTGGGAATGAGGAGGAAGAAGTAAGGGACATTTCAATCTTAGGATTGTGTTCGTTTGGTAAGAAAGTGAGAAATGAAAAGAAAAATGTGTTTTCTTACATTTTTCTTACGCTTGGTTTGCAAAAAATACACCTTCATTTTTCTTGTACTTTCTTAATTGTGACAAATTTTTCTTCAAAAACTTTGTCAATCTTTTGATAGTTATTTGACGAGAAAATTTAAGTTATTTTCTTTTCTTTCACCCACTTTATCGTCAACCGAAATGCATCCTTAGATCGGGGGGAGGGTATTGGATCAAGTCTATAATCACACTACAGAGTGTCGCCTATGATATTGCCAGGGACATGTGGCCTTGAGTGTTAAAGGCTAAGATCTCTTTAAAAGTCATTTACATCTTAAATCCATAGAAGACAATAAATCTTGGCTTTTTAACACTCAATGCCACCAAGAATATCACAGCCGATTTAGTTGGTACTAAGACCAAATCATTTCCTAATAGGGAACAAACTCTAAACAAGATTTGTGAGATATAAAAAATAGATAGAAATAGATAACAAAAACACATATAAGAAAATCAGATTTACGCGGTTCCCTCAAGTTGAAATATTTCCACGAAATCGTCAAAATTTTTACTATAAACTAGAGTAAAAGAAATTACAAAACTGTGATTTAAACAACCGTAGCCGCCAACCTTTATTCTTAATAGTATTAAGGCTACAAAACAATGTGCGAAAGTAGGATGTTCAGTCCGAACCGACTCACACTACTTATCATTTCCAATATATGTGTCATGTACTGCTTTCTTTTTTGTACAAAAAAAAATAAACCTTAAAAACCACAAAAAATAATGATATTAAACTAATTTTACCCTATGAATTTTGAAAAACGGTACGTGGCTCTTCCTTTTAAGAGATGACGTCCAACACCTAATTGAAGATTTGCTCTCCAAATAAAGCATTTTGATCCCACAATCTTAACAACATGACACAGCAATGTAATTGGTTGTCCTGCCCTCGCATAAACAAACAATCGTCATAATCTAATTTCCATGTATGATGCATTTGGCAATATTACATTTGACAGGGTTATAATTCATATCATTGCCCAAGCCTGTCCTACAGAATCGTCTGAATATAAAATTGACCGTGGATACCCGTGCGAGTATTCGTTTCAATGGCCATATTTGTAAAGAGAAATATTACATAAACAGGGCCAAGGGCCACGGGCCACGGCCCACGTGCCAGCACCTTCTTCAAGTGTAGGGTGAGAGACCCAACTAAACCCTAATTAAGTCGTAAATCCCTAATAAGGGGTCACTACGCACACAAGGTAGCCATTTACATTTATTTTTGGGACCTCTATTCAGGGCGCCCAATTCATTTGGAGGCCTAAAACAGGAATTCTATATGAGGATTTTTTTAATTTGACTCGTTATAAATGGGGATTTTTTTTTAATGAAACATCTTTTAGGGTTTCTTTTTACTAAATCAGGTTCATAAAAACATCAAAGCCTACGCTTTGGGGCCTTCATTTTTTTGGGGCCTAAAGCACAAACTTTGATGGCCTAATGGACGGGCCGGCCCAATTCATTTGGAGGCCTAAAATGAGAATTCTATGTGAGGATTTTTTTAATTTGACTCGTTATAAATGGGGATTTTTTTTAAATGAAGCCTTTTTTAGGGTTTCTTTTTACTAAATCAAGTTCATAAAGACATTAAAGCCTACGATTTGGGGCCTTCATTTTTTTGGGGCCTAAAGCACAGACTTTGATGGCCTAATGGACGGGCCGGCCCTACCTCTATTTATGCCTAAAAATGACGAAGTATGATAATTATTTGAATTAAGATGATAAATGAAGGGCCGTAAACGGATAGAATTCGGAGCGGATAGTGGTATATCCGAATTCGTATCCGATTATATATTCGAATATCCGAATCCGAATAAATATCCGGCAGTTAGTGAATTATGATATCCGTATCTGACTCCGATTAAAATATTCGAATTCGGATGGTATCCAAATTATCCGATTACATTTTAAAAAGTTAAATCTGTAAATTAATATTAAAAAAATACAAAAAGGTACAATTTTTATTTAAAAAATATATTTTAAATATTATATTAGTTTTCTAAATGTAAAATAATATGTATTATATAATTGGTCGGATATTTATCAAATTGGATATACCAATATCCAAATTCTTATCCGATTATAACGGATAGTAAAATTACTATCCGAATTAAACTTTTTTCGTCGGATATCTATTCAGATAATTATCTCACTAAACTGATTTGCATACAAATCAGATTATCCGCATCCATTTATAGCCTATGGCCAAGGTTTGAAATCCTTATTATTTCGGTGATTTCAGGCCAAACCATAGACAAATACTTTTTTTTTGGGACCCGGGGTTCCCCAACCCTTCAGGTTAGGACTAATCCCCGGGGTTGTGACAAGTGCCCACAACCCGCCACACCGGGTAAGTCCGGAAAACCATGCTGGAGCAGCCACCAAAGGGGGAGTGAGGAATGGAACCCAAGACCTCCCGCACGGCGAGACGACCCAGGAACATTGGTCCATACTGTTTTGACATCCACAATTAGAGCAGAATTAGGCCGTCGAACCAGCCTGGTCCTGGTTTTGTTGTGCGGTCGTAGTAGCTTTGAAGGAAAGCCACTATTTTTTCGATCCAGTGAAATTGGAGCCTTTCAGTTAAAATCGTTGACGTGCTCAAAACTTATTGGTCAACCTTTGAATTTTGGAATCCTCAATCCCGTTGAATGTCCACCATTCCTCATAGACTTCTAGTTTGCTCCCCAAAACGAGTCGGCGGCCGGCTTTTCTTCGCCGGAGCTGTAACTTCCGATAGGAATTCCGGCCGCGATCGTTCGATTTTCCTACCCAACAACCTGTAAAACTATCCAGATAATCAAGTTTCCAAGTCTTGCAGGGAACAAAAGCTTAAATTGACGATCGATCGATTGAGCTTTATTTTAAATCGATAATCGATCTGCAATCAGTTAGAATTTCAGTGGAACAAGAGTTGGTGAATTCTTAGGTTTATAGGGACCTGAAATTTGGATTGGAAGTTTTTCTTTGGTGCTTTTTTCGTTTAATAAGGAACCGTGGGTCTGCTTAAGGATCCATCGCTGTTCCAGAGGAGGATTGATAGGACTGACTATCTAGTGTTTCTGAAGGATAGGTGAGTTCTTAGGGTTTCCAGATACATCGAGTTTTAATTAAAAATTTGGCTGGGTTGCTCAATTTTTTTTTTCCTTTCATTGATGAATCGCGCATCTGTTTGGGATTGATCGTTGTTGTTGTTGTTACAGAGGAGGGGGATTGATTGTTCTTGGGTTTTGTCTGCGAAAAATTGGAGATTGTACTGCAAAGATGAATGGTCAAGGAGGTTCTTCTAGAAAGAGCTTGACGCATTCTAGCTCATCGGTGCAGGGAAAGAAGAAAGCTTCGGAGACTGGAGGCACCGATGCCGGACGGAAATCTGCTGCATCGTCTCGCACCATGTAAGTTCTATTGCCCTTTCTGTCTATTGTTCTCTAGTGTCGAGTTTAGGTGGTGTTTTCTGCTAAACTTTAATGCTTGGATTAGGAAAACCTTCTGTTTTTATATTATTATTCATGTATCTAATGGGCTTAACTTGGTGAAATATAATTTTTATTGGAAATTTAGTCCCGTGCAAATTTTTGTTTTTGATGACGGAACTATTGTTCTATGTCGTGCCCCTTCTGATTTCTAAGGGCAACTGGACTGAGGATTGAACTTGATTCCTTGTTTTGTTACTTGTACATTGTTCCTGATAAACTGATATTTTGGTGAATTTCCCTTGATGATATGGGATTAATTCTATTGCTTTATATAGAGGTTATAACCGTGTGGAAGATATTTACAGGAGAGATTTTCTCTCAATTATAGATCATATAGAGAGATTCTCTCTTGTGTAACCGACTCAATTCAAAAGTTTTCCTAATGTGTATGGGAAAGATTTTCTCTCATATTTACAAACATGGGTGAATGTTTGAAATTCAAAGAGACCAAGCATTGACGTGGTCAACCAAGATTGTGACAAGATTCACTTTCCTTAACACCTCCCTTCAAACTG
Source organism: Tetracentron sinense (assembly GCA_015143295.1). NCBI lineage: Eukaryota > Viridiplantae > Streptophyta > Magnoliopsida > Trochodendrales > Trochodendraceae > Tetracentron > Tetracentron sinense. The sequence continues at coordinate 35,149,626 of CM026568.1, read as the reverse complement.
ATGGGTGGACAAAGATGAACCGTCAATTTTTCACGAAGAAATTTGAACCGTGCAATAGGCACTCCCTTGGTAAATATATATCTGCAAGTTGATCTTCACTTGGAACAAATATGATGTGTAGGGCTCCACACATAACTCGTTCTCGGAGGAATTGATAGTCGATCTCTATATGTGTTGTCCGTGCATGTAGAATCGGATTAGAGGCTAAGTATGTGGCACTCACATTATCGCAATGTAGGGTAGGAGGGCGGTGGATAGGAATGTGTAACTCCCGAAATAGGAATAAAATCCATTAAATATCTGCAACGGTGTGAGCAAGGGCACGATACTCTACTTCAACACTGGACCATGAGACTGTAGGTTGTTTCTTAGTAGCCCAAGTAAGAAGATTAGGTCCAAAGTATATGCATGAACCAATAGTAGATCGACGATTATTTGGGCATCCTGCCTAATCAGCATCGGAGTATCCATATTCCATAGAGATGTTCATCGGAAGACTTGGTAAGATGCATACCGAAGTAAGGAGTATCTTTGATATAGCGTAAGATTCTTTTGACAATGGTCAAATGAGTTTGTCGTGGTTGGTGCATAAACTCACAAACCTGATTCACTGCATAAGTGAGATCGAATCTAGTTATGGTAAGGCATTGTAATGCACCAACAATGCTACGATAAGCAGTTGCATCAACCAAAGGGGTAGAATCGGCTGTTGATAATTTAGTGCCCGTAGTCACAGGAGAAGAACATGCTTTAGCTGATAGAAAGTTAGCTCTTTTTAATAAATCAAGAGCATACTTTGTTTGACTTAATTGCATCATGTTGGCATCCCGATGAACTTCAATGCCCAAGAAATATCTTAAGGGGACCAAATCTTTGACTTCAAACCGAGTATGAAGGTGCGTCACAGTAGATGAAATAAAGCCAGAGTTAGCCCTTATGATGATAATATCATCTACGTAAAGAAGAACTATAGTGAGACCATGCGAAGCATAATGAAGAAAAATTGAAGTGTCGGTGCGGCTATGAATGAAACTAATATCAAATAGCGCATTGCTAAATCCATCGAACCAAGTACGAGGTGCCTGACGAAGACCATAAATTGATTTATGTAGAAGACAAACATGATCTGGAAAATTTCGATATGCGAATCCTGGTGGTTGTTTCATGTAAACAACTCTATTGAGAACACCATGTAGGAAGACATTTTTGATGTCAAGTTGGTGAATGCTCCAACCCCGATTTAGTGCAAGAGAAAGGATTAAGCGGACAGTGGTTGGCTTAACAACCGGGCTAAATGTTACATCAAAGTCAATGCCATATTGTTGATTGAAACCTTTAGCAACAAGGCGAGCTTTGTGTCTTTCAATGGTACCATCGGCTTTCATTTTTACCTTGAAAACCCACTTGCAGCCTACAAGATTCTTTGCTTTAGAGGCCGGAACAAGAGACCACGTATGTTGTTTAAGAAGAGTGTTAAACTCATCAAGCATCGTAGCTCACCAATGAGGAGCTTTAGATGCTTTGGTATAGCATGTGGGTTCATCATCAAGATCATGAAGAATCGTTTGGAGACATGTTGGAAGGGGATGTCAGCTAATGAGACCGGTGTAAGGTACCTTGGGTTTATGGGTGCCATCATGAAGTCGAGTAACCATGGGGTGCCCAACATTGGTGCAAGTCAGAGGAGATGGAGAAGGGGTTGGTGGGGAAAGATGAACTATGAGGACCGGAGTAGGTGATTCTGGGGCAGGAAGGTGGGCTATGGGATGGGGCTCGACTGTAGTAGGTGAAGGTAAAAAGGATTGATTGGTGGGATGGGGGAAACTTGTGGTGGAGTTGATCTAGTGGGTAAAGAAAGATTGGGGAAGATAAGGCCACCCAAGGAGCTAGTAGGTTCAACCGGAGTAATCCGAGGCTCAAGAGTGGTGGATTGGTGAAGTGACCCTTTCGATAACATGCTTACAAATGGGAAAATGTCTTCATTAAACCGTACATGTTGAGATAAATAAATCCATCCTGTCATGTTATCGAGACAACGATACCCTTTCTGATTAGTGTCATAGCCCAAGAAAACACATGGTGTAGACTTCGGAGAGAGCTTATCTGCTTTTGTAGCCCCTAAAAAAGGAAAACACTGAAAGCCAAAGGTGCGTAAAGTACCATAATCAAGAGCACGATTAAATAATACTTCATAAGGTGCCTTGTAATCCAATGATGGAGAGAGGAGTCTATTAATAAGATAAACTGTGATAGAGAAAGCCTCTATCCAAAAAGGGTGAGGTAGAAAGGCTTGATGAAGTAGGGAAAGTCCCGTTTCAACAATATGGCGATGCTTCCTTTCTGCCACCCCATTTTGTTCAGGGGTGTGTGGACAAGTAAGTTGGTGATGTATGCCAATGTTGGATTGAAAGGCAGAAATTTCTTTATTATCATACTCCCTTCCACCATCTGATTGAAAGCATTTTATTTTTGAGTCAAACAAATTTTCCACTGCTAATTTAAATTTGCAAAAGTAATCAAAACGAATCTGATTTGCGAACAATTGAGAAAAGCCATGTGTATTTAGAAAAATCATCAATGAAAATGAGATAATACCGAAAGCCACCACATGATAATTCTAGAACGGGATCCCATAAATCGGAGTCAATTAATTGTAGAGGTGCACTAGAACGAGAAGAAGATGAAGGGAACTTCAAGAGACGACTTTTATGCACTGAACAATTTTAACAGTTTGGAATGATTGAACTGCCAATAACATTAAGACACTTATTTGTAACTAAATAATGGATAATCCGTGGACTTGGATGACCAAGTCATTGTGCCAAGTAGGAATAGTGGAATTCTTTTGGACCATCTCGGAGAAAATTGATGATGAAGTAGGACGAGGTTGCGCTTGAATGGGGTAGAGAGAGTCCTTACTCGGGCCGTGGTGGAGGATTTTCCCCGTGCATCGATCCATAATGGAAAACCCAGCAAGATCAAATTGGAAAATACAGTCATTCTCATGAACAAATCTAGAAACGGAAAGTAAATTAGCAATAATATGTGGGACATGTAAAATGTCTTTCAATAAGAAAGTGGAAGAAGAAGTTGAGAAGTCCATATTACCAGTACCCAAGATGAGAAGAGTTGTGCCATTAGCCACAGTAACTTGATCAGATCTATGACAATCTTGGCGATGGCCGGTGAGTGATGGCCGAATCATCTGTTGTCATGTGGTTGGTTGCGCCTGTGTCTGGAAACCATGTAGGATCATAGCGCATGTGAGAGAGATTCATGGCAGAGAAGGTTGTAGGTAAATCATCTGGTTGATACGAATAGTTTGCACGTTGCCGGCAGGTAAGAGCACCATGTCCTGGTTTGTTACAAATTTGACCAGTTATAGCAGATCAATCATGAGGTGTCCCATGAGAGTGATAGGGACTGTTAAAATTTTCGTGGCTCATGCCACGACCATTACCACGGTCATTGTTGTAGGCACGACCATTACCTCGACCATGATTCATGCCATGACCATTACTAAAATTATTGTAGCCATGATTCATGCCACGATTGTTTGAAGCAAGAAGAGCAATAGTGGATCGATCTTGAGATGTATTATGATATACTTCTAATCGTTTTTCACGATTTAGAAGCATACTATAGATTTCTTCAAATGGGGGTGTGGTTAACATGGTCTGTACCGTATTGACAACCACATTATAGTCAAGATCTAGACCTTCAAGAACACAACCAATAATTTCTCGATCATTCATTGGTTGTTGAATCAAGGATAGCTCATCCGTGAGCCGGCGGATGCGATCTATATAGTCCGTGATAGAATATGAACCTTTGCGAAGATTAGAAAGTTCATGATCTGATAATATCGAGCATTGGTCTGAGATGTATAGGCCCTATCAAAAGCATCCCAAGTAGAATGAGTTGTCTTGTAGCTAATAACTTGAGCAAAAAGAGAGGGCGTCATTGTGGTGTGTATCCAACTTAGAAGGATTTGATCCTTCTTTTCCATGCAAGAATGGATTAACGGTGGTTTGGAAGTTCACCATCATGGTTTCACTAGGAGTAGATGTTGTGCCATCTACTATGCTCATCAATCATCATTATCAGATCCATAAAGAATGGGAAGAAGCTGACTTTTCCAAAGGATATAGTTGGAACGGTCTGATTTAATGATAACTTTTGGTAACACGGGGATAACATGTGAAGCGTTTTCAAATGAGGTAGTCATTGGAGAAAGGGAAGAAGTAGTTTCAGATGAGGTAGCCATTGGAGAAAGGGAAGAAGTGGTTAACTGAAAGAAGGGAAGGAGTTTGGTATTTCGTTGGAAGAGAAGAGGGGCTGAGAAAATTCATGCAGAGTTGTCTTTGGACAGTGGCTCTGATACCTCATACCATGATGAACTGATATTTTGGTGAATTTCCCTTGATGGTATGGGATTAATTCTATTGCTTTATAAAAGAGGTTACAACCGTGTAGAAGATATTTACAAGAGAGATTTTCTCTCAATTACAGATCATATAGAGAGATTCTCTCTTGTGTAACCTACTCAATTCAAAAGCTTTCCTAATATGTATGGGAGAGATTTTCTCTCATATTTACAAACATGGGTGAATGTTTGAAATTCAAAGAGATCAAGCATTGACGTGGTCAACCAGGATTGTGACGAGATTCGCTTTCTTAACAGTTCCCATATAATAGAAGTTTGTGCAAATTCCTCATATTATATAGCTAATTTATTCATTTATACTTTTTCTCAACACAAAAAAATCAATCTTTCTTTCTTTCCTTTTATGTCTATTCATGCTCGATTTCCTCCAATTACCGGGGAGAACATATTCAGGTTGGGGGGTACAGGGGTTTGCAGGAAAACAAACAATTCTCACAAAAATCAATCAATGAATGTGAATGGATTTTGATTGATATGGAAAGTTTAGGTTGTTTCACTAGTCCAACACATGAATATCCCCAATCCAGTTTAAACTAGATTTCTAAATCTCAGTTCTATAGGAATGCAGAAGTGTACAAGTTGAATATCATTGTCTCTTGTATGTTAATATCAGTTATGGATGTCGGAGATAGTCAATGGTTTTACTGTTGCTGCTCTACATTGCAAATATCTTATGTTGGAGATGCCTATTTCAAGAGGCATAATAGTCCGGGCCATCTAATTTAACAAGAACATTATCTTAGCACCGCATCAAGATTCTCTCAACTACTGTCAGCTGCTCTGTTAGAGATGCATATGTTATTTAACCAAATCTCGACGTTATCTTAAGATTGCGTCGATATTTTCAACCACTGCTAGCCGCTCTTTTAGAGACATATGTCAAGAGGCATAATATAGGGTGCCATCAAGCTAAATCAAGACAGCATCTTAGCTCTGCATCAAGATTCTCAACTATTGCAGCATCATGCGTGTTGATTATTTGATTGTTTTCATTGTTGGTATTTACAGACTAATCATAAATACTTGTTTATGTGCACCTTTACTCTTCTGTTTATAATCTGGTTTCCTTAGGCCTCTATCCTGGAGAACTTCTACACATTGTCCTCATTATTGGCTCCTGAGGCAGGGGAAACCAAACACACATACTTCAAAAAAGAAAAAGAGGCCCCCGCCTCTTGCGCCAGTGGTGGGGTGTGGTCTCTTTGTTGAGGGAGGTCTGGGGATCCAATCCCCCCCCCGAGTATGAGTTGCAAGAGCTCCAATGCCTAAGCTAACCACTAACCGTACTATTGTAGGTAAATAATATCCACAGCAAAATAAAAAAATAGATGCTGGCTGACTGTCACCAAACATTGAAACTATAGTTTTGTTTTTCTCCTTTATATTTTCCTTGTATTTGAACAGGGTACTAACTGGCGAGCGTACAGTAAAGCGGTTGAGACTGTCAAAGGCGCTGACAATACCTGAAAGTACAAGTATCTATGAGGCTTGTCGTCGGATGGCTGCTCGAAGAGTTGATGCTCTGTTGCTAACTGACTCAAATGCTTTACTCTGTGGAATCCTAACGGATAAGGTTTGACTTGATTTATCTGTGTGTGTACTGGGACACTACTAATTTTGCTGTAGTCCTGATACTCTTCCTTTTTGTGGTTGAAGGATATAGCGACGAGAGTCATTGCTCATGAGTTAAATCTTGAAGATACACCTGTTTCCAAAGTCATGACAAAGAACCCAGTTTTTGTTCTTTCAGACACTCTTGCAGTGGAAGCCCTGCAGAAGATGGTCCAAGGTTGGTAACAGTATGAGAACGACAATCATTTAATTATCAGTACTATTCTTTTGTGCTCAGAAAATCACAATACCTGAATTTATATCCACAGGAAAATTTCGACACTTGCCTGTTGTGGAGAATGGAGAGGTCATTGCCTTGCTTGATATAGCAAAATGTTTGTACGATGCTATTGCACGTATGGAAAGAGCAGCTGAGAAGGGAAAGGCAATTGCAGCAGCTGTCGAAGGAGTTGAAAAACACTGGGGGACATCAATCTCTGGTTGTTGGAGAGTGTTACAAAAATATTCTATGCATCTATCATCTTGCTTTTTCTTTCTTTTTACATGCCTTGTGTGATACCTTTCTTTTTCATAACGTCAAATTATTATTATAATATTAATCTGTGCTTCCAGAGGCATAGGTCTCAACTCTCACATCATGTTTATCTATCGTGGGTTTCCATACAGGTCCCAATACGTTCATTGAAACTCTTCGAGAGCGAATGTTTAGACCCTCTTTGTCTACAATCATCCCAGAGAATTCAAAGTAGGTAATATCCTTATTTTTCATTCAAATTCGTGATCTTATTTAGCTATTTGTTATGGAGATATTTTCTTTTTATTGGAGGGGCACATTTTACTTCACTTTGATTAATGGAGAGTGGCTATTTTCTTTTCAGGATAGTAACAATCTCACCAACTGACTCAGTCTTAATGGCAACAAAGAAGATGCTTGAATTTCGATTAAGCTCCGCAATTGTAACTGTTGGAAACAAACCACAGGGAATTCTAACGTGAGTATCTTCTCAATCAAAATCATAAATCCCCCAGATTTGTTTTCCCTTCCAAAGGAAGAAAAGAACTGCTTAAGTGTTACCAACTTTATTATGATAATATGATGTAATATTATAGGGACGTAATCTTCTCCAGTTGTAACCGGTTTTGCCAAAACCAGTTACACCCCTGAGGTGGCCACATGTCCCTTTTGACACATTTTAACTGTGGTTAAGATTCACTCACCCCCTAGGATTCACTCATCTATCATTGGTTTTTAGAAAAAATTAATAAAATTATTTATTAACCGTGGTTAAAATTTATTACCTCCTAGGGTTAAATTTTTTTAAATATTTTTTTCTAAAAACCAAAGATAGGTGGGTGAACCCTAGGGGTGAGTGAATCTTAACCACAGTTACAGGGTGTAAAAAGGGACACGTGGCCACCTTGGGAATGTAACCGGTTTTGTCAAATTCCGGTTACAACTGGAGAAGATTACGAGTCAATATTATAATCCTTAAAAAAAAAAATGGATGGAACATCTGATTGTTATTATTTTTTCTGTTGTTAGTTCAAAGGATATTTTAATGCGGGTCATTGCCCAAAATCTCTCTCCAGATTCTACTCCAGTGGAGAAGGTATGTGCCATTATAAGAATTATCTCCTTCACTTAGTGAAAACTTCTTCATGGGTAGCCTTTTGTTGCAATAGTTTCAAACTTTTTGTGTTCAGTCCTCTTCTAAAGTTACAGTAAGTTAATTTGCTCATGCCAGGGAGCATGTCATATTATGCCCTTCTTGTGAATGACTCAAAACTTTTCTTGATTACTGAGCATCATGTGTCGGACTCTGATGTACAGGTCATGACCCCAAATCCAGAATGTGCTACAGTTGATACTCCAATTGTTGATGCTCTGCATACTATGCATGATGGGAAATTCTTACACCTTCCTGTTGTAGACAGAGGTATTTTTAAGCGCATGTTAAGAAAAAAAAATTAAATAAAAGCTTTTATGATTTCATATTCTAATTTCTGACAGATGGGAGCATCGTTGCTGTTATTGATGTAATCCATATCACTCATGCAGCCATAGCCTCAGTAAGTCACGTGACTGTTCTGACTTCTGAGCTCATCAAAGTATCTAATACTCCATTTATGGATGGCTTATGTTTTTGTACTTGACAGTGGTAAATAAACCTTTGTGAATCTTCATGTGTAGAGTTATGAAGCAATAATTCGCTAGCTTATATTATTTTCGGATACTGATGACACTGTCAGATTTGGCAGTATTGGTATACAAATCAGTAGTTTGTATTTGTATACCAATCAGTAATTATAAAAGTACTCTTTCTATTTAAAATAGTTATTACATATTTTTGTTTGTTTTTATTGGCAAAGTTATTTGGTTATATATCTTCCTATTTTATCTTCTATCTTTTTACTATATAAATGTATTGACATGTCTGGGTTCCTGTGTTGTTGTCTGACTGACACATACATAAGTTATGAGGCATGAATGTATTACAAATTACAATGGCATGCTAACTCGATGTCGTGCACCCTGCCACTACATTGACATCCTATTTGTGATATTGCATTGCTTTGATTTTACATGTTGCATGCCAAATTTTGCTTGAGATATGATGGAATATGTGGCTTTCATGTTTTGGATGACTTTGGTTGGCCACAAACCATCATGAGCCATAGAATCAACTGTTAGGGAATGAACCCTAAACAGGATTTGTGAGATATGAAAAAAAAAACAGAAATAGATAATATGAACACACACAAGAAAACCAGATCTACGTGGTTCCCTCGAGTTGAGGTACGTCCACGGAGTCGCCGAGATTTCACTATCATCTGGAGCAAGAGAGAAAAATAAAGACTTGCGATCTAAACAATAGTAGTCACCCATCCTTACGCTTAATAGAATTAGGGCTACATAATAAAATGTGAAAGTACCTAAGTACCACTAACCCCCCGCAAGAGGGAAAATATAGAATTGCGACCTAAACAACACTCAGGTAATTTTCCAGATCTCGATTTGCTTATTTTTTTGGGTTTAGATTTACTGCGATCAGAGTTTTTCTCCCATATGTTCTTCCCCTGTACTCGGTATTTAAAGCAAATCCCGATGTTTCACCTGATTCCCTCCTGCGAATCTCTTCACTTAGAATCAAGTCTCGAACATCATCAAACTTTAATTTTGAAGTTCCTAAAGAATCGCTCATTGCCGTTACAGTGCCATGCCAGCTTTCTGGCAAAGAGGACAGAAGAATCAAAGTCCTAACCTCATCTGCAAATTCGATTTCTACAAAACTCAACTGAGTAGTGACTATGTTGAACTCGTTCAAATGCTCAGCCACAGACGTGCCTTCTGACATCCTTAGGTTGAATAACCACCTCATCAAATATACCTTGTTGGAGGCAGAAGGTTTTTCGCACATATTTGAAAGTGAGGTTATAAGCCCTCTCGTGGTCTTCTCCTTCGCTATGTTGAAGGCGATGTTACGAGACAACGTCAATCGAATAACACCAAGCACCTATCTATCGAGAAGAGCTCATTCATCATCTTCCATTGCATCTGGTTTCTTTCCTGAAATAGATTGATATAGCTTCTTCTGGTATAGATAGTTTTTGATTTGCATCTTCCAGAACCCAAAGTCTGTGCCATTCACTCGAACTTAGTGCTCTGATACCAGTTGTTAGGGAATGAACCCTACCACAAGATCCATGAGATATGAAAAATAGACAAAAATAGATAACACGGACACACACAAGAAAACCAGATTTACGTGGTTCCCTCAAGTTGAGGTACGTCCACGGAGTCGCCGAGATTTCACTATGATCTGGAGCAAGAGATAAAAATACAGGGTTGCGATCTAAACAATAGTAGCCGCCCATCCCTATGCTTAATAGAATTAGGGCTACTACATAATAAAATGCGAAAGTACCAAAGTTGGATCCACGAGAACAGAGGTAGGATGTTCAGTCCGGACAAGCTCTACACTACCTATCATCAACAAAAAGTATTGTGTTTTCCATGAACTTTTTGGTTTTAGAGCTTGGCAAGTTTTTTTAATCAATAATCCGGAATGTATTAAAAGAAGATAATAGTAGATACAAGACAAACTAGAGTTCATAGAATGTGAACCAAATAAGCATAAGAAATATGAAGGCAAAAGAAGAAGTAACCAAACAAAAGGCATAGTTCTGACCTACTGACCCCCAGTAATGGAAAAAAAACCTCCTAATCTGGCAACAATGACCTAATCCCTAACATCCCTCCTTATGGAACAGCATCCTAAACGAGATGGTGGATCCTCATGCTGATCATAGGTAGGGGAAGTGATGCACCCTCAAAAATGGGTTATAGAGCTAGGCATTTTCATGTGTTACTTATCTTGCTCGAACAGCTCTGATCTGATAATTGATCCCACAAAAATGGGTTCTTTTGGCTCGTCCACATCATTACGTTACCTCACCGTGTTGGCACGAATGAGTGAAACTTGAAATTTATCTATCTTTTATGCATATCTTCTTGTAAGATTGGAAAGTAATTGTGTATTTGCTTGAAAACCCTCTTTCTTTTTTATCCATCCTTAAGAAACATGTTCATTGTGTTTTTCTTTGGAGTTTCTAAATATTTATATTCTGTGGAATAATTTGGTCTCGTGGTTTCTCTTATTAATTAAGGTGGGAAGCAGTGGTGGAGTTGGAAATGAGGCAGCAAGCACGATGATGCAAAATTTTTGGGATTCTGCCATGGCATTAGGACCTTTGGATGATGATGAAGAGACACGGAGGTTATACATTTCAACGTCACTGCAATGATGCATTTATGACTTTTGACTCATATATTAACTTTCACATTGCTAATGACATTTCAGTGAGGCATCCATGAAATTTGCTTCTGATGGAACAGACGCAGGGAGGTTTTCTCCTTATCCTTCGTCGGTCCTGCCTAATACCTTTGGTTTCAAGATTGAAGATAAAAAGGGTCGGATGCATAGATTCAACTGCGGTATGTTACTGTTCTAATTCTTACATAATAAATTATATCATCTAAGGAAGCCGTGAATATGGGGTCATTCATCATTGTTCCATCATGCGTGTGGTGCACCTACAGGGGGGGTGGACAGGGCCCGCAATTCAATGGGTACATTTGGTGACCAACTCCAGAAACTGAATTTATATTATGATCCTAAGTTCTTTACCATGACCATCCAATCTGGTGTCTTTTTCTCAATAATTAAGACTGAAAAATAGTATGAAAATATCCCATAAAAGTTTTGATAGGAATGATTTGAGTCTGGCTTTTGGCCCTGGACATCTTCTAGAACTCATCTAATTTTGGGGTCAACCCCAGATTTCCTCATTATCTGATTTCAATGGAGTTGTTGATCATGTGGAGGTAATGTTTAACCCATGGTGCTGTGTTCAGATACCAGGAGTTTGACTGATCTCTTAACTTCCATCCTTCAGAGGGTGGGCGATGACATCGACCGCAACCATCTGCCCCAAATTCTGGTATATTGAGTTGTGACTATCATATTTAAGATTTCCTATATTTCAGTCACTTTTTGTCTTACATGTTTTGGTGTCACCACATTATTGTAGTATGAAGATGAAGACCATGACAATGTTGTACTTGCATCGGATAATGACCTCGCATCAGCTGTGGACCATGCAAGGCAAGCTGGCTGGAAGGTATGATTGTACTTCCAAAGGAAACTTAAGGTACCCATCTTGCAGAATCTAAGGAGGGCTTGCCAATAGCATACTATTAAACAAGATGGCCGTGTAGGAATCCAGACTGACAAGTGCGCGCAACACTTGTAGGGTAGGGACTGGTGGTATTGAGTATATAGTATCGCATCTATCCAAATTGATAGGGGTTGCTACTTGGGCACGTTTATCCACCTTTGGTATTGAGTATATAGAGCGCGGGAGAGGGGGGGTAGGTATTGAGTATATACTATCGCGAGTCTATACTAACCGTAGAAGGTGTGAGGCCAGTGGTATTGAGTATATAGTATGGCATCTGTAGTGTAGTTCAGAAAGAAGCTTGAAAGTATCCCTACTCGGATGTAACTTAACTTAAAACGACTTAAGTGTCTCACTTTCCACGGTTGAAAATTGGTACATGACACCCCAATGGATGGAGTAATCTCATAGAATAAGTCGTTAATTTGCCCTAATGGTGATTTTCTATTGCACCTAGAGCGTTAAAACCTTTGATAGCTGAAAAATCCTGACATTGAGTGATGTTCTTCAACAGGGTTTAAGACTGCATTTAGATTATTCAGGGGCAGATGGTAGGAGGGTTGGAGGATCTGGAGATTTGGATTATGCACAAACAGATGCATGGGCTGCCGCTTACAGCACCGTTGCAGCTGGGGCTGCACTCGTTGCTGGATTAGGCGTATTAGCATTCTTGAAGAGATCTGGTTATTGATCATTCTCAGCTGTTTCCATTTTGTCAAATAATTCCCTGAAAGAGAAGATTCTTGGAAGTAAGAATTCCCACCACTTTTATGCTGCCCTGCTCAATGTGAGGTGAATGAGTTTCTCTGACAGGAAAATTCCAAAATGGGATTGGTTGAGGGAGGGTAAGAGTCGTGTTCTGTCGTGCCCCATATGTGTGTTTGTAAACTAATCAAAACGTCATTTTCAGTGCTAGCTGTTGCATAATTTATGCGTTTGATTGTTTCAATGCTGATTATAGATTAATTTTGATCTGGTCGTATTGCACCAATGTATTGTATAACTTCAAAAACTGTGCCATTCTTTTTTCAATATCTTATTATTAAATTGAAGGATGGCAAGCAAGTTTAGTGGGTGAATGACTCTCCTAACACAACATTATATTTAAGGAAATATTATGATTATATTAGGGGAATATTATGTTAGGGAAATAATAATATAATAGTTATGAGATACATAGGATGTCATCGATAATCTTAGATTAGTATCTTTAGATATTAGGATTATCTTTAATTTTGTGTTAAGAGTTTTGGGTTATCTATTTAAACCCTCTATGGGTTATTGTAATTCATTCAAGTTTTTCAATAAATCATTATTTCTACACATTAATGGGACCTCCTCTTAGTGATTTACACACCCTTACCATCTTGGAGGAGTATGACTTATTTTTTTCCTTTATCATTTACTATTAGTAATAATTTAGTGCTTAAAAAGAGAATGGAACTCTTGTAAGTTATCACCTGATTAGATGTCATGATCTTTCTCATAAGAGCGGATACACCGTACCATTTTTTAAAACATTCTTAACAGTCTTATCAAAATAGTCAAAACTCACATTATTTTATTATTTGTGTGGGACCACAATAATATGAATGAAGAGATAAACCTTTATTTTATTATTTTATTATTTGTGTGGGAATAAAGGAATTGAAAGAAATATTTAGCTTTGGTGAGTATAAAGTACTCAATAAAATTGGTGAGTAATGTAAACTCACCAAACCGAAATGATTATGTTGAAGAGACTAATGGAGACCCTTTTTAAGCATTTTCTTTTAGTACTTTTGGTGAACCGGCTAAGAATGCTCTAAGGTGGTAGGCCTCGGATTGTCTCTAGCGAAGACAGAAAGGGCTCTCGGGGTTCTATACATTGTGTGACAAGTTGCATAAAAAATGGGGAGAAATCATTTATTTTCTACCCATGATTTTTTACTTCTCCTCATATGATATCTCTCCCCCTTAATGTCACACACTTATCACCACATGTCTATTTATGTGTGGTGAAGTCAAAATCATGACGATTTTGACTTCTCCACCACTTGTCCTCTATCCTATGGAACCCGAGACAAGCCCTTTCTGATATCACTAGAGACACGCTAAGGGGAAGGTGGTATGGCATGAGGTCTATTGTTCAGTTGAGGAGATAAGGAGGTTTTTGTATTTGACTTAACATACGGTCCCTCATGTGTCTTCAATGATATCCGACACGAATCTAGTGTTCTGCACGTTATCCACGTTTCTCAAATCATCCTTCTCGGGTGCTTCTTGAAATATATATAAAATATATTGGCCTTACGTAACGGCTACTAGTACAAGGATTAAAGATTATAGTACCGAAATAATATCATTGCAGTTTCGCATTGAACAAAGCCATCCGCCGGCCGTATTGGATGTGTGATGAACCTACAAAACGACAAAAGATTACCTGGGTTAGGTTATCCTCTTGACTCTTGAGCTCTCGCTCTCCGCTAGGGTAGGTACTAGGTACGAGCCGACTTATTATAGAGATTCCAGCATGTGAATTTTGTTATGTTGTTCAAGCTTAGCTTGTCTAGTTGAAGAGAAAATACATTTACACCTTGAGATTTGATGAAAATAAACATAGACTCCTCAGATTTCAAAAAATACATTAGGCATCCTAACTTTTTAAGATATTGACACTTACACCCCTTTCATTAGTCGACCATTAGTCAACTGATGGAATGATGATGTCATAAGATAAAATGGTATAAACTATAACAAAATATCATTTCTAAAATTATCATTTTTTACTTTTCTCATATACGAAATTGTCCCTTTATTTTTAAATGAAATCAAATCGTTTAGGTGACCACATGTCCTTTTTGACATCCCTTGAGGTGGTCATGTGTCCTTGACACCCCTTATACCCCTACTACTCATGCAAATTAAAATATATTTTTATTATTTATCCAAGACAGTGCGATAGTACACCTATGTTTTTAGACATAATCTTCTTCACTTGGTGTTGTTGTAGAGACCACCAACACCCACTCCAATGGCGGCACACACACAAGTGTTTTTTTTATTTTGAAATTTTTTTTCCCCGGTAATGCTTTTGAGGTCACCACGTGTCCCTATTAATACCCCTTAATTATGGTTAAGATTCACTCACCTATCCTTGTTTTTTTTTTTAAATATCAAATTTCTTTTCGAACCTTAGTTTAAAATTCATTAACTCCTAAGGTTAAAATTATTTAAATATTTTTTCTAAAAACCAATGATAAGTATGTGAACCCTAAGATTGGGTGAATTTTAACCATAGTTAAGGGGTGTCAATAGGGACGTGTGGCAACCTCAAGGGCATAAGGAGGCTCCATTGTGGGGTCCGCTATATATATGACAAAAAAAATTTTGGGGGGGTGGGGGGGGGGGGGGACTATATTATATAGGACAAAAAAATTTGGAGAGCCAAGTATACTAAAAAAAAAATTAATTGAGGAGCCCACTAATTCATACTACATCAAAAAAGACTTACAAAAAGTTTGGGGAGGGAGGTATGTGTCACGGTCAAAGTTGTCAAGTATTGCCATGACCGTGATATTGGGCCGGGATGGCTTAAGCATGGGTAAGGGATGTCAATGCGGTGCCTAGGAGATAGGAGAAGCATTAAGCAAGCGATAGCGCAACTGATGTAAAGGGGCAAGAAGGTGTCTTGATATTTTGT
Organism: Tetracentron sinense; assembly: GCA_015143295.1. Taxonomy (NCBI): domain Eukaryota; kingdom Viridiplantae; phylum Streptophyta; class Magnoliopsida; order Trochodendrales; family Trochodendraceae; genus Tetracentron; species Tetracentron sinense. Next base: position 35,134,186 of record CM026568.1, on the reverse strand, counting down.
ACGAGGTACTGTAGTTTGGGTGAAGTGCACACAAAGAGTTATGAAGTGAAGTTTGAGTTTGGTACTTGGTTGGACACAAGTCGGGCGAGTGTTGTGGAGGTCATAGAGTATGTTGGAAGTAGGGCCGAGAGTACCTTCATTCGAAGATAAAGTTAATACGAGTTCAATGGTACAGACAGTTTGTGGATATTCAATGTACTATTCCATAAAAGACCAGTATGACTCCACCAACAATGATGATGTTTCTTTTTGCTAAATGGTGAAAGGTTTTATCATCCACTTTAAAGAGAATGACGTAGCTACCTTTCCTTGTGACACATCTTGGGCCACCTAATGAGCAACCTCAAAAGAGTTGGGGGCGGGATCTAGGATTCTAAAGAGGATCTTGGAGTCTCATTAGATGGTTTTTGGAGAATCCAAGATGGTGCAAAAGAGACGGATATCCTAACACTGCGCAAGATTCTTCGAGCAAGAGATTTTACCCTAATTCGGCCTTTAAGTGTGCGGTCTGTATCATGGTCATTTAGGAGGTATGCGAGGTATGGTTGGGATACTCGGTCCGAGGACCGAGAATCGCGTTGTGGGCGTTATGCTCTCAATGCTCGGTAAACGGGACAGTGATGCTCCTAAGCTATCCGCGATGCGTGGGATGACCGATAGTCTTGTTCGAGAGTATCGGGCCGTGTTAGATGTTCAGCTTGATCGGGGAACCTTAGTATCATGAGAGATGCATAAGATGGAATCTCGGTGATGCGAAAATCTTATGTGTTGGACTAGTGTTGGGTGCGACACGATGAAGTAATGCGTACGTCAGTTGAGAGTAGCTTAGCGGATGAGACTCGGTAGTGGGTCGTACCTTATCGTAGCATCGTAGCACGAGATGTTAGGTCGGTTCAGTGGACGGATAGTGTAGTGATGTAAGGCTGGCAGAGATCATAGGATGATCGAGGTGCCGCACGATTGTCCCGCAAAATCAAAAAGTTGACCGTGACACATGACCCCCTCGCCCCGGCTCCGCCCCTTCCAACAGGAGAAAATCCAAAGTAATGTTTTTAATGTGTTGAATTATTTATTTACTTGAATTATTTATTTACTTTTTTTTTGCACAATTAGGGGTTATATTTGCTTAACTCAAAGTATGAGGAAATCACAACATCGCCCACCTTTCAAGACTCAATTCCGGTTTCACCATGTTCTATTAGTATAGGGAGCCTTTTGTGGTACCTGGATTAGTAAACGAAGCAAATGAAGTGAGCTAAGTCACGGAGCAATTATCATGGTGGGTATTTAATATGGGTGGTGTTAGGTGCATCCAAATATTTTATGACTACACCCCATTTTTTAAAATTGATGACTGTTCTTAATTAATATCTTAAAATTTTAAATACACACTAAAATAAAAAAAATTACTTATAAAATTTACAGTTACACACCAAACTTTAAATTAATTAATTATTAGAATAGAGGGTAATGCCAGCTTCACTTTCATTTAAGAGTCATTTTGCCTAAGAATAAATAATTCAATCACCAATTCACCACTTGTTTAATTAAATAGTTAGAATTTTCTAATTTAATATTTATGGATACTAAACTGTGCAAGTACAGTATGATGGTGTACAAAAATTTCAATACCAATAATCTTTCTTTTTTCCTCTTATTTTTATCAATTTCTCTCACTTAATAGAGGGAATTTCAAATAATTAGAAGTTGTCAAACAAATAATTGAATTTTCAATAGCTATTGATTAAACAAATAAAATAAAAGACATATGAAAAATCATATGATTAATGTGTAATAAAATAAATAGAATTATCAAACTAAAAACTAAGAACATTAGAAAATTTTTGTCATTAAAGAAATGATGACTAGAGATGTGATGACGAATAAAGAAGAAATCCGTTGAAAAATAAAAGAACTATGAACGGAGTGTACATATAAAAATTTAGAGTATTTCAAAATATAAAAAAATTTATAAATAGGGTGTAATCATCAAATATTGGTGTGCACATGACACCACCCTTTAATATTTATTATTATTATTTTTTAACCGTGGTCGTCACGCTAGAGCGATAGATTAAATAAATAAAAATAAAACATTTATTTAATTTTCTTGAATGGACTGTTTTTGATAAAAAGGTAATTTCTTTATTTCAGAAAGACCGGTGATCTTCTCCGGTTATAACCGGTTTTTGACAAAACCGGTTACTCCCCTGTGGTCACCAAATGATCCTTTTTACACCTCTTAACTGTGGTTAAGATTCACCTACCCCTAGGGTTCACTCACCTATATTTGGTTTTTAGAAAAAATATTTAAAATAAATTAACCCTTGGAGTTGGTAAATTTTAACCACGGTTAACAAATTTTTTTAATATTAAAAAAAAAAAACTAAGGATAGGTGGGTGAACATTAGGGGTGAATGAATCTTAACCATAGTTAAGAGGTCTCAAAAGGCACATGTGGCCACCTCAGGCGTGTAACCGGTTTTGGCAAAACCGGTTACAACTGGAGAGGAATAGGTGCCAGAAAGAAATTGTACATAATCTTTTTCTTATTTTGGACTCTAGCTAGCATTGCATTCCTCTTTTTTCATTAGTCTCATTCTGTCATTCACACTGACAGCTTTTCCACCGGTTTTTGTCGTTGAGGAAAATAATCCCCTCCTCGGGCCAAGGAGGGGAATTTACCTTTCGTACCCTTTTAACTATGGTTAAAATTAACTAAACCTTAGAGTTTTTTTTATGTGAACTAAACCTTAGAGTTAAAGCATATAACCTTGTTTTTTTTTTAGGAAAAATAAAAATAAAAATTTAACCTCAGGAGTTAAAATTGGTAACCATAGTTCAAACCGAGCTTTGTCAGAGAGAGAAGGAATAGTCCCCTCCTCGGCCGAGGAGGGGACTGTTGTTCTTTCGTTAATTCTTATTTTTACATTCAAAAAGACTTGGGGAGTCTTGCATTCAAGTCAAGTGGACACCGCTTCATTTGGGATTTTACTTCGTTATCTGCCAAGTTTTTAGGGTTTGTAATCGTTCGAGTTTTCTGATACAGTTAATCTCAACTGATCTCCGAGGTTCGTCGATCTCTCTGTTCGTGTTGGATGCTTTTTTCGCCATGATTGTACTTGGATCCTTCGTTGCTCTTTTCTGCGGTGTGGAACTTACGTAGCATGCTTCATTCGTGCCTTTATAGCAACTACGAGTGCTTAATTTAAGTGTTTTTGGTCTCCGAATCCAAACGAACTCCAGTGAAGTAGTTCTCTGCCATTCGTTGAGCTGTGATCTACAGGGATCAAAGACGATGCATTCCGGTAAAGATTCAATTTCCTTCTCACTCATTTTTTTATCTGTTAGTCTTGAAATCTTCTCCATTTCTAATTCATTAAGCTCCAATTTAGGTCAAATTGATGCCATTTTTTTTTTTACAAAGGTAGTAAGGAAATTTGTTGATTGAAGCAGTTTTTGACATTTGAACTTCGTTATTAGTCTCTGATTTGAATGTCTTGTTGAGAATATAGGGGTGATTTTCTAAAATTTACCGCTCATTAGTTTGTTAAGCAATTAAGTGTGTTTTGGTGGAATCGGGCATCTAGTTATTGGGCTTTGTTGATACACGGACAGCTCAGGCATATTACATGGTGGGCGAAGTGTCCATGTAACGAGTTAAGCAAATTTAATATCATACTGTCGCGCTCCAGCCTGTGGCTCAGTTGGATAACATTCCGTACTGCAATCATAATTTAGACAAATTGAAAGCACTTCAATGTTCTAGGGAATTCTTAAAAGGAAAAAAAAAATGATCATATCAGTAGACAAATTAGAAGCACCTGATTTTTCTTCTTCTTTTGTATCTCCAAGGTGTTAATGGAGGGATGCGTGGGCTTCATGACTGATTCCTATGGTTCTTCAGGGTATTATAAGTGATGGATTATAGCATTTCCCCATAGGTTAGAATGCATTGATTTCACTTGAGAAATTTCGGTAGTAGAGGTATATGGAGGAACTCTAAGTGAAGTTGGTTAGGTAACCGGAGGAGAGGCTTTGTTGAGTCAAACTTTAATTTAGCAACTAAAGTCTTAATCTTTATAGGGAAAAATTTTAGTTATATGAAATTTTCAACCTTTGATCAATAAGATTCATAGATCTCTTGCAGCAAGCATCAACTTGCAATTGAGGGTAGGGGTGTTGCTTTACCTTGTAGGTTTGGGCAAACAATTCCATAGTCCTCAAAATATGTTGGAAAATTAACTAGATATTTCTATACATCATAAATGAATGCCTCAGTCCTAAAGGCAACATCATCCACACTTTTGTTGACTTCAACTTGAGAGAATGTAGAATACAAAATAGCCAAGAAAAAAAAAGAATAGGAGAACTAAGAGAATTATTCTGACATGAGTCACGTGACTCACGAGACCCAACCCTTCTCTACCATTTTCCTGTTGATCTAATCAGTTTCTTTTTCACAGATTCAAATGCTTGCTCTAATATTGTGTGAATAATTTGGAATAGCAAATCTTGTGAACAGAAGATTCTGTTGTAATGTTTCTTTTAAAGAGAGAGACAGACATATAAAAAACAAGAAATACATTATTGTTGTATATCTATACAATATAAGTGAGAGGTTCAACATTCTTGCCGGTAGCAAAAGTGGAGGGTAGCGCACCAAGTACTTGGTCTCCAGGGGTGTTAGCTTGGTCTTGAAGGGGCAGAATAGTAGTGTTTTTGATGGGATTGTCTTGTTGGAGGAACAGATTTGCACGAGATCTTGTCATTTATTATTCTACTGGCTCTCTACTAGGGGAGACTCTGCGGATCAAGGTTGGATCAGTCCAGACATGGGCAGCAAGCTCAGAGTGAGTCAACTTGCTCAGGAAGGCTAGACGTTGATCATTGGTTGAGCAGGCTCCATTATTTTGGTTGATTTCCTATAGTACTAGACTTAAGCTTAAACTAGCTTATCTCTCAGCAGTCTTCTCCTTTTGTTTTTTGGGTCACTTTCTTGTGAACTCGTCGGTGTATCCTATCTTTTCTCTCATTTATAATGCACGTGCTCTCGATTAAAAAAAAACATTCCCACTCCTAGATTATGAGAGAGCAATATCTGCTTTCAGTCAAGCCTCACATCCACTTGGTTTACTGGTTAGGATTATTAAGGCACTAACCATTCATTCACTATATAGTACATACCAGTGTTACCTAGGCACTCCAATTTTCTCAAAGTTTGTCGTGTTGGCACTTTGACACGACACAACACTCCTTGGTACGTGCCTATACCATGCCATGGTAACGTCAACATTATGGTTAGGCACGTGGTGCTTCTGTAACTATCAGGAGAGCAGTGAGCGAGTGACACCAATGACGACCTGTAACTCTCTCTCTCTCTCTCTCTCTTGTTGCTCATTTCTATTCTCTATAAGAGTATTTTTTTATAACTTTGGTATATATTTTCTTAATAAAAAAAAAATTGCCGACATTTGGTACCTCTCTATCTATTCTTGTTATTTTTTTAAAAAATTGTGTTATAAATTATAATATATTTTTTGTATATATAATCATTTTTTTTTAAATGTATGTTTGTGCCGCCGTGTTGGGATTTTCAAAGCTTGCCATGCCGAACACCTATAGACACTTGGCATCCATACCACGTGCCTAGGTAACACTAGTACATACTTGTTAATAAGTATATAACAACCCTCAGAGGAAAAAAGGAATAAAATCAAGGTCTAGTCTCCAACCATTGGGATGACTATCTAACAAACATGGCTGGATGACTATCATCCAGCTTTAAAAAGTATAGCAACTTTTCCGACATGAATAGTGTGACAGAAGTTTGGTCCCTTTTGTGAATGTAAAAACAGCTCAATGAGTCTCTTTTCAAAAGATTCAGCTGATTCTTGTTTAACCACAACCACCACATATCTAGCTGAGTGAAAGTCCATAACGACGTAGCTTCATCATTATTGGGGGACAATCTCTAGAATTAGCTCCATAGTAGATGGGCATACCCTTTCATAAAGTGCATAACAATAAAAGGACAATACTTGTTGAGAGTAAGCAAAAACTGAGAACGCTAGGGGTGCTACTTGAGCGGGTTCAATCTGATCCAATCCAACCATTGGGTGGGCATGGCTGGGTTTCTCAGACTTTAGGCGCGTGGGCTTAAAAATCGCAACCTCCATTAGTCGGGTTGGGCTTTGATTGAGCATCGGGCAACCTGAGTCTGATGATGTATACTATTTATTATTATGGAATTATATACATAAGGATGTGTTAAAGGACTCAAAACCCAAAATCATTAGAGGTGTTTCGTTCGGTAGCATGGTTTTTGCTATTTTCTGTAAGGGTTGTGAGTTCGAGTTTTATAATAGGCTCTTAATTTGCTTTTAGCTTACCGACAAAGTATATATATGATTAGCTGATCCAAGCATAACCCTACCTAGCCCAGTCTAACCTGCCAACCTGAGCCAACCACCTCAACGCAAGTTGGGCTAGAGTTGAAAAATGGCCTTCGGAGTTGAGCTCGAGTTGGGTTGTCCCTTGGTTGACTGTTCTGCTCTTGGGGTTGGGGTTGGGGTTGGTCCCAACCTGACTGAGTTGCAACCCTAGAAAGCACCATACCTTTATGAGAGTAGGGAGTCCGAGCCAATGTGTGCAAGGTGCCTAGTAGTTTTTATTTTGTTTTGTTCTTTGCAAGCTGGTTTCATGTCCTAAAGTGATTAGTAGAAGCTTATTAGCAAGTTGATAAAGTGGAGCACCGAGTGAGCTCATATGGATGCTGATATGTAATACATTGAGAAACCAGAAAACTGCTCTAGTAAGAGTATTGTGCTTCTCATAGTCATATATTATTATATTGCAGTTGAAGAGTATTCAGTATTATGCATCAATTTATAATCTTATCAAGTTCTTCTTTACTCTATTGAGCTAATTACAGATTGAAAAATTAACATTTGGTTATTTTATTTAAGATCTGTGTGATTGATTGTGCTAAATAATCAGCACTACTGTGTATTTTATCTTTTCAATATTATTTCCTGCTGTAAGTTTCTCTTCTGGTGTTCATTTTTATATTCTTCAAGGAAAGATGGTTTTGAACTCTTAGGTCTTTTTTTTTTATCGGTAATCATCAAATTATACAAATGAAGAGAAAATTCATCAAAAGGAAAAAAGTACAGGGATTTTATTGAGCAGTAAACTCAAATAAGAGAGGAGCATAAATGAAAGATTATGATGATTCATGAATATGCTCTGGTAAAAAGTTAGCTTTTACTGATGTTGATCTGTGCCTATGTTGTTGCTTAAATGAAAATTTGTGTACTTACAATTTTCTCTACAACTAAAGCATTTTATTTCCTTTTATGGAATTAGGCATGCTTTAGTTATTATTCCTGCTTGCTTATTGTTGTTTTTTTAGCATAGGCCTTTGAAATTACAATAAAAAGCTTCATTTACTGGATAATTTGTTTTAACTGCTATTTTCTTTGTCTAATCTCAGGATTTGATATTGGTGAGCTGTTTCAAGAAGCTCAAAACCGTTGGCTGAAGCCTGCAGAAGTGCTCTTTATTTTACAGAATCATGAGAATCACAAGCTCACTCAAGAGGCCCCTCAAAAGCCACCTCGTAACCTTCATATTTTTCATATTACTAAATACATCATTATTAATCTTTAATCTCACCTGTTTGGTTTATTATATAGTCATGCATCTGCTTTTTCCAACCACGACGGTCTTGATGCATCCTTATAACTCTACCAGTGTAGCTTCTTCACTGACTGGATATCTCAACAGGTGGGTCTTTGTTCCTTTTCAACAAGAGGGTCCTCCGATTTTTTCGTAGAGATGGTCATAGTTGGCGAAAAAAGAAGGATGGGAGAACTGTTGGGGAAGCTCATGAACGACTGAAGGTTTGTTAAAGATGTACAAATAGTTATATTTATTAAGCTTGTTGTCATTAGAAGCATTGTCCTTTAGATATGGTACTACAATGTTTTAGTTCTTAGGAAATTCGAACTTCTCTGGAATAGCTGAATCACAATATACCACTTTTGTCTATATTCCTCAATTTGTGTACAATATATGACCTAATAAACAAAATTAAAATATTTAGAATGTCTAGTCTTGTCTTAAAGGCCACTTTTTGCTGAATTGCTAAGAAGATTTTGGATCTCCTTATTTTTCTTTCATATATACAAAATAGACAGAGAAACTTACATACCAAAATCCTTGATAAATTGTGCGACGATGAAGATGAGTTCTATTACATTTCCGATCTCTTGCTTTGTCTTTACCATGAAGCTGTTTATCCTCTTTTTGATTGACAATGATTTAAAAAAAAAAATTAAAATGCTAATATATTAGGGAGAACATTCCCTATATACAAAGAATGCTTTCAAGCACCCTCTTTAGGACTATAATGTGCTGAATCATTAGCACTCCTAAGCATGTGACTTTACTAGATCATCTACAATCTCCCAAATTTGTTCAATAATGATAACGAGTCTCCAAGGAGATGGACTCCAAGAACCCAATCTAGAACATATTAAGAGTCCTGTTCACTCGCAATTCTCCCCTCCTCCTTATAGATCGTCAACCCTTGAAGAAGAGCAATATCCTCTTCATTGGAGTCTTTGGTGTCCACATGACCATAATAGACCTTTAAAGTAAAACCTTTATCATCCTTGAAGATACCTTCACTTCCAGCCAAGTGGGGTTGTCAAAAGTCAAGCAATCAGAATTACATTCTATTTCCTCCCTTTTTGGAGACCTCCTCATAGGATATAGGATCCTTCCTCCTAGCAACACTATCTAGGGTCTCTTGTCATCTATGCTTGAAGAAAGAGAAGCTAATGCGCCATTAATCCTTAAGAATCGTGAACCAGAAGTTAATCTCTCTCTCTCTCTCTCTCTCTCTCGATCAATGGCAAGAATAATTTCATTAAAAAGGAACAGGGAAGAGCAATACAATCAAAAATCTCAAGGGGGGAAAAGAAAAGGCAAATTACTTAACTTGGAAAACATCACTAAAAAGATCCACCACCTAGGTGCTCGTTCACATTCTGGTAACCCTTAACTAGGTGCTCCTTTAGGTAGGTCACCCCGCTGCTCTGTCTGTCGACTTGTCTGCAATAATACATATTGCCTTCCACTTGTTGCCCTGTTTTGGCATCCTGTGCTACCACCAGATGTCAAGTCTCTTCCCTCCTACTGTCCTACCGACATCCTAACAAATACACACAAATAGCTGCAAAATGAAAACACAAATAGTTTTTAAAATGCCAACAGACTACATGCTAATATGCCTATGAATGCATGCCAGTATGCATTAGAACATTTTAAATTGATATGATTTTAGAAATTGAGCCTAATACATACTTATAGAATATGCAATTACTTAACTAAAACCTTTGCATACTTATTATATTTTCCCCATTAATACATTATTATTATTATTTTTGCTTTTTTATAAATTTAAAATAACAATAAGCATGGTTAGTTAAGTGAATTAACTTACAAAAATACTTGATTTTTTTATTAATTTAATTATGTAATAAATTTTATTAATATTAATCCTAATTTATAAGTAATTATCATTTTAAAATAATTTTAAGCTAAACTACTTAAAAATTTATTCAAGTCTTTCAAAAAAAAAAATATTTTCTGGCCAAACAATAGATTGGGCAGACATACATAATATATTAAAGTTACATCTAAAATGGTTTAATAATATGCCTAATATAAAAATGAGATTTGAATAATCAATTTTAATATTTTTATTCAAAAAATAAAAATATTATTTATGTAGAAAATTCAAAAATTTCCAGTCAATTGATAGATCAACCAGTCGGGAAACATTAACATACTAATGATTGGGAGAAACAGACTAAAAAAAGCTTAACAGTAAACTTTAATAAAAAGTTGGGTTGAATCCTCCCCCCCCCCCCCAAATTTTTTGCTTCCCCACGGAATCGCGACAAATTGCATCTCATTTGGGTTGATTTTTACTCAAGGGACTCAAATCAAGTGAAAACAGGGGAAAGAATTGAACGAGGACTCTTTTGCAAGAAATTTCAAACCCTTTCGGTCCAAGATGCACGTTAAGGAGAGAAGGTCCACCCTTTATTCTCTCCCTACAATCATCTTATTTCAACGGGAAATATTCTTTTTTGATGTCAGGGGTTAATTTATTTTAACCATAGAGACTGCAGCTTCACCAAATCCAATCAATGGCATCTCCTACACTCCCAATCTCATGCCACCAGAAAACTTTCTCCTCCGCTGACCAATCTTAGTGTCTCCTACATTCATTACGATGTTTGTGGTTAGTGATCATTGAACGTTCATTGACCGGTCATCAACATCAAACATGCTGTGAGACCATCTTTATTCGCTGTTATATTACAAACAACCATGGGATGCCGCTATCATAGTCACCATTGATCAACACCTGTCAACGCTTCGAATTGTTGTTGTCGCACTGTTCAGCACCATCATAGTCATTGCCAACTACTTTTAACCATTAGCTTTTATGGTTGAGTAAACCCCGATTCCTTTATGCATATTGAAGAAGTAGAGCAACTTCAGCAAAAAAAAAGGAATATCATGCCAGGGACAATAAACAAACCCAAAGCACATTTTCTGCATCATTAGTCTCTTGAGGCTCATAACTAGGCCCATAAAACCCATTTCAAGTCCACAGAGAATTTTTCAGCCTGCAATGACCCACATTTCAAGAGACCAATATTCTTGGTGTATTGAGGCCCACTTATCAAGCTTCCAGTGGCACTTACCTCTTCTAATTGGCCCATAGAACCCCATCTGGCTTTGTCTTAATTATTTATCTCCATACAACCACATCTAGAAGCAAGCCCAATCAATAACTACCACCATGGTGCAATGAGGCATCCAATGACATACAGACTTCTATTTGTGACAAACACGAAGATCTTTCAATCCCCATGTGTTCGAGGGGAGTGTAAAGAAATTTAAGTGTGTATGAGATACACTGTATCATTACTGGTGTATTGCGTTAAATCTTGAGTTGATTTGGTTAATATTGGATCATGTGATTAGATTAGGTTAAATAATATTTCATTGGATTGTATTTCTAACTTTAGATTTCTGTCTTCATTAAATTAACCTTGATGAGGGTCATTGTAACTCCATTTTTTTAGAATATCAATAATGTCCAACTCGTAACATGACAAACTTTTGATATGTTTCTGTGTGGTTAGGTTGGAAATGTTGAAACTTTGAATTGTTATTATGCACATGGAGAGCAGAATCACAATTTTCAGAGACGTAGCTATTGGATGCTGGATCCGTAAGTGTTATTTGCATCGTTGAGTAATGGACAATGTATTGAGTATACCTTCAAACCTCTTTACCTACAACTTTATGTTTCATCCAAAGTTTTCTTTTCATTTTAGTGCTGCTACTTTTGTTTCTGGGTCTGTTAGTCATACTTCCTTTAATACCAAGGCCTAGGCCTGATTCCTGAAGGCCTTCCTCAATTTTTAAGGGAGAATTATTCTTTCAGAAATGAAATTCATTAGTACAAGGACTTTTCTTATTGTACGTGAAAATGTAGACAAATAGCATATATCTAATGGGTTGTTTGTTTTATTTCTTGAATAATTAAATTGATAGAAATTTTGTTGTAGAAAAGTGTTTCTATTAAATAAACATTAGACATCCCATACACTCTGCTTAATTTCTTTTTTTTTTTTCTCTTTTATACTTAGGTAGAACATGCTATTAGTATAGAATCTTTCAAAAGGGACTCTCGATAAGATCTCATCATTGATTTTTTTTTTTTGGAATTATTAATCGTTGTTCATATGTATTAACACAATTGGGGTTTGTTTACCAAAGTTCAACCAAAAAGCTATTATCGCTCCATTTTTTCCAGATACCTTCATTAGATTATCAAAACAGTTACGGAAAGTGTAAAAGGTTTCCATGAGAAACTCCCCTTCGGTAAACTTATGTAGGGCTATCAATGGATATTATCTGTACCCGATTCGTATCAAATGGGTTTATTCAAATAATTATCTGAATAGGTATCCAACGGAGCAAATTCGAATAGGGCTTCTACTATCCATTTATAATCGGATAATTAGGATATTGGTTTATCTGATTCGATAAATATATGACCCAGTTATAATAAATTCAAATATAAATATACACACTAAAATGTCCTTATTGATATGTATTTTTTTACGTAATCCCAAGACTAAGATATATTAAATTGTTCTTCTTAATATAAATGAGCATAAAACAGTAATTTACCATTTTTAACATTGTTTATTTTTCCTTTAAAGAAGAAAAAAAAAGAAAATCAAAATTGAAGTAATCGGATAATTGGGATAATATCTGAATTCAAATATTTTAATCGAAGTTGAATACATATTCTCTATTTCACTATTAGCCGGATATCTAATCTGACTCGGATAGAATAATTTGATCGAATTCGGATAGCCACTATTGGCTTCGAATCTTCTCTGTTGACAGCCCTACAGTCATGTACACAATTGTATGAGTGCATACACACACGCGCACACTTGTGTGTATTGTGTAGGATTCCATGATTGGCAGAGTTTTTTCAGTATGAACCTACCAATGTAATTGAACTTTGGTGTTCTCAAGCCGTAGTAGTGCCTTATCCATTATATGACCGCTTCAATAGTAGAACATTCAAAGATCTTAAAAAGGAAGTAGGATTTTACCTCTACGGCTCTACTGAGTTGGAGACACAAAAGGGACTGCCTGTTGACTTGATCATGTCATCATTGCCATTACCAAAATTGCATGTTTAGCAACTCACCCACCTTTGTCTCTTTCTTGTGTGCACACGAAGTAAAAAACAGAATAACATATTTTATATAGTATGGTTGTAGAAGAGCTCCAAGAGGTAGAATTCTTTCATTGAAATTATCTCTACCAACACAGTTTTTATTTGGGGTTTCACTTTGGATGTCACAATGATTTTAAAAGAATTTAAGAAATATCAGGATTCTAGCATACGGAAATACTAATTAGAGCGGATGGTAATTGTACACTAATGACCTAGTCAAATGACCAGAGCAATGACAAAAATTGCTGAACTCCAAGTTTCTAGTCTTCATGGTCAATTAAGCATATAACCTTGACAAAGTCAACAAATTGAATAACTCAGATCAGTAGATATATGCTTTGTAGTTAGGGGTGGTTAATGAACCATGTTGCTCGTGAACAACTCGATCTCGGCTCTTTAAAAGCTCGCATGAGCTTGTTTATTTAATAAACAAGCCAAGCCTGAACTAGATTTTCAAGCTCGTTGAATTTACGAGCCAAGCTTGAGCACACAGGTACTTGGCTCGTTTATCTAGAGAGTGTGCTCTTGTACTCGTGCGTTGTTGCAAGATTGGGTGTCTACCAAAGCCAAAGTGGTGGAGATCGGGTTTGATGAGGTCATTTCCTAGTGGTATTAGGGGAGTGTTTTTGGTGTGTTTGGTGGTTCTATTTGGGTTTGTTTCTTTGTCTGTTTTTAGTTCCTTGTGATTCACCTTTTGTGAATCTGTTCCCCTGTTCTTTTCTTTTAATATAATTGCTTTTACCGATCAAAAAAAAAAAAAAACTAAAATTAAGTGTATTTAATATACATAGTGAAGATTAATAGTATATAATCTATTTACATGATAAGAATACCCTTTATACATTATAAGCTTAAACTAAAATTTTAGTTAACACTATAATTTCTTTAGCTAGGATAATAAAGTAAAATTTTCACCTAATGTAAATAGCTATATCCAATGAACCAAGTTTCTCATGAACAACTCGAGCTCGGCTCGAGTTCTTTTATTAAAGATCGAGCTTGTTTATTTAATAAACAAGCCAAGCTCAAGCTTGATTTTCAAGCTCATTTAATTAATAAAAAACTTGAACACACCACTACTTGGCTCGGCTGGATAACACCCCAATTTGTAATTCCCATATGCACTTTAGCGCACTCCTATTTGGACATGCACATGATTGTAGTTTTTTTTTGGTGATCAATAAACAAGTGTGCAATACATATATATAGAAAAGAATGTATAATAGAGTTCACAAGATAGTAAACCCTAGGGACTCAAAACCAGGAAGAGACAAAAATTACAACAGGAAAATAAAGGGACCAAAAACTAGCCAAAAAGCATGGCTTGGATCAAGGAGACCACCATATCCCAAAGTCGATCGGGTCCCGCCTAATGGAACACCACTCGGAAAACGTAGCTCTGATTTTGGCCATCAGTAACTCAAAAGAAAGGAAGATGAAACTCTCTTATTCCTCTCCCTCCAAATCTCCCAAGAAGCTCCCTCAGGAAGAAGAAATTGCACCACATAAGATGAATCTTCCAAGCTCACTGACCCCCAGCCAGATAGGAAGTCCTGAAAAGAGCGTGGGAAGGCACCCAACACAATCCTTTCTAGGAGAGGATCGTACCCAACCCTAGCTGCTAGCCTGCTACAGGACCATGTGGTCAATCGATTCCTCCACGTGGTGCCAAAAGAAGCAACAATTAGCCATCTTCTACCCTCTAGACTTTAAATGATCACAAGTTAGATTCCTATTCCAAGTGGCAATCTATAGGAAGCAACTCAAGCAAGACACCTTTGAAGGAATGACAGGATTCCAAAATTTTTGGTCTTATCCAAAAAAGAGTGTAGAATCATTGTTGTTCCTAGACCATAATCTGGTGTCCCACTCTTGTGGGGAAGGGGAACAGGATAACAAATGGTTCAAAATGTTGAAAACATCGGCGAACTCCCACTTTTGTTCCTATGCATGTACTTGTATGAGAACTGGTATTTGGAAGACCAACTGGATTTTTGATCGGAAAACCTACTGGACTTTAAAATTGTTCAGAGCGAGAATTGAATCCTAATATAGATTGAAAATACTGTTTAGACATTATCAAAAGATCTGTAGAAGTGTAAATAGTGACTTAAAATCTAGAAAGAAAGTTCCACATCCTAAGTTCCTAAGACTCCAATTTATGCTTCAGTCGCTTAGTCGTTTCTACGTAGTAATTAGTGATGAACCATATCTGTCCATATGGAACATGAATATCAGGCATTCTAGAAGGTCATATTTGGTGACATGTAATTTTTTGCTTTGCAGGGCATGGGAGCATATCGTTCTTGTTCATTATAGAGAAATCAGTCAGGTGCGTTACTGACACCTGATTATAGGCAAGGCAGATTTAATGGCAATTATATTATCTTATCGCATTCCTTTCATCGGCCTGTATATTAACTTTTTCTAACTCATTCATGTTGCTCATAGTTTACATTGATATTTTGTATCTTTTCATTTATTTCCTTAATGTTTATAGTTGGGGCTTCCTGACAAGGGTAACATTGGGTTTGACAACATCAACCTTATAGGATTGTTTTGATCTCGGTCTGTAGGCAACTATGCATTTTAGCTTTTCGAAATTCATGCTGATATTGGTGCAACATATAAATAGTAGGAAGACATTGTCTTCTGCACAACCTACCTGATTGATGCCAACTAGTGGTAGACTACTGTTTTCCTTCCGTTTGACTGTAGCTTTGCCTTGTGGTTTTGTTACCTTAGACCAAAAAAAAATCCACTGGTAGAGGTAGACTACTGATTCTGTGCCAACAGATTTTTTGACCTTGTGCACAGTATTTTTTTGGAAAGTTGGTGTCCTGCAAGAATGGGAGAAGCGGGACACAAAGAAGCTGACTGAAGATTTGCATTCAATGCTTAATGAATCGGCTGAAGGTTGGGGCTGAAGGTTGGGGCTGAATATCAGTGGAAATGAAAGCAACAAACTAGGATAGCCATGGAAAGTTAGACTTTGTAACGTTTGCTATAGGATTTTGGCATGGCATAGGCATTCCAGCATTCCAACGTATCGGGTGGGCCAAAAACCGGTATGTATCGGCCGATACGGACCGATACATACTGATATTTTATACCATGGTTGCAAGCTTATGGGGACTAGTGTAGTCTAAGTGTTGCCTAGGCAATGCTTAGGAAAGTACTCTAACCAGTGGGTATCCACCCTCACGCCTGCATCAGGGTCTAGTCTTGGCAGGTTCTTGTTAAGATGTAGTTGCATAGTGGTGCCTAGGTGTCATCGCCAAGAGCTAAAGTGCTGGTGAGGCATGAGACCCACATAAAGTTTGACTTTATTTGCACCAAAAAAAAAAACAAAAAACAAAATATAATAAGGATTGGTTAGTTGCGTGAAGAATCCGCACAGATCAGATTTTTTGAGGATCGTATCGAGAGAGAATTGGAGTTGGTTAGACAACGTGTGTTTGGTAAATAAGGATCAATTTTTTACTTGATATTAAGGGCTATATAAGTCCTCCACTCCTTAATAGAAAGAGAAATGAAAGAAGAAAAGTATCAAGGTTTTGGGAACTTTATCAGGGATTTTCGAATTTGACATTCTTTGTTGAAGAAGGGTAAGTGTTCATTTAGATCATTGTATCCTTAAGAATTCCAATGCACATGCATTACATTGAAGTTGAACTGAAAGATATATTATTGAAAATTTGTTGTTTGGCTAAGGCTCTGGAATTTGTTGGAAATACCTTTAAGTTTCAATTTCATTGTTTAGATGCCTACAAATCCACCTGAGGATTGATTCAATTGTTTAATGCAGATGACACATAATTATCTTCATAATTAATCATACAAATTGATGGGGCCCACTCATTAGGTCCCATTATTCAAATGGGTCCCAATCTACTAGATTGTGGGTCGCATAAAGATGTTCTTAGCACATTGTAGACTACTAGTATATCATTTATCAAAGCCTTATGCTTAATATTTGGGGTCGGCAACACAAATCTTGTCCCATCATTCCGTTATATTAAAAGGCATAACTTCGGTTAAGTGGTGTCTTATCAAAATTTTCCTCATTAACTCCATTCACTCCATCCTTGGCATTTCCCTCTTCCTTTTAGAGCCTTCAACTAACATCAATTCTCTTCTTACTGGAGTCATTAGGCTCTTCGTTGAACGTGTCCAACTTTCCTTATTTTATCACTTATTGGAGTTAGTCTCAAATTCTCTTGAATGTGCTCATTTATGATCTTATCTTTACTAGTAGTCGTAGACTATTAGTAAATGCAAATGTTATATATTTTCAACATGGTTATTGTGCGATAGTAGCCTCGAACTTCAGTGGAATGCAGAGGCTTTGTTTCTACACTAGTATTTTCATACTAATAAGGAAACAAAAAAGTTGCCACCAACCATTAAATTTGGTATGGTTGGTCTCCATTAAACAAAATAAAACTCTCCAGATCTACAAGAACTAGAGCATGGGAACGAAGGTTCACTTATGGATTAAGGAAGGTTTTAGGCACCATAATCCATCCGTCCATATATACGGTTACCTAAACTTCTCCACTTTCTTTTATACAAATCGATTAAACTGGTAAAATAAATTAAAGAAAATGAAAGCGAACTATCCCTATGAAAACCTATCCCTATTATTAGGAAACGATCAATCGGAATCGATAACAACATCATGATAAAGAGAAGAGACATAAAATCTACACAATGAACATGAATGGATATCATCAAAATAAACAAAAGTCTTTATTTCAATAATTTATTAAATTCTAAGGACTCCTTTTATCCCTTTATAAAAGGAACCCTCTCTATCCTCGTACCATATCAAGAGTGGGATCCCCTCTATTGGATGTAGAAAGTCTAGAGAGTTTAAGAAATTATAATAAATAGGGTCCTTATTTATTTCGAGAAGAACATAATCATCATTTCTAAATAAGAACTTTTATCTAATAATTTACAGGATTATATAGACTCTTTTCATCTTTTTTAAGAATGGAACCTCTCTATCCTCATACCATATCAAGAGAAGGACCTCTTCTACTGAACATAAAGAGGGTCTAATAGAATCCAAAAAATCAAAGATAATTTAATTCTAATGAATTCCTTCTCCAAATTACCATTTTTTTCATCCAAGAATCCCTTCTTCAGAGGACTGCATTAGGAGGTATCTCAAACTACATAGAGAATAAGGAAAGGGGTTCTAACCAAAGTAGAACTTTAATCTACTAAAGCTGGAAAATAAAGATGCATAAATTCCTTATTGCAAATCCCAACTCCTCAGCCTCTCAGTAAGATCCCCTCCAATGACGCTCCTTCTTCCTATGCGATCTTCGATATGAGGACCCAGACTCCAATGATGAGGTTCTCCAAGAATTTTTATAGGCTCTTCAAGGTTCTTTAGTTAAGGCACCTAAAGATGCTAAGGTCTTCAATTTTTTTATTCAAATCTTAAGAGTTTGGAATTGGTTCTTCCAAAATTTTCCAAGATAGTTAAGATTTCAGAATTTTGGAAGATTCCTACAGAATATAAAATATGGTTTTAGGGTGAGGTGATGTGGGTTTATATAAGGATGAAAAGGAGGGAGAATACTTTCTTTGGTTGATGTGGAACTAAACCCGTTCAAAAAACTCGAAATGAGGTGTCCAATCATGATTGGCTATGTCAAAATTTGAATTTATTCAAAAATCAAAGGGGCCAGTCTACCATTTCAAACGGCGGCCAAGCTTGTTTTCCTCTTTTGGATTAATGCGCTAAAGGGATTTACATTCGCGTGAAAGACTGAAGGGTTGCCATATAGAATAGCGGCCCAAAATATTGTTTAAACCATAGTTATCACTTATCAAAGCGAGAAGCGAAGCGAAAGCGAGAAGTGGGAAACAAGGCTGAAAAATCCTTAGAAAATGGAAAGAGAGAAATGAGATATATGTGCCTCATTCCCATTATATGTAGGGCTGTAAACTGATGCGGATATTATCCGAATCCGTTTAGTCGGATAACTATCCGAATAGGTATCCGGTGGAGTGAATTCGGATAGTAAAATCAGTATATGTTTATAATCGGATACGAATTCAGATAGTGGTATATCCGATCCGATAAATATCCATTCGATTATATAATATATATAAATAATATATTTAAAATTTATAAAATTAATATAACCTTTAAAAAATATATTTTTTAAAATAAAAATTTATATATTTTTACACTTAAAATATTAATTTACATTTTTTAAAAGTAATTGGATAATTCGGATACTATCCGAGTTAGGATATTTTAATCAGAGTCGGATACAGATATCATATTTCACTATCCGCCGGATATTTATTTGGATTCGGATATATAATCGGGTACGAATTCGGATATACCACTATCTGCTCGAATCCGCTCCATTTACAACCCTAATTATATTAGGATGACTAGTCATACTTTTGATTTATTTTACATGAGATATTTTTGGAGAATTAGGTGCCTTAGGTTTCAATCCAACGATACTTACTTAGGATCTGCACCCTATGCTTTAGACTCATGTCTAGTTGGTTTAGTTTGTGAGGTTATTGGGGTTAAAAGTTAGGGTTTGAGAGAGAGGAAGAAGAAGAAGGAGAAGGAGATTAAGTTTAGGGAAAAGTAGTGAAAGATTACTGATCTCTCTCACACTTTATTATTTATATTCCACTAATAGTCTACTATTAGTATATAAGAGCTACTAATAGTAGACCCATAATACAATGTATAAGAGATAACATAAAGACAAGACCCATATGAATAAAGCTCATAAAGCCTTATTCAACACTCCTCCTCAAGTTGGTGCATGGATATCACTCATGCCCAACTTGTCAATAATATTTCAGAAGTGAGTACCACCAAGACCCGTAGTCAACACATCAGCTAGTTGATCTTCTGACTTCACAAACGGTATGCAAATATACCTCGCCTTCAACTTCTTCTTGATGAAATGACGATTCACATCAATATGCTTGGTTCTGTCATGTTGCATTGGGTTATGAGCAATACTAATAGCGGCTTTATTATCACAATACAAGTTCATGGGATCTTCAGTAGGAAGCCCAATCTCACTTAGGAGTAATCGGAGGCAAAACAGTTCACACACACCGTGTGCCATGGCTCTAAACTCTGCCTTTGCACTGGTTCTAACAACTACATTCTGCTTCTTACTTCTTCATGTGAGAAGGTTACCTCCAGCCATGGTGCAATACCCGGAAGTAGAGCGTCTATCAGAAACCGAGCCAACCCAATCTGCGCCAGTGTAGGCTTTTGCCCTTAAGTTCCCATTATAGGTATACAACAAACCCTTCCCAAGAGATGACTTTAAGTAGTGGAAGATTTGATTCACTACCTCCAGGTGCCCAGTAGTTGGTGAATGCATGAATTGGCTAACTACACTGACAACATAAGCAATGTCTGACTTGGTAAGAGAGATAAATAAGCTTGCCAACAAGTCTTTGGTACCTTCCAGCATCTGGCAGATGATCCCCACTAGCTTCACTGAGTTTATGATTAGGGTCTATAGGTATATCACATTACTTACAACCCATTATGCCTGTCTCCTCCAGTAGGTCAAGTACATACTTGCACTGAGAGACAAATATGCCCTTCTTAGATTTGGCAACTTCAATTCCAAGGAAATACTTTAGAAAACTCAAATCTTTGATCTCAAATTTGTTTGCTAACATGCCCTTCAGAGATTCTATCACATCCAAATCATCAACTGTAACAACAATGTCATCCACATAAACAATCAAGACAATCACTTTCTGGCACGACCACTTGAGAAATAATATGTGGTCTGCTTAACTTTGTCTATAACCATTCTTCACTATAGCATTGCGAAAACACTCAAACAATACTCTGGAGGACTGCTTCAGTCCATATAAAATCTTCTGTAGTTTACACACCTTCCCTTCATTTGAGGGGCATTTGAATCCAGGAGGAGGTACCATATACACCTCTTCCTCTAAATCACTATGAAAAAATGCATTCTTCACATCAAGCTGAAACAAGGGTCAATCCTTATTGACTGCAAGAGAAAGGAGGACTCTCACTGAGTTCATTTTTGCAATTGGAGCAATGTCTCCTGATAGTCTATGTCGTACGTCTTAGTATGCCTCTTTGTAACCAAGTGAGCTTTGTATCTCTCAACTGAGCCATCCGAGCGGTGTTTTACTGTAAACACCCACCTACATCCAATCGGCCTCTTCCCTCTTGGTAGGTTGACCATATCCTAGGTATCGTTTTTTTCGAGTGCACACATCTCTTCTTCGATAGTCTGTTTCCATTCTGGTTGAGAGAGTGCATTTGCTAAACTGCGAGAGACAGACATAAAAGACAAAGCCAAGGCAAACGATGTTACCTGGATCAGAAGGGGTCTCTTGGTGGGGCTCATGAGGTTCTTTCTGCCTTCTCTTGTATTCCTGCAATTTTTTGACCACAGGTTCATACTCGTCCTGTCTACAATCATTGTTAAAGGAGAAAATAGGAATGGGAAGAGAAGATATCTCTTCACTGATGCTCTCCCTGAAGAGATGTCTTATTGGCAGAAAGATATAGAGTACACTAAAAAAATGTAACATCCATAGAAACGAAGGATCGACGAGAAGAAGGATGATAGCATTTATACCCCTTCTGATGAGGAACATACCCAAGAAAGATACATCGAAGAGCCTTAGGATCAAGCTTTGTGCGAGCAAAACGAGTAATATGTACAAAGCAAATACATCCAAAAATCTGTGGGGTCATTGGAAACAAAGGAGTGGAAGGGGATAACAGAGAAACAAGAGATTGGAACTCCAAAATTCGGGAGGGCATCTGATTGATTAAGAAAGCAACAGTCAAAACGGCGTCAAACCAGAAAAGTTTAGGTACATTCATAACAAACATAAACGAACGAGTGACTTCCAACAAATGTTTGTTTTTTCGCTCAGCCACACCATTTTGTTGAGGTGTGTTAGCACAAGAAGTCTGATGAATGATACCATGAGAATAAAAAAATGTAGCCAAACTAGTAGTCTGATGAATGACACCATTTCCCCCCATTATCTGAACGAAGGACTTTAATTGAGGCGTTAAACTGAGTGACAATCATTGTATGAAACAAAGGAAAAACAGTGTCAACTTCACCCTTAGATTTTTAACATATACACCCATGTAGTATAAGAAAAATCATCCACAAAAGTAACAAAATACTTAAAACCACACGATGAAGTATAGGAGATGGTCCCCACACATCAAAATGCATGAGAGAAAATGGTGAATTGCATTTATTACCACTATAGGAATATGAAGTTCCACAACGTTTTGCAAATTTGCAATTTTCACACTGAAAAAAAGAAAGCACACTTGAAAAAGATAAATGTGGAAACAAACGCCTAAGAAGGGAAATGGAGGGGTGACCGAGACGTTTGTGCCACCGGTATAACTCCTCCGTACCACTCATATTTCGAACACCATGGGTTATTTTCTAGACTGATGAAGCAATGCGAGACAAATGGTCGAGCAGATAGCCAGATACAGTCCTCGCTCCTTATGGCCCGTACCAATCGTCCCCTAAGCAAGAAGGCAGGTAGGTCTAGAGAGCTGAGTGAATCTCAAACTTGCTTTCCCTTCGAAGGATTTCACTTGTGTCAACGTTGCAGTATTAGGCGTCTCTCCTCTTTCAAAGAGCAACCCTTAAGAATTCATGCATTTCATTTATTGTGTTGCATAATTTCCAAACCTGTCAAAGTGTCCATTCCTTAGAGGTTTTTATCCCTCTCCTTTGTGCTACCTCACGTTTTCGATAATGGTAACATGACCTCTCTTTAGTGGTAACTTACTGCTTCGGTACTAATAATTCTCCCATTAGTGGTGGCTTGCCTTGCCCCAATATCTAAATCAAGGGCCCTCCTTTACTAATAGGGCTTGCGATAGGCGGCAACTACACTAGGCTTTCTCCTTGCCTTTGAATTGATATTCGCTCCTTACCCTAAACTAGTAAGGCATCTCATCTCTGTAAAGAGAAGCTTGACATTTGCTTGTCTAGACAAGACAGGTTTTTCTATTTTTCGCTTCGCTCGCTACTGGCCCGGTATTGACATCAGCTTGCATATCCCAGTCATGCCACCTCTCCCTTTTCATCTTTGCCTTTACTCAATAAGGCACATGCTTCCCTACCATGGAATTGAAGGACTTTCACAAAGTAGGATCGCGTGGATCAGGCAGATAGCCCTAATCACTGAATGATGCTTTCTTGACCAGGTATGTCGGTACAGGATCTCCTCCCTGTCAACGAACTCAGACTAATGTGCGGACTTGTGAAGGTGCTCAATCTATTGGGTCCCTCCGAATAAAGAACCAAGTTGCAAATCTTTTGATCCGAAAGATAGAGTCAACAAGCTTCTTCTAGACGTTCTCTTTTTGCCTTTACTCAATAGGGCCAGTTGCCCTTTACTCTAATAAGCTAATGATTATGATCCTGGCGGGTTTGACCATTTTTCAAATAGTTGATGTTACTTGAACAAGAAGCCTTTCCCAGGCCTTCTTCGTTCCCAAGTCCTGAAACACACAATGAGAAAGAAATAAAGTGACGCTAGAATTCAATGATTTGGTAATATGGCTAATAGATAAAAGATTCAAGGTGAACTTAAGAACATGAAAAACAGAGGAAATGGACATATATGTTGTAATATCAACACTCCCCTTACCCGCATGGATGATAAAGTACCATTCGCAACTTTAACTTTGTGTCTACCAGAATCAATGAAATAAGATGAAAAAAATGAAGACATATCAGTCATATGATCAGATGCTTCTGAATCAATGATCCAAGAGCGACTATGATCGAAAATATATGCACTAAGAGACGAGGCTGAGGTACCTGAGTAAGAGACTGAGGCGGCACTGGTGATACTTGGTGTCTCCAAATAGGACATAAAACGACGGAATTCATTTATCTCATCTCGAGACAGGTGAGGGCTATCAGATGGAGGTATAGTAGTAGATACTGGGGTTGTGGATGTCATAGTTACAAAAAATTGCGTTTTTTTGAAAAAAAACTCATTTAAAACGCGCATTAATACCCTATCATAGAAAATGGCGTTTAAAACTCGTTTTTTGAATAAAACACGTATTATAGTTTTAAACCCGTTTAAAACGAATAATACGAAAAAAAAACGGATAATCTTAAAAAAAATTGGGAATGAAGATTATGCAGATATTGACGACTTTGATGCTCTTTTGAGGGATTGACGAATATAAGTGTGGTTTTATTAATATACATATTTTAGTCTTGTTTTTAATCTTGATAATTGATGTTTTAATGAAATTTAATGCCTTGATGGAATAAATTTGATGTTAAAATGATGTTATGAACTTATTATTGTTGATTATAGTTACTCTTTTTGTATATTATCTCACAAAATTGTTAGATATATTTATTAGTATCATTACTAACTTTTAAAATTATAAATTTTTTCTCCGTTTTTTTCCTGAAGTTTTCCCGTATTTTCCCGAATTTTTCGAATTTTTCCGTACTTGACCCTTGCCGAATTATTCCCGAACCCCGACTTTGTGACTATGGTGGATGTAACAGAGTTTGCACTCGAACCCCCTCCAAGTCTTCTGTCCCTATCTCCTCATCTGCCACTAGGATCCCGTGGAGGTGGACGATCATGTATATCCCAACAGGTGTCTTTTGTATGACATGTGCGCCCACAGTGGTCACATTTAAGTTTGTCCCGATCATCAGTAGAAGGTCTAGAAGATCCAAAATGACCACCTCTGCCACGACCACCACTCCCGCCTCTCCGCTGGAATGAGGAGGCTATCAATAATGGGAGAAGGGAGCATGACACTTTGACGATGCTCCTCACGGTGTAAGTATGCAAAAACCTCATTAGGGGATGGGACCGGGTCTTTGCCAAGTATTTGTTCATAGTCCATATTCAGCTATACAAGTAGCTCAAACACTCGATTCTGTTTAATCAATTTTGTATAAGCAGCCGCATCCTCAGGGTACTTAGCTTTTTTTGGAAGGTCTGATAGTGATTTAGCTCTTTCCAGAGACAGCGAAGAGTAAAGTAGTAGGTTTGAATAGACATATCCCCCTGCTTAAGTTGTGAGATACTCTGACTCAGCTCATAAACACGGGTTGTACCCCCTATCTCAAAATAGGCCTGTGTCACGACATCTCATATAGCTTTTGCGGAAGGAAGAAACAAGTAGGCACTATTGATGGCTGACTGCATAGAGTGAAGAAGCTATGACCTTACAATTGCATTCTCAACCTCCCATTTGGCATAGGCTGGATCTGTAGACTTGGGAGTGGAGATAGTATCTTTTAAGTATCTTATCTTCCTCTTGCCTTTAACAAACAACATCGTAGATTGAGACCAAACAAGAAAATTTGTCTCATCTAACTTCATTGTAGTAATCTGGAGGTTTGGTGCATCACTAGCACTAACCTCAATACTCCCTCCACCCTATACAGGGACACTAGAGGATTGGCTAACCTGATATTCATCCATCATGAATATCACAAGGCTGTTTTACACAACTCAACAAGCTAGGGTTCCACAACCCAAAAAAACACTCAAAAGTACCTCCTTCATCGGTAGAATAGTCAAAAACACCAAAAAATAGCAACCCGAGAACAACCTAATAGTGTTCGGGATAATAGAAATCTATGGAATAGCCCCCACTAGCCATATACCAATTTTCAAGTAACAAAAAAGGGCCCCAACAGTTAAAAAAAATGGCAATTATAGGGTGAAAAACTTTCGTCGGGCATTTTAAACTTCTCCGATCTTCACAAAAATTATTTCAATCCGTCAATATTAATCATATGGATCAAACACAATAGGTTTGAGTCCCCAAAAAACTCCTAAAATCAATTACACAAACCAAAAAGCAAATCTGAATTTTTTTTCTAATTTTTGACGAAAACTCAGAAAAAGTACATCTACAGACCTTAGAAAATTCTCAAAAAATAACCAAAACTCAAAAAATCACGATCTATAACATGAAATCGAAAAAAAAAATCTGACGGGAAAAAATTCTGATTCGTCCATGGTTTAAAATATCGATACGTATCAACTGATAAGGGTCGATACATATCTTATTTAGAGCTATCCGATACACTGGTACACTGGAAAAAAAATTCCACTGTATCGAGCCGATATAGGCCCAATACGGGGATTTTTCAGTTAATTTTATTTCTCATTCCATTTACATTAGGATCCACAATACAGACCCGATACACATAACTTATTTATATAAAATATTATTTAAGTAAATGATTTTAACTTTACTTTCATTTATTTTAGATATTAAAATATATAAATAAGATTATCCCCCTATTTGAATTTAATAAAAATTATCCTGGATACAAATTTCTGAAGAATAAAAAGTCAACTTTTCAGTTCAAGAACAAAACCCTCTTCTTAGCGCCTTTTAGGGATTGGGTCAGAATTTAAACTTTCAAATGATAGAGTATTTATCAAATATTAAAATTTCATAAATTCTATTATATAAAAAAATTACTAAAACCCAAAAGTCTGACAAAAAAAGTCTCATATTTTAGTCTTAAAAAATATTTTCATCTATTGGGTCAAAAGTTAACTAACAGTGTAACTATTCAGCATAAAAAGACTTATATTAAGCTTAAAATTTAGGGTTGTAATTCAATACATTCTTATTTTAAGGTTTTAAAATCTAAATTGTTTTTCTTATACTTAAGTAAGTGACTATGTTTTGTATTTTCATACCTTGCATGCACGCCTTTTTTAACTTATAGAATTATTAACTCTTATATTCATGGTTATAAACATCGTTGGAGGCCTTCATTTTTTTAGCTTCTATTTGAATTAAAAGAAGTTTTATACAAGGTATCCAAGTTTTTCCTTGTATATCCAAGCATATCTTGGCGTATCCTAATTTTTTCCGCCATATCCATCTGATACGGTCCGATATGCCGATACATATCTTAATTTGGATTTACTGATATGACACTCGATACCAATTTTTTGAACCATGGACGTGTTATTCCATCCGGTTCCGTATGGATGACATCATCATGAAGTCATGCTGACATCAACACTCCTTTGAGTTCTTCCTGCTCAATTGTACTCCTTGGGTCTTCTCTTTGGATCTGATACCAAGTTGGTTTAGTTGATGAGGTTATTGGAGTTAGAAGTTAGGGTTTGAGAGAAAGAAGAAGGAGAAGAAGATTAGATTTAGGGAAAAATAATGAGAGAGATTGATGATCTCTCTCACACACTTTATTATTTATATTCCACTAATGGTTTACTATTAGTATATAAGAGCTACTAATAGTAGACCCATAATACAATATATAAGAGATAACTTAAAAACAAGGCCCTAGGAATAAAGCCCATAAAGCCTTATTCAACATGTCTATCCAATCACTTCCTACATAGCCCCCTTTATCACTAAATGAGACATGAGGGAACTGAGTCTAGGAAATGAGCTTCCGATGAAGCGAGCTTCCTACTGTGTACATAGCTTCCCTGATACAAATAACTAGGTTGTCATTTCAAACCGCAACCTTGATGGATTAGACCAAAAATTCATTCTCTTTCAGCGGCTTGGTATGGTTTAGTGTATTTGGGTTTGGACCTTAGGTTTAGGATTTAAGGTATGGTTTAAACCTTAAGGTATGAGTTTAGGGTAGGATTCAAGGCATAGTTACTAGAGCGAGAAGTGAAAACCAGAAGTAAAATGAAAGCGGGAAGCGGGAAGTGAGGCTCAAGAAAACCTTAGGAAAGGGAACGCAATAAATGAGATATAAGCTCTTCATTCCCATTATGTTATTATAGATAGTTACACCTTTGATTTTATCTTACATGAGATTTTTGTGAAAAATTAGGTGTTTTGGGCTCCAAACCAACGATACTTGCTTAGAGTCTACACCTTAGGCTATAGATTCTGGTCTACCCCATCACTTTACACATAAAGAACTCCCTTTGACTATTAAATGGGACGTGATAAAAGCGAGCTTCCTAGGAAGTGAGTTTGTC
Source organism: Tetracentron sinense (assembly GCA_015143295.1). Lineage (NCBI taxonomy): Eukaryota > Viridiplantae > Streptophyta > Magnoliopsida > Trochodendrales > Trochodendraceae > Tetracentron > Tetracentron sinense. The sequence goes on along the minus strand of CM026568.1, from coordinate 35,106,297 downwards.
CGAGGAAGCGAACTTCCTACCCTGTACATAGCTTCCCTGCAACTATGGTTTTGACATTTACCCTCTTCAAGGTTCGTTTTTCTTTATATTTGCTTTTTAAATTTTGTTTTCTACAGATTTTGGTTTAATTTATCATATGTAAATGCATCAAATTTATGGATTTGTGGTCTATTTATGCAAAATTTAATAATGTTTTTTTTTCAGATTTATTAAAATAGGTAAAAAAACAACATTAATTGGGAACCCATTTTTAAAACTTCATGTTTAGGCCAATAACTATATGTGAATCATCGAAGGCCTATATATAGATTGACGGGAATTTTTTTAGATAATTATTAAAAATATTTTATTTTAAAATTGATTTTTTTAAATGTTGTCTTTAGCATCGTTCAACTTCGAAGAACATATGAAAAAATATATATGTAGTGGGTAAACCATTATATATAATTTTAAAGGAAAGTTTTGAGCATAATTTTAATAACATGTTTCAATATATATTTTTAAAAACCATATTTGAATAATATTTTCCAAAATGATAAAGTGTTGAGTGTTGGGGGTTGAGAGAGAGAGAGAGAGAGAGAGAGAGAGAGAGAGGGATAGCTAAATTAACAAAATACCCACAAATATTATGCCCATGGGAATTGTAATATCTCCCCCCTTGATGGATACTCCAATTTCCAACTCTCACAAAATGCAAAAACTGGCATCATATCAATCCCTAAGTGGATTGGAATTCATAGGAATTGTGGGCGTCCGAATACCTAAATTGGGATTTCTACCCAATTCCAATTCCAACCCCCAGTTCTCACATCCCAAACAAACCCAGAGACCGTCTCTCTCTCTCTTGATAGGTAGTGTGGAGCCTGCCAGGATCGAACATCCCACCTTGCGTTTTGCTGATCCCAGGGCTAGGGGTACTCTGGTACTTTCGCTCTTTAATATGTAGCCCTATTTTCTATTAAGCATAGTGTGTGTAGGGGGGTATCATTAGATCTCATCTCTGTAAATTCTCTTGCTCTGGTTCATAGTGAATATCTCGGCGACTCCGTGGACGTACCTCAACTTGAGGGAACCACATAAATCCGGTGTTCTTGATCTTATTCTGTTTATTTTCATATCTCACAGATCCTATTTAGGGTTAATTTCCTAACATCTCTCTCTCTCTCTCTTCCTTTTTTTGGCACTAATAATAAGTTATTTTCCTTTTTCGTGTTTGTTTGGCATCCAGTACTTCATAAGATACTTTGCTCTTTGTTTATTTTTCTTATTGCAGTGACATTTTGGTCTTATCAGTGCTTTATTTCCAGTTTTTAATATTTATTTCTTATAAATGACTATGTTAATTTTATAAATTTGGGATGCAAAATGAATTTTGGTAGGTTCAGCAACATCTAGGTAATGCCTTGCCTCGGAAACCCTATCTCTCGGCGCTGCCTAGGCGTTGAGTCTTTTGACTACACAAATTGGGACATAAATGTGCCTTGTGGCTTATGCTGATAAAAATATAAAACAGGAGGAAGTTTTGGAGGAGTTCTGAAAGTAAGAAAATTGAAGAGCCCTACAATGAAGACATGGTCATTTTAGATACAACCATCAGCAAAGAAATCGTGGTAATCCTTTTATCGTTTCATTTATGAAAACAAATATCAGCTAAGAAGGTATAAAATCTGCGAAGGAGGTCTAGGATATGCTTTTGGCATGTTAAGAAATATTCTAGCTTTTCTATATAAAATCATCTATTCTTTCAAGTGTGACTAGTTGGATAGAATATTATTTGTAGGAGGTTGTGGATTCATCACTATGAAGCAACTTGCATTACCGCAGCCTGGAGGAAATCACTGGATCATTTTGCAGAAGAAGGAAAATATTGTGTCATAGAAATAGAATAAAGTAGATCTCATTACAATTTACAGAAATCCCTATACGAGTCTTGGTGATTCTGAGTTTCTGATACTCTTCCTTTTTTATGTGACATTGATACGCTTCTTGTTCAAAGGTCATATTTAGGAACCTGATGAGAACCATGCTGGAGATTATACAAATCTATGATAGTGTAAATGTGAGATGGGACTTTAAATTCTCTCCTGGACTCAATGCAGCTGATATATGCATCGTATAAGCTTATAAAGAAGGTGACATAGATATAGATGACAAGTTTATATACAAGAGAAATGTCTGCTCCAACAATTGTGCTATATATTCACTGGTTGAGTTTCAAGCAAATAGACTTTGAAGGGAAATCCAGTGGATATCCTGGGTCCAAAAGCTTATCATTTTTTTTGGGTGGTGGTGGGGAAGGTAACCGTGTGATAATTGTAGGGAATGATCACTGGTTGAGCTGCAAACAAAAAGCTTTGATGAGCAATCCAGTGGATCTCCTTGATCCAAAGATTATCTGTGGGGTTACCATGATAGTGCCTTCAATGGTTGATCAATGATTCTGGTGTACCTAGTCTAGGTGCCAGATTTTGCTTAAGGTAGATTACTACTTCAAATGCATTTCTTAACACTGCGGGGGGGTTCACCGTAAAAATTTTGTTATTAACTGCGACTAGACCATTGGTATAATTGAAAGAGGATGGATTGAGCAGTCTCCATAATCTTCTTTTCAGGTGGAACTTGAGTGTCAGGATCTCATGATCTGAAAGGTGCTCCAGATCTAAAATAATTTATTTTCTTTTTTTTTTTCACTGAAGGTGCTCCAGACCTCAAATAACTTATTTTCTATTTATTTCCACCTTCAGCTCTTGATCTTGCTTTCAGCATTGTAGACTTTTCTAATTAATTGCCATGGATTAAATTTAATTAACATTGTCTTGGCATACCTGTTTTTTCAAATGTTTATTATTACTTTCTCTACATGACAGCTAGTTTAACCATTTGTAGGGAAGGCACAATGCTGGATCGATCTCACACTTGTCCGCAGGATCCTCTTCATCTTTCAGTCAGAGTCCCAGAATTCATAGTGCCCAAAATGCAGGCGGTACTTCTGATATTAATGAATTATATGAACAGCATCAAAATTCATCAAGTCCGGGGTCTGTGGAAGTCAGTTCTGAGTTCATTATCAGAAAAAATGGGATGGTTCACTTGGACGAGACAGATATATCAGGAGAGTATAGTAGTTCGTCCAAGCCTGAGGTCAATCAGGCATTGCAAAGGCTTAAGGAGCAGTTAAGCTTGAATGATGACAGCTTAGAAGAAATATTTTCTCAATTCTGCGGTCAGAAGGAGGAGGCAAATGATTCAAGAGCTCTAGATTCTGAAAGGGAGATCTCAAAACAGGATGAACTTGTAGCTTTATTAGATTATGGAGAGCATGATCGATGTAATAATGGATATGCTGGGATGCAAGAAAATTCAGAAAACAACATGCTGCCACAAAATGCAGGTTTGTCTTGCTTGTTTAGCAATCAGAATTGTTGAATAGTTCTTGGATGTGTGATGCCATACCTGATAGATTTATAACACCATATTCCATTTGGCAGGGTTTGGTTTTGTTACTTTTCGTTGAGTTATTTTATTAATTTCCTGTTTGATATTGGTGCTAATAGTAGCACTGGATTTTATTAAAGCTATATATTGTATATAAAACTCATTGTATTATTCGCATGCGCAAGTTTATTTCTCATCCTCCTTGATTGAGTCTCATGCAATTGCATTCCGTAATTTCTTTGATTTCCATCACTTTCTGCCTTTTTACCACTTAGATATATTGTGAATTATAAGTTCAGTTTTCTGAAGATATTTCTAAATTTCACTAGCTCATTAAGATCATACCATAGTTGTCAAGGCGACCAGGCGACTTGAGGCGACAGACCCCATGGACGCCTGAGTCGGTAGCTTGAGGCGCCCGAGGCATCGCCTGATGAACTTTTTGTTGCAGAAATTCCCCCTAATATGAAATCTATGTATGATGCATTTTCTTTTATAAGAGACCCTACATTCATATAAATTACACCATTGTCATGATACACTTTGATAGAACCATCGTTAGAGACAGTTTCTAAGAATAATAAATGAAAATTTCAAGTATTGGAAAAAAATGAAATAAAAATTCAGTCTACAATGACTATTGAAAGGGGAGAGAGAGTGATTATGATGGATAAAACATAGACAACCCAATAGGAAAGAGAGAGGGGGGAGAGGAGAGAGAATATAAGACTAAATAAAAAGTAAAAAATAGCCCGACAGTCAAATGCGATGCTGAACAGGGGAGGGAGGTGTCGTACCTGTTACTCTCATTTATTTCTTTTCCTCGATTATACTTGAGATAAGTAATAAAAATAATATTGATAAGTAAAATATATAACTATAGGGTTTGCACTTATTTTAATTATAGAAGACCTCATTAAAGGAGTTTATGAGAGTTTGGGGGGGGGGGATCCTAGAAGGAATTTGAGGCATTTAAAGGCTCTTAATTTGTTATTGGGCCATCTGAGCTAGCTGCAATTTAACAACCATGGAAAAAAAAACAAACAAATGGAGACTATATGGTCCACTTAGAGGGGGAGAGACCAATTGGTCCACTCATTGAGAGAGAGAACAAATTAACATTATAAAAACATATTTAACACCGTTCGTCTCTTCTTTCTTCTTATATCTGCAAAAAAAATTTGTTGGATATACAAATCCTAACATATTATATTGTAAAAGACATGAGAAGTATATAAAATAGTATATGTTTTTATTTATTGAACAATCATATTCAAATTAAATAAATTTTTATATCCTTAAACAATAATAATATTATATATATATATATATATATATATATATCAGTTTTTTAATAATGACCGCCTGAGGCGGCCAATTGCCGGAGCCCAGCAGAGCGCTTGGTTGCCTAGGCGACCGCCTGAGGCGATGCCTTTAACAACTATGGATCATACCTTTTTTTTTGGTTGGTTATTTTACTTCTAATTAGGCATGACATTTGGATGTGAAGTACAAACATGATACCTATGGATGATTTGATTTGTTTTTCTTTGTACTTTGGTTCTTTTAATAGAGTGGAGTGGCAAAACAGATTCACGTTGCTGACCCTAAATTTTGGGATAAGGAATTGATGATGATGATGAATTTTTGGCTTTCTTACACTCTTGCTCCTAAACAGGATGAAAATTGGCCATTGAACCATTTTGCTCAATCTCGATAGTTTGCTCATGTCCTGGACTAAGATTGGGCACCATACCTTTTCTCAATCTTGGTACTTTTCTCCTTTCCAGGACAAAAGATTGGCCACCAATTTTGCTTGATTTTGGCACTTTGCTCATGTCTAGGGCGAAGATTGGCCATCAAACCATTTTGCTAGATTTTGGCATTTTGCTTTTGTCCTTAACGAAGATTGCCCTTTGAACCATTTTGCTCGATCTTGGTGATTTGCTCCTGTCTAGGACGAAGATTGGTCATCAAATCATTTTGCTCTATAGACAGTTTGTTCATGTCTTGGACGAAGATTGACCACCAAACCATTTTGCTCGATCTCGACAGGTTGCTCCTATCCTAGACGAAGATTGGCCAACAAAACATTTTGCTTGATCTCGGCACTTTGCTCCTATCGAGGACAAAGATTGGCCTTTGAACCATTTTGCTTGATCTCAGCAGTTTGCTCCATTTCTAAACGAAAATTAAACAACGAACCATTTTGCAGCTTTGCTTGATCTTGGCCCTTTGCTCCTGTCCAGTACAAAGATTGACCATCAAACCATTTTGTTCTATCTCGGCAGTTTGCTCTTGTCCTAGGCGAAGATTGGCCAACGAACCATTTTGCTCGATCTCAGCAGTTTACTCCTGTCTTGAACGAAGATTGGCCAACGAACCATTTTGCTTGATTTTAACACTTTGCTCCTATCTTGGACAAAGATTGGCCAACGAACCATTTTGCTTGATTTCGGTACTTTGCTCTTGTCCTGGGCGAAGATTAGCCAACGCGAACCATTTTGCTCAATCTCGACATCTTACTCCCGTCTAGGACGAAGATTAGCCGATGAACCATTTTCCTCGATCTTGGAACTTTGCACCTGTCCTAGATGAAGATTAGCTAATGAACCATTTTGCTCGATCTCGGCACTTTGCTCCTATCCAGGACAAAGATTGGTCATCGAACCATTTTGCTCGATTTCGGCAGTTTACTTCCCTCTTTGACGAAGATTGGCCAACGAACCATTTTCTCGATCTCGGCACTTTGCTCCTGTCCTGGACGAAGATTGGTTAACAAACCATTTTGCTCGATCTCGGCCCTTTGCTCTTGTCATTGACGAAGATTGGCCTTCGAACCATTTTGCTCGATCTTTGCACTTCGCTCCTGTCATGGACGAAGATTAACGAACAAGCCATTTTGCTCGTTCTTGACAGTTTGCTCTTGTCTTGGACAAAGATTGACCAATGAACCATTTTGCTCGATCTCGGCGCTTTGCTCCTATCCGGGACAAAGATTAGCCATCGAACCATTTTGCTCAATCTCGTCACTTTGCAGTTTGCTCCTGTCCTTGACGAAGATTGGCCTTCAAACCATTTTGCTCGATCTCGGCACTTTGCTCCTGTCCTAGACAAAGATTGGCCAACGAACCATTTTGCTTGATGTCGGCACTATGCTCCTATCCTCGATGAAGATTGGTCAATGAACCATTTTGCTCGATCTCAGCAGTTTGCTCCTATCCTGAACAAGCCAATGAAACATTTTGCTCGATCTCGGCACTTTGCTCGTGTTCAAGCCAAAGATTGGCCATCGAACCATTTTGCTTTATTTACACAGTTTGCTTCTGTCCTAGACGAAGATTGGCCACCAAACCATTTTGCTCGATCTCGATAGTTTGCTCCTGTCCTGGACGAAAATTGGCTAACAAACCATTTTGCTTGATCTCGACACTTTGCTCTTGTCCAAGAGAAAGATTGGCTATTGAACCATTTTGCCCGATCTTGACAGTTTGCTCCATTCCTGAACGATAATTAGCCAACGAACCATTTTTTTCCTGATCTCTGCACTTTGCTCCTATCTAAGACGACCATAATTATGGTCTATCAACGACATACAAGTATATAGGTGCAGAGTGGTGGAATTTAGCACTCTATGTCCGACTAAGTATCTCTAGTCCAAATGACCCTATTGAATGCTTGACCATATCGCAGTCTTTAGGGGGCTAATATTTGAGAAAACTTTGTAGGTTGGGATGGTCAAAGTTGTTCATTCCTTGGTCTATCTGTCATATATTATCTCCTTAGTGAGATTCATAGGTCCAGCTGCTTGCATGGATACCATGGGAACATATAAATCATTGGTTAGATAGTTTCTATTGTTTTATTTGATGCATACCCTTTTCCTTCTTCATATTAGTTTGAGACTCGTGGACAAGGTTCGAAATTTCGATAATATTGGCGATATATCGCCGATATTTTTTGATATCGATGGTCACCGATGTATAGATATACACTATTGGGGAAAAATTACACCATGGCGGGAGATATTGGAGATGTCGACTAAATATGTAAAAAATTAATTGTTTTCCTTTTTTTTTTTTGCAAATGCACATGCATCATCCAGAAAAACGAAAGAAAAATCACAGACTGAAATCAGTCCTCACTCCATAATCTTTGATTTAAAAAAAAGGAAAAATGATTGAGAGTAGAGAAGAAAGAAGAGGGAAGAAGAGGGAGGCAAAAGGGTCATACCTCTCACCGTGGGTTGTCGCTGTCACTGTGGGTTGTCACCATCACCTTGGGCCCGTGGGTTGTAGCCATTGCCGTCAAGGTTATCCCCTCTCCGCTCTTTCTCTCCCTTTTCAAGCCCAGTCTGAGCTTTTTTTTTTTTGGGTTTTGTTGATATCAGCAAATACGATGAGGCTTAGCCTTTTATTTTGTAACTTAAGTAACCCTAAGTCCCTGAGAAGGGAATTCTAATATCACTCCTAGCCCTATGTAATAACATATTCTCTTATGTTTTTTAACTAAGTAACCCTAACAAGGGTATGCTAGGGTTACTCCAAGTCCTATGTCATTAAACATATTTCTCTTATGTTTTAACTTAAGTAACCCTAACAAGGGTATGCTAGGGTCACTCCTATATAATTAAACATTCTTCTTTAATTGTCATGTAAAAAAGTATTAAAATTTTAATATAAGGCCTAATATTGATTTACATTATACACCAAATTATATTATACACCTAATGACAAAAATTAATATTGATTTATACTATACACCAAAAAAAATGTATTAGAATTGTAATATAAGCCTTTTTTTTTTTAAAGATTATACATGAAATTCATGAATATTTTATTTAGTTATGAATTTTACTAATGTTTTATTATAATTATTAATAGTTAATAATTCTAAATAATGTATTTAGTAATATGAACATCGACCAAATAATATAACTTATTTAACTAAGAAGGGTATTAACATCTATTCTAACATTTCCTGAAGATTCATCGCAAAATTCCATGTTTTGTCATTATTTTTTTTGCCATTTTTTCAAAAATACCGATAAACGATATATCTCTGATATATCTTTTTCCCGCGGCTCGTCATGTCGAGTGATATCGACATTTAGAACCTTGCTCGTGGAGTGGTCTCAATATTAGCAACTCCTGGTTGATTAGGCTATTTTTGACATTAAATTCATCAGATTTCCTTACATCTTGGGAAGTGGTAGCCAAATATGCAAAATTTTGCCAGTATCCATGTAGAAAATGTCACAATTTTCTTCTTCTTTTGATTATTTTCTCTCGTACAATTAAATCTTTGAGCTATACAGAATTCTTCTTGGATCTTTCCTTTTCCTTTTCATTCTTGGGATTTGCTGTTATGATCTCCCTTAGTGTGATGCATTGGGACATGGATTTTTCTTCCTAAATTTTCCTTTCAGTTACTTGTAATTTAACTGTTAATGATGCATGGAGAGAGAATCGTTTTCCAGTCCAATATGTTCTGGAAACATACATGGGACAAAGACTGCAGATTCAAGCTTTCACCTCACCATTTCATTTAAAAAAAAATAATAATAATACAGATTTATGTTTCTTTGCTCTAACTTCTTCTTAGTGGTTATTGGAAGGTTGATCAGCAGCCCAAAGGTATCCCCAATACTTTGGAAGCCCTGAAATGAAAACTCATTTTTCTTTTTTAGCTGATTGGAGTGTGAGTGTCCTTTATGATGTTTAGTTATTGTTTGCAGATAGAAAAATTGTATGTTGTAATAGGTTTGTTTCCACATTTGATTAGTTTGTGTAAGAATTATCCAGACGTGTAATCTTCTCAGTCCCTTTAAGATTTGATGTTTTTTTTAATCTCTGTCTCTTCGTTATAAATTTCAAAAGAAAAATGAGCCACTTATTGGGTTATTTTCTGTAGGTAATAACGGGAAGCGTCATCATCAACCATTTGGTACTAGGTATACTATTGAAAGGAAAGAATCTCCATCGTGGAAACAGATGCTGGAGTTGTCTAAAAGTTCAACTGGGATGGATTCCCAAGAGAAATATTTCTATACATCGGATGGAAATGTGAGAATTCCACAGAATATTGGATTATTCTCCTTGTCACTCTTTACGTATCCTCCTACAACACTGAATTATCCCCCTAAACAATACATACCCTATTATAACATGTCAGATTTGCTCAATTTTCTAGCAGTGGTAAATATTATCAAACTACACATAAACCCCCCCCCCCCCCCCAGCCCTTTTATGTTTTACCCTTTGTAATTTATTTCAGTGCTTACGGAAGAATGTTAATAAGCGTGTATATCCAACTACCTGTGTATATTTATTGAGATATTGTTTTTCCTTCTCAACAAGATGGTATCATTCCTGAATTTATTTAAAGCCTATTCTAGTATTCTTATTAGGAATTTATGTTCATACTGATATCGATATTCATACAGGAAAAACCTCTGTCTTTAGAAAGGGGGAAAATCTCTGCAAACCCATCTGAACAGCAGGAAAACTTGCGTTCTCAGTGGCTAGATTTTGGTGGAGATAATGGAGGAAATTGGAGTAATTATCATCCAACATCTGAGAGTAATTTAAGTCTGCAACTTTCAGCAGCTAGACAATTTCTATTAGGCTCTGACAACCCTCTTGTATCACCAACTTCAATGTCGCTGCCTCAAGAAGTTGAAAACTCTGAAATTTCTGCATATTCTTCTGGAATAAGTACCAATGAAGCCAACCCTGACTACTATGCAATATGGTCTGACCAAGAAAGTCAGTTTGGAATTCCTCTTGAAGTAGATTTGGGCCTGACTGTCGCACATAAACAGAGGTTTACAATTTGCGAAATATCCCCAGAATGGGGTTATGCCAGCGAGGATACAAAGGTATGTTACATGAAGTTCTACCATTAGTTATGCTCTTCCCAATAATGCATTCTGGTTTTTTCCATTGTGAAGGTAGTCTGTTCTTCCCCCCCCCCCAACCCATACACCCACCCAAATTATTGGCTTGGATCAGGGATTTCTGATTAATTTCTAGTATTGATATGTGCTTATTCTTTTATTTGTATAATAGAGAAATATTTGATGGACTAAGTTCATCATTCTTAATGCTCTACCCCCATACAATGGATGTGTTCCACCAACTCATTGATCTGGAGCATTCTAAAGACAAGTCCCTTCTTGATGCGGCATAGCCAAAAGAGGACTGATTGGACACATCAAACTATCTGATTTGGTTATTTGATTTTTTTTCTTATATATCCATGCACTAATGTCTCGCTTTATGCTCTAAATCTGATAATATTTTGGAGCTGTTTGATCGTCAAGCCTTTAAAGTTCAAAGTCTTCAACCCTGCATAGGCTTGCAACTTTTGTGATTCTTTGCAGAGTTTCAAATTCTTCTATCATGCACTGCCTTCCTGGCTTTCAACCGAACCAGAAATTTTCCATCCACTTAATTGTTTCTGTACAAGTCTATTATTACCTTTCTTTTTTCTTTTCCTCTGGCACTACTTTGCAATTTTTTCTAACTGTAGAAGTAAAAAAAAATTGTTGGATGATCCTCGACCTAATATCAATCATAGAATCATGACCTAGGTCTGTACATGCTGCACATGTTTCTCAATCCCCACTTTCTAGTGATTGGCCACCTCTTTGTGAATGGAATTATTTCGGAATTTGCACTGATAGAGCACTACTAACCCATCCAATCCAAGTGCCTACTTTTGCTGGGTCAATAAGATAAAAGTTTCCTAAATGAAGCATACTGATGGACTAGTTGGGACCATCAAGTTGATGGGACTTTTGGGCCACAGCAATATCACAGTTGATCCATCGATTGGATGGGTGGGATTGGCATGGATATGACCATGTGTACAGTAAGGAACCACAACTCATTGTGATATACGACCTTAGATATTATCAAATATATTTTCCCTTGCAAAATCATCCTCATTAAGAAACTTGTGTTTCAAAGTATGCGGTAAAATTCTGAAGATCAAACTACTCAATGCAGGTCATCATCACTGGATCTTTCCTTTGTGATCCATCTGAATGTGCATGGACATGTATGTTTGGTGACATTGAAGTTCCTTTAGATATCATTCAGGAGGGTGTCCTCCGCTGCCAGGCTCCTTCACAAGTTCCCGGAAAGGTCACCCTGTGCGTTATATCCGGCAATCGGGAATCCTGCAGTGAAGTCAGAGAGTTTGAATATCGTATTAAGTCAGGGAGCTGTGCTCACTGTAACTTTCCCCAAACAGAGGCACATAAAAGCCCAGAAGAACTGTTGTTGCTTGTTAGATTTTCACAGATGCTCCTTTGTGCTCCACTGGTTCAGAAAGAATATAATGTTGAAGCTGGAAGGGAATTGAGAAAATTGAACGCTGATGAAGATCTGTGGGGACATATTTTACAGGCGCTCTTGCTTGGCAGTGGGACTCCTTCTAGTACCATGGATTGGCTTCTGCAAGAACTTCTAAAAGACAAGTTACAACATTGGCTTTCGTCCAGAATCCTGCAAGAAGGTGACTCTCCAGGTTGCTCAATGTCCAAACAAGAGCAAGGGATAATACATATGATTGCTGGGTTGGGCTTCGAGTGGGCCTTAAACCCAATTCTCAATTGTGGGGTCGGTATAAACTTCCGTGACGTTAATGGACGGACTGCCCTTCATTGGGCTGCATGTTTCGGAAGGTAATTCAATATCTAGTATGTTTTCCTAGTCTATAGGATAGGATGCCCTAGTAGGACTGCACATTTGGTCGAGCCATCCTGTAGCCTGCCCAGCCAGCCCGGGTTATGCACGGGCGGGGCCAGGGTTTCAGTGTGCTGTGCTGAACCCAGGTTCTTTTTGGGCACGAAGTTGAGTTTACTTAGTTAGTTAGTTTAGGGCCAGCCTGGCCTGGCCCGTCCCAATATAGAGATTATATAGATATATACTTTTTGTAGAAGTAGGGCTGGCAATTGGGGGGGGGGGGGTGTTTGGGTTTGAATTTTGGTAGGCCCGGCTTGAAGCCCGACACATTTACAAAGGCTTTGAAGCCCGAACACGGCCCATTTGCCACCCCTATGTATAAGTTTTATACTCGGGACAACTCAGGCACTGGCCCAATTCACAAATTTTTTGGCTGGGCTGGCATAGATTTAGTTCAGGCCCAGTGTAGATAGACTGGGTTGTGCCTGAGGCCCTGAAAGGCCTGAACAGCCTTTAGTTGGTCAGCCTGGCCCAATATGCAGCCCTATTTCCTAATTGCAAATCCTTAACACTTGCAAGAGCATTCTGGAATCTGGACTAAACTTTGAAGAGAAATACTTATACAACCACTTGCAAGGAGACCGTGAGGACTAGGGGTGTATCCAAACCGGGCTAGCTCAAAGTTTGGCTTAGCTCAACCCGATCAAGCTGGGCTTGAGCTCGAAAAATAGGCTCGATTGAGCTGAGCCGAGCTATTTTTTGAGTTTGAAAATGTACGCCAAGGCCTGTTTAATTCGGCTCGGCTCGGCTTGAAGCTCAGCCCGATTGAGACTCGGTTCGGTTCGAGCTCGGCTCGGCTTGGCTCGGCTTGAATATTATATAAAATAACAATAATAATAAATAATTTATTATATGTATTTATATCATTATTATATATATAAATAATATAATTATTGTATATTTTATATATAATAACAATATTTTTATTTATAAATACTTTTTTAATAATTCAATCCGAGCTCAGCTCGAGCCTAGCCGAGCAAATTCGAACTGAGCTTATCGAACTACATATCGAACCGAGCTCGAGCATAGATGAAAAAATTTCAAACCAAGCCAAGCAGGGCCAAGCCCGGCTCGAATACACCCCTAGGGAGGACTGAGGAAAGTTGACCTGACCAACCACATTGCAGTGGATGTACCACACATGCATGCTGGTTCCCACGGTCCCACCCATGTCGTGTGTGCCAAGTCCCAACAATAAGATTTCTTGACATAAACCTAATAGGATCAAATGATCGTAACCATTTCTTATTGCAATTTTTGTGATGGTACAAAATATGCCTAATAGTAAATGAAAAAGTCTCTCGATTGAATGGTTATGTTTCATCAAACTGGTTGGTTTCTGCCACCAGGTCATTGGTAGGCTGTCCTTATGTGTAACATAGATTAGGAAGTTTAGGTATTTCCAAAGTACAGTTCATAGAGATTGGTATTAGGAAGATGAAATTTTGTTAATGGTGTAGCACTGAAATGTTGATCCTGTATCACAGGGAAAAAATGGTTGCAGCACTTATAGCTGCCGGTGCATCAGCAGGGGCTGTTACAGACCCCTCTTCACACGATCCAGCAGGTAAAACCCCAGCATCCATTGCTGCTTCCAGTGGCCACAGAGGACTTGCAGGGTATCTTTCAGAGGTGGCACTAACTAGCCATCTTTCATCCCTCACACTGGAAGAAAGTGAGCATTCTAAAGACACCGCTGCCCTGGTGGCTGAAAAGGCTGTATATAACTTATCAAACGGGAGCCTCAGTGCTACTGAGGATCAGCTTTCACTCAAAGATTCATTGGCTGCAGTCCGAAATGCCGCTCAGGCTGCGGCACGTATACAGTGTGCTTTTCGTGCACATTCTTTCAGGAGGCGGCAACAGAGAGATGCTGAAGCTGCTAGTTTTGATGAGTATAGTATCACTCCAGATGAAATTCATGGGCTTTCAGCTGCATCAAAGTTGGCCTTTCGAAACCTTCGTGATCACAAGTTAGATACAGCAGCTTTGTCTATTCAGAAAAAATACCGTGGTTGGAAAGGGCGCAAAGATTTTCTAGCGTTGCGCCAGAAAGTTGTGAAGATACAGGTTCTTCACCTCTCTTGCACAATTATTCCTAGTATCTTGCAATTGAAGTGCAGACCATGTTTCCACAAACTAATGATCAAGAATAACTTTTCTTTCAACCACTGAATAAATTGGTAATGACTCTATCTGTTCAGAAGAGTTGAAAATGCATAAATATAAAGATATCAATATTAAAAAGGATAACCTAAATGGGGAAAAAAAAGTGCAGGAGGAGGAACGTTTCTTTCGGCCATAAAATAAATTGGAAATTTATTTGATATTGATGACAAGAGCTAGGAAAAATGAAAATTACATAAACCAAAATTAAAGAGATTATCTGAATGAAAAAAAAAAAGAATAAAGCTAGAGAAGTTACAATCATCATAATTCAGTAAAACAATAAAAGAAAGAGAAAAGGGCCAAGAGACGGAGTTTTGAGAATCTTGCAAGTTATAGATAGCTGGTTATCAAGTGATGGTGAGATTTTTAGAGTTAGCTTCTCATGTGTTCTGGTTCAGTGGGGATATCATTAAAGTCAAACTTTCTCATGTATTTTTATTCATGTTCAAGATGGTTTGTTCATCAATTTAAAAAAATAAACTTATATTTCTGCTATTTAGTTTGTTATGGATCTTCACATTGTATCCATAGTTAAAATTGTCAGTCCCACGCAAATAAAATGAATTTATACTCTATCAAATGGTGAATAAGCCCACCAATCCTCATCATCTCTTGGATAGGAGGGATCAAATATAGCAATTACATATATTATCCCAACTATCAAATTAATCATTTGCTTGACTATTTGCCATGATTTTATCATTGGTCATAAGCTGTCAAAAGGAGCAATTTTATTAATCTAAATATGGGCATCAACTAGCTGAAGATCAACTATTGGATAGGAGGGAGTAGGGTCCAAATATAGCATTTGCATATATTATCCCAACTATCTAATTAATTAATTGGTTGACTGCTTGCCATGATTTTATCACCGATTGAACTTACTTGAACGATACCACTAGGTAAATTGCTTACCTCGGAGAAAAATAAAGACCAATGAAGGAAAAAAATTATAGTCTAGGGAGAATGCATTCAATCCATGGAAGTTGAAAGATAACATTTGAACAAGTTCTAAAACTGTGTGAAAATTGCAGAACGAAATAAAATTTAATAGTTTTAGACTTTTAGTTAATCTACAATTTCTAGGAACAACTAACAATTAGACTATCTAACTCAAGGAATAATTTAGAAATTTCTTTGTTATCCCTTATGGAATATAATGGTTATAAAATGAAAAGGTTTGAAGAAAAAATATTTATAAGGCACCTAAAGAGGTTCTTTAAGCAACCAACCCTTAAATTTATTTAAACCTATCATATTGGGGGGCATTAAACAATATCTCTAAACACTATTGATCCTTCCTTCCATAACACACAACAAAAGCAATGTTTGCATCCTACCAAAACCACCTGTTAGCCAGCCCCTTAATATATTAGCTAACTTGAAACCAGTGTTTTAAAAAGCGTGTGAGGCTTACGCCTCGAGGCTCGCCTCGGGGCGAGGCTTGCCTCGAGGCAAGGCTTAAGGAAAACGCCTTGAGGCTCAACCATAAGGCTTAAACCCCACGAGGCTCACATGAAGCACACGCCTCATGCCTTGAATCTCACTTTATGTCTATAGTATACAAATCATGCATTAATAATGTATCAGTATAACAAAACTGATACTTATCGGTTTCAGCAATTTTCATTACCAACCATAAGCCCCTACTGAACTATAGTATTCTTTAGAAGGGCAGTGTCTTTGTATGTTCCATATAGAACTGAATAAACATTGTAATGTGATAATGGTTAATTTTTTTCTTCTTCTTGGTATCAGGCATCGTTTATCTAAGGTTAGTAAATTAGTGTGCATATCAACCGCGTCATCCTAAGGGGCTCGAAACTGAGTCCAACCTATGATTTATAGATCCCATAACGGGATAACCGTCATGAATAGATCACAACCTTTTATACTTACACTAACAAATATAAAAATTCCCATATGCATTTTAACTGCTTTTAGCTATATTTCAAAGTTCAGATATCCTCCCGGTAGTGGTATATAGCAGGATAGTTTTGCAGCTACTTTATTTACAGTATTACCTAGTCTCTACTTCATTGCATTTTCAGTTTTTTCTCCAATTTGCAATATGACACCAAAACCATGCAGTCCCCTACTTCCTCTGCAGTGTCCCTAGCTTTACTCCTCCCATTTTCCCTCAAGAAATTTTATCCATTGGTAAAAGATGTGTTGAAAAGTTGCGTTATCATAAGTGACTATTATTTTATTTTTTGTGTGAATGAGTGATTGAAATTTGGGTGGAAAAAAGGTTTTACCGCTTCTGCCCCACACAGCATCTTTAGATTTTTTTTTTGTCTTTATATAATGATGTCTCCTCTCTTTGTTGTTCCCATCAATCTCCCAGAGTTAGAATTGGGGGGGGCGGGGAGTTGCTTCACGAGACACACAAAGAAAGGGAGTGAAGGTCACAAATATAGATGGAAAAATGAAAGAGTAAAATAAGTTTTTTTTTAACAGTCAATTAACAAAATGTGATAACATATGATCTTTGAAACCTAAAACTTAACTTGAACCATATATTAAATATATAAAAAACTCGAACTGATAACTTGAAGAATTAATATGAACACTAAAAACCATATCCGATGATTAATCCTACCGCAACAAGAAGAAAATAAAACCACAATGAAACTAAAGAATGGAAGAATATAAAACATTCTTCACCCAACAGAATCACAGATCTTCAATACTTTAGATCGAGAACCCATTACTTAATTAGTAACTCTCCATTGACTCTGAACATCAAATTGACAAAAGCACTGAAAAACCCTAAATACCTTTAGTGATCCATGGCTCATTGGCAGTTATCAAGGTAAGGAGATCCTCTGGGATATCAAACTTACCTTTGGCCATTGACTCTCAATATTGTTAGAAATCCAAAAGAGGAAATCAACTGAGGGAAAAAACAACCTTACATGTACAGTCTTACGATGTCGGTGGAGAGGTAATCCACTCGATGAGACATGGCAGGTTGGCACGCGTAGTAGAAGAGCATTGGTGATGCTTTTTTTCTCTTAATGACTTGTATGTGGGCATTAGAAATCTAAGAGGCAGTTATAATGGGGAGTTAAGAGAAAGATTAAGAAAATATGCCATACGAAAAACCCTTTGTTGTATTAAGGTAATAGATTGTTGGAGATTTCTATAAAGTGGAATGCATTATTTTCTCTACAGTTTCAAACTTGGAGAAGATTCTTTTTTCTTGCAAAATCACCTAAATACTCCTGAGCTTCTTAATGTTTAGAACAAGGTTCTAAATGTCGATATCACCAGATATGTCGCCTTATGGGATAAAGATATATTGGGAAAATCACCTAATACTCTCATGAGCTTCTTAATGTTTAGAACTAGGTTCTAAATGTAGATATCACCAGATATGTCGCCTTGATGGGATAAAGATATATTGGGAATATGTCGCCGGATATATCTTTTTCGTGGATATTTCCCGTGTCGAGTGAAAAAAGGAAAAAAAATACTGGAAAACATGGAATTTTACAGTGAAGCTTTAGAAAATGTTAAAATAGATGTTAATACGCATTTTTTTATTAAAAAAAATTGAAGAAAACACCAATGTATACAACAAATGCAATGGGAAGGTGGCAAAGATGTGCGTTGACGATAATGTATGATTGATTAGTATTCATAAACATAAAATGTTTCATTCATCCCGTCATCAAGTATTATTAATATGAATCATAACAATAAAATTATACAATCAGAGTTCTATACATAATACATTCATGATGACATGATCCAATCCACCCCAAGAACTATAATCAGTGTCACATGGAGTAACGCAAAGGCTCGAAGTCATCTCTATCTTGACCATAGTTACAAATCTCCCAAGAAATACCTAATTATCCGGAGAAAAATATCTAAAGTTTAAAATTCCATTTTTTTTTTGCGATATTTTAAAAATCTCGCGAGAAATATAAATTTCTCTTTTATCTCATAAATAACGTGATATTTAACCGATATTTTAAAAATAGTGTGAGAAATACAAAATGTTGTTAGTTTTATGAATTTATTACTTTTTTTTGTAATTTTAATATATTTTTTAATCATTGCTAGATTTGGGCAAGAAATACCTGAAAAAATTCAGATTTGAACATCTCCCGAGAAAAACTTCAACTGATAAAAACTCGATGACAAAATTTGTAACATTGATCATGACTAGCCTGACGATAGCATCGGTTCTTTACATAAGTACAATATTGTGCCCAGTTCATCAAATTATAGTACCATGTTGAATACCCACATACATAACATTGGTAGTCGTATCGTCCAAGATGTAGTAGCAACACACTCATTAGCATGGAAATAAAAATCTCCGAAACTGATACGAAAAGGGCAATATGTATAGGTATCGATAGTTCCCTATACGATATTTATACCGATATGAAACGGGCGATACGTATCGTTTATTAGTTATTCATGTTTTAATTCACTGTGTAATTGTAATTTTGTTTGCTACTTTGTTTTTTATTCATTTCTCATGACTTTATATTTGGTTCTTATACCTCAATTGATTTTTTAAAAGTTTAATTTATTTTTTTTCTTAAAAATTTTATTTTTATTTGTATCGTCCGAAACCAATGCGTATAAGTTTTGGTTGGGACCGATACATCCTCTGAAACCGTATTTTTAATCCTTGCTCATTAGTGGATATTTTGTGGGTACTGAGGCATAGTTGTCACCATGAGCCATTAAGATTCGAAAAAAGTCTTGCAATTTGGATGTTAAAATTTTGTTAGAATGGTTAAAAATCAAAATTTAGCCTTGAACTGGAAATTTAAATTTTGATTATTTTAAAATTTAAATTTGGGAGTATTTATAATGAATTTAAATGGGGTACCTAGCATATGCTTAGAATTTTTTTGTAAAAGTCGATAAAACTTAAAACAAGGGCTAATTGACTTATTGTACTAAATTAAGCTCTTATTTAGTAATACGACTGTTTGATAATGTTTTAGTGATGTCTAAATATTTTAGCAGTAAGTAATTTTACCGCTTACTCAATAAGTAATCTAAAGTTACTTTTTGAAAATGAACTTATTTTACATATTCAAACAATGTCGATTTTAGACAATTCTATCATTATAAATTGTTGTTAATATTTTGAACTTAATTAGAAAGCACTTATTAGATAAGTTTTATCAAACGCCTCGTTAGTTTTATCTGCTGAACTGTTAGTTGACTTTTTGACTCTGTAGATAAAAATATTTTTAAAGACTAAAACATGAGATTTTTTTTGCTGAACTTTTGGGTTTTATTAATGTTTTGATATGGTAGAATTAATGAAATTTAAAGATATGAGAAATACCTTAGAGCATTTGAAAGTTGAAATTGACCTTATCCTTGAAATGCGCTAAAAAGCGGATTTTGTTCTTGAACTGGAAAGTTGAATTTTTATTTTTCAGAAATTTGGATCTAGGATATTTTTATTGAATTCAAATGTTGGGTATGACCTTATTTACATATAAATATCTTAAGTAAATGAAAGAAAATTAAAAGAAAGTGATCTTTCATTTACTTACGATATTATATGTAAATAAGCTATATATAGGAAATCACAGCCCCTTTTTATATATATTTTTTTTAAAAGCACAAAGACTAATGTGTCGGTTGATATGCACAATATCGACCGATATATTTATTTTTTAGAAAAACTCATGTAGATGTGTCGGAACCCCACGATATTGACATATATCGACGATATATCGTCGATATTTTAATCCATGGTTTAGAAATAAAAAATTGATTATCTCATCTCTTAGTATGTACTCCCTTCTTTTTGTAATTTCCTAACAATATTTTTTATTAGAAATATGAGAAAATTGAAGAAGGTTTGAAAATATTCTAACAATCTACATACTACCCAGAACCTGTCTGATTTTTTACCTCTTTTTCTTCCCGTATAAAAATGGAAATGCTTTTAAGAAAGTAAATTACTTATCTGCTGTCATTCATGGCTCTTGTTATGACAGGCTCATGTGAGAGGCCACCAGGTCAGGAAGAAGTATGTGATTTGTTGGGCTGTTGGTGTTCTAGATAAGGTTGTGCTACGGTGGCGTAGGAGAGGTGCTGGCTTACGAGGATTTCGGCTCGAGTCAGAGGTCATTGATGAAAATGAAGATGAAGACATCTTCAAGGTGTTCCGGAAACAGAAAGTGGATGTTACTATTGCTGAAGCAGTCTCGAGGGTCCTGTCCATGGTTGAGTCTCCCGAGGCACGTCAGCAATACTGTCGCATTATTGAAAGCTACAAGCAAGCTAAGGTAAGTGGATGACAGATCTTTATATTGAAACTGAACTCAAACCATGTCTGTAGACCAGTAAGATTCAACTAGTCGTTTAAATTCTCAACCTCACTACGTGTATATCTATATCTATATCTATATCTATATCTATATCTATATCAGGCCTTCGGAATGTTCTGTTCATGATTTTGCAAAACGATGGTCAGAAGTATATATGAGGAACATGAATCTGCTGGTGTGTATTACCATTTGATAATTAAGATATGAGGATGAGAAGAAACCATTTTCCCTGCCTGAGATGCAAATGTAGGACATCTGTAATGAGTACAGTGTCCACCATTTGATGGGGCACAGCAAGTAGATCTTCTGCTGATTGAATAATTCCGGTTGGCCTAATTAGATCTTCTAGGTCGATCCATCGTATGGTGAATTCTATTCCCCTGTACATGTGATACCTGTAGCACAGGTAGGGAATATTGCTTCTTCCAGTCCCTCTAATCCCGATGCTTAATGTTGCTCATACAATCAAAAATCATTTCCAAGGTAACTGTGAACCTTTCCCAAGCCCAATACTCTTCTCATGTACAAGGCAGATCACTTTGTGAATAGTGGAAGCATGTCTTTTGTTGCTCATACAATCAAAAATCATTTCCAAGGTAACTGTGAACCTTTCCCAAGCCCAAAACTCTTCTCATGTACAAGGCAGATCACTTTGTGAATAGTGGAAGCATGTCTTTCGGGCATTTTTTCTTTTTTGGAAAAGATAACTATCTGATGAAGACTTACCAGTGTTCAGGCATAAGAACCAAATATTTTAGATATATTAGAATAATCTAGGTGAATTTTACTTGGTAAACTTCCCTAAGTTTCGAATGAAATTTTCCCATTTGGTAGGTTTATCCATGAAAACTTTTACCTTCTGGTTTTGGTGTGTTTATCTGTGGTACTCTAATTTGTGGGTATGACTAATTATTTTCCCCAAGTTTTGGCTTGGGCCTCTTTTTGATATAACTAATTATTTTCTGCAGACAGAATTAAGCAGCACAGTGAGTGAAACTGAACCAACTTTTCTAGGCGATGGTGACATTATGGCGAACAATGATATGTAACCAGTTCCTTTGGTTTCTCTGTAAACCTAGTTCAAAACTTCACCTGCTAGATGGTTTTAACATTCGTTAGTGTATATATTTGTTTTGGTTTGACATTATAGAGAAGTTAATCTAATGATGATCGCATGTGCGCCCATATATTAGTGCTGTAAATGTTTGTTGAAATTGCTGTAAATGATTTATTATTAATAAATGCTGATTTGGATAAATAATATATTGGGATCAGTTAGGTGTTCTCTTTTTCGCCGTTATGTATCAATGGTGTGGGGATCTTTGATTAGCCTTGATGATTTAAATCTTCTCAATCTTCGCCGAGATAGCTAGAATGGTGAAGCAGGGTCATCCTTCGAGAATCACCTGCATAATGAAGTGGCACATTTGGGGTTCAAACCTATCTTTAACATAACCTTTTTTTCTTTCTTTTGAAAACTCTATTCTACTCCATTTACCTTTACTCATATTAAGCTTGAGTGCAGTAGTGTTCTTTCCCTTCTCAATTTTGTGTCAGAATGGATTTCTTAGGCGACGCCTGAAATTCACCTCACAGATATGAGGGTGCTGCCAACCAAAAAAGAAAGGCACTATAGTGTGGGGAGGACTTGATCCAGGATTCCTTTATCCAAATTTTGAGAGCTTGATCATTATCCATTTTTAGAGAGCACACAACTGGTTATTTTGTAAATTACAGTGCAGAAGCTAATTGGACCCCTAGGGGTTACTGCTGATCATTTTGGATTAATGGGACGTGGGATGGTGGGCAAGTGTGCATCTTAAGAGGTTCTCTCGAGCATATCCTTGAGAGGATCCTCTTTTTGGAAGCATTCTATCCTAACAAAAAGGTTTATTGGGGAGGGATGGGTGAACCTTAGGGGTGAGTGAATCTTAACCACGGTTGGTGGATGTTAAAAAAGAGGGGAGAGGGGGGGGTGGGGGTGGGGTGCGTTAGTGGAATGAGTGGTCCGTTTAAGGGAAATGTTTAGCTTACTGCACACAGCCAATTGTAATTGAACTCGGGGAGAGTTCAATCGCACCCGCATGCCAACACATGTCCCTTTTAAACCATATTAACTGTGGCTAAAAAATTTCACTAACCCTTGGGGTTCAACAATATAACCTTGGTTTTTATTTTAAAAAAAATATAATAAAAATTTAACTATGGTTATAGAATATTTTTTTATAAAAAATTTAGTCCATAATTGGTTTTTATTGATGTTTCATAATGTTTTTTCTTTTAGTTTGATCAATATTCACTCCAGCAAATGACTTCCTGTATTTTAGTTACCCAACTCCAATTTTATGTAAAAGATCCCCCTCTCGGTAGGGCTGTCAATAGATCGGATCTTGATCCGAATCTGATCTGAAACTGATCCGATTAGACGGGATCCTAGTCCTATTATAGATCCGTTGGATCCGATATGGATCTGAGATCTTGAATCCGATTATAATCGGACCGGTTTTGATCTATAGTGATCCGATCCGATTAGATTATATATAATAATTATTATATTTATATAATTTTACAAATATATATACTATAGTGCTAATCATAATTATAATTTTTTAATTAAAATGCCAGATTTTAGATATATCAATGTTAATCAGATCGGATCCGGAACTTAAATTAGTATTCGGGTTCGGGCTCAGGTTGGTTAATTCATGATTTTACTGATCTCGGATCTGTCCGATTCTTAATTGGATCGGATTTACAACCCTAGTTGCCCTCAGTCATTTGCTCTGTATAAAATAGTTGAAGTGAGATGCTGTAATTGGTTATTATGTCACTCGTAATCTCAGTCATTTGCTCTTTATAAAATAGTTGAAGCGAGATGCAGTAATTGGTTATTATGTCACTCGTAATCGTGTTTCTACACAAATGCATCTGTTTTTTTTTTTTTGGAAGGCATTCTGTTTTGGTCCGGCATATGTTAAAACTTTTAGATTCCAGTATATCTCTAAACTGTTCTAGTTCAACATATACCACTTTCTATTACTTTTATCAACTAATGCCAAGTAATCTGTAATGAACATATTACTAATGAACCTTCTCTTCAAAACAAGCGGCCCTTTCATCCATAGCCAATGTAAAAAGTAAACCAAATTATAGTTGACCCTTAATTTGAACCTACTATCAATGAGAATGTCTTTTTTTTTTTTTTTTTTGCATGTTTCCAATGATATCAATGTATTTGCACAGTTCCCACTATATTCTTAATGAACTCTATTATATATTTTCTTTTCTGTTTTTTTGTCAATGAGAAGCTGAAAATAATACATCTTTAAGGAGCAAATCAACCAGAAAAGGAGGAGCAGCCTCCATCAAAACAACAAAATCATCAATGGAAAGAGCTTTCCTTGCCCGCAATAACTTAATTCCTTTCTCTACAAACATGAGAAAAGTTACGATGACAAAATTAGAGGTCAATGTCTTCACATTATCTAGAACCATGTTTTCGAAAGAAAATTTTTCTTCCTATACAGATGGTCACGGAGTCGCCCTCCAAAATAACTTCCTAGATGCCCAGATCAAGTACAAACTTTAGTCCTTCTCTTGCAGCTCTAGCCTCTATCAATTCAACTGTGGAAGTATCAAGTATGTCCTTTTTAAACATCATCAGTTGGGCCGATTTGGACTTAAGATCAACGAGTGGTGTTTGATCTGTTTTTGCTGTAGGGAACCCAAGAGATTGGGTCCCATCACTTAAAGGTACAAGCACATGGGGCCTCGCCCACTACCATTATTTTCTCTTTTTGTTGCAATAGGTTGGGTTTGTGACACGTGGCGCACCTTAACTGATAGACACCTCATATGTTTCCCTCAAAAAATATATATATATATAGAGAGAGAGAGATTGAGAGAGAGAGAGAGAGCGCTCTACCAGAAAAAGTTATAAGGCCCAAATGCTTGGGCAGTTGGGCTTGCAACTCCACTTTTTGTTGTCGGTGCGTAGGACCCCAGCAAAGTGCAAAACCCACCACCCAAATGGGCCCACTCGCTTTTCTTAACCTTCGCCTTACAATTTTTTTTTCACTGATGATGAATCTCCTGGTCAAATTCTGCATGCGCTTCTTTGGGATGAATCACTTTATCCGTATTCACGCCGAAAGATTAAAGAAAGCGATGCTCCCCCCCCACCACATGTTTCACTTTGTTGCCTGTGATATCAGAGCCGAATGATCTTGACCGTTGGATTGTTTTCCACTTGTATCTTGGTCCCACTGATTTCGTGCATTCAAGAGTTTGATTGATCAGAGGGTTATGGAGAGCTTAGTTGACCCCATTCACCACCATCCAATCTCGATCAGACGTTGAAAATCTCGACAAACTGTAACATTCACCAAAACATGGATAAGATCATAAGAGATCTCACAACTAATCAGGGCGAGTAGCTCTCATATGTCAATAAAGTATGAGAAAACAGTAGATTTGTTAATCAATGATCACTGTGCTAACATGCTTTGCACCAACTGTACTCACAATACATCTACGTCTGATTGAATTTCCCAATACAAACCATGACTATAAACAAATGCTGGAAAGCACAACTTTACTCTTATCATTCAAATGCATGGGACAGTTAGGCCCATCCATCGAACGGTTCAAATCGAGGGGCATGCAGACTAATTGGTTATATTACGTAACACTGTGATAGATAGTATCATTTTTATGGAAACAAAATCTGAGAAAGGAGTGGGATGTTGGTCATGTTTATAGCAAATTAACCGGAATTTCAGGTTCTAAAAAATTAAAGAATACTGTATTCAAAACAGCTCCCTATTGCTGATAGTTCTCCTTCCAGTAAAATGAAAAGAGAATAATACCAAAAAGCTTTTTTTTTTCCTCCTCTCTATCTAGCCAAAACCAGAAGAAGCCCTCTCTTCTTCTATACCCACAGAGTAATTTCTTCTTCTTTTTTTATTTTACTATTTCCTGAATCAAGAGCAGGTTGAGCTTCTCATCTCTGTTTTTTCATCTTCTTTTAAGAACTCTCTCTCTAACAAATCCATTGTTTCTTGCATCAGTACTCAGTAGCTTCATTTCTTTCTCTGTATCTTGAACTTTATAAAATATATTGTTTATAATAAGTATCGTTTGTTATTGAGAGATTCATCTATATCTAAGACTAATCACTCTCAGTATCTTATGTAATTGAGAGATTCAGCTATATCTGAGACTATCACTCTCCTTTACAAAACAGAAAACCCATATCACTCCACCCTACTAGCTTCATTACAAGCTCTTCATTCCAAAAATACAGGCATAACCCAAATAAGCAAAAAGAGGGGCCTTTGGCTGTAGATCCATCTTTACGATCAAACATGGAAAGATTCAAAACCAAATCATCTCCATTTCTATCCACTATCGTCCTTTTCTTCACTTTCTCCTCTGTTTTTCAACCCACTTATTTTGCTTCTGCTGCCCAACAACCCATCGAAACCATTGTAATTCTAGTCTTGGAGAATCGATCCTTTGATCACATGCTCGGGTGGATGAAGAAATCTGTCAACCCATTGATCAATGGGGTCACAGGAAAAGAATGCAATCCCCTTTCTACTAAGACTCAACAATCCCAATCAATCTGCTTCACTGATGATGCCGAGTTCGTCGACCCGGATCCTGGGCACTCCTTTCAAGCTGTCCAAGAGCAGGTTTTCGGCTCGAGCCTCATTCCAACTATGTCTGGATTTGTGGAACAAGCTCTAACCATGTCCCAAAACCTATCAGAAACAGTAATGAAAGGCTTCAGACCAGAATCTGTACCTGTTTTTGCCTCCCTGGTTCGTGAATTTGCCGTCTTTGATCGGTGGTTCTCTTCAATTCCTGGACCAACACAACCTAATAGGCTCTTCGTCTACTCTGCAACTTCTCACGGATCGACAAGCCATGTCAAGAAGCAGTTAGCAAAAGGGTACCCACAAAAAACTATCTTCGATTCTCTCCATGAGAATGGGGTAGATTTTGGAATTTACTTCCACAACATGCCCACCACTCTCTTCTATAGGAATTTGAGAAAATTGAAGTACACATTCAAGTTCCATCAATACAATTTGAAGTTTAAGAAGCATGCCAGAGAAGGGAAATTGCCTAGCTTAACTGTGATCGAGCCGAGGTACTTTGATATCAAGGGACTACCTGCAAATGACGACCACCCTTCTCATGATATTGCTAATGGGCAGAAGCTTGTGAAGGAAGTTTATGAGGCCTTGAGATCAAGTCCTCAATGGAACGAGAGCCTTCTGATCATTACTTACGATGAGCATGGTGGGTTCTTTGATCATGTTAAGACTCCTTATGTCAATGTGCCTAACCCCGATGGGAACACGGGCCCGGCTCCCTACTTCTTCAAGTTTGATCGGTTGGGAGTTCGAGTGCCGACAATCATGGTCTCTCCTTGGATCAAGAGAGGAACTGGTAATCTCACATTCTTGTTTCTTATTATTCCTTTACCAGTTGGGTTTGATGCTGCTTTTGTTTGATGTTAGAGTTGTCGATAGATAAGTGTTTGGCATGGCTTCTCTTGAGAAGATGAGATATAGTGTTCTATAATATCAATTGACTCTGTAGTCTGTACCAACACTACTGTGTATGTTCTTTTTACAGTTTATTTGGTTATCCTCATAGATTGATTACTCACTGCCTTGATTTCTTCATTCTCATGGTAATTGATGCTTTTGATTCTAGTTGGATTGATCTCATTCTTTCTTCTCTTCTTATGTTTTCTTTGTGATTTTGTGGTGGGATTGATGGTAGAAGAATCAGATACCAACTTTGTGGGAATTTTCACAACAGTGGGTTTTTGGTTTTAGAAAGCCAGGACAGATGATACATGGTTTTGCTGTGTCAGGCAGATATTAATTGTTGAGGATTCACTTTCAATTACAATAGAGACATTATACTGTTCTATCATCTTCTGATCTATATGTGATTTGCTCTCTGTGTTTTAACTGTAGCGATCAGGGGCCCAAAAGGGCCAACTCCAAACTCAGAGTTTGAGCACTCTTCAATACCTGCCACCATAAAGAAGATGCTCAACCTCTCATCCAACTTCTTGACTCACAGAGATGCTTGGGCTGGGACGTTCGAGCAGGTCGTTGGGGAGTTAACCTCGCCTAGAACTGATTGCCCAGGTATCACCATCCAACCCCACTTCTCACTCTCCCTTTATTTCTAGTTTTATCTTTGAGGCTCTTACTATGGGTATGGTGGATGTGGTACAGAGGTCCTGCCAGATGCAACTCCTCTGAGGACGACAGAAGCAAAAGAAGATGGTCGATTATCAGAGTTTCAGAGTGAGGTAGTCCATTTAGCTGCTGTTCTCAATGGTGACCACTACTTGAGCAGCTTCCCGGAAGAGATGAGCAAGAAAATGAGTGTTAAGGAGGCACACGAGTATGTGAAAGGCGCTGTGTCCAGATTTATAAGTGCAAGCAAAGAGGCCATCAAGTTAGGTGCTCAGGAGTCTGCCATAGTGGACATGAGGTCCTCTCTCACCACCAGACCCACTCTCCACACCTAAACTGATCCTTCTGTTTTCACCCATTCTATTTTCTCTACTTTCATACTCTTTAATATAAGATTATCTGCAGTCTATGTCCAGTAAATTTTTGTTGGAACTCAAGATAATGCAATAGAAGCTTGCCATAGATCATCTTCTTCTCACTCCCCATCCCCATCTCAATGCTTGTTAGTTAATGTCTTTGAAGTTCTTCTTACTAAACTGGTTTGCTGTCATTGCAAAGAAAATATTTGTTTTACTTTGGCTGAGCCAATGTTCCAGCCTCCTTGGATTGAGAGATAAATGATGATTGGGCTATCAGTATCTCAATGCATAGCCACACGGCAGTCACTAGGAAATTCTTGCACATCAGCAAGCAGACATCTTGCTGGTGCATTATGTCATGTTTGGGAGAAAACCATTATGCTGTCATGGAGTCTCTAGATGAGTGCTGCTACATTTTCATTGAAACTTCCATTGCAGCTTATTCTTGCTCTGCTGCAACTACTATTGTACTGCTCTTGACACCTCACTTTAGTTTATAAAAGAAGAATGTAAGCTTCGATTTTAATAGAGGGGCAACCTACATAATTTCGACCACGTGAAGGCCGCAGAAAAAGAAATGTGGTTTAAATTTTCCAATCTCCAAGGCACAATTCATTTCTGGAAACTTAAAAACAGAAAACAGAAAACAGAGCATCTTTCACCAAGTCATCCAATCACAACAAAGGAGCCCCTGATAGTTTCGAGAAAAAAAAGATGATGGCACACAATCAAACAAATAACCATCCAAAAAATCTCCCATCTTCGTTTTAAAGGCCTAAAAACTAAATAGATTTTAGCACACTGGTTTTAGTTCCACACCCCATTTTGATCTCCAGGGTGGTCAGGCTTGTCTTCATGCATAGTTCAACCGGAATACGTCATTCAACACATAAAAGCTTCCCTGTGGTGTCGGCATCAGATGGAACATCTACGGGTAAGAAATTAAGACAAAACAATCAGGTGAGAATAGCAGAAAGAACAATATAATACCAATTGCGGGAAACATGAATCAGAGACTGCTATATTATTTCCTCAGCCCAGACTACAAAATGAGAGACAATAGACATGGGTTTTGTTCAGTGTGATATTTGGAGCTTCCCAACACATCCAACTCTGCCTGTGTTTAGTAGAGAAGGGAAGCAAAGGGTAATTGACCAAAAATAGAATATCAATGCCTCTTACTCCGTATCATGATTCATGAGCAGGCATAATCCTGGAAATTTATGTAACCACATATAAGAATATCCGTCAAACTACTTGAGAGACTATAAATGTCAATTATGAATGCTTAGATGGCTAGGCAGTTATGAGTGTAAGTATTCCCGTTATGATTAATTGCGGTTCACAGTGGCCTAGCTGAAACTATATAGTGACAGCATTGGAAATAATCAATAGATACTTCATACTGAACAAATGGCCACCAAAAGATGGCATGAAGGAACTCTTCAGGGGGAGCAACAAGAGAACTGGACCGAGAACTGTGTAAAAGAATGAATTAACTTGAATCAATAGGGTGGAATCCCACTTCTTTGGTCAATAGGGTAGCTTTTGGAAATGGAATAAAGAATAAATTGAAACCGTTGAATTTCCAAACACAAGCTGTTTAATTTTTTTAGTGAATATGACAAACTGATATTCATTAACCAATATATTTGAGCATCGTATTCACTCTCAAAGTTGGGTTATTGTACCAACAGGTTTTAACTTAATGTCGTTAACTAAAGGGAACAAATCAATATGAAAGCATAAATTATTGCAAATATCAAATATCAAATAAATTTACAATTATAGATATCATGTTCAAACTTCAAAAGGAATATATATATATAGTATTTATCAAATAATTACAATGATCAAACAATTACATGATTAGTCTGTTAAGTACTAAACAAGTAAAGGTTTGACATGGGCAGTGATCTAAGTATGTGGTGCATAAATTCATTCATTTAAACAGCTGTGATTGTCTAATAAATGTCAGTTTCATGCCTATCAAATCTGAGAGGGGGTTTCAGAACTTAGATGATTAAATTCATGACGCATATTTATGTGTCACACACAAGAAGACACTGTTATTTGTAAACACTTACCTTTGTGTCACTCCATGTGCATACTCTTTTTTAAGTAAAACGTGTAACACAAGCTATGTAAAACGTAAATATAAGTATTTTTTTGGTAGGTAAAGCGTGCAAATAAGTATACATAATACAATATAGCATGTGCACATTTTCAAATAACAATTGTGTGGATTCCATACACATAGTCACGTTTTTTTTGGTTAATAAGCAAATTTGCATTACTGAGACGAAATTGTAACAGTGGAAGGCCCAACCACCATCCGAGGATGGGTCGCACCCAACTTCTTTACAAGGAAACAGATGCTCTCATTCGGTGCTTTCTCAGCTAGAACATGCGCCAGAGAATTATCATTGCTTGCGGCTGATGTACTGGAAAATGACCTCATCACAGGATTGTTGCAACAGCAGGATGTCACCTAGAACTGGTAGGATTTCGCCATGGATTTGATCAGTGATCCTGCTCAGCAACTCAATGATCTCCATAGCATCAGAGTCAATCACAATCTTGTGCCAAATCCCATGGCAGATTGCAGTACCCTCAGCCACTCGAGCAGACCCCCCCCCCCCCCCCCCCCCCGAGTAGAAAGGTCGCTCCTATGATTAACAAATGTACTAAAATCTATAGTTATGAGAAATTTTAACCATCATTTCAAGAGCATCTATTGGGATGGTTAGAGAGTAATTACTTGTGCAATTATCTAAATAATTGGGCGATTAAGAATACAAGTGTACAAATGAGCAAATGTGTAATAAAGAATATACACTGTATAGCGTAAAACCGCTTTTACAGTTATACATATTAGGTGAGCCCGTGTCCAAATCCATGTCCAGAGCTATGGATATTAATTGTTCTAAGAGCCAATAGTCGAGTCCATGGCAAGCCCGTGCCTACACGTATGGGCATGCGACTCTCCTGCAAACATAGTCACCAAGTTGGAGCTCGGGAATTATTCAGGCAGGGAAAATTTCCAAAAAAGGGGGTAAATTTTGGAAAATGTGGAGAAACATGCATACACACACACACACACACACACACACACATACAAGTAAGGTTACTAATTATAAAAAAAAATTATAAACAAACATACTTCATATATAAATATTTATTCGTAATTTGTCAAAAGTCATGAATTATTATTTGAAACTTTGAGAAAAAATATAGGAACTTTGTTACTATGCCTATAGACTTGATGAGACCGAGCAACATAGATGAGAACAAAAATTTGAACTGTTACCACATTAGTCATTTAGCTTTAAAAATATGAAACAGAGTAACCACTGTGTCGATAATCAAAGCATTGAAACAACTAGGACCACTAGCTCCGACATCAAGGTCCAGATACATAGGTTGTAGCACCCAACTTGTTTAATACCTAATTTATTTTAGATAAACATGTCATAACTTGAAAAGAGAATCATTAGACTGTGACAAGAAAATGACCTTCCCATGGCAATAAACCTAAAAGGAGTTGTTAGGGATTAAAGCACCGTGCGTCAAAAAAAGGAACTAGCCATAGCACTCAAATTATTAAATACTTCACCTTGTTTAAAACATAAAACATGCTGTAACTTATGAAGATAGTAGAAAAGAGTAAGTGAATAGGGTCATAGGGCAGATGGTTCCTTGGAATGGTCTCTTGGTCGTGTAACAAATCATACTATTAATATTTATTACCAATGTTAAGGAGTCTAAGAAACCAATATCGCCTAGACATCACCTGCTGCCTTTGATTGCTCTGACACCAACTCAAAAGACAAACAAGACCCCGACGGATGCAACAGGAAGCACAATAAACATAAGTCAAACAGAAACTACAACATAATAGATCACCAGAATCTGATGCAGCCATAGTGGATAACATATGTCACCTATGTATTTGTACATTAACTAAAAGATTTGTCACTATAATATAGTAGGCACAAAAAAGAAACTAAAAGGAATGTATAAGACCACCAAAACACATTTTTTTATCAATAAGACCACAAAAAATGTAAAGATTTGTTTTTTATCAATAAGATCACGAAAAACGTTAAAAAATCTGAACATGGTTTTCTTCAATAATTAGGTGTGCCTGATACATGTCAATCACGAAAATTTTTCTAGAAAATTTAGGATGTTTCTATAAATGAATCATTTAATGAGTATCAGTAAAGTATGGCCCATCATCATGTTTTATCATGCCTAAAAACTTTGATAACTGATGTGGCATGTAAAAGTATGGCAACGATGAAAAGGAGGGAATCAATGACGTCCAATACATTTAAATAAAAACCAAGGTATCTCTAATATGATAACAATGAAACCGATCAAAAAAATATATGTGATAACAATGAAAAGCTTAAGAATCAGGTTAATCATTTTATTTGATGAGATTCAGGACCTAGGAAAAAGGCTTAAGTCTTCAAGCCCCAGCACTTAGATAACTCCAATGCAAGCAACTTCTTCCATATTGATAAGCTTACATTGTTCAGCTAGAGAAAATGGGAAAAACATAGTTGATTATATTGATGTAGAAATTGCTATTCCATCATGACTAAATTATATAAGCTTAATAAGGGTTTCCCCTTTTCGTCCTTTTCTTTTGGGTTGGTGAGTTGGAATCAAACTTGCAGTCACTTGGTTGCAATGCAGTACGTCAACTAATTGCTATAATCTTGGGCATTCTTCTTTTTCAGTAGCCTTATTCCAACTATTTAGTGTTGACAACTAGCATTTTGTATCATCATCCTAATCTACCTAGAGCTATATCTCCGGTTAAAGCATGTGTTACCAAATCTTTTCTAACTATCTCCATCTTTGTGCTTTTCGACCTTCCCGTCGCCTCGCCCTCTTACAACCTTCAAGTTGTACCAACTCACTCCTACCCAATGCATATTTGGGATTTGTTGAACATATCTACACTATCTCAATTAGTTCTCCCTTATTTAATCTCATATTGGAGCTACTCCCAAATTCTATCAAATGCACTCATTTCAAAACTTATCTTTTACAATAGAAGAAAAAAATAAAAGTGAAAATCATTGAAAAAATATATATCTATGTATGAACTAAGATTACCAATATATGATATGTTACTCATTGATAAAACTTAGCAAATTAGAGAGGAATAACTTCATCAGGTTCTTGGCTTCCCGGCTTCTAATGAATTACATTATTACTTCACAACTCTACTATGGCATCTTCTAAGCTCCATACCAATGAGAAATATGTAGTTTTATTTAGAATAACAATAAAAACTAAAATTGGCTACTTAGACGGTTAGACCATTGTTAAATTAAGTCTCCTATCATGCTTAATGAGATGACAAAAACAAGTAAACGAATGCACTTGAACTGAAAAAAGATCTACGTAAAGAGGTGGCTAATAATTAGGGGATGATGACCTTTAGAAAGGGGTACTAGATTACAATCTCGAGATCTCTAAGCATATGCATATAACCATAAGGGAGATGGAAAAGGAGGTTTGCTTTTGGGAGGTTGTATGGTGTCGAGAAGCCTCTTTGAAGTGAGACTTTGAAAGCGTATATTCTCTATCCATAAAAACTTTTATTATCGGTAAACAAGAAAAGAAATATTGTAAATGAATAAGGGAAAGAAGCTACTAGAACTTCACAAAAAGGTGAACTCTAATAAACAACAAAGAGACACAAAGGAAAGGGGAAAGAGAGAGATAAAGGCGACAAGTATGGTCTCCATGGACATTAGCCAATAAAAACTAAACAGTAAGACCAGGTCAAACATCCTGGGCATATCCAAGTGATCCTCCTCCTGACCGACTAGATTAGACATGGTTGATCTGCCCTCACTACATCCAAACCTCTCCAAGAGAACATAACCATCCTCAATCAAGATCCACTGAAGCAAAAAGTGATGAGATTGCAGGCAAATTTGCTCCATGTGCAAGGCAGTACCGTCAAACACTCTTGATTCTGTTCCATCCATAAGGATCAAGATATCGCCCCAGTTAGGAGAAACTGGATACTTAACACCCCACCATCCACCAATATTGAGGACCAACAAATAAGAAGCCCTAAAGGTACGGGAGACGACCCAACTGATCCCCAATTTGGATAAGAAGTAACCCCAAATCTCGAAAGCAACAGGACAATGCAAACGAAGGTGATCCACTGTTTCCTCCTCTTGGAGGCAAATAAAACAACCATTGGGCCATCCTCTAGCCTTTATTCATCATAAACAAGAAAGCTCTCTTCAAAGACTATCTATAGATAGTGGGAGGCAATATTGTATGGAGGCTCCTTTGAAAAAGAAAGGTAAATAATTGGAGTTAGGCCAGTATTTGTCTTCTAGAGTAGCTAAGTGGTATTCATACAAATATCTAGGAGAGAAATAGGAGGTTGTGGTCCTTGGATCCTAAGGGCCGTTTCTTTGTGGAGTTGGTCTGCTTAGCTTTGGGTGATAGGAATAGCTCTTTCCTGCCTATGCAACTCATCTGGAAGGCAGGTATCCCTCGTAAGTTTTTTTTCCCCTTTGGACGACAGAGCTTGACAAGATTCTTACAAGCGATCATCTAATGAATGGGATGTTCTTTTTTTACCGGTCATCTGATGAACAGATGTTGGAGGTCCACAATGTATGGAAGAGGGAGATTCAGTTGATCATTTACTCCTTCATTGCAGCTTTATGAGGAAAATTTAGTCTCCCTAGCTGAACCTCTTTGCCATAAGTTGGCTCTTTCCCCGTAGTCTCCATGATTGTTTACAGCGTTGATATGCAAATATTGTGGAGGGTAGACAATAGAAACCTTATCATTTGGCACGTGATTCTTGATGCCATCTGTTGAAGTCTCTGGAAGGAGCGGAACAGTATGGTGTTTAAACTTGAAGTAATCTTGAATATCTATATATATCATAGTGGAACCCCAAATTCTAATATAAGGAATATTCTAAAAGATTATTAATTTCTAAAAGAGAAAACAATAAGAATGGCAATGAATATTAAAGGTAAAAATTAAACGAGTAAACCCTAGATCTACCATAACAAGTATAGTGGATCTATCTCTGGAACAAATCAGTCTGAAGCCCTGTCACAAACATTTACATTAATCTCTGAAACATTCAGAATGCAAATATTCATCAAAAAACACATCGAACACACCTAAAAACCCAATAAATCATAGGAATCCAGCGTTACATTTCAGGCTCAAATAAATCAAAAGTAGAACAATTGTACACCTGAAAATAATGTCATCCGCAGAGCCACTGGCCCATCATAAAAACAACCAAATCTAAATCTCGCCCTCAATGAGTAATTTGTGACATCAACAACTAGCCACGAAATATTATCCATTCAACCAGCTTCAACACATCTCAAAATCAATAATCACCAAACCAAAGAGAAAGAAAGAAAGATCAATCGGATTTTTATATCTCAAATCAATCAAAAACAGATCAATCAATTGATGAAAACCCTAAAATCCCATGAAAGCATCTGTAAGCGATCACAAATAAAAGAACCGAGAAAAGAAAAATAAAAAAAGAAAGAAAGAAAGGGATCTGAGGTGTTGGAAGAAAGACCTGACTGAACTTGAGGGCGTGCTGTTCACCGGCGAGTTGGAGATTGCCACTGACGAAGACGAGCATGCCGCCGGCGGGGCCGGAGGGTTGGCAATCAACGGTAGTAATGCTGTGCTGGCACTGCTGGAAGGGAAGGCTGGTCAGCTTAGCCACGATGTTCTGGGAACCCTGGATCTTCTGACCCTCGAAGGTCAGCATCGACGCCTCCTGATATAAGTTAGCCAGGCCCGCACGATTCGCATCGAACGTTGAATAGTAGTGCTCCACAAACGCTTTCGCTACAGCGTCAGGATCCATTCTCGTCCGCCTCCCGCTCTCGCTCTCTCTCTCTCTCTCGAAAAGAAATAAAGAAGCGACGAAATGAAGAGAAGAGGAGTTTATTACGTAAATTCGTTCGAGGGATGGTTTTATAGACTTCTAATTTTCCCTTCTTTTTTTTTTCTATTTTTTTGCATGTCAATGTAACTACAAAGAGGAGCTCTGGTTTAAGAGAAAACCGGAGTTATTGTATGCATATTTTGGGGAAGGTCAGTGATTAGCCGACAACTCATATGACTGTGTAGTCAAATGCCGTGTCCATGTGTCCTTTTTAACATTACTTTAACTATAGTTAAGTTTAAGAAAATAAAGATTAATATTTTTATTTCTGTTTTAATTTTAAAAATGATGATTAGATTGCTTAACCTAGGAGTGAGTGAATCTTAACCACAGCTGATGGGTATTAAAAGTGAGGACGGCACATTTGACATATAGTCAATTGGGGTGGTAAGTTAAACATTTCTCTTTGGGGAATTATAAATATAAAATAAGGGTATTTTTGTCATATAAATACTATTACATAATTTTCAAAAGAACAGTGATTAGCGGACCCATGGGTCAGTTTCATATCTTACCCATGTGTCCTCGTGTCTCTTTTACCACACCTTTAACCCTGGTTAAGGTTAACTAAATTAAAACTAAGATTGGTTTTTTCTTTTGAAAAACTATGGTTGGATTGCTTAACCCTAAGGGTGAGTGAATCTTAGCCTCCGTAAGTGGGTATTTAAAACTAGGGCATGGACCAATGAGGATGTGTCATTCCGATACATAATGGAAATCACAGGTGCGTTAACTATTTTCCTTTTCAAAATGCCTCTTCAAGGCATGTTTTGAGGGAGCTCCTGAAACATAATCTCATGCTAAAATGAGAAATGCTAACCCTATTAGTAGATTTCAAATTCTCAACGGTGGGTGGTAGTGAGGCATTACTTTTCTAAGTTAGATCGAGAACTATTATAAAGTTATAAAAAATAAAACATCATTTCTTCTTTTAAATTTTTTGTTTTTCTAAACTTGTTGGAAGGGGAATCAATGTAGGTGTTACGTGAGTGAGAGTGAGAAAATTTTGAATTGTGTCATCGGGGCTAGCACTCGTCATGTTAATACTTGAGGTGGGGAGGTTAATCCTCACATACCTGAGATTGAGATTTATTGGGACTTGATCCCGGACTTCCTAAAGAAGGGAACCTTTGCCGGGACATTTTCAAAAGTTTTAGTGGGGGAATAAATTCTAAAATTATGGACATCCCATATCTCTCAGCAAGTTGATGAAAATAAGTTAGATACCATGTATGTCAGTATATGCATACTTTTTGGGCATTTCGGTGATGAATAAATTCCGCCGAAAGATTCAAATTTGTAACTTATTCATGACCAAGATGCTACAAGATACCAGATGTGTGCGAATGATATTGACGCTCTTCTACTCCACCATCGTATGCACTCTGTCCGTGATGTGAAGAGGGACCTCTCAGCTTTCCCTTTTCTTACCACATGTCCCCCTTTTAACTCCTTTCAATTGTGGTTAAAATTCACTCACCCCTAGGGTTCACCCATCTACCTTTAATTTTTAGAAATTTTTTTTAAAAAAATAAATTACCTGAGGTTAAAGGAAATTAATCTGAGTTAATGGTAGTTGAAGGGGCGGCTTTGTGAGAGAGGAGCAATAGTTCGCTCGCAAGTGGAGCGGACAATTGCTCGCACTAAAAACCTTAATTTTCAGTGCCGAACCACAGTAATGGGGATGATCAAGAAAACTGTGATCTTGAGTAATGAATCCAATAGACAAAGATATGATCAAAACCCTACTTTTAAAGAGTCTTGAGAAGAGGGGTCCTCTTCAAAGCTGACCGCAGTGTCCCCATGCCCCTTTTAACACATTTTAAATCATGATTAAGCTTAATTAAATTAAAATTAATGTTAATGTGTTTTTGTTTTTTAAAAAACCATGGTTAGATTGTTTAACCCTAGGGGGTGTGATGGATGATAAAAAGGGGGCGTGAACCAATGAAATTCAATATTCCTAGGTTGAGAGAAACCCGGTTTAGAAGCCAAGGATCAATTCGTTGACAAAAGGGTTTACAATGCCCAGGCAAAGCTCAACAGTTTTCAAGTCGGTTGAGTACAGCCCAAGACGCAAGGAGAGCTTGCCCAAAACCCAGGCTGGTCTTAGAGGCTGAAGAAAGCCTTTGCTCAGGGGCTAAGTAGGGGGTGTCAATGGGCCAGGCTTTGGCTTGGACTTGGGCTTCGACTGGCCCAAGCCCGACATGTTTACAAGAGGCTTTGAAGCCTGAATTCAGCCGGATTGACACCACTAGAGCGGCTAGTCTTTCCTACTGGGTCATGATATGTTTGAAATTAGTCATGAAGCTGACCTTTTGTTCCGCAAACTTTTTCCCAAACCCCTACTGACTGGCTACTAATACAACAGTATAAACCTGGTCCAAAACAGGCCAGATGCGAAAATCCATCCCAGCCGCCTCATTTGCATTCTTTAATGGCTTCATTTATCTAAATAACCAGGATCTTTGTATCACAATTTTGTTCTTCATTGGCATAATTGTATCAAAATAATTAACTAAAATCCATTATAATTAGAGTTTATTATATCATTTTGGTGACTCAGATAATATCTATGAATTTGATCAAATATATTAAAACCCGCCCGATGAGAGAACTTCAATAACTCCACATGTAAGAAGAAAGAAACAAATATCATAATATACCCAAGTGCTTGTTTTTTTTTTTTTTTTTTTTTATGGTGATGTACAAAGCTTAAAAAAAAGGAGATTATTTAATTTAATATTAAGGTAAAAGAACTAACATTTACAGCAATTCTTTGCCCAAAATACTTGAGATTTATTAGTAACAAAGCCAATTAGAAGAAATACTACAATGAGTAGACATCAATCATATTTATTGGGTGTATAATATACATTCTTTCGTTGCCGAAGAAACACATGTATTATCTATCATACCTGTACTAAATCAACCTCTATAATACAACTGGTTTTCAGAGGAAAACAAAAAAGAATTAGATATATCCCGTGGTAGTCTCAACTCCATTCCTACAGGGGGTAGAGGATGTTGCCGGCGCAAACCCAAGCTTCTATGATACACCCCAAGTCCATGGGATCCCTCCCACACCTTTCCGAGTAGTAATTCCAGATTTGAACAGTTTTTGAGAAGCTTTTTTACTTGCACATTTGGGTCTCAAGGCTCGAGCCATCAAACCCAAAGTAAGCTGAGTTGGACATGATGTAGAAAAAGAATTGGTTCCGCTATCTGCTTGGAAATAATCAGTGCAATATCACCCCTAACTAATCAAGCGTGGCACGTACATATACAAACTGTCTCAGCTAACAAATTATTTACCTGGAACAATTCCAAACACGGCAACATTTCAATTACTGATTTATAAATTAACAATGCCAGCATAAAGTCTAACAAAAAAGAGGCTTACAATCTTGGCCATTCATACTATAGGGTACTAACTACAGGGTACTACTATTCAATTGATTCGAGAACTCGACCTGATATCAAAATGTATTACCCCAGTCTTACCATGTAAAGGCCAATTCATAAGTGTTCAGACAACGATGATAAAGAAGCAATATGCCAGTATTTTTATCAGACGCATACTAGATTTGGGCTGGCCCATGCTAAACTTAATCTAGCTTCTTACTCCAGCTGTTGGTGCTAATCTGAGAAGTGT
Organism: Tetracentron sinense; assembly: GCA_015143295.1. Classification (NCBI taxonomy): domain Eukaryota; kingdom Viridiplantae; phylum Streptophyta; class Magnoliopsida; order Trochodendrales; family Trochodendraceae; genus Tetracentron; species Tetracentron sinense. The sequence goes on along the minus strand of CM026568.1, from coordinate 35,066,384 downwards.
CATTGCATAAATCTTCAAAACATGAAACAGATCTCACTAACTTATCCCAGTGAAAATATATTACGAGTACAGTAACATTTTTCATATGGCAGCAAGTAATTTTACTCCTGGATATGTATGAGAGTGCATGTTAGCAGACACAAAGAATAATCATGTGCCTATATTTCATGATAAGATCATCAGGAATACTCAAGTCGGGATGATCAGATGGGAGTAAGCCATCCTCCTTACCTCTATGTCACACTAAAAAACACAATCAGGGGTCAAGACTACCATTTGGTGGTTCCACCAAGATCTTCACAGGTTGAAAACTGGCCTGCTCTAATGAACTTAACCATCCACCAACATATTCCAGTTTTTGAATAGTTAGAAAATAGTAGATGACCCAAAATAAATTCTACAGGTAATGCGGTTAGGATCATTGTATTATGATGGCTTAACTCCGCTGATTAGGAAATCCACTAAGTGGGGCCCAACACCGCTGAGTGCTGAAAGGATGACATCTTCGCAGCCTACGTATGATGGAAGATAAGTGTATTCAACGGCCTTAACAATGTATTAAATTCAAATTTATTTTTTTTTGTAGAAACACTATGCATTAAAGTGGAGAACTTGAATCAAGGGAATAGAGAGTTGACTTATAGAAAACTTACTCTTGGGAACAAACCAGAGCCCAGTTAAGCATCCCAATGCTTCCTAGAGAATGGCCGCTTCTGCTAATATCCTCATCAAGTCCGGCTTCAAGTGCACTCTATTGGGTCTGCATTGGAGTTGATTTGAAAAACCGTACAACTTCCCGGTATAGTTGTTCTCCTTCAAAAGGTTTTGATACATACCCATCCATTCCACACCTCAAGCACTCCTCATGTGTAGCCTGGATCACATCTGCGGTCATGGCCAAAATGGGTACATGCCAGTTCAAAACATTTTCATAAGGTTCCACAGATACTTCTCCATGTTGGATACGATCATTGATGTCATGTTCCATATCCCGAATCCTTCTTGTCGCTTCAAACCTGGGGGAGGAAAATTCAGTACTTATTATATAGTGTCACTATAATTATATTTTGTGCATGTTAAATAATATGTAAAAAGTTACTAGTTGATAAGTGATAACATTGCTCATAGAGAGAAAAGTGAGGCAAAGCATCCAAGCAAACCTTATGGTGTATTGGTGTGAAATGTGTGCTACACTCAAAAGAATGCGTTCAAAAAAAGTATAGACAAAAACGACAAACATGAGGGGGGAAAAAAGAAAAAGAAAAAAAGAAATGACAACTCGAAAAATAAAAGAAATCCAAGTACAGAACCAATATTCATCATTCTTTGCCTCTACTCTTTATAAAATGCAGACAAAATGAGATCATAACTTTTTTTTGGCACAAGACATCATCTATCTACCGTTAGTTGTTAAGGTTAATAATGGTGAGTGGGCCTCTTGCTAGCCACGTCACATAGAAACTCCCCTTCCTTGGACTTTATCCCAAGACCTCCCTCAAACGAGGGGCTCAGGTCGCCATCTGAGCTAGAGGGGCAGGTGTAATAAGATCATAAAATAAACAACTAAATATGCACCTAATAGATTGTTCCATGTCCCTCAAACGAAGAGCATAAGTCGCAATCTGAGCTAGAGGGGCAGGTGTAATATGATCATGAAATAAGCAGCTAAATATGCACGTAAAAGAATGTTCCATGGATGGGCCACCACATGAATAAGAATTAGTAGAACTTAACAACCGGATAATTGTACCTGCCCAATTTAAAGCTAAGATGAGGATGACTACAACAGAATTAGGTTATCTGTCATTCATTACACAATAAAGATTGATTGGTATAAATTCGAGGAAATTTTCATATAGTGGATGGCCCACTGACTAGCCTAGACAAATGAAATTGTTATTCCATTTATGCTCCACAGGATTGTAGGCATGATAAATTACGCAGGGATCTGCATCTTCATAAACTATGCGTCGCAATGTCCCGAGAAAGTTACCTAAACTAGTTCTTTTACTTTTCTGCTGGCATCTTAGAATTTACACCTAAGCCATAATACCCTGAGCTACGCCTCCAGGCGTAAACCTCAAGAGCTTTCAAAACAATGATGTGATACATACCCATCCATTTCTGGCATCTGGATATCCATGAAGCAGGCGTCAAAGTGGTGGGGTGGTTTAAGCATGTTGATTGCCCTTTTCCCACTGTCCACACAGGTCACATCAGCTCCATACTTCTTCAAAGCACCATTAGCCACAAGGAGGTTCACCTTATTGTCATCTACAACAAGGATATTTTTCCCATGAAGAAGTTTGCGGAGAGACAGAATAGGGAGCCCTCCATTGCGGCAATTCCCCTTGTTCCCAACACCCATGGCTCGTTGTAGAGATGCTGCCAGCATACTTGCCCTTAGGGGCTTCGTGATGACAGTCGGGGTATGAACATCAGACTTTGCAGTACTAGATTTTGTACAGCTGGTGGAATTATCTAGCAGAAACAGTTTTGGAGGATCCGCATGGACAATTTTCGTTAACTTATTGATAAAGAGAGCCGCTAAGTCCATATCCTTATCCCAAACTTCTTTTTCGACGAGGACTATTTTGATAACTGCAGTCTCACTGCTTATGCTAGAGAAACCTTTATTCAGATTGGCAGCTACTTCAACATGGATTCCAAGCCGTTGGAGATGATATTTAGTTACCTTGGCCCGAATGGGTCTGGGGTCAACAACCAATGCCATCATCCCTTGAAAATCTGATGACAAAGACTTGGACTGATTGTTAATTTGCTGGTTCTTGTATTCATTTGAATTGGAGTGACCATTGGTGAACATGGCAGTGAAGGTAAAGGTGGATCCAATCTTAGGTTCACTGGCAAACCCAATCTCTCCCTGCATGAGACCGACCAGACACTTGCTTATACTCAGCCCGATACCAGTGCCACCGTGGATACGGGTAATGGATGGGCCCACCTGCATAAATGGGGTGAAAATCCGAGATTGGGCTTCTAGAGGGATCCCAGCACCTGTATCTTCAACTGATACAATTAGATTGATGAGCTCGGAGGTTGATGAGTAAGTCTGTGGATATGCAGCTCCCTCTTGACTGAAGGTCTTGAAACCTCCCCAGCTGTGGTGTCTATCTGCCACAGGCAACCCGCTCAAGGTGTTCTTTGATAATGCTTCTGCCTCAATTTCTATTGAGCTCATTACCTCCTCAACCAAATGGACAGTCACAAAGATGTGTCCTTTATCTGTGAACTGAAAAATGAATAAATTATCAGGTTCATTGCTCCATGTACAGATCACATATCAAAAGTGAAATTATAGTTACAAAAAGAAAATATTTATATATATATATAGAGAGAGAGAGAGAGAGAGATAGAGAAATTTAACATAATAAATGTGCAATGTTTAAATATAAAGATCAGTTTTGATTAATATAGAATACATAACTTGCTTTGTTAAATAGATTCTTATCATTGACCATGTTTTAGATTGCTTTTTCAAGAGTGGAGTATAGAACCCATCTTCTTTCAACCCCTGCTAATTTCCTGTATATTTGAGTCATTTGACAATGGTCATAAACCTACTGCACACTTACTTTGATTGAATTCCCCATGAGATTCGTGATGATTTGTCGAAATCTCCCCGGATCACCAATTAGTATTTCAGGAACCCGATCAGAGATGTAAACTGCCAACTACTCTTTCCGATAGATTTGAAAAAAGAAATTCCACAAAAAGAAAAACATACAAATTAGAGCATTGAACATCATCAACTGAAGGAAACTATGAAAGGCTGGAAATTAATGGTTACCTCTATTCCTTTCGACTTCCCAGAAAAAAGTGATAGGACGTCATCAAATATTCCACGCAAATCAAACGGTACAGCATCAAGCTCAAGTTTACCAGATTCAATCTTGGCCTGGTCCAAAACCTCATTTATAAGTGACACCAGATCTTTTCCACTTGTTTGGGCAATTCTCACGTAATCCTGTTGTGTTATATCTAGATTTGTGTCCATGAGCATCTGCAACATCCCTGGAAGATGAACATATTCAAATTTTACAGTCTCAATGAGCTGCTCTACTGTGCAGTTTGTCTCCAAAAAGTTTGGACAACACTTGAAAATGAATTAAACATGACAAATTGCAGTTTGATTTAAAATAATTCGTCTCTCACCTAGAACACCATTCATTGGGGTTCTGATCTCATGAGAAACAGTAGCAAGGAACTACAAAAGGTGTAATATATTGATTAGGACATCTTACATATACAGGATTAAGTTTAATAATAGCTTGATTAATGAAACTAAAGCCTTACTACCTGGGATTTTGCAACATCTGCTGCCTCGGCTCGTTTTTTGAGCTCCATCATCTTGTGGTAATCGTCCTCAACTTTGGCAATTCGATTCACCGTTGCGTGGAATATATGCCCAACAAGCATTGCAATTACAAGGATGCCAATGGATGTTGTAATTGCCATCCATGCCAAGGGTGGCTTCTGCTTGAATCTGTTTCAAGAATGAATGAGATTTGCTCAACCATTTAACCACATTTCGTATTAATCACCAAATATGCAGTAACATACAGGAGTTCTATTGATTACCCGCAACGCATCTCATGCTTCCTGAATGGATCCCCAAAGTTAAGGGGGCTAATGTGGTAGATCCCATCATCTGTTACGTTTGAGCCATACATGCTAATTGGATGTGAGGTGTTAGTGGTGTCATACACATTCACAAGTATGGTTTGTTTGCTAGCGAGCTGGTGAAGTAACTTCTCCACAAGTGATTCCATATCAAAGACTCCACCTAGATACCTGCTTGGCAGTAGTTGACCCATTAGGTATACTCATAATTGTTTTCTGTTTTATCTTCTGGTGCGTGTGGAAAGTTCTACTCAGAGCCACATATCATTCAGCAAATTAAACAGTTCATTGATACCAATTCAGTGGGGAGTGGAGCTATTGATCCAATCCCTCCAATCAATGGATCTTCTATTGGATAGGCCATAGCCTCAAAACAAGAAAAAGTTGGATGATTTCTATCATGCAAAACGTGTGTTTCATACCCATCTCTCTGAATACAGTACCAAATAAAGGGACAAATTGGATGTTTAGACTCATCCGGTTACAAGTAATTTGCATCTGGTCCATTCGTAAGGTGGTTATACAGTTCATTGATACCAATTCAGTGGGGAGTGGAGCTATTGATCCAATCCCTCCAATCAATGGATCCTCTATTGGACAGGCCATAGCCTCAAAACAAGAAAAATTGGATTATCTCAATCATGCAAAACTTGTGTTTCATACCCATATCTCTGAATACAGTACCAAATAAAGGGACAAATTGGATGTTTAGACTCATCCGGTTACAAGTAATTTGCATTTGGTCCATTCGTAAGGTGGTTCACGATTACATGGTCCAGATCAACAAAAGAAAAATCTTTTGGCTGGAACAGCTGACAGTAGAATATGCCACTTTTCATATGTCTTAACTCTCCGTGGTAAACCAGCAGTCATGAATAACTCGCCATCTAGTTAATTTGAGAGCGAAAGCTATTATTTTATAATAAAAAATATGTTATTTCTTTAGGTGAAGAAATTCTATATGGATTTAGTTCATCCTATTTCAATGTTTTTGATAAATTATCATATCTATCTAAAGTGATGAAGAGAGAATTCATACCCATCAGTTGCTTGGATCCGCTCATTTAGGGTTGCATTTAATGGGAGTTCCGACTTGTAGACAACAAACGTTAGTATAACTCCAAGGCGATTTGATTTGAGTAGTTTGAAAGGAGCAGTGAGAACCCCCGTTCCTGAAGCTCTTGCACGTAAGACATTCTCACGATCTTCCTGTAGATACACAAGTTTTTCCAGATCGATAATTGAATATCATATGGTCAAAATTCTCTATAAAGCAGACATGGTGTTTGGCTATTTGCACATGGTTAGAGTTGGCTAAATTACCACTATGATAGCCAAAAGTCCAGCCTTAGATTAGAAAAAAAAGATGTGAATTCAAACTTCGTAAGAAAGAATGAATCCCAAACTTGAAGTTATCACAGTTTGGATTTCTATTTCCAGTGCGATGTTCCTATTTAATAACAAACAGATGTGATAAAAATCTCACTAGACCACCCCATCTCCATCAACCAGAAAACCAATGTCATGAGAAATATGCAGGAACATAACAAGATAGTCACCTTCCCTGACATCATATCAAGAGATATCACGTGTGAAAGGGTATCCTGTGCAAAGATAACCGGGGCATATTCATCTTTAGTGAGAGATGGCTCCATAGCTTCCACGGCATAATCATCCTCCTGAACCGGGCTTTGTTCCAGTGGCATCCTCTTAATAGTCCAGCCTTGTTGCTTCTCGAATTCTTCCCTTTCAGATTGGAGCACCCTAACAGCATAAGCCACGCCACTTGTGAGTGGCCTCTCAAAAGCAGTTCTCTCCGTGTACCTTGCAAAAGTTGTCTGTAACTCTAGAAAGTTAGTTTTATGTTGACTGGTTTTTCGAATTGATATCAAATCTGGTTCTGAATTAAGATATATGTTCAAAATTAATGTTCATTAGTGTTAACCAATGGAAAAGATTCAGTTTAAGGCAATGGACACTGAAAATTTGGGAACTATATCAGTATCCTAATAGCACAGAGATGAAAGAAGGTCAATGTACCTGATCAATAGCAGATGGTTTCTTTCCATGGTGGAAGGTTGAAATCAGAATGGACATGGCCTGCACATGGTTCATACTCACATTAAACTGGTCCTGCAACATCCTCGCCCGCTCGTCACACATGCCAGCGAGGGTGTCTTTCCTCTTCTCAGCTGCCTGAGTGATCAGGTACAAGAAGATCCATAAGGACACTATGGTCCAAACAATTACCCATGTAGCCAAAAGCTTCCTCCACCATGATTTCGGAACTTTCTTCGACCCAATATACTGGTAGTAAAGGTAGTGGATCTTCCAACCGCTTCCAGAGATCTTATCCCACCATTTGAGCCATATCTGTCCATTAACACCAAGCAAACCAATCTTCTTCCCCGTTCCTCCACCATTAATGAACCAGTTCATGGGGATCTCAGAGAGTATCCAACAGCATAGCATCAAAAGCAGATGCCCCACCTTCAAACCAAACCCAAATACATGGAAATAGCTCATCCACAACAGGAACCGAGACAAGTTTACCATAAACAGTATAAAGAGAAATGGGTCTCTGACTGCTGGCTGATTTCAGGAAAAGAAAGAAAAAAAAAACCCTCTTTCAGATCTACTAAAACTGTCAAGCTAAACTCAATATCATAACCCAAGAACACCAAATTAGAAGAAGAGGAAGAGGAAAGCCCCAAATTACTACAAATAGATTGAAAAAAGCAGCATTTATATATTAGTATATTACCTTACCTCCCAAACTAGCTTCAAATCAGAAGGCCTGAAGACCCGAGTGATAAAAATTAGAAAGACCCACCAACAGGATCACTGATCTAAACCTCCCCACACCCACAAAAGAACCAAAGAATCGAAGAATCCGCAGATTCGACTTCTAGTTCTACAGAGTACATGTGTCCTGTTAACTACCAACCAAAACCCAGAACGAGAAAATATGCTAAACAAACCCAACAAGATTCAAAATTTATTTAGCAAATCCGAAACCCAACATAAACAAAGCAAAACCAAACAAAGAATCTGACAGAAAATTTAGTTTATGGTCTTTAAATTCCAGAAATCAAACAGGAAGAAGGTTTGACTCTGAAGTATGTGTGGGTGGTGAGACCGAGGAGGTGAAGCAAAAGAAGAAGAAGAATATGAAGAAGAACAATAGAGAGAAGAATAAGAAGAAAAGAAGACTCGATTCGTGTGAGAGCTGTGTGAGAGCAGAATCTGCGAAAGAGCGATGAGGAGAATATGGTGGGAGAAATGTCTGCTAGCAGAAGCCATTATCTCTATCTATCCACCCAAAAATAAAATAAAATAAATAATTTTCAATCAGATATTATAAACAGAATAATTGAATAAAGGGCAAAATGGTAATATCTCCATCCAGCCTCCATCCAGGAGCAATCACTGCCTTTTCATAGAGGTGGGCAAGTTCTACACGCTAACGCTATAGTTTGTGCGGCTGTGCTTTAATTGACAATAATACCCTTACATGCAGATTAAAATATTGAAAATAACATTTTCCAATCGGCATTAGATGCCCATACTTTTCCTGAAATTGCCAAAAGAGAACAATGGTAGGTAGAGATAAGGCCCCATGACAGAAACCTCTCGAGGTGTTTTATGTTCTTTTTTTTTTCTCTTTTCTTTTGGAATCTAAAGAGCTGTTTGGTTGCAGCACTAACTCTAATTAGAATTAGTTCCTGGGTGTATCTGTAACCCTTCTTTTTCTAATAGTAATTTATACATTTATACAACCTAAAATGTACAAAATGCAGATTTTGTAGAAACCCCACCTAACAACAATATAATAGCCTTTTAGAGCATAATGTAGTTGTAACCAACCACCTATACCAAGGGCTTTCCTATGGTTTGTATACGTGCAAGGGAGCAAGACTCCAAAGATACTTTACCCACCCAAAGAAAACATGCAATACTTATAATTTTTATTCTCTCCTTTATTTAATAATAAAACAAGTGTTGGACCAACTGATACAAAGTCATTTGTTTTACAAAAATGCTAGCCTTACCAACTTCTAAGCTCTTATTATGATAGTGAATTCATATGGTCGGTACCCATTTTGAGAAGTTGGGTGAAACTTCATGAATTGGGTGTTGTATTTGGCGTGTGTGTTTTCCTTCCTATGACTATAGCTAGGCCTTGTGGTGTTGTTGTCTTGACCAAAAAAATTGTGATAGTGAATTTGTTTTCTCAACTTGTTTAAAGAGGTAGTAATGTCAAGTATTGCAACAACAATAAGAGTTTGAAAATAATTTGGATTATGCGCCTGAACCCTCTTCTTTTTTTATTATCTACAAATGCTGAGAGTAGAATTTATAGACTTCTAGTAAGAAGAGGGGAACTCTTTTTCTTCCTTCTTTTGTTTTCCCTTTTTTTGTAAACAAAAAGACTATACATTATACCACACAACCACTTGCTCGAATGGTCTTGGTATGGCCTCTATTACGAGCGAGGTCGTGATCTAAGATGTCTGGTAAAAGTTTCATTTTTCGTCATTAATCACTAACTATGATTACCATTACTACTAACGGTAAATGATATTTTAAAAAAAAAAAACTCTCAAGTATTAGTAGATATTTGTGCAGAAAGGTACAAAATGTAAATAAAGTGGAAAAGAGGACCATACTGTTGGCGATATACTATAAGCTCATGTGAAGTTGTTGAGGACTCCCATCAGTGGCAATGTCGCAATTCTGAGGGAATTCAGCGGCATCCATGAAATGTCCCTTTAATCAAGGCTCGTCACGGAGTGATTAGGCCATCACTTGCCACTCCTTTTTGGGGTCCTCTGCAGCTCAGCTGATAACGACGTCCAACGTCAGCGCACCGATTCTCCAAAATTTCCTATTACAAGATTACACGTGTCGCACTTCAAAACTTTTCTTTAGCGCCGTGGCGCTGCAGGGAGAACCGCAAAAAGAGAGAATTTGCGTGCCACGAGGGAAAATAAGAACGTGTCCCTTGTTCGACACTGATTAAAATAAAAACTTGTTGCCTATTTTTTAGAAATTAAATATGTACATTTTTAATATAATATAAATTTTATTAACGTTTCCGAGCATCATTCTCTTTATATTATATTACTGGAAGGCACGTACATGATCGTACGTATTGATGACTGTAAAATTATAAAATGAATGGTAAGATTGAAAAAATGAACTAAATGAATTTTACATTAAATGAACTTTATATATGTAATCTAATAATGCAAATAGTTAATGCATTATAACGTAAAATAAAGTTTGAAACATATAAATACGGATGTTTAAGTACATGATATTAGCACTTGAAAATGACAGCAAAAAAAAAAATTAGAAGAGTTCTAATGTAAAGAAAAGCTATAACAGTTACAAATCAATTTAAAGAATAAGATTAATGACATAATAACAAAATTTTATGTACGAGCGGTGAGCAAAGAATGTCATATGAAATTATTCTAAAATATTAACATACAAAAGAATTATCTATCACCAAACATATAGAAAATCATCTAGAAAATGTGACTCCTGAAAAATGCAAAACTTTTTAGATATATCATTCAAGCTCTCCGAACTTCAATGTTTTAACAAACTAAATATATAATTTCTAAATAAATCGAATATTTAAGAGCCGAAAACGTCTTAAAAAATCTTGTTAAATCCTAAGGACTGAATGAAAATATCTTTTTTTTTTTTTAATCTCATAAATTTAGGGGGAGATGCTACATGCCCCATTGGGCCTCATGTGGCTCTACCCCTGGACATGTGCATGTCCTTAACTTCATCTACCTGTGTTATAACTCTACCCATTAGAGAATCATAATAATATGATCACATAATTCCTGACAATGGATGCGATAAATAAGAGTTGTAAGCCCCAAAATCCAAAAGATCATCTTGGGTTGATAATCAACCATCCAATTCTCTATTTAGTTTGAATTACTTATAAAAACTCTAGTTCCACTCCACTAAAAATTTTGCAAATCAAATGTCATTAACCTATTATGGTTGTAGCATTGTAAGCCACAAAATCTGCAATACCAACAATCATAAGCTTATTTTTTAGGAAGGCATAGTACAAAAATCTGACACACCCATGGGCTTGTCCCAGTCGTAGTGTATCTCCCTCTGGAGAGTTGCGACTCATGTTCGAGTCTTTGGTGTTGCTGTTGACTCCCACCATGAGTGTATGACCTCCTAACCCCTAACCTAGGTAGATAGATGATTAGGACCATCCAAAAAAAAAAAGTGCTTAAATCTTCACCCACAATCGTGCAACTTTTAACTCCCATTAAATTGTGGTTAAGAGTCATTGACTCTTTAAGTTTAAATAATATCACCTTATTGGTTAAGAGTCACTAACTCTTAAGGTTAAATAATGTAACCCTAGTATTTAGTTTTTAAAACATTTAAAAAATCTTAACAAAATTCAGCATGTGCAACTTTAATTCCATTACATGTAGTTGAGATTTACTAACCCTAGCGGTCAAGAGTCACTTTCTCTTGAGGTTAAATCATGTAACCTTAGTATTTAGGTAAAAAAAAATTAAATTTTAACACAAAATTCAGCACGTACACCTTTGAACTTCCATTATATGTGGTTTTATATGTGTTTTGAGGTTCACTAACTAAACCTAAAGTAAGGATAAGAAAATATTAAACATAGGTAAAATATTATGTACATGGTATTTGTGAGTAGAAATGCAACTCCAAGGGATTAGGATTCCATCAAGTATAGGGATATAAATCGTAGGTCTCTTCTCCATAAGACAAATAGAAAGAGGGTGTTATGTGCCTTTTGTTTATAATTAGTTATTTAGAGATAAGATAGGAATGGTGAGTTGTGGGTAGTTATAAGGTTGTGGGTAGTGGGAAGTTACATACAGTTACATGTATTCATTATTAAATATGTATTCTCTTCAATTAATGAAACAAGATAGAATCAATTAACTTAGTGTTTTACACTTGTGGAGTTCAATCTACACTCAAAGTAGATCCCTTATGGAGGTCTTGACTCCCTCAAATGAGTCACTTTCTCCTCTTCTTCTCTTTTTATTTGTTTATTTTTATTTAGGTACGTATCATTTGGTATCAGAGCCGCGTTCCCGGGCTGGAGATGGATCAATGAAGAGATTGCTATGAAGGTTGAAGGTTGGAGGAAAACCCCCTCGAATCGGTTTTAAGGAGGAAGACCCCCTCGAAGCGGTCACCTTCATCCATTAATGACGTTAATTTCATTTGTATAAATATTAAACCTTGAGGACAAAGTTTTCTTAAGGGGAACAGTCTGTTATGTGTCTTTTGTTTATAATTAGTTATTTAGAAATAAGATAGGAATAGTGGGTTGTGGGTAGTTGTAGGGTTGTGGGTAGTTGGAAGTTACATACAGTTACATGTATTCATTATAAATATGTATTCTCTTCAATGAATGAAACAAGAAAGAATCAATTAACTTAGTGCTTTGCACTTGTGGAGTTCGATCTACACTCGAAGTAGATCCCTGATGGAGGTCTCAACTCCCTCGAATGAGTCACTTTCTCATCTCCTTCTCTTTTTATTTGTTTATTTTTATTTAGGTACGTATCAAAGGGGTTTGCATATACTAACGAAGGCATCTGTATGCAGCAGGGATTCCGACAAAATCCAAGTGGACACAAAGAATGCAATCGGTGGATGGTTCCCATTTAATTTCCCAGCACTTGATGCATAAGAGTAGTATTGCGACGATTTGATCAGATATTGCGACGAACCAACCAGTGGACGCAGAAAAGCCGCCATGTTGGTTCTAATTTATTTTCATGTGATTTGTTTTTCTGCAATTTGGCTTCTTTTGGGGGGAGCGAACACATTAAGAGAAGGTGTAGTTTGAGAGAGAGGGAAACATGAGAGATTTTATTGGAAGAGGTAGTTGAGGGAGAAGTTTGTGGGAAGAGGAGGTCATGTCTATTCTTGGTAATAAGCTTGAGAGAGAGAGAGAGAGAGAGTAGGGGTTTAGAAAAACTTATGGGAAGAGGGAATTGCAGATAGTTTGGGAAGTTAAAATTTTGAAAAAATTCCTTAAAAATAGGTAGATGATAGTGATCATGTCAATTTAAATTGAAACCGTTGAAGAGGGGTTGCAGGTATTTATGCATGAATTTATTTTAATATCCTTAAATAATTGGGGTAATACAACTATATGATATTATAATATTTGAATGTTTTGGTCATATAAAAAAAATTCAACCACCAATTCTATCTCTCATTATAAAAGTAAAGATTAGGACAAGTTTGAAATAAAGATAAATTTTTGTGAATGTTTTTAGGTCTCTCATTCACTTTATATTAATGTTTTGAAAACAAGGCTGAACCCATCGATTAAACCGGTAAAAATCAAAACGGGTCAATCAATGGGTCCCCAAAACCACAATAACAAAACTACTTAAAAAATTGGGAATGAGAAGAATTCCTCAGTTCAATCAAAGAACTGATGATATAACAATAAAATTTTGAAGAACTAACTAGTAAAGTAAAAAAAAGATAATTTTTTAATTATAAAAGAACATGATTCAATCGAACTGGTCACCTAGCCGGTTTGATGACCAGTCTGATTTTGAAAATATTACTTTCATATATTAGTAAAGAGTAGTTTTAGAATTAATCTAAATTTCAATCAAATTTTTAAGTCCCCTATATTAATAAAGCTACTATTAGAGTAATAAATGAGAGAACGACAATTTTTAGAATTGAGCTAAAATTCAATCAATGTTTTGAACACGACTAATTCTTCTCCTTATTGTAGAGACCCGAACTTTCTTTCACGCCATTAATGTGATAAATAAGGATAGATTAGTCTTGGTTGTGTTATTATGCATGTTTAATTATAATTAAACAGTGTGAGGTGTCTAAAGTGCATAAGGGTTAAGAGAGAGTGGAAAACAGAGCATGCGATCGTTCGCAAGTTGCCTACAATCGATCGCACTCAGTGAAAAACATAGGGCCAAGGTTTTGTGCTATTTGCGACGGATCAACTCCAGGTGCGATAGATCACACCGGGAGCAGCGATCGATCACAGGTGGGTGCGATGGATTGCACTCATTCAAAATTTGGGGAAATCTTTCGGGTGAATTTACGATAGATCGCCATCATGTGCGATAGAATACAATGTTGTGCGATCGATCGTAGCATATGTGCGATCGATTGCAGTCGCGCCTAGGAATTTTTAATAAGAGTCGTGGATTTTGGGGTTTTTAACCCCTAGGCTATAAATAGAACTTCTAATTCGAGGGTTTTAGACTCTAAAAAGTTTCTAACCTAAATTGGGAGAGATTTAGAAAAAATGCTAGGGTTTCAAGAGGATTGGCTTGGAAGAAAAGTAATTTGCTTGGAGAAGAAAAAGACCTACCATAGAGAGTAAACTCAAGGCTTGAAGGAGCTTCACCTAGCAACTTGGATTCAAGGGAAGAATCCATAAGGTCAATATCCTTTCTAATTCAACCCTAGTAATGTTTTTATATGTTAAGATATGAATGTTTATGGATTATAAAGAGATTTATATGAATATGCATGAATTAAGGAATTAAAAATATGAATTGAGGTTGAAATCATATCTAGTCTAACTCTTGTATCATTATGATTACTGATTTAACGTGATAAATGATGAATTAGTAAAATAATTGCATGTTTAAAAAGGGATATGGATAGATTCTTATGTTAGTTGCTTAAATTGAATTATGGATTATGAATGTATGGAAATGATGGAGGATAGACTAAAATGGAGAAATGATGGATAGTGAATGTGGTTATGGATGAGTATGTTATGGTTATGAAATGTGAAAATGGGAAGGGCATTGTATACATAACTAACGCATGGTAGATGTTTGTTGAAATGCCTAGGAACACTACGTATGAAAATGATGATATTGAAAGGTTTGTATGAGTACGATAAGATATGATATGATGAATTATGTCTAGTAATGATGTTAGAAATGTTAGCATGAGCATAACAAGATACGAAGTATGTTATGATAAATTATGTTTATTCATGTTGCATGATGATTGCTATTCGGATAGGCTTTGACCTAGAGAGAGTTCTCTATGTTGAGAATTCTCTAACTAAGGAGATGTAACCTAGTGGAGTTTCTTAACGGAAGATGAATTTTAGGTGATGATCGAATTCGGATGTTAATTACGACACTCAAGCACAAGTTCACATGTATGGTAGTTTACAAGTCTCACGGGTACACAAGCATGAACACGAACACCGGATACTGAAATACAAGGACAAAGATAATGACAAGTACAAGAACTCTTAACATTGAATTATAAGTACAAGGACTCTGAACACTGAAATACAAGTACAAGGATAAGGACACTGCATGATTTTACAAGAACCCTGAATTTCAAGTAGTTCCGGTAATCGTTGATGCTCTTCATGGATAAGATTTCAAGTCCTAGATAATTATTATGGACATTTGGTATCTAAGAACTCTAGGAGCTTACGCTTCTGTCGATGCATCTCCATGGATCTAAATACAAAGGCCTCGTTGACTATTTTTATGGGAAAACAAGCATGCATGACATTCATAGTACAAGTTCAAGAGTTACAAGTTCAAGAGTCACACAAGTACACGAGTCAAGCTAGTCACGACATGATGTTCACATGTTTCTGCACTCTGATTATATTTATGTTATATTAAACTGCTATTGACTTTACAATTGTTGTATGATTTAGATATTGGATATATGCATGTACTAGTGTTGGTTAGATTGGATATTCACGCTTAGTATTCAACGCTCAATCAACCTGTTATTGTCGTTCAGGTCTAGCGCAGGATCAGACAGCTGCTCCTTGGGTGGAAGATGAGTACTTTGAAGAATGAGAAGCAAGTGAGCTTCCTGAGGAGGGAATCAGAGATTTTGATAGTTATCCCTACTAGTAGATCATAATTTACTTGCTGAGTTGTTTTGTTTTAGACTTATGTTATTTCAGGATGTTGCTTAGATTGTTTACTGTTATTTAATGATTTTGTTCTACCCGATCATGGTAAGTTATGTAGACTTATTTTAGTTATTCAGGATGGTTTTGATTATATATATCGAAATAAATTTTATAGTTACTATTATGAGAGAATTATCTTTTAGTTTTGTCTTATTACTATGGAGGTTAAGCAGGGATAAGTAATGTGGCGGACCCAAAGTCCTATTATGATCAAGGTGGGGTCTTGGGTTTTGGGGTCATTACAGTGGTAGTATCAAAGCCAAGGCATTAGAGTCCTTATGACTAAAATATTGTGTTTATGAATAGGGGATTGGTCTATCGTAGAAAAGCAACATCAAGTCTTGAACCTTAGGTTTATTCTAGGCTTAAGTTTAGAATTAGTAATGTTTGTGGAACTATTTCTAAATGATGAAATGGTTGATTGTGCTTCAGGATTTAAGCTATGAGGCGGGGCACGAGAGGGTACCGAGAGGGTCATGGAACAAGAAGTAGTAGAGGAGGCACTCCTGATGATGATGGTCCACTGGATATGAGCAGTTTACTAGAGACTATCGCTACTGTTATCACTCAGCAGACTGCACTCCTAGCGGCAGGGCAAGTAAGGTAGGAAAGGCTGATTGATGTTCACCCACCCCGGCATCATGAAGTGGAAGCTTTTAGGAAGATGGGTCCTCTAGCCTTCTATGGTAGCACGGATCCCGCAGTTGCCGAGTCATATATCATGTAACTAGAGAAGATCTTCTTCGGGTTCGAGCCCACCGATGAGCAGAGGGTGAAATGGGCCTCCTTCGTTATGGAAGGCGAGGCTGAACATTGGTGTAGGGCCGCATCTAGGCAGAGGAACGAAGTGCGAGCCGGGCAAGAGTGGACATGGGGAGAGTTCCTCGACGTCTTCTACGAGAGATATTTCCTAGTGTTTGTGAGAGATCAGAAGGAGATTGAATTCTCTACTTTAGAGCAAGGGAATATGTCTGTGGCTGAGTATGAGGCCAAGTTCGTGGAGCTTTTTAGGTTCACTCCTCACTTGATCGCCATGGAGAGGACGAAGGCAAAGAGGTTTGAGCGAGGTCTGAAGGATTTCATCTGGGAGAAGGTTTCGATACTTCAGCTCGAAACATGTAGGGATGTGTACCGGCGTGCTTTGATAACTGAGAAGAATTCAGATGAATTTTTTAAGAAGAGAGAGAATATGCAACCAAGCAAGTATGATCCTTAGGACAAGAGGCCGAGGATGTCGGGTCCAGGGCTAGTTGCTAGGCCTACCCCTTACCAGAGGCCGGTACCAGTGGCTCCTCAGACTCTACGAGCCGCTCCTCCTACTCCTTGGGCACCTACCCATCCGCCATGTGGCTAGTGTGGAAAGAGGCACACAGTTGGGGAGTGCCGATTAGTTACTGGGGGATGTTTTCATTGTGGAGACCTTACCCATCGGATTAGAGATTGTCCAGTTCAGGCTCGGCAGGTACCACCGCAGGCTTAGCCTCAGAGAGTCAGACCCCCAGACAGGTAGCCCATGTAGTAGAGGCCACCCCAGGGTCTTAGACCTCAGTAGCCCTGTCAGCTAGCTTAGGGTCGAGTGTTTGCTACCTCAGAGCAGGATGCACAGGCGTCTAACGACGTTGTGCAGGGTACATTTAATTATAAATTTAGTTATGTATTCTAGTATTGTGATTATGCTATGATGATGTTTGCTATTAGGTATCAACATGCTAAATATATATTATCTGTTTATGCACGTGATTTGACATACTTACTTATATATTAAATGTAGGCACTTTGTTGGTAAGTGATTTCTTAGCTCATGTGTTGGTTGATGCTGGTTCTACTCACTTATTCGTTACTCCCAGTTTTGCCTGAGAATTTTCGATGGATCCAAGTCTGCTAGACTGTGAACTGTCGATTGTCACTCCTGTTGGTAGTTCAGTCATCACTGATAAGGTCTATCAAGCTTGTGATATTCGAGTGGGTCAGAGAGAAATGTTAGTTGATCTGATTGTCCTTGAATTCCAAGACTTCGATGTCATACTAGGCATGGATTGGCTTTTCAAATACCATGGGCATGTCGACTGTTTTGAGAAAGTAGTCAACTTTAGGCCAATCGGTGAGCCTCCTTTTCGTTTCCAAGGGTTGAAGAAGAAAGACTTAGCTCGATTTGCGGCATTGAGTTTTGCTACCTTGAAAGCACCATATTCTTCAAGTATCCTTGTTGTAGAGGAATTCATGGATGTATTTCCCAAAAACTTGTCGGGTTTACCGCTGGATAAAGAAAGAAGTAGAGTTTGCAATTGAGTTAGCTCCGGACACGTCACCCATCTCCAAGACGCCATATAGGATGACTCCAGCAAAGTTGAAAGAGCTAAAGGAACAGATTGAAGAGTTGCTCAATCTAGGTTTTATTCGCCCAAGTATATCACCTTGGAGAGCCCCGATTTTGTTTGTGAAGAAGAAGGATGGTTCGATGAGAATATGCATCGACTAACAGCAATTGAACAAGGTTACTATCAGGAACAAATATCCTTTGCCTAGGATCAATGACTTGTTTAATTAGTTGCAATGGGCAAAATATTTCTCCAATATCGATTTAAGGTCAAACTGCCATCAGTTGAAGATGAAGGCGGAAGATGTGCCTAAGTCTGCTTTCCGAACCAGATATGGGCATTACGAATTCTTTATCATGCCATCTGGTTTGACAAATGCTCTGGTAGCTTTTATGGATCTCATGAATAGAATTTTCAAACCAACTCTTGACCGCTTTGTGATCGTGATTGTGGATGATATTCTGGTGTATTCTAAGACCCACAAAGAGCATGAGATATATCTCTAGGCCACGCTAAAGAGACTTCGTGAGCATGAGCTGTATGCTAAGCTTAGCAAGTACGAGTTTTGGCTAGAAAAAGTAGCATTTCTAGGCCATATGGTATTAGGAGAGGGGATTTCAGTTGACCCTGTTAAAATAGAAGCAATGCCAAATTGGGGAAGCCCAAAGAACGTCACAAAGATTCAAAGTTTCTTGGGCCTAGCTGGATATTATCGAAGATTTGTGGAAGGTTTCTCCAGTTTGGCAGCACCGCTCACTCATCTAACTTAAAAGAATGCCAGATTCAAATGGAATGAGAAATACGAGAAGTTTTTTGAATTGAACAAGCGTCTCACTACCGCCCCCATCTTGACTGTACCATCCGGTAGCGGAGGTTTTGTGGTGTATAGTGACG
Source organism: Tetracentron sinense (assembly GCA_015143295.1). Lineage (NCBI taxonomy): Eukaryota > Viridiplantae > Streptophyta > Magnoliopsida > Trochodendrales > Trochodendraceae > Tetracentron > Tetracentron sinense. Next base: position 35,047,526 of record CM026568.1, on the reverse strand, counting down.
CCTCACTCATTGGGTTAGGTTGTGTTTTTATGCAGCATAGAAAAGTTATTGCTTATGCTTCCCGGCAGTTGAAAGACTATGAGAAGAACTATCCTACCCATGATTTGGAGTTGGCAGCATTAATCTTTGCTCTCAATATCTGGAGACACTACTTGTACGGTGAGCAGTTTGAAGTATTCACCGATCACAAGAGTTTAAAGTATTTGTTCTCATAGAAAGAGCTGAATTTGAGGCAATGCCGATGGGTGAAATTTCTCAAGAATTATGATTACTCTATCCAGTACCACCCAGGGAAAGCAAATGTGGTGGCGGATGCGCTAAGTAGGCGACCTATTGGATTCTTGGCACACTTGATGGTCCAAGAATGAAAGATACTTGAAAAGGTGTCTAGCCTTTATACAAGTTTCAGTGTTGGAAAGTTTGGAGCTTTAATGGCCAACATTAAGGTCAGGCCAACCATCTTGGACAGTATTAAAGACCTGCAGTGGAATGATGGAGAACTACACATTGCCATGAACAAGTCGATTAGCAACGGGTTTGAGGATTTCTCCGAGAGAGATAGTGGAATCTCTTTCAAGGATAAACTTTGTGTTTCAGATAATGAAGATTTAAGAAGTGAGATTTTGGATGAAGCACACAAGTCTAAGTACACTATCCATCCAGGAGGTACTAAGATGTACTAGAACCTCAAGAAGTATTTCTAATGGAATAGTATGAAAAAGGGCGTGGCTACTTATGTATTCAAGTATTTGGTTTGTCAGCAAGTGAAGGCCGAACACCGGAGACTGGCAGGACTTCTTCAGTCTCTTTCTATTCCCGAGTAGAAGTGGAAAAATATCTCAATGGATTTCATTGTTGGTTTACCAAGAACGGCTAAGAACTTTGATGTCATTTGGGTCGTGGTCGATAGGTTGACTAAGTCTGCTCATTTTCTTCCTTATCAGACCACTTTCAACTCCAACCAGTTGGTTAGCCTCTATATCAAAGAGATAGCCTGTTTGCATGGGGTGTCAGTCAGCATTGTATTTGATCGAGACCCGAGATTTACTTCCAAGTTCTGAAAGAGTTTTCAGCAGGCCATGAGTTCCCGTTTAGATTTCAGTATGGTATTTCATCCACATAAAGATGGACAAACTGAGAGGATGAACCAGATCATAAATGACATGCTACGGGCTTGCATGTTGGACTTCAAGGGTAGTTGGGATGATCACTTGCCTTTGGTTGAATTTGCCTCCAACAATAGCTATCAAGCAAGTATTCAGATGACGCCATTTGAAACACTCTATGAGAGAAGTTATCGTTCACTTTTGTGTTGGGAAGAAGTTGGCGAGAGGAAGTTTTTGGGTCCTGAGCTCATTTGTCAGACTGTAGATAGAATTCAGTTGATCAGAGAGAGGTTGAAAGCAGCTCAGAGTAGGCAGAAGAGCTATGCCAATACTCGCATGAGAGATCTTGAGTTCCAAGTGGGAGATTTTGTATTTGTCAAGATCTCACTTACGAAGGGGGTGATGAGATTCGGCAAGCGGGGCAAGCTTAGTCCATGTGAGTCCTTTTGAGATCATCATCTAAGTCGAAGAAGTTGTTTATCGGGTTACATTACCGCCTCACATGGCAGGTGTGCATAATGTCTTCCACATCTTCATGTTGAAAAAGTACATCTTGGATCCTTCGCACGTCATTAATTTAGATCTCTTGAAAATCTGAGAAGATTTGACTCTAGTTGAATAATCGGATCAAATTTTGGACCGGGAGGAGTAAGTCTTGCGTACTAAGGTCATTCCTCTTGTACTCTTGAAATGGGAGCATCACTCTAAATAAGAAGCTACTTGGGAGAGGGAAGTCGAAGTCCACGAAAAGTACCCAGATTTTTTTGTCTAAGGTGCATAAATTTCGGGGATGAAATTCTTTTAAGGGGGGAGGGTGTAGAGATCCGAACTTTTTTTCATGTCATTAATGTTATTAATAAGGATAGATTAGTCTTGGTTGTGTTATTATGCATGTTTAATTAGAATTAAACAATGTGAGGTGTCTAAAATGCATAAGGGGTTAAGGGGGAGTCGAAAACAGAGCATACGATCGATAGCAGGTTACCTACAATTGATCGCACTCAATCAAAAAAATGGGGTCAAGGTTCTGTGCTATTTGTGACGGATCAGCTCCAAGTGCGATAGATCGCACCGAGAGCTGCTATCGATCGCAGGTGGGTGCGATGGATTGCACTCAATCGAAATTTGGGGAAATGTTTCGAGTGAATTTACGATAGATCGCCATCATGTGCGATAGATCGCAGTGTTATGCGATCGATCGCAACATATGTGCGATCAATCGCAGTTGCGCCAAGAATTTTTAATAAAAGATGCAGATTTTGAGGTTTTTAACCCATAGGCTACAAATAACACTTCTAATTCGAGGGTTTTAGACTCTAAAGGATTTCTAACCTAATTTGGAGAAATTCCTAGGGTTTCAAGAAGATTGGCTTGGAAGAGAAGTAATTTGCTTGGAGAAGAAGAAGACCTAGCTTGGGGAGTAAATTCAAGGCTTGAAGGAGCTTCACCTAGCAACTTGGATTCAAGGGAAGAATCCCTAAGGTTGATATCATTTCTAATTCAACCCTAGTAATGTTTTTATATGTTAAGATATGAATGTTTATGGATTATCAAAATATTTACATGAATACACATGAATTAAGGAATTAAAAATATGAATTGAGGTTGAAATCATATCTAGTCTAACTCTTGTATTATTATGATTATTGATTTAGCATGATAAATGATGAATTAGTAAAATAATTGCATGTTTAAAAAGGAATATGGATGAATTCTTATGTTAGTTGCTTAAATTGAATTATGGATTATGGATGTATGGAAATGATGGAGGATGGACTAAAATGGAGAAGAGATGGATAATGATTGTGTGAATGTGGTTATGGATGAGTATGTTTTGGTTATGAAATGTGAAAATGGGAAGAGCATTGTACATAACTAACACATGGTAGATGTTTGTTGAAATGCATAGGAACACTAAGTTTTAAAATGATGATATTAAAAGGTTTGTATGAGTACGATAAGATATGATATGATGAATTATGTCTAGTAATGATGTTAGAAATGTTAGCAAGAGCATGATAAGATACAATGTATGTTATGATAAATTATGTTTATTCATGTTGCATGGTGATTGATATTCGGATAGGTCAAAACCTAGAGGAAGTTCTTCATGTTAGGAATTCTCTAACTAGGGAGATATAACCTAGCGGAGTTTCTTGACGGAAGATGAATTTTAGGTGATAACCGAATTCGGATGTTAATCATGACACTCAAGCACAAGTTCACATGTGTGGTAGTTTACAAGTCTCACGGGTACACAAGCATGAACACGGACACTGCATGGACACTAGATATTGAAATACAAGGACAAGGACAAGTACAAGGACTCTTAACACTGAATTACAACTACAAGGATTCTGAACACTGAAATACAAGTACAAGGATAAAGACAACGCATGATTTTACAAGGATCCTGAATTTCAAGTAGCTCCGGTAATCGTTGATGCTCTCCATAGATAAGATTTCAAGTCCTGGATAATTATCATGGACATTTGGTATCTAAGAGCTCTAGGGGCTTATGTTTCTATCGATGCATCTCTATGGATCTAAATACAAAGACCTCGTTGACTATTTTTATGGGAAAATAAGCATGCATGACATTCATGGTACAAATTCAAGAGTTACTACTCCAAGAGTCATACAAGTACACGAGTCAAGCTAAGTCATGGCATGATGTTCACATGTTTCTGCACTTTGATTATATTTATATTATATTAAACTGCTATTGATTTTAGAATTGTTGTATGATTTGGATATTGGATATATGCATGTACTATTGTTGGTTAGATTGGATATCTGTTGAGCATTCAATACTCAGTCGACCTGTTATTGTCGTTCAGGTCTAGTGCAGATCAGACAGTTGCTTCTTGGGTGGAAGATGAGTGTTTTGAAGAAGGAGAAGCAGGTGAGCTTCCTGAGGAGGGAGTCAGAGATTTTGATAGTTATTCCTACTAGTAGATCATAGTTTACTTGCTGAATTGTTTATTTTTAGACTTATGTTATTTTATGATGTTGCTTAGACTACTTATTTTTATTTGATGACTTTATTCTATCCGATCATAGTGGGTTATGTGGACTTATTTCAGTTGTTCAGGATGGTTTGGATTATATATATCGAAAGAAATTTTATAGTTACTATTTTGAGAGAATTATATTTTAGTTTTGCCTTATTGCTATGGAGGTTAAGTAGAGATAAATAATGTGGCGGACCCAAAGTCCCATTATGAACAAAGTAGGGTTTTGGGGTCGTTATAGAGAATAGTAAAAATTCAATTACTTTTTTTTTTGTTAAGGTACAACAACACTATATTCTAGATCTTCTCTTATATTTGATAAAGTGGTAGTTCGAAAATTAAACAAAAATTCAATTAACTTTTAAAATTACATTGTTTTTATATATGAGTAAGGACAGTGTTGTAATTAAACAAAAATTTAATATACTTTTTTTTTTTTTTGCCGGAGAATTTAATAAAGGTTTTGAACTTGGCCATTCTTTTTATATTAGTAAATATTTCATACTAATCTTTTCAAATTTAGCATTTATGCATGAGGGAACTTTTATGTATCGAGAAAGAGTAAAAAGGGGGGAAATGTTTGGCGTGTATTGTAGCCAAATGTCGGTCTTCATTGGTCTACTTCTACCTTTTTAACACCCACTAACAGAAGATCAGATCACAGTTTATTGCGATTAAACTCTCCCCATGTTCAATCGCACCGACAAGGTTTCATGTGTCTTTTTTAAGTACTATTATTTGTGGTTAGAATTTATTAATCATTGGGGTTCAATAATATAACAATGATTTTTGTAAAATTATTAAAAGAATATTAACCCTAAGGGTTAAAAGTTCTTAACCATAGAAAAATACTTTTTTTTCTAGAAACTAAGGTTATATGGTTAAACTCTAAGGGTTAGTAAGTCTTAACCATAGTTAATAAGGGTTAAAAGGGACAAGTGTTGACTTGTGGGTGCAATTGAAGTCTCCTTGAGATCAATTTCAATTGACTCTAATTTGATTTCCACTAACTATGGTTAAAATTCATTCACCCCTGAGGTTCATCTATTTAACCTTGTTATTTAGAAATGACTTATTAATTTTAATTTATTTAAGCTTAACCATAATTAAAAGAAGTGTTAAAATTGACATGTTGATTGATGCCCTATCCGCTAATCACTTATTGAAATAATTGAGAGACATTTCTCACGAGATTAAAGATCAGTATTAGTGTAACGGTTGATATGCTCACACTCGGAATCGAGTTGCTGCTGACCGTATAACATGTAGCAAAATATATATATATATATATACACACTAGCAAAAACCCCATGCAAAAATGCACGGGGTGTTGAAAGAAAATGAATAAATGAAAAATATGATGAGAAAATTAAAAATAGACAGTAAGAAAAAATATATAAATAAAATAGAAGAAAAATGATGATAGTTTAGTCATCTCTTGTGAGATTTTTTATATGTATCATATTAAAAGTAACTAATTTAATAATTTTATTGTTATATATAAATTTTTATCTTATTATTATATAATTCAAGAAAGTAAGATTGCATCCTTATAAAAAAAATTATCTCATCTCATCTAAAAATTTAATATGTCAAAATTATTTAAAAGTTTTAGAGATGATGATATTTCTTGTAAATAAATAAGTTCTTTAAATAATTCTATTTAAATAATTAGTTATTATAAAGAATAGTAAGCATAGAAGAGAAAATGTTAATCCCTTTCTATTCCGAAACAACATCTAATTAAAAAAAATTTCTAGTGAAACTCATTTTAACACTTCCACTGATTTACATAATATAACAAAATGTAAAATAAAAATAAAATAGAGATACCATGTCAATAAATTCAATTTCTTATAGAGTATTTACTAATTAGAGAGTTAATATAATTAATTATAACCTAAGTAAATCAATATAATTTATATATATTTATATTTATTTATATATAAGGAGAGATTTAGAGTAGACTATTATTTTAGAAAATATCATTTTCCTTCGTTTATTATTGTTAATTTTTTTTATAATTAATTGAGAGATGAAAAACTTTAGATGAAACTACTTGACATTTTAACACCAATGAATATCAAGAATAATTTAAATTTCATTTTTTACTCCTCATATCAATGATAGCGTGGATCTCATTAATTTCAGTGAGAATAATCTATACTATTTCAAATCGCTACTGCAAGAGAAAAATAGAAGACCCAAAATAGTACCTAAAATATACTAATACTCTGCCAAAGCTTCATATAGAGACCCATAAGTATAAAGTTAGGTAATTCCAGAACCAAAACCTGACAGCTTCCAATAACATCAAATTATCCATAATATAGTACCCGAAAATCCACTTATGCCATAATACACCCGACTTAAGAACTTCCTAATAGCTGCTGTAAAAACAAACAATTTTTAAGATTTTCACTCTAGATATTAACTAAAATGTACAGCATGCCAAATCCTTACATGTTTGAGAATGAAAAGTGTCTTGTGAATTTGTCTATTATTTATAAGGGATTAGGGAGAAAGTAGACTAAGAGTTAGAAAATTTGAGGGTAGTAGATGTTACAATTTAATAAATTGCAATGAAAGAATGAGAATGTGGAAGGAAAGAAGAAGAGACCCTTAAACTTCATATTTTTAATAATTCAAATGTTACAACTTAATTAGTTGCAATTAAATAGTAGAATTAGAAGAAAAAATAAATATTTATTGTTACAATTTAATTAATTGTAATTAAAAAAAATTGAATGTGAGTGAGTGAAGGTGAGTAATTAACCCATCACTTAATTAGGAAGGAAGAACAATAATTAGAAGGGTGATGTGATATTTTCTTATTAGATCAATTAAAAGAATGTTGCATGAACCAAAGTAGAAAATAGAGGCCAATGAAATATGCCACGTGGAAGTCATTGACAAAGGTTAAGTGTAAAACATGGTTTGGTCATTCTCATAAGCTCATAAGCTGGTGGTTTTTTTTATAATAACAAATGAAAACAAAAAAGGGGTCAGTGATATCGGCACGGCGCCCAATGGGAGCGAAAAGGAATGACGAAATGCTGACGCCGACAGGCCAATGAAGGTTGAAACTTTATTCTAATAAAAACGTTTATTAGACTTCTCCTAATCTAATCAAATATTTATTCTTAATTACTTTATATATTCAATGTTGTGAGTTCTTGCAATCCACGTCAAGTGCCGGCTGCCGCCAATGCACACGATCACAGACTATTTACACGTAACAGATTAAGAACCGTTTGATGACTGTAGACGTGGTAGGATCTGATTAAGAAAGACAGGGAGCGTGGGATTAATTAACTCCCTAAAACAAATCATATGTTTCTTCACTTTAATTTAAAAAATGTGTCAGTCATACTTCAATGGTGGGCCACCAAACCCATTAAGTGTGTGTGAATTGTGATAGCGATGCGTCGACATGAACGATGGTGCGAGTTGCCCAACTTTAAACCTCGCCTTTCCGCACTGTTGAACATGCTACGTTCACTTTCCCGATTTCAATTGTTGTCTACTTTCCCCCCATTTTATACAAGAAAGACAAAATACTATAACATTTTTTTTTAGAAAAAGTCTAATCACTTTTATTTTTGTTTTATTATTTAAAATTAGAAAAAAAATCAGGGACAACTAAAAAGTAAACAAAGCATTGTTCATATATACTAATATTAACAGAGTCAATCTATAGGTACTCCCAAATATATTCCCGAATATATTCCATAATTCTAACCGTTTATAACAAACCACTAAAGGCCTGGATTTGAGTTGGCTTATTTTATCTTTTCTAATGCCACATCAGCTCTCATCCTAACCGTTTATAATTGAGATAAAGGGATAAGATTTTGGAGTATATTTAGGAGTACACTTTGGGAGTATCCCTAAACTAATTCATATGAAGAAGCATGATTAGTTACAATTTGGCTAAGTGAAACAAAATGTGATAATTGATCAGGTCCACCACGTCGCGTTCAATGTCCAATAAGGATCGGCGGCCGTCCACTTCTTGGGTGTGTCATAACCCGATCCGCGGCCCGTCCACATCCTGGGTGAGTCATATAGCCCAATAGTCTTCCCAATCATAGGCTGTTCCACCTTCACAAGTCAGTCCACTACAATACGGTTGAAGGTATATGAATTAAAAAAAAAAAAAAATTGACGACTGAAGGTGGATGAATTAAGTCATTATATTAGGCAGAGTGAGTTTTGGGATATGGCCCATGCAAGGGATGGGCCTTGGTCCTTGGATAAAAGAGCCCATTTTAATGGCATGGGGGGCACACCTGAAAATTTGATTTGAGATGGTACTGCACAGTGCACACCCATAATCCATATCATATAATTTAATTCCATTCATCCTAACTATATTAATTTCTAAGATGAATATTTCTTATATCTAGCGTGTATTTACGACTTCCCCTACCAGCAGTCAGATCAAATTGCACTCATTCACTTAATGGGCCATAACTTAAAAGGGGCAAAGTTGGTTGAGGTGCTTCTAGCTACCAATGCTGTCTGAATCATCTTAACTTTGGGTCCAGTTTGGTAAAGCCAATTCCTGTCGACAAAAATACAGTACAGTCCAGATAGAGAAGCTCCTTATCCGGTGCACTAGAGCATTTGAACTAGTTATTGCAGATTCTCAAACAGTTCAACAGACGGAAGCTGATAAACAGATTACATTTACAAGAGTCACAATGCTAACTCGAAACTAAATGATTGGTTTACCCAAAGAAAATGCAGCTCAAAACTGCGAACTAATCCACTCAATTCACCAAACTCTGCAACTCAGCAAGGCAAAAGAAAGATCAATAAATACCTACTACTGAATGTCGCACGAGCCAGGAATAACCGGTTATACTTGTAACTGTTCATGGTTCCTCCAGGGTGGAGGCCATTTAGCATTTTGTGATTCCTGTTTAGATGATTTGGGATCCATCACTGTCTTTTGAAATGTTAAAACCAGGTGGCAGTTACCGTCACATGGACCTCGCCAATCTATTTATCATCAATTACAACAACAAAGATTATATTTGGAGGGTCCACCAAGCTGGTCATATTCTGCAGGCCAGACAAATAAGTATATCAGAAAGAAAGAAAAAGGAATTCCTACCTAGGATGGGAAGGAACTATCCTTACCATATGTTCCTCACATACAACATGCATTTGGACCCACAGTAGAAGATCTCAATCTGGTTCGATGATCCTAAGTCCTAACCATCTGATATTTCTTGCTTTTTTCCCTTTTCGGACTGTTTCCGGGCATTCAAGGAATGTGATTTGATCAGAAGCTTAGGATCAACAAATCAGGTCAGTTCTTGGACATGGTTGTTACTATTGATAGAAAAGAGATTTATTGAGAATAACTTGAATGATTTTATATAAATATTACATCATCTCAAGATAGAAACTATCAAATCTAATCCTAATTAAATCAAACTAATTGATCCTAATCTTTTTCAAATTCAAATCTGCATAGATAAACCACTCTGTATTCTCTAATAAACTATCTTTAATATGTGTAATAACTAATCAAGGGTTCAGAATTCCAATGCCTTTATAGAGTGTAGTCAAGAAGGGCAAACCCTCACCTTTCCTCTACAGTGGATATTCTGACCAGCTGAAAGGGGCATACATTTTTCAAATTATGAGAGATTTTTGCATTGAAAAACAATTCTATGGGTTTTAATTTTTAAGTTGAGAAACCGTACACAAGAACACTTTCCAGGTTTTTTTCCAATATCCTTTTTGAGGTTCTTATATCTTTGAAGAAATATTAGTGACATGATAATGAAGACTTAAAAACAAATTCATGAGTCTTTGATCCGTACAAAGCATCCCACATTTAGGTCAAGTTACCTTTTCCAAACATAGACAAAAAGATACTAACAAAATAGCCAACTCAGACATCACTAAGCAGTGAGGAATACTTACCTGTGACACTTTGTTGACTTCTTGAAAAGTTGGATCCTTTCTCCAGTAATGTTGTAGACCACAGTTGTTGCCTGTTATACAGATCATCCAATCAAAGTGGGTGAGGTCGCCTGCAGTCCTTCTTCAGCTGATTTTTTTTTTTTTTTTTACCCCAGTGGAAAGCCCAACCTGAAGCAATGCAAATCCTGAATCTCTTACCATAGACTTCATATCTGCAAAATCCTCACTCATTCAGCCTGGAATCTGCATCTAAGCATACAAAAATACAAAATTTTGAATTGGTTTGTACATAAAGAACTGTAAGTTCTCAAAGTAGAGATACAAAGCCATTACATAAAGAAGCCATCGGGCAGAAGCCCACATGGATAATATTAAGAGATTTCCTGCTCTTTAGTGGAGGGCGATCATCAGCAAAAAGGAAAGTTTCTTGGAGAGGTGCCTCTGCATATGCCACAGAGCAACCAATCATTGGCTAAGACAGTGTCCACCGAACTTCTCAACCACTTCTGAAGCCTGTACCAAGGCAGTAATATCAGATAGGAAAGTGATAAAAAAAACTCTCCTACTATCGAGAGCTGGACCGCTGGATTGAAAATCCAATGGTTCCATGTCCTCATATGCTTTGAATGATGGCCCCGCTTAATGCTTGAAACCGTTAGAATGAAAATTCAAGGGTGCAGCTCTCGATGGTAGGTACTATCGAGAGTTTTAAATCACTTCCCTATCAGATAAACAGGACAAAGTTACATGTGACAGATATGCAAGCGGTGAAAACCTGTAATTTGATGCGTCATAAAGGCAAGATACAACCGCGCGACAATGCCAATCTATCACATTCTTTAAACAACCACTAGGAATATATAGAGCAGTACCGGATAAGTTGATGGACCGGATGGATAAAATCATGGAACATCCAGTATGAACTATTTTTGGCAGTAATGACTTACTAGGTCATATCAAATTTTCCCCTTTCTCTAGGCAGGGGGCAGATTGATTCAATGGTGGGATTCACCTCCATACATGCACGGATGTGTTTGACTATGCCAGTGGTAGAGCATCCTTAACAGTCCATCATTATCTTTCCTCCTTGTGGAGCATGTCCCCCGGACAAAAGCTGCCAAAGGCAAAAAGAAATTAGTGAGAATGCAAGCAATAACTGGCTGTATCAATGACCTTGTGTAAGGGCCATCTGAAACCCGTGGATTCTATTTTCCTACCAATATCAAAGACAATTTTAGGCATTTATAGACTTTGCAGGAATGATAGAGAAGATGAGATAATGCCACCATCTACCCCCTCAATGTTTATTTATGCTTGGCCGTGGGTTGAATGGTGATGCCCACTCCACTTTGGTGTGAAGTTGTGTACCAAGGTTGCAGCACCCCTATATATTCATCTGTTGAAATTTTCACTGCCTACAGCTACAATGCTAGAGTATAAAAGGAGTTGTTGCAGGACTGAGGGATATCTTACACCTATTATCCTTGTTAAAGTGGGAAAAAAAATTAGTCTACTACAACTGTGCTTCGGACTTCAATGGGTTGCCAGGTGGAAAATATCTAAATACCATCATATGCAAGAACAAAGACAAAATAGGCCAAGAAGAGTAAGAGAAAATATTCTCAAATTGATGACACAAGCTTAAGACTCGAATAGAGATATGTTGAGCTCAAGACTTTTTGAATGGGAGAGAGCTACTAGTATAGGATAGGACCAAAACTTTTTTTTTTGTGGTTGAAGGAGGGTGTCCCAAACCCTTCAAGGCAAGCACTAGTCCCTTCGGGTCATATATCTATATATATAGTTCTTTTTTTTTCCATTCTGAATGCGATAAGGCTAGTAAGAGACCACTTTCAATAGTTTGTATTGCTGACAAATCGCTCAATGTTGCATCATTAGTGAATCGAATTCCATCCCTCCTCAGGGGCACCCCCACAAATATCAAGAGATGGACTGCACCTTAGTGCCACTATCAAAACCGCAAACTCCCCAACATAGATCATGAGGGCAGGCAAACCATCACTTCACAACTTGTAAAGAATTTGATGAACCCCAAGGCCTGGATGATAGGCTTGACATTTTAATTCTGTTGATTTCTTAGCAAAATCCATCTTTCATTTGTAAATTTATACTCATATGGTCTAAAGGAAAATGCTTTTTACAAAATATAGAGTTAAAATGACTATGCTACACACTAAAGATTTTGTATAACTAAAATGCTTTTTACACGATCTCCTTCCTTTTTCCTAAAATGGTTTTTACAGGGTCTCCTTCATTTTTCTTAAAACCTCATTGTCACCAAAAAGAGAAGTCCGATACCAAGACATCCAGAAGCATATTTCAATGTGTTACACAATTGTTCATTCTTCAAGGTCTACCAATGTGTAAACTACACAGGAAAGCCATAAAAAAAGGAATACCTCTATGATTCATTCGATCAACACCAATTATTTTTGCCTCATTCTTCCCCAAATGGAGCTTAAACCAGTAATCAAGTGATGTGCCTCTATTCTAGTATTTTCAAACGTCCCTAATGGATTATAAGGTGTTTATCCTCCTCGAATGCATGAAAATTGAAAATGGCTTATATGGAAACAACTTGCAAGTTGGCTCTACAATTTTAGTTCAAACTCCAAACTAGAGAAAAAAAACACTAATATCTCTGAAGGAACCTGTTTTGACCCTAAATGTATATGGATCTAGCTTTAGTCCCACATGGGCTGGGTTTTGACTTTGCATGAGGTGTACAAGGGTCAGGTCTAACTGTGTACTGAGTGTTTAAAGTGTGTGTTACTTGATACCCTTCCAACCAAAAAAAAAATCACCCTAGGGCTTTTGGAGTGTTGGTTAGGTTCCTATCATTTGGTATCACACCACGTCTCGGGTTTTGATAATAAATTATAAGTGTCTCAGACCAATACTTCTCAAAAGCCTGGCGAACTGCCTGCCAAGGAGCGGGAAATCAATTTACTTAATCAAGGCACATAACTGAACCGAGATTCACTAAGAGCTTACACATGCTCAGCTCAGCTCAAATCAAATGAATGTTTAACTACCCCATATTCATAACAAAAATCAGGACAAGATAATCGTCAAACACAAAACAGACAATTCATATCACCTTCAAAAACTAAAAAAATCAAATCAAATAACAAGAAAATAAAAAAAGAAAGGGAAAATTATATCAATGATGAACCTAAAGACCGAATCCGATTATCTGATGAACGGCATCGTTTACCGCCACCTACAATTCCAATGATCTTGATTTGAGCGAGAGAGAGAGAGAACCAGAGCTGCAGAAATTGTTCAAACGAGGAAGTCTATGCTGCATTCATAGGATTTGGAATTGGAGATCGAGATCGAGATGAAGTGATGATCATAGGAAGGGTTCGTTTGATCGAGATTTCTTCAACATAAGAGAGGGCTTCCTGGACCATATTTTTTCCTAAAATGCCCCCACATTCTGATTTGATTATCCTATGCAATATGGAATTTTCAGTCATTTCAGAAATATTCAGACTCAATTTCAGAACCCCAGATCTTTTCATACAAGGGAGAGTGGATAACAAACATGAGTCTGAGTACTCTTCTCCTCCCTCTATTTCCCCCAATCTCTACCTCCAAGCATTCAAATCCCCCAATCTATCGTTACACTCAAATCACAACGGCTAGTTCTCGAAATTCCAACACAAAAACCTTTCTTCTATCCAATTTAGTCTCCTTAGCCATTGCTGTAACTCTAAATTCTCCATTAACTTCTCTAGCAATCCCTTCACTGAACTCTCAAACCCCTCTACTCCCTCCCACCACTCCATTTTCACAATCTAAGAACTTGCAGATCGGATTGGAGGATGGGTAGTTACTGAATCCTCTCTTCTTTAATGGGTTCCCTTCTTTTCGTTAATTTGCTTTCTGGGGTGTGTCCAATTCCCAATTTTTTCTATTTGTCAATATTTTAAGAGGAAGCTATGTTCTTGCAGGAAAATCAGGCCTTGTCCTTCAACAAATCCTGGTTGTGTATCGACGAATCCAAAGTCATCGTCATTCGCATTCCCGTGGGAGATTCCTGGGAATTCTTCCGAGAATGCAATTCAGGTGAACTATATAAACATTTTTATCTACATTTGGAGTTGGATTTTCGGTTTTCGGGGATTCAAATTGAAATGGTTTAGCTATGTATTTTTTGCAGAAATTGCAGGACGCAATCTTGAAAACACAGAAAAATGCGAAGATTCAGGCTCTCGAAGATACCCCGTATGGTAACTAGATTGAATTCAACATTTGAAACCATCTATGCTTGAATTTGTTCAGCTTAAATTATTATTATTATTATTATTTTTGCTTTGGCAGCTTAAAATTCTTCAGTAAGCAGATCTTGTTTGAATTGGTGATAACACAATATAGTTTAGGCCTTCTATACATGTTCGTAGTTGAATGATGGGGATACATGCCAATGATTTAAGGTCAGGTCGATCATGTTCATGTCACTGATAATGAAGCTGCACATAACATTAGTTCAGAGCTTGAAAGACACTCCATCAGTGCCAACTGCCAAACATGCATCTCAATTCCCAGAGCACATAAACTTTTTAACTCCATCTCAGTCCAGCTATATTTTTCTATGGGCTGAGCCCGAGTTGGCCCTAAATCGGCAAGCCCAAAGTCTCATTGACTATTTGTCACATGAGGAGTGCTAGCCCCAAATCAAGAAAAATAAAATAAAAAATCTACTCATTGTGGGGTGCAAACACTGCCCTTTCTACCCCTTCAACAAGTGAAGAAAACAATCTTTTTGTTGAAAATTGGCTCGAATTGAAGTATACCAGAGAGGATGTCGCCTACTAGTGGTGATCGATCGCCTATCTAGGAGACTTTCTAACTGTTAGCCCCGGGTTAATTAGTATTGCTTTAGGAAACTCCTATTGTGAGAGGAGACTTTCTAATTAGTATTGCTTTGGGAAACTCCTATTACGAGAGGAGACTTTCTAATTAGTATTGCTTTGGGAAACTCCTATTGCGAGAGGAGACTTTCTAACTGTCT
Organism: Tetracentron sinense; assembly: GCA_015143295.1. NCBI lineage: Eukaryota > Viridiplantae > Streptophyta > Magnoliopsida > Trochodendrales > Trochodendraceae > Tetracentron > Tetracentron sinense. The sequence continues at coordinate 35,032,422 of CM026568.1, read as the reverse complement.
AGGACTTCGGGTTTAGGCCAATAAATATGTAGTTATGGGTTTAGGGTTTGCATCGATCGAAAATCAAAAGATCAAGGGATGCTTTTGCATTGTGAGTTGGAGATAATAGAATGAGTTTAAGCATACTAAGATTTGAGAAATGTTTAAGGGAGGATAAATAGAAATTCTTCTTTGGGTTTTCATAGAGAAGGTGAGTTGAGTGTTTTTGTACTAGTTCCTCAAAGTTTCTGTGAATAAAGAAGTGATCGGATTTTGACCTGTGAACGTAGGCATGTTGTTACCGAACCACGTATATCTCTTGTGTTCTCTTTGTGTGTGTGTTTAATTTATTCTTTTCCGTCGGTGTTCTATTGCTTATTTTTCAACAAATTGGTATCAGAGGTTTAGCTTAAATTATTTTCAATGGCTTTGAAAATTTTTGAACAATTTTTTCTAAAGAAGTTTGATGAAAAATGGAGTTTCAATTTGTGGCAAAGAAGGGTAAATGATAACCTAGTTCGGGTAAAGGATATCCTAGTTCAACAGGGTCTCACAATGGCGTTGAAGGGGGAGTCCAATAAACCGGAAAAAATGACAGATGCAGATTGGGAAGCCATTAAGACAAGGGCAATCAGCACAATATGCTTCTACCTTGCAGATAACGTGATGCATAGCGTTATGGATGAGGAATCAAAATCGAAATTGTGAAAGAGGTTGGAAAAGCTCTATGTAAGAAAGAGCATTACCAATAGGTTATATCCGAAGAAAAAGTCCAATACCTTGAAGATGGCGGGGGGTGCAGATCTCATGGAGCACGTTAATGTGTTCAACCAGATCTTGAATCAACTACAGAAAGTTGATGTCAATGTGGATGAAGAAGACCAGGTCATTGAGCTTCTTACATCACTTCCAAATTCATATTATCACATGGTGACAACCCTTATGTGTGGCAATGAGACATTGCAGATGGAGGAGGTCACGACAACGCTACTCTCTAATGAGATTAGGCGGAAACCAATGCATGATTGGAATAATCATGCTATAGTTGCTCGGGGAAGAGGAAGGGAGGAAGGGACTTGGAGAGAGGATCTAGAAAAGGTTGGGGTAGATCCAAATCCAAGGGAAATGCGAAGTCCAGTGCTATCATTGCAAAGAATTAGGGCATTTCAAAAGGGAGTGTCTAAGGCATGCTGATTGGAAGAACGATTCTTCCGAAAAAGATTCTTCGACGGTAATAGCAACAAACAAGAAGGAATATATTGGAGATGCTTTCATAGTTTCCAAAGGTATGAACAATTCTTCTGGTGAGTGGATTTTAGATTCGGGAACTTTATGTCATATTTGTTCAAATATAGAATTTTTTGATACATTCCAAAAGGGGATGAAAAAAGTGTTCTTGGGTGATGGATCTGAATGTGAAATCACGAGGTTTGGTAATGTAAAGATAAGAATGTTTGATGGAGCGATTTGGACTTTGGGAAGGATAGCTTGTGGACCTAAGTTGCGAATGAATTTAATATCTCTAAGACAGTTATACTTTAAGGGTTGTTGCTACACAATTGCAAGTGGAGTTATCAAAATAAATCGGGAAAAACAGAGATGCTTAGTTTTGATGAAATGGAAGAAGTGTGGTTGTTTATATCTCCTAGAGGGGAATACAGTGGTAGGTGGAGCTACTACAAGGTCTGTAGGAAAATGAAAATCAAATGTTATGTAGAGGTTAGAAAGCTACCTAAGGTTTCTTTTGTAGTCAATGCAGAGATGAGTATTCTGGTTAATTTTCGTAAGGGTGGAGATGGTGATGATATGTCTTTGACAGAGAGGATGGATCTATCTCCTCGTCCTCTTCTAGAATGAAGGACAGATCTCAGGCTACACATGAGTTTTAGCCATGTTTTATTGAATCCCGTGGAGTGCTTTTCGAGGTAGATTCGAGGGTGTGTGTAGTTGGTGGGTCTCTTTCGCAGATGGTGTAGAGACGGGTAAGGTCAAAAGGATTGTTTGCGGTATTTGCAAATGGGGTTACAAAATTTTGAGAGAGATTTTGGTTCGAGGTGGAGGTGCTTCCCGGATGTGGATGATGCGGTGTTCTATCCTGAAAGTTTTGTTTGGTGATTAGTATATCGATTCTCTTAGTTGCGGTAATATTGCGGAATTCTTGCCAAAGTATAAATTTGTTGAAAATTGGCTTGAATTGAAGTATATCAGGGTGGGCGATCGATCGCCCACTAGGGGAGATCGATAGCTGATCGAAAAAAGTCCGAGTTTTTAGTCAGTATTGCTTTGGAAACTCTTATTACGAGAGGAGACTTTCTAACTGTTTAGGACTTCGGGTTTAAGCCTATAAATATGTAGTTATGGGTCTAGGGTTTGCTTCGATCGAAAAATCAAAAGATCAAGGGATGCTTTTGCATTGGGAGTGGAAGATAATAGAAATTGTTTAAGCATACTAGAGCTTGTGAAAGATTTAAGGGAGGATAGATAGAAATTCTTCTTTAGGTTTTTATAGAGAAGGTGAGTTGAATGTTTTTGTACTGGTTCCTCAAGGTTTCTGTGAATAAAGAAATGATTGGATCTTGACCCTTGGACATAGGCCAGTTATTGTTGAAACATGTATGTATCTTGTATTCTCTTTATGTGTGTGTTTAGTTTATTCTTTTCCGTCAGGGTTCTATTGGTTATTTCCCAACACTTTTTCCAAAGAGAAAGTTATGGCCAAGGGGAAAAGTTGAGACGTGTTGCAATAATCACAGTGAGAGTTTGGAAATTTTGCATATGGTGTTAGCAATTTTGTTATCAGATTCTTCATGAAAATCTATGGAAAACTGAAAATCATTCATGATCTTCCATGTAAATAAGGGTATGTTCTATACTCTTATATAATATAATAACTTTTGTACATATGCTAAAACAAAATACGTGTATAAGTGCTCACCGTGACTGACCTCTGTCTGGACCCAAAGTTAACCTAGGCCCAACTCAACTTTGGGTCCAAAATTGAGCCTGAGCCCCAGCCAAGACTGCTGAAACCCTGGTCCATCCTGCCCTTAACTCAATATGGGCCAAGCCGGGTCCTTGTTAGACATATCTTTTCCTTTATGATCTAATTGCTCAATCTGGCTGATCTACTTTTCCATATAAACTATCATTTTTGTATATCTTAGTTCATATATTAACCACTAACCAATAGTCACTGGTAAATTGTAACAGTTAGTGATATTTTTTTCTAACAATTACTGATAATAGAATGAATCAGGCAAATATCTGCAAGCCGAGGTTGATGGGGGATTTGGACGAGATGTGCTAGAGTTCTTGGTGAAAGGAGATGTGGTTGCATACAGAACAATGGCGGCAAAAGTGACCTATGTATACCCTTTCACCACAGCCTTGGGAGACTCTAAGGGACAAGAGGAAAGAATGAAAAAGATTATTGAGGAACTGGGGTGGTATGCACCGAGTTTCGATTCCATGGATGATTAGTTCTTATTCATCTAATGTGTTCAAGAGCTGTCTCTGCTTAATTCTCTTTATTATGATTGCACAATGTCCATTGAATCTTTAAGTGAGCAAAATACTTTATTCAGTTTTTCGTATCATTTGATGCTCTAGAACTTGCCCCACTCACATATATTTCAATCGATCTCGAACTTCAGTTTCTTTGAAACTCATTTTCTTCGAGGGGAAGACACTTATTATTGTCTTCAATTATGAGAAAGACACGTGTTTTGAACTAACATTTTGTCTAGTAACCTGCACCCAAACGGGGATAGTAGATCTGCTTGCAAAACCTTCTTCCATAGAGGCAGTACCACACTACCATTACCTACTTTCCAAGAGGGCTGAGTAAATCAAGAAAAAAAAAAAGAAAAGGTTTTCTATGGAGCCAAAAGGGTTCTCTACAAAAGATGTCATCTCTTTTTCGATGGCCAGTTCAGAAATCTTCATCAGAAGGGCACCTATTTTGAGCCACATAGAGGGATGCTATGACCCATGACCAATCCATACGTTCATATTATAGGTGGACCTCATGGGACGAACCTTGCCCTAGTGTCCCATATGTAAAGAAAAAAGAATGCTAAGCATACTCAACCCCCTTTTTTTTGGGGGGGGAGGGGGGAGGGGAAAGGTAAAACACGCTCACACACAAATGGAGCAACATAAGGTTGAGCCCACACATCTTATCAAAAAAGAATGCTAAGCATACTCAACCCCTTTTTTTGGGGGGGGAGGGAGAGGGGAAAGGTAAAACACGCTCACACACAAATGGAGCAACATAAGGTTGAGCCCACACATCTTATCAAAAAGGGTCTGACTCTCAGTAAGAGGGATGGACCTTAATTAGTCACAATGCTAAGAATAACTCGTCAACGTGGGACTTAGTTGAAAACTAACCATCCAAAGTCTTAAGGAAAACTATAACCTATTTGATTTTTTTCACACAGGCCAGCACACACATACATGGACCAACATAAGGCTGAGCCCGAGGATCTAATCACAGGGTGACGATTGGCGAGTCCGCAAGAGCTCCAATCTCCCATGCTAACCACTAACCATTGTTCTAATCACTAACCATAATTAAATGATACCTTAGCAAAAAAATACAACTTTGGATCCTCTCCAGCAGATGGTGGGGCGTGAAAAGTGCGTTTTGGAATTGGTTGCAACATGGGAATGCTAGCCCTAACTTCTCGGTTTTTTGCATGTAATTCGTTTAGAGTGTCTTGAATATATCTTTACTAACGGGTGGCACATGTGATGCACGTGAGAGCGACGGGAAGGAGTAAACCACAGTTAATAGGAGTTAAAAAAGGACACGTGTTAACCTGCGGGTGCGATTGAACTCTCCCAAGTTCAATCGCGATTGACTATGATTCTATTCTTTAAATAGATAGATGAGGGTAGTTTAGAAATTAAAGTAAAACATTAAATTAAAGTTTTTTTTATATAAGGGTAGTTTAGGAATTTCATAAAATTCAGGCTACGCCTACCTCTCCCATTATAATAGAAAAGATAAAGATATCTCGACCAAACTTTAAAAAAAAAAAAGTTCTCTCTTCCTCATTCTCTCTATGGTTCAAATCGCCTGCTTTATTAGTTGTAATCAACTGAAAATGTATACGAAAAAAGTGAGGGCACTCATGGCTTGCAGAGAAAGTGAGGAGATATACTTAGGCTAGCATTAACATGGGTTGATTTTCAGCTAAAGTAAGGAATGCCTGAACATATGTTAATTTTTGTTCGAGAACAAAGAATTCTTGAGAGTGACGCTAGCACGCCTCTAAGTTTCTTAAATGAAACGAGAAATATTGTTATGAATTTTTTTTTTTTGTAAGAGGTAATTACTACTTAGTGAAACCTGAGCAAGTGGGTGGACACGTGGCTACCTTATAAAGGGTTAGTGGACACATGGCAGTTTTAGAGTCTCATCTTGAAATTCCCTTCCTCTCTCTCTCTCTTGAAACCATCTCTTGAAACCACCCATACGTTTCCTGGTCTCTTTAAGGAAAACAGTTACAATTCTTTAATTAGTTGATGGGTTACTAATCCTTGCAATAACGTTTTAAATTTCCTCCACACCACACCCCTCTTTATAGCATTCTCGTTAAGGATAAGAGTTACAATTCTTTAATTGGTTGAAGAGTTACTATTGAGAGGGTAGTGTCTAGCCGTTACAATTATATTTATTCTGACTGTTTCCCTCCATTAATACCCTTTCCATTCTATTTATATAGCATTTTCTCACTCTATATGATGTAGAAGAAGATAGGTAGATCTCGCACGTTGGTTTGTGCAATGGAGAATTGATGAAAGTCTATTTTGATGAAGCCCAAGCCATTGACCCTAAAATCAACTGTATTTTAGGGTTTTGTATAGAAGAAGAGGCCAAACATTGAAAAAGTGACACCATCTAGGCATCTGAAGCCAGGAGTTCCACTTGTGGGTGCATGTTTTTGATGCTCGCGTATGGTGAATGTACAAAATGGGGCACACAAGTTACAACAAAGAGAAAGATTTGTGGATATGACAACAATATAAGGAGAAGGATCAAGAGCTTCCATTTAAGCAGATAGTTTTTAGCGATTTATCTTTATTTTTTTTGTTAGGTTTTCATACCCAGGGTTGAACATGTTGAAGCTTTTTTTACGGAGTTCTACAAAGTCAAAACTCTAAAAATATAATAGGTTTTTTTGTCAGTTTTTTAATGACAAAAATATAATAGGGTTTCAACTGCCTGATTTGTGGTATTTGTAATTTTACTTGATCTAGCCAATGAATTCGAACTCTATCCATTTGGGCCGGGCCCGAGGGTTATTCACACTTGCACCCATAGAAATGCTGGCTCATTTTAGCAAGATATTGTCTATTTTTTTTAAGTTACATCAAAGAGAAGGAAGAAATAGTTTTCTGCTAGGTTTTCATACCTAGGGTTGTGGATGTTGTCCAATGTCCGATAGAATTTGCATTTTAGTTCTTTGTAAGTTACTGTTGAGGTTTTTAATGGAGTTCTACAAATTCAAAACTCCAAGATGGTAATAGTTTTTTTTTTTTTTTGAAGTTTTTTTAATAATTAATGATAATAAGATTTTTTTTTTATTGGTTAAGATGATAATAAGATTTCAATCGCCTATTTTGTGATATTTGTAATTTTAGATGGTCGATTTTTGGCTACCGAGGTTAATTCACACTTGCACTCACAAAAAACGGGTGGCTTATTTTGGCAAGATAGTCTATTTTTTAAAAGTTACATCAAAGAGAATGAAGAAGGCCATTTGCATTGAGATGGACCATTTGGCTTTAGAAATTTTTCTCAAATTTTTGATGGCCTAGACAATAATTTCGTTCCTATCAACTTATTCAATTGATTTAGTTGTTTGCTTGCAATTAAATCCTGAATTAAACTAATATTGAGTAATTATTTTTTTAATTTCTTTTCTTAATTTCTTCTTCTACTTTTATTTTTTATTGTTAATAATTCTTTGACTCATATATTTTTTTCTTTTAGCATTTTCCGTGCATGGCACGGGCTCCTTACTAGTATAACACTTAACAGGCTCATACATACTTAAGGTAACCACCAAGGTGCCATAAAAGCAACCACTTCAAAAGGGTCTCACTAAATGTTATGAACTCTATCTTCTCTATTATCCAATAACAAGAACCCAGACCTTCGTCCGACCATCGGGATTAGTCTTGACCCGAAGGATTAGGGACACTCCGAGTTATTTAAAAAAAAAAAAAACAGTCCTTAAAAACCGACATTGAATCACAATGATTGAACTTGGGGAGAGTTCAATCGCACCCACAGGCCAACACATGTCCCTTTTAACTCATATTAACTATAGTTATGCCTCACTGATCCTTGAAGTTCAACAATATAACATTAGCTTTTAGAAAAAATTATTAAAAATATTTAACTCTAGTTAAGAATTTTTAACCTTTAAGATTAGTATATTTTTATATATTTTTAAAAAAACTAAAGTTATATTGTTGATTCCCAAGGTTGGTGAGTCTTAATCAGAGTTAATAGGAGTTAAAAATGATAGGTGTTGGATTGCGAGTGCGATTGAACTCTTCCTAAGTTCAAATCACAATTTGTTGTGATTCGATCTTCAAAACTTTGATTGAGTTTTGTTACTATTGACAAAATTATTTTTACACTTACTTTCTATTACTTCTATTATTAAAATACAAATGATAAAATTATCCTTTGCTTATATATTTTTAATTTCTATAATTTAATTACAGAATTATGCTCATACTTGTATCTTTTACATCTTCTCTACTAATATAATTAGTATGGATAAAATTATCCTTATATACTTATAACTTCTCTATTATTATTATTATTATTAGAATATAACACTTATAAATGTGAATTGAAAATTTTCATTATCATACATTTATCCCTTATCTGCTCTCACATTCATCACGTGCAATCCACGAGTTACGGATAGGAAAGAAAAGTTTAGCCAACAGGGGTTGGGCTACTGGTCAGGACCTCGCCTCAGGAGTGGAGATCCTGAATTCGAATCTCTTCCCTATGTTGGTACCCTCACCCTATGTTTGGTTGCTGAGAAAATTAGTGAAAACATGGAAAATAAAAAAAATTAGACAAAACATAGTTAAGAATTGTATTAGAAATATAAAATTTTCTTTTCTTTTCCATATTTTCACCTATTTTCTTGGCAACCAAACATAGCATCAGGGATTAATCACAGTTTTCTTTGTGTGTGTGGCTTGGGGGTTGTTGCAAATGTCCGCGGACTAGTCGGGTGCTCTAAGAGGCTTGGACACCCTAGTCATCCCCCGTGCACGACCATTTGATGCGCTGTATCCTTAAAACATAAGCCAAATTATGTAGTAAGACAAGCTATAAGTCGAGCTGGCAACGTACCCGTCTCTCTGTCATAGAAATTAACAAAAATTAGATGCTATTACGAAACTATACATAAAATGGCATATAACAACCCATCAAAAATAAAAATAAAAGAGGAGTACTAGTGCCTGTCACATTTACTCCAAATTTTTCTAAAGTGGCAAGATGGGGCTAACACATGGAGATGTTTTATTATTTTAACAATTTAAAAAGTAAAAGGCAAAGAATATTTGACATTTGTAATGGCCTAATTGTGTCTTTGGAAGATTTGCCACTAGGGCTAGCAAAATCCAATATAAAAATACTGTCATATGACCCACTCATAGTTAGAGGGGGTTTTAGAGTATCTTTGGTGGTTACTTATATTATTAGGAGCATGTTTGGCGTGGGATTTAAAATAATTATGAGAAAATTACAGGTGTCAAAAAAAAAAGAAAAAAAAGGGTAAGACAAGTTTTTTTTCCGATACTAATGGACAATTGACTTTGCCCCCAAAATAGTTGCACAATGACCATGCAAGTGTGTCATTTCTTATAGAAGGTCACTGAATAAATGCTACTGACATCAGGCTTGTGCTAAATGTTTTCGATAGGGTTGGGTATTCCTTATACAGCACGTGAGACTAATATGAGTCTTAGGCTACAGATATCCACGTTTAAAAAAGCAAAAAGGGCTTAAACCAAGCCGAATTAAGGCCTTGTTATGGTTATTGTGATTTTGCATATTGCCTATGGGCTGTGTTCCATACTACCATACCCATATTAACGTAATAATTTATATGTATTTAGGTTTTTTTTTTTTTTTGAGTTGATATAAGGAATTATTTATCGTCCTCGTTACTAGGATTAGTAAGTGATTGGTAGGCCTCTTGCTAGCCATCTACATCACCAAGTCGAAACCCCCTTGCCCAGAGCTTATACTTGATCCCAAGAACTTCCTCTCCTGCTAGACATTAAGTTCTTGCTTGGAAGTCCAAATTTTGTACTTTTGATGAAGGGAAATAGTTAACGTACTCATGAAATCCATTTCCAAACCTAAGCCGCCACCATCTCATTGGTGGATGACCCCCCCCCAATTAAACACCCACCACAGTTGATAGGTATTTAAGGGGGGAGGGGGAGGGGGAGGGGTTGATAGGTATTTAAGGACGGAGGGGGAGGGGGGCATCCACCAATAAGGCGGTGCCTTAGGTTTAGAGATGGATTTCATGGGTCCGCCTATCACTACTCTTTGAAGAATGAGATTTAATGAGAGATTGACCGCTTCTAATGTGAATGATACATTTAGATTTTGAAAAAGCAATCAAGGAATGGAGTCGTAGGCGTTTGGCATTACCTATCTCAATCCATCAACATGATTCGAGTTCAAGTCTTGAAAAAGTGCTTTCGGTGGTTCATATTTTGCACTAGTGTATTAGACTACTGCCTTGTAAGTTGTAAGTGCCCTAGTTGGGGGACACAGAAAGAAGTAACAAAATAGAATTAATAAAGACTACTGCCTTGTAAGTTGTAAGTGCCCTAGTTGGGGGACACAGAAAGAAGTAACAAAATAGAATTAATAAACACCTATGATAAGTATAGCTCACAAAGGGGTACTAAATTGCTCTTAGGATGGGCTAATACGACTTCAACTCAGGTTGTATATCTGAAGTGAGATAAGTAATGCTAAGCCGTTAATGACTCGATTTCTATCAAAAGTACAGCCTTAATGCATTAAAGAATTTCTTAACCCCAATCCCAAATTCTACGTTCTCGTAGATGCCAAAAATTGATCTCGGGCTGCCACAACATCATGAGACATGTGGCGTGAAATGAGGAGAAATCATTTCATATTCTCCCAAGATTTTGGCTTTTCCCAACTTGATATTCCTTTCTTTTTTTTTCTCACAATTTTGTCGTGACATATCCAATAATATTGGAGAAATCAAAATCATGGACGAAACATTGAGAAGACTTCTCCAACTCCATGTACCACACATTGTGGTAGCTCTAGACCACCATTTCTGGCTTCCGTTGCCCTCGTCAAAGGATCGAGGGATACTTGCACCAAAGGTTTACAAACCACCCACCGAACTTTTTTTTTTTTTTGGATAATCACTGACCCAGCAAACAATTGATTACATCAGTTGATTACATCAGTGGATCCAAAATCTCATGTTAGTTGGACTTTAGACCTTCATGTCCCATCATTTGTTTTGATGAAAAATACTGTGGAGACTGGACTGGTACACATATGGCGTCTTGCGTCTTTTCAAGTGTAATGACACCCTATCAAGGCGACTCAACCATACTCTAGTATGGGCCCTACTACTGGGATTACAAATCATGAATGGACCCATCTTATAGAATCTCATTTCCATTTAAAGCACGTGCTCATAAATCACCGGGTTAAAATTTCTTAACTAGCTTAGAATATTTTTTTTAAAAATATTTCTTTCTAAAAACAAATGTTATATTATTAAATCCTAAGGATTAATCGATCTTAACCATATTTAATCAGGGTTAGTAGGGATACGTGTTGACCTAAGAGTGTGATTGAACTCACCTCGAGTTCAATCACGAATGGCTGTGATTTCATCTCTCATGTACATGAGTAACATGAGACAATTATTTTTTGTGGGGGAAAAGATTAGCTCTGGTCCACAAATGATGGGACATGTGGCGTTTTAAAGGGGAGAGATATCAAGTGGGGAGGAGTCAAAATCATATGGACAGAAAATTAAATAACTTCTTCCCCAAATTATCGCCGGTAGAGCTGTTAACGTAGCGGATAGTAATCTATCCGTATCCGCTCTGATTAATCTTACCCACTATCTGTATCCGCTCCGATATCTGGCAAAGAGTAATTTTAAAATACCGAATTCGAATCTGATTAACTAATCGAATTCGGATAATTATCCGAATTCGACCAACTAGTAATCGAATTCGAACTCGGATACTATCCGATTCGACTAATAACGGATTAATATCCGAAATTCGAGTGATTACTTTCCGATTAATGGTTGAAAAAATTTCTCATTGAAAAAAATTTCGCATACAATTGAGATTTGAAACAAGGAATTACAAAAGAGGGGAAGAAAATCTTTATGGGTAGAGTAATTTAATTACAGAAGAGAGAATTATAACTGGAATTTTATATACCTTGTGCGTAGTAGAATCATACTCGGTTTAAAAAAAAGCTTTCATAGGGCAAAATCCTTTCGGAAAAGCATAAATCATTGACATTCACCATCGTTGTCCAACCCAACTCTCCTTGCTTTGAGTTACAGTAACAAAAAATATTTGCTACAATTAGCAAGCAATAATTACTGAGACACACATTGACATTTCCACAAACACCTAAGCTACACCCCTCAATTAACAGAAGCAAAACTCAAGAGATAAGAAAAAGAGAGAGACTTATAACCTTTATGATGCCTTTTAGATGCTTAAGGTGCTCAAAATCTGAAGAAGACTCGTGGAAATGCTCTACAAACTGGAAAATCAGAGCTCACCGGATACAGATAGTCCATTATCCAAACAAGAGCTCCCCCAATCCCAGAACCCACCAGCTAGAGGAAAAGATGCAAGGAGGAGAAGAGAGAAGGAGGAGAGGTGAGGTAGTGGATAGGAGAAGAGAGGAGAGACGGCCAAAGAAGATGACAAGATGTTAACCTAGGGTTTGTCTTAAGGATCATTATATATGATGGTTTAAATGACTTTCCTATTTTTCATACTTACTAAAATTATAAAAATACCAGTTATATTGTAAAGAAACTAAAAGAGTATTCATGGTATTTTGCGAGGCGGATAGTGGACTATCCATATCCGCTCCATTTATAAACGGATTCTTTAATGAATATCCGAATCCACTCCGCTGGAGAGCTATCCGGATAAATATCCGCATAAACGGATACAAAGCGGATACGGATATTTACTCGGATAGTTGACAACCCTAATCGCCAAGTGCCCAATCATTTGTGGATGCCAAAGCGCTTGGGTCTGGCGTCCACCAGAGCTAATCTTTTGCCTTTTCTATGTGTTAACATGAGGCAAATCTCTCTCCGAGTGGCTTGACCAGAGCTCCTTTAAAGTATATATGGTGGAAATATTGTATTTATGGAGAGAGGTATGATAATTTTGTGGAGAAAAATTTCTCCTTAACTATAAGATTCTTGCCATTTTATACTAAAAAGGGAGTTGCACTGAAGCAAAGCTCAACATCATATTTAAACACTTTTTTTTTTTTCTCATTTATCGATACAACCAATCATGTTATAGTTGTTTGTAACTAAAGTTGTGTTGAAAGAGAATTTGTTACAAGATGAGTTTTGTAACTGCAAGCATGCAAATTTTGATAAGATCAAAATTACCGCATGAAAAGATTTTAGAAGGTGGGCCCTACTTTGAGTTAAATTTATATAAAATTTAAACTCTTTAAAGATAAGTGTTAGATTCCAACAAATGGGATCCACAAATTGGATAGACTCCAAATGTGATCCACAAGTCATACAAGATTTATCAATTCAAATTATGATAAGTCTTCCAAGAAGTTGAGTTAAAGAATGACTCTATCACTTAAAAATCTATAAAAAAGGTAGCTCATTCTTTACAAGAAAAATGATAGAGAAAATAGGAAAAGAAGAATATAAGCTCTGAAGCTCCAAAATCTCCCTCAAAGCCTAAAGCTCTGAAGATCTCCAAAATCTTCATTATAGCCTGAAGTTCTACAGATCTCCATTAAAGCCTAAAGCTTTGAAGATCTCCATTAAAGCTAAAGCTCCGTAGATCTCCATTAAAGCTCAAAGCTCTGAAGATCTCCATTAAAGTCTAAATACTTCAACAATATTTTTGACTATGATCTCGTGTTATCTCTTTGGCCCAATTATCGATTAGAAGATTTAGCTTGTATGAATCATTATATTTGGATCTGAGAATACGTTGTTTTCAGCCATTAGATTTTTGTAAAAAAAATAATTACACATTTCTCTCTTTTGCAGAGATTTGTACCCTCATCAATATCAATAAAAATTGATTATTTGTCATACTTTTCTTGTCATTGATTCTTGGTCACGAAATTTGTGTCGATAATAACATAACAGAAGGTGAGGGATGCAATCTCAAGTTTTAGGGTGAGGGTTACAATTTCCTTTAGCTCCTTTTAAATCCTAAACCCTAAAATATGTCATCGTATCTCTCACCCTCTTTTGCAACTGCTTGCTACAAAATCCATCTCGCAATAGAGCGCATTGTGTTGTGCTTAGGATTAAACGTACAATCGGTTGTATAGACAACAGGAAAGGCGATTCCATGTGTCAGTACTGTCATGTATGACACGAGAGTATTTTAGCACCTAAATTTAAGGCGAGTGCTTTTAGCATTCCCCTTTGCTTCTAACTGGTAGAGCAGTTTAGCCTAGCCCAGGGGTACAAGCCTTAATTCAAGAGAGGGACAAAGATGACTGGGTGTTGATGACATGTACTCCTATAAATGCCTTTAGTTGTGGCCGTGGAGGTAGTAGTACTGTCTTGTAAGATCATCTTCAACACACTTGTCAAATAGGTTCTTTTAGCCAAAGTAGAGAGCTTGAAGCAAAAAGGGTCACTCCAACACACTTGTCAAACACCCTCACTATTTTAGGAGAGGAGAGTTTTGGCGGGTGTATCTCTTCCCCAAATATTATTATATGTTTTTTTTTAAAAAAACTTTTTGAAAACCCAACATCTCTCTCCCCTTAGATTTTGCGATTGGCGAGTGGTGTTGGAGATACAAATAGAAAAGTGGCAAAAAATTTTAGAGAGCTCTCTATTTTAGGAAAAACAAAATAGAGAAAATGATGTAGAACAAGTAGCAGAAGACTTCATGGAGTCCTTAGACCGTCAAAAGCTTAAACGGAAGGCATTAAAAGCTCTAGTAGAAATCATTAGCCTCGAAGTCGGAATCATACAGAATTTATATGGCTGACTGGAAACGTCGAGATCTTCAATACTCATTACTTTGCCATGAAACCTTTACTTTTTGGCCAAATTCATTTGTTTAAGTCTCGGAAACAACAATTTAACAATTTTAAGAAAATTTTGTTTTAATAATAACTTTAGTTTTAGAAGTCAGAATCACACGCCGTCAATTCTGGCATGCTTTTAATATTCAGTATTAGTAGTTTTTGTGGTTAGTTCATTTTTTTTTTTTTATTTATAGTAATTTTCGTATTTTACTATTTATAAGGATGTAAGTCATAGGGCAAAGATAGTTTTATCAATAGAATTTCGGATTTCTCTCTTTTCTTTGTGGATTCAAGGTTCCTTGTAGATTCAGATTCAAGGTTCCTTGTAGGTTCAGATTCAAGGGTTATTCAGGTTGAAGACGGGTGTTCTTTTTTTTTCACAAGTTTTGCTACGTTAGACAACCAAGCTTTAGTCTTGGAGATGCTCTAACTCATCTGCATAATATTGAGAGGAATGCTACCCTTGTCCCAAAATTCAAAAAAAAAAAAGGTGGACTCTTAAGAGGAGTCCTAGCCCATATGCAAAATTCAATTTCGTTCTAAACTCTCACCATAGATAAAATACATGACATTGTTACCCTTCAACAGGTTAAGGAAGAATTTATGATTTTTTTTATTTTTTTGGAACTCGGGGTGTCCCCAACCCTTTGGGTCAGGACTAATCCCTAAAGATGCGACGTGAACCCATAACCTGCTACACCAAGTAAGTCCAAGTAAACCCGTGCAGGGCTAGCCCCAAAGGGGGAGTGAGAAATAGAACTCCCAAGACCTCCCACTTGGGGAAAGGTCCCACTGGTCCACCCAACCCACTGAAAATAACCTTACATGGGGCTAGACAATAGACAAAAATAGTGATACTTGACAATATCACAGTAAGAGCTTGAAAGACTGCATATGGGGTAGCATTTCCCTTATGCTGAATTAACACCTTTCATTTCATTGCTCTAATTGATTACCTTGACAACCATTAAAACAACAAATTTCTCCTCTTTTAAGGTTGATGCTTCCGTATAAAAGTAAATGCGAAAGCAACGATACATGAGGGAGACTTAAGAGTTTACTTGATAAAAAACCACTAATTGCAATCGAAAGCAGCGCATTATAGCGGGACCGTTTTTCCACCCAAAAGACCAACAACTAATGAAGAAAAAACACAAGACTGCTCAAAAACAAGGTTGACCCATTTGCTTGACTAGAAATCTAGAACCTCAAATCCGAATTAAAATGGCCTCTTTAGATGGGTACATGTTCAGATAACAAAAAAAAAAATCCATTTAGGTTATTCCTTCAAGACACGAGAAACCTCTTTTTTGCCCTTTTATAAGTTGGTGCCACCATTTTTCTGGATGTGATTTAGGCCGGGATTGGACAATTATACATGTGCTAAGACAATTATATGCTACGAGTGGCATATCAAACACTTTTTTTTTGGTTAAGAGGTAAACACACACATACCCAATAGGCTCAACCCAACCCATCTTTACAAAAGGGCCTATCTTTATCTTTAGTTGAAAGGCATATCAAACACCTTAATCCTCCAAAAGAAATGGTTGGACAACATAAACCTCTTGTACATGAGACTGGCCTAATCACAAAAAAAAAAAAAAAAAAAAGGATTTTGCTATCCTTAGTCGCAAATCTTCCACATACGCAATTGGGTGGCTACAATTGTCAAACAATCTCTGACTTTAGTTTTTTTTAACTGTTAAAATATGAAACATATCCACGTGTTAGTCCCAATCTTGCGTCTATGAAAAATTCGGAGTAAATGTGATTGGGGCTAGCACTCCTTAAAAAAATATATGTAATCCCAAGCCCGCCCACCCTTAGTGCTTTACTCAATCAAGATTTTTAATAAGAGAACTAGTGCAAACAAAAGGAACCTTAGTATAAATCTAGCAGGGAGATCAACAAGGAAACAAAAACAAAAAGGGAAGAAATGGACTAGAAATATAATGAAATTTCCTAGCCTAAGTCATGCACCGGGTCTTCCATTTGCAGGTCGAAATCTCCGAAAATAACATTACGTTCAAACAAATTAATAGATATTCACCATCCAAAAAAAAAAATTAATAGATATTCCCAATATATCTATAACATATAAATAAAACGGGAACACATCGTTCATCAATTTTATATTTCATAAATACACTTATTTTTTAAAAGATTACTTTTGTTTTTCAAAGTATTCCTTTAATCCTAATAGTATTTTCTCTATTACCGAAACTACCCCTACACTCTAAGCAAACTGAATTAAGTTGGGTTAAGTTCGTGAGCCCCACCCCTATCTAAATTTTCATATATCATCCATGTCATGTTTCACTCTCTTCACTCTAGCGAATAACCATCAGAAATGCAAACCTACACATGCCTTGCAGTGCAGGGTCTACTAGTAAATTCATAAAGCATGTTAAGGCTGTTATCACCGCATTACCCTCCTCCTACCTCCAAAATAGACTTCTGATGTGAGACTAAATTAGTTATTATCCAACTATCCAAAGGCAAATATAATACACTCATATGCTTTTTTTGGTTAAATACTAATCATTTAAATACACACATGATAGGTCAACATACACACCTTATGAGGCTGAAGCCCAACACACCCTTACAAAAGGGCCTATCTTTTGAGAGGAGATAGGAGCCTTATAATTAAGATAGGGAGGTCTACATCGACTTCTTTTCGCATCGTCTTAACTGGTTATTTTCAAATATAGCAGTGCCTAACAACAAAATATAATTATGTCCGATTATAAAACAAGAGGATTGCTAGCCCCATTCTCAAGAGTCCAGACTTCCCTATTCTCAGCCTCCACGCCACCAACCACCTTTCCCTTTTTTAAATAAAGAACCTGAACGGTTAAAACACTCTCCCAAAAAAGAAAAAAGAAAAAGAGAAGTGATTGGTAGAGACGGAGAGTAGGAGAGACTTGTTAGGAGGACTAGCATTCCTCAACAAAACAATGGAGCTTACATTAAAAAGTAAAAACATAGAGCGACGCTAGAGTCTAGACAAATGTATAGAGATGCATATAGGAAATACGGTGACCCTCACCCTTGAGAATATATAATATCCAATATACAATGATGTCCAAAAGAAATTTTTTGGACTGTGACGAGGACCTTTCACTACCCAAAAAAAAAACCAAAGACGAGGACCTTTTGCTTTTGCTTTTCCTCTTCTCCATCATTTTCATAATTAAAGCGGAAGTTAAACACTAAAATAGTATTTTAAGGGGAAGCCGTAAAGAAGAAGGTGTGTATTAAAAAGAATTTTATAAAGGAAATAATGAAGAGAGAACGAAGAGGTTATATTATTGTTGAGAAGAGGACCCAAGTGTCCCATGCCCCTTTTAACCGCTGTTTGATTATGGTTAAGCTCAATTAAATTAAAAGTAGTATTTTTGTGTTTTTTTTAAACCATGGTTAGATTACTTAACCTTAAGGGTTAACCATAGTTGATGGATAATAAAAAAGGGGTTGGACCAATGAGATCACTGGGTCAGCTTTCCGTTTTCCATTTCTCTTATTGTTAAGCATAGTTTTTTTTTTTGGAAAATACTTAATGATTTGTGGTTTCCATTATGTAAAGATGTGGCTGGTCGTCATTGATCCACGCCCTACTTTTAAACACTCACCACAGTTGGTTAGTATTTAAGAGGAGGGCATCCACCAATGAGGTGGTGCCTTAGATTTGGAAATGAATTTCATGGGTACGCCTATCACTACACAAGAAAAAAGTAACTTTCTATTTTGCAGGCTTCAAAGGGCCAAGCCGGGCTACTCATCAAAGTGAAGAATTAACAGCCCTATTTGTTAGCCTTTAGGTTTTTTAACCTCAGGTAACATCTTTGATTTTGATGATAACACAATAATAGAATGATATTTGTGTTTAAATGTTCTATTGAGTTTAAGTATAATTCACCTCATAAAGAACATTAGCACATCATTTAAGGTAAAAAGATGGAAATGCAACCAAACTTAAAGAGAATTCCCCCATCAAGTCATAAGAGAGCATTTGGATTAACTTGAAGACAATTAAAGATCATATCAAAAGTCAAAGTCCAAATTGGATCATCAAGAAGATGGAAGATTGATCATAAAGTCAAATTGAAGATTCAAGATCAAGTGCAAAGTGAAGTCTCACAAGAAGGTTTAGAAGTTTATCATATGTCTTGTGAGGGTTTTAGGACTTTTGTAAAAAGTTCCCAAATGTTGATTGGTTGAAGGCTTTGGATTTTCTCTGTCCCGTGCCAAAAATGTGCTCTTGGGCCTCCACACATGAAGCACCAGCTGGTTGGAGAAGTCATTTCATGGGCCCCGTGATTTTGACTTCTCCAACCTTTATTTGACATGTGGTGATAAAATAGTGAGGGTGAAGACAAACTGATTTTATTGAATTGTCAAGATGATTACAAAGAGACCCAATTAGGGTTTATATAGATAATAGTATATAGATAAAATAGAAACTAAATCTAAGTCAAACATTCTAATCTCTCAATCACAATCTCTTTCTAAATCAAATCTTTCCAATAATCTCAATCTCTTTCTAAATCCAATTCTTTCCAACCATCTCAATTTCATTCTAAATCCATTTCTTTCCAATTGTAATGATGGTAATGATATGGTGCATCTCATGCATATCATTACCATACATGTACTCTATTAGAGGGGAGGGGAGGGGAGGGGAGGGGAGGGGAGGGGGGGGGGGGGGGGATATCGAGGGGGGAGAAGTCAAAATCAAGGGAGAAAATGAAATGACTCCTCCCTTTTTTTCAGCTAGCTGGTGCTTCATGTATGGAGGTCCGAGAGCACTTTTCTGGCATGGGCCAGAGAGAATCCAAAGCCTTGGTTGAAATACTCAAAGCTATAGATTGGCATTAGGATCCTTACACATCATTATAAGGACCTTATACATATCTTAGATTGACCAAAATCATGATACTATTAAGGTATAAGACCAAGGAATTCATTATCATCATATTGGTTAAGTAAAGATGAGATTACAGAAAAAGCAGGATAATCTCGTCGACGAAATTGAATAGTGAATTCAATCTCGTCGACGAATCTGGCCGTAGAGCCACTATTTTCTTTTCTATTCCATTCTCGTCGACGAATTCAAAATGATCACCCAATTTCGTCAACGAAATCTTGCGAGACAAAGTTTTCTAAACTCTGTAACGGTTAGTTTTTAACGGTCTTCTTTTGACTCATTGTGCCTCCAACAGCTATAAATTCATAAGGCCTATAAATAGGAATGATTTATGAACTAAAGAACTATCTTCAATGCTTCCAATCACTCTATCAATCACTCACAAGCTTAGATTTTCAAATCTATTGATTAATACCCTAGAATCTCAAAATCTGTGATTTTGAGCTTTCAACTCCAATCTTTGAGGGATCTTTCAGTGAGTGTTCAAATCTTATCTAGCTCATATCAGGAGCCTTATTTCGGATTGCAAATTCAAATTTTTATTTGTAATAAAAAGTCAAGGATTGGTGGATTCTTGCAACTGAAGTTGTAGCTTCGAAGAAGTCAAGAAAGAGTTGTGTTCTTACAAGTGAAGGTTTCATCTTGACCTGTAAGAGATATTGTAAATGATTGGTCTCGACCTGGAAGAGAGATTGTAAACGGTTTGTGTTTCACCTGTGAAGCAATCTGTACGAGTAAAATCATGGTGAATCCTTGAAGCGGGAAGCTAAAAAGCAAGGACGTAGGCTGATTGTCAAACCTCGAGAAAAACATCTTGGTATTTGCATTCTCTAACTGTCTACCCTACTCTCCTTATTGCTTATATTTTATATTTAGAATTGCTAAGTTGCATTCCCTTGTTAATTTTAATTTCGCATAAAAAATGATAATTAGATTTTAAATTTGTCAAAACCCTAATCACCCTCTCCCGCCCTCCCTCCCTCCCTCTAGGGTCAATACTTGGGCAAGACTATTTAAGGTTAGTGATTGGTGATGTTTTGGGATCAATCTCAAGTTCACTGGCAAGATTTGACAACAATGGTCTTGATCCAGGGTTTCAAAGAAGATCAATAGTTCTCTCCACGGGCGAGGAGGGAACTATCGGTCCTCGCTCTCACATAGCCACTCCTTCAACTCAACATGAACTCGGGTTAAAGTTTTTTAATCATGTGGTTTTATTTATTTATTTTTTCCCTAAAAACCAAGGGTAGATGTGTGAACCCTAGGATTGGTTGAATCTTAACCATGATTAAATGGAGTTAAAAAGAAAAAGAATTGATGCCCTTCTCACACATCAAGAAAGTGTCACATACACACTTTTTTAAAAATCACACACACACATATATTTATATATATATTATGTAAAAACTTGCATATTTAGTGGGTTGCTCAAGCTTATTCGTTAATTAAATGAACTTGCATATCTAAATAGACAAGCTCGGGCTCTAATGCACAAGCTCGAGCAATTTGCGAACAACTTGCTTCATTAGATATTAATATTTATATTAGGTGTAAATTTTATTTTATTATCCTTATATAGGGTCAGTGTTATCTAAATTTTTAGTATAAGTCTATAATTGTATAAATGATATTCTAATCATATAAAATCTTTATACTAATATAAATTAAATATACTTATTTTAATAATTAAATGATGCAAGTATATTTAAATATTTTAGTAGATTAACTTAATATATATAATCAAGCCGAGCTTGAGCCAAGTAGTAGCTTGTTACAAATGAAACGAGAGATCGAGGTTGACTTATTTATTCCATAAACAAACGAGTTCGAGCTTTTAACGAGCCGAACTTGAACTATCAAGGAGCATAAGCAAGAGGAAGGTTTGTTAATTATTTGTTTTATATTTAGAAAAGAAATTAAGAATGGCGATTGTGAGAGTATGCTTAGCAATCCTCCGAAAGAAGAAAAAACACGTTGCGTGGGGAGAGTCTACTAGTCTAGTTCATATTTCACTTTCATAATAAGTTCACAATGACACGACAAACGTTCAACGGTCAGCATACCTGCAGTGGCATTGACGTAATTAATGGAAAAAATTGGTCGTTTTAGATGTTCGATTTCTGTAAATAACCAATGCCAACCCCATGTGATACAGAACAGCTCACAGCACGCATTAGGCATAGCCATCATCCTCTCCCACCCGTTGTGTTTCAGACAAAAAAAACAGAGCAAATAAGGAGAAAAGTTCCTCAGAAAGAAAAATTTCCTGCAAAAGTTCCCATTCTTTCCTGCTTTCCCAAATAGATCTATCTCAAAACCCAACTCAATAAATCAGCTAACTAGATTTTTTAAAAAAAATTTTTAAAAAACCTTGTTTCAGTACTTTTAGCAGACATTTTTCGTGTTCTTCTTCTTTTTCTCTGGGTTTTTTGGCTTGGATCAGGATTGTGTGAGAGATGATTCGATTACAGGGGAGAGTTGGAGGTTTTATCAATAACAGATGGCTTGTGTTCGTAGCGGCAATATGGATTCAATCTTGCGCAGGTATAGGTTATCTGTTTGGAAGTATTTCGCCGGTAATAAAGAGATCTATGAACTACAATCAGAGGCAGATTGCGAGATTGGCTGTGGCGAAGGATCTTGGGGACAGTGTGGGATTCCTGGCAGGGAGCTTGTGCGAGGTTTTGCCCATTTGGGGAGCTCTGCTCGTCGGTGCGTTGCAGAATTTTGTTGGATATGGATGGGTTTGGCTTATTGTAACCCATAGAGTGCCGACTTTGCCTTTGTGGGCGGTGAGTTTAAATCGGTTTTTAATGTTTACTTCCCTTTATTATTGTGTTTGTCATTTAGTTCAATTTAAAAAAAAAAAAAAAAAATTATTTCCATTTTGTTGTTCATTTTTGTTTATTTTAACTTGGAATGTTGAATTTCTTTTATTGGGTTTCTGAGATGTATCGTATTTAAAAAAATAAAAATAAAAAATGAAGGAGGCGAATCAGGTGATCACTTGCCTAATGAATTGGTTCTTCTATGAATATTTGACGCCAAATTCTAATGAAATTGATGCATTTGATGAGCTAGGCATTAGCAGTCAAAACTGGGCTTCTCAGTTTCATTGAACTTTTTTTTTCCTAGTTTTGATGCATGGAGGAGCATTTGCTTATCGTTTGAATTGGCTTTTTATTTTATTCAGGAAATGATCTTGCTTATTGTATTACTGAATTCTAGTTTTTTTATAGTGATTTAGAGTCATAAATGAGAGCTTGTGATAGTTTTAACGATTCGGATGCATGCAAAGCTAGAGCTAGTGATTCTCTTTTTGGATTGCATCTTCTGATTTTATTCAATTGGGTATCTTATGGGATTCCTGAAATGTTTTTTTTTTTTTTTGTAATAGTGTTTTTTGAAATTTTATTTGTCTTGTTAATCGAGACGAGTGAAAAGGGTAATATTTTGTTGCCTTGAGCTTGTCTGTTTCTTTTTCTTATTTGATGTTCTATTTTATGTGCCGAGATCTTGAAATGGGATTTCTAATATCTTATGTGTATATTTCTGTTGGCTTTCTGAAGTAGTTCCTTGCTTGATGATTAAGATTCATGAAAGGTGCTACGAATTTGTTGTTAAGTTGGCCTTTTCTGTTTCTCTTTAAGTGGTCATATGCCATTAGATTTTTGAAATTGTTCAGTTTTGGTGATTTAAATAATCAGGTTTCCAGAAGGAGCAGTTGATCTGCTGTTTGAATTGTGGTTGCCCCTTCAATGTGTATTCTTATCTTAATTTTTATTATTGTTTCTGGAATTGGAAGTAAGCATTTCCGTTCCTTCTGTTGTGTCTTTTTCTCTAAACCGAAAAGGTTTTATTTTCACACAATAATTTGAAAATGAGGTTCTGATGTTTCAGTGCAATGGGAACTGGGACTGTTGATAACGAAATTCCTCCTTACTAATGTCTCCCAAATAATTGTTGCTATTATGATTCCGATGCTTAGGAGAAATCACTGCCTTAAGATTAGGTAATGGAATTTATCATACGATAATTACCAAAAGTGTGAAGTTGCTATATATTTGTTGATTGAAATTGTAAAACATGGAAAATGTCAATAATTATTATTTTCCTGTTTTTGTCAGTCTTAAAATTTAATTTTGTTCCAAGTTTTGCATTCTCAAGGTTCAGTTATTATGTAATTGGTTTACTTCAATTTACAACATGAGATGCTTAAAACAAATTGTTTAAAATTTGGGATTTTCTAATGGATGGACCTTGGTTTACTTGATCTTATCGGTTGCTAGTTGGTGTAATGGAAATAGTTTTTAGCTGAAGGTGATAAATACATATTGAAGCTAAAGTTGGCTCTAGTTTTCTGTCTTGCAACCAAAAAAAAATACTTGTCTTTGTTTCGATGTTTTGGAAGCATGGCATAATTAAGTAACCGGGGGATCAACTTGTTTCCTGATCATGGTTTAAAGTTTAAAGTCAGGTTAACCATAACAACTTGACTGAGTCAACAAGCCTTTGGTTGGTGCAGGCCCTGTAGCTCAATTGGATGGTGATTCTATATTACAATCGTTAGGTTGTGGGGTTCAATCCTATCTCACGCACATAACTCGTGCAACTTTTTGCTTGATATTTCTGTCTATAGACAGTAATTAGTATCCACAAAAGCCAAACTATACCTACTTATGTCAATGAAAAGAAAAGCCATGGATAATTAATGTCTCATAGTTCATTCTATCCTCAGTGGTGTACTCTTTGAAAATGAGACCTGAGAAAGTACCTTGCTGAGTAAATTACAGCTCTTTGTTCTCTAGTTCATGCGATGGAGCTTAGGTTTTGCATTGTAAATTCTATTTTGCCTTGGTTAATTGTTAACGAAGTTTTAATGTGCAGATGTGCATTCTTATTTTTGTGGGAACTAATGGCGAGACCTACTTCAATACAGCGGCTCTGGTTTCATGCGTGCAGAACTTCCCCAAAAGTCGTGGTCCAGTAGTGGGGATATTAAAGGGTTTTGCTGGGTTGGGTGGTGCAATTTTGACTCAGATATATGCTATGATCAATGCCCCTGATCATGCAGCACTCATCTTCATGATTGCAGTTGGTCCATCAATGGTAATTATTTCTCTAATGTTCATTGTTAGACCTGTTGGAGGTCACAGACAAGTTCGGCCATCTGACACTTCGAGTTTCACATTTATCTATAGCGTGTGCCTCCTTCTGGCAGCTTATTTGATGGGGGTCATGCTGCTTGAAGATCTAGTGGATTTGAACCGCACTGTGATCACATTATTCACTGTTATTTTGTTTGTTCTCTTGTTTATTCCCATTGTGATTCCGGTGCATTTGAGTTTTTCCTCGGAATCCAGAACTCCAGCCGAAGATTCTCTTCTTCTTGAGTCTCGGAAACAAGAACCTGGTAAATCTGACCAGGATATAAATGAGGTTATTTTCAGTGAGGTGGAAGATGAAAAGCCTAAGGAAGTAGACTTGCTTCCGGCGTTAGAGAGGCAAAAGAGAATTGCACAGTTGCAAGCAAAGCTATTCCAAGCAGCTGCTGAAGGAGCTGTAAGGGTCAAGAGGAGGAAGGGCCCACATAGGGGGGAGGATTTCACCTTGATGCAGGCATTGATAAAGGCAGATTTTTGGCTCATCTTTTTCTCCCTTCTATTGGGTTCAGGGTCTGGGTTGACAGTGATCGATAATTTGGGACAGATGAGCCAATCTTTGGGTTACGATAACACACATATCTTTGTATCCATGATCAGCATTTGGAACTTTCTTGGCCGTATTGGTGGCGGCTACTTCTCTGAGATTATCGTAAGGTGCGACCTGATTTCACTTCATCTTCACTATGGACATAGTTTTCTTTGATTTTCACCCTTTTTCTCATCCTGTAATGTGATGTCATATGTGTGACCAGGGATTATGCATATCCAAGGCCAGTAGCCATGGCCGTTGCTCAGGTCATTATGGCAGTTGGACATATCTTCTTTGCCATGGGGTGGCCCGGGGCAATGCACATTGGTACTCTCTTGATCGGACTTGGGTATGGGGCCCATTGGGCAATTGTGCCAGCTGCCGCCTCCGAACTGTTTGGCTTGAAAAAATTTGGAGCCTTGTATAATTTCCTCACACTAGCGAATCCTGCAGGATCGCTAGTCTTCTCTGGTCTGATTGCTAGCAATATATATGATCGCGAAGCAGAAAAACAAGCTCACAGGCACCATCACCAGCTGCAAAATTCAAGATCAGTGCTCACACGGATGCTGGATGTGGCACTGGCAGTGGAAGAGCCACTAAAGTGTGATGGAGCCATATGTTTCTTCCTTACTTCCTTGATAATGTCGGGATTTTGCATTATTGCAGTTGTTTTGAGCATGATTCTTGTTCATCGGACTAAGGTTGTCTATGCGCATCTCTACGGAAAATCTCATACCTGATAACGACGAAAGACAACTAGTATGGTTTCTTTGAGGAGAGTACAGCATGATCTGTTTCATATAAGGTTGTGGAGAATTTCATCATGTCTTGCCTGAATCGTCGGTTGGAAGTGTAATCTCGAGCCCAAGTCATCTTTATTGTTTTGGACATTTTTTTTTGGGTGTGATTCTCTACACTGATTCATGTATATACCATGAACCAGGGTCTCGTTTCCATAATTTATGTTTGTAACTTGGCTACTGTATGTTGAAGGAAAATGAAATTTTCTTATTCTATTCTTAGTCTTCGAGGTTTTCAGAGTTTAATTTTTTTTTCTTTCTTTTCTTTCTGTAGCCAGTTCAGTTTTTAGTTTTCTGAGTGTGAGCTTCTCTACACTGATTCATGTATATACCATGAACCAGGTCCCGTTTCCATAATTTATGTTTGTAACTTGGCTACTGTATGTTGAAGGAAAATGAAATTTTCTTGTTCTATTAGTCTTCGAGGTTTTCGGAGTAAAATTGTTCTTTCTTTCTATTCTTCCTGTAGCCAGATCAGTTTTTAGTTTTCCAAGGCTTATTAAGGGGCTTCCACTCTTCATCCAACATGTGGCAATAAAGGGAGAGATATTAGAAGTGGGGAGAAGTCAAAAAACATTGAAGAAAATGAAATGGGAAATGATTCTGAGACCGCAAAAGGGCCGAGACCGTGCATGCATGCACAGGATTTTAGGTGTGGCCTACCATGTGCATGCACGGGATTTCAGGTGGGGCCCACATTCACATGGTAGGCCCCACCTGAAATCCCGTCCATGCATGCACGGTCTCGGAGGTCTCGGCCTTTTTGCGGTCTCAGTAGCAACGTCCAAATGAAAATGACATCCCCTTTTAAATATGAGCAGAGCCTAATGGCAGTCTTCAGGCTTGGGATCATCTCTGGCGGAAGCCCGAGGTTGGTGCTCAGGCATCCACGCATCATTGGACATGTGGTGATAAAAGAGGGAGAAGTCATTTTCATTTTCTCCCATGTTTTTGACTTCTCCCCACTACTAATATCTCATGTCATGGAGTTCGTTGTAACGTTGTAAAGTTTGCTCAACTCTTTGAGCAATTTCATAATGTTCCTCACCAACAATCCGGGGTTTGAAGCATAGTTGACGTTAAATCTAAAGGATCTACTGATGGATAGATACCTTTGACAGCTAATCCTCTTGATAGTACGGTAGTAGCATCTAAATGTACAAATGTCATGGCAGGAGCAGGGTCGGTCAAATCATCCATAGGTACATAAACTGCTTGAATAGAAGTTATGGATCCTTCTTTTGTAGAAGTAATTCTTTCTTGCAAAGAACTAATCCATTCAAAGAACTAATCACGCCTTTCCGATCACATGTGTGGCAGCATATCAATAGCAATCGTTATGAGCTTTCGACACCTATTCCTGCCTAAAGGAAATGCATGAGCAAAAAAGTCTTTCAATTCCAATTCTTTCTCTACGCTCAAAGGGAGCGGAGCTCTTTTCTTGCTTGGGCTTTTGGAGCAGGGGGGTTCTTTATTGCTGCATGTCGGATGAAGAGTGGAAGCCTAGGAACCATTTTCTGGCATCCCCACTTCTACATGTAGTAGTAAAAGGGTGTACCTTATTCGCGAGAGTGACTGCTGTCTATATGGTCTCTTCATTTACACACAAAGGCACACCCCAGTCCCCATAGTTAGCGACAAAAACTATCATTAAAAAAAATTGGATACATGGTACAGACACGTAGAGCCCCCTTTAATTGTGGTTAAGCATAGTCAACCTAAGGTTCAACATTTTTTTTAAAAAAAATTTTTCCCTAAAATCCAAGGTTAGATCTTAAGGGTGATTGAATCTAAACCACAATTAGTGAGTGTTAAAAGAGGCACGTGGTAGTTTTTAAAGCCCCCTTTAACTATGGTTAAGAATAATCAAATTAAGGTTATATTTTTCTTTTTCTAAAAACCAAGGTTAGATGGATGAATCCTAGGGGTGAGTGAATCTTAACCATAGTTAGTGGGTTCCAAGCACTTGTGAAAAGTTTTTTCAAACCTCATTGATATCAAAAAGGTTAAAAAGGTCTTTTTATAAAAAAACTTAACATTGTTAACTAAGTTATGGATGGAAGGGTGTGTCATGCCTCGAAACCTATATACAATAATACTAATATTTGTATAGATATCAAGGTATGAACCGGAAACAAAAGTCCAATATTAATAGAAATTAAAATAATCTAATAATTCATTAAACAAATATAAATATCCAGCATAATTAAAAGACTCAACAACATCGGTTCTTTCGAAAACTAAATCATCTAAAGTTTACACATAATTTACCTCACTACAGTTCTCTCACACTCTAATGGGAAAGAAAACTTTAAGGTTGGTCACACTTGCTCAAACGAGAGTGATTCCTATTCTTCTTAATTACCACCTGAAAAGAAGAATCAACAAGGGTGATCTCACGGCTCAATAAGAGAATACAACTATAATTTAGATGCATTAACAATTTATATGATAAGATGACTAACAAATTATGCATATTATTCCATTAAGTCGTTACTTATGGTTCAGTCCGGTCAATAGGGGTCTTACACAATTTACCCTATTAACCAAGGAAATTTTTGGGGTCTCATACAACTTATCTTATCCCTTGGGTCTCACACAGTTTACCCATCTGAGAATTGAGTGTCTTACACAACTCAGTTCAATCCTCTATTTCTGGGTAGGTATTCTAGACCGCCCTTAAATGGATCCTAGGGTCATTCAATGAGTAAATTGTGTAAGACCTCCTTAAATGAATCTCAACAAAATAATATTTTTACACCCAAATCATATATACATTTATTTAATTAAATTATCTCAGAAAAATTAATGTGAAAAATATCATTTTTCATGTTTTTAATTTTCGATTAAGGTTTTGACCCACAAAACTATTGATTTTTGAAAAACTTTCTTCAAGAAAGTTATAGATCTTTTCAAGCTCTTCAAAGTGATATACTATCGGACTTAAGGTCATAAAGTTATGACCTGTATACCACAATTGGGTAAATTCTTTAAATTAAATTCAATTATGAAATTTCATTAATTATAATTTCTTAGATCTCTTATATTTTCTTCCCTAAAATCAAATATTTTATTCTATCATTTACTAAAATCACTCATAACATATTTAATAAATCGGAGTAATACTTGTATAAAATATTTATCTGATCTATCATATTTTTATACACACAATTATTAACATAAGAAGAAAAACACATTAAGAGAATGCAAGATGTTGATTGCTTAGGAGAGATTTGATGCTAACTTGAATGATTCAATTCCAATCACTAGGTTCTCCAGTGGATCCGACAGAATTCTAAACTCTACAGTCATTTTTCTTCTCTCATCCCAAAACGATCGTGTCTCACTTCTCCTAATTTAGGTTTAGCAAAAATAATGGCTATTAGGTTAAACAAATCTATTTATACTAAACTTCATTTAGAGAATTACTAATATATCCCCACTAAGGTCTAGATTTAACCAATTTAACCCATAAAATTAAATTATTAATTTAGTCCTATCCTACCAAGGTTAGCCATAAGACCAAACATCAAAATATCAATTACCAAACACCAAAATACCAATTACTAAATTACCCTTAAGGTATAATTTACCCTTGAATGTATTTAATTTAAAATCAGGTTCACTACAGGGATTTAAAAGCTAGTGGTATAAAATACAAACTCACAAAAGAAAAGAGTGTTTATAAATAACTGAAAAGATAAAAAATGCTTTCACAAAAAACCTAAAAACAAAGGTATGGAATAATTATTGCCCAGGATTCTCTGCAGTTCAACTTGAGAGAATCTCTCAAGTTTGAACCCCTAGAGGTCGCTACATGTCTCCTTTGACACCCCTTAACCATGGGTAAGGTTCACTCACCCATCCTTGGTTTTTTTTTTTTAAATATTAATTATTATTTTTTAAATTAAAAAACTGTTTTTAATATTAAAAAACTCTAAAAACAGTTTTTTTAATTTAAAAAATAATAATTAATATTTTAAAAAAAAAACCAAGGATGGGTGAGTGAACCCTAGAGGTGGGTGAACCTTACCCAGGGTTAAGGGGTGTCAAAGGAGACATGTGGCAACCTCTAGGGGTTCAAACTTGAGAGATTCTCTCAAGTTGAACTTGAGAGAATCCTGAGCCAATAATTATTAATTCACATGACCTCTACTATTGAGTTGGCAACATATTGGTTGACATAGGCAAAAGATTAACTCTGGTGGACGCCCGAGTCAAACGTTCGGGCATCCACAAATGAAGGAGAAATCATTTCATGTTCTCCCTAGGATTTTGACTTCTCCCCAATTGATATCTCCTCCTTTAAAAAGCCACATGTCCCATCATTTGTGGATGCCGGAGCGCTTGGCTCGTGCATCCACTGGAGCTAATCTTTTCCCTTTATTTATATATCGGTAAATGCTGGCAAATACTCGCCCGTTTGATACCGTTCTACTTTCATGGATTCGGGTTAAATTTTGGAATCATGGGTTGACTTCAATTTTAGTTATCAAACCGTTTATAACTTGGGGGGGGGGGGGGGGGGGGGGGGGGGGGCGGGTTATTATTGTTAAAATGGGCCTTAACGGATACCAACCCATATGACGTTTAACTTTTCACATGTTAAGACTAATGTTTTGGACTGTGACTCAAATTTTGGTTTGATTCTCTAGTACGTTTTTAATATTTATTACTATATTATTTAAATGAGATCAACATTCAAATTATTTTGGTTTGTCTTTTTTTTTTCCTTATTCTACTTCTCCTTGTCTTAGTTGATGTTATTTTTGAAATATTTATTTTAGACTTAAAAGTTGTAGGGCGTGATTTTTTTTTTTTTGGAGATCAATTACAAACTACAAGGCAGAAACATCCAAGGGTCTTTTGCCAGACACGATTGTTCGGCAAGCCCATGGAGATAAGATTTGTGGTCTGAAGACTTGGGTAGAGCAATAACTGAGGCTGAATTTCATAATTTTATGTGCAAAAATATTGGACTCGAGGCACATGGACAAGACGGTAGCGAGATACGAGTGAAATCTCCTTGCGGGTGTCCCCTAGCACAGCCGCAATTTCAGTCGGGCTGACTTTGCTAGGATTGTTGAAGGCATTTACGATAATTTCAAATTCTAGTTCAAAGACTACATTCTCCCATCCGCTACCAATCGCAAGAGAGATGACATTGCAAAGAGCAATGGCCTCAACAACAAGGGGGGATCCGTCTATCATTGGCTGAAAATGTCTTTTGATGATGGATCCTGAGTGGTTTCTAGTAATCACTCTAGCACCTGCTTGATCACCATTGGGGTCAGCAGCCCTGTGAGAGTTGACTTTTATCCACCCTCTTCCTGGATTTCAGAAATGATGCACATTAACCGGTGGGTTTCTAGGCTTCACTACGCAAAACGGAGTTGTATTAGTACGGCCACAACATTCGAAAACAATTTTCTTACATGTGACCTGTTTGCATGAGCCCAGCCCAAGAATATAACCCCAAAATACTTTCTAGAGGAGATATGCTTGTCATTCAAACATGTGTGTGTACTACACACCGTGGAAATAACCCAGGGGTATTGAATAAATAATAACCCGTACTAACCTAGAAAGTGCGAAATAAAAAAGGTAAAGTTTTTTTGAAAATTTAAATTAGCCTCAGTTGTTGCCTTCCAAGCTCTCTCAGCATTAGCAACTGCCGCTATTTTTCTTTCTTATCTTGAAAACAAACACAAATCATAAATTTCTCATTTGATAATTTTGTTTTCTTCAGCACTGTCAAGTGTCGCCACAAGAATTTGATTTAAAAAAAAAAAAAACTAAACTCTATTAGGGGCTTGTACCGGTCTAAAACTAATAATAAAGACAACACTATCTCATCTCCTCTCCCCACGTGGGCAGCGACACCATGCCAACCCCCAATTTTTTTTTGCAATCCCTTTAGGTTTTGGTATGAAATAATGGGTCCCAAAAAATTTTAAATTTTTTTAGTACACTTGGCCCTACAAATTTTTTTGTCATATACATAGTGGGCCTCTAATGATGTCCAGTTATGCCCTTTAAGCCGCCACATGTCCCTATTGACACCCCTTAACTATGGTTAAAATTCACCAATTCTTAGGTTCACCTACTTATCTTTGGTTTTTAGAAAAAATATTATTATTTTTTAATTGAGTTAGTGAATTTTAACTAGGGTTTGAAAAAAAAATTGATATATTTTTAAAAAAACCAAGGATAGGTAGCTGAATTTTAACCACAATTAAGGGTATCAATAGGGACAAGTGACACCAGGGCTTTGTCCTAGTGGTAGTGTATCCCCTGCTTTAGGGGGAGGTACTGAGTTCCATTCCTAAGAGGGTGAGAGTTTGTATATACTCTCCACCCGCCCATTAACTGAACAGATACTAACACCTAACACCTAACAGGTGTTGCGGCCTAAACGCATATCTTGAACCAAAAAAAAATAGGGACAAGTGGCGACCTCAACGACATTACCGGGAAAAAAATTATCCCAATTTTTTTTTTCTCGTTCATACCTTCAAATCCATTAATTTTTTTATTCGTGTATTTCGGCTCTACCCCCTCCCCCCCCCCTCTCCCAAATGAAAAATTTCTAGCTCCGCCCCTCCACACATTCTCTCTTTCTTTTATATTTTCCTTCTCAAACTGAAGTATAGAGGGGTGGGTAGTAAAATTTCATACACAAAGGGGGTGGACTTTGCAAATTAACCAAACCTTAAGGAGGTCAACATAATTTTAGAAACAATAGTTGAGATTTCCGTAATTTCACTAAATCTCAAGGGAAGTCATTGCAATTCAAAAATTAGAGGTTAGATTTCTGAAATTTTACCAAAACTTGAGGAGGTCAGCGTAATTTACCCAAAGAGTTTTCCAACAGTCGGCATTAATTAGCTTTGATGGGTTCTTTATGAGTTATACAAAGCAACTTGAGGTAAATGAGATGAATAATCTGCAAGTAGTGTTTGTCAAGTAAAAATGGGTAGTGTTAGCTCCGGAGTCCGGCCGCACTGAGTAGAAGCTTTTCCAAAGATGCAGAGACACGTGATAAAGCGGAGATGGTTTGACAATTGTTGTAACCACCTTGCACTTAATAATATGAAGATGGTTTGACACTTAAATGTCACCACCTTGTGTCTTTTGGAAGACTAAGATTAGGGTTAGCATTTCTGTTAAAAAAAAGGAAACTTATTTGACTTGTTAAAAAAATTAGAGCTAAAATAAAAACAACATAATTGTTTATTCTGAAATTCTATATTTTAGACATAATGACATTTTGCCTCTATTATAAAAGGAAAGCAAGTTTATTTGTTAAAAGCATATAAACATTCAATCGTCATTTACATCAATTTTTTAGACAATTTTGTCAATTTAAATTTTATTATTTTCTATTATTCCCCTATTTCTAACTTAGGTTTTATGTTAGTTGTCATTGTTCCTCAAATACATGCTTATTTTTGTATGTATTACCAAACAGGCAATTAAAAAAAATTATAAGAGCTTATTTTTCATTTTATACCAAATAAAATTTAATGTATGAAAAGACTTAAAAATTCTAATAAAGTAACTCTTATTATATAAAACTAGCGGGTGGCACGTGCTATGCACGTGAGAGCGAGGGGAAGGAGTTAACCACAGTTAACAGGAGTTAAAAGGGACACGTGTTAACCTAAAAGTGCGATTAAACTCTCGCTGAGTTCAATCGCAATTGGTTGTCGTTCTATTGTTTAAATAGAAAGATGAGCAAGAGATAGTATGGGAACTAAAGTAAAACATTAAATCAAAGTTTTGTTTTATTGGAAATTTTGAAAAAAACAAACTATGCCTACCTCTCGCATTATAATAGTAAAGATAAGATTTGTCAGATGCCCCCCCTGCCCACGCCTTTTTTTTATATAAATATAGCTAGAGAGAGTAACTTTTTGGAGCCCCTTTGTCTACATTAGATAAACAATTCTATTTGTAGCACAAGTAGCTAGATAGAATGATACGAGAGTGCCTAGATAGTTTTTCTCACTTTTCTAGCTTCTTAATTCCCATGAAGAGTAGAAGAACAATACAACCACCCATCCGTATGTGATTGTTTTGACTTAACCATTACATTTTATTTTTTAACAATGGAAAGAAGCAAAGGGAAATTGTTCAGTTTGGGCAATTAACTCCTATTAACTTTTGATATTCTCTTTCTATTTAAGGGGTCATCATCTTCCTTAAGTTATAAAACAAAATAGTTTTGCAGAATTTATCTAATCTTCATCTATTCTTTGTGTTTAAAAGTTTATTTTTGTTATTATTTTTGCTATTGTCGAGTTCGTTGTGACCATTGGTTTGTGAATACTTATTGTCGACGGATTAAGACCGTTGAATCCCAAGGTGTCCGTCAGAAACCTATAACCACTAAAACAGAAACGCTAATTACCATAAGAACAATATGTTTAACACGTGCCTTGATCTTCTTATTGGATAAATTTAATTTAAAGCGCTCTTCATTGTTACATATTTTTCCAACAATTGATGTTAGTTAACAACGAACATAACTTCTTAATAATTTTCTTAAACACTAATCTAAATAGGTAGAGTTTATTTGAAAATTGATTTTATTTAAACTTTAGATTGTTAAGTTAAATGGTCAATTTGATGTCTACATTTTTTTGAAGTAAAAGTTATCACTAAAGAAAAAAGTAGCTCATATCTTCTTATTACTTTTGAGGTAAAACCTCAACTTAAAAAAGATATAGACATCCAATTAACTTTTAACTTAACAATTCAAAATCCAACTAAGCTTAAATTTTAAATAAGCTCTATCTAATAAATTAGTGTTACCAAATGCCACCCAAGTTTGAAAAAAAAACCTAATTTTGTGGAAACCAATCTCTACATAATAGAACAAATAAATAGATTAACTTTGTCAGTTAAGTTAAAATAAGATAACGCATAGATATGCTAATTTCCTTTTAACAGAAGAGAAGTGGGGCCTTACATGAGGAAATATCTTTTACATTATTACGTTCACCAACATCCCCCGTACCTTGATTCGTGTTGTACTACCGCCCAAAAATCAAACTAAGGAGAGGGATTGCATAAGGTTGGCTGCATATGGGAAGTGGCTGCATATGGGAAGACTTACCTAAATCATATGACATGATCTGATATATTATTCACAGTTTAATTGTATATATATGACTCTTGAATTACACCCCCGCCTGTTATGTGAGTGGTAGGGGGTGTGGCCTCCCAAGGGAGAGGGGGAGGTCTAGGATCTAATCCCACAGGGTAAGAGTTGAACTGCTCCACTGCCTAACTAACTTCTGACCGGCTGAAATTAGGGCTGTCAATGGACCGGATCCTAATCCGGATCCGATCCGATTAGTCGGACTTTGGACCTTATATGTGATCCGTCGGATCGGATTCGGATCGGATCGGTGGAATCCGATTATAATCGGATCGGATCTGGATATAGGGTGATCCGATCCGATAATAATAATAATTTTTAATTATTTTAAATATATTATTTAGAATTTTTATGTATAAAATATTAATTTTTAAAAAAATTAACATTAATTAGTATTAATTAAGGAATTATTAGATTTTTTTATTATTAAAATAGAATTTTTTTTTAAAAATAACCTTATTCGGATCGGACAATATATAATCGGATCGGATTCGGATCGGTTACTTCATGATCCGACGGATCTCGGATCGGATTCGGATCAGTTGGATTCTTAATCGGATCGGATTCGGATCTAAGCAGATCTGGTCCGAATCCGATCCGTTGACAGCCCTAGCTGAAATGATATCTAACCCTGTGGGGCCCATCAAAAAAAAAAAATATATATATATATATATATTTATATGACTCTTGAGTTAAGAAGAATTAGAACACCATAATATCCAATCTTGTACTATATGATATTTTTCATTACCAATCTTTTTAATCAACTTGGGAAAATGATGTGGAGAGCTCTAGAAGGAAGCATATAGGTGGGTCCCATGTTTATAAGAAGTTCATACATAAAGCTCCTCTCATGGGGTGAGGTATCTATGTGGTGGTCCATGTAATACTCCTCTAACCCAATCGTCAACTTAGCCTAACCACGGTGCTAGCTACAACATTTTTACCCTAGTGACACCGTGGATTGTAACCTACCTCTAATATCGGTAAATAATCCCCAAATTAAAATTAAAAAAAGAACATTTTTTACACATCCTCCATTAGCGCCGACTGAAAGTTATATGAGTGGCTCCACTAAAATCTTGACACTTTGTCAGCATTAATCCCACATGGTTTATCAGACCGTAGGGGTTGAGTTCGAGCTTGATTGAACATGTTCAAGCCAGGCTCGAGCTTGACTCAAACTTGGAAAGTTTGGCTTAAAACTCGGCTATGGCTCGGTTCGAGCTCAACTTGATTCAAGTTTAAGTTAAGCTTAACTGATTTATTAAAAATACATTATTATTATTTGTAATATTTATTGTTCGTAGTATTATTTTTTAAAATATATATAATATTCAAGTCAAGTCGAGCTCAACCCAAATCATGGCTTGAGCTCAGCTTGAATACAATTTTAAGCTCGAAAAAAAATCAACTCAACTCGATCAAGCCAAAAGAGTCTGCTCAAACTCAATTTGATAGGTTATAAAAATAACCTAAACCAAATGTTTTAGAAATGACTGAATCAACCTGATTTTTTGTCACGTGTTGTTTGATAAGTCAATCTTAACATCCGAGATCAAATTCAAAAACAAACTTATCAAAGACCACTCACAAGTTCTAAGGAGCGGTACCTACTGAGGTATCACTATATATATATATGGAAAGTATGAGAAGACACGCAAAAAATATATGTTCATACATATACACCATAAGATTGAAAGATCCAATGACTACCATTACATCATCTTTTTATGTGTATAAGGGTATTTAAGGAATTTTATTATATGGTATGTTAGTAGCCATTTGATCTCCGTTATATGCGTGTGTGAACATATGTGTTTTTTTTTAATTTTATGTGTCTCCCTAATTAGATAAATAATTAGATTTTCATTCCAATAAAAAGGTAAAAAGAAAAAAAAAATCATCAATATTAGTATTAGTCTACTTGAAACTTTCCACTAATTTTCACCGACCAAAAAAAAAATTCCACTAATAAATTAGCTATATTTAAGGCAACTTGCAAACCCATTTCAAGAGTTAAAAATTAACCCAAGTTAGGGTATCAACCCATGACAGAAGGTGGGTTAAGGTTAACAAAATACTTTAAAAATAAGGAAAGCCCATGCTACCTTTCATTATTTCTTGAGATTTAGCATTTGAGAATTCTGTTTAGGTTTTGAGGGTCTATGACACAAAAGGTCCTGTTTCTTGGATTGCTGGATTTGGGTGGGAAAAGAAAATGGTGATGCATGGCGGTTCAGCGATTCAAATTCCTCAACCTACAGAGAGTTTCTCTAAATAGGTAAGTTTTTCTCTTTTTACTCTTTTATTGGAACTGATTTTACTCCTTATCGTGGACTCATGACCGAAATCAGAGATTTTAGGGTTTCAGTACAAAGTAATGGAATTACAGGCTTGTATGGGAAATTCGGACCATTTGAAGCTGTTTTATACCTCAATTTTTGTAGATCTATGGCTGACGTATGTTTTGTTTTTTTTGGAATCATGAGAAAAGTGGGTACTTGTAACTTTTCGTTTTCCTTAATTTTCGATCAAGCTTTCTCTTTTCTGATTTATTGTCCTTCGTTGAAGTATCCGATGGGTCTGCGGGAGCCCGGAAGAAGAGGCTGTAGAGAATAGGGTTTAGAATTTGCACTTATTGCGAGTCCGTTTTATGATCACGATGTTTGTTTTTGAATGAAATAATGTAGATTGTGTTTTTGTAATTCAGTTATTTTTTTCTCAGCTTTTCTTGTCAATTCAATTCCACTGTTTTGAAAATTGAGTATCCGAATATGTTGGTTTTCTGTTATTGCATTGATAATTTCTCCATTTTTTTTTGTATGGGATTTATGAACTGGAAGAATTTTTGATTTTTTTTTTCGGGTTTGTTATTCTGGTTTTAAATAACGATAAACTGACTATCACAAAAGCCTCACCTTATTATTTTCCTGCTTTTCTAAGTAGATTTCTTCTTCTATTTTGTTGTTGTTATGAATTAGGGCTTGGACAATGAAAGTGGTTCCTTTTCTGAAGTATGGAAAAACCTCGAATTGTGGAATTGGATGCTGATGGTTGAATTCTTGTTACTTTCATGGTGGTGCAATTTTGACAACCAAAAGTAAAAAAAAAAAAAGGAAAGGAAATACAAAAAAAAAAAAAAAAGAAAAAGAAAAAAGAAGACGAAGAAACAGAGAACAAGACACATAGGGGAAATGGAATGCAACAAAGATGAGGCTGTTAGAGCGAAAGAAATTGCTGAGAGGAAGTTCACTGCAAGGGACGTTGCAGGTGCAAAGAAATTTGCGTTGAAGGCCCAAAATTTGTATCCCGGACTTGAGGGTATTTCTCAAATGTTGGCAACTCTTGATGTGCATATCTCTGCAGAGAATAAAATAAGCGGGGAAGCAGATTGGTATGGGATACTTGGTGTGAATCCCTTGGCTGATGACGAGACGGTAAAGAAACAATACAGGAAGCTAGCTCTCATGCTTCACCCTGATAAAAACAAATCTATAGGGGCAGATGGGGCATTTAAGCTTATTTCAGAGGCTTGGAGTTTGTTGTCAGATAAGGCTAAGAGAATAGCATATGACCTGAAAAAGAATGTAAAAGTATCCCAACAGAAAGCTCCACCCCAGAGTGGGGGTCCAACGGCACCACCTGGTGCGAATGGGTTTTATAATTTTACCAACACTACAACTTCAAATGCGAGGGCTCCTAAGAGTAACACTCGAGTGAATCCCACACCAGTACCCCCTTCACCCCATCAGTCAAAAGTTAATACATTTTGGACCGCATGCCATCGATGCAAGATGCAATATGAGTATCTCAGGGTTTATCTCAATCACAACCTCCTTTGCCCCAATTGTCATGAGCCATTTTTGGCTGTAGAGACACCGGCCCCACCTTCAAATGGTTCCAGTTCAACTACCCAGTGGTCTTTCTCCCAGCAGCATCAGAAGTCTAACCATCACGCTGCAAACAAGAGCACACATAATCCAGGAAGGAATACAGCAGGTGCTCCACCGAATGTGGGTCCTGGGGGTAGCCACACAAACTTCCAGTGGGGTCCGTTCTCTAGAACAGCTGGTGTGGGAAATGTGCCGGCACCGGCTTCTACCGCCACTCAAGCTGCAAATGTGGTTCAGCAGGCGTATGAGAAAGTGAAGAGAGAGCGCGAGGAGGCACAGGCAGCCGCTAGAAAAGAGGAGGCCCTTCGGAGGAAGCACAATGTTTCTAATAGGATGCCTGGTGGTTCCTCTACTGGGTTCTCTAATGCTGGTACTAGCTCAGTTTCTAGAGGAGAGAGACCTGTGAAAAAAAGAAGAGGCATAGATGATGAGGCTGCAAACAATCATGGAGGCGACATGGTGAATCAAATGACCATGGGTAATGGAGGAGCTGTCATGGGAAGTATTTCTGGATTTAGACAGGGTAGTTTTGAAAAAGAAAGGGTCAATGTTGTTTCTTCAACTAATAAGCCTAATAGTATTAGGGAGTTGTCACAGCTTGAAATCCGAAATATGCTGGTGGAGAAGGCTCGGATGGAAATTCGCAAGAAGTTAAAAGAATGGAGCTTGGCTGCTGTAGCTAAAGCTGCAGATAAAGATCAGGAGAAAGAACAAATTGCAGTAAATGGTGAGACGACACGTGATCAAGACAAGTCCGGTGAGTCTGTTGATACAAAGAGAGAAGTCCATACAAAGAAGTCTTTCCCTAGCACATCTGGTGCTGATAAGGATACAGAGGCCCTTGAACCCATGTCAATCAATGTTCCTGACCCAGATTTTCATGATTTTGACAAGGATCGAACTGAAAGGTCCTTTGGAGATAACCAGGTCTGGGCTGCTTATGATGATGATGATGGGATGCCTCGATATTACGCCATGATTAACAGAGTTATCTCTTTAAATCCCTTCAAGATGCGGATCAGTTGGCTTAACTCTAAAACTAACAGTGAACTGGGTCCACTTGATTGGATAGGTTCTGGTTTCTCGAAAAGTTGTGGGGATTTCAGGATAGGCAGATACGAAATCAATGACTCACTGAATTCATTCTCACACAAGGTTCGGTGGACAAAAGGCACACGTGGAGCCATTCGTATATTTCCTAGGAAGGGGGACGTGTGGGCTCTTTATAGGAATTGGTCCCCTGATTGGAACGAGCTTACTCCGGATGAAGTGATACACAAGTACAACATGGTGGAAGTGCTTGACGATTATAATGAGGAGGAAGGTGTGTCCATTACTCCCCTAGTTAAGGTCGCTGGTTTCAAGACCGTGTTTCACATGCATTTGGACCCCAGGGAAGTCAGGAGGATTCCGAAAGAAGAGATGTTTCGGTTCTCTCATCAGGTCCCTTCTTACATGCTTACAGGTCAAGAAGCTCAAAATGCTCCAAAAGGTTGTCGGGAGCTGGATCCAGCAGCTACTCCTTTGGAACTTCTTCAGGTAATAACAGAAGCTAAAGAAGAAGAGTTGGTGGAGAGTGCGGAAAAGGCTACGGAAGAAGGAATGGCAGAAAATGCTAAAAATGTTAGGGAAGAAGAGATGTCGGAGAATTACGGAAAGGGTAGGGAAGAAGAAATGGTAGAGAATGGCGAAAAAGCTCAGGAAGGAGATAAAGTGGGGAATTCCAAGGAAACCAAGGAAGAAGAGATGGTAGAGGATGCCAATGAAGCTAAGGAAGAAGAGAAAGTGGTGAATGCTGAAGAACAACCAGTTAGTTGATGTGGATTATGTTGGCCTGACAGAAATAGAAGAAATTGACTTATTGGTGTAAAATCGGACTGAAACTGATCCTTCATTCTTGGATTTCCATTGCTATACAATGCCAGGACTCCCAACTCTTTTTGTTTGGGTGGGAATGACATCAAATTAAGTCTAACCCTAGTTTTGCCTGCAACTTGAAGATAGTAGTTTTGCCTGCAACTTGAAGATAGTTTTGAAGGAGACGTTACATGATTCTTGGGAGTTCAAATTGCTCAAAGGTTAATTGCTCACTATGGTATAACCCTACCAATATGAGCTTCTTTCAAGGATTTGTAAGGTGAGGCCTGCAGCTGCAAGTACTGTTTATTAACCCCCAATGAAGTATCTATCAGTTGCAGCTTGTCAATTTAAATTCACCCACGAGCTGCCAATCTTTCTTCTTCCTATATTAGACTCTAAAGGAAATTGCAATTTCTTTTTCTGAAACTGTCAAGACTACATTTTTTGTTGGTTCTGATTACAGATCCAAAAGAATAGTGTAGATTATAAGTGGATTTCAGTTTCTTGCTTGAATCATGCTTATTGATGAGTATTACTGTATTAGAAATCACATTTATTATCTTCTTGTTGTCTTGCTCTTTTATTTTTCAAGGATTTATATGTATTGTTATTATATTAATTTATTGATTTCAACGGATCTTTCCTAATTGGTTTTTAGAGTAAGAAACTTATTATTATTTTTTTGATCGGTAAAAGCAATTATATTAATAGAAAAGGAGATTCACAAATTGTGAATTCCCAAGGCACAAGTATAAACTACACTAAGAATAAAACAGATACAGTAAACAGATACAGTATAAACTACACTAAGAATAAAACAGATACAGTAAACAGATACAGTATAAACTACACTAATAAACTTATCTGTATCTATATATAATTGCCTACCCTGAGCAATTGTTAAATCAGGCTTTGGATACTCTGTCGGAGGTTGGCGATCATGGGAATTGTTCGACCTTACAGGCTGATGCTAATGCATGTGCTCCTTGGATTCAATTCTTATTACCCCTTCATGCATTCCTGACTTAAATTGTTCTTTCAACTTTTGCAGTAGAATTGTGATGATTGATGGTGCACAATTTACCTATAGCTTGGTCAAGAGGAAATATATGATAGGCCCGGGGTCATTTCAAATACACAGGTTGCGCTGCTCATTGATGATTGAGCCAACTCCTCTGATTAAACCCCACCAGTTGTATTGCATGTGGCCCTTTTTCCCCCCCTTTTTTTCTTCCTATCATAATCAATTACACATCAATTAATTGACTTGTTTATTTGTATTATCAACCATAACTCCAGGCCGTCCTTGATCAGATAACAAGGAATATCTGATCTTTTTTTTTCATTTTCTTTATGCAGTCCTAGAGGTGAAACTATTTTCAGACAGACTGTATCAGTTAGCATGTGTGCCACATATAAGGTAGAGACTAGAGAGGGAGTGCAACTATAATATGATTACACCATTAAATTGTTTATCGTGTCCTTTTATAAGGAATAGCAACTTAAATCTATGTATACTTACATGTTGCTTTGTCTTCTGGGAAAGAATTTCTTACTGTAATTTTAACGGGCCTTCACACATCATC
This sequence comes from Tetracentron sinense, assembly GCA_015143295.1. Taxonomy (NCBI): domain Eukaryota; kingdom Viridiplantae; phylum Streptophyta; class Magnoliopsida; order Trochodendrales; family Trochodendraceae; genus Tetracentron; species Tetracentron sinense. Next base: position 34,990,146 of record CM026568.1, on the reverse strand, counting down.
TTCACTTGTCAAAACCATCTAATTAGTGTCTCATTCCCAACAGCTTGTACTACCTTGCAACTGTGTGAATGCCATTGCAATAGTGGGTCAGTTAGATACAGTTTATATGGCTATGTTGCTACTGTTGTACCTGTGAAAAGCATAGTGGGATTATGTTACTATCTTCTTCTTTATCAGTGCCTTATCCCAACTCTCTAAGGATGACAACACAAATATTGTTCCACCATTCTAGTTTATTACAAGTGATACCTTCGGTGCTTTAGTTTATTACAAGTGATACCTTCGGGATAAAGCATATGTTATCAAATCTTTAGCACGATGAGATGACATTAAGCATAAATGTCCAAATTTTTGGGGAACAGCCTTAAAGTTCTGCATGTGGAATTGGGAATTGAAACTTGCTCAACCATTTTCTCTGGACTTGGTCTGAGGATAGGTTGTATATTGTGATAGCTTTAGTTTTACTAGTCAGATTCACTGGAGTTGCTTCCAAAGATTTAGAATTGAGTTGGAATAAATGATCAACCATACTAAAATAGAATCAAGCCTTGTCTCGATGCATTCGATTATTTTAGGCCATTATTTGGTCAATCATGTTTAATGCAATCAAACCGTAATAGGTATTCTTGTGGATACTCTGCATAAGGTGGATGACCATTTGATTCTTTTAGGCCTTTTTCCTTTGTTATGGTACTGTTTTATATACTCTTGTCTACTTATTATTGATGAGCTTTGCAGCTATTGTTGTTCGCCTGCTGATCGACTAGAGCCATGAAGGAATATAGCAACACTATTCACAAAATTTTTGTGGTCGCTTCTGCTTGCCCGTATGAAAGGATTCCTTCTCTTCAGTACCTGGTAATGACAGAGAGAACTCCAAATATTTCCTCCCTGTGCCAGGTGAGGGCATATTGCTGGGGATATTTTTACGTTATTTGATCTTTAGACCTATTGGTGACATAATTTTTGTCTTCATTTCTTCCCACTTCTGTTCTGTTTCTTTAGGACAGAAGGCTAGGTCTCTGTTCTGTCCACCTGCAGTTGGGAACCTTATGTCACCTTGCTGTGGAAGTAGTGTGCTTTTGCCAACACCCTCAATGGGAGTGTGATTAAGGGCATGAGACAGTAATTGTGTTTAAAACCCCTCATGGTAAAGGGTGGACAAGCTTCTGGGAAGCCTAGGAATTTCTTTTATAGCAATGAAAAGAGCGCATTTAGCCTATATCCTAAGACAGGTGGATCAGGAGATTAATAGGGCTCCTCCCTTGTTGCTCCACTGGTAGAAATGTATTCTCCATGAGATGGACTCGGTTTCGAGTACTTTCGGGGTGATGGTAAAAGTTTATTCCTCATTGCAGGGGACTTGATGCAGGTGGGGTGGGTGGATTCGTTTCGAGTCCCCTGGGGTGAGGCAGTTGATATGCCTCAATTTATTTACTAACCTTGGATAAATGACAAAAAAAAAAATGTCAGCCAAGGAATTTCTTATGTACCAAGTAGAGCGCGCCTTTAGCCTCTATCATAAGATGAGTGGGTCAGGATATTAACCCGGGATTTGATTTGTTGGAAGAAGATATTATGGCAATGGATTTCTTCTAGCATATGCTTGAGTATTACACTCCAGCACTACTCACTCTTTGCATGACGCTTGAAGACATTTAACTAGGGAAGTAATGGCATGCATTGCATGTTCAGTTGGGTGGTACATGGTATATGTACACGTCCAAGGTTCTTCACAAAAAACTAAAGAAGTAATAGCATGCATTGGATGGTTTGCCACAAAAAACTAGGGAAGTAATAGAATGTATTGGATGTTTTGTAGGTTGGGTGGTACATGCACAACTCCCATGCTCGCCACATGTCCTATTTGACATATATTAACCGTGGTTAATACTCATCTCTAGGGTTAAATAATATAACCATGGTTTTTGGTAAAAATATTGAAAAAAAAAATACTATATGTGTAAGTGAATTATAAGCAATGTTAATTATTTTAAAGTTTTTTTTTTTCTAAAAATTAAGGTTCAAATATTTAACCTTAGGATTGAGTGAATCTTAACCATGATTAATAGATGTAAAGAGGACATGTTGCGAGCTGAAGAGGTGTGCGTGTACCATCATAAAACGTGCAATTGCTATCACTTGCTTAATTAAATGCCTTCCCACGCTTCATGCAAAAGTGGTGCCGAGTGTAATACTAGGCCATAAATCCGTTGCCAGATATTATCCCTACAATCACTCAGTGATCTGAAAAAGAGATCTCTATATTAGGTGGAAATAGTCTTGGTCACGAAATTATCTAAACTTATAGAGAACAGTTTCTTTAGAGAGCTCAAAATGTGGAAGGCTTCAGTGTGAGCTTGTGGTTACCGGTCATTTGTCTTGCGATCAAGTCAGTATCTTGACAAGTAAAGGTCTATTCATTATTATGTGTGTGAGCTAGCATAGTTGGTTAAGTCCCTTGGTTCGTACCAGGACCCATGATCGAATCCGCTTATGTTTCTTTGGTAAGGGTTTGCCTAAGTTTACCTTCCAAAAAAAAAAAAAAAAAAGGTCTATTCATTATTGGGTATTATCGGGGGTAGTGATTAGCACACCCTGCATTAGAATAGGTAATCTAATGTCGTAATGTCATGGTCACGTGTTTCTTTTAACACTCCTTTAACTATGGTTAAACTTAGAGAAAATTAAAGTAAACATTTCGGTTTTTTTACTTTTTAAAAATGAAGCCTTGATTGCTTAACTAAGGAGTGAGTGAATCTTTAACTATAGTTGATGTGTGGTAAAAAATTAGGACGGTACATTAGAATAGGTAGTCTACTTCAAGAGAAAATGGTTAATTGTGCATGTCCTCTTTGGTAGGGAATATCCAGAAATAGAGGTATCAAAGACCTACGGAAGGGATGTCCCTATCCATATAGTACTATCAGGCTATACTACATACGAGTGTATAGGATAGAGTGGAAGTTTCCACCACCCTATAGTGGGGTGCACAGGATAGGTTTGACAAACCATCCAAATGGAGCTGTGATAGTGTCCTACTGTGGAGTACGTCCTCCCTCCAATAGCTCCATAAAATCCTTGACACTCAAAGGAATGGGATTTGGTATTGCCCTCGCCAGGCCAAATTCACCTGGCCCTGATCCCCACAGGTTGACACATGTCTCTTTTAACATCCCTTAACTGTGGTTAAGGTTCACTAACCCTTAAGGTTCAATTATGTAACCATAGTTTTTAAAAATAACATAATAAAAAATTTAACCACACGAGTTTAAATTTATTAACGAGGGTTCAAATGATCGGCTATGTGAGTGGGCAGACGGTTTTGGTCTGGCATGGGCCAGACCAAATCCGATCCCGTTAGCTTAGGTCCACACAAGTTGGATGAACCTGGGGGCAAGCTAACCCTGTCAAAAACAAAAGAAAGAAAATTAACCAATTGTCTTGTATGTGAGAGTCTGTACCTTATCCTCTCTAATCTCTCCATCTCCTTATCCATCTAGAACCCTTAGATCTATCTACCCATTTAAAATTCAAACTCCAATCTCTTGAATCTCAACAAAATCAAACACCCATTTAAGCAAAACTTCCAGAAATCAAATACCCATTTGAGAAAAAAAAATCCAAATAGTAGAAATGGAGGACAATAACCAGCAATCTCAGTCCTCACCGTACCCTCCAAATCCCATTCATTTCCTACAGCAGCAGCAACATCAGCTCCAGATGTTTTGGACATATCAACGACAGGAGATCGAGCAAGCCAGCGATTTCAAGAACCATCAACTTCCCCTGGCCCGCATCAAAAAGATCATGAAGGCTGATGAAGACGTCCGCATGATCTCTGCCGAAGCGCCCATTCTCTTCTCAAAGGCATGCGAGCTCTTCATACTCGAGCTCACCATTCGATCATGGCTTCACGCCGAGGAGAACAAGCGTCGAACCCTTCAGAAGAACGATATCGCTGCAGCTGTTACCCGTACCGAGATCTTTGATTTCTTGGTTGATATTGTTCCCAGAGATGAGATCAAGGACGAAGCTGGGATCGGGACGACTAGTGGGGTCCCTTATTACTACCCTCACATGGGGCAATCGGCACCGGGTGTTATGATCGGCCGGCCGGCCATGCCTGGTATGGATCCCGGTGTGTACGTTCAGCCGCCGTCGCAGGCTTGGCAATCGGTGTGGCAAACGCCGGATGATGGGTCGTATGGGAGCGGAGGCAGCAATTTGGATGGGCAGGGGTATGTGGTTCATCCTTCTGATTCCTAGTAATATATATCTAGAACTTGACTTTGTGGAGATTTTAAGTTTATATGATGTGGGTTTTGTTCAAAGAGATCTAACATTGTATGGGTCTTTTACCGATAAAAAAAAACAAAACAAAACATTGTATGGGTCTTTTGTTTATGAATGTCTTTGTTTTTGGAATTCTGTTAGTAAATGAGATGGAATGGTGATTTTATGTAATATGTGCTGTTTGAAGTTTGTGTTTCTTTTGTTTGTGCTTCTGTGTTGTTTGTTGATGGTGGGCTCTGTTATTAAGTTATTGCTTACTCTATTTTGCTTGAATATGAGTGCAATTGAAGCCCTTTTGAGTGAATTCATCACAAAAACTGGCTTCTTGTTTGAGTGGGATTTAGGCGAGTTATTTGAATTAAATCGCAACTTGTTAGTCTACACATCTGATTTTGGTGTTTTGACTTTTAGAGTTGGATTTTGTAGTATTGACATCACAATAGAATCCAATTCAGCACAAGCTCATGATGCCAAAATTATTTTGGGGATACCCATTGGATTCCACTTTAAGGAAACCTTGTTGGATACTTCTGTTCAGATGGTCGAAAACATTTGTTGTTTGATTTAGAAAGCTTGGAAGCTGATAGTGTTGATTCAATTACAAATGTGCAATGAAGAGTGGAAAGCAGAACTAGACATATTTATTATAAATTTTTTTTTGGGGGAGGGGGATTTCCAATAAAAAATTGTCTTTTGCACAATTGATAGTGTTTTATTAGTAGAATCTTGGATGATATCGAGTCTAGTGTTGTGGAGTATTATAGATGCACCAAGTATCTGCTCGATCAACTTTTACTCCCTCTGGGTAGAAGAATCACACCACTAGATCAAAAATATTAGTTCTGCTAACCCACATTTTGTGTTGGGCAAAGTCATACTTTATTTTAGCCAAGTTGGCTTGAGACAACCTGATCTGGATATCAGTTTATAATAACTTCTTTGAGTCATCTCTAAGTGGTCTAAGTTGTATCAGCCTTATATCACTAATGGTTTTGGGCAATATGGGTTCTGAATTTTGATGCTAATATTTAAATGCCTTAAATCTTGCAACGACTCTGATCATCATAACTAGACATTAATTGTAGTATACATGGTTCAACACCCATATAATTAAATTCTTTCTTCCACTGATCATTTTTCTTGTATTTATTTTTATTTTAGGGATGTTACGTGTATCTTTGATGGGTAACATACCCAAAGAGAAGGCATTTATTAGAAAATACCAACTTGCAGTTGTCTACTTTTCTGAAACCTTTCCTCGCCAATTTATTAGAACTCAAAAAATGAGGCCTTCCAACCCACAACAGGAAGTGGTCTGGTTACCGAATTGCAATTGTTTACATCCTCAAACTGTTTCTTGCAATTCTTGTTTTATAGTGAGCACACTTTTTCAATGCTATTTAAGAAAGTCACTCCAGATTTAGAAGCGGATTATCTTTTCTAAGATCTTTCACAAATTCAATTATCAGAGATACTCCCTCACTCTTATTGGGATGAGCATTGATTTTTCTTCCCATATTCAGCTATTATTTATACTATGGGAACAAGTCTTCTGTTCATCAATACAGTGAAATAATATATGCATTTTTATACATGTGGCAGCTGAGGCGGCAGGCTCGAAGGTTCCAGGTGTTTTACCATCTCATCCTCTCCTCATGTGCCATGTTTCTGCACAAGTAGCCTTTTTATCACATGGCAAACGTAGATTTTTTTTTTTGCCATGTGCTAAAAGAGGCATGTTAATCTTTGTTTAAAATAAAAAGAAAGCCTAAACAAACATGCCTATATTTGCCTTGTAGCAGCGATATTGGGCTGAAACTTTCCACATTCGCAGAGGTTATAGTAGTGAAAGACCTGGACCCATTTGGATCCACCATCTCAAATGCCACATGTAAAAACCACCCATACAAACTTCTTTTGCTGCATTGTCTGTTCAGAAAACCTTTTCCTTTATGAGTTCAGTTGAAACCTCTCTATTTACATTTTATGTTGTATGGGTGAACACTGAACACATGCATAACGTTTCGACGGCACTTCTTTTCCTTGTACCAGAGATTTGTTGCACTGCACATGTAGGGCATGGTCCTAACTCCTAACCATTTGAGTTGTCACTTTCTTTTAGTCCTTGGTTGGCAGGTAGAATTAATAGCGAGGAATAGAAAGAGAAGATGTCTCATTTATACAATATAATCATTACTATAAGTATCCATTTCTTTTCTTCTCTCTTTTTTTTTTCCCGCTGGGGGTGTTATCTGCTTGCAATAGTTTTTTTTTGTCACTCAAACCTGGTCAAGGGTTTTGAACCCAACTCTTTTGGTAGTTTGTATTTCGCAATCAGACTTGACTAACTGAGCAAGTACCAGATAGTATATCATATAATTATCTTGCCGCAAAAGCTGGAAGTTCTGTTATTTATGGGGGAGTATGAGATTCCTCAGTGAGGATGTCCTAAGTGCTGAGGAAACATGTGGCAATAAGTTCTGAATGCTAAAAAAAAAGGATTGAATATTTATTATCATCTGATTGGATTAACTATGTAGAAGATTTACAAAATGGAACCAGAATGATTCCTTATAATTCCCCAACACATGTGCCCATTTGTATGGAAAATGCATGGAGAATGGTTCTTTCTCTCTTCTGTCCTGATCCTTGTATGGTGTATACTTCTATGAACTTAATTTTTACATACTACTGCATTGCTTAATATATTTAAGCATATGGACATCTTCTGTCTAAATTTCTTGAGGTTTTGTTATTTTTCAGACTTTCAAGACTTTAGAAGAGATTGAGCAATCAAAACTCTGTTGACAAGGAATATATCAATGATTTTGTCCATCCAATCAACCTCAATTCTTTTGAGTGGTTAGAGAAAAATATGGTTGGTTAATGGCTTAAGTTAAAAAAGAAAAGGTCTTGACTGAATGTTTGCAGTCAGCTTATTTGGTATGTCCCCTACTGGTGTTTCTATGCCGTTTTAGACTAGTATTAGTACTGTACAGAACTCAACCATGAATCACTAGGGGAAACATATGAAAACGGTAAGCTGTGGTGGGTCATTGTTTACTATTGCATGTATGCCTTATTTTTTCTAGGCACATACTAATTTGTTGCATTGGAGATCATCCTTGAACTGAGAATTTGGTGCTCATGCAAACTACTTCTTCATCAATCTAGTAGCAATTAATCCTTATGAGTTATGACTAATGCGTGCATGTCCAATCAAATTAGCATATTCACATTACATTTTTTGCTATACTCCAACAACAACTAATCCAAAGCCAGAGGTAAGTATGGACATCGACCAGTCAGCTGCTGGTGTTTCATACATTAAGAAAATAATGTTGGTGTACAAAAACTTGGTGGATTTTCATAATTCTGGTTCTTATTTCAACTCTCTAATTTTTTAAATTGCACTCTCCTACAGAGTATTTGCACTTACTAACTGGCTTGTAGAACATTGATCTGGTAATGTTAAATAAAGCAACTTTCTTTTTTTAACGGTAAAGAATAAAGCAACTTTTCCCCAGCGGTTTATAACTGCACTCACCGTGACAAATTTTTGTTGTAAGTTTTGTTACCTGACTTTGTGAGATATTACCCCTTAATAAGTTAATATGTTTCTGACTGGAAAAGAAAAGATTTATTTCGACTGGAAAAGACAAGTTACCATATTTGAGTGTGGATCCTGTGGAGAATGCCAATGAAGTAACAAAAATGAGAAACAAAGTTAAATTTTCGACTGGTAAACACGATCCGTGGACCTGTTTTTTTAATAGTAAAGAATAAAGCAACTTTCCCTCAGCCCCATTTATTACTGCACTTGCCATCGCAAGTTTTTTTGTAACTTTTGTTAATAAGAGACTTTGCCAGATTACCCTTTAATATGTTTCTGACTGGAAAACATGATTTATTTTGACTGGAAAAGACGAGTTACCATTTAAACATATCTTTAATATGTTTTGTATGTTGTTTTCAGTAATGATCAATAAAACAAGTTCATGGACCTTCTCTTTCAGCAAAAGCAGATAGGATTAGTTTCACATTGATGCTGAACTTAGATTCAAGCTGCCATTTTAATTATTTTAACAGTTGCAGCTGACTATGATAGTTGCATAGTGTAAGAGATGTTCTGGATATTTAAGCTAGACTATGATAGTTTAACTATTTGTTCGCAGTGTAGAACATTAGCTGTCTTTACTGAAAACGGAGATGGCCCAATTCTCAAAATTCAATCTCCTTACATATCTGTGTGGCTTTTATGCATTGCTGTCTCTTATTGATTTGATCTTGTTTTGTCTAGCTAAACAATCACGTTACGGTTGAGATTTTTCATGCTGTCTTGCAGAATAATACACTTGGAGATGCTACTCAGAAATTTGTTTCCTTTATGTGGAATAAATGCAATTGTTTATGGAATGAGGTCTAAATATAAGATCTTATACAGTCAGAAACTTGGTATAAATATGAAATGCAGCATCCAATTACTGAAGGAGATAGTACATCTACCAGTTGGTCCATTCTAGCTTTTCATGTGCCATTTCCAGATCTTATTCCAGGCCTTTTCCATATCTAATTTTAGATACATCCATCTGGATTTAATTTGTAAATTTAGAACAAAGGCTAGCTCATATCTCCTTATTACTTTCGAGATCCTCTCCAGTTGTTGCTGGCGAGGAGACCGCCGGCACCACTCCGAATGCACCACATACCATGGTGCACTCCTACCAAGACAATATGCACATAAAATCAACTTTCCTTGGCTATGAAGTACATGCATGGTGCCTCCGGGGTGGATGCTGATGGCCTCCCCGCCAGCACCAACTGGAGAGGATCTCGTATCATTGACCATTTCAGGGTTGTCCAAGTCCACCTTAGGGATGAGGGTGGTGAAAGTGTAGCCTAGCTGTCTCAAAAGTCTCAAAAGATGACCAAATTCAAAGAAAGCCTGAACCACATACTACCTGTTGCGTTTGCCCTGGGTTTTTTTTTGGTCATACTTGATCAGGAATCAAAAAAAGATGCCCTGTATCTATTAATTAGGAATCAAGTGGATCACTGCACTTACGGACATAATTACCACGTCACAGTTCAGAAATTAATAGTCTGGGATTTTTTTTTGGCAAAAGTCGGCAAAATACTTGAAAAAATGTCTCAAAATATAAATTATAATTACTAATTATAGAGTTTTCTATATCATCCTTTCTACTAATAAAAGTATAATGAGTATACTAAACCTTAGTTAGACGTAAATACTTTTTAATTAAAAATATTAACTTCTTAACATATGATTTAATAAAAAATATTAATAGCTATTTTAATTATAATGTATAAGGAGTCTTTGTTAGTATTAAAATTTTGCTATTTTTAGGGAGAAGGACTCTCCATTAGTAGAAATTTATGACTCATTAAAATAATATCAATCTAATGTGGGACCCATGAACCCACTATTATGTATTAGATCTCAATTTTGCTATTTTCAATTGAGAGTTAGGACCCATTAAAATTATACCAATCTAATATGGGACCCATGAGACCAACTGTTACGTATCAAATCTCTATTTTGCTATCTTTATGGATATATATATATATTTTTTGTCTTTTAAAAATAATATATTTTCTAAAAAATTATGTTTTTATTAATGATAAAAAACTATACTCTCTATTTTGCAATCTTTATGGATAAAGACTTTTTTTTTAAAATATCTTTTAAAAACTATATATGTGCACACAATTTTACAATAATCATTCTAAATTTATTATAGTGTTAAACTTGATAATTAGGTTTGGCTTGATTTTAAAAGGTAAATTATTGAAAATTAATACGTGCATCGTAGTGCAATTTTACTAGTATTAGATATATGCTTGGTGATTTTTTTTAAAAAGATGGGACTAATTCACGATTTCCTGAAAAAAAAAATCACAATCTTTTCAAAAGTCAAATATTTCGTTTGGCGAAAAGGTAAAAAGGACTTTGTTACTATGCTTATGTAAATATAATTGGGCCTGATAGCTGGCCGGTCTTGTTAAATCCAATTTTATCCGTCCGTAAATGCTCCTGATAACAACCCCCGCCACCCATGCCCAAACCATTCATTTAACTACCTACCATCCGAGACTCTAATGGGCAGTGTGGGTCGGGTAAACTCCCCTGGGTCCGGAAACTAGAGACCCATTATGAAAAGGAGAAGTGTTCGCATGGGCCAGAAGGCCCAGAACAGAAAGAGACTCGGTCATAGGAGAAGTGTTCACCCCTAGTTCCAATGACCGAGTCTTTGATTGGCGTTGAACCTCTCAGTCCCTTGTGATCGTTTCGCGGAATTTCATGCCTGTCAAAGATAACGAACGACCATGATTGTTTTGATTTCTTTGATCAATGGCTATGATCTTAATGTGCTGGCAACTGTTTGAATGCGGAAAATGATATACGTACCAACTTCTCAAAAAGTCAACGTCTGAAGTTTCTAGAGAGAAGTGAGAGGGATTCCAGTTCGACTAAAACTAGAGCACATTATCGGTTTTGCCTATATAAAGGGGGGCTTCTTCCTTCTTTTGGGAGAAGGAAAGGGAAGAGACAAAGCGCCAGAAAAGACATCTAGACGATTTTCTCTACGTTCCCGTCTGCAAATCTCTCCTTAAAATATGGTAATCTTAAACCCTAATTCTCCTTTTCCCTTTAAAAAAAATTAATTTGGAATTTACTCGTCAGATTTCGAGTTAGGTTTGAGATATTACAGTTCGTTTGTTATAATTTTCATGAATATCGTTGCTGATTTGATAATGTTCTAATCTACTTTTCTCTTTTATATTAAATTATTTCCAGATCTGCAATCGGTTATTGTTGTTTCTTCATAGAATGCATTTGATCTGCTTTTTTTTTTTTTTTAATGGAATCGATCGAAATTTTGTCCCGAATTCAGTGAGATCGGGATCAGAGGGATATTTGCTTATGGTTAGTTTTAATGAATCGATCTTAACTCGTTGTTAATGGTAGAGGATTAGTTTGGAGCTGACTATGGAACTGTCTATTATACCCATGACGCATCGACCTAGATCTATCTACGATTGTTTTTCCAATTTTGTTTTTTTTTTTCATTGATTTGTTTTTCTTATTGAGATCGAATGCTTTTTTTTTTGCTTCTTCATAATGGAGAGCTTTCCTTATTGAGATTGAATGCTTTTTGTTCCTTCTTCGTAATGCAGCTTTAAATTCCTCCATGGTTAGAATAGACTGGTGAAGCACTGAACTATGGTGTTCACCGTTTCCTTTCACAGATGTTGTAGAAATTATTAATGATCTGGACTACAACATTGCTTATGTCCTAGCTTAATCACAAGCTTGTTGTGGATTTTTTTCTTCCTCGGTACATCTATTGTGCCATTCTTAGACAGAGATAGGAGTGTCAACAAGACCAGCTTTGCCCAGCGCTGCCCTGGCTCATGACTAGACTTAACACTAGGGGTGGGCACGAGCTGTCCAAGCTCGGCTCGCTAACGGCTCGGCTCGGCTCAGCTCAAGCGGCTTATCAAACAAACTTGAACACAATTTTTAGGCTCATTTACTAAATGAGCCGACCCCGAACACCTTCGGACTCGGCTCATTAAGAGCTTTATATATTTAAAAAATAAATTTTTAATTATATATGTAAATATAAATACTTCAGTTAAAGGGTTATTTTTAAAATTAACCATAAATTATAAGTTTATTTTTAAATTAATCAAATTTAATTAAGCTCGAGCTCGATTTCCTGATTTGTAAACGAGCTGAGCTTGAACACCTTCAAAAAACCCTCGGCTCTGCTCGATACCACCTCTACCTAACACAAAGTAATTGCATTTTTTTAAATCTTTATTTTCTTGTTTTCTATATTTTTTTACCCAAAAAAAAAAAATATTTCAGAAGGAATTTTTCTATTATTGTAACCAACATGCTGTGAGAAATAAGTAATGATATATATATATATATAGAGAGAGAGAGAGAGAGAGAGAGAGAAAGAGGCCTCTGTACTTGATTCCAGCCCCATCGGCTCCCAAATCAGCAGCATTGCGCACTATGCTTTATTGCTGTTACAAAGTAATTGTTGCATTGCTTGTAGAGTGTAAAAAGTTCTCTATTCTTCAATTGTCTTCCCCTTCCCTTCCATTTCGACAAAGGATCTATTGAGTTATATTATTTGCCATGTCTGCAGACAATGTCAAGGCGTCTTGCTGATAGGAAGGTGGTGAGGTTCGAGAAGAACATTACTAGGAGAGGAGCTGTGCCTGAAACGACTACTAAGAAAGGAAATGGCTATCCAGTTGGGCCGGTTGTGCTTGGATTCTTTGTGTTTGTGGTCATTGGATCCTGTAAGTTCTTCCTTGCTTTCCCATTACTAATTCCTTTTTGGTACTATTTCGTATTCACTATGACATCCATTTTTCTTGGCTTTTTAATTGCACATATGTCATAGTCACTTGAAAGGACTTATTCAACTCTTGCAAGTAGCTTAAATTCATAAAACTAGGCATTAATGAGTTCTAGTCAACCATGAAGAGTTAGTAGATATAACCATGGTTCAAAAACCCAAAAACTCGGTTGGACTCGAAAGTTAGCTGGATCAACTAACTTGGAAAACTCTAAAAAAAAAAAATTTGACTCGGTCCAACTCGGAGTATATATGTAATATGTGTGTGTGTGCCAATTAGGCAATTACCAATTTCTTGACATTTTTTCCAAGATTGAACCACAAATAACTTGAAAAACCTAGGTTAAAGAATCCAAAGTAGGCTGATTTTGAGCCCTCAAACCTAAAGATCAAGTTTTATAGAACCAATAGTAACCGTCTTCGAAGCCCCAAAAAAATAAAATGCAAAAGCAGTGACGTTTTTTTTTTTTTTTGGTTGAAAGAGATAATTTGTATTAGGAAACCACGTTACCAGATAACAAAGATACCGGTATGTCCGTCTGGGTCGGACCGACTGTGTTCCCAAAAATAGGGGCGAACTGGACATTAGTTAGACTATTTGAAAGGGCCCCTTGAGCCTCAAAATGAGCTGCAGTATTGGCTGTTCGGCTAATATGACAGAATTTTACCTCCCCGCAAGATGCTTTGAGCTGATTGATATCTGCCATCAACGTGAGAATTTCCCAATGAGGGAGAGAGGACAATCCTTGAAGGAATTCTATCAATTCCTTTGAGTCTGATTCCAAGATTACTCTTTGCCAACCTCTGTCCACGACAGTCTGGACGCCCAGCCGTATTGCTTCCGCCTCTGCCACTCTACTGCTACCTCCTCCCAAAGACAGACACCTCCGACAGAGGATTTCCCCCAAGTGGTCTCTCGCTACCATTCCAGCCTCTGCTGCTAAACCACTAAGAAGAGCGGCTCCGTCAGTGACGTTCGAGCTTTGGTTTTAAAATATCCTTCCGTGACTCCACCTAGTTTGACGAGTTGAAAAACTCAACTGAGTCACCCGAGTAACTCGTCGAATAATGTCTCATTCGAGTTTTGAGGTGACTCGACTCGAAACTGAGTCTAGTTAAGTAACTCGGACGAGTAATTCACCGAATTTTTGAACTATGAATAAAACCTTGGGAATCCTCTAATTAGCCCTCCCTTGCAATAAAATATATTTCCCCATATAGTTATTAAATTCTCATTCTGCTATTTGTTTTTCAATTCGCTAATATGATTTCAATTCACTTTACTTACCCCAAGTCTAACAACCTCTTTAATTTTGTGATTCCATGTTTCTTATCTCTTTAGAGCTTAGTGCATCATCACACTCAGATGTAACAGAGTTGAACCAATGTTCAAAAGCTAAAATTGAAATTCTTGATCAATGGAGGAACAATATCACCATTTTTGTTCAATAAGATACCAAAGTGGATGATTGACTTATTCCATTCTAGAAATAACTGTAGGGAATCCTTTGATAACATTGAATCCTATTTCTTAATGATATCCCACAATCGAGACAATTGACTGAATCCTATGAAACCATTTCATAGAAGTTCATTGATATCTTCTTTTTATAAAACAAATCTAATTCGATTCTTGAATAATCCACATTGCTTCTGGCTTCTGCTTCTATTGTAACAAAAGATTTCCTTTTTATTTGGAAAAGGCTGGTACTAATAATTATGATCTTATGTATGGAGAATTCTTCAATATTTTGTTCATTCGCAATAAAATATTTTCTCCGTGTGTCTTGTCGTAAATTCCGTTATATGCTGGCCCATACAGAGATCTGTTTTAACAAGGATCTGGGCCTCCCATTTTTGAAAAATGATTCTCTTGATATCTAGGTTGATCTGAATTTACAATGATGGCCCAATCAAATTTAGAATCTAAATATTTGATTCAATTATCTATCTTACAGTCTTGTAATTGCTTCGGCGGCTATTCTAGGTGTGAATGATCTGCATTTTTTGCCCAAGCCAAATGTGAAGTTTATGTCAACAAATTGGTCAACTACACCTTGACCCTTTGAGAAGCCTGAGAAATAAAGCAGCAGACCGGACTAAGGCTTCAGTAGCCAATTCACTCTTTGCCAAATTGGATTATTACACTACTTATTAGTTGTTAATTGGAGTGGAATCCCAATGTGGGCTGTGTTTTCAGTCACTTGGCGCTAAGGCATTCAAGGCTTCACCTATAGTAGTTTTTTTTTCCCCGAGAGATCATAGCTGTTGTTTGATAGTGAAGGCCAATAATATTACTGAAAGCATGGTTCAAAAACCCAAAAATTCGACTCGACTCGAAAGATAGCCGGGTTGAGTAACTCGGAAAACTCGACTCGGTCTAACTCGGAATATATATGTAATAACTTGAAAAACCTGAAATAAAAGAATTCAAAATACGCTGATTTTACAGCCTCAAACCTAAAAATTAGGTTTAACAGGGCCATGGTAGGTTGCCTTTGTAGACCGAAAAAAATATATGATACAAAAACAATGTGACGTTCGAGTTTAGGTTTGAAAAAACGATACAAATATCATTCTGTGACTCGAACTAGTCTGATGAGTTGAAAAACTCGGCCGGACTCGATTGAGTCACCCGATTAACTTGGCAAATAGTATCTCTTTCAAGTTTTGAGGTGACTCAACTCGAATTTCAACCGAGTTGAGTAACTCGGCCGAGTTACTCAAGTGACTCGCTGAGTTTTCGAACTACGACGGAAAGAACCCAAAAAAATGGAATTGTGCAAACCAAAGTGTGGAATTGAGTTAGTAGATAGTTTATTGCATTATTTTATGAGATGTTGACTTTGTTGTTTACATGTTACTCATTGCAATTTTTTTGGTTTCATCCAGCCCTGTTTCAGATAATCCGGACGGCAACAAGTGGGGGCATGGCTTGAATTAAAAGTTATTGGTGCTGGTAATAGGAGGCCGTGAGATATTTCTCATCATTAATTTTTCCATCAAGTCTAGTGTAGGAAATTGCATTATTTTTATAGTGGACATGATTGGTTCTTGTATTTGAAGAGCCTGGTAAGCAAATAAATTTACTTTTTTTTTTTTTTCCATATATACTTGATCTCTTCTAAATTATTACATTTAAATGTAATCTATATTAATCGCATGCTGTAAGGAAGCTGGTTGAATTTTTTATTTATTTTTAGTTATGGGGAAAAGGGGAGGTCGGTTGAATTGAAATTCAAAAGAGAGGAAAGAGCACCACATGAGATATAAAATGGTTCATGTGCTTCAACTAGAGAATTTTGTTCTTTCTTTTGATATACAATTCTCAACTTAATACAGGTTTTTTCTTGAGTAGTAAAGGATACCTATGTAGGAACTGTTTTTTGCTGTAGCATATACTCTCATCTGTTTCACTTTCTTTTCCGAAAGCACATGTAGTAATTAAAAATACATGAACCGAAAACAATTAAATAAGAATCTCCGAGTTCGATAGGGATGAATTATTACTTAGTCCACTAGGGTGTAGGGTGTGATAGAGGAGATTGAATGATCACTTAGGTTAGGGTGGTTCATATAAGTAAGTTTTTGTTCAAGATCTGCTTGGATGCGTGCCATTGTGCCAAATGTCAATACAAAATGCTAATGCTAGCAGGGGCTATCAAACAAAGGGAGTCTACATGCTTAGCATTATCCATCAAACAAAGGGCAATTCTAGCTACTTTTTCTTTCAAAATCACTTTCATCAAGACAAACGTTATTGCCTTGGATTATTAAAAAGACACATGTTTTCTACTAACACTCTCTCCAATTAAATGAGTCTTAAAAGAAAGTGACGCCTATCAAATTGACGTTTTCTCAAATTAGAGAGTTAGTGTCAAAAGAAGGTGATGCTAGCATTATCATCAAACACATGTGCTCGGGAGCTAGGCTCGTTAAAAGTTGGAATTTGTTTATATTTTTAGTAAACAAGTCAAACTCAGCTTGATTTTCCAGCTCATTTGAATCAAATTTGAAAACACCTTTATTTGGCTCGTTAAAAGCTCAGCTCTATTATATGTAAAATTAATTTATTAAAATATCTAAATATATTTACTTCATTTAAAATCTAAAATTAAGTATATTTATTCTATATTAGTAAAGATTAATAATATTACATAATAAGAATATTCTTTTTACAATTACAAACTTTTCTTAAAATTTTAGGACATTGTAATATTTTTACCTATACAAGGATAATAAAATAAAATTGAAACCTAATAAATAGCTATATCTAATGAGTCACGTTGCTCGCGAACTGATCAAGCTCGTGTGTTAAAGCTCGAGCTTGTTTATTTAATAAACAAGCTAAGCTCAAGCTTGATTTTTGAGCTTGTTTGCTTGAACATCCCACTATGGCTTACTCGGCTTGATAATACCCCTACAAAATGCCCTTTGGAGATGCTGCTGTTTCTTTGAGGTCACATCCTGCTAATGCCAATTGTTTGAGTATTCTATTCGAACTTGATGATAGGGTAGTGCTGACGTCTGGCTCTGTTTGCAAATAAATGATTTCACGACAAATTATTTATGATGTAATAGTTTCAATATTTATAAGAGGGCTGCTTTTGTCATTTGAATAAAAATATGTCAAAGAGTTTTTTTCTTGAACTCTCTGATTGAATAATATTTTCGTTGTTTAGAATATAATTTTGGTTGTTTAGAATAGTGTGAACATGATGTTTTGTAATTTTAGAAATATATGTAAAAAATCTATTTTTATCATTTTGAAAATACATTTAAAGATGATTTTTGTCGTTTTAAAAAATTAGACGTGCTTAGCCCCACTCTCAACAAAAGTCTTACACTTGTCTTAGCTTTCAGCTTTTTGACTGGGTAGGGAATGGGGTTTTTGGCTGAGAGTAGGGAATGTATGAAATTGGGCTAGCACGTCTCATAGAAAATACAAGTAGCGGCTGGTATATTTACTAGTTTCAAAATATGTGCAAGGATGTATATTTTTATCATTTAAAAAATATATTGAAGAGGGATATTTTTATCTTTCTAAAAAATATATGTGCAATGAACAATTTTGTTTGGATAATGCTAACATTACTTTCTTCTGAGACTCATTCTTTTTTTATTTTATAGCAAAAAACACGTGTTTTTCTCAAGGCAAAATTTGACTTAGCTTATTGTGTTTTTTATCACATCATCTCTAATTTTGACCCTTTAATAATTGAATTTAAGGGAGTACACTGTACCATGCCTGTAGACTTACACTTTTATTATTTTAGAAATACATATAACATGCAATAAGGAAATTTTTATTATTTTGAAATGTGACTATGGACTTTTTATTATTCTATATGTAATTTTCCTGTAATAGTTACTATTTTTGTATAAAATGCTTTCCTTGAAAAAAATACTTATGCCCAAATGATGTTAATTATTTTTATTTTCTACTATCTATTTCAAAACAACTTGGATTTATTGTCCAAAGTTGAGGTTACCAAAACTACAAAATAAAATAATGATAATGATTTTTTACACAATTTGATTCTCTCAAGTTATTTAGATGGAAAAGGGCCAAATGTCATCTCTAGGTCCAGAGAATCTCAAAGTCTTGCTGCACACTGAGTTTTTTATCACACACATTTCATCAACTCAACCAAAACGAGAATAGGTGAATTTGTCGGAATATATTATTAGATCTTTTATTCTTTTATTCAGAAATATCTTTATCATATTTTTTTGTCTTAAAAAAAAACAGGAGATTAGTTTTGAGTTGGAGCTTTGCTTCACAGTGGTGGAGCAGATGATCTTCCCGTTTTACCCAATGTGCCATGTTTGTAATTATTGAATTTTTCCTTTTGCACTTATACTCTTTGGGTCTGTGACCAATGGAAGCTGAATCTTGGAACAAGATCTTGAATGTCTTAATTCGGAGCCAAGAACATGGCACGAATTTCACCACAAAATCTTTGGACTTATCATACAAAATGTAGAACAAGCACTCAGGTAAGTCCATTCACTTTAGAGCAATGCTACGTCCATTTTCCGGTTGCCTACTCTCGGGTGGTTTTTCCTATTCTTTTAAGCAAAAGGATTAAACAAAAATGATGGGTCCCTCCTACAAAAAGTGTCATACAATAGGCCCTCTTATAATTAATATTTTATAACTTAATAATCTCTAATAATTAATAAATTTATAAGGAACCAACTTGATTCCATAGTGTATAATTAATAATCTCTTATACTTGCTATTTAATAATTTTTTAAGAAAGTTCTAGTATATTATTAATTATAAGAGAGATTTTTATATTATATTAATCCATGGTTGTATGAATCTTATAAACAGTTTATGGTTTAGGTATTAGGAAGAGAAATTGATAAAATTATTTTAGATATTCTACCTATGTATAATAAATTATCATATATATGGTATAAAGTTTTAGATATTTTAGAAAGAAAAAACAAAAAAAATCATTTTATGAAGACATCAAAATAATTAACAAAAGTTAAAGGATAATCCCACGACATAATTCAAAATGAATTTTTCTCTCACCAAAATAAATGATATTTTTTCTTCTTTTTGAAAATGGGTTAAATTTACTAATTTTTTTTTTTTTTGGTAATAAACTTTACCAAACTTAAATTACCATAAACGGGTCTTATACAGTTGTATCTACATGAAGCTTATACGGAAAATACAATACATTCAAAAGAAAGTTTTTGATGAAATTTTTTTTTTTGATGGACCAATATAGTAATTCTTATATATAATATTATCTTATAATTAATATAATTTCTTTCTACCAAGGTTATTAATTACAAGAGAGTCTACTGTACTGACTTAATTCAGACCCAAGAACTTGGCACAAACTTCAACACAAATTCTTTGAATTTATCATACATCATGTAGAACAAGCATTCGGGAAGCCCATTTGCTTTAGAGCAATGCTACATCCATTTTCCAGTTGTCTAATCTTCGGTAGTTTTTCCTATTTTTAAGCAAAAAGATAAAATAAAAGTGATGGGTCCTTTCAACAAAAAGTGTCATACTATTTTGTTTTTTTGTACAAAAATAAGAAGAGTTGATAACCGGAAAGTGGACATAGCACATATGGCTAGACTTAATTCGTAGAATGCACTCTCGAACACTCTGTTTGACTCGATGCTAAGGGTTTAAAAGTTTATGTCTATGATTGCACCACTTGGCACTAACACGCCCAATAACTAAATTTCTAGCTAACACTACTTACACGGGTTATGTTGGTAAAAATACTCTACACATAAAAACACTCTTTATTCGAATATAGAATCTTAACCATAATTAATAAGAGTCAACTCCGGAGAGCTCAATAGCCATTGAATATGATCCCAACTAAATAATTTTAGTGAGGGGTTGTGAACATAAACAGAACAATTTATTTTATTATATAAAATGGTGAGGCAAGGGTTTGTGCGAGTATGCGTAGCATTATTCCATACCCTATCTATATACATGTACTGGGGGGGGGGGGGACCAAATAACTTGGACACACAAAGTAGATCTAGTGACAGAGATTGGTACTGATAAGCGGCTGATCACTACGTTTCAAGAATTGAAAGCAGTGCAGTCTTTCCTAATCTCTCCTTGCTTATCTACCTTGACACCCACCCTCCCAAGCTTTATCATTGCGGTTACAAAAGCTTGGGTAAAATTCCGTGAGTGCTTTGCAAAAAGTTTGACACTGGACTTGGATGCTCTGTCCGTGAATAGCACCTCATCTGACGTGAGCAAACCCTTCCCTGCAACCAGATTCTTGTAATACACATTATCGAATAATTGCGGGGTCACAGGATCATTGTCAACGGCTATACTCGGGTCAAAATTCTTAGGGCAAGCCGACATCAGCTGCTTCGCATAGTCCGGATCCAAGGAAGGGTCCAACGGAGAGGAATCGCTGAAGTTGTAGAGGCGGTTCACGAAGCGGCTGCAGTGGGAGAAGCCGATAGTATGGGCTCCGGATAGCGCGATCATATCAATTTGGCTGAGGTTGTGTATTCTGAACATAGAGTTTAGGTGGTCGAGATTGGAACTGGGTTCTGGAAGGTTTCCAGTAACTTGAGACGCTTTAGAGATGAGACCATCGCGGCGTCCTAACTCTACGCTGTACGTGGGTCCTCCAGCCTACAACACCCAAAGGGAAAGAGAGATGAAATATAGTTTATTATCACATGATGCGAAAGCGAAAGATGTGTGTTTGAAGCTTACGAGGACGACGACATCTCTGGCAGCAATGGCCAAAATGTCGGCACAGGAGACCACGCCGGGGCATTGGGCTTCTACTGCTTCCTTCGCCTTAATGACAGTGTCAAAGCCATCTCCTGCGAGTGAAAGATTATCTGGTGCATCTTTCTCTGCATCTCCGTTTGGTGACGCTATCAGGACCGAGGCATCACATCCCTACAAATCAAAACAGATACATTGGTTTTAAGCAGGGGTGCAGCTAGGATTCTTTGGCAAGGGGGCTAACAACCCCTGAAAAAGAATTCGACGGCCAAGTTCATGGGCCATCATGTCTATTTGTGTTTGATTACGTAGAATATATTTTTTCTGAAAAATATAAGGGGGCTAGAGTCCCTGTCCGTCAGCTCCGCCACTCTCTTGGAAGCCCTCCAGGCCCCATGTGGCTCCGCCCCTGTTTTTAAGTTGGCCAAGGAGAGTGTGGATAAAATTCCAGACGGCCCGGCCCTTCAATGGGTCCTACCTATAAGATATCCTAGGTTTAAACTGAAAGATAACCTTCAGATTTGTAGAATTTTCAATTTTATTTCGAGAACAAGTAATATCATCTGATCACGTGGCTTTTTCACTCAGAAGAGACAAGATGAATCCACTGCATCTCATTACCCTTCTTCGTCCTGCCTGCTTACAAAGAACAATAGCTAACTGCAAGCAGGGGTGGCGGAATTTTTCCTTGGGGGGCGAATATATATATATATATATATAAAATGGGATTTATATACACACCCTGGGAATAGCCCAGTGGTAGGTGTATCCCTTCCTTAGGAAAGAGGTTCGGGTTCCATTCCGGAGAGGGTGAGAGTGGGTTGCACTCTCGACCCCGCCTTTAACCGGGTTTGCGGCCTAACCATGTGTCTCATACCCAAAAAAAAAAAGTAATGGGATTTGGGGGGGCCTTGGGATTTGGGGTCTATTCTCGAGAAATTTGGTTTTGAGTAATGGGTTCATCATAGACGGAAAATTTGTTAATGGTGCATTCCAATAAAGGTCTAGTAACAAGAAATACAATGGTCCTCCATAGAGTTATTATATAAATAAAATTAACTATATTTTTATACTATAAAATTGTTTTTCCCATGCATATTCTGCTAAGTAGAACACGTGCACCTCCCCTACTTGACACATGTCCTTTTTAAAACTGATTAACTATGTTCAGGATTCACTCACCCCTAGGGTTTATACATCTACCCTTGATTTTTAGAAAGTAATTAAACTCCTGAGTTAATAAATCTTAACTAAGGTTAAAAAAGAATAAAAGATACACAAGTGCACATAAAGAAGGATAAAGCTTCTGAGACCCCATTAGGGCCGAGACCACCGAGACCATGCTCTAAGAGCATGGGATTTCAGGTGGGGCCTACCATGTGAAATGGGCCCCACCTGAAATCCAATGCTCTAAGAGTATGGTCTCGGTGGTCTCGGCCTTAATGGGGTCTCAGTAACAAAGCCCCATAAAGAATCAATCCCTTTATATTATACGTATAAAAAATTATTAAATTTTGTTTGGGCCACTAAGCTTTTATGGGAGAGGGTCATTATCAATATTTTAATATTATGTATTTTAAAAAAAAATTATATCCATTATATAATTAGTTTTTTTTTAAATTGCAAGGCCATGACCCCTCCCCACCCCCAGCTGGATGCAATTGACGTTTTAAAACTACAAAATATCCCTCACAATGTCACATAAGAAAAAGTGGGTTGGGTTTACATTCATTTGCTTTTTCAAAAGGGAATTTGCTAATGAAACCATCTTAGGGCCGAGACCACTTACACCATACTCCCAAGTACGGGATTTCAGGTGGGGCTCATATCACATGGTGGGCCCTACCTAAAATCCTGTCCTCGGGAACTAGGTCTCGGCCCTAAGACGGTCTTGGAAGTTTTATCCTTTCAGAAGAGGGTGATGTTTTTTACTTATATTTTTTTTTCCTGAAAATAATAAATGCGAAACCTAATCTATTTTCATTATGTGACCTTGTAAGGGGACATTTGCAGCTGCCGCCTACAAAATTTCTCTTGCGGCTGATTATTGTTCACTTTGATACAATTGAGCATCTCTCTCTTCACTCATTGCATTATTGCTGCTTGCTACTTGCAAGGCATGCATCACCATATTTGAGTTGTGAAGCAGAGCCATAGAAATATTAGAGACGCGAAGATGGTGGTATGGATGCCTCAACATCAAATCCCCTCTCAAAATGGCAAATTTTCATTGAAATAAAAACCAAAATAAACAGATATTCGCGAGGAATATTGCAACCTACCTCGACAAAGCAGTCGTGAAAGAATAGACGGAGAGTGGCCGGAATTGTGGTGAACGTCTGGTTAAACTTCGTCGTGACTGCCTGCTTTACGATATCTTCAACGGTCGGACAACTGGAGCCATAAAAATTCTCCATCAATTGTCCTTCTCCCCTCCCTAGAACCAGCAACACCAATATCAAGCACAACCCTTTCCATGCCTCCATCTCTTACACCTAGCTATAGAACCTGTTTCCACCCCAATCTCAATATCCTACCAATTGCCGCTTTATAAAGAAGTATCCAGAAGACGATATGAACAATGAAATTAAAATCACATGAAAAGATGAGACGAAGAGTAAGAGAGAAAGTTCTTACCATTTTTGTCCAACATGGTGTGCTTGTATACTTGGTCTAATGGTTCACAATCCAAGCGACCCGACCCAATTACTCTAGCCTTTGATTGGGTATCAATCCTTGTCTCTTGGGAGTGCCCCACCCAATCAGGCATCGACACATCATATTGTGTAACTCAAAGTCCAAAGACCTTAGTTAATTCATTACCTCGTATAAGCAAATGTAGTTGTGCATTTCCTTAAAATGTTGACTAATGAGAAACCATTAGCCAGTCTAAGACAATTGAACTCCAAAATATATATATATATATATATTTATGGATTGGTGGAGCCTTTGGTGCACCCCCCTTATTAGTATTTTACAGGAAAGACGGGGACACGCCAACAAATCCAAAAGTCTAACAAACCCTAAATTTTCTATATTTGTTTTCTTTTTTACTTCATACGGGCGTGATTCTTTCCATGTGCATGCATGTTCTATGGGAGAATGACATATGTAAAGTAACAACTTGAAGATTCTTATTTTATTTTATTTATTATTTTTTTGGGTAAAAGATAATCTCAATTTAAATCAAATTAACTCTAAGAATTAATGTTGATCAAGTAGCACATTGATATCTAACTAGGGTTTAAATGCCCAAACTCACTATACATATGGCATGCCACTTATGCAAAATGGAACGCTTCCATGCTTAAAGAATCATTCCTCATCCTTAAAGTGATCTTCTACCGCATTGGCAGGTTGCCATCTATGCCTAACTGCCTCGTAAGAGCACTCTTAAATTATTACCAAGTCTTGTAGACTTGTGGTGTTCTTTGTTTGTTAGTGAGATAAGCTTCTTTATTAAACTATATCGGAACCTATGCAGGACGTATCTGGTTCACACGCGGCTAACATAAGATCGTTGGGTGACCAATGGCTCTTACAAATCAAATTTAAAAAGTATTTTAAAAAAAAATAAAATAAAATCAGCCAACGGTATGATGGTACTGTGATTACGATGCATGATATTGTGTAGATGTGCCTGCCAGGCCTGGCGTGGTCCAGCAAGATCACTTATTTGGATGGTGGTACTAGCCTTTCTTTGACGTGGACCTGATAATATTGGCATTGACATATTTCACTCGATCCAAATTGTCGATCTAAATGATGATCAGATTCAGTGGAACAAAATTTGTAGATGTCCAGTGTCAACGAAGTTTTGATTTGATTGCCCATTGTAAACTTATGATCTCCTTTTGATCCATATACAATTATACATGTATGGATCGAGTCTGGATCCCATTTTGGAAAAATTTAAAAAAAAAAAAAATGCTCTGATGATCTCAATTAGAGGCGTGCTAGCCCTACTATCAGGCAGCCAAAAACTAACACTGATTAAAGAACTCTGCTACTGAGACCGTCTTAGGGTTGAGACCACCGAGACTGTACAGTTGTACACGAAATTTTAGCTGTGGCCAATTTCACATAGTGGGCCCCATCTGAAATCCAATGCACAACTGCACGGTCTTAGTGGTCTCGGCCCTAAGACGGTCTCACAAGCATTTTCCCTGTTAAAACAATGACATGTGTTAGTTTTTGGTAGTAAATAAGGACAGGTGTTGGTTTATGACTAAGAATAAGGAATGCCTAGCGTAGAGCTAGCATGACACTCTCAACTATCCACTTGTTAATAGCATAAATAGGACGCAATAACCCTAGGAGGAAGGGTGATATTGGTGTGCTTCTCGCCTTTGAGGTAGGGCTGCCAATGGGGGCGGCCAAGGTCTGTCCAAGCTCTTTAACGGCCTAATTAGCTAGGGCAAAGCCCATTTCAAAGGCAGAGCCTAAAACAATATTGATTTTTTTGTCATAATATCTAGAGCTTTAGAGAAGGAAAATAAAGTTCAAGATTTTGAGGCCCATGAAGGACTGGGTTGTCCAAATTGACAAGCATAGAATCTCACCTAAGGTTGTCCATTGGCCCGGCCTGTATTAGCTGGCCCAAGTCTTACTCATAAGGGCCATGATCTGAAAAAGGAGCAAAAATTTCATACCCCTCAGCCGTTATTAAAAAATAATAATAAAAAAAAATTAATAGGATTATTAGAGTGCCAATATTTTAAGGCATTATGGTTACCTTCTTTAATCTATAATTATTTAAAAGAATAAAATAATAATACATAGAAATGACTAAAAAAATTATTTCAAAATACATGCCTTTACAATTTACCATCCAAAAAAATAACAAAACCAGATTTCCTACACGAAATCTGAGACTAAAACTTTCCCCACAGAGAGAATTAATGAGTCTTTGTATGAAACCCCTATTTTTTCAGATATTTTCAACAAAAAAAAAAAAATGTTTTATTTACCTTATTATATATCTATAATAAAATGGATAAAAGCTTGCGGGTTGGGCGGGGTTTTGCTAACTATTTCTCAAGCATTGCCCTTATGTATGAGGGTTTTGAGATTTAGGGCTGACCCAACCCTCGGCACTAAAAAAAAGGCTTCTTTTTTATGAGCTATAGACAGGGGCGGAGTCGAGGTGATGGGAGCTCTAGCCCCCCCCCCCCCCCCCCCCTAAACTTCTGAGAAATAATATATTGTTTATAAACTGACGCAAACAGACGCGATGACCAATGAACATGGCCCTCGAAAACAAATCGGGGAGCTCCCCTGCAAGAGAATCCCGGATCCGCCACTGGCTACAGAGCAAGGGAAGTTTGGTAGATGGGAGGGAATGACATCACTTTCTCTCTCTTGGTTAGGAGGATTGGATTGATTTTAACGTTTTGGGTGAGATAAATTAGTGAGTGAAAGCATAGTTGACAACTCATATTTAGTCAAATAGCATGGATTATGTGGCACTGACAAATAAACTGATTTTTGATCATCGGTTCGCTTTACCAACAAACTTGTAGACCATATCATTCATCGGGTTAGGGAAGTGGAGGATCTCTCAGCTCAAACTCCTTAAAATATACTAAACAACAAGTTTTGGTCAATTGGACCTTTCCTCCTTTGAGTTGAGTTAAGTTAACATGGATGGGTGTTCAAAAGGCAATTCAATTTCAGCTAGTAGTGGAGGCCCCACTAAGGATGAGACATGATGTCACGCCCCAAAATCCCATCTTGGTTAAATAAGACTTTGGACTTGTGACACTCATATACAATCTTATCATAACAACATACAAGACATACCAAAATAAGAATCCGAAAATTTCTTCCCAACATTAATAATAAATCCAATCGATAATCAATATAAATCATCATCTATAACAGGTAACCAACATAAACATAAATAATCTGATCATTCATCATGATCTCAATTCCTTTAAAATTTAAACCTAAGCAACATCCTTCTTAGAATATCTTATTACAATCTCTTAAAACAAATAGAATACTAATAGATCAATAATAAGGATAGTGATTTAGATCAATCTCTCCCTCCAACTGATCACTTTCGGGTTCCTCGAAATACTCTTCCTCAACCCAAGGTTCCGTGAATTACTCCGAACCTAAACATGTCGACAATAACAATTCGATTGAGTAACGAAACGTTCAGTGAATATAAAGTCTAGCAGTAACGATCCCAAAACTTCACCATGGATATAATGGGACTTTAGGCTGTAACATTTCTTATCCCTGATTGATTATATAGTATACAAGGCAGAACTAAAATAAGAACATAAAAATTTCTTAATAACATCAACATATGCAGAATAACCCTCGAATACAATATAAATCATTCTATACAACCTGTGACCATTTCAAACATTACTCACAATTTGATCATCCATAATGATTCCCACAACCAAACTTAAACCTAAGCAACATCATAATTCCAAAAGTATCAAGTGCATATTACAACTCTTTAATAAAACAAAATTCTAACAATGTAGAAAAACTATCTAAGTCTACTCCTCCTCGTGGAGATCACCTGCTCTCTCTTCCTCATGCACTTCTTTAACCCGTAGCTTGGCGGCTCGCTCCAACTCCAAACTAGACGACAATAACAAGTCGACATAACATTAAAAATGCTCAACATATATCCAATCTAACTAACAATAACCATAACTCAAGTACATAGTCAATATCAGATTCAAACGAAAGTTACATGATCAATAACAAGTTCATATAACATTTACATAATTAGTAACATGTTCATATGACATTTACATAATCAGAGTGCAGAAAACATATGAGCATATCATGACATGTTTTAATGTCCTTGTGAATCTCCATCAATATCAGGTTCATGCAATAATTACAAATTCAATAACAGATTTATAGTAATTCAGTGTCCATCAATTTCAGGTTCATACGACAATTGCAAAATCAATAACAGATTCAGATGACATTTGCATATTCAGTAAAAAAGTTCACATGACATTTACATAACTCGTGTACTTGTGAGATCCATGATTCAGTGTCCTTGTAATTTAGTATCATTTATTCAGTATTTGTAATTCAGTGTTCATGTTCGACAATGCATGATAAGTTCCGACAACGCATGATAAGTTTGACAACACATGATAAGTTCCAATAAAACATGATAAGTTCGACAATGCATGATAAGTTCCGACAACACATGATAAGTTTAATATCCATGTTTCAGTACTTGTAATTCAGTGTCCATATCCGACAACGCATGATAAGTTCCGACAACGCATGATAAGTTCAGTATCCATGCAGGGTCCATGTCATACTTGTGTACCCATGAGACTTATAAAGTTCCATACATGTGAACTTGTGCTTGAGTGTCATGATTAATATCTAAATCGGTCATCACTTAGGTTCAGACCCTCCGTCAAGAAACTCTACCAGGGTACATCTACCTGGTTAGAAAATTCTCAACCTGAAAGACTTCTTTTAAGTTTTGGCCGACCCGAATGTCAATCACTATATAAGATAGATATGCATAATTTAACATTCGTGATTGATATTCGAACTCGATCATCCCTTAGATATCGATCTTCTGCCAAGAAACTCCGTCAGGGTACACCTACCTGGTTAGAGAATTCGTGTTGCGACCCAAAATACCCCCTAAGAGTTAGGATACTTTGGCGTCGTGAACTCATTACCAAACCATCTTGTAAAATAGATAAGACATGCTATGGCGGAAGCGGAATTGAAAAATTCTTCTATACATACCGTAATTCCAAGTTTGTACATAAACAAAAGTAAAGAGTGAACAACTTCACTCAACAAAATACATTTGCAAGTCTCTCCCTCTCATCACTCATGATGGAGCCACATAACAAAGGCCTTCTGCTCCTCCTGAGCCCTCTGCTCCTGAAGACTACCCCAAGTCTCTTTTTTCTCAACATTCTCTTCCTCGACCCAAGGCTCTTAAGGAAACTCGCCACAAATGTCAAAAAGATCTAGCGAAGTAACAGTTCGGCTGAGTATGGAATACTCCGCGTATACAAACCACTAGATAATAATGTCATACACATGAACAGTACATATATCGCAGTTAAATCAGAACACATGCAGTACTTTTAATCAGAACGTGGAAACCTTTACATTTGAAAACATCATGTGCATATACCTTGGAAAAAGGTCTTTTGCTTTACCATATTTAATTTACATTCTTTTACAACTTTGCATTACGGATATTGTAAAATACCTTAGTTTCCATTACTTTCCATCACATGTTTTTAAAATACCTTAGATCCACCTAAGGAGTCAGACAGCTAGTACCCATGTACCCACATAAACTAGGGGGGCCTACTATTGTCCTCACTTTCGACTACCTTCGGAGTAGACGACCAGTATCAAATTCCCTTCTGGGCGGTCTGCTATTATCGAAGTCCATTACTTTCCCTCGCCTTGTTACTTTCCATCTATTACTTTCCATTTACCTCTTTACTTCCTCTATTACTTTCCCATTACATTTTATACTTTATTTCTTCTTTATCTTCTTTTGATACCCATAATTTAGAAAATCTCGATCATGCAAACATGTGTCCCTGTAGCAATTGTGAATAACATGGTAGACAATGAGAAATACTTTAAGAGCACTTACCATATAGCCAGAGATCATATATTTCATTCGTAGCCACAGCCCATATACACAAACATCCAATTTCATCGAAATATAAGGTTTTCTCATTTGGTTTCCCCCAAAACTTAAGTCTTTTAACATGTTTTTCATCTTTGAATCATCATAATATCAAGAACATATAAAAACAGAATTCTCTACTTTCTTTATTCTTTGGTTTAAAGCATAGCATCATCACAATTTAACTAGTAGGATTTCTAACTAGTTCATAACATAAAACACAATTTCACTAGTAGGATCCTATTTACAAACCTAAGGCATCCACCTATTGGTGGATCCCCCCCCCCCCTTTTTAAAATGTTCACCAACTGTGATGAGCATTTAGGAGGGGGGGGCATCCACTAATAGGTGGATGCCTTAGGTTTGTAAATGGGATCCATGGGTCCGTTAACTATTTCCCTTTTTTTTTTTTGAAGATGTCATTGTTATTCAATGCTACCAATTTCATCTAATTAATTCAAAAATTGTCATTCCATATATGGATTGATTTTTAATTATAATTCTAAAACTATCCTTACACATATTGGTTGAATTTTAATAATTTCAAAACTACCCTTACATATATGGGTTCAATTTTAATTAATTCAAAACATATGGGTTGAATTTTAGGTAATTCCACAACTGCCCTTACATAATGGTTCAAAACATTGACTAAATTTTACTTAATTCCAAAATTACTCTTTACTTTTAGCTTCTATATATTAATATAGACGATTTTTCACCAATGTTTACATTACCGGACCAACTGTCAAACTGGACAAATGTCACACCCAGTGTTACCTAGGCACATGATACAAGGTGCCAAGTATCCAGGTGTCTAGAGGTGAGACCACCTGTCCCTATTTTTAAAAAGTTTATACTAAAGTTATAAAAAAAATACTTGTATGGAGATAGAAATGAGTAACAAGAGAGAGAGAGAGAGACGTCCTTATTGATCGTCATTGTTCTCCTAGTAAGTTTTTCCTCTATGTTTTTAAAAAAACTACATAACTTGACAAAAAAATTCATAACAATCTAATATATTGTATTTTAAAAATAGCATGACATATATGAAGCAACACGTGTCTAACCATATTGTTAACGTCACCATGTCATGGTATAGGCATGTATCAAATAGTGTCGTGCCGTGTCATGGAGTGTCGTGTCCAGGTGTCGGCACGACAAAATTTAGGGAAATTGAAGTACCTAGGTAACACTGGTCGCGCCCCAAAATCTCATCTTGGTCAAGTGAGACCTTTGGCCCGTGACACTGCTTACACAAACTTGTCTCATTAGCATATATACTAGGCATACAAAAATGAGAATCTAAAATATTTTCCTTAATAACAATAATAGTCGTCAATAATCAATTAAATCATCATCCATAATCAAGTGACAAACTTGAAACTTTAATAACTCTACATCATCCATCATGATCTCATTGTCAAATTAAACCTAAGCAACATCGATATAAGAATCCTATTACAACCTTTAATCCAATAAAATAACAACTCAATAATAGAGATAGCAATCCAAGTCAATTTCCTCCTCCCGAAAAGCATCTCCTTGCTCATCGAGATATTCCTCCTCGACCCACGGCTCAACAACTCACTTCATAACTAAACCTATCAACATCTAAAGTTCGGCTGAACAATGAAAAATTCAGTGGATGTAAAATCTAGCTAACAATATAATAACATGCATGCTTAATCTGTTTAATCAGGTTTATCATACATAGCATACATATATAATCAGAGTATAGAAAACATGTGAGCATTTCATATTATCAAACTTGACTTATTCATACTTTTGGACTTATGCAGACTCTTAGAACTAATGCAGATGCATGTCAATGCTTACCAAATGCGTGTCAATGCTTCTCAAATGCATGTACTTGTGCAGACTTACCAACTTATGTTGACGGTTAGTCTAAAAAACATTCACAAATTAAAACACAATTAGCTACAATTAACAAAGAAATAAAATAAATAATTATATAATGAATCACTTGAACTGAGAAGCGCTCGAAGAGTCTTTCTTGAAGATAGTTGAAGCCTCTCATTATGCAAGGGATAAGGTAGCTCTATCTCCGAGATTCAACTCAGCTCGGATTCATCTCGTCTTTCCCTACAAGTTTGCACTACTTAGCAGAAGACGACGGTACCCAACCTCCTTTAGAATGTCTGGAAAAATTAACTTTAAATCAAAATTGAAATACTTCACAACTTTAAATTTAAACACATATATAAAAAAATTAATTAAGTTAATTTTATTTCATCAAAACATTAATTTTAATTAAATTAATCCCATGAAAATGCCCCACTATGTAAGGTTTAAAATTGGGTTAAATTATTTTCCGATTAAACCAAAACAATTCTAAATTTAATTAATAAATTATATTATATTAAGTGTTTGCAGATTGTCCAAAATTCGCCAGAGTCTCCCCGTTGTATATGCGGTTTCAGGTTGATGGATTAGTCCAATTAAGGACCGATCCAAAAATTGACGCTCCGATCAAATTATCTCAAGATACTAGTCAGTTAGGATGGGCCCAACAGAGTCTGTCAAATTAGTCTAGATAAGAGATGATCCATTTGGATTGTCAAAAATTGATCCTGAGGTCTGTCTTAAAAGACAATCCATTTTGATCAATTTTAGCGGGTTTGAACTGAATAGTTTGGTCCCAAGAGAGATCAGTCCAAATAATATGGTTGGTCAATCTAGATGAGAAGTATGTCTTGAACCCGCTAGTGTATACCTCTATGACAGGGTATATAAACTTGGTCTGATTAGAATATCGCAGAGCTTCGGCGTCTAAGAAGAATTGTGTGCTAATTTCCTCATTCTCATTCTCTATTTATAGAGAAGGTGGGATGAACATCTTACTCAAGGAATTCAATAGTCACACGTTAAGGCATTAAAACCCACCATGACTAGATGCATGATGGTATAAGATTAAGTGAATGATCCCATGAACACATGCATGAACCCATGCGTTAAGGTGTTGAAATTCAGATAATCTAAATACCTCAAAACCGTTGGGCAATAGAGAGCCTCAAGACAATACCCTATAGTTGCACATAAGTGATAGGTCAATGTCCCTTAATCATAGCCATTGGTTTCCAATACCAAAATTGATCCACATGCATGTATTTAAATGACCAATATCCAAATACATTAAAACACACACTAGCATGTCTAATAAGACATGTTAAAACCAAATTTAATAATAATAAAATCTTATGAATTTATCATTTTAAAATCAAATTAAATCCAACAACTTCCATGCTTGTGAACTTGTGCTCAAGTGTCGTGATTAACTTTCATCTAGATTATCCCTTAGATTCTGATCTCTCATCATCGAAACTCCACCATAGCATCCCAAACCACCATGGTGAAGAGTCTAAGTTAAAAGATCAATTTTTAAGTGTCTTGATTAACTTTCATCTGGGTTATCTCTTAAATTCTGATCGCTCGAGTGGGATTAATACTTGCTCTAACGAGTTTCCTTCGAGAAAACTCTAGTGTGCTCAAACTTGCATATCTCGCTCGGGCGGGTTATTCTCGCTCTACCGAGTTGCATTCTCGCTAGAGCGAAGCGTGATGATCGCTCGAGCGGTTTTCACTCTATTTTTTATTTTCTATTTTCTTTTTCTCACTGAACTCACTCGAGCAGACTTGAACCCCATTCGACCGGGTTCTTTTCTTTTGTTATGTTTTGCCCATTTTCCATTTGTTTCTTCACTCAAACCCCTTAAACATGTAAGGTAACATTAATTTAACATTTACCAATCAAAATACATTAATTAAAGACACTATTGCCTATATTCATCCCATAAATGGCACAAATGTCTATAAATGGAAATTCAAGTCTCTACATCCTCCCCTTCTTATAGACATTTCGTCCTCGAAATTACATAGCTTAGTCAAACAGATGTGATACTTTTCTCGAACTTCATATTTACGTTCCCACGTTGCTTCCTCTACCGAATGATATTGCCAATGCAAGAGAACTAGGTGAATCATCTTCGTGCGTAAGACTTGTTCCTTTTGACCCAAAATTTGAGCCGGTTGCTCAACTAGAATCAATTCTTCATGAATCTCCAAGGGTTCAAGGTTGATGACATGAGATAGATCCGGAATATACTTCCTCAACATGGAAATATGGAAGACATTATGAATGCTTGTCATAGGTAAGGTAACCATGTATGGAATTTCCCCAACGTTTGTAATGATCTCGAAGGGACCTAAATATCTTAGGCTTAGCGTATCTCGCTTGCCAAATCTCACAACTCTTTTCATAGGGGAAATATTTGACAAGCACATGATCTCCAACCTGAAAATCAAGATCTCTCCTGCGAGTATCAGCATAGCTCTTCTGTCTACTCTCAGTAATCTTCAATCTAAATTGTTATAATTAGTTTTTAAAAGAAAAATAAAAACATGCTTACCATTTTTCAACAAAATTTAAATTTATAATTCAAAAATAATAATAATAATTAAAGTGAAATCAAATAGGACTTTAACTTTTTAATTCATATCATAGAAACAAGCTTAGAGAGTCCATAACCAGTTACAACCACCTATTGTTAATGCCTCAAAAATTACCCACCCACTGCATATATTGCAAGGGACGTTTTGCAGTCGGTAGCTGCAAAAGGCCCCTCACAATACCAAATAGGGAAAAGTGGGTTAGATAAAAAAAATATTTTTTTTAGTCATGGGTAAGTGAAATTGCTCCTTTCTGACAATAATAAATGCTAACCCTAAACATATTTTCCTTATGTGTCATTGTGAGGAAGCTTTTGCAGCATCCCAATTACAAAACTTCCCTTGCAGTTGCCAGTTGCGAAATATCCCTTGCAACTGATTATTGTTCACTGACTGCGTGCCTATATTTTGGTAACTATTAGGGGTGCACACAGTTCGGTTTGGGTCGGTTCTAAGAAATTTTGGGACCGAACCATCGGTTCTCGGTTCTAAAAAATCTAACCCAGGACCAAACCATAGAGCCTCGGTTTGGAAAAAATCCAACCCAGAACCGAACCGTAGTGCCTCGGTTCGGTTCGGTTCTACCCACGGGTTTATAATCTTCTCCTAATGGTGATAAATCCAATAGTTCACAATTTCACATTTTCAATGTACTGAAACCACAACTCAAATCTTATCAATGAACAAAAATAATCACTAATTAAAATAGATTAAATTGAAATTGGAACCACTTGATCAACTTGTTCAATACATTAAGAATTGGAACCACTGGATCAACCTTCTCCACTTCTTAATTTTAGTTCGGTTCTCGGTTCGGTTCGGTTTCAAATTGGAACAAACCAGAACCGAACCGCATAAATTCGGTTTAAGCAAAACCATACCCAGAACCGAACCGAGCCTGTAAAATATCGAACCAAACCCGGACCATGGTGGTCGGTTCGGTCCGGTTCACGGTTTGACCCGTACCCATGTGCACCCCTAGTACCTATCACAGTGTTCTTTGGATATCTTCTTTATACAATAAATGGATGCCCTAGATTTCGTCTTTGATATATTGAGAGAGTTTGCTAAGGACAGCATTCGTCTCGTCAAGAGGTGCCACAAGCCTTATCAGAAAGGTAATCATCACAATCATTTCAGTTTTGGGTTACGATTTGATTCATT
This sequence comes from Tetracentron sinense, assembly GCA_015143295.1. NCBI lineage: Eukaryota > Viridiplantae > Streptophyta > Magnoliopsida > Trochodendrales > Trochodendraceae > Tetracentron > Tetracentron sinense. Next base: position 34,954,889 of record CM026568.1, on the reverse strand, counting down.
TATTTTTTATTTCGGTCATATTTTGCATTAATATTATCCTAAAGTAGTGACTTTGTAAAACAATAATAATTAAAAACTCTAACCAGTGTATTATTTATATGAATAGATAGACGCTAAAATAATCAATTTTTGCATTACCGTCAACCAAATAGAATTATTTAACACATAATCGTTTGTATACAGATAGTCATTTATTAACAATGTCCTATCACCAAAAAGGATTACCTTTATCAGCGCTTATTCATCTCGGCGCTTGTTAACATAATCTCTTATGACAACAATAATTTGAAGAAAATGGGCCTTATTACAGAATAAGGGTGGGTGGAGGGATAGAGAGAATATGCTTAGCATTCTTCCATACCCTATATATCGTTGGGCCACGCAATTACTTGCACACACAAAACGGAGTCACAAATTGCTACTGCTAACCGGCTGACTACGTTTCAAGAATTGAAAGTCGTGCAAACTTTCCTAATCTCTCCCTGGTCACCCATTTTGACACCCACCCTCCCAAGCTTTGTCATTGCAGTTGCAAAGGCTCCATTAAAGTTCAGTGAGTTCGTAGCAAAATCGTTAACAGTAGACTTTGATGCTGTGTCCGTGAATAGCACCTCATCTGAAGTGAACATGCCCTTTCCTGCAACCAGATTCTGGTAATACGCATTGTCGAATAATCGTGGGGTTGTAGGATCCATGTCAACGGCTATACTTGGGTCAACATCCTGAGGACAAGCTGACATAAGCTGCTGGGCATAATCCGGATCCAGGGAAGGGTCAACAGGAGATGACGGGGTGAAGTTATAGAGGCGGTTTGCGAAGCGGTTACAGTGGGAGAAACCGAGAGTGTGAGCACCGGATAAAGCGATCATATCAATTTGATTGAGGTTGTGTTTGCTGAACATAGTGTTGAGGAGGTCGAGATCGAAGGTGGGTTCTGGAAGGTTACCTGCAACTCGGGACGCCTGAGAGATAAAGCCATCAAGTCGTCCCAACTCTACATTGTATGTGGGGCCTCCAGACTAGAACACCCAAGAGAAAGAGAAAAGTGGTGAGATGGTGTAAAAGAGATGATAGTTTATTATCATTTGATGCAAAAGATGTATGTTTGAAGCTTACAAGGACGACGACATCTCTAGCAGCAAGGGCCAAAATGTCAGCACAAGAGACTACACCGGGGCATTGGGCTTCTACCGCTTCCTTTGCCTTAATCACAGTGTCGAAGCCGTCTCCTGCAAGTGATATATTATCTGGTGCATCTTTCTCAGCATCTCCGTTTGGCGACGCTATCATGACCGAGGCATCACATCCCTACAAATCAAAACAAACACATCATTTGGATTGCGAGGAATGTTATGCATACACTCCTAATACTTATTCCGATTTAAATACAAAGAGGAGCTATGCTTTACGGTGTTGAGCCGAGCTCCCTTTTTGACACTATCACGGTGGCAATCTTTTAATTATGTGTTGAGCAGAGTTCCCTTTTTTATAAATGTGCCACATATATAGTGTAAAAAGGGGAGCTCCACTTCAACGCCATGTAGCAACGCTTCGGCTCAAAATTAAACTCTACTTATTCTCACCCTTTTTAGATAATCAATTTAAATACAAAGAGGAGCTCTGCTTCCCCGCGTTGAGTGGAGCTCCCTTTTTACACAATGATGGTGGCAATATTGTAATTATGGTGTTTTTCTAATTGCCCCATCATCTCTCAGTAATTACAAATGTGCCACGGCCATACCGTAAAATGGGAGCCCCGCTTAAACGCCATGAAGTAGAGCTCGGGCTCAAAAAATAATCTCTTCGACCGAATTGTATTAAAATTAATATTTTTTATATTATGTAATATAAAAAAATTTACTTAACGAACAACTCTTTTATTACTAGGTTTGTCAATTGAATGGTCTAGATGATGTACTACTAAGAGTGGGTGTAGTGTGAAGAACACCTAAGTCTTATTTTAACATACAAAAGGTTTTGAAGAAAACGATACTATGGGAAAGAAATATGGAGCAAAGGGTACTATGTGACTGTAACAAAGGGCTTTTTGATACACGTGGTCTATAAGTAGAAAAAAATGGTATTATAGGGAAGAAAAAAAAATAGATTATGAAAAAGAAAAATATGGGCTTTGGGTATATATATTGAATCAAATTATATTATGAGAAAAAATGACAGATGGCACCAACTTGGGTATAGAAAACATACTTTCCGTCTACTCACTTGTGGAATTCAGAAACTCAATTGTTTTATCTTATGAAAAAGGTTAGGTAGGGATTGTGAGAGTATGTTTAACAATCTTTTGTTGGAGTAAATATAAAATAAACGATGAGTAAGGGCATAAAAGAAATAAAAATTAAATAAAAGCCAAGGGGACACTATTGAACGGTCATGATCCAAAACTAGTTAAATATTATTATGTGTATGGTAATATGGATATGATGGATGAAGGTTGTAAAAAGAAAAAAAAAAATTAGATGGATGAGGGATTATCATCCTTGATGATCCCCGGAACACCGTGATGTATTTTTTTTTTGGGGGTGGGGGGATTTAATTCTAATCACTGAAACTCACTTGCACACACAATTAGGCCAACACAAAGGTCCTATGAGACTTCAGCCCAACACATCTCTTTAAAAGGCCTATCTTTTGAACGGATGGAACCTTATAAGGCACAGGGAGTCTACATGAGGTCAGAATACTAATTCAAGAATTTATCAAATGCTGATTTATAAATTTCAAAGCGAGGAAGCATACGAAAGTTAAAAGAAAGAGCGTAAATGTCAAAACTCAAGGGAGACTACTGATAAAATTTCCTATATATATCACACGGTTTTAAGATGGCCCTTCAATGGGTCCTACCTATAAGATATCCTAGGTTCATACTGAAAGAGAATCACAGCCGTTAGATTTGTAGAATATTCGATTTTTTGTTTCGAGAACAAGTAATACTATCTGAAAGCTGCTTTTTAACTCAGCAGAGACAAGATAGATCCACTGCATCTCATTACCATATTCTCTCTCTCTCTCTACTGCGTTGCATTATTGCATGCTACAGCTTGCAAGGCATCACCATATTAGAGTTGTGAAGCAGTGCACTTAGAAAATATTAGAAACTCAAGGCTGGTGGTATGGATGCCTCAGCCTCTCAAAATGACAAACTTTCATTCAAATAAAAGCAAATTTTAACAAAATTAAACAGATATTCGGGAGGAATTCTACCTCGACAAAGCAGTCATGGAAGAATAGACGGAGAGTAGCCGGAACTGTGGTGAACGTCTGCCCAAACTTCGTTGTGACCGTCTGCTTTACAATTGTTTCGACATTAGGACAACTGGAGCCATAAAAATTCTCCATCAATTGTCCTTCTCCCCTCCCTAGAACCACCAACACCAATATCAAGCACAAACCTCTCCATGCCTCCATCTCTTACAGTATTTTCTATAGAACCTGTTTCCACCCCAATCTCAATACCCTACTGTATATCCTACCAATTGCTGCTATATATAGAAGTCTCCAAAAGACAACAAGAACAATTATAATAAAATAAAATTTAATTTAATTTAATTTAATATAGAAGAGCAGAGAAACAGTAAGAGAGACATTTTTGTCCAACATGGTGCTTGAATACTTGGTCTAATGGGTTCACCATCCATACGACCCGATCAAATTACTTTAGCGTATGGTTGGGTTTCAATCCTTGTCTGCCCAATCAGGTATCGACACATCATATTATTCTATGCTGGTGTAACTCAAAAAGTCCAAAGACCTTAATTAGTTCATGAGTTCATTACCTCTTATAAGCAAATGTAGTTGTGCATTCCTTAAAATGTTGACTTAAGAAAAATCATTACACACTGTCAAGATATTTGAACTCCAATTATCATCAACACCACGCATTAATGGCTTAAAGGAGCTGCACCCACTGTTTTCACGCGATACATATAATATTTTTATGATGGAACCAAATTCTCTACGTTATAACCGTACTTGGGGAGTCCGTTTACGCTGCCAAGGTTGCCGCGTGTCCCTTTTAACACCCCATGACTGTGGTTAAGATTCACCCACCCTTAGGGTTCACCTACCTATCCTTGGTTTTTTGAAAAAAAAAATATTAATAATATTTTAATATTTTTTCTAACCATGGTTAGTTTCTTTTACATATTTTTATCTAAAAACCAAATATTGATTGGTGAATCATAGGGGTGAATGAATCTTAACCACGGTTAAATGGTGTCAAAAAGGGACATGTGGGGACCTTGGCAGCGTAACCGGACCCTGAGTCCAGTTATAACGGTAGAGGATTTGGTTCCTTTTATGATATCAATAGCAATTATAGGTTTATGTTTATAAATCAGTTTGAAAAGGTTTTCATACATACTTTTTTCTTTTTTTCTATAAAGATATTTACTTATGGATTGGTGGAACCTTTGGTGCACCTCCCTTACTAGTATTTTACTGGAAAGACTGCGACACCCCAACAAATCCCAAAAGTCTTAACAAACCCTAAGCTTTTAATATTTTTTTTCTTTTACTTCACACGGGTGATTCTTTCCGTGTGCACATTCTGAAGTAATTAATATTTTTGGCATTAAAAAGTATTTTTAATTGGTAATTATTTAAAAAATAACTATTAATTCTATAACAAAACCACTCATTCCCAATAATGCAAGGGAAGCCATGGAAGACAATGACACTTGTAAAGTAATAATGTAATTTTATTCGTTTTTTTCAATAAATCCTATTAAGAGAAATAGATCTCAAACTTTCAAAATCTCCATGTGGTAGTAATAAATGTGGCTATATCTCCACCATTACCTTTAACCGATATAAATATTTTTCTTTTGTTTAAAACTAATGTTTTTAAACCTGTTGAAGGGTAGTAATGCTACTGTTGCTACAACAGGGAAACTTTGGAAAAAGTTTAAATTTTGAGATGGGTTAGCACTCTAATTTAGTTCTAGAAATTAATGCTTACCAACTAAGAAATTAATGTCTAAGAGGGCATTTGGCAACACTATTATTAAATACTTATTTACTTATTTACTTATTCATGAAAATAAGTAAGAATTTATAAATAAATTTAATTGATAAAAATAAATAAGTAATAAATAAAAGTGGTTAGGAGTTCAAAAAAAGTACTTATAAATTAGTAACTGCTCATTAACAAAAACTACTTATTTACAACAACAAAAAAAAAAAAAAACTTACTAAGCTTATAACTACGGTTTAAATTTCATCTCTTTACATATGACATTTCCACTTATTTACAACAAAAAAAAAAAGTACTTACTAAGCTTATAACTAGGGTTTAAATTTCATCTCTTTACATATGACATTTCCACATTGGCGATTGGAACGCTTCCACGCGTGAAGAGTCATTCCTTTCTTCTTAAATAATAATCCCTATCATCCGTTCTATGGATTCTAGAAGTAGAATAATCAACTCTTATATTATTACCAAGTCTTGTAGAGTACTTGTGGTTTTCTTTGTTAATGGGATAAGATTCTTAATTAAACCATATTGGAACCTATATCCTATTCACACGCGGCTAACATTAGATCGTTGGGTGACCAAAGCCTCATCCGAATCAAATTTAAACAGCATTTTAAAAACAAAAAAAAAAAAAACCAAAGGCATGGTATTATCGTCATTACGACACATGATAATGTGGGGTGGGCTGCTAGGGTGGAGATCTGATACAGCCAATTACGTGGCTTGATCATAAGAGAGTTCAATTGCATATGTGGCTCTTAATTAATTGGGGGGTGGGGGTGGGGGAGAAAAAAATGATCGAGAGAATAAAAATTCCAAAAAAAAAATCTCTACCAATAATCAAGCGCCACATGTGTCATTTAACTCTCCTGACTTCAATTGCAATCGGCTGTGATAAGATTTTGACGGGGCGTGGTTGAGCAAGATCACTTATTCCGCTGTTTGGATGGGACTAGCTTTTCTCTGACGTGGACCCAGTGATGATGTTGAAATATCTCGCTTCAATCCAAATCGTCCATCTCAAGGATGGATATGTAAAACAAAATATGTAGTGTCAACCACGGTTCAAATTGCCCACTTCTCGCTATTATAACGAGAGAAGTGAGGTTAAAAAGTTGGTTGATTTTTTCTTAATATTCTTAATAAGTCTCAATTTTATTGTATCTTACAGTTAATTAGGGTGATTTTTTATATATATATTTTTATTATATTGACCATAACTCCGTATAAAAAAAATTAAAATATTATGTTATCTTATTTTACGTAAGAAAAGTGAGTAGGTGTATTAAAGTAATATCAACTACACCTAACAATAATCCCTCAATATCTCAATGATTTTTTCAAATCCTTATCCTTATCTTCTCTCATGCTCCCTCTTTGATCTCTGAATGAAAAGGCACGCCCTCTCTAAATAGAAATAAAAAATATTAAAATTCTCTCACCAGACCATCTTCCCAGTCTCTCTCTCCTTCCCCTCTCTCTCGCATGCATCACTCGTGCCACCTACTAGTTAAAGATATATCATATGAGATATGTTGTATACATGTATGGAGTCTGGACCCCATTTCAATGGGATCCCATTTAGGAAATCTATCAATTTTTTTTTCAAAGGTTCTGAGATAAACCCTCTGGAGTCTGGATGATCTTAACTAGCCAACTTGTTAACAAGTTTCAGTCGATTATTCACCAGACCTGTTCATGGTTAATAGCAAGCAATAATCCACAAGGAAGGGTGAGATGGGTGTGCTTCTGGCCCTTGAGGCTGTCAATGGGCCAACCAAGGTCTATCCAAGCCTGGCCTCACTTGTAAGAGTAAGGTCCAAACCCAGCCCAATCTATCGGAGGGCTAACTAGCTAGGCCCCAAGCCGCACTTCAAAGGCTAGGGCCTAAAACAGTATGGATTGTTTTTTGTCATAATAACTTTTTTTTACCAACTACTGCACCTAACACCTAACGGGACATTAACATTAAGGGCACATTTGGCATCACTCCCAAGGAATAGTTCTCTATTGCCAAACGGGCCCTAATTTTATTCCTTTTCCGCGTTTGAGATTGGCAATATCTTGCTACATATCATTTGTTACCGCTACATAAAGGGGCCGACAGGGCTCTATATTGTGGCCCTCAAGTAGATGTGGACTTTATAAAACCGGGCCCAACTCAACCCGACCCTTAGGATTTAGAGAAGGAAAAAGGTTAAAGTTTTTGAGTGCTACTTAAGGATCGGGCCAGGTTCTCCCTCCATCGGCCAATTTGACAAAGCTTAGAATCTCACCTCAGGTTGTCAAATGGCCTAACCCTCACTTATAAGGGTGAGGCCCTAATTTGCCTCTAATGCTTGGAGGGCCAGAACTAGCTAGGCCTGAATATATTAAAGCACTTTTTTTTTGGTTAAAATGCAATTAGGCCACAACCCTAGTTGAAATTGGTTAGTAGTAGTTAATTGGTTAGATAATCGAGTGCCCAACTTAGAAGCAAGCTAAACACGGTGGGCGTATCAATTATCACATTGTGACTAAGAGCATTCCTAGCAGCCTCACCAAAATAGTTTTTTAGCTATTTTGGTGAGCCAATAAGCTAAAAAGTATGAAATACCCTCTCCAGCAGCCTCACCAATTTGCATATTTCAGTTTGGTGAGTGTACAGTACTCACCAATGTTGGTGAGTCACTGTATACTCATCAAACCAAAAAATCTCTCTTTCCCTCCTTGTTTATGGGCCCATACAAATAAAATAAAATTTTCTCTCTTCCCTTTTTTTGTGTGGATGTGACACAAATAATAAAATAATGATAATTTTAGCTATTTTGATGAGGCTGTTGGGGGTGTTTTAAAAAAGTGGCTCACCAAATTCACTTTTTGTGAGTTTTGGCTATTTTGGTGAGGCAAATTTGATGAGGGTGCTAGGAATGCTCTAAGAGAATGAAACCCTAAACACCCAACAATGGGAGATAATCATTTTTCAAAATATTAAAATAATAATAAGCAGAGGTAGCTAAAACAATTGTTTCAAAATAGACGCATTTACAACAAAACAAAATTTCCCGGGTATATTCTAAGCGTGGAAAACTCTTTCCACATAGAGAGAGAAAACAGTATTTAACCTAAAAATGAGTCCTTGAATGAAACCCCTATTTTTCATGTATATTTTAATTTTGTTTATATTTTGTATGAATTAGCCTATGGGTACTCCCGAAGTGTACTATAAAATATACTCCCAAATTCTAACCGTCTAACTCAATTAATTAAACAATTAGGATTAAAGCTGATGTACTAGATTAGGAGTATATTTGGAAGTACTTATAGACCAACTCGTTTTATATACTTTATTATATTTCTATTTCACAAAGGATAAAAGCTTGCGGGTTGGGCCGGGTTTTGCTAACTATTTCTGAAGCTCAGTTCTTATGTTTCAAGGTTTTGAGAATGGGTCTGACCCAATCTCGGCACTAAAAGAAAGCTTCATTTTTACGGGCTACAGAGAGCCCAGGAAAACTTGGACCTCCCTGGCCCTTTGATAGCTCTCCTAAGTCCTAACTACAAGTAACGCACTAAAATAAACGATTTGTCTAGACTTGCTTAGGTGGTGTTTGGATTGGTTTTATTAGTCAAAAATCATTTATGATAAAATTGATTTTATAAAATTAATTGTCGAATAATCACTTTTTCAAAAGGTTGGGAATATGAAGATGAAGATGATAGACTCAACTTCAAATTCTTATTTGTAAGAATAATTATTTGACAATTTATTTTATAAAATCTATTTTATAAGAATTAATTTTTAGCTAATAAAATTCAATCCAAACGCCCATTAGACTTTCAACCTCATTAAGACATAGACCTTTTTACAGTGGTTGCTTAGACTAACCATTATGGCAACAACAAAAAAACAAAGGGGGCAAGTTGCTTATGCTGTATGGGTATTTTAATTTTCATACTGTATCATCCCTCATCTCTGACTGAAACCAGAGGGAACGTCTCTGACGTTTTTCTCAACTCGACACCTGTCTTTAAACTCTAGTTAAGAAGAGTTAAGGGTAATATTTCTAACCCTATTTAAATTAATAAGTCATTCCGTAGTAAAAGCCAGACGTTCTCTCTGGCTTCGGCCAGAGAATATCCAGGCTCTTTAATTCTATATTTACAAGGGTCAGTCTTCTTCTTCCGTTTTGTTCTCTTCTCTTCTCAGATCGTTGTTTCTGTATCCTTTTTTATTTTTCAGATCTAGGGTTTCTGTGTTCTTTGGATATCTTCTTTCTGCAATAAATGGATTCCCTAGATTCCGTCTTCGATCCATTGAGAGAGTTTGCTAAAGACAGTGTTCGTCTCGTTAAGAGGTGCCACAAGCCTGATCGGAAAGGTAACTCATCACGATATTTTTCGATATAGGGTTACGATTTTTTTTATTTCGATCAAATTTTTTTGATTCAATCTTTGAATTTGGCAGTCCTGTTGCTAATTTATCTGTTCTCTTTGATTCGGTTGTCTGAAATAAAATCGGCTGCGTTTGGTGTAGAATTCACGAAGGTTGCGTTCCGCACGGCCGTCGGTTTCGTTGTGATGGGATTCGTTGGGTTTTTCGTGAAGCTGATCTTCATCCCGATCAACAACATCATAGTCGGATCTGTTTAGGTGAAGATCGAATCTCAATGTTGTGTTTATTATCTTTTTCTAGGGTTTTGATTGTTGCGAGTTAAATAGTCACGCATGTGATAAAATCTGTTATCATTTCATGTAATTTTTGTCTTGTATAAGGATATTATAAGATAATATCCCTGATTATTTTGTTTATGAGATTTTTCTTCTTTTAGAATTCTTCCCTTCTAATTCTATAAATAGCTTTGCAATAGCCTTTGGGATTCCTCGAAGTCAATTGCAATCTGCAGAGGATAATGTTCAAATCGAAATTCTCAGTTTTTGATTCTTTTTGAAGATTTCTCCTCGATGGCCTTAATTAGCGATTATTTGCTAATTTAGATTATTGGACGAAAAAATATGTTAGAATTGCATATAAGAAGAAGGTATCATGCAGGATCACTGTTCCTTCAAAAATTAAAAGGAAGAAACAAAAATTGAGATCCTATTGTTGAGGCAGTTGTATTGGCATGATGCCAGTCTTGTCAATCGTGTCATAATGTCATGGGTAGAATTTTTGGATCTGAATTCTGAGGTGTGACTGTTATCTTGAATTAGACGTTTACATACTGAAGGGAAACTAGTGGTTGGCTGCAAATAGATGGTGTCTGGTTGGAAGATTAATAGAGATATACTAGTTTAGCTGGTTCTTCAGGGTACAAACAAAAGATGCATTAGGAGTTGTAAGCTCATCATATGTGTAGCCTCAACTACTCCAATGGAGGGCTAATCTTTATTCACTGTAATTTTGACATAAGCATGTAAGAAATCAAATCGATAGCGGGTGCAAAACATCATAACCCCAGAAAACCTGATTGACACGCTAATGTGTCCGGACTCTAAATAAAAAAAAATGAAGTATTTACATTTAGGTACACTACATAGATGTATATTTATACATACGGTTAATATAAGTAAAACGTGAAAACTTACAGTGGTGTATGACCAAAAACTAATGAAATATTGAATTAAGCTTGATTTTGTTGACGAGCACCTGCATGGCTGCATTCCAGTGTTACCTAGGCACTTCAATTTTCCCAAATTTTGCCGTGCCGACACTTGGACATGACACGACACTCCATGGCACAACACGACACTCCTTAGTACGTGTCTCTACTATGTCATAGTGACATCAACATTATGATTAGGCACATGGTGCTTCAAGTATGCCATGTCATATTAAAAATACAATTACTAGGAACTTTTTGTCCAATTGTGTTGCTGTTTTAGAAACATAGATGAAATTTTACTAGGGGAGCAACGCCAACAACAACGATCAATATGTATGTGTCTTCTCTCTCTTGTTGCTCATTTCTACTCCCTATGCGTATTTTGTTATAACTTAGGTATATACGTTTTAAAAAAATTTAGGGACTAGTGATCCCCTTCTTTTTATTATTATTTTTATAAAAAATTTTGAGTTATAATATATATATATATTTAATCATTTTAAAAAAACTGTACATCCGTGCCGCCGTATTTGGATTTTCAGAGCTTGCCGTGCCGAACACCCCTGACACCTGGACACTTGGCACCCGTACCACGTGCCTGGGTAACATTGCTGCATTCATGCCTACACAGGTGTCCCGTGTTTTTTTTTCCCTGAAAAAAAAGGGAGTTCTCTTATTTTATAATTTTTATATAAGCTGAATTTTAGATCACATTCTATTTTCTTGGCATTTTCTGTTTTCCTTTTTTTTCCCTTGATGTGTTCAGTTGTGGGCTGAATCATGTTTTGAGAGTTTGGTCATCAAAGCTCCCTTAAGCCATACAAGGAGGCATTATTATCACTTTTAAAGCCAATATATCCTTTCCATTGAGAAGGCGTGTTCTAACTTTTGTGTAGAGTAACATCTTCGAGAGTTGCCTTTAGGAATTCTTGTTCTAGCATTCTAGATCTTAAGTTGCATCTACAAAATACTTTGCGATCAAGAATTGTGTATCTCAAGTATTTCTTAGGAGTTGAAGTGTCACGAGGTTCCATATTTCCCTCGTATCAATCTATCATGTATGGCTTCTTCTGGTCTTTCAAGTCCACTTTCCATGGACACCGTAATCTAGGTCCAGTAAACAGACACTTGTTTTGTGGACAATCTTTCACATCATCTAAATCTACCATGGTTTGATGACAGAAATCAGGAGCCCACTGAGTTTTCTCCATTGCTGACAAGCGTAAGAGGTGAGCTTTCTTGGAAATGGGTGCGTCGTTTAGCTTATTAAGCAATTAAATTGTCGTGTTGAAACAAAGGCTGGTCGAGAGTCTTTAGACATTCAATTTAACTATTGAAGGAGTCGCTACTTGCTAGATTTAGGCTTCTAGAGAGGGCCATTGATATGAAGACCCTATATCAGTAATGTGTCTTGGGGTTAGCAATAAGTCTGTGCACGGACCTTTAAAAGGCCTTATTTTGAATCCACTATCTCAAGCCCATCAAGAGAAGGTTGAACCTGACTTGCACTCTACAACGTCAAGTGGAGTTGTTGACGCTTATATGCTGGAGTTTTGGATGTTAGGGATACCTTTTTGTGCAATTGCTACAGTCGCTTTGGTCATCTTGTGAGATAAATTTATTTCAAGTGGTAGGTGTCATGACACTCTTGATTTTATGACTTGACTGTAAAGGGTTATATATTTGTCTATAGGCAAGCTTGCATATACTTTGCCCTTAATTTATACGCAAAAAAAAAACTGAATTTTTCATTTATGCTTTGTAATTGCTCACTCACTGTGGTGTGAATGATTGTCATCCTGATTATAAGAGGTTTATATATACTTTGTAAGTGGGTAATCGTCTTTTCATCGAGTTAGTCTTCTGTTAGTTTTCATCGTAATAAGATTATCAATTATGAAAGAACAGGGACAATATTAGAAAGAAAACAAAACAAAAAGATTTTGTAGGTACATTGAATTAAATAGGGCATGTGACCCACTGAAAGAAATATTGAATTCCATTATCAGTCTTCCTTTCTCTACGTTAGAAGATTGAGGTAGCATTTGCAGTACTACTAAAATGTTTAGGTTCTGTTGGTCACTGGATTTAGATTCATGGGCTGTTAAACAAATGGATTCATCTGTTTCCCCTGCTCTTGTAATTTTTGTGGTGTTGGGGTAAAGCCTAGACAGAGTGATATAATATAAAACTGCAAGCCACATGGGGTTGCAACTTGCAAGGCTGCAATGCTGGTGGAACTTGTAGAATGCAAGATGCTTAAAGAGAAGTATGCTTAAAGCTCACTAGGCTTTTCTAACATTTACCGGTTACCTGAGATGATTAATTCTGTTTTGTTGTAGTGGAGAAGTTGCAAAACCTTTTTGGTAAGAGTGATTGGCCTGGCCAACCATGCATTTGACTATAGTCCAATGCCGTGACCACCTGTCCCTTTTAACTACACTTTAACTATGGTTGTGCTTATAAAATTAAGGTTGATAGTTTAGTTTTGTTTTTTCCTTCCTAAAAACTAAGGTTAGATTGCTTAACTCCAGGAGTGAGTGAATTTTAACCATAGTTGATGGGTGTTAAAAAGGGTGGCATGGACCAATGAGGATCACACATTCCACTACATAGTGGAATGTTACGGTAAGTTGCATTTCCCTTTTGGTTACGTTCGGAAGCTGTCAGCTTCCGTCATTAGAACTCTCCTTAGGCACTCTCTCTTTCTGACAAACGTCTGATATAGCATTTTGTAGATTTGAAATGAGTTTTTTTTTTAGGCTCTTTCGATTATTTTTTAACCTTGCAAATTAGTGAGCTTGTATTTCTGTCTTATTAGAGTGTCGAAGTTGCTTGAACCTTATGGTCACCTACAACAAAGTTTGCTCCCGTTTCATAGTCGGAGCTTGGAGCGTTACTTTTGTTGTTTCAGTTAAGGCATTTGAGCTGGGACACCAAAGCACTGATGTGCGACATGGAGTACATGAAGTTGAGCAACGGGCTCAATAAAATGCAACCTGCACCACTAAGAATGGTTTACACCCAAAATTCCTACTACCAACTGGGCCGACCCAGTTGCGGAGAACTGAGCCAATGTGTGGATTAGTTGGCTATTGGTCATGGAAAAGCTGTTCCACTAATTGAACCTACTCCTTCAATGAAGATACAGCCAGTTCCATCTAATGTTTTGCAGTGTCAGGTTAATGGTTCTATTGAATGTTCATTTTTTGGCATTCATATTGAAAAGATAGGATCTAGGTTTAAAATGACCAGAATAACTGGGTAGTGGTAACTGGTAAAGCTTGGACTTCGAGTGGATTCTATGACTGCATGGGTGTGGTATAACTCCCCCATGAGGGAACTTCATTATTTTCCATTGAAAAAAAGCCCCCGACCGTTCCTTGGTTTGGATCGAAGGGCGTCTAGTTCATGTGTCTATTTCCTCGGTTGGGTTGGGACTTGGGACAGGATTCTTTTCATGGATTCAGGAGAAACGGTCCATCTAATATAGATAGACAGTTGGTTTAATACTCTAGAACCAAATATTTGGGATTCAGGCGTTAATGAAGATGAAAACTTTATAGCAGGTTGGGGCTATATTCTCAATAAACTTCCGGGCGCCACCAAACACCCCTTAGGTCCTTACACTTGCAAATGAATGGGTAGGGCTTAAAATTTGTTTGGTATAACAGGACCTTGGCTAATTCTTTCCGGCAGTTCGGCCGAGCCTGGATTATGTTACGGTGGATACGAGCTTCACTTTCCTGTCTTCACCAAACTTCTTTGGTGGGAGCTAACCTGCCTTTTGGGAGTCTAGACAAAATGAATCACACAAAACCAAAGAAAAATAAATCACTCACCAAATTGCATTGTTTTCTACCGGCAAAATCTATGACAATTGACAAATGAAAGAACCTGGAAAAAAAAAGGCCTTAGATCAGGAGTTTATGATCAGGAGGATTTTGAAAGAAAAGTTTTGAAAAACTCTCGACCGGCTCCCATGTCACATGCTTTAAATTGATGGCTCCACTTAATGCTTGACACAGTTAGATTGAAAATCCATCGGTGTCTATCTCTCATAGTACCTACCACGCTCCCATGTCACATGCTTTAAATGATAGCTTTACTTGCTTGGCACAGTTAGATTGAAAATCCCAGCTCTTGTAGTATCTTCCCCAAAAAATAATATTTTATTAAACTTTAATATATAATAATAATGTATTATTATTATTTTATTTTTTTTAATAATTTTTATTATTTTTGAAGTTTCACGAAATTGCCATAAATGTTTCAGAATATTATTTAAAAAGTATTTAAAATTAAATTTCTAAAATTTGGACGACCGAAATTCCAAAATATTGGTCGAAATCTGCCAAAAATGAAATAAGAGAAATTTTGCGAAGTCACCTTGGTGTGTACATCATAGTCTAACTTGCGCCGTAATGCGAATGACATACACTGCAAATCCTAAGACCATTCGCTAATGAAAAGAAGATATAACAAGAAAAGAAAACAAACTTACTCCTCCATGTCTCAAATACTCGCTCCCTCTCTACACTTAGCTACTCTGCTTTACTAGAAAGAAATCTACCATAGAGCCTAGAGCGGTGGTGGTGCACCTTCATGCTCCTATGTGGAACATAGACATGAACCCTGTTGGAAATCCAGACATGAAGATGGCTGTAGCAATGGCCATCGCTGTAGGGCCTCCAAAGCGGGGTCCGTGCATAAACGCATTGGAGCCATCGGCTTTTGTATGCGACGGCATTGTAGACGCTGCCGTCGTAGTGGAATTCTCTGTATGCAACAACAACAAATAATCAGAGTAAATGGACAATTTTTTTACTCTTTTTTTTTTTTTTTTCATGTACTAGCAACTATGTTTGATTGTTGAGAAAATATGTGATAAAAAAAGAACAAAATTTTGGATTTCTAATACAATTTTTAGTTGTGTTTTATCCTATTTTCTTTTCTTTTCCATGTTTCCACTTATTTTCTCGGTAGGAATGTGAAGCTTAACCTGCTGAAGAAGAATTTGTGAAGATAGCATAGTCCGGAGAGCTTGGAGATAAGTTTAGAAGCTCTGTCCATTAAGAAGAAGAAGAAGAAGTTAGCAACCACAAAGGAATATTACAGGAAAGATTGATCCAGATATCTCAAAGCAATGGCCTTTAAAAGAGGTGCAAGATGTTCATGATCCATCTCATTTTCATGCATGAATACAATAATACATGAGCCTAAAGATCTAAGAAATCAAGAAAGATAGATTCTTACTAGGGCATTCACTAATGCTTGCATTAGCCAACTTGCAAGAGCTTGAGAGCTTAAGCAACCTAGCCTCTTGAAGGCCCAAGCCCTTGAGAGTAGAATCACCATTGTGGGTCTGTTGAATTAGGTAGCACAAACAGACCGGGTCGTGGTTCCTGATCTCAGTCACAGCAGTGCAACACTCGCTCGTAGGTGAACCTGCTTTCCCCGTGGCGTAGTCTAGACACGTCCCCACCTTTGTGAACTCGTTACTGCACTGTTGCTCTACTGTAGGTGCTGCAGCAGCAGCAGCAGCAGCAGGGAAGATTGAATCAGAGAGAGAAGAGATCAGAAGAAAACACAGGAGAATAGATTCGGTTCTCATCTTCCTTAATTTGCTTCCTTTTTTTTTTTTTTCCTGAGAAATATTGTGAAGTACTGTAGCGAGCAGTGGATGAAGAAGGAGAAGAAGGTTTTGAAGAGATAGATAGGTAGAGAGAGGGTGTGAGAGCGGTGTGTTGCATTCAATGGAAGTTGGCTGCTAGCGTGTGCCGGGGTGTGAACTTTAATTGCCTCCTTAGTCCTTACTGGGTAGATGGGATTGCAGTTAAGTAGCTCTTTGGTAGCTGTCATCGGTCGCAGTACGAGACGACCATGGTCTTAAATGAAGTTCTATCACCGTTTGATATGAACGTGGCATCATTGTAATTTAATGACCACACCCTAGCTCTCCTCAAAATTAAAACCCAAGGCTGAGAGAAGCTAAGGCTTGTCCCATTAGTTGTGTGCGTCTCTGACCACACTCTCATTCCCGGTTCCAGTCCACTGGTGTGCGCTTTAGTTGAAATATCCGTCCGAAGGTAAGTAGCCAGCCCTACTAACCACTGACCCTTCGTCTACGATCACCAAAAAAAAAAACTTAAGGCTGGACCTCATTGGTCCATGCCCTATGGTTTTCCCAGGTACATTTAACTATTTTCCATACTTTTATATTGTGAGTCTCATTTGAGCAAGTAGCCATGGTCTACATCTTCAAGAATCGTACCACTGATAATGATATGATATTGAGTGTATATGGTTAGGTTCGGGTTGGGCCAGGTTACCAAAGGTCTAAAGCTAAGTTCAATTCCACCTGAGGTCCGGTTTAGATCTTTTTAGCCCAGGCCCAACCAAAAATTGTATTTGCAACAAAGGTACCCAATGATCGGGATGGGTCGGGCAAAGCCATCCAAGTGTCACTCTAGGTATTAGTAGGGGTGCAATGAACTGGGTAGGGTTGTCAATGGATCAGATCATAATCCAGATCCGATCCGATTAGCCGGACTTTGGACCTTATATGTGATCCGTCATATCGGACTCAGATCAGTGAAATCCGATTATAATCGGATCCGGATATAGGGTGATCAAATCCGATTAAAATCTGATCCGATTATATTAACTTTTAAAAATCATTTTAAATATATTTAATAGATTTTTTTATATAATATATTAATTTTTAAAATAATTAACATTAATTAGAGTTAATTAAGGTAATATTAGATTTTTATATTATAAAAATAGAGTTTTTTTTTAATTAACCTTAATCGGATCGGACCGGATCATATTCGGATCTTAAAAATATAATCGGATTCGAATTGATTAATTTATGGTCCAGCAGATCGCGGGTCGGATTCGGAACTAGGCAGATCCGGTCCGAATCCGACCCGTTGACAGCCCTAGAACTGGGCTTGGCCAAGCACATCCAAACAGCCCCAAAGAGATCTCCCAAATAGAGTCCAGTGAATTGTGGGTTCTTTTGTTAATGGTGGACTGTGTTGAAAACGACTAGAGAGAGAACCTTCTGTCATCATCGAGTCAATTTTGGCGTGAGAGGCATCACCCCTTTTCATCATTAGCCATATGTAAGCTTGCCCTTATTTTTCAATTTTTTGCAAACATGAATTTAGCCATACCAGATTGGAAACACAACAACCACTTAGAGGCAAGGAGTTCGGTAAATTAGTTCGCTCTTTCGGGCATTTCTTCGAACAGGAAACTGGAGAGCTAGTTGAAGATTCGGCTAAAATTGTCATATCTGTCAAGTGTAGTTACGCAACTTTGTATAACCAAGAATACGAATACAAATACAAATAGCTCGAGTTTTGGTATCTAGTAAAGAATCGAGGCATTTCTATTTTGGGTTTTTCTTCTTCAAATAGGCAGCAGTACTGTTTGTACTGTAGGATAATGCTAGTTATTTAAGGCACTCTCTTTATGATTGGACAGAGTGTTGTGTAAAACAGTTGTCTTTCTTTTAAGGCAAAAGATTACCTCTGGTGGCTGCCTAAGCTAAGCACTGGGGCATCCACAAAACAAAGGGCACCTGGCGTTTTTAAAGGGGAAAGATATCATATGGGGAGAAGTCAAAATCCAGGGGAGACAATGAAATGACTTCTCCCATAAATTCTCCCCAGGTGCCCATTGTTTTGTGGATGCCCGAGCGCTTAGCTCGGGCAGCCACCAGAGGTAATCTTTTGCCTTCTTTTAATGGAAGACAATAAGGCATGCCATTCCCTTGAAGAGAATGTCTCTACTAGCATTAATATAGGAATGATGCACAAGAATCAGTAAGAATCTCTCTTACCGTCATGGGCCTGAAATCAATTTTTACTCATTTCTGTGCTTTGTGGGCCTTTTATAAAGCCCATAATGAAATAACACTTTGTACTAATTTCTACAGTGCAAATACCCTGGGAGGTGGTTAAACATCCATGAAAAGTGCTGCAATTCACCAAAATATGTAGGCTTGACGGACACTTAACTGTGGGACAACCAAAAAAACGGGAACTTTCTTCTAATTTTCATAGGCTTAAACTTAGTATAATGGAAGGCGAGCCAGTGGTGACTAGTGACTAGTGACTAGTGACTAGTGAGGTTTGGGAAGCACCCCATTGGTAGTGTGTAATACGGGTGGTTATCAAACAAATGTTCTCGCAAACAACTTGAGCTCGGCTTATTAAAAGTTCGAGCTCGTTCGTTTATTTAGTAAACAACCCAGGCTCAAGCTTGTTTTCGAGTTCGTGTAGTTAACAAGCCAAGCTTGAACACACCCCTACTCAGCTCGTTAAAAGCTCGGCTTGATTATATATATAATTAGCCTACTAAAATATCTAAATATACTTCATTTAAATTCTAAAATTAAGTATATTTATTATGTATTAGTAAAGATTAATAATATATAATGTATTTTACATGATAAGAATATCCTTAATACAATTATGAATTTTTTAAAAAAAATTTTAGGTAACATTGTATTTTTTTTCTACCTCTACACAAGAATAATAAAAACAATATTTAAATCTAATAAATGTTATATCTACTTAATCAAGCTGCTCATGAACAGCTTGAGCTTGTGTGTTAAAGCTTGAGCTCATTTATTTAATAAACAAGTCAAGCTCAAGCTTGATTTTCGAGCTCGTTTACTTAATAAACAAGCTTGAACATCCCACTACTCGATTCAACTCGGCTCAGCTCAATAACACCCCTATGTGTGCATGTCACCACTCGTGTGATCTGAGATCAAGTCCTAGGAGAGTGTGATGTTGAAAATATCAGTCATTCCCTAACCTATAACAAATATGGTTGTGGCCTAACCGATGAACTATATATCGTTGAACCAAAAAATGAAACTCGAAATTCTTTCTCAAGTTGTAACCAAACTCCAAGTAGTCCTTACATCCCACAGATCAACACTTGTCCCTTTTAATACACCTTAACTCTAAAGGTTAAAGTTGTTAACTAAAATTTAAAAAAATGTGGAAGAGATTAAAACGGCCTTTGGTATTTTGATTACTCCTCCAATTTCTCCAGTTGAAGAGGCTATGCCCAAGTATTATATTCAACCATCCGCCAAATGAAATTTGTTGTCTCCCACCCTCGCAGGAGCGGGCATACAAGATCAGATCGTCAACTCTAAAAATGTTGCAAGGTTCTCAAGTGGCTCCATAGTGTCTATTAATGTGTAAGGGTAATATTATAAGAGATTAACTTAAAGAGGAGCTCCAGTTGAAAAGATAACTGAACCATCTCAAAATGTGTCTTTTGGTCGGGGTAGTTTGAGAATTACAAATATAAAGGAAGGATATTTCTGTCAACGAAATCTTTCTTTATTTGTAATACCCAAAATTCTCCAACCAAAGCATATTTTCGGATGCTCCGGTTTATAAGATAATTAGAGCAACCTAAAATATGTCTTATGGTAGGGGTAGTTTGGAAATTACAAGTATAAGAGAAGGGTATTTCTATCAATTGAAACATTTTTCAGTATTTCCCAAAATAATCATGTTAAGGCATATTTGGGTTGCTAACCAAAGCTCTTGTTCACATTAAATCTCTATGTTTATTGTTATTACTATTATTTTATTAATAAATATTATAATAAACAAGCCAATCAAGCTGAATCAAACTGAGCCTTAATCGAGCCGAGCCGAATCAAACAAATCAAGGCTCGAACTCGGCTTGAATAGAGTTTCAAGATAATTAAAATAAGCTTAGCTAGGCTCAGTCGAACCAAAAATGTCAGCTTGAACTTTACTTTGATCCACCCCTCTCTATATCCTGTGTAATTCAAAATTGATGATCCGTCTATGAGTAGAACCCTCATGTGAGGGTACCTAGCCTGACCTTCAAAAACATATAAAATGGATGATTTTTTCCATTCATAAAGCCCGCAGTCCATAGTGGACCAAAAAAATTGGCCCGCTTACATGAGGGTAGGGGTTTGGGTAACAACCTGTACAACTCGGCCGAGCCCAATCCTCTCTCTCTCTCCATATATATATATTAATTTATTATAACTTAAAATTACTTATATTATAATCTCCTTTAACATAATATATATTAGGGTATGGTAATATTTGCACTACCATACCCCCTACTTGAAGACCACCATGGCAAGACCCCCCCATCTGATCCATCTCCCTCTATATGTTTTTTAGTCTCTCTAGTATATTGTTTCTCTCTCATTGTCTCATCTCTACGGTCGTCGCGCCATCAACCCTCTAAAGCTCTTACCAATGGCCAACGATAATAGATAATGTATTGATGTTGCACAAGTTGAAGAGTAGGATCAGTATATACACTCTTGGCCATCAATGGTTGAATCAATCGTTGGATTGAACGATTCTTTAGATGTGTTTTTAAGGATCGTTTACAAAAAAATGTGATGTATTTAATTTGATGGTTATAATTAGGTAGGCATCTCTTAAGTGGGATCCCTCCACAGTGGTGGACTCACGAATTTCCAATGATATGTTTATTGTCTAATTTTTCTTTTATTTTACATGGCTAAGATTTAAACATATATTATATAATAATTAAGTTTAATTTCATTTTAAAAAAACTTAATAATCTAAATGTTATTATGTTTTTACTTGAGAATAATTTTCTACTTTGGGTGTGGTGGTTCGTCCCTTCAAATCTACATTTCGATGGTATCACGATATAAACAAACTTTAAGCCTCACGTGTTTTTTTCAAATATAGGGAGTGAGAGACTTATACCTCATGCTTGTCTCTCACTTCCCCATCTTGTTCAAGTAAAATTACTTTTATGTGTGAAAAGAGAGAATGAAGAATCAATTGTTGCATGCACAGCTGAAATGAGGTTTTAGGACGAGAGCAATACGTATGATAATAAATAAAACTCCTACTTCAAAAAGATGTAGACATGCAATTAACCTTCAACTTAATAATTTAAAATTCAACTAAACATAATTTTCAAATAAGTTCTACCTTACCAAACGTCACCATAGTATATGAGGTTCCACTGCAGTGTGTGGATGCAAGCCACACATCAAACATTGAGTCATCCACGGGATCAAGATGTCACCCCTAACCCCTGGGGAGGGTATTTATGATCCCAACCAAAAATTAAATAAACCAATTGTGATTGAACTTGGGGATCAGGATGTCACAATCGCGATTGAATATATATGATCCCAACCAAAAAAAAAATTGAGTTGGGATCAAATTCAATCACAATTGAACTATCAATCGCACCCACAGATTAACTGGTATCCCTTAATCCCTGTTAATTATGTTTAAGATTCACTGATGGCCCTTTTGATTCAAATAATCGTTGTCATAAGTGATTATGTTAATAAGTGATAACAATAGCAGTAATCATGTTTGCTTGACACTTGATAGGTGAATATCTAGTTATTTTTATATAAAAAATTTATTTGTCATTTTGAGAGAGAAAAAATAATATTTTGAAAAACTTGTCCCAAGCTTAATGGATTTTGTAAGCCTTATTGGATGCAAATTTTGTGCTTACAATAATTTTCACAGTTTTAAAGGTGCGTAGGGGGTTATGCTCCACAACAAACACCTTATCCTAGCAAGATTATGGAATCGGCTGTTATTTCCATAATTGGTTATTATATAAGCACTTATGATAAGTCAACCAAATGCAAGCAATTAAGTATCAAATAAGTGCTTGTATAAATCAGAACCAAACGAGTGCTAACCTTTAGGGTTAAATAATTCAATCTTAGTTTTTAAAAGAAAATATTTTTAAAAAAATTAATTTTAAGGGTTAAAACTTCTAAACTAGAGTTAAAAAGGAAAGTTAAAAGGGGTTTTGAGTGTGACTCTCTAGGATTGGGATTATATTCAATCGCATCCAACGCCAACACGTGTCCCTTTTAACTTTCATTAATTATAGTTAAGATTCACTAATCCTCAAAATTAAATAATCTAACCTTGATTTCTAGAAAGGAAAAAAATAATTAAAACTTTTTAATCATAATTAAAAAGACAATTAAAGGGGTTCGTGAGTGCATTTGACATTCAATCACAATTGAATAGGATCCAGACTTGCCTTGAAGGTGCGTTGTGGGCCAAAGATCAAATCACAGCCAATTGTGATTGAACTCAAGAGATCTAATCTTAGTTTTTAGGAAAAAAATATTACCAATTTTTTTGGATGGTATATTATTAAAAAAATTAACCCTAAGGTTAAGAAATCTGAACCTTAAGGTTAATTTTTTTATTAAAAAATCTAAAAACAAAGGTTACATTGTTAAACTCTAAGAGTTAGTGAATCTTAACCGTGGTTAATGATAATTAAAAGGGACAAGTGATGACCTATGGATGCGAATGAACTCTCCCCGAATTCAATCGCCATTGGCTGTGATTCGATAATGGTGGGCCATTTCTATGGTACGGATGCGACTTTCCCATCCAGCAACATTTTAATAGCATATAATTTCCCTTATTAGCAATAATTAGATATTTTAAAATAAAGTTGAATGTTTTATGAACAAAATTATCGGAAGAGAGGAATCTAATCAGTATTCTCTTTTACGAGTCCGATTCAATTGCAAAGCAGAGTGCACCGAAATCCTTCCAAGTCGCAACCCTCTCCTCCTCCACAAGATGAGTTGTTAAAAAGGAGGGCATCGACCATTGAGTAGTCTCAAATTAAAAAAAAAGGGCAAATTATACTCACCTCCCTTGAGGTTTGATGAAATTTTATAAACCTCTCATCTTGTTTATAAAATTGTACTGACCTCCCTTAACTTTGATTTCTATAACATTTATCCCATTCCGTTAGTTGGCCGTTATTTTTATAGATGGACTTTGATGATGTTATCACTTAAACATTTTAAAATGTCTAAATTACCCTTTGTAAAGTCGATTAATACAATAAAATAAATTATAATTGGGTTTTGTAACTAAGATTATAATATCAACTTAAGGTTAATATAGTTAATATATATTTTCAAAACCAAGGTTAATAGTATCAACTTAAGGTAATTATATATTTCTTTTTCTAAAAACCAATGTTAGATAGATGAACTCTAGGGGTAAGTGAATCTTAACCATAGTTAGTGGATATTAAAAGAGATATGTGGCGGCTTATAGAGACTCTTTAACTGGGGTTAAATATAATTAACATAAAGTTAATATTTTTTTATTTTTTCTTAAAACTAAGGTTAAATGGATAAATCTTAGGGGTGAGTGAGTCTTGACCACAGTTATTGGGTGTTAAAAGGGAAGTGTGGCGGCTTGTAAAGCCCCTTTTAATTGTAGTTAAGCATAATCAACATAAAATTATTTTTCTATAAAAATTAAGGTTAGATGGATAAACACTAAAGGTGAGTGAATCTTAATCATAGTTAGTGGGTGTTAAAAGGGACATGTGGTGGCTTAGGACGTTTATGTGTTTTTTGGTTGAGCTTTCAAACGAAGCTTACGTTTTTCCTCTAAGTAATAAGGATAAAATTAAAAAATAGTAACATTAGTTAATGGAGTTGATAGGATGAACCTGACAAGGGAGGTCAATGATATTTTAGAAACAAGATGAGAGATTTCTAAAATTACACCAAATCTCAAGGGAGGTAAGTGTAATTTACCAAAAAAACCCATTGAGTAGTCAAATTCTGCTGTATGTCAAACATTTCTCATTCCCTGATGGAACCAAATGTGATAATCTGATTTGAAAATTCCGGTTATCACACATGAGATCACCATGTGTCCCTTTTGACACCTCTTAATCCTGGTTAAGATTCATCCATCCCTAGAGTTCACCCACCCATCTTTGGTTTTTTTTGTTAAAAAAATTAATATTAAAATATTTATGAAAAAAAACTAGGAGTGGGTGAATCTTAACCAAGCTTAAGGGGGATCAAAAGGGACACGTGGCAACCTCAAGGATGATAATGGGATTTGCCAAATCCGGTTATCACCGTCGAGGATTTGGATCCTTTTCTTAATGGGTCCATACAAATAGACTAATATTCAAATCTCAACATATGATGAGTAGTTCCTTTGACTATTGAGTGATTTGAATGATTGAATTAGTCTCCTTGATCGAACGGTTGGGATTATCCGAATAGATTGATTTGAGGTACAATATTGGAGCTGGGGGATATCTTGAAACATTATTAGGATAATCGTAATCCTTGTTTAGATTTACTACATTGACTAAATGAGAGTATCGCTGGCATTTTAAACACTATAAAACGAACTGACAGGCACTAGAAAATCAGAGAATTTTTCCCAGAAAAGCTCGCAAAAGCAAAAGCAAAAGCAAAAAAAAACAAAGAAATGAAGAATCGCCATAATATCCTCCTGGCCGAAAAGCCATGGTTCCTCCGCGTTATTCTTGGCGTTCTGATCGCCGGCGTCATCCTCATCTCCAGCTTCAGCCGATTGGCCGATGACTCTCTCACCGTGACCGGTTCACACAACCGAGTCGACGCGCAGTACTACTCCACCATGACGAGCCAACTCAGCGCCATCCTCCACTACGCCACGTCACGAGTGGTCCCACAACAGTCACTCGCAGAGATCAAAGTCTCCTTCGACGTTCTGCAATCTCTCTCTCCCTGCAATTTTCTCGTATTCGGCCTCGGTCACGACTCCCTCATGTGGTCCTCTTTCAATCCACGTGGCACCACCTTATTCCTTGAAGAGGACCCCAGATGGGTCCAGACCGTGCTAAAAGACGCCCCTCACTTGCGTGCCCTCACCGTTCGCTACCGTACGCACCTCTCTGAAGCCAACCACCTCCTCTCTTCTTACCCTTCTGAACCTCTTTGCTTACCCCATAGCGCGTATCTCCGCGGCAACACTCGGTGTAAGTTAGCGCTGACCGATCTCCCTGACGAGGTGTACGATAAGGAGTGGGATCTGATCATGATCGATGCTCCCAGAGGTTACTTTCCGCAGGCCCCAGGTCGGATGGGTGCCATTTTCTCAGCGGCGGTTATGGCCATGGCTAGAGTGCGCCCGGGGGTGACGCACGTGTTCCTCCACGACGTTGATCGTAAGGTTGAGAAGATCTTCGCGGAGGAGTTTCTGTGCCGCAAGTATTTGGTGAAGGCTGTTGAAAGGCTTTGGCATTTTGCAATCCCATCGGCGGCTAACGTGAGCGATAGTGGTGGTAGTTCTGAGTTTTGCTAAAATGAGCTGGAGGTGTTTAAGCTAAAATTAGGGGAGGTGGATTACTACTGCTATTTTTATTTCTCTTCTTAATTATATTCAAAAAAAAAAAGTGGATGTGATTGGATATAATTTATTTTTTTTGTCGTGTTTGGATTATTGGATATAAAGATTGGTCTTTCCATTTCTTCAACAGTACAATACTTTTTCTAAGTTGCGCCAGAGGCGTACTGGGTCGACACGCTGATCAATCTTCCACCGACAGAGGAACAACATTTTGGAATATGAGGGTTTCATAGGCTTTTGCTCTAAATAATCAAGCGCCTTAAGCCTTTTTTTTTTCTTTTTTTTTTTTTTTGGTGAAAAGCGCCTTAAGCTTATATTAAGCGAATAGAGATTTTTTCCAATTTTTTTTTTTTTTTTGGAGGGTTCGAAAGGCTATATATCATTTTAATTTTTTTTTATTTTGAAGAGGTAATCTAAAGTCTAAACACACAAAGACCTCGGTTGAGTACTAGCCTAGCCTTCCCAGAGTGTTTACAAACCCTCCTTAAGAATGACTAAATATCATTGATAACATAGAAACATTATCTACAGTTTGGCGCCAAGAGCCACCTTAGCTAAGCACTGGGCCTCCCCATTAAGCTTACTAGGCTGATTATATCCAAAATGAGAGGTAATAACTCTCACTCCGTCCAGGGATGGTTAACGAACCATGTTGCTCGTGAACTCTTTTGAGTTCGGCTTGTTAAAAGCTTACTAAAGCTTGTTTATTTAATAAATTAACTAACCAAGCTTAAACTAGGTTTTCAAACTCATTGAATTAATGAACCAAGCTTGATCACACATGTACTCGACTCTTTAAAAGCTCCGCTCGCTCGATTATATGTATATACAAACATAATAAAATATTTAAAATTTACTTATTTCATTTAAACACTACAATTAAGTATATTTATTATATACTAGTAAAGATTAATAGTATATCATCTATTTTACATTATAAGAATGTCTTTTATATAATTATAAACTTATACTAAAATTTTATTTAATACTGTAATTTTTTTACCTAGGATAATAAGATAAGATTTTCACCTAATATAAATAGCTATATCCAATGAACCAAGCTGTTCGCGAACTGCTCAACCTCAGCTCGAGTTCATTTATTAAAGATCAAGCTTGTTTCTTTAATAAACAAGTCAAGCTCATACTTGTTTATTTATTTATTTATTAAAAAAAAAACTAAACTCAACCTTGATTTTTAAGTTCATTTAATTAACAAATAAGCTTGAACACACCACTACTCAGGTCGTTAACCACCGGAATTTAGAATGAATTGACCTAGTGGGATTTCTTCTTTTCCATAGAAAATTCGCTTGTATAAAAATGAATGTGGATGGAGCAGTTTTACCGAGTGGATTTGCAGCCGGTATAGGGGGAGTAGCCCGGAACCACCAAGGTGTGACGGTAGCAATTTTCAGCCAGGTTTTGTCTGGGATAGTAGTCGGGTTGCAAAGGCCGTAGCCATCAAGAGGGGTCTGGAAGTGGCTCTCAAGAGCTGGTGGAATCAAGTAATTATCGAGTAGGATTCTAAAGTATTAATAAACCATCTCCGAGGGCAACCAACGCAAGTTCATTGCGAAACCTACCCATAATTCATGATATTCGCCAACTATGCAATACCAATGCAGCAATTCAATTCAACTTCATTTGCAAGAGCGGTAATGAAGCGGCCGGATTCAAAAGAATTAATAGACCATCTCCAAGGGCAACCAACGCATGTTGAACTTGCGAAACCTACCCATAATTCATGATATTCGCCAACCATGCAATACCAATGCAGCAATTCAATTCAATTTCATTTGCAGGAGCGGTAATGAAGCAGCGCAAGGAGCCTTAAATACCAGTATCAGATGTAATGAGCAATTCCATACTAGAAATATGGGAACTCTCCCAATTCAGGAGGAACTCTCATACTGGAAATATGGGAACTCTCCCAATTCGGTATATACTTTTTTAAAATTTAGGGACAAATGATCTCCCCCTCTTTATTCTTATTATTATTATTTAAAAATTTTGAGTTATAATATATATATATATATATATATATATAATATTTTAAAAATATTATCCAACTGTGCCACCGTATTGAGATTTTTAGAGCTTGCCATGTTGAACACCACTCGACACCTAGACACTTGACACCCATTGACGGAGCCACATGGGGCCAAGGGAGGGCTTCAACCCCCCTAAAATTTTGAATTTTTTTTTTTACTATAGCAATAATAAGGGTGTAGCCTGGGAAAGGGATAGAGCCAGAGGACAGGGAGCTCTAGCCCCCCTGAATTTTTGAGGAAAAAAAAATTCTTTACAAAACGGACAAACAAAGGCAATGTCCCATAAACTTGGCTCCAAAAAAAAATTTCGGGAGCTATGCCCCCGAACCCCCATTGTTAGCCCCCCCCCCCCCCCCCCCCCCCCCAAGAGAATCCAGAGTCCGCCCATGTTGACACCCTTACCACTTGCCTAGGTATCAGTGGTGAAAAGTAGGCGTCTAAGACAATTGCATACTACTGTTCAATATTCTTCAGCAAATGATTTGGAAAGTAGAACTAGATTGTTCTGAAGGTTAGTAATGTGACTTTCTGTTGTTGTTCAACCCAATTAATATGGCTGGTGTCTGTTCTAGGTTAATGATCCAGTGGGTAAATCAACACCATCACACCCTCGCAGGACTTGCGGATCAAAGCTATTGTGTACTACACACAACCAACACAACTAATGAGGCAAGCATTGCTTCTCTCTTACCTGGGGACCTATAATCTTATGGTATTTTTATTTAGGGTAAATTACACTCACCTCAGGTTTGGTGAAATTTCAGAAACCTCCCATCTTGTTTATGAAATTACATTAACCTCCTCTCAACTTTGATTTTTGTAACAAATACCCCCTTTCATTAGTTGGTCGTTACTTTTATAGATGAAATTTGATGATATCATTATTTAAACATTTTAAAATATCTAAATTATCCTTTACAAAGTCAACTAATACAATTAAATAAATGATAATTGGGTTTAGTAACCAAGGTTAGTAGTATCAACTTAAAGTTAATATATATTTCCAAAACCAAGGTTAATAGTATCAACTTAAGGTAAAAATATATTTATTTTTCTAAAAACCAATGTTTTTTTTTTTGGAACTTGGGGTGTCCCCAACGGGTTAGGACTAATCCCCGAGAGTGCCATGTGAGCCCGCAACCTGCCACACCAAGTAAGTCCGGGTTAACCCGTGCAGGGCTGGCCGCAAGGGAGGGAGTGAGAAATGGAATCCAAGACCTCCCACTTGGGGAAAGGCCCAGAAACCACTAGTCCACCCCTTTGAACTCTAGGGGTAAGTGAATCTTAACCATAGTTAGTGGGTATTAAAAGAGATGTGGTGGCCTATAGAGACACTTTAATTGGGGTTAAATATAATTAACTTAAAGTTAATCTTTTTTATTTTTTCTTAAAACTAAGGTTAGATGAATAAATCCTAGGGGAGAGTGAATCTTAACCACAATTAGTGGGTGTTAAAGGGAACACGTGGCAGCTTCTAGAACCCCCTTTAATTGTGCTTAAGCATAATGGACTTAAGTTTTTTTTTTTCCTAAAAACCAAGGTTAGATGAATGAATCCTAGGGCTGAGTGAATCTCAATCACAGTTAGTGGGCGTCAAAGAAGACACGTGGCAGCTTGTAGAGCCCCCTTTAATTGTGATTAAGCATAATTAACCTAAGTTTTTTTTTTTTTTTTCTAAGAACCAATGTTAGATGGATGAACCTTTGGTGTGAGTGAATCTTAACCATAGTTAATAGGTGTTAAAAAGGATAAGTGACGGCTTGTAGAGATCCTTTAACCGTGGTTAAACATAATTAACCTAGGATTAATTTTTTTTTCCTTAAAATCAAGGTTAGATTGATGAATCCAAGTGGTGAGTGAGTCTTAACCACAGTTAATGGGTGTTTAAAGGAACATGTGATGGCTTGTAGAGTCCCATTTAATTGTGGTTAAGCAT
This sequence comes from Tetracentron sinense, assembly GCA_015143295.1. NCBI lineage: Eukaryota > Viridiplantae > Streptophyta > Magnoliopsida > Trochodendrales > Trochodendraceae > Tetracentron > Tetracentron sinense. The sequence goes on along the minus strand of CM026568.1, from coordinate 34,925,097 downwards.
TACCAACCTAAGGTTATTTTTTCTCTAAAAACTAAGGTTAATGGATAAACCCTAAGGGTGAGTTAATCTTAATCATAGTTAATGAGTGTTAAAAGGGACACATGTGGCTTGGGTTGTTTATGTGTTTTTTTTGTTGAGCTTTCGAACTAACTAAACTTACTTACGTGTTTCCTCTATATAATAAGGGTAAACTTGAAAAATAATATAATTAGTTAACAGAGTTAATAAGATGAGTCTGACAGGGGAGGTTAGTATAATTTCAGAAAGAAGAGGTTTATGAAATTACACCAAACCTCAGGAGGTGAGTGTAATTTACCCTTTTATTTATTAAAAGAAATGTACTACACAACCAACGAAGCAAACATTGCTTCTCTTACCTGGGGACCTATGATCTTATGGTAGAGTATTAAAAGAAGGTAAGGGAGAATTCGACGCAGTCAATTCAATCAGCATAATGGTAAACAGATGATTAGCACCATTTGCAGATTGGTAAAGTATGCAAAGAAAATAAAGAGCTTTCTCTTCAAGATCCGGTAGTATTTCTGTACGGGAAGATAGAGGCCTTGGCTCAGACCATATATTCAAAAAATGACTTTGCGCAAAGGATATCATTTTCACGCAGGCGAACCTGTTGAAAATAAAAGATTTATTTTACAGAAAATTTGAAGTGTTCAGATTTGCATGCTAAGCGTATTAATGCAAGGAAAGATTCATGGTTTAACTAAGTATGAAATAGGATTTAGAAAATGGATGCTGCTGAACAGAAACTCCCTCCCTCCCCCCTTACGCCCATCAACTTCCTCACTTGTTGATCTTTCAAGCTAAACAAACATACAAATGTTGTCAACCTGCTCTAAAATCCTAGTCATATGGTTGAAGATGCTGACCAGTGATGATCGCTACACTTTCTGTTTTGAACATAGTCTCGTAGTAAAAATTTTCCCGACCACTGCAATCTCTCCTTTCTTTAAAAACAAAAAAGTGAACCCTTGATGACAGCTACAAAGAACAATATTATAACAATCAATTGTTAAAAAGTAACAAATCACTTCCAGTTGATGGGGAATTAACACCCCCCCCCCCCCCCCCCCCCAATGCTGCCTTCACTTATTTTAAAACGAATACATATATGTTGAGTAAGAGTAACATGCAAGGTCAAGTACTTAAGACTCTACATAGTAGTAGTTTCTTCTTGAGCAGTGATTAGTTGACCTTGCACTCCACTATCTAGTTGACCGCCGTGTCCCTTTTAACCCCTCTTAACTATTGTTAAGCTTTAAGTAAATTAAGGTTAATGTTTTCTTTTCTTTTTTTCCCTAAAAACCAATGTTGGATGGGTGACCCTTAGGGGCAAAGCCAGGATTCTCGAAAAAAAAATTTAGGGCCAAGTTCATGGGACATCGCCTCTGTTTGTGTCCATTTTGTAAAGAAAATCTTTTTTTCTCAAAAATTCAGGGGGGCTAGAGCTCCCCGTCCTCTGGCTCCGCCCCTTTCTCAGGCTACACCCTTATTATTGCTATAGTAAAAAAAAAAAAATTCAACCTAGGCCCCATGTGGCTCCGCCAGAGCTTAGGGGTGAGTGAATTTTAACAAGAGTTTGTGGGTGTTAAAAGGGGGGAATGGACCAATGAGGACCGCGCATTTTGCTATTCTCTTTCTTCTTCTGTTTGGAATGTATATCCAGAGCAAGACAACTTATCTTCAGAAATATTAGAGGTAAGATTTGGCTACTCACCAGGCATTAAATAAATATAGTAGATACAGATCAGAGGTTCAAGATCATGATTGAGGCCACCCGACTTTTGGTCTTTGTTGAAACTCAAACACCGTAGTACAACAGACACTAAGTGAGGTTGTTGAATACATGGAGAACATGGATTCAAGATGTAGACAGTTGGGGGATGGGTTAGAAGCCCCTCCTCTCATGTTACATGATTCCATCCTTCTAGTCTTCTAAATGAATAGGCATCTATAGGACGAGCATGTTTTTGTGCAGTGGTGTGGTGTGGCAACTGCTTTCTTTGTACTGCATAGTAGCTAACATTGTCTACATTTGCTAGGAATAAGAGAGAAGAATATACATACTCAAACTGCATTTATCGGTGTAATAGTTGCAATGATTCGTAATACCGTCAACAAAACTTGTCAATGGCACCATCACTTTCTCTCAGATCCTTTAGCTGCAAGGAGAAACAGAAAAGAAATAAGCCTTCGGAACTCCATTCATGAACATCAAAATGCAACAAAAATAACAGAAACAATGAAAGGAACCCAAAGGCTGATACCATTTCTTGGACATGCAAGCATCGACAAGTTTTATCAGGCATGTATAGAGTATAAACTCACAGGAAAGGTTAGTCAGAAATCTTGTACACTTGCAAAAAAAAGGTGGGGAGTTCTGTTCCTGGGTGAAGACCAAAAACTATATCCAGGTGCATGAGGTATTACTTTTATTATATCTAATATTAACTTGAAGGCGAAATCACGTAACCATTTTTCAGCAAGCTCAACTAGGCTTTATATTCCCTGATCCTTTAAAAGAAGTTCATATAAATAAAAAGAGCCTCGAGTCAATAAAGACTAAGGAGATCAACTTAGGAACAAATTTAAGTAGTAGCTCCATTGCAGAATTCAGCCTAACATACTGAAGGTCTCCAAGTCCCGGTGATGCTATGTTTAGTATATATCTATGTGGCCTTTTGACTATCAAGCTGAAATGGGCCATAATTACAGAGTCAATTCAATCTCCTTGACGTGAGTTTAAACTGAATATTGATGGTGAGTCCAGTCCAAGGGAAACCCCAGTGTGAGTAGCAGTGATGGCAGCATTCTCTAGCTATACTAGCTTCTGCTCCAAGACTATTGTTGAGGTTTGATAGATTCTTGGTGGCCTATCTTTATGCGAAATGGTTAACATTCATTACTTCCTGATTGAGAAGAATTCCTAAGACCTTGACTGATGGTGAGTCCAGTCCAAGGGAAACCCCAGTGTGAGTAGCAGTGGTGGCAGCATTCTCTAGGTATAATAGCTTCTGCTTCAAGACTATTGTTGAGGTTTGATAGATTCTTGGTGGCCTATCCTTATACAGAATGGTTAACATTCCTTACTTCTTGATTGATGGTACATCCAAGGGAAACCCCTGTCTGAGTAGTGGTGGGGGCAGCATTCTCTAGCTGTAATAAGTTCTGTTCTATGACTATTGCTGAGGTTTGAAGGACTCTTGGTGGCCTATCTTTATGCAAGATGCTTAACATTCAATACTTCCTGATGAGATCGATTCCTAAGATCTTAAATGATGCTTTTAAATGTATTATTATTCAGGAAAGACTTTCTAACATCAGTGACTCTCTTCAGACATGTTTACAAGGAAAGTAACCAGGTTGGGAGTCTGGGGACGGCTTTGCCAACTTTGCATGTTAACTCTTTATTTTGCATTCTATTAAAAAAAAACTCCCTATCGAGCATTCTTTTTTTGTCAACGAAGACATTCCAAGGAATATCAGGGAACTTATCTTCCTTGACAGAGTCGGTCTCTATAGTTTTCGTTTTAGATGTATTTATATTTATTTGCTCCTCTCTATAGAGGTTATGGTGTCCCTGCTTCTGCTTCTCTATTGCCCTGTAGGATTTTTAAATTATCTTGTATGTAGAGCTTTTAGGGGTAAGGTTATAATCAAGGTTTAAAAAAACGGTTTCAGACACCGTAACGGATACGGCTGAACCTTTACGTAATGCCGTTACGTAACGGTTTCGGCCTTTACTTATATATATATATATTTTTTGCTTTAAAAAATTCAAAAAATTCAAATAAATAGAAAAAAATAAATAACATATAATAAATAAGTACTAAGATACTTTTTAGCCAATATGAAGCTCAAAATTTAGAAATAAGGAAATTAGATGGGTCGAGGGTTGAAATATACCCGAAATAAAGAATTTGTCTTGGATTCCTTCAAATCTATGAATTAAACCCCAAATCAAGTTGTTAATCAACAAAAAACAAAAGGATTTTAGGAAAAAAAAAAAAGTTATTAAGAATAGGTAAAGAAGAAGAAAGGAAACAAATATGAGGTTTTAGAATGACTTTAGGGATTTTCAGAACCCAGTCCTACGACTGAAACTTTTACGTATCGGGCATAACATCCGTTACGTAACGGTTTCGGGATAAACGGGTAAAGGTACGGTATCGGGTATCGGAGGCCACCGAAACCTTTACGTAACGGGCTTTACGTAACGGTTTCGGAGATTTTTTAACCCATGGTTATAATTATATACACCCCTTCCTATCATCATTATTAACAAAATGATACTGGTCCTTCCATATCCCCACCTCCATTGAATGTTTTCTTCAGATTAACATTAAAAGAATAGGCTAACCTCAAAGGTAATCTACGAAAAACTTAATTATTACCAAAGAACATTCTCACATTAGAATTTCATAGAGACTTTAAATGGTTCTTTCATCCATCAAAAACAGTGTTTTGGTATTCTGGAACCACAAACAACCAGTATTACCTAGGCACTTCAGTTTTTCCAAATTTTGTCGTGCCGACACTTGGACACGACACGACACGACACTCCATGGCACAACACGACACTCCTTGGTACATGCCTATATCATGTCATAGTGACATCAACATTATGATTAGGCATATGGTGCTTCAAGTATGTCGTGTCATATTAAAAATACAATTACAAGGAACTTTTTGTCCAATTGTGTTGCTATTTTGGAAACATAGATGAAATTTTACTAGGGGAGCAACGCCAACAACAACGATCAATATGTATGTCTCTTCTCTCTCTTGTTGCTCATTTCTACTCCCTATGCGTATTTTTTTATAACTTAGGTATATATGTTTAAAAAAAAATTGGGGACTAGTGATCCCCCTCTTTTTATTATTATTTTTATTAATTTTTGAGTTATAATATATATATATAATCATTTGAAAAAAATTGTACATCCATGCCGCCGTAATTGGATTTTCAGAGCTTGCCGTGCCGAACACCCCTAGACACCTGGACACTTGGCACCCGTACCACGTGCCTAGGTAAACTGCAAACAACACATTGTAAATATCTCCCAGTTTTATATTTATGTATTCTTTAAGTTGAAACGGGGGAATTGGTGAAGCTAGTTGTTGAATACCCCCCTTGCTTGGTGTCCACAACTTATAATGTAACAATATGTAGATAGCTTAGCATTTAACAACTATTCATCAACTACCAGTTAAGAGAGTAGATACTACAACCAAACATATGAAAATGTTTGACATTTGCAACCATGGAGATTCATGCAAAGAGATGGTTTATTCAAAGAAGCAGCTCTATTGACCTTCTATCTACAATCTATCCAGAAACTTGTCTAGACAGGATTTCAAAACTAAAATAACAAGAAATATGAGAATGAGAAGTGTACCATTTGTTGGCTAATGTAAGGTTGTATCTTGATTGGTGTCTTGGATTCCTTTTGGCTACCTGATTGCCAAAATCTACCAAAATTAGGGAGCCAGTCAGTATCAAAATCATTGATGATAAGCTCCTCCATCTCCTCTCCATCTCCATCTCCATCTCCATCGCCAGCCCAATTTCTTTCCCTTCTACCCAAGCAGCTCCGACCAGCATAGTCACAAAGTACTTGTTTAAAACTCGTTTAAAACATGTTTAAAACTTTTAGAGGGGGTCGCTGTTTTAAACTCCGTTTTAAACGTGTTTGTCGTTTTAAACTTTAAAATACGTTTTAAACACGTACTCTCTTTTATACGCGTTTAAAACTTTTTTTAACCAAAAAAAGAAGAATGTTAAAACGTATTTTAAGAGTTACAAGACAATGTGTTAGGACAAAACATCAATACCTCATCTCTCGCTCTGGTCTCAAGTCTCAGCTCTCTCGTCTCTCACTCAGCTGCTCTCGGGTAGAACCTCTATCCGGCAATGATAACTCTCTCTCTCTCTCTCTCTCTCTCTCTCTCTCTCTCTCTCTCAGGTTATTCCCCGTCAATGTTTGGTTTATCTCCTTAGCTAGGAGTAGGAGAGACTAGCTTCGATTATACCCAAGATTCACCCATTTATATAAATATATATATATATATATATATATATAATTATTTATTATTATTTTTAACTCCCCGTACTTTTCCCGTGTTTTACCGTTTAAAACCCATACTTCCCGAACGTATCATTGCCGTTTAATACCCGTACCCGTACTTGGTGACTATGCCGACCAGTTGATTCAATTTAAACAACTTCCCTGAGCTATCCAAAGGAGAAGCAATGTTATTCGTGCCTAATCCTGTGTTTACTTGAACATTTAGCTGATTTTCTCATTCGCTTTGAACCAGGGTGGAGGAGCTCAAGAATGCACGTTCCCTTTAGGCTCTTTGTGAATTGGGGAAGTTTTAGTGAATCTGCAACACTGAATATAGTGAAAAAAACATGAAATGAACAATGCAAACCAAATAGCATTACACCAATCTCCTCCAAAACTACAACTAGAAACTAATTATACTTCGTACTGTCTCCAATATTTCATTCTTAAGGGAAAACTCCATACTCAAGATGTTGTACCAGGCAGTATCTGGGTAATTGGCTTTGAAGAACAAAAAATAACACAAACAAAACTAAAATAGTAAAAGATGAATACCCTGGTAACTGCTCTCTCCATTACCCATTCTTTCAACCTGATATACCTGGCACATGTATAACCAACTATATCACATGTTTGACATTTTTTCAACGGCAAAGTTAATACTTTAAGTAACAGACGCTTGATCAAAACCTTTGAATGCAACTGAACATAAAAACCTATGAAGGAAAAGGTATACCAGAGGTGTCAAACCAGGGGAATGCAAGGACAGAGAGTACTAGAAAGGATAGTTCTTGACTGCTCTAATAGGCATACCCACACCAAAACATAAACTCTTTATCATGGTGATGTCGCATACAATTCTATCAGAAGACCACCAGAAGTGGGAAAATATAGCCAGATATTACAGCCATAGAGCACAATTATGTAAACTCATCCTGAACTTCTGTATGCAGTTACAAGACACAGTGACAGCTTAACCTAAGTACAAGGATTGGAAAGCATAATTTTTTTTACCTAGTTGGTAGTATGAGTTCCGTGGAGAATATTGATTTATTGTTGATTCTTGGACGACAGTAAGAAATGACCTTATATAGTAAAACACACTGTATCTGCAGAAACTTAATATTTGCCAGAATAAGAAAATGATTTTCACACTAGACTAATATAGGATATTTAATTCTTGGATAATACAAGGCCAACCTCTGAGTTAGAAATTATTAACATTTCAGTTTAATTAACTAATTACCCACATAAGGAAACAATGAAATTATACATAATGCACTATGAATAACGCAATCACAAGAAAAAAGTTCCAAATCAGAATTCAAAGTAAAAGAATGAGCGTCATCAGGGAAGTGTTGTGAACATAAGCAAGCTTATCCTCCCTTATTGGGAGACCAACCAACTGAGCCTTTTTTACTGTTGCAAATGAGAGAATGTTGCCTGTCCCTGTAAACTGGGTCATATGTATCACAAGACTAGTATAGGAAAACCCATTCCACGAAAGAAACCTCCATCGTAGTATTAACAAAATAACTGTACTCACAAAAGGAAATAACAGATTATGCACAACTGTTAAATATTTTGTACTGCTTCCTGCAACATGCATGCCCCAAAAATCCATATTACCACACGCAACCATTGGCAGAGATACGTACCATCATACAGAAAGGGGCCAACCTCGTGACTTCTGGATGAGATACCTGATACCTCTCATTTGTGAGATATTTTTAAGGCAGAACACCATTTGAAAACAGATTGTATTTTTCTCAAGATTATCTGTCAGAGTAAAGTTCATTGTGAATATCATTTGAAGGTTTATATAATGGCACATCTAATGCTTCTCTTGATGATGCAACTGCAATCTTCAGCGATTTGCACTTTTTCGCTGACTGAAGTTAGAAATATATTACAAGTTTACAACGGCTAAATATTTTAATAATGCAATATATGAGAAGGAATTTCAAGGTGAAGATTGAGCATACTTTCCAAAGTAATTATATTTTGATCATAGAACATCAAGAAAATATAAAGCTGGCTTTGATTGAAATAAGTCCAGATATATGGAGTACTACAAAAAATCACATATCAATGGGACAAAATAAAAAGCCCAAATAATGCCATTATTCAATGCGAACCATTTAATTGTTTTGTTTATATATCTATTCTTTTAGGGCAACAAATAATTTAGTTAAGAAAAAGAAAAAGAAGAAAAGAAAATCACATACCAAGGGGAAAATGAAACCTGATTGCATGAGTCTAAACTACGTCACATGTGTATGGAAGCAATCAGTGTTGTCCATAGTGGCTGAAAACCTGTTGTAACAGGTGTTGGCTACAAGAAAACCCATAATTGCAAAGATTATAGATGCCAAGGGGCAGCAACTGGTGGTCTAAGCAAAGGGAAACCCCCTAGTAACTGTGGTGATCTATGAGCCATATTTCATATAAAATCACCTGTCTAACATGTTCCCAGAGGACTAATTCAAATTGAATGCATCCGAGAATGATCCTGACGATACTAAGTATGTATATCAGTGTTGGATCTAGAGGTAAATGGAGGAAATGAGGTATCAAAGGGTCAAAGCACGCACTCTACAAGCAATAAGACGGAAAATGCAGTAGCTTCCCAAATAAAATGCATAGAAGGATCATTTATACTCTCAATCTTACCCGAAATATCATAACAATTCCAATTAATTTCCACATTGAAATCCTTTCATGATGCCCACTTGATAACGCTGACAAGTAGCCCAGTACTTGGCAGGATCATGGCTCAACCATATGAACTACAATTAAAAACGTTGAGAATTTTTATTTAAAACTGAGACGATGTATATTGAACAGAGTCAACAGACTGGTTATAAGAATAATAAGTTAATAACTCATATTAAATTGTCAATACCAAAATTTAACATCTCATGGTATACTTGAAACAACGCCTAGAAAATATACCGATCCCCTATCCACTTATGCAGGGGCAAGATTGTTGCAAATTACAACACTACACCAAAGGCTTCAACTCAGGCCACTCGAACCAAAAGAATCTAAAGTGTCATTGCCTTTGACATGCTCAAGAGAGAGAAAGAGATACTACTAATCAATTTTTCTTTTTAATTAATCATTTATTTATTTATTTTAGCAGGTAAGCTGGACTCAACGCACAACCACTTGGTTGAGGTGCATTACATCGACCAATTGAGCTACGGGCTCGAACCCATTGAGCCAAGACTACTGCTCAATTGAACATTGATCTATATTGCAACCAGAAGATCATGGTTTTGATCCTAACTTACCTCTCAAATGACTCAAAGGGGCAGAGTCATGTACAAGAATAGATGTATGTGTGTGACTATGTGTAAGAGGGTTAGAAATGGGGAGAGAGAGGGAGAATTCCCAAAACAAAGATGCCCACATGAACTTCAAATGTGCTCACAGGATTACGTCTTCTAACATAAATACGTGAAACCATCCACATGTCAAGATATATATTGGATCCTCGCAAAAAAGAAACTACTGAGCCAACACTGATATACTTACAAGGAAATGCAAATGCATTCCCCTTATATTAAATCAGACAAAATTGTAAGTATTTCAATCAACAAGTCTATCAAATATCATAACCAAAATTTGAGGTTTCACAGCTCATTCACCTGGTTTTAAGTTAAGTAGTTGAAGACAACACATTATTTCATTAATAACAGAGTAACTTACGATCTTACATTGAACAAAGATTGAGCAAAGAATAAGAAAAACAGTCAACTGGGGAAGCTTTGAGGAGCAAACATCCATGGACATCAAATCAATTATCTAAGCAGATAATGATCTAAACAAAAAAAAACACAAAAAAAATAGCGAGATCCTGCTCAGAAACCCGATAGCTTCGAAAACGTGAATCCAAAAGAACAACAGAACGAAAACCAAAACCTCAAAGAAAAACGAAGTAGCTATCGATCTTTTGGCCGGGGTTGAGACTACAGACCTTGCGGTGGTGGTTCATCTCAAACACGGGCAAAAAAGACCAAAAAAATTTGGACCATTTCTCGATTTGTGCGTGTCATCCTTGCGCAGGGGCCATGCTAATCTTCTCTGTATCGTTCCAATTTTATCGGATGTCTCCGAAGAGACAATACTTCTTCATACGTTTTGCTATATAAAGCATGTACATATCTTGAACATAAGCGATGTGGGACTAATGTTTGTTTTCTTAGCAGTTTCCAAAATTCAAACTCCCGGGAAGAAGCACTCTACTATACCGTAAAGGGCAAGGTCAGGGCTAGGGTTGTCAAAGGGTAAGGTTGGGGTCAACCCTAGCCCTACCCTTCCCTATAAAAGTAGGGCCCTAGCCTAGCCCTATCCCTTCAAGGACCGGGATTGATTGGGCCCTAGCCCTACCCTCAAGGGTCGGGTCAAGGCAGGGGCGGAAGGACTGGAAGAAAGAATATGATTTTTTTTGTGATTTGAGATGACGAGATTTTTTTTCTACACCGACTGTCAATCTAACATGGAAACGGATACCCTCCTCTTTTATTCGGGCTTGAGACCGACAATGCAACAAAAAAGGCAATAACAAAGTTAATTTCTTTTCCTTGTCAGTGACAAACATACATGATAGAATAAAACAAAGTAAATTTATATAAAACAAATTTTATATATCAAAATCATCTAAGAAGGAGGAGGCGAAGAGGCGATTTCGCATATGAGATTAGGTTTAGGGTTCGTAACGAGTGTCAAGGCTTTGAGGGGTTTTATAACAATGGTCATGTTAAATTACTCATTTAACCCTATTATTAAACCGTTTGAAATGATAAAATGAGTAATTTCATATATATATATATATATATATATAGACCTTAGCTACCGTGTAGCAACTAAGGGGATGGGCAGGGCTTTAAAGGGTAGGGCTAGGGTGAGCCCTGGCCCAGCCCTGTAGAAGCAGGGCTTCCGGATTTTGAACTCTGCCCAGCCCAAGGGCTAGGAAGGGCAGGGCAGGGTCGAGTACCCTTCTACGTAGGCTTTTTTGACAACCCTAATCAGGGCACCTAGTTCTGGCCTTCTCAATGCTAGGCCCTACTTTTAGAAGTGAAGCAGAGCTAGGGCCTGGGCCAGCCCTATTCAAGCCCTTTCCTCTTCTCCATATGAGCTTATCTCTTCTCACTTTTCCTCATCCTCTTTAGTTTCTTATCAAAGGAAATGCCCTATCTAACAAAAATTTCGAGATTCAAGTACAAGCACACAACTTCCTTGGTAAGGGTGTATCCGAACCGGGCTAGCTTGGAGTTCGGCTTGGCCCGATCAAGCCCAACTTGAGCTCGAAAAATAGGCTCGATCGAGCCGATCCGAGCTATTTTTTGAGTTTTAAAATGTATTCAAACCGAGCTCAAGCCAAGGCTTGTTTGATTCGACTCCGCTCGGCTCGAAACTCGACCCAATTGAGGCTCAATTTGGCTCAACTTGAATATTATATAAAAAATAATAGTATATATATATAAATATTATTTTTTATTTAAAAATTATTTTTTAATAATTCAATCCAAGCTCAAGCCAAGACGAGCTCGTTCGAGCTCGATTCGTTTTTGAGCTCAAGCCAAGCTCGAGCCTAACCAAGCAGATTCGAACCGAGCCGAGCTAAAGCATAGATGAAAAAATTTCAAACCAAGCAGAGCTCGAGCATAGATGAAAAAATTTCAAACCGAACCAAGCAAGGCCAAACCCAGCTCGAATAAACCCCTACTCCTTAGTTTCTTATCAAAGGAAATGCTCTCTCTCTAAAAGACCTCACTTCTGTATAACTCTGAGCTTCTCCTCTCATTTCAAAAAGTTAATGGAGAACTTATTTATCAGGTGGTGTCATTCCAAACCCCCCCAAGAGACGGACTAAAAAAAATGGACCATTTCTTGATTCTCGCGTGTCACATCCTTGCGCAGGGGCCATGCTAATCTTATGTGTGGTTCCAATTTTATCCGATGTTTCCAAAGCAGCCTCATTTTAAAATAGGCTAATCTAAGAAGAAACGATGATCATGATTTGCAAGTCTCACACCCTACCTTCCAAAAAAAAAGTCTCACACCCTCTTAGGATGGGGGTCTACTAGCACAGATGGAATAGTTGCGATACCAACAAACAGAAATCAATTTTAAAAAAAAAAAAAACACGTATATAAATATAAATTCTGCATGTTACAGTTACAAATTGCAACCAGTATTTGAAGAACAAAAGAAGAGCTGAAGAGGTACAAAAAAAAGTGAACAAAGGAAGAAAACTACATCTGCGTTTTCATGGTGAAGGGTCATATCCTTCTTCGAACAACCTCCTGAATCTGTTCAGATGACAAAACTGCTGCACTGTTATCAAAATTTGCATTCTCCATTTGCTGGTGCAACTGTAGAGCACAAAACCCAGTTAAAAGAAGAAAGAAATCCTGTTAAGGGTCATTTAGACAAGGGGTTCCTACCAAGACCTGCCTCTCTAGTTCAGATGGCTAATGTGTGCCCCTTGCATGAAGAAGGTCCTAAGGTCAAGTCGTGGTGGGGGTGTTTTCCCTCAGTGATGTAGCTAGCACGAGGTCCACTCACTATTTGCAAACCCTAACAACTAAGAGTAGATACAAGAGACATTGTAACAAAAAATGAAAAAGTAAGGGCTCCCTGTCATATAATAGTTCACCAACATATAAAAAACCATCTCTCCCAACAAACTGGTACATTCTCATTTATCCATATCGCCAAATATATTTGGCACTTCTTATAATGTGATACAAAGCATAAACTGTCATTACCATCTCAAGGATTGCGGTCTGGTCATCTGGGTGAAATTTGCGCATGTGCTTTAGCATCTCCAGTTGCTGCCAAAATGTTACAACTGCATTTACTTGCATTCCACAAAACTTTCTAATAATAAATATAAAATTTACCTGATCTTGTAGTTTGTGTTGAACATGCATTTTTTCTGCAAATTCATCTGGTTCAAGCTCGGCTTCATCACAGACCATCTCTTCCCTGTCATGTTATATTATCAGACACCAAAAACACTGTCATCGATTATTCTGGATTAAATTGTTTTAAAGCAGTAGTGCGTCAGATGGATAAGGCTGTTGATGGCGTGGATGGGAATAGGTAAATGGACACTTATGTCAAATATTGAAATGGAATGGTCAATGATGTGGAATGGGTAGAATGATCCCAATAGATCTCCGAAACTGGCACTGTTGTTGTAGTGAAGCAAAGGTAGAGGAAAGAGAGAGAGAGAGAGGTCTTACTGTCTCACTCATATAAATATTGAGGGAAATCTGAAACTTCAGTTTATGATTGACTAAATACACAACTATGCTAATCAGGGTGTTCCTTTAAATCAAGTTTAAAGCACTTGATCAGGTCAAGGGTTTGAGAACTGAATACTACAGGGGTACATGACTGAAATATTGAGGGAAATATTGCTGTAGTTGTGGAGACTATAGTCACCATATTAGCAAGCTTCTTGCAATTTAAAGGGTACATGATTGAAATATTGTTGTGGTTGTAGAGACCATAGTCACCATATTAGCATGCTTCTTGCATTTTAATGTGGAGATGATTGAAATATTGTTGTAGTTGTGGAGACCATATTCGTCATAGTAGTATGCTTCTTGCGCGATAATGTGAAGAATATCATATTTGGACTTCTTAATATTTTCATTATAATTTCATCCAAAGGTCTCTATGTCACAGTAGTGAAGCAAAGGTGGGAAAGTGGGGGAACTGTTTTACTGTCTCCCCCATAGAAATATTGAGGAAATATGAATTTCATGTTATGATTGACTAAATACATGCTAATCAGAGTCTTCCTTTAAATCATGTTTTAGAACACTTGATGCCGATCGTCAAGGTTGTGAGAACTAAAAACTGCAGGGGTACATGATTGAAAGAAAAAACGAATGCAGGCCTTGGAGATTAAACAAACCCTCCTTGGTCGAGGGTTAAAAATATAGAATGTGCTACCGAGAGAAGATAGAAGGATGTGAGTGAAGGGTCTGAGCCTCATGCCAAATGAGAAAAGTCTCATTACCGGGGGGGGGGTTCTCCTTCAGGGTCCCTTTTTTTGCTGAGCCTCATGCCAAATGAGGGACATTAAGTCTCACAAAAAATGGAGGACTTGAAGTCTCATGATGTAGGAATCTGTATTATATCTAGATCTTGCACTCAAATCAAAAGAATAAAAAAAGACTTGCAAAACCATGCATTTAAACCTTGAGACTTGCAAAGTACCGAGCTTTAAAGTCTCAGCAAAAGAATGGGCCCTAACATATCAAAGATATGAGATCTTTCAAATCTTCAGCAGTTCCTTAAATTATTCCTAGGCTTCTTCACACCTAAATAAAGTCAGATGACCAGATATGCTTCAAAGGGGAAAAGGAACACATTTGTAATATAATGGCTAAGGAATACAATAAGAGAAAAGAGTTAAAGCTTACTTAGCAACAAATCCATAAAACCGGATCATCAAGTCCCTATCATTCTCATAAACCATATTTACTTTCCCCAGACAAGATATGCCAAACCTTGGATCTGATATAGGCCAAAGCAGAAAAACATCTGGTGTTAAACAGTTAAACCATGGTAAGTATTTCATATATAGATTTGTATAATACATGACTACAAGTCATGGTAGGCTTTGAGGCAGGACATGCAGATAATGAATCTTATTTCTCAAGACAAAAAACTGGATCCTTCAAAGTCTTGGGGGGATTTGCAAGATACCTTCAAAGTCTAAAGGACATAGCTATAATTCTTCAAATTCAACGCCACTACTAGATAGATGATAATGATGGCCAAATTTAAAGGATTGTTATGAACTATTTTGTCAACTATGGAGCAAATTAGAGTTTTCTCCCGGTGCATTTTATGATAAATGCTCCCAGTTATTTTCAAGAAACAAGGCTCCAGTTTCACACACTCCAACATTCAGTAGCTAGTTCTAATTTTGAAGAACATTTCTTCAGAGTTAAGTTCATAGTATCTGTAAATTTTAATAACCTGGGTTAAGGGGAAAATGATTGTAAAGTTCATATTCTTTTTTTTTTTTGATCGATAATCAATATATCATCAATAAAATAGAAGGGAAATAGTACAAAAGTGAACAAGGAAGAAAGAAAGCAGATAAACTGTAGCTATAGCTACTACAAAAATACAAGCAGGTTCACAAGTTCCATACGGAACATGTCTCTAGCAGGAGGGAATGTTTGACCACCTGTCCAACAGATCCCACACCACAGATGGCTAAGAAGTACATGTGGAACCTAGTGTTCAAAGGATCACATAAGATCAATAAAGTTGGATGATCCTCATCATTCATATGTATCGCATTCTTTCAGGCAACGAAAGATATTGTAGAAACCCAAATTTTCTTTCATGCCATTAATACGATTTAATAAGGATAGAATGGTATTTTGTTATGTTATTATGCATGTTTTGATCAAGTCTAATCGATCGTAGTCGCGCGCAGGATTTTTTTAAAAGGGTTACGGAATTTAGGGTTTTAAACCTCTAGGCTATAAATAGAGGTTCTATTTCGAGGGTTTTAGGGTTCTAACTTTTCTAAACCTAATTTTGCAAAAAGGGGGAAAAAAACCTAGAGTTCTTCAAATGAGATTGCTTGAAGAGGGAGGAGATTGCTTGGAGGAGTGAGATTTGAAGCTTTGAGGAGTCTTCTCTAGCGTTTTGGATCGAAGGGAACGATCCCAAAGGTCAATATGCCTTCTAACTCAACTCTATTATGTAATCTCTATGCTTAAGTATATTTGATTAAGAGTTTTCTTGCATGATTTTTATGGAAATTGATATATAATTGTGAATGGGGGCTTCTACTCAAGAAATGGGGATTTTGGCATGTGTCTAAGATATTGGGAAATGATAATTTAAGCTTATTGGTTTGTTAATTGATGAATTATTGGAAATGGTGAAAGAGAAATGATGATGGATTGGGTTTGAATGAATAGTGATGAGATTGAGATGTATGTCTATGGTGATGTATGCTTTGAATGAAAGATTGGTTATATGAAATGGAGGAAGGGTGTTTCTTTATGGATAAATAGAAATGAAATGAGCTTAATGTTATAAAATGTGTTATGGAAATGAATAAATTATGTTAAAATATTAATTATGTTTCTTGTGTTAAACTATGCCCTATTTATATTGAATGGTGATCGAGGTCAGAACCTAAGCTATGACCTACTCGAATATCAATTACAACACTTAAGCACACGTTCACTTGCATGGTAAGTCTATAGGGCTCATAAGTCCACATGTCTCAAAACATGCATACATGACACGGAAGAAGTATTGGCCCACGCATGAATATGGTTGTGTTGAAAGTATTGGTCCGCGCATAGACATGGTATCTCACAAGAAATATCTCACAAGTATTGGTCCACGGAACGGACATTGAATCTCAAAAGCAATATCTCACAAGCTCACAAGTATTCGCCCGCGCATGGATGCATCTCACAAGAACATGCATCAAGTAAGATAAGTCTAAGAGTCTCTCATGCTCACAAGTCTACACAAGTCAAGATGATAATATGATGTCTCACATGTTTTTACGCATTCTGATTATATGCTTATGAAATGATTACGATATTAATTATGTTCAAATGATATAATGTTATTAGTTAGACTGTTTATCTGCTGAGTGTTTTCAATACTTAGTCGACCTGCTATTATCAGCAGGTTTAGATCCGAAGTTGATAGCAGAGCCTTTGATAGAGGAGGCGTACGGAGAAGAGGAAGAAAGTGATCTCTTCACCGAGAAAGTGAGGGACCTCGACCGGTCTCCTTATTATTTGGTTTCATATTCACTTTAAGGAAATTGTAATAGACTCATGTTACTCAGGTTGATTTTACTTAGGGTTTTATATCTTGTTGGATTTTAGTCATGGTGGGTGATGTTCATGTTGGTCAGACTTATACAGGATAGTTTGGTTTTATATAAAGAAATTTTAATATTATCATTTTTGGAAACTCGTGTTTTGGTATGCCTTGTATGTCATGAGATTTAAGCAAGTTTAAGAATGTGATAGCCCAAGGCCCCATGATGACCAAGATGGGGTTTGGGGTCGTTACAGATATTGTGAATGGTTCCAAAAAATCAAAGATATGATTGTTATGATCATCCAATTGGGTCAACTGAGCCTAGAATGGTTGAGTCAACCAGCCTGCATTTTGCATGCATAACACAACTACCCCTTTGCCATTTGTGGTCTGTTCTATGATCTACCCAAACAGCATCCTACTAAAAAACAAATGAAGTATTTCACACAGATAAACATATCGAGTCAAGCAGGGGAAACATACCAACCCCCATTTCCAAAAGTATTTCCTCTTGAATTGCAGTGGTTACAGCAACTGTTTCCTGCAATACATAGTATTAAACCTTTGTTTTAGGAGTGGAATGGGAGATACATATAGTCATATAGATATAATAGTAACAATGATGACACACCAATGAATTCACTTCTAAAAGAGTACAAAAGTTGCCATTTCATAGACAAATCTACTCGGTAGGACCCATCAGTCCAGACATATCTGATATTTAACTCATCACCTGTGCTGATGAACCCCGAGTTAAAATTGGATAATGCTCTATGTCAAAACCCTGTTGTTTTAGATTTGATTTCTGTTCGCCTAACAAAGAACAGAAATATATCCCATGGTAGTCAAACCACCAAATAAATAAATCAATAATCCAGCAAGGACTTGACATCTTAAAATTATGTTGTGGAATGTCATACCAAAATGGACAAAAGAAACCCCTGAATAATTTGACCACAGAAATGTCATTCTGGAACATTATGCCAATTCAAACTGATTCAAGCATTGCTACAGTGCATGTGACTTGCCTCTTGTTTTCTTCCCCAATATCAATCTTACACATGTTAAGCCATCTTGATGCCCCATAAAAATCTACACATCCTACCAATTTTAGAAAAACCTTCTCTTGAATTGCACAGTTTACAATCAAGGGCCAATTTCAATTGAGACCAGAGGCTGGATAGGGTATTGTTCATAATTTGCTTCATGCAGCTGCACCACACCCAAACATCTAAATGGACAATGCTTAGATCTCACTTTGAGCTCTTGTCAGGCATATAACCAATGCCATGTTGAGAATGTTGCGTATAAAGTATTATTGTAAGGGTTTTTTAATCCTATCTTTTGTTTCCCTTTTCTATCTTTCCTCTTAGTGAGGGTATATCTGTGATCTTCCTATATGCATATATTCTAGTAGATGAAGCTTAGAAACACAATCTCTCACTCTCCTTTTTTCCTATTTCTTATTCTTCTCTTTTTTTTCTCTTTTCTTCCTTCTAAACCCTAGACTCTATATTTCAACTTGGTATCAAAACTCACTAAGATCAAGGGAGGCTTCCACTAAACCAAAACCAAGCAACCAAAGGAGACACCGGCTAACATCACCGTCTATACGATTGACACCATACAGACCAGGGCATTTCAACCCGTGGAATTTTAGGATAGTTTCTTGAGAATTTTGAGTCTTATTTCATGGAAATTGAGCATTTATTGAGGAATTTATAGTTTTTGCAAAAATAGAGAAACTTTTCGGCAAAATCAAGTGTGTTATGTACCAATGTTACAAATCTCGTTCTCAAGTTTTTATTGGCTGAAGTTTTTCTCGGGAGAATTTCAAATCTAAATTTTTTTTAGATATTTATCGCTTAAATCTCGGCAATGATTAAAAAATATATTAAAATTACATAAAATAGTAATAAATATCACCGAGTTATAAATTCATAAAACCAACAACATTATGTATTTCTCACGATATTTTTAAAATCGCTGTTAAATCTCACGATATTTACGGGATAAAAAGAGAAAACTATATTTCTCGCGAAATTTTTAAAATATCGCAAATAGAAAAGGAGTTATAAACTTTAAATGTTTTTCTCGGGAGAAATAGGGTATTTCTCAAGAGATTTGTAACAGTGTTATGAACCATCGTGTCCATCATTGTGAACCATTTTTTGTATAGGAAGTTGGACAGGCTTAGGTTGTTTTTATATGCACTACACTCTAGAAGTGGTCCAATGATAAACCACCTCATTTTGAAGGAGTTGTGATGTGTTTTGTGTAGGGGATAGTGCCCGCATAGTTTGTTTTTGGGTTTTTTGACTTCTAATCTATAGAACAAGTCCTAGTATGATGTTTTCGGGTTAGAACAAATGTGTGAAGGTTTCAATACCTCCTTGTATTGAAGTTGAGTGGTTTTTGGTGGAGGGCTTATGGATCCAAGAGTGACTATATACTTTTTTCGCCTAATAGGTGTTTGATAAAAGTTGTTGAAGTATGTACTCCCTATTGTTGGAGTCTCCTTAAGTGTGTGAAGCATGTCTGAAGTTAATCAATCCAATGTGGCCCTTTTCCATTTGGCTCTAATGGATGTGAATGTCCCCAATCAAAGGATTACTGCTGTATTGGCATGGTCTCACTTTACCAAGTTGTACATCAATAAAAAATGAAGAATTGATTGTATTAATGGAAAGGTAACTGAACTTGATCAATCATCTGCTAATAATGAGAATCCGAGTTTAGAAAATTATGTAGTTATGTCTTGGCTCCTTCAGTCTATAGAGACAAATATCAATAGTAGCTGCATTTTCTTGAAGTCAGCCAAGGACATATGGGATACAGTGGAGCAAATATATTCAATTTTTTTTTTTAAGAGCAAACATATTCTCAGGTGGTAAATACGGCAATATCTATCAATTGCAACAGGGTATCTGTCAGTTGAGACAAGAAGAAAAGACCTTTACAGCCTATTTCTCTCAATTACAAAGGATGTGGCAAGAGTTGGATCATTATCAAGATCTTCAACTCTCCAACCCGGATGATACAGTCAAAGTCAAAAGAATGATAGAAAAAAATTGGATTTGTGAATTTGTAGCTAAGCTAAATCCTGAGTATGAGCAATCTCGAATTCAATGTATTGGGTAGGGAGCCCCTTCCTTCACTCAAGTGTGAGCACTGCAGTCGTATGCGACATACCAAGGAGACTATTGAAATGTCCAGAGTTAAAGAACACATAATAATTTTGAAAGTTCATGTCTTGATGTGCTCAAAAAGAATATTTGCATCAGGATAGAAATTTTTGGAAATCGTCACCATACACCCATATGTTTTCATGTGGAACACAAACTGGGGGTTGTGCAGCAAGCAAATTTTATGGGTCCAAACAAGGAGAGCTCCTTTGGCCATGAATTTACCTGATTAGATAATTCATAATTGCAACCATGCAATGTACAGGCTGTTTCTTGGTGGACCATTGGCCATTTTTTCTTACCACTCAAAAAAAATTGCCAGTGATTAATGGACATGAAAGTCAATCTGGTAACTTTTTTCCTTAATAATCCTCTAGGATGGACCTATCAAAAGGTGGGTGAGAGTCGTCAGACGTTTCCCATGTGAGCAACCTCCACATATAAAGATGGGGCTGATAGCCCCTACCACCATTCCACTCATGATGCAAGTACTAACTCCTCACCAGAACCCACGATCCTCATTCTAATCCATCAGCCTAGAACTATTGTTTAAACTTTAAACCATAGAAAACCAATAATCCAGTATGTAAGCTGAAGACTCGTGAATTTGGGATGCAGACTTGATTAAGGATTTACAATCTCATGCAGATCACCCACAGGCCACAATGGTTTCAACTCAAAATTCAATTACTTTTAGAAGATAAACAAACTGGAAAAGGTTTATAATTTATATGCCTCAGTAAAACCGTCTTCTCTCAAACGGTCAAACCCGATTCCTCAAACATCCTCCAAATGCATTATGATTGTCATCAATTATGGTACTTGAAACAAGTACAAGCAAACTTATTTTGCTAAAACATCAAATAACTGAAGCTTAAAGAAAGACACTATATTTGCAAGACAAATTCTAGGGTTCGTCTCTTTTTAAAATTCAATTGACAGAGATTAATGAAATTCGTAAACGTGAGCAGATGAATGAACTCCTTCATAAAAGTATACCTATATAACGCAATTTATTTATTTATTTTAATAGTAAAAGATACAAAATAATGAAAGTAAAGGAAATTCACCTGTTTATCCTTCACAGCGTCTACAATCCGTTTCTTCACATCTAACATACATTTAGAAGAAGAAAAAAACGAGCAGTTGAGACTTGAGAGATCGAAAAAGTTCTGTAGAAAAAGAGAGTGAAAAGAGTAGAATGGGAAATGGAGAAAAGGAGAGGGTAAAATGAGAATAAACCTGGTTGGGAAGTGAGGAAAGAGAAGCGGTTGAAGAGATGAATTAACTGTTCTCTGGAGAGCATTCCAGAGCTCTGGAGCTCGAGAGTATCCGCAGCAGAACCATACATTGCAGCAAATACGACTCAGCGGTATCTCCACCTGATCTCTCTCAGGAACAAGGCGAAGCAACCTAGGCCTCTAATCTCCGCTCGCATGCTCATAAACAAATAAGGGAAAACTAACCTACTGCCACAGCACATTGCTAAGTTGGCAGTACCTCACAAATGCTCCGTCCATATTGATTTAGACCGTATAATCAAAATGTGAGACAATTCTAGCCGTAAGATCAAGAGAATGATCTGGTGGTGTAAAAATACTGATCATCAACAATGCATCTGAAAGTTATCTTTTATCATTACTTAAGCAAGAGATTAAAAACAAACAAAAGAGAACAAACCCATTTGAAAATTTAAAAAAAAATGTTAAAACACAAACAAGGCCCAATCAGAAATCCTCGTCCAACTTAAACACGTGGGTCCCACCGTCCCCGTTCAAACTCGACATGACCGAAGCCTTCTGGTACTCCCCAACCCTCTTCTCAAAGAAATTGGTCTTTCCCTGTAACGAAATCAGCTCCATCCAATCAAAAGGATTCTGAACGCTGTAGATCTTTCCGCATCCCAACGCACCAAGCAACCGATCAGCCACAAACTCTATGTACTGGCTCATCAGATCACCGTTCATTCCAACTAGCGCACACGGTAACGCCTCGCACACGAACTCTCTTTCGATCTCCACCGCGTCAGCGACGATTCCCTTGACTCGTTCCTCACTCAGTTTATTCTTCAACAGCCCGTACAGTAAGCACGCGAAGTCGCAATGTAAACCTTCGTCTCTCGAGATTAACTCATTCGAAAACGTTAAA
The DNA here is from genome assembly GCA_015143295.1 of Tetracentron sinense. NCBI lineage: Eukaryota > Viridiplantae > Streptophyta > Magnoliopsida > Trochodendrales > Trochodendraceae > Tetracentron > Tetracentron sinense. The sequence goes on along the minus strand of CM026568.1, from coordinate 34,902,833 downwards.
CCCGGCATTAAACCCCGCTTTTTTAACCAGAATATGGCGCAAAAGCTACCGGAGAAGAAGATCCCCTCGACGCAGGCGAAAGCAATCAGGCGTTCAGCAAAGGTTTCCGAGCCGTCGATCCATCGGAGGGCCCACTCGGCTTTCTGGGCTACGCAAGGGACGGTCTCGATTGCACGAAACAAACGGGTCTTCTCGGCTGAATCTTTGATGTAGGATTCTAACAGGAGGCTGTACATCTCTGAGTGGATGTTTTCGATGGCGATTTGAAAGCCGTAGAAGGCGCGAGCCTCGGCGATTTGGACTTCTTTCATAAACCGGCCGGCGAGGTTTTCGAGCACGATACCATCTGAGGCGGCGAAGAAGGCGAGTACGTGAGTGATGAAGTGTTTTTCGTCGTGGGTTAGGGTTTCCCAGTGACGGAGATCTTGGGAAAGATCGACCTCCTCGGCGGTCCAAAACGAGGCCTCGGCTTTCTTGTACATTTCCCATATTTGGGGATATTGAATCGGGAACATACAGAACCGATCTGAGTTTGGAGCGAGGAGGGGTTCTTCAGGGATAGAAGGCATTGTTGATGAAAATTGGGCTTTTGCGAGATCCGTCAATGGGATTTACAATTGAAATGAAGATGATATTGGTGTTCTTATGGATTATTTGTTGATGGGTGGTTGCAGAAAATTTGAGATGGATAGAAAGAGATTAGGGTTTGGATTGAAGGGGAGGGATTACAGAGATAGAATGGTAAATTTGGAGTTTTATAAGGAGAATAGGCGGTATCATGTGAGTCAGAGCGGGGGGTTTGAATTTTAAAGGGAAGCTTGCGGGAGAATGAAACCGAAGGAGGAGGGTATTTTCCATTTCACGTAATGTCTAATTACAGAAATAACCTAGTAACTATTGGAGAGATATGTAGAGGGTTTAAAGGCATTGTAATGATTTACGAAAAGACGAAGGGTTTTACCGGAAGAGTATGTCAAGAGGATTGAAGACAAGTTATAAGCGGAGGATTTTTTGAAATTGGGAGGGTGAAGCTTGAGAGGGAAGCCAAAGAAGATACTGATTTTGAGACCGTTTTAGATACTTTTGAATTGTGGTGGGAATCTTTGTTGGCGCCATAAATGACGGAAAGAGATGCCAGAATTGGAGGCTCGCGACGCTCATCGGGCCTAGACCAACCAAATCTTTCCTTTTAGGTGGGACACTTGGTCGCACCCGTGGGGGAAATTTGGGAGCCTCAATCTCTACGCTTGCAAGGTTATTCTAACGGACTTTGTTAATGAGACTGCAAAGGGTCGAGACCACACTGAGACCGGGCTTTTGATGTACCGATTTCAAAATTTTATTAAATTCATTTTTGAAATTTTGAGATCTATGCATCACATGCACGGTCTGATGTGGTCTCAACCATTTGCAATCTCACTAGTATTTTCCTATTTTAACTTGTGTTGTGGATGTCCAAACGCGTGTTTTCCTACACAAATGCAAACTCAAAAGTAGTCAAGCCACGAGCGCATATCCTTTAGGAGTGCATGTCCAAACCTAAGTAACCAGAACGTAGAGCGGATGCGAGCGTGAGAGCGTTAAATTTCAATTTAAGATAAGGTCGGGAGCACCTCTGGAGCGCCGATATATATACATAAAATATATGCTTGATGTTTTTTGAAATTACTTGTAGATGTAAATATATCTTTTTTAGTTTGCTAACTCTGGGAGAAATTTGATAAAATCATTTATAATTCAAATTTTTCATGACAACAAATAAGATGACTATTGAATTATTAAATGTATCATTCTAAATTCAATTACATGATTACTAATAATTAACAAATTTTATATGAATCATGTACCTTACAAAAAAAATAACAAAATACACTTCATTTAACATGAAAAATTAGAATAAAAATAAAATTTTACACAAAAATCGTACCTTTAAGTGAGCGAGGTTTACAAAAGTTGAAATTGAGCTCCCAAGGTGAAAGCAAGGTTTGAAAGCGGGAGTGAGGATTGAGAGCGGGAGTGGGTAGTAGGTTAGGAGGTTTGGGTTACTAAGGTCCAAACGCGTTCTTTTCCTACGGATGCAAAATTCAAGTAGAAGCCTTAATCTTCTAGGCGATTGAGTATACCACTTCACAGTTCACATGTCCTTGCTCAAGTGGCAAGGATTGTATCTTGTCATGGGATTGGGAGGTGGACCTTTTTTTTTTTTTTTGGAAGGCAATTGGGAGGGGGACTTAGTTCCGAGTCTTAGGGGGTGTCGGGTTCACATGTCTACCAATTTATTGTAACAATTTTTTTAAAAAGGTACGTCATCTATCTCTCACGTTATAATAAAAGGAAAATAATCACCTCCTCGGTCGGTGACAACGAGTAGGGGTGTCTCGGTTCCCATTTTCTTGCCATGTGTCATCCTTCTAACCCCATTTAACTGTGGTTAAGATTTATCTACCCTTAGGGTTCACCCATCCACCCTTGGTTGAAAAAAAAAATTAACTAAAGGGTTAAAATAAAACTAACCTGAGTTACTGGGAGTTGAGTAGTTGGCTACGAGGGGACTATTGCTCATAATAAAAATGTGTCTTACCGAGAGTCATAGGACCAATCGTTGATTATTGATTGGGCTGCTTATCAGTGGAAATCCTGGGAGATGGATGAAAATAAATGTCGATAGCGCAACCCTTAATAGCGGGATTGCGGTGGGGCTGGGCTCAGTTGCCCATAACCACTAGGGAGAGATTCTTGCTAGCCACAACAAAGCTATTCTGGGGGGTCTAGCTAGGATAACAGAAGCAAAAGCAATTTGAGACGGTATCTCCATGGCAATAGCGAACGGATGGCCACAAACTGAGGTGGAATCCAATTCAAAAGAACTTATTGACTTTCTTTCTGGGAAGGTAGCTCTAGCTCAAGCTCATGCTTAGACTTATTCAATCATGGAGGACATCGCTTATCTTTTGAGATCGTTTGGTAACATTACTTTTAAACATGTAAATCATGAGGCGAATACCTTGCCTCATAATCTTGCGTAGCAAGCTTTGAACAACAGCTTGCGTCGTCCCTTGCTCCCTAGGGATCTTTCCCAAGCTCAAGCAGCTTCTTCATCTTCAGTTATATTTACTTTTTTACCTTAATGAAGTTACATGCTTACCGGGGAAAAAAAAGCTTCTAAATTAGTTTTTAAGGTTACTTTTTATTATAAATAGTTGTCATATGAGCATTGTTAAACAACTTTTGATTATTGAATTAGAGTTGGTCATTTGCTTTTCTTTTGGTTCTTTTGCGAATTTTTGGGTTGCTTGGATTAGCACCTTACAGAAGGATTTTTCCTGAGTTTGTTCTAAGAAACTTAAATTTTGACAGTGATCAAAGATTTATCTTTTTATTTTATTTTTACCCTCCATATTATAGGCTTGTCCTACATCAGTTGGTATTAGGGCGAGAATTAACTTGGTGTGATCCAATTGTTAGACAAATTGATTCGTTATGATGATTGTAGAAAAATAGATTTAAGATTTGGTTGAAAAACATGCAGTAAATATGCATGAAGAACTCGAGTACCAGGATTTACAGGCTCAAACTCTACAACCTAAGCATGATGATGAAGATTATGATTATGGATGTTGAAAGGAAAAAATCATGTACACGCCACACGTCTATATCTGCTTAGTTGGTAGAGGAATGTTAGCAAAACTCCACCTGTGAATAAGTCTGAGGGGACAGGTGTGCACCCTGAAATAAGCTCCGATGATAAAGTCAGTATAAGGCACAAGCAAATGAACATAATAGTATAAAGATACTTATCGTGAGGTCACTGGGTATATGCACTTGAGGACGAGCTCTGGTATTATGCTCTGGAGATTGTAGCTCAGGAGACACAAAGAATATGGCTCAGACAACGTAGCTCGGACAAGGCACAGACAACGTAGCTCTGATAACGTAGCTCGGATAAGGCACAGACAACGTAGCTTTGACAACGTATACGTTGTGCATCAGACAACGGGTACGTTGTGCATCTCACAACGGGTACGTTGTGCAGCTCACAACGGACAACGAGCTTGGGCACTATTCATATCGGACAACGCGACAACGGATTCGGCACTATTCACAGCACAACGGATTCGGCACTATTCACAGCACAACGCGACAACGGATTCGGCACTATTCATAGCCTATTTGAGAGAATCCGGTGACCATAATAGATTGTGAAGCCATAAAGAGCATCAAGTAGCCGGATAACACCAAAGGAAGATGAGAGAATCAGGTGAGTGGCCGCCTGCATATCCCTTCGGGGTAGGGGTGTGAATGACTCAAGCTTCTCATATCTCCTTCTTCCTCTTCTTCTTCTGCCCTTTATTTCTTCTCTTGCCTTCCGCACCATCCTTCCATTCTTTCTGGTGATTCTTGCTTATTTATAGGCATTTTGGGTCATCATGACTTGTATAGTCATGATGAGATCACCTGTCAGACAACACTCAAGTGAGCCAGCACATAACCCAAGTGGGCTTATGTCGGCTAAATTGTTAGAATTTGCTAGAGTGAGAAATTCCTATTTTACCCCTTCTTTTTACTCCTTTTTACGAATTTTATCCCCTACAGACGTGAATCTGACGGTTTATTTTATTTTTGAATCAATTTTAATTTGAATGAAGATTTGAAGCAAGAAATGCGCACACGTTTCAAAAATTATAAGTACAAACTAGATGAAGACCATAGTGAAGAAAATGAAGCAAAAACTAAGAACAATAATGAAATTGTGATTTAAGTGATCAGTTGGTCGGCACCTCCCTTTCTAATTGTTGATTTGCATCACCTACCCATGAAGAAGATTACCCAAAAGAAAACTAAAATACAAACTTAAGGTCGAGTTTTTTCAACCAAGGAAGAATGATGCGGGAGATCAAATTCAAATAAAAGCACGATTAATAGATGTCGGGAAAAAAAGTCGTTCTTCAAATTTCGCAGGTTGACAATAAAGATTCAAAAATTCATAACTTTATGCTCAAATATCAAATATAGAATCCGTCAGATGTGCTAGAAAGAAATTTTCAAGATTTACAATAGTATTTCACAAAGATTTTCAAAATTTTAGTATTTAGAATGTCAAAACCGAGTTTTAATTTTTACTATAAAATTAGGGATATATTAGGTATTTTAAAATTTTACTTTAAGTTGCTTTAGAAGTAAGGTTTAAATTAGTTGTTTAACTTCTAAATTAGGTTTTAGGGTTTCTTTTTATTATAAATAGTTGTCATAGGATTATTGTTAATCAACTTTTAAATTATTGAATTAGAATTGACAATTGACTTTTCTTTGGGTTCCTTTGTGAACTTTTGGATTGCTTGTATTAATACATTATACGAGGAAAAAAGTTTAATCTAAAACCTTAGCCTTCGATGGTGATCGAAGATTTATTTTTTTATTTTAATTTTTACTCTCCATACTATAGGCTTATCCTACATTAGTGTTGAATCCAAGTCCAATAGTTATTTGATTTTTCAACATTCAGATTTTTATCTGAGGAACATTTTGATGGTTTTGGTTACTATAGGTATTTTGGGAAAATATTTTAGTTTACTTGTGCATATGAACTGTCAATCCTTGTGATCTTAGATGGTCATATCAATCCCAAGATTTAGTCTCCTATTCAAAGCTCTCTTTATGTATTTATAATTAGTTTTGTATTTAATATTTACATTAATTTTAAAACAAGAATTGAGACTATTCTTCTTCCATCTTTGTTGTGCTTTTGCAGCACTCCATTTTAAAAAATAGTAATAATCTTAACTAATTTGTCTTTCTAATTGTATAAATGGGGCTGACAGTTTTTTTTTCTAAATAACAATCTTAACTAAATTATATTTCTTATTGTATAAATGGGGCTGACTGAATTATCTAACAGACCTAAGGGTGACAAAGGAGACAAGAATTTTAGTTTCCATTGACATTATATATGAAATTAAAACTTGATCTACCCACGTCTTCCTCAAATCAACAATAATCAGGGGTTTAAGACCAAACCATAATTTGTATGTTGTCAAACTAATTTTATATCAGCTATTTGAAGGTGAAGAGTGCTTGTATTAATTTGCTCGATTGCACTCTCAATGATGACCCGTCACTATAGTGACATGTCAAGGCCTCCTCAAGGACATGGGATTGTCTCTAGTAGTTGCCAGAAAAATGGTCTCTAACTTCCCCACATCATCTTACACGTGGTGATAAAAAGGAAAAGGGGGAGAGATATCAAGTGAGGGAAAGTAAAAAACATGGGAAGAAAAATGAAATGACTGTCCGTTTTATCGGCACATGTCAGGTGATGTGTGGAGACTTTCTCGCATATGTCAGAGACAATTCCATGCCCTCCTTAGGAGAACGAAGAACAGACAGGCAAAGCCCCTTCTGTAGGGCCTCGGATTGTCTTTGGCGAAGCCAGAAAGGTGATATCGGGCAAACATAAAATAAGGGACATGTGGCGTTAAAAAAGGAAGAAGTTATTCCATTTTTTCCTCATGATTTTGACTTTTCCCCATTTGATATATCTTCTCTTTTATCTCATCACTTTATCGTCATGTGTCAAAATAAGGTTAGAAAAGTCAAAATCATGGGGCCCATGAAATTACTTCTCCAGCCACTTGTCCCATATTTTGTGGTTGTCTGAAAGGAGCCTTTGTGACTTCGCTAGAGAGAATCCGAGGCCTTTTGTAGCCATTGGATGCCAGGGAGCCTATTGGACAGCGCTAATAAAATAATATTTTATGCCATCACATCAACCTTTTCATGTGATTTTGAAAAGAAGTGATTAAAAACTCTCGCTTGTACCTACTATGGATTAGTTGCTGACCTTGGATTGAAAATCCGAGCCCATCTTTTAAAGCATGTGCACTTTGCTGTCATTGGATTTTCAACGTGGAGAGTTTAAAATCACAGCCCTTTTAAAGAAGAATCGTTTAAAAGTTATTATTATTTTTCGATTAAAGTGGACCAATGGATTGCCTGACGTAGTCTAATGGGCTCCAACAAGCTGCTGCCCATCCGCTCTCCTCAAAGGGGGGATAGTCCAACTAAGCAAGTTCAATTTGAAGGAACAGTCCAAAGAAGTCCAAACAAGAGGAGGAGAAGGAAAGAAGCAACACCGAAACATCTCTACAAAAATCCGAAAGACCGACTTCTTCAAACCACCAATTGCAGGACGCGTGAACGTGTCCAATTCAACAACCACTCGATCTCTCATTCAATCATAAAAGAGGAATACAAAAAATTAGTAATGATAAAACTCAAAAACATCTCAATTTCCCTTCTCTTCCTCATCTTCTTCAACCAGAATTCTCATATCAACTGATCGGAGAAATGGATCCGATCGTGTTGACTCAGCTTGCGACGGGTCTGAGCGTGTTAGCTGGTGCAGTGTTGGTGAAATCAGTGATGGAGCAGAAGCCCATGGCCGGGCCATGGCCGAGGTGTTCGAGTTGCAACGGCACGGGCCGAGTCAATTGCATGTGCTCTCGCTGGTCCGACGGAGACGTCGGGTGCCGGAGCTGTGCTGGATCGGGACGCATGCCGTGCAGTAGCTGTGGCGGGACTGGTACCGGCCGACCCGTCCCGGTTCAAATCTCAATGCGTCCTCCCAGTCGTCCCTCGTAATGGGATCTTCCAAAGCCAAAAATCTTTGGTCGTCATCAACATATCCGATACCAAAAAAAAAAAAAATACATATCTATTCAACTTTCTTCTTTAATTAAGTTGTAACATAGTTTCATCTGTAGGGGTTGAAATTCAAGAGAGACAGAAGATTATTGGGTTGTAATTAATGAGATTCTTATAAAATTAGAAGGCTTTATAGTTTTATTTCGACTTCATTTCTTTTCACTGATAAGGGCATTAATACTTCTAGCCTTTGTTCTGCGTTATGCAATCCATGTAGCTCCCCCGAAAGCATTCTGTGCCCCTTTAAGAAGTTCCATGGCAAGTGGAAGTTGGACAACAAAAAAGGAAAAAAAAGTTGAAGGAAATGGGAGAGAGTTTGTGAACCCCTGTTCTACAATAAGCAACTTGTAACGAGCAACGGATTTTAGTTCATGTTTATGAATTTTGCTCTATCGATACGAATTTCTTCCGATCTTTACTGTAATTACTCCATTAATAGATCAATTTCCCACTATAACAAAATCTGATCAGATGAAAGTAGTTTTTTGTTTTTTTTTTCCAAGAATACTAGCCCTACTCTCACTGCCTCGGATTCCTCTCTGGCCAAGCCAGAAAGGGTGGTCTCGGGCTACCATAACGTGTGCCACATGTGGCTGGAGAAGTCATTTCCTGGCCTATGATTTTGACTTCTCCATGTATTATGAGACATGTGACGTTAATGCTATGTTTGGTTGCGGGGAAAATTGATAAGAACATGGAAAAGATAAAAAAAAATAGATTTTTAATACAATTTTTAGTTACGTTTTGTCTAATTTTCTTTTCTTTTCCATGTTTTTACTTATTTTCTCAACAATCAAACATAAGGTAAAGTAAAGTGCTAAGAAAAAAAGGAAGAGATATCAAGAGAGAAGTCAAAATCATGGAAGAAAATCAAATGACTTTGTTTTTGTCACACCACATGTTGCATAAATGTGTGGTAGCATAGACACCTTTCTGCCAAGACAAACCTGAGCCAATCTCACTCAACCCTACTCTCACCCTCCACTGACACATTTCCAATTTACAATAATAAAAGACTCTTACAAAATGGACAGATGATTTGTGGATGGTGAGAGTAGACTGAGAGTGTTAGGACTAACACTTTTTTTCTTTTCTTCAAATGGTTTGGTGGACACTCCGTCGGTTGCTCCGGAGTGTATGAGTTGCGTGAACATCAATCCTCAAGCTAACCACTGACCACTAACTGTAGGTAAAAAAAATGTTAGGTGGCCAGTAGTGAGTAGGCGGCTGTAGACCAGCTACGCAATCCCTTGGATTAATCTCCATGTATTGGACTTCTAATTACGGTCTTAGCAACCTATTACGGTCTTACCAACTTTCTGTAGGGCGCATCCTTGTTCATGCACCTTAAAATACGTGTTTGGTAGCAAGGATGAGAAATAAGTCAGCTTCGATGAGCGCCTTCATGTTCGTGCACTGAGTCAATGAGTAGGGTACACGACTTGGCTTATGTAATGACATTTTCCGACTTTAGTTGTGGAGATGATTCGGGTCTATCCCCTTTGAAGGCCAGGACCCTGGAAGCATCAGCCTCAGATTACCCAGATTTTACTTGGGTTTGCTAAAGCTCATTGCTCACTGTAATATATCTTACTTGTTCTTACATGTCTTTGAACTTGGGTCGTTGCTCCTTAGAGTGTGTTCGTTTCAAAAAAACAAAGGTCGAGAGAAGAGAAATTGAAAGAACAGAAAATTATAGCTTTCTTTTATTCTGTGTTTTTCGAAGAGGAAAAGAAAAGAAATTCAAAAAACTGTTGGTTGGCAATTGGCATAAGCTCACTTTGGAAATTGTGGCATGCTTTTCTCTCAAAATAACCAACCTTATTTTCGGGCAGTGATTAGTGTGAGTATGGGATTTTCCTACCAAATTTCACATTTGTTAGTTTGACTAAGAGTCGCCACCTATTCATTCTAAGGGATAGGTCCCAGATGGTTGGATAAGGCAAATGGTCTAAACAGAGATTAGGGTAAGCGGTTCGATTAAGCCTTGGGGAAGGTGTTAGGCACCCCAGGACCCCCGTTTTATAACGGTTACCTACTCCCTAAATTTAAGCCAATTTAAACTCAAAATTAATTAAAATACCTAAGTGTTTAAATAAATGCTAATCCAAGAAAAAGAGGAAGCTAAATAGACTAGGGTCGAACCCGAGTAGGGTTGCCTACGTACTCACAAAGTGAGATCAGACCGAGCGTAGTTCTGGCACGTGAGCCCGTGCCAAGGCTAAGGGGTATGTGTGTGTGCAAGGGTGGTCGAGGGTCTAACCCGGAGGCTAGGGTTTGACTGACCGGGTTGGTCAAGTGCAAAGTAGGGTCTAACCGCAGTTAAAATGGTATTAACTGTGATTAAGGAGCCTAACCACAGTTAAGAAAGCAAGCAAGCATGTTTTGGTCATTTTTTGGTTTTTTTGATTTTGTATTGTTTTTGTATTTTTGATTGTTTTTCATTTTTTTTTTTTGGATTTTTTGAATAGTAGTTTAGGCTCGTTACGGAGCAACGAGCTTAAACTAACTAGAGTTGTTTAAGGTTATCCTAAGTTCCAAAAGTCCGATTTATCCACAGTTAAGACGACACTAAGGCCTAATTTACCATAATATTAGACTAACAATCAAATCAAATATTAACCGAACCACTAATTGAAATAAATAAGCTAAACTAACTAAAGTTAAGCTATTAAAAGGAACAATGAAACTAAGATCTAGTTTACACTAATCATGGCATAGGTTGTGAAGAGAGGAAACTAACTAAACAATATCCTAACCACTTACCAGAGTTTAACTAGCAATCTAGAGAATGAATTAACTGAAGTTATTAACTAAGGTTATGCTACAAGGAAAACGGTGAAACTTATACCATCATGACATTAGGTTGCAAAACTAACTGGCCACTAATCAGAATTTTGTTAACATCGAGACAACTAACTAGAGTTAAACTAAACTAATGCAAGGAAAAGAGAACAGTGCAACTATTCTAATGACAAATTCTACAATTAAAAAATTAAAACTAAATTAGAAATTTAGCTCAAACTAACTCGGTTTCATTTAAACAAAACCAAATATTAACCGAACAATATCCTAACCACTAACCAGAGTTTAACTAGCAATCTAGAGAATGAATTAACTGAAGTTATTAACTAAGGTTATGCTACAAGGAAAACGGTGAAACTTATACCATCATGACATTAGGTTGCAAAACTAACTAGCCACTAATCAGAATTTTGTTAACATCGAGACAACTAACTAGAGTTAAACTAAACTAATACAAGGAAAAGAGAACAGTGCAACTATTCTAATGACAAATTCTAAAATTAAAAAATTAAAACTAAATTAGAAATTTAGCTCAAACTAACTAGGTTTCATTTAAACAAAACAATCTTGTACTAACCTAATCTAAAACTTAAAGAAAGCTAAGGGTTTAAAACTAATATGAGAAATCAAAATTTTAAACTAGTGGAAACCATCTCAACTAAATGAATGAGTAATAACAGTTTATGCTAGATTAAGAAAAATAAGATTACACTAACCTAACAACAAGTTAAACTAAGTTTGGAAGGAGATTAAACTAACTAGTCTAATTGCTAACCTAAAATTTAGACTAAACCAAGGTGTAGCTAGAAAATGATTAATCTAATGGCTAACCTAAAATAAATTAGATTAAATTAATCAACTCTTAAAGAAAATCAGATCTAAGAAAGGGAGAAATGAGGTCTCACCTGTTGTCTTGTCGTGGAGGACAGGGACTGGCTGAGCAGGGACGAATATGACCTTGCTACTGATGGAGTCGGTTGATGGACGCAGGCTTGGGGCTGTAATCCTTGCTGGTCAAACCCTAGAATGAAAGATGGGGGACGCTCTAGTGTTTGGTGCTGTGAACCAATGGAAAAAGAGAGTGAATCGTGGCTGTTTTTAGGACTGCAAGGGTTGTTTTGAATGTGTGAACAGGGGGTGAATGGTGGCTATTTTGGGACTGTGATGGACTTGAATAGAGGTTATTTGGGGGAGCTGATGGACGATGGTTGAGCTGGTTAGTGATTGAGCATGTGGATACAGCTGAGGTTGAGGATGGGGATGATGTTGTGGTTGAGGCAGAGCATGGAGGAGCCAAGGAGTGTACTAAGGAGTTTCCTAAGGGCTGGGACAAGGATTGAGGAAGAGTGGACCGAGCTTTAATAGCTTTGAGCAGATTTTTTTTTTTGAAAAACTTCCTCAAAACAGTGGCTATGGGTGGTCTTATAGAAGAAGGGGATGGAAGGGATAAGGCATGGGGGACCTAGGCGTGGGGGACACAAGGCTGGAGCTGAAAGAAGAGCAGGGGGAGGACGCCTGCTGCCTGTCTCCCCGGAGAAGACGATGAACAGTAGCAGGCGTTTTTGAATTTATTTTTTTTGTGTTTGTGTTTGTGTTTGTGTTTTGTTTGTTTGTTCATATTGGGCCTAGCCCACATGCACGAGCGAAAGCAAAGTTGAGTTTTTCCATTTAGGGATTTGGGTGCCCTAAAAATCAAACTTAAGGTGAGTCCCACCCTAATGGGCCCCACAAGGTCATGGACCTATGTTTGGGCCCGTAGGAAGCCTAGGTTTATTATGGTTTTGGATTGGACTTGCTAATGGGCCTTGGGTCCAAAATGCTTCTCGCCTAAGGTTTTTCTAGGGCTTGGACTAAGCTAACGATGGTTAAATTAACCAAGGTTAAAGGGGTGTAAAAATGGGGTGTTGACAATTAGCACACCAAACATTAGACTATGTGCATAGTCTAATGTCATGACAACGTGTTCCTTTTTTAACATTCTGCTACAGTTAAGCTTAAGAAAATTAAAGTTAATATCTTTGTGCTTTTTACCAAGGTTAGATTGCTTAACCCTAGGAGTAAGTGAATCTTAAGTATAATTGATGTGGGATAAAAAAGGGGGCATTGACCAATGAGGACTGCACAATAGACTACATAGTAAGTTAAGCATTTCAAAATTTTAAGGGAAAGTGAAAAAAAATAACCTACTGTAGAGAGTTGTTTTCTGAAAAAGCGTCTCTCTCTCCTACCGAACACTAAACAAACAGGAGAAAATTAGGTTTTCTTTTACTTTACCTTTTTCTCTCTTGAAACGATCATACTATCAGGTAAAAGAATTAGACACAAAGAAGATATTCACGACTTGAATTCAGCCTCTGGTGTTCTCTGTATTTATAGAGTGCTGCGTACAGTAGCTCATACAAAAGGATTATAATTGGTAACAGATTTACAAAATATAAAGAAGCTTACAGAATATAATATAAATGGAAAGAGTCCAATGTGAGGAGGAGATTCATTCCATTAGGGAACTCCATCCTTTTCCTTTGGTGATAGATATTCTGTAGAATGAGAGTCATCCAATACTCCCCCACAAGTTGATGGTTGATGAAGCATTAACTTAAGTCGGAGAAGTCGAAAGCGAGGACGTGGTAGTGCCTTGGTAAGTAAATTAGCCGTTTGATCATTGGTAGGAACATATGTAATTTACAAGTCACCTTGAACAACACGTTCTCTAATGAAGTGATAATCAATTTCCACATGTTTGGTGCGGGTATGTAATATCGGATTCGAGGCCAAATAAGTGGCACTAACATTGTCACAAAAAATCTGAATGGGAGATATGAGAGAGATGCCAAGGTCATGTTAAAGGAATCGAATCCAAATAGTATCAGTGGTGGTAACAGCAAGAGTTTGATACTCAGCTTCGGTACTGGAACGACTGATGGTGGGTTGTTTCTTGCTACCCCAAGATATAAGATTAGGCTCCAAATAGACACAAAATCCAGTGGTGGATCAACGATTGTCTGGGCAGCCAGCCCAATCTGCATCAAAAAAGGCGCTGAGATGAGTGGAAGATGATGATTGAAATGAGAGGCCATGCCCGATGGTCCCTTTGATGTAACGAAGAATACGTTTAACCGCCATGAGATGAACATCAGTTGGTTGATGCATGAACTGGGATGCTTGATTGACAGCATATGTAATATCCGATCGAGTCATAGTCAAGTATTGTAAGGCTCCCACAATCTGACGATACTCGGTAGGATCTTGGAGGGGAAGACCAATCGTCAAGGATAACTTGGAACCAATGCTAGGAGGTGTGGCACATGGTTTGGCACCAATCATATTCATTTTATCAAAAAGGGCAACCGAATCTTTTGTTTGAGTAAGAGTAAGTCCTGTTGAGGAACGAGATACTTCTATGCCAAGAAAAAAATGAAGCTCACCTAGATCATTCATATGCGGTGCGAAGAACAGAAATGAAGGACTGAATCAAAGTGTTAGAGGTACCCGTTAGGATGATGTTGTCAACATAAAGTAGTAAGACAACCATTCCTGTTGAGGACTGGGGAATGAACATGGAGAAGTCAGCACCGCTGCAGTGAAACCCATTTTCCAGTAGTAATCACTAAATCGCTGAAACCAGGCCTGAGGGGCTTGTTTGAGGCCATAAATTGCCTTGTGAAGGCAACAAACGTGAGAGGAAAAATCAGTGTCGATGAACCCAAGAGGTTGGCACATGAAAACCTTTTCTTGGAGAGACCCATGAAGGAAAGCATTGCGAACATCGAGTTGCCGAATAGGCCAATTTCTGGAGAGAGCAATAGCAAGGACGGTTCAAATTGTAGTGAATTTAACTACAGGACTGAAGGTGTTAGCATCATCCACGCCCGGTTGTTGATGAAAACCTTTAGCTACTAGCCGAGCTTTGTAGCATTCAATGCTACCATCAGAGTTGTGCTTGACGCGAAATACCCATTTACATCCGACCACGTTCATTTGAGAATGAAAGGGTATATGGGACCAAGTTTTGTTACGTAAAACGTCATTAAACTCTTCACTCATGACTTGATGCCATTCTGGAATTTTTATAGATTGTGTGTAGCAAGTCGGTTCAGATGGACGACCAGGAATGTGAGAGCACAGTGCAAGTGGAATGGGATGACGAGTAGTGCTCCAGGTGCGAGGTTTGATGGTGCCATCCCGAAGTCAAGTAATCATGGGATGCTGAGGTGCGATGGTCATCTGAGATGGGGGCATATGTTGTGGTGCCGTGACAGCCAAGGGTATGGTGGGTTGGCTTGTAAGATCAGCGGTGGAGGATGCGAGCGGCAATGAAGCAATAGCTTGGTGCAGTAGAGAAGGAAAATCTAAGCTAGAAGAAGGATCCACAGCGCTGAGTATAGAGCCAGACAGAGGCATGGAAGAGGGCACCATTGGGGCAATAGCTGGTTGCACAGGAGAGGAAATAGTCGGTTGTAAAACTGAGGCTGAAGAGCGATCTTGTGAGCTATGCAGAGAGCCAGCCCGGGGCATGGACTGTTGAGGCCCCAAGTACCGAACTGGAGATAAGTGGGGGCAAATTCTTGCTTGAAGAATAAGTGGGAGGAATTGATCCTAGAACATGCGTCCACGACGGTATAGGTTGGTGTTGTTGGAAACATGAAAAATTGGGTGGTGCAGGTCCTAATAATGACGTCCCCATAGGGGTTAAGTTCCTGCACAGAGAGAAAAAAATATGCTCATCAAATAGCACATGTCGTGAGATATAAACATGACCTGTGGAGGGGTCGAGGCAACGGTAGCCTTTGTGCGAAGATGCATATCCCATAAAGATGCAAGCAACAGATTTGGCACTTAATTTGTCTTGGCCTAGTGGCCCCAACAAACGGATAGCAATGGCAGCCAAAATTTTTGAGAAGAGAATAATCAAGTGATCTTCCAAAAAGAACTTCAAATGGTGATTGGTGATGGAGCATAGTCCTAGGTAACCAATTAACTAAGTAGGCAGCGGTACAGAAAGCTTCAAGCCAGTAGCATTTGGGGAGGCTGGCTTGAGATAAAAGAGAATTTCCAGTTTCAACAATGTACCGATGCTTGCGCTCAGTGAGCCCATTTGCTCAGGGGTGTATGGACATGATATGCGATGTATGATGTCGTGTGAGTCGAGAAGATTGGAGAAGGAACGACTAACAAACTCACCACCCCTATCACTTTGAAAATATTTGATTTTCTTGGAGAATAGATTTTCAATAATTTTCTGAAAATGCTCAAAACAAGCTTGACTCTCTGATTTCAATTTCATAGGATAAAACCATATGTAACGGCTATAGTCATCAATAAAGAGAATATAGTAGCGATAACCTGAGACCGATGGAATAGGGGCATGTCCCAAAACATCACTGTGATTTAAATAGAGTGGATGAGGTGAAACATGAGATACATGATGGAATGGTGGTTTATGATGCTTAAAAAGATTGCAATCATGACATGAGAAATCGTGTATTTTTATTGTAGTATCAATACAATTATTGGAAGAAAGAAAACGTAAAGTAGAGGCAGACGGATGTCCAAGTTTGCAATGTCACACTGTAGAGGAAGAAACACCACTGTTAGGAGCTTTATTTCGTTGTCGATGCTGGAGCGAGATCGGGGTATAGGTCTCCATTAATTAACACTGGTTACAAATTTTTAATCCTTAGAGTTAATTTTTTCAAAAAATTAAGGTTATATTGTTGAACTCCGAGTTAGTGAATCTTAACCATAGCTAAAAGAGTTTAAGGGACCCATGTTGTGTTGTGAGTGTGATTGAACTCTCCCCGAATTCAATCGCAATTGACTGTGATCCGATCTCGGTTAAAATGGACATGTGTAGACATGTGGCTGTGATTGAACTCAAGGAGAGTTCAATCACGATTGAATATGATTCCAACTCCACTTTTGGGTTTCTAAATAGAAACCAAATCCGTTTATCACCCCTGAGTTTGACACGTGTCCCTTTGATACCCCCTTAAACAGTGGTTAAGATTCATCCACCCTTAGGGTTCATCCACTCATCCTTGGATTTAAAAAATATACATTAATTCTTTTTTTAATATTAATATATTTAAAAAAAATTTAATATTTGTTTCTAAAAATCAAGGATGAGTGATTGAATCCTACGAGTGGGTGAATCTTAACCATCACTAAGGGTGATTAAAAAAATGGACACGCGGCGACCTCAGGAGTGATTACTGGATTTGCCAAATCCAGTTATCACCGTAGAGGATTTGGTCTTTTCGAACAAATACCGGACAGCCAAGTGTCTGTAAGTCTTCCCGCCCAATCCATTCGGTCCTCTATTTAAAGTTCAAGCTCTCCTATCGTTCCCCTCTGCAACGCAAAATCACAATTCACACAGATCAGAAGCAGGGCAAGAAAGAAATCCAAGAAAGGCTTCGAAAGACTCCATCCATGGCGACCTTGCTTCTCACTTCTCTCATTCTCTTCTCTTTCTTCACTCTCTCCTCTCCCGCTCTTCCATCTTCTGAAACCATTCTGAATGCCGTGGAGATCCTCTCGGATTCCGGCTTTCTATCCATGGCACTAACTCTACAGCTCGTCTCCCAAACCCTAATCCCTCAATCGTCCTCTCCGACTATATTCTCTCCTTCCGACGCAGCTTTCGCTCGTTCTGGGCAGCCGCCTCTTATTCTCCTCCAATACCACATCTCGCCGCTGAAATTCTCGCCGGAAAACCTTAAATCTCTCCCGTTTGGCACCACTATACCTACCTTGCTGTCGAACCGCTCGCTGATCGTCACTACGTCGGCTTCCGAGGATCAGATATCAATAAACAACGTCAAGATCAATGGCTCAGTCATATACGATGACGGATCTTTGGTCATATACGGAATCGACGATTTCTTTGATCCTGAGTTTCAATCCCCTCCGGATTTGGCTCCAGAACCAAGCCCTAGTTCGACTACTGGATGCACCGCTCCATTCTTGGACAATCCGTCCGCATTCGGTTTTGATTCTTTTATTTCAGTTGCGGATCTGTTAAGATCCAGAGGTTATTCTCAGATGGCATCATTTCTTGATCTGCAATTGCGAGGGTTTACAGATCAGACGAAGCTGACAATCTTTGCACCAGTTGATGAAGTGATTGAGGAACATTCGGGGAATTTCAGCGAATACTCATCCATTTTTCGGCCGCATGTCCTTCCTTGTAGGCTTACCTGGTCGGATCTGGTTGAGTTTGATGATGGAACGATATTGCATACATTTTTAGAAGGGTTTACGATCAATATCACCAGATCCGGTGATGTGCTTTTGCTGAATGGAGTTCCAGTCATCTTCCCAGACATGTATTACAGCGATTTGCTAGTCGTTCATGGCCTTCGTCAGATGCTGACGTCGCAGGCGAAACAAGAACCAACTGGAGATTCTTTCGCCGGGTTTAATGGAAATGACGAGGACCGTCAGCCCGATTACGGTGAATTTGGAGGACCATGAAGAATCTTGATAGTGTTTTGCTGTATCAACATTTGTAAGTTCTCCACTGCTGCCCTTCCATGCATCTCCAAGATTGAAGCTATTGTTTTCCTTCATCATCAAAGTCGCAAGCAATATGGATTTGATTTCATTGAAACTTTCTCTGTGTGGTGAATATCAGAAATATCATTTTTCTTCTTATTCACCATTTCAGTGGAACTGTAACTATAAGTAGATACTAGATAGAGTTTCAAGTTCATTCTTACTATCTCAAATGGAAATTTCCATTGTTACCTCTTTTTAATTGAACATGTGAAAGAGAGTACTGTTCTCTGTGAGCGTCAGACTACTCAGACCAGTCTTTCGGTTCACGAATTATCTGAATTTGTATCTCTGATATCATTCAAGGAAGACTGGTGATCTTCTCCAGTTGTAACCGGACTGGTGATCTTCAAGGAATTGTATATACAAATAAAGGTCATCTGTTTGAAGAATTCACACACCTAAATGCACTTTTCAGATATTCAACATCTTATGGTTATTGAGCATGGTCTCGGTGGTCTCGGCCCTAAGGGGGTCTCAGAAGTTTTATCCTATTGAGAAATCTCTGTTTCTAATTTCTTTCATTTTATTGTGTAGTATTAGTGGGAGTTCTCGTCTAGGAAAAAATTCCACAAAATTCAGAAAATTTAGAAATAATTCTGAAAAATTTCAGATAAGAAAAGAAAAAAAATATAAAACAAGATTATTAATTATAAACAAATGTATTATATATTATATCTTAGGGTGGTGTTACGAGTACACCAACAATTACTAACCCTACACCAAATGAATAACAACTAATTTTAAATTGTGGTTATAAAGCAAAATAATATAAGAAGACAGTAACGCCCTTATCTTCTTCTTCCTCCTTCACAAACACCCACCTAACGTATCCAATCCATCACCATGTTAAAGTGATCAAGCAAAAGAAGAAAAACTTAAACTTATGCAAGTAACTAGCAGAAGAACACCAAGCTCAATAGCCAAACACATCTGAAAGGCGAAAATCCCTAAAAAATTAGAAGGTAAAATAGAAATTTACTGAAGGCTTTTCAACCTTTCTTTTTCTGCATTTACAGTAAATGGGGTTGTTACAAGAGATAGAGAATGACATCTTTCTCAATCTAATGACTTTGAATCAAGTACCCCAGATCAAACATACCCTGATTCATGCCGCTCTATTATCCTAAATTAATCCGGTTTTTAATTTGGTGTATGGTCAGTAATTCTTAGTATGAGTATAGCACCACCATATATTTATTTGAGATTTTTTCAAAAAATCGTGAATAATTAGTGTCTAAATCACTAAATTATTGATTTTTGAATAAGTCAATTTTTTCAAAGCACATGAATATTTTAGGAATTAATTGTTGACGAAAAAGTAAGGTATTATTCGGGATTTTTTAGAAAAAATTAGAGAACTTAGTAACTATACTGTGTAGTAAAGAAAAAATAGTTGATCTACTGTCTTCGTGCTTTATATGCTACAATACATGGACAAATAAGGAACAAAATTCTATGAAGCTTGAACTCGACTACTCCAGTCGTGCTAACCCCCACTCTAAGGCATTCCTTACTCTCTGTCAAAAGATAATACCTATCATTGCATTAGCCAAAAATCAATTAATTGGTTTTTGGCTGGGAACAGGGTAGCAGGCCTCAACTGACAACTCTGTATTAGGAAGGATGTTGAACTTAAATGCACTTTCGACGTTATAATTGCCACACACCCGTGTCTGGGAGAGGAGGCTTGAGTCGAGAATAATATTGGAAGGCACTCTTCTCTCGTATGTGTTTGGCTAGTATGACTAGTGCTGCCCCCAAATTTTTTGTAAATCCCTTCTCTACTAGTATGACTAGTGGGCCCCTCAATTAAAAAAAAATATTTTTAGTATACTTGACCCCCCAATTTTTTTGTCCTATATGATGTAGTGGCCCCCTCCCCAATTTTTTTTGTCACATATATAGTGGCCCCCCAATGGAGTCCCCTTATGCTCATGTCCCTATTGACACCCCTTAACTATGGTTAAAATTCATCCAATCTCATGGTTCACCTACTTATCCTTGATTTAAAAAAAAAATATTTAAATAATTTTAATCTTAGGAGTTAGTGAATTTTTAACAAGGGTTCAAAAAGAAATTTGATATATTTTTTTTAAACCAAGGAGGTGGGTGAATCTTAACCACAATGAAGGGGTATTAATAGGACAGGTGGCGACCTCAAAGGTATTACCGAGAAAATAAAATTTTCAAAATAAAAAAACTACCCAAAAAAAAATTTTCTCGGGGGCTACGCCCCCAAATCCCATACCCTCAAACCAAATTTTTTTTTGTATACATGTATTTTGGCCCCCCCAATGAAAAATTCCTGGCTCCACCCCTGTCTCTCGGTGCATAGCTAGTACTAGGTACCTTCGAACCACCCGAGAAGCTAGCATTTGCCAAATCTCTTGCCTTCTTTAACTCACCATTTGGTTCCAATTTAGGCCCCTTTAGTTGTGCATCCCTTCCCCTGCTCTGTCTGCTAAGTGATGCTTGTGCAGTTCAAGCTTGAATATCCGGGGGAACCGGGAGTGAGTACGAGGACTACTGTTACGGTCATAGCGTTTAATTGGTTTACACGTGATGCTGCACCAGAGGTAATTCGATACCTTTTTCCAATTCGGACTCTGTACTTCATCTAGAGTTGGATGCTCTAGACCATAACACCTATAATTGGGCTAAGTTGATGTTCAGTTGGTTGTGGTTAGGATCTTGCGTATCTTAACAGCTTAACCTGACGAGATCGAATCACAGCCAGTCACTCTGAGTTCAATCGCACCCAGAGATGACACATGTGTCCCTATTAATCACTATTAACCCTGGTTAAAATTCACTAACAATTGGGGTTTCAACAATCTAATCTTGGTTATTAGAAAAAAGATTTTTTTTTTAAAATCTAACCCTAAGGTTAATAATTTTTAACCTTAGGATTAATATTTTTTAAAAGTAAAATTCTACAAAGTTTCCCTGTGGCAGTTATCATGTCCCCCAAGAGAAGTGTCTCCATGTCGTCTCTACAGAAGCCAAAGAGGATGTCTTGGACTCTTGGCTCACTATGGAATGTCACTAACTTTTAAAAAATGGATAATGCTATTAGCATCAACTTTCTTTTAGAGTCACTCTTGTTTTTCAATTGAAGAGTGTGGTAGTGGAAAATATGTGTCCTCTTATGCTCCATTTGTTTTGAGGTAAAATAGGGGAAAACAAATGAATTCCACGGAAAACTTCATTTTCCAAGTGTATTTTCTTTAGGGCAACTGACATTTTCCGCGAAATTCATTTGTTTTTCTCTATTTTACTTCGAGACAAACGGAGCATATTTAATGAAAGACAAGAACGCAAGGTCTTTTAAAAAACAAAAAAAAGAGTTTGAAAAAAAGTGATGCTAGCAGTTAGCAAGGCCCAAATTTGATTATCTACCCAAATCCAACCTAACGCATATAAAAGAAATGAGACCTTTATGGTGCTTGATAGGCTGGTTTGGGCACATGCTGTTTCGCTCTCAGGAATGGGCTTAGGGAAGGCTCCATCTCAACTTGATCCGATCCAGTTGTAGCACATGGTCGACAGTCTGATGATGAACTTTGATACCCTAGTTCAAGAGGGTCCAAACTAAATACATCATACTAGGAACGAATTCAAAGCTGATACTACAATATCCGTATTTGATCCGTTTACTAATATATGTTACTTGAATATGCTCTATTATCCGACAGATAATAAAAAATAAATTAAGTATCCGTATCCGCAATATCCAATCGAATTCGGATATTATTCGAATGTGTTCAATTATACCAATTGAATTCGAATATCATTTCAATTCGTCCGATTACAATAACTGAATTAAGATAATATTCGAAATATCTGAATCTATTCATCATATTACTAAATTTGCATTACAATAACCTAAAAAATTAAATTCTATTATTGTAAAGATATAATAATATTAATTATATATTAATACTAATTGGTCAGATATTTAGCAGAGCCAAAACACCACTATCTGTATCCGCTCCAATACTATTTGTATCTACTCCAATTAGTAAATGAATAATATAATTATCCGATGAACAATGCTACGTCCACTTTTCGGTTTCACTCTTTGATTGTTTTTCTTATATTTATACAAGATAAGAAAGACAAAATAAAAATGATGGGCAAAAAAGTGTCATACTATTTTATCTTTTTGTATTAAAATAGGGGATAATGAACAAACGGAGAGTGAACGTAACATCATAGTTCGAAAACTTGACAAGCCACTTGAGTAATTCGGCCGAGTTACTCGACTCGACTGAATTTCGAGTCTAATCACCTCAAAATTAGAAAGAAACACTATTTGACGAGTTACCCGGGTCACTCGATTGAGTTGAGCCGAGCTTTTCAACTTGTCAAACTAGGTCAAGTTATAGAAGAATATTTTTATCATTTTTTGAAACCTAAACTCGAAAGTCACTATTTTTGCATCATATTTTTTGAGATCTACAAAAACAACCTAATTTGAATTCTATTAAACCTAGTTTTTAGGTTTGAGATTGTAAAACCAGTATACTTTGAGTTTTTTTAATTTAGGTTTTTCAATTTATTATATGTATATATATATTCGGAGTTGCACCCAGTCAAGTTTTTTTTGAGTTTTTTTCGAGTTTTATGAATTACTTGACCCAACTAATTTTCGAGTTGAGTCGAGTCGAGTTTTTGAACCATGGGTAACATTGCTCTTATCCGATGAGACCCATCTAAAAGTTGCATCAACCATTTAATATAGGGTGCAAATCCTCTCCAGTTATAACCGGATGTGGTACATCCGGTTATAACCCCTAGAGGTCGCCACGTGTCTCCTTTGACACCCCTTAACCGTGGGTAAGGTTCACCCACCCCTAGGGTTCACTCAACTATTTTTGGTTTTTTAAAAAAATATTAATTATATTTTTAAAATTAAAAAACTGTTTTTAAAGTTTTTTTAATATTAAAAACAATTTTTTAATTTTAAAAATAGAATTAATATTTAAAAAAAAAAACCAAAAATAGGTGGGTGAACCCTAGGGGTGGGTGAACCTTACCCACGGTTAAGGGGTGTCAAAGGAGACACATGGCGACCTCTAGGGGTTATAACCGGATGTGGCACATCCGGTTATAACTGGAGAGGATTTGGCGCCTTTAATATACTAGTGACCAAAAAAAAATCATTTAATATATTAGATTTGACCCCACCATACTTTGCTTTACATTTATTTTTTATTTTCCTATTGGAATTCCTCAAAGACCGTCGCTGCCCTGCCAAGGTCGATCCGCTCTGTCAATTCCAATCTTCAAAGAGGTGTGATTTCGTCTTCATATTCGATTCTGTTTCACTTTCTAAATCGATTTCCTTTGAATTTACAAAAAATTACTATTAGATCGAATTTGTTTCAGTTTCTTTTCTCTATCTCGAATACAGAAATTAGGGTTTTTATTTATATGCAAGTCGAGTTAAATCTAGGGTTTATACGTTGTTTCTTCTGGCTGCAATAGATTCCTGTTAATTGCTTTTCTTGCTATTCATACATTTTTGCCTTGGCTTTTGTCTTATTTCATGCTGAGATTAATAAATGTTACTGATATAGCACTGCTTACGCACTGAGATTTTTGGGAAGAGGTTAGTTTTTGTAGATTTAGGAAGATATTGACTTGATTGAATTGTGCGAGTTAGGGCAAATTTCGAAGTGAAAGAGAAGGTAAGATGGCATTTGTGATGGAGTTTGCGGAGAATTTGGTACTGAGGATGATGGAGGACCCAAAGGAGAGAGATAGGAAGTTCAGGGAGCATGTATATGCGGTGAAGGATCGCTGCGGCAAGACCAAGGAGATGTGGAGCTTGCCCATCCGCCCTTATGGATTCTGGACATTCGAGCGCCACAATTCCCAGCTCGCTTGGGATGCCCAGATTAGCCAGGTCCCAGGACGGAGGGACCCCTACGATGACCTCCTCCAACCGAGCTATGACAACATCTCCTCCAAATGAATAAAATCATAAACGGTCAGAATCTCATTCTCAACCTACCTTTTTTGAAAGATGGTTGATTGTGATTCCTGTGAGATTGATATAGGCCTTGTTTATTGTATGGAAAATTCTCTGCTCTTGTTTTTCTCTATGCTTATTACAATTTTTGAGTGGATGGATTATAATCAGTCATATAAATCTAAAATGTTTTGGACTAAGTTACCTTGCCTTCGAATGATAATGAAATCAAAACCAATTATATGTGGAATGCTTAAGTGCTATTAGTTGATATGATTGTGGGAACCTGGGAGATGGGGGCTTGTCTTTTGATGCACAAACTAGAATAATTTGCAGTTGAATCTCTTTAGACAAGGACATTAGTTATTCTTGTAGTGAACTGTATATTTGAATGAATCTGTTTGTGTCCAACTTAGTATTGTATCTATTAGAAGCAAATGAGCTTTGATTGATATCATGAACTTAATGATGCATAGCATCTTGGGTAGAGTTGACAAGAAAGAATTGGTAGATGTGTAACATATGTTGTAGAAGAAGGGGTATGGGAGCAGTTATTCAAGGCTACCCATGGTCATGGTCAAAGTCTAGAACAAGGTTCCAAATTATTCATGCATTTGTTGTTTGTTCTGTGGGAGTTCAATCTTCATATTGCATGGTATTTTCTTCGCTTTATTTGCAATAAATGTGATCTTTTTGTCTTGAAGAAAGCATTAAGAAACTTATTTCAGGAGGAAAGAGATTAAGGGAGGACTGAAGTTTATGGACTGAAAGCTATAAATAAGGAATAGAGCACTAGTACCACAGTAATTATTAAGGGGGAGTTGGTCAAATGTTAATTGTCCTAAATCATATCTCACGTATAGCTCCCAATTTTTCTTATCTATAAATATTAATACGTGAGATGGATTATGCCTAAATCATAGCTTCTCCTCCTCCTCGAATAGAGCACAAGTGCCACAGTAATTATTAAGGGGAAGTTGGTCAAATGTTAATTGTCCTAAATCATATCTCATGTATAGCTCACAATTTTTCTTATCTATAAATATTAATACATGAGATGGATTATGCCTAAATCATAGCTTCTTCTAGTCGACCACCCACCAACCATCAACCGCCTAAGTACCTGCCTAGTCAATCCACCCCATAAAACGCCTAGGTGACGCATTGACTACACTGCATAGCATAGAGATCGTGGTCAAGTGTAGAGATGTTGCATCTCTTAATCAAGTGGTAAGTTGGTTTGTACCACCCTTTCTTCATGTTCCTTTGTTGTGGGTCTGTTTATGGAGTGTTTGTCAAAAGATAATGCCCCTCACCCTTATTGAGGCAATTAAAACTGCAGTTATAAATTATGTAAGAGTTAGGATTGCATAACCTGTGTACTATTTGGAATGCGAATCTGAACTCATGAATCCAGCCAAGCTTGGGAGAGACTATATGTGACTCCCAGCGTAATGCAGTAGAGGAAAAGATTCCTTTATAATACCAAATGGGAGATGTAAACGTGATACTCATCTTTATTGTTCACTTACATGTTATGTTTGTATCTTCGATGAGGTCATACCCATTTATTAGGACTCTGGAATGGAAAGGCAGACTTTGAAAGGAGTTTAAGAACAAGATTTCCAACCTCAAACCACTTAAAACCTCTAGAGCAACAATTTTCCATGTTAAGTAGGATTCATTCTTTTTGTTATATATTAATATAACTATACTACTTAACCAAAGAACACATAGCAATCCAATATACTTGAAAATAGAACTCTACTAAGAGGAATGCTTTTGGAGAGCTAACCTCTTTCCCCATTGTATTAGGTTAATACAATTGTTATTTCTGATCTTCAAATCATTGTCTTTCCAATCATTTAGCAACTGTAACTAGCACATTAGAAATTGTTACCTTTTGTACGAGTAAGACTCGAGATCATATCGAAAATAACTTCCTTCCAAAATAGAAGCAGCATAAAAGGAAAGCTCTTTACTTCCAATGTTGATTCCAGGCATTTTCTTTCCCTCCAATACTTTATATAGTCAAAACTTAGTTCATAGAATCTGAAGTCTTATACATGAAATACTAGTTATCCTAATCAAATAACATTATGAAGTGGATTCCATTCCTCCAGTTTGTGAAAGATTGATTAATTCTGGTTGTTAATGCATGAAGTGCGGAAGTCATATGTAGAATATTGGAGTGCTATCTAGAGTGGAGGAGGATGACAAAGAGCGACATAGTGTTATATGGGCCGCAGGAGCTCAGTGTTGGCAGGTTTGTAATACCTGAATACTTAAAAGAATTTGGTTTTGATTTCAACTAAATGTTCATGTAGGTAGATGACTCTCATTGTCCTTCTGCGTCTGTTATAGGCTTTCATGACTCATTGCTGTGTGAGGTTTTATATTGTGACAATTGTTTAGTTGATATGCTCTTGTACACAGCTCAACTCTAGAAATAAGATCTACACAGGTAAATTGCACGTAGTGAAACAGCAAACAAAAAGTACAACAGCAGAATTTTTTTACAGACCCAATGGATCTACCTATCAAACAAGTAAATAAACCCTAAATTGTGATCAAATAAGAAAAGGAAATAAAGAGAGGGAACTACCTACCTTAATGAAACAAGAGAGAAAAAATACCCACTTCAGAAAACTTGTTACTAGTGCTGATATTTTGCGGGAAAGAAAATGGAATTTGTCATGAGATCGGATTAGGCTGGGGTGCGGCTAATGTGAAAACTGAAAAGAGGAAAAAAATATATGAATGAGGTACAGTTATGTGCCTTTCACCACCCTTTCTTTAATTTTTTTTTTATTGAGAGAGAGAGATAGAGAGCTAACATCAACAGAATCTAGTGTCCAAAACATGTTCTTTTTTTATCCAGCAGTGGAGGGAAACTTCATTCTGTTGTAAAGCGGTACCCTAGAGTGTTTTTTTTTTTGTTATGAACATTGGTTTTTAGGGAATAACACTTAAAACATGCGCACAATTGGACCAAATGTTTCCACTAGGGTGTCAGAAGGGTAAAACTTTTTTATTTTTTTTATTTTAAAAACTCACTCAACCACTCCAAGGGCCTGACTTATGGAGCATTTTTTAATGAAGAAATATGGCTTCGAGTTTGTATTCTTTCCTTCTGATTTACGAAGCCATGTTAATGGCCATATCTCCTTGTGACAATGTGGGATTGTGGAATAATTGATCTCAGCTCCATGAGATCCCTATGCATAATCACAATTATGACCTATGAATTAAGCAAATGAAATCCAGTATAACTGGTCTGATCTAGTCTATTTAGTATGCTAATATCACACAGTGCAGACTTCCACACTTTCCCTGAATCCACACTATGAAACATTGGCAAGTGGGGAAGCAAAGCTTGCCCCATTGGTGGTGTGTTAGTGCGTACACCCACCTAACCTAGGGATCAATGGAGTGGTGGACCTGGTGGTTGATATCCACCTGTTCGCTAACCTAGAACAAATACTAACCATACTAATTGGGGTTGTGGCCTACCAGTATATCTTGTCTTGAACAACAAAAAAAGGATTAGGTCTATACACACTTGAAAGATAGGTGACTAATACGATGTTGCACCGATCTAGCCACTAGCTCATTTAGAAGACTTATCTCTCGACCTTGACTGTGAGGTCTGAATTTTACTACGAGCTCAAGTTTAGATCTCGACTACTAGCCCGACTCGACTAGCTCAACCTTCCTATTATCCCGGTTAGATCGAGCTATCGACCTTCTGATTGTGGTAAGATTCTCCAAGCTACAATTTCACCGCTCAATCCATCTTAGAAAATTTCCAAACAGTGAAGGATTACGCCAAATCTCGAAGATCTCGTGTGAGATTGCAGTAATATTCTACTAATTAGGAAGTAAAAATTGTCAACCTAATCTCAATTGAAAACTTGCTTTATAGTTCCTGCCATGTAAGCAAACGTGTTGGAAAAAGACTTCAATCCCATCAAGGAGTGAAAAGGGCAATACAATTAGCTAACCCTAATGTCAAATCTATAAATTGATTGGTTGGGACAGAGAAAGGGAGCCGACGTTGGACCCCTAATTAAGCTCGATCACACTTCAAAACAACTTTTTTCCTCTCCAACCATCCTTTACCCAGTATCTTTTGTGCCGACTTGATCGTGCCTTCATAAGTAATATGATCACATCTCAAGGAGGAAGAAATGTTGCAACCAACTAGAATTAGACAAGTATTCACGGAGATATCAGATCAAATAATTTCCCTAACAGTAACCATTCATCAACAAATCACAAAAATTAAAGAATATCTAAGGCTAACATTTGTAACCAATTATATGCTCCTTCAAAGGACCATGAAGGAATAGAGTAGCATAAAAACGTGGGTGAGATACATTGTATAACTATCCATGTATCTAAATAATAATCTTTGATTGATGATAATCACAATCTTGGATTAGCATTTGATTTAGATTAGATTTCATTGACTCTAATTTTTCATATTTAGGTAGATTTCACCTCTATATGAAGCATACGGGTCAATGTAATGAGGCATTCAATTATCAATAAAATCGTTTTCTCTACATAGTAGTCCTGCTACCTCCTAGATCAAAGACTGATGAGATTGATACCATATTCGGATTGGGTAAAAAACGGGAGATGATGACACCTAAAAAACCGTCGGGGAAAGTGATTATACACGGATGTGCTCTCGGCTTGTGGGACGTCCGATCGAGAATACAACAGCTTTGTTTAGTACATGCCAGCCACCAATTTTGGTGTCATTGGATTCTCGAACGGACAGCCCACGGGCTCAGAGCATGCGCTTTTCTCCATATACAACCACTTTCCAAAAGAAATATATGGTTTTTGTTTCTTTATCGTTCATGGGTTCGCTCGGTTCGTTTTTGAGTTTGTAATTCGGAGTTCGTCACTCTTAAGAGTGAACTCGGTTTGTTAGGGTTAGAATGAGATAATTGGTTTCTCGGTTTGCTAGGTTCTTTAGTTTGGTTCGCTACTTAAGAATGTAAAATAAATATATATTTTATTATATATTATACAAAATATATATTTCTTGCAAATAATATATTACAAAAACTATATTTATATTTTGGTAACCTACAAAAACTATTTTAAAAACCATAAAAAAGTCTTTTTATGAATGGTTCATGAACTCAAAGTGTAAATTTACCGAATCCAAAGAAAAATATTAATAAATTTGATTTAAAAAAATTGATAAACCAAGACCATCTTGAAATCATGTTTGCTCAATTTCACGAACCAATTTGAACTAGTTCGAGTTCGCTCTGGTTCACAGCTCACTATAGCATACAATGAACTTGGTAACCCTCGACTTCCATCTTTTGTAGCTTCCTGTCTATAATTTTTGAGTCAAGGGTAATTTCAATGTTTGTGGGAAAAAATAATACATTTTAATGGCCATTAATGGATTTCGTTTTTATTTCGAAATTCGGGTGAACACGGGGTGGGTCAGTTCTACACATAATGTCCTTGTGGCAGTTTCAGTTTAAATTGAGATAAGTATTCTTTATTGGGTCCATATTATCTGGTTTGGTAAAAGAAAGTCAACTAAATGAGATGATCACAACCACCTTATCAATTACATGATTGGTAACCCTTAAATTGGAAGACCCACACATGTTCTTAAATCATGTCGTAAAGTAAAATTTTTAACCACAGACAACTCAGGCAAACTTTTCATGAAGTATCATGGTAATTATTTTCCCTTCAATTACAGTCAATTGCTTTTTTTTTGGTAAACAAAATAAGCACACATACACACGCCCAGGCCAAAAGGCCATGCACCAACACACACAAGTCAATTGCTATTCAATTGCATGAGTTGTTTGTAATCTGAAGGAGAAAATATTGGAAATAATAAGTCTTTACGGAAAAGATAAACAAGTACATACAAAGAAAACA
Source organism: Tetracentron sinense (assembly GCA_015143295.1). NCBI lineage: Eukaryota > Viridiplantae > Streptophyta > Magnoliopsida > Trochodendrales > Trochodendraceae > Tetracentron > Tetracentron sinense. The sequence continues at coordinate 34,872,862 of CM026568.1, read as the reverse complement.
CGAGATGTATGAAGTTGGGCAATAACATGTCTATGTCCACGGGTCAAGATCTGATTACCTATTCTTTATTTAGAGAAACCTTTAAAATCCAGTACAAGAACACTCTCTTCTCATATTAGTTCTCAACCCAAGCCCGGGGCCCCTTTAACTCACTTTCTCAATGAAATTTGAAAAAAAACTCTATCTATCTTCCCTTGAATATTTCCTAAACTCTAGTGTGCTTAATTCATTTATATTAAGACTTTGCTACTGACACCCCATTAGGGCTGAGACCACCGAGACCATGCTCTAAAACATTGGATTTCAAGTGAGACCTATTTCACATGGTAGGCTCCACCTGAAATCCTATGCTCTTAGAGCATGGTCTCGGTGGTCTCAGCCCTAATGGGATCTAAGAAGCTTTATCCTTTATATTATCTCTAGCTCATAATGCATAGCAAACCCTAGACCTACAAGCACATAAGAGTAAACAACAAAATATAAAGTCTCCAATTTGTGTAACATGTCAAATTTGCACACAAGTTGATCAACCGATTTAAAACAGACTCTTAGGAAATTTTCGCTCATACAAAAATCCATAACTCGATGAATGGACCTATTCCTTTGAAGTTTGAGCCACACACTTAAAAAACAAAAAAATAAAACAATTTTTTTTTGAAATTTTAGCCTCGTTTGGTTGCACTTCCATTTTTTGTTTTTAAAAACAAAAATTTTCAAATTTTTACACAAAACATGTTTCTGTTTTTGGATTTAAAAATTAGAAGTAAATTTTTTGAAAATCAAGGTAACAGAAAATTTCCGTTACCTCTGATTTTGAAAACAAAAACAGAATCAATATGCATCACCACTCTAACACCATCACTACTCCACCACCCGACACCCAATCACCACTCACCACCACAACCACTCTACCACCACCAGCACCACCAACACCACTCAACTACCACCATTATCACCACCACCGCCACCACAATCACCACCACCACCTATCACCACCACTCCACCACCACCACTCTACCACCCACCACCACCAAAACCACTCCACCACCAATGCCACCACCACCACTCACTACCATTCACCACCACCACAACCATTCTACTGCCAACACCACTCAACTACCACCAACATCATCATCATCATCACTACCACCACCACCACCACCACTCACCACTACTATGGATTTGAATTGCTTACTCATTATTAGATTTATCATATTTCTCAAATGTATTTTTTTATTTTTTAAAACAAGTAACAGTTAGTAATGCCAAATATATTATCTACTTAAAAAAAAATTTGGAAACAAAAACTTATTTTCAATTTTAAAAAACAGAAAACATCTAAACGGCCCCTTAATTTGCGGATTCTTTCATTTCCCCACTCCATTATGCAAGCGATGATTGATCCGGGCTCCATCCGTGCGTGGCACGGGTTCCTCGCTGGTTATCTATTACTAGCCACGTTTCCTTCTAGAAAACCCTCGTGTCTCAAGATATGCAAGCGATGTAACGTCCGTTACCTTTCCGGCTTGGAGTCTGGGCTTTAAAACCTGATATACAGATGAAGCCAAATCCTATACCGCGCCGGCTGGTTATTGTCCCTGCCTTAACCGCCGTGTAATAGTTCCTACGGATTATTTTATTTTTTTAAAAAAATAGGTACATTTGTTGTTTAATTTGTTGCCCCGTCCATATATAAGTACATACTTCATAAGGCAAGTGCATGTATTTTCGAATTGCAGAGATAGAAGAAAATCACTAAAGAGGAGCTTTCTATTCCTACCCAAAAAAAACTTTTATTAACAAAAATGGCTAGAGATATGGTGGGTGAACTTTTTCCATTTCTGTTTTTCAATTCCAGTCCGATATTTGTTCACACTTTCTCTTATTTTAATTTTTCAATATAGATCGAAATGGAGAATAAAAATCAAGAACTGAAGCATCTAGGATTTATGAAGGTTGCTGCTATTAATACCCTGAGTTGTGCATTGAATCTATACGGATATGCGAAGCAGAACTCTGGGCCTTTGATATCTGGAGTTCTAACGGTTGAGGATACTGTAACGACTGTTATGGGACCTGCCTGCGAGAAATTCAAAGACGTACCCAATAATCTCCTTGTATTCCTTGATGATAAGGTATCTCTTCTTTTCCTTCTTCTTGTTAGTATCAGTAGGTTTCCTCTGGAGCAAATCCTCAGCAACTTCAATAACATTTAATGCACTTTCTTTGTACAAAGAAAGGGTAAAAAAAATAATTTATCTTTTATTCTCACGTTAAACGTCTCATCTTCTTATCTCCCGAGATTGAATCACAGCCAATGCGAATGATTTGATTTTGATGGAGAATTCAATCACACAAACTTACCACGTGTCCCTTTTTAACTTATATAAAAACCATGATTAAATATAACCTATTTTTTAATTAAAAAAATATTAACCATATGGGTTATTTTTTAAACTAGAGTTTTTAATATTCTAAAGACATTCTAGAGTTTACAGTTCACCAGTCTTCCATGGTGTTCTCACTCTCTATCTTAAGGCATTCTTCTAAGATTAAAAAAGATTTTATCTAATTGTTCTTTATAGTTAATATTTTTTAAAGGCCATGTTGAATTTAATATTAAAAAAAACAATTTGATAAAACTTTAAAAAAAGATAAAAATATTAGCTATAAGGAGCAATTAGATAAAACTTTTTATAAAAAATATTAGTTATAAGGAGCAATTAGCTATAAGTAGCAATTAGATAAAACCTTTTTTTAAATAGGAAAATGCTTAAGTACCCATGGTTTCCACTACGTAGTGTAACGGAATGGCCAGTTATCATTGGTCCACGCCCAATTTTTAAACAATGATCAGCTGTTGTCAAGATTCACTCACCCGTACGGGTTAAGCAATCCAACCTTGCTTCGAGAAAATAAAAAACAAAAATCTTAATTTTAATTTAGTTAAGCTTAACTAGGGTTAAATGGGAGTTAAAAGGGACACAAGACATGAGATAAGTTAAGTAGCGGACCCATTGGTCCACTAATCACTACTCAATATTTTTTTTTTATAATTAGCTAAAGTACGCGCGCCATTTAGTTCGATAGCTTATGAAACAGATACTACTTTCCCTTGTGATACACTTAACACAAGGCGTATCTGAGGAGAATGCCTTTAAAGATAGAGAGTGAGAACCGTGGAAGGCTCGCGTACTGTAACTCTTTAACTATAGTTTAAAAAAATAACCTATATGATTAATAATTTTTTTTTAAAAGCAAGGTTATATTTTTGAATCCTAAGGTTTAGTAAATCTTAACTATGGTTTATAGAAGTTAATAGGAACATGTGATGAGTTGTTGGTGTGATTGAATTATCCACCAAAATCAATTGCAATTGGTTGTGATTCAATCTCAGGAGATAAGAAAATGAGACGTTTAACATGAGAATAAAAGGTAAAGAGAAATGCTAGCCCTAATTTCAGTCAAACTCTACTCTCAGTCTCCACCAACCATTTGTCAATTCTTGATGAGAGAGAGTGCTTTAGCCACCATAACTGATTTGATGATGGATAGGTGGTTGGTAGAGGTTGAGAGTAGAGTTTGACCGAGAGTAAAAAAAGCACACCTCAAAGGTAAATTACCTTTTTTACCCTTTCTTTGTAAGACAGGGCATTAAATGTTATTAAAGTACCTGTTTGAGTTGTAACAATGCAATTGGTTATGTGACCCCTAATACCAAAATGGTAGTAGGGGCCGATTAGACGATTTGCTATTGGTTTCCTCGGCTTTTCAAGCATTACACATTGACGATTAACATGATCAAGAAGCCCTTGTTTCTTGCATTTAGTTGCTTTGTGGTTATAGTCGTGTTACAGTTAACAGTTTTGCACATCTGTAGATTCAGTTTCTGGCCATGGCTACACCTCTTTTGATCCTATAGCTTATTTTTTTTCCCCAAAATTTAGGGGGCCTTTAACTCCCTGGCCCCATGCGGCTCAGCCCCTGGTTTCTGGTCTATTGCATACGATTTTTTTTTTTTTGAGATTAAATATCAGCCAGAACTCTGGTGTCTCCGCTTAACATAATAATTTATATGCATGCATGAAATAGCAGGATTTTATATACTATAAAGCTATGTTTGGTTGTCGAGAAAATATGTGAAAATATGAAAAAGAAAAGAAAATTTTAGACTTCCAATACAATTTTTAATTGTGTTTTATCCAACTTTCTTTTCTTTTCAATGTTTTTACTTATTTTCTCAGCAACCAAACATAAGGTAAAGGATAGGATAATGCTAGCCTTGCTTTTTTTTGGTTAAGGTAACAACACTGCAAGGCAAGCTACAGTCATGAGATAGCAGGATTATATATGCTATAAAGGATAGGATAACACTAGCCCTAACAAACTAAAAGTGGGTCTAACATTGCCCATACTATAATTCAGGAGTGGGTGAAATGATATTATCTATTAACAAAATTAACAAAAAAAAAGATGTATTTGAGCCGAGCTTGGCTTGAACATGCTCCAGCTTGAATGTTTAAGCTCAGCTTGACTTGAGTTTGCTTTGAGCGCAAATGTTTAAGCTTCACTTGGCTTGAACAAGTTGTTTAAGCTTCGCTTGGCTTGAACAAGCTTCAACGAGCTCGGCTTGAAACCTAAAATTAAAAGATATATTATTACTCTATTTTAATATACATTATAAATAAAATAATAATATTTTAAATATAATATTTATAATATTATTTATTATTATTATTATATCAATATATTAAACTGAGCTAAGCTCGAGCTGAATTTAGTCAAGTCGAGCCAAATCAAGTTGGGCTTGGCTTGAGTTCGACTTGGTTGTAAGTTCAAGCTCAAAAAAGTTTGGCTTGAACTCGGCTTGAAAGGTAAAAATATTTTGTTATATTAATATAAGTAACATTATCAAAAAAAAATAATGTGAATATATATATATATATTTTGAGTCAAGTCGAGCTCAAGCCAAACCGAGTACTAAATGAGCTAAGCCGAATCAAACGGGGCCTAGCTTGAGCTTGGCTTGTTTAAACAATTGAGCTCAAATAAAATCTTGGCTTGATTCGTTCAAGCCTAAAATGCCAGCTTGAGCTTGGCTTGCACGAGACGAAATGAGTTGAGCCAACTTGTCTTGAGTCCAACCCTAGGTACAACTTTTATTTTATTCTTAAGGGTGGCAATCCAACCCTCCATTAGAGGGTATCTGACCTAACCCTCTTAAGCTTGTAAATTTGAGGGCTTTCTTTCCATGATACGCGAGTGAGTAGGGCTGAATTTTTTAAAGCCCACCAATTTTGGCCCTCCCCTCCACATGCTCTACTACATCATAATATACATGTATAATATCTTATATTATAATATACATATATAGTATTACATATTATATATTTTATCTATATTATATATATATTATTTATATAAATTTTACATAGTAACACTTTAATACTATATCTTATGTTCATATTTTGTCAAAGTGCTTTTATGTTGTACTAATTAAGTTAGATATGAACTAGTACAATGCACGTATTGTTTGAAAATGCGTTATTGCTATGCCAAATTCAAAATAACAAAAATTGAGTTAAATACTGTTTTGGTGCCCTAAACCAAAAATATCATGGTTGAGGGCATGGTTTAAAAAGTTTTACCAAAATGATATGTATTATAATATTACCCTTATTAGTGTTTGACTTTTACATGCATATCTAAATGGTAAATGTGTTAAAAGCATGCCCTTTTAGATAATAAAAATATAAGACATGCCCTATTTGATAAATATTTCAAAAGCATGCTCTTTTAAGTAATAGAAATGCAAACATGCCATTTTAGGTGAAGAGACCTCCGGCACCCAGTCCAACCTATGCCTCTACACGCTTATCAATGTTGGTTTATGTATACAGGGCTTTGGTAGGTGTGCATAAAAGGGTAGTTGACGCCTTTGGAGTGGTGCTGCAGTCTCCTTATCAGCACCAACTAGAGAAGGACCTAAGCTTAAAAAAAGACATAGCTAGAGCACATAACAAAATGGAAAATAGTCACCTCCTCGGGCTGAGGAGGTGAGTTACTGTCTCGTCCCCCCTTTTTGGGGCCACATGTCCCCTCTTTACTCTCATTAACCGTGGTTAAGATTCAATCACCCCTAGGGTTCACACATCTATACTTGGTTTTTCAAAAAAAATATTTTTAAAAAAATTAACCACAAGAAGTGGTTAATTTTTTAATCATAGTTCAAAGGGTTTGTGAGAGTGAGGAGGAATAGTCCCCTCCTCAGCATGAGGAGGTGACTATTGCTCTAACAAAATATAGTAAGAGTATATATAATTTTATTATAAAAGAATAGCAAATACTTACATTATTTTTAACTTGAGAAAAATATTTTACTTCCAAATTAAAAAAATAATAACTCTGTCGTGCTCTCCTTTATATTGCATCGCCCCTCAAGGTTGGATAAAGGTAGATGGTTGGTTTCAGATTGAGATCGGATCACATCCAATTGTGATTGAATTTGGGGAGAGTTCAATTGCACCCACAGGTCAACAAGTGTCCCATTTAACCCATATTAACTGTGGTTAAGATTAACTAATTCTTGGGGTTCAATAATATAACTTTGGTTTTTAGAAGAAAAAAATCTTACAAAATATTAATCCTAATGGTTAAAAATTCTTAACTAGAGTTAAATATTTTTTTAATATATTTATTTATTTATTTTTAAAAAATAAGGTTATTTTGTTGAACCCTAAGGGTTAGTGAATCTTAACCATGGTTAATAGGGACAAATGTTGGCTTGTGGGTGCGATTGAACTCTCCCCGAATTCAATCGCAATTGGCTGTGGTTTGATCTCTTTCATGTTAATATTGGTGGGAGTTGGGACACTCGGTCATACTTTTCAGGTCCCCTGTTAATAGAGAACAGGTTCTTGGTTATGTGATCCAATTTCAAAACTTTGGGAGAAAAAAAATATCAACCGTTTTGGCTATTGCAATTGCAGGTAGATGAAGCAACAGCCGAGTTTGATGAGCACGCACCACCATTGGCAAAGCAGGTTGTGAGCCAATCTTGGTGTATGGTCCAGAAGGCAACAGAGATGACTAAAGTGCTTGTATCTGAGGCTCGAAGCAATGGTCCAACCGGAGTCGTGAACAATGCTGCTACACAATACAAACAGATCCTCTCGGAACAAGCAGTGAAGGCCTGGCTCAAACTCAACCAAGTTCCCCACGTCCAGGCGGTGGCGGAGATGGCGGTTCCCACAGCTGCTCACTGGTTGGACAAGTACAATCAGGCAGTTACGGGCATGATGCAGAAGGGTTACCCCGTCAGCTTTCTCCCTCTCGTGCCTATTGACAAGATAGCAGAGGTATTTAATCAAGGTGAGGCAACAGGAAATGAAGGTAGCGAACAAAGCTCCGAGGGAGCAGATGCAAGTGTGGCACATAATACGACTATGAGTTGAGGACTTTTTTTTTTGTTCAATGGTTTGCTTCGGGTGGGAGAATATAATGAATGAATAGAACTGATACATGCTTGAACTTAAAAAGAGTCTTACGAGAACGTTCCTCTTTCTAATTGATAATGGGTTGGAGCCATACTCTTTGACTCTTTTATGTTTTTTTCTGTAAGTTTCTTGTCCAAATAAAAGCCAACTTTCCCCTATAGGATTCCCTGATTTTCCATATTGTCTTCTTGTTACTTATTGTACATTCGTGTTCGTTCCAGTTGTTAGGGCAATCCCGTGTGTGATTGCGAGTCCATAACATGATTCAGACGGACAAATCAATATGATAGGCCCCACCTATCCCCCTTGGGCTGCAAACCAGACTTGTTAACGACACAACCGGTTTCAGAACCATGGTAGATTTCCTCTACAAGTGAATTTTCAATATTATAAAACGTTTTCTCACTAAACAGTACCCGTTTTGAGGAGTGTTTGGGTGATGCTTATGATGGGTTGCAAATGTGGTTGTGTGGTGTGTGTGTTTCTTTTGTCTTGCCTTCAGCTATCACCTTGTGGTGTAGTTGAGTTAACCAAAAAAGAAATCTACTTTTTAACTTCCACTAATATTAAGTGGAAAATCAGGGAGTCCACTAAAAGGGCATAAAGCTTTAAGAGCGTTGCTGACTTAGGGTTAACCCCATCTTACATGGGGATACCTTATTTTATGCCAGACTGTTTTGTGGCCTATTCCAACTTCTCAAACAAGGTCTCCGTCAAGGCCTATTCTAACATCTGAAAAATGCCACTTTAAGGGCATCACATTCCGTCGGCTACGTCCCCCTTTTTTTGGGCTTTTACCCCAGTTTCTCCTTTCTCACTTTCTCTACGGGATCAACACATGTATTTTTTTGGGATAAAACTCCATTGCTTAGTTTTAAAGCAAATGCAGCCAAGAAAAATGACACTTGTTGGTCCCGTAGAGAAAGTGAGGATGAGAGAAACTGAGGTAGCATTCTCCTTGCTGCTTTCATACGGCATGAGACTTCTGGCGCTTCACATTCTGAAGGATAGGCTCCTTCACCTGCCACCAATGGTCAATAGGTGAAAGATCAGGTTGTGGGTCCAACATAGGAAAGACATTTAATTCTGATTAGCTGGCGGTGATGCAAGATCGCAACTCTTATTCAGGCAATAAGAGGTGAAGCATACCGTGCTTGCTTTCCTGGACCGCTTATCTTGCTGGCTACATATAGTAGTGTCACCATCCTCACAGTGAGTGATCCTCCTGTTTGCTCCGTCATGTCCATTCCCTGATACAGCACTCCCTCGTGTAGCAACTGGCTGCACAATTATCAAAATATATTTCCCATCAGGTTGTGAAACTTCTAATTAGGGGTGGCGTTTCAGTTCATTGGGTTCGCCCTTGTCCCAGATTTGGGTAAGAAAAAATTGTTCTTCATCCCAACCTGACCCAGGCTTGTTCATTTCTTGGGAAACCAGCATTCTGTATCGATGGCGGGTAGGCAATGGAGATTTATTCTCGCGGTGAGCCGTTTATCCCCAATGACACTATCGTCGCCGAAAATAGTGGTAGCGTTTAAAATGCCACCCAGGATAAACCCAGTTGGCAGTAAGCCACAAAGGAGCAATGCTAGCTTACTCTCAAGCATTCCTTACTCTCACGTAAAAACCAACATATGTTATTGCTTTAATAGGTGTTGCTTTTTGGCCGAGTAGGGAATGCCTGAGAATAGTGCTAAGACACCTCATGGGTTAAATGCTAAAACACACCGAGCCCAGCACAAAAAGGACACCTAAACCCACCCACCTCACCCATTTGAAATAAATAAACAATAGCTAAATATTGAATATGTACACATTTTATATTTAACAACTTTAGCATATTATATATAGATATATATTAGTGGCTTAATTAGGTGTAAAGATCAGAGTTAGTAAATAGGCGTACAAAACAATATACAAATTGATGAAATTATTAAAAATGTCTTTTTCAACGAATTTTTCAAAATACAAAGAAAAATATGCAATTTTATGTTTACACATGAATAATACATATAGTGCACATGTATTCAAATTATGTGCCTCAATCTATTTTTTAATCCATCCTGAATTTTCTATTTTACTTTCTCAAATATTAAAAATTTTCACCAATATTATACCCAAATATATTTGCATCCGATTGTTTGTTGTCTTCGTTTATAATGAGAGCAATTTTCATCGTTTTCTCAATGCTAAACCCAAATCATATTTACACGTATCTCGTACCATATTTTTCACATCCCCAAATTTGCTAATTATGGTTAAGACACGTCAGGTTCAAAGAGCCCAACCCAAACATGCCCCAACTTAAACCCAAACCCGTGAACATTGGAGTTAGGGTGTGGTTGGTTTTGATTTTTTCCATATTTAATTGTTGAAAAGAGATTAAAATATTTAGCTTTTAATAAACATGTTTGGCTAACAAATGATTTAATCAATTTTATTAAATCACTACTATTTTAACCAGTACTATCTTAAATAGTTCAGACATGTTTATGATTTAACTAATTATTTTTCCCGTGGTTGTATGTCCACTGATTATATTATTAACGTTTATGACCAAAATAATCAAATCCAAATGCACCCTTTAATATGTTGAATTAAAATTTATCACTTTATGTTTAGGGGTCATTTGGTTCAAAATATCAAAACCGGTTTATTCATATATAACCACTTATGCCGAGATTATAACGAAATAAAACAATTATGTAATAATTGATTATGTAAATAACCAGAGATTCCATAATCATGGGAGAGTACAACCGACTATGTACCTTTAGGATTATGTGAAAGTTATTGTAAGTGCCCCAATTTTGCACCCCGTAAGGCCTACAAGATCCCTTAAGCTTGAGAGTAGGGGTGCAACCGAGCCAAGCCTAGTAATAAGGTGTTTAAGCTCGACTCCTTAAGTAACAAGGGTGCTTAAGCTCGGCTCGAGCTCAACTTGAACTTCGCTATTCTTGTTCAAGCTCAGTTCGTGAACAAAACTATTAGCTCGAGCTTAGCTCAAACTCGTTTACTGCATTTGTTACCTTTTATATTTTTTGAATCAAATGTCCAAAATTTTATTTTAGATCAACAGGCCATACAAAAAAACAGGTATGTATTATCTTAGATAGTTAACATACTTAAATAAATATAAATGATACTTAAACTCAATAATTATCTAACATACTTAAATACATATAAAAGATACTTTACTATATATATATATAACGAAATATTAAAAGAGTTAAGCATCTAACGAGTTGGGTACATGCATGTTCGAGCTCAGCTTGTTAACCAAACCAGCTCGATGATCAAACTCGAACTCAATTCATTTATTAGATAAACAAGCTCTTCACAAGCCAAGCTAGAGCTGTTTGCGAGAAGCTCAGTTAGTTAACCAGCCCTACTTGAGAGAGATACCCAAAATATAATTTTCTATTTTTTAAATGACCAAAATACTCTTTTTTAAAATGTTCAGATTATAGTTTATCGACAGAGTGCTGACAAAGTGCTAATTAAATAAGAATATTCAAAACGCTTATTGTGTAATCAATATTGATTGCAATAATACGAACCAAATGAGGACTTAATACATACTTCAGTTCAGGCGTTAGTATAAAAGGAGAAATATGAAAAGACCATACTAACCTCAGCTTTGCTCATGGGAGTGTTCTCCTGCTCCTTTGCCTTAGACATTGTCTGCTCACTCCTGTCAGATTTCCCTCGTGTACGAGTAAGATCTGATCCAATGGAGTGGAGGCCGCCACAGGTGGACATGTCCCTATGGTTGCTCCCTAGTAGTCATATAATCATTTTGTAGTTTAATTTGTTATGTTTAAGAACTGAGAAACCACAGGTTGCTGAACCGCCAAAAGTATATTAGAGATTTGGTCACTTACCGGTTGGGTGAAATTTTACACCGTTGGATTTGGTAGGTGGTTCATTAATCTCCATTGCCTGATCAATCTAAGGAGAAGTTAAGAAGATCCAGGCAGACACATATGAACCCATGCTATACTCATAAAGTGATTTAAATTCACTACCAAAGCTTTGTTGTCCAATGCTTTCTTGACCTCAATTAGCTTTCTGTCAGTCCAGTCGGAGTGGATGACACGCTTGCCTGCAGCAAAAGATCAGTACAATGATGAAACTAACCCTTACGTATAACTTTATTCTGCCAATTATGTATAAAGAGCAAAGGAGAATCTTGTAATTTTGTTGTATTCACCTAGCCTTCGGTTGCTATTGCCATCAATGAATCCGTCCCGAGTCATTTTATCGATAAGTTTTCGCACAGAGGTCTGGTTGGCTTCTCCTTTGAGTTTGCCCTGAAGCTTTGCAACCGTCACGTAGTTCATCGGAAGAGCATGATATAAAGCCTGCAATAAAATTGAAATATAGTGATATGCTACATGGTACATTATATATGACACGTGTTAACAAGATCCTAATTTGCTGGTCCATTCCATACACGTGCGCAAGGTGCTCAGGCTATGTGTAAGGTAAACCAGCATTTTGGTCTACTGAGAAATAATATAGATTCCGTACATGTACCAAAATTTGCCCTCAGGGTAACTAAAATAAAAGGAAATTAAAATATGAAGGGAAGTTTCAATTGAACAAGATACTCAGAACCTATCAAAATAAAGCCTAAACAAAGGGGTTGGAAAATATACAAAATTAAATAAGATTACCCTTTGTTTATATGAGTTTCTCAATATACTTTTGTGTTTATTCTTATATTTTTTTCATGCGGAACTCCCTTTCCTCTTTAAATTCATTAAAAAACGAAAAAGCCTAACTAATAGAGTTTAAACATGAGGCGAAGCTCCACTTGCATTTTGACAAAGCTCATCCTTTCTCAAACACGGTGGCAACCTTGTAAATATAGAGAAAAAACTTTGCTTATACTACCACTTTGCTTCTCAATATTTTACAAGGCAGCCACTGTGTTTACTACACTGAAACCGGGAGCTCCATCAATACCCTTTCAAGTGAAACAGAGCCTTTTATTTAAACTCAATAGAATAAGGTAGCTCACTACGGTCTGCCGTGTTCCCCTCATTTGAGGGAGGTCCTGGGAATCTGGGATCAAGTCCAAGGGAGGGAAGTTTCCCTTGAAGCAGAAGCCCACTCACCATTTACTAAACCAAGAGTAAATAAATGATGCCTTCTAAATAAAAGAAAAAAAAACCATGAGTCAGCCTTATATTTCCTCCATTCATGATATAAACTCCTACTCACCTTCATGTACATGTAATCTTCATCTGTATTCTTGGGAGCTTTGTCGCCAATCAGGATTTCGTTGGCCTCAATTTCTTCTTTCACGGCAGGGAAGTCATACTCGGATTTCTAAATATATGGTTTCATTAACGAAAAGAAGACTTACGAGTTAATAACGGTAAGAAGATGACACGGAGATGAGTTTGAATAAGCCATAAGAAGAGATAAACAACCTTTTGCCTGTTAATGGTGTAAATATCCCTTCCAGCCCTTGCTAGAATCCCTTCTTCTACGAGTTTGTTCATGACTTCTGAAAACCACTCAAATAGAATAATAAAAGAGATGAGATTTGTCCCTGAACCAAAATACATCTAGAATTCCACTCCTTGTAATGGCCTTTAACAAATAGATCTCCATTTACCTTCAGTCAAAGCCTGCAAATCATTGATCTTAATTAATGATAATAATAATAATAAAACTAAGATAGTAAATCAAGTATCAGAGACTAAGAAACTATTGAATTTGAGTTTGAATTGAGTTAACTAATTGAACTGATGATGATCTTTACCACTGAGATGTCGGGGAAGTTTGACAGAACATCAGTGAGTTCAACGTTGTCAATGTGGCGAGCACTGATCCAGTCCTTTATTCGGCTCAATTGTTGTTGATCCTCCTCAGCATCCTGAGTATCATCTGGCACAGAGGAGGGTCAATTGAGAGTTTGAATTAAGCCTGGCCCATCAGTCAATGGCCTTTCAATTCTAAATATTGGATATAGTTTTTTCTCTGTATTTTAATAGCAAAGTGAAACTTTACCTTCATCAACCATGGCATTATCTTCACAAAACAATTTTTTACCTGCCAAGAGGACTAATTATTAGTTTAGTTTCCACGTGAAGAAAATATGGAAAAGAGGGTGAAATGACTCAAATCACCGAGTCAGAAAAAGTTGATGTAATTACATATGGGCGCCACAACGTATTGGACCTCTTGTGAATGATTAACCTGTAATGACATTGCAAATTTGTGAAGTTTTCGCTAATCAATTGTAGAAGCAATGAATGTTAATGTCATGCTTTTAACATTTAAATGCTCTCAATTTCTTTTTAAATAGCCAGTGCAAAAGAAAGAAGAGTTATATATGCATTTCACCTCGCTACCAGAGTCAGAAGAATCATCTCTTTGTTCAGAATCTGCTCCAAGGCTCCTTTCATCATCTTGAATATCTTCATTTTCATCCTCACAGGGATCGAGGACGCTCTTAACCTGCACAAGTAATCCGTCAAGCCCAAACCAATGGTTCTTAGTTGTCATCCCTTCTCCCACTATTCCCCTCTTACCTTGAGAGCTAATACGAAATGCTTGCTGTTGACGTTCCCAACCTCCATTTTCAGAGGGTTTTTTGTCCAGGAATTATTAGCTTCTCGTTCTGAGCAGCTTTTGAAGAATGGAGGCTCATAATCTACTGGCTGCGAGGTCTTTCACTATGTTACACTTCCATTTCAGAATAACAAAGAAAGATATTTCCTTAAATGCCTGTGTGAATTTTATCACATGTGTGCTGTTGTAGCAGTAGGAACCAGAAATACTAATAATAAACTCCGTACAAGAACCCAACTTCACAGAATAAGCTTTCAGTTCACCAGTACCAAATACAATACCAATTAAAACAAACTTATATGTTTTTCCTCTGATGAAATCAAAATGGTGACCTGTTAGCTCAAATATAATAGTAGCAATCAATAACCTGTGGAAAGATACTATTAAAATCCTAGGCATTACGTCGAGTTGTCGACAGTAGCAGTAGTGAATATCACTAATTGCTTGAGCAGATAGATTATCTGAAAATTAATAAACAGAATAAGGAATAGGATGACATCAATTTGATTGTAGAAACTGCCCTTTAATCCAATTTTATCATTTTGTTAAGTATGCACTCACAATAATGAAAGAACTGAACTCGTCTAATTGAGATGCTTAAAAGGATTGCAAAAGATCAAAACAGCTGCTGATGGAATGTGTTTCCAGCAGAAGAAAAGCAGAGAAGAGGGCTTTTTCTTTCTCTTCCATGAACAAGAAGAAAGGGAAACACCCCATCAAATAAAAAATAAAAACAACCAAACCGCTAATGGTGCCCTAAAAGTCTATTAAAGCACACTGAGATCCTAACAAATATAAGATTTAAATCACTATATAAATTTTCTTAAACCCGATTAAAACGGCCAAATAACGTAACCGATAATGGGGCCCTCAAAACTCATTAAAGCGGACTAAAGATTTGAACAGATCTAAGAATTAAATCACTATATAAGCTTTCTTAAACCAAATTAAAACAGGCAAATAACGTTTAGGATTTAAAAATTATTAAAGCATGTTGTAAAGGACGAGACACGACCCCCGCAATGCGCCCAGTTAACAGGTTTCCAGAAGAGGCCAACCAAATCCCATTGGCAAGCCTTCAGGCTGCTTTTGGGCTCCCTGGGCGCGAGAGGGCCCAGCCCTCACTCACCCAGTCACAAGCACAACTGGAGTGGGGGTGTTTATAAACTCACCCCTTCCCCTTTCAAGAACCATGTTGGACAATATAAAGGAGTAATTCTTTTTTTCTTTGTTTTACAAAATAGCAAAACACAACCCATGCAAGCAATACAGTTACCAACTGGTTCTTGCTCAGCGGGTTAGGTTTGCTTGTTGAATACCAACAGACATGGGTTTTAAGTTCTAACCCCTTGACCAGCAAGGTTTGGGCTAAAACCCACTTGCAATCAGCTTACCTTCCGAGAAAAACTTGCAAGCAGATTACCTTCCAAAAAAAAAAGCCCTTAACAAGCCCAACACTCCAAACTTTCCAATCTTCTTGACTTAGACATACTGCAAAATTGGCATCTTTCAAGTTGACCCTGATCACTTGATCTATTGCATCACTTTGGATCTTTCAGGTTGACCCTGATCACCTGATCTATTGCATCATTTTGGATGGTTAAACCGTTAAAATGAAAAGTTCCTGATAGTGTCATTGAGCCACCCAAAGAGAATGTAAGATCTAACGACTAGGGATTTTTCATCCACTGTAGTTTTGCATTATGGTCTCTCTAGGAGGAAAACTCCCATCTAGTGGGTGGATTTTATGCTGTGTTACACAGACTCTTCTAAATAGATGTGTCCGTGTCCGACACGTGTCGGATTCTGATACATCAGAATCTTATTGCACACTTCTGAATTTTCTTTTCTTGTATTCGTTACTTACACAACATAAATTGGCGTGCACCATCACATATATGTTCTAATTTATCCTTTAGGAGGTTTATAGGTAGTGAATACAATACTACCTCATGTCCTGTCTGTGCAACTTAGATTTTAGGACATCAAACACGTCCATGTGTAGATTTATATACAGTTATGAAGTGTACATGACTTTTATTACGGATGTCTTATAACGGATGTCTTATACGTTAGTTTCTCTGCCTCGAAATGAGGATATTTTGTTAACAGATTACCAAAGGAAACTGAAGTGATCAGGTAGAACTAGCAAGTGTAAGATATATGCAGCAGAGCTAAAAGAGAACAATTTACAAGGATTACCGTCACGTCGTCGTAGTAGAGGATCTTCATCAAAATAGTGCGCTGAAACACATAACAATCAACTTATATATTTAGATAGCAATGGAGTTCAACATCTCATAGAGATTTTGTGATTGAGACAAATAAATATCAAACATATATATAAAAAAACAGTTAGAGCTTTATGCCAACATCCTGGAGAAATTATGCAATGTTTAGTGTCTTGATTTACCTCTTCCGGCATTCTATCAAGAGTTCTCATCAACTGAACCAGTGTCCGGACCATTTTACAAGCAGAGCTCCTGAAAATTCACATTGTTGAAGACAAATTGGAAAAATATATTTGATTTATAAACTTATTTGTAAAATCAAGAACACAATTGGAGTGAGTTTCTGGAAACTTATTTGTAAAATCAAGAACACAATTGGAGTGAGTTTCTGGAAGGATTACTTCATCTGATTGGGAGTAATGTCCATAGTGGCATTAGACTTGAACGCTGCTTCTTTTTTGTTTCCTGTGCGATTGATGTTCATTGAAACCTCTTGGCTATCGGAACACGAATAACTAAAAGAAACTGCAAGAAGAGAAAGATGTGATTCTATTTAGGGAACGTGTTGAGAATGTCCCAGCAGAAATCAAATATAGAAAATTACACAAATTAAACGTCTGAGAAGTGAAGATTAACAAACGCGCAGAGAACAAAAAGACGATGTCCGTTGTTAAACAGATGTTCGTAAACGTGGTTTGTCCAAACAATTACTTCTATAAATTTTATTTGTATTCTATCATTAAATTTTTGCTAAGTTCCCGTCAATTTTGTTTTAACTCTTATCACAATAAAATGGTCATCTCTCGAGACTTGGTGGGGAATTAACTTACATGCATACTCCTCAATCATCGCACCTTCAATTGTTTCACATATGCAGAAAAGAAGTGTTTTCAAGTATTTCTTCTGCAATGCGTCGTAAACACCTACAAATAGAGGAAGTCACTGAAATCAGATCACATTTCGCTCAAATAAGTGGGGGAGTGAGGGGGTGATTTTTATAAAAAAAAAGAAGCACATTTAGATCAATTGATAAGGATGACCTTTCTCCATCCAATCTATCAGCCTGCGGGATTCGGCGTCCATGGGCATAAGCTTCTTGATCTTCATCTCTGTTTGAAGATGGCATAATTGTAGAAATCTCAGCGATCAATAATGTAAATTACAAGGAGATCTAAAAGAAATTTGAAAACACCAAGCTCACCTAAGGCAGGAACCGACTTATCATTGAAATAATTCTCTGGAAAAAGACCTCTAATGTAACTGATATTGAATATTGCGATGCGAAGCAGGTTCCTCGTCTGTTCAGTGCAGAACCATCAGAGAAATGAGATTAATTAACAAAAGATTTTAAAAAAATTAGAGCTCACTGATCAATTTTATGGGATCAAGTGACGATTTAGAATTTATAGTGGTAATGGATGATCGATGAACCTTCCTCTGTTTTTCAGAACTTACCAAAATCGCAAATGTGAGACGCATTTCCATAAAGGTTACAAAAACAAATGACTGGATACACGAACAGATGTTCAATGTTCAGGTCTGAAGAAACTCTGAATCCGTTTAGTAAGATTAAACCGGTGACTTTCACCAGTAAATTTTTATAAACGAGCTTGTTATTAAAAAGTTTACAAACAGAAATAACTGTTAGCGGTTCCAGATCCAGATCTGATGAAAGTTTGCAGATATTGAAGCATCTTTTGCTCCATTAGCTCATTAAATATATCATGCAATTGCAATTATACTAAAATTTCCCAAGCAATTATACTAAACTTTACCACAAATTACCCAAAAAAGAGTGCCAATTCGATCGGAAAAGCTTTTGTTGGTAAATGTTACGATCTGAAATAATCTCTCAGAGATCGATCAAACAAACATGAAACAACGACGAACGACATAAGAGTTCAACACAAAATCAAGTTCACTCGCAAAATTTACGATCATTTATCCTTAGGAAGCTTAAAACAGAAGGAAAATAAGGTAAAAGAAATGGATCATATATTACCAGAAGCAGGGAATCCTGTTCAGTGATTTCCGCTTCCTTCAATTTCTGTGCTACAACCTGAAAACAGAAAATCGCCATAAGATTAACAAAGCGATTGAAGAAAATGCATGGATAGAAAGAATAATCGTATGAAGAGATTAATAATATTTAAATCGCTGAATTCTCTGCTCACCATTTTTTCTTGATTTCAGAGAACTGGTTCTGGAGCTCAAGCTCAAAGCACTTCGTCTGATTTTTTAAAACGTAAAATAAGAAGAAACTGGCGGCAGGTGGTGCTTTTTATAGCCCTAGTACTTACCATGGTTTTTAAAAAAAACGAACGTGGTTAAAGATAGGGCTGTCAATGGACCGGATCATGATCCGGATCCGATCCGAATCCGATCCGATTAGCCGGACTTTGGACCCTATATGTGATCCGTCGGATCGGATTCGGATCGGATCGGTGGAATCCGATTATAATCGGATCGGATCTGGATATAGGGTGATCCGATCCGATTAAAATCCGATCCGATAATAATAATAATTTTTAATTATTTTAAATATATTATTTAGATTTTCTATGTATAAAATATTAATTTTTAAAAAAATTAACATTAATTAGTATTAATTAAGGTATTATTAGATTTTTTATTATTAAAATAGATTTTTTTTTTTTTAAATAACCTTACTCGGATCGGATCGGATCGGATTCGGATCGGACGATATATAATCGGATCGGATTCGGATCGGTTACTTCATGATCCGACGGATCTCGGATCGGATTCGGATCAGTCGGATTCTTAATCGGATCGGATTCGGATCTAGGCAGATCCGGTCCGAATCCGATCCGTTGACAGCCCTAGTTAAAGAGCAACGCATATTGCTTGAACTTGGGTTGAAATCTGGCTAAATGTGTACTGCTTTAAAATGGTGTTTGGTAAATGGTAATGACTCAGTCTATGGGTACTACCAAATATCCTCCCTAATCCTAATTTGAGTAACTTATTTTATTTTTTCTAATGTCACATCAGCTTTAATCCTAACCATTTAATAATTGAGATAAACGGTCATGATTTGGGAGTACACTTTGAGAGTATCCCTAAACTAATTCAATGGTATTAGACCCGGAGATGAAGCATTCTCATAAGCGACACAAGAAAACTATTTTTTCGAATATTTCTATAGTTTTCTTTTCTATAAGGGTTGTTTATCTACTGCTAGTGATTAAGAACAGGGTTAAGCGGTTTACTAAATAGTGAGTAGACCTCGTGTTGCGGCGCCATCATTTAGGCACAGGATTACCTCTGATGCACACCCAAGGCCCATCCGCAGGCGTCCATTCATCACTTGCCATGTAGTGATAAAAAAGGGGAGAAATAGGGGGAGAGATATCAATGCGGGAGAAGTCAAATACAGGGGAGGAAATCAAATGGCTTCTCCCCTTTTCAGCGCCAAATCTCGGATAATGAATGGACGCCCGAGGCCCAGCCTCGGGTGTGCACCAAAGGTTATCCTATGCCCATCATTTATGTACAAATGGCGCATAGGTGTGATTGCCAAAGGAATACCCTCTGGTTTCCTCTGGCGTTTGCAAATCTCTCTCCTTGATGTTATACTACCGTAGGGTTAGATACCGATCAAATGGGTGAGTGTCGCACTACTACTCTCAGCCAAAAAACTAAAACCTGCCCTTTCTTTCATCCAAAAACCATCATTTGTCATTGCTTTAACCAGTGTTGATTTTTGGTTGAGAGTAGGGAATGTCTGGGAATAGGTCTAGCAATCAGGGGTGAAAGAGGTGTAGACCAAGGATCTTAACCCCACTCCCGATCAGGATTGAACCCAATGAGGAATAGTGCTTAAAATGCACAAAAAAAAAAAAAAAAAATCGCCACCTATTTAGATTATAAGGAAAAATAAGATTTCTTAAAAGGTTGGATAAGGCTTTGGTCTGGAAATAGAGTTCAAGGTAAGAATTCATTTGAGTCAGGGGAAGATGTTAGGCACCCATAAAATCTCATCCGGAGATGGTTACCTACTCCCTAAGTCTGAATTAAAGTGGACAAACCATAAGAGAAGCTTGCATTTCATATATATGCTAACAAAAACAGTAATGTACATGTCGAAATAAGTAGGGACAAGACATGAGTTCTATCCTAGGTGAGCTGAACCCAATCAGGGTTGCCTACGTATCCACTGTTAGTAGAATCAAGTCACACGTAGTTCCAGAGGGGTAGTTGAGGGTTTGATTTGTTGAGTGTTTGGATTGTGGGTGTTTGACAAGCTGAGGTTGGTCTTTGGATGTTAGGGTGTTTTTGAATAGTTTGGGTTCCTATTCAAGAGCGCTTGGGCTTTTTATGCTCTTGTCAGGGAGCATTTGGACAGTTTTAGCTCATGTCAGGGAGCATTTGGACAGTTTTAGCTCATGTCAAAGAGCATCTGGGTTGGGTAAGGGTTTGGTAAGATTTGAACCAGGGTTTAAAGCGAGGTTTAAACAAAATTTCGACTAGATGGGTAGGGTTTGTGGTTTTGTTTGAATAAAACCGAGCAAGGGTTCGACAGGGTTGGTTTTGTTTGAGTAAAACCGGGCAGGGGTTCGACAGGGTTGGTTTTGTTTGAATAAAACCGGGCAGGGGTTCGACAGGGTTGGTTTTGTTTGAGTAAAATCGGGCAGGGATTCGACAGGGTTGAGTAAAATCGAACAGGGGTTCGACAGGGTTAGCAGTCTCAATATTTAAAAATAATAAAGTAATTAAAACTAATAAAAGACTAAGCAAAAGTCAGAGTTTGGTGATATTTTACCTTCCGGGAAATCTAAAAAGATTTCTGAAAAGAGGTCCCGAGAACCGATTCTTCGAAATCGCGCTTCCTGGGAATCCAAACGCTAGAATAGGGTTTTTGAAAATAGGAAAGGGAAGATAAGGGATTTTGGGAATGAGAGAAATGAGAGAAGAGGAGGGGGTATTTATAGGTTTTGAAAAAAAACCAATAAACACTCGGGTCACTCGGGTCGTTTATGTGAAAAACGATCAAAGCCAAAAAGCCCAAAATGACGGAAAGTAAGTCGGTTTACGGAGGAAAAAATACCAAAAAAACCAGATATTTATTTGGTCGTTTATGGTATATACGACCAAACATTTTAAACCAAAAAACTCTGGTCGTTTTTAGCAAAAACTGCCCAAAATGGGCTGGTCTTTTTTAGTAAAAACGACCAGCTCAATCCCCTTTTTTTTGCATTGCCATGTGGCATTTTCTGGTTCACTGGAAGCCCGATTTTGTATTTTAAATCCAATTTGAGTTTGGAAACAGCCGAAATTGAACTGATAAATTTACGAAAAATATTTTAGATAAAAAGCGAGTTTTTTTGTATTTTCCATGGGCATTTTGATCATTTTGCACTACAAGGGCATTTTGGTCATTTTCTACCATTTTAAATCTAATTTAATCCCAAAAATAGCTAAAATTCATCAAAAAAATTGTAAAATCATTTTGGACAAAATAAAAAAAATTTTACACTTTTTCAAGGATATTTTGATCATTTTTCACCCTAGGGGCATTTTGATCATTTTTCACCTCTGAGCCGTTTTTGAAAATCGAAGCATGTGGGAAGAAAGTTTTAAAATAGGAGTTTTGAAAGGATTTTTAAGGGTACGAAAAGAGACTAGGAGATGCAAAATTGGGGTGTTTACAAGAGGAGTTGAAGAACCAAACACTACCATGTTTAACAACTGGAACTTGACAAACAAGAGAAAGGATCACAGCCAAATCAATTGCATATATGGCTAAAGTTGATTGAAAGATAAAAATAATAATCAAAATTTGAATCTCCCTCTCATTTTCTCTCATCCAATCAACACCTACCACATATACAATTGAAATTTTCTCTCATCCAATCAACATCAACCACATATACAATTGAATTGGCTTGACTGCAATTGCAATTGGTTGTGATCCTATCTCAAGAAATAAGGAAGCTGTTGTGCAGCCTAGACTGCATCAATCACCCCTTGATGGGGAATGCTACCCTTAATCTCCAACACCCTTAATCGTCCCTTTAAGGTGGTAATGCGATAAATCATTTTTGGTAGTCATTATTTTTTTGGCATGAGGGTATACGGGCCTTTTAGAGTACCCGACTAAGTCTCTCGGGCTGTGCAGACCCCTTATGCCACGCAACCAGGAAAACCATCCGGCCAACAGGGGAAAGGGACTCGAAATCAAGACCTCTGCTTCTTTGGGGGGGGGGGGGGTGTAGGAGTTATAATACCGTAGGCCTCTGCCCTATAGGCATGGCCCACATTAAGACCGATCTAAAGCATATTGTCCGGCAAATGGACACTTTCTGAACGGGGAGACAAGAGAGAGTTCCCGGTTATCTCTGGGCTGGTTGATCATCTAGGTGCGGCCCATCATTTGGGTGGATCAGCATCCCATCCCATCCCATCCCCTCCCCTCCCCTTCCCTTCCCAGTGGTAGACATATAGAGTGGAGAGAGAGATGTAATAGGATAACTTGAGGAAGGAAAATAAAATACAGATAAAACGACCTGGCCTAATTGGTATCCTGTTAGGGCGACCTAATAAGGAGCTTTACCGATGAAATTATTTAGGCCAGTTGGTGGACCTACCTGTCTTTATAGCATTTCTCTAAAATGAATAGAGATTTTATGCCAATGTTTTGAATTCAGATTCAGTTATATGCAACTAAGATAGTAGATAACTTGTACAGGATTCAAACATTCAACTGATCTGTCTTCTCTCAAATATTTACAGCCGACTAGCTGAACGATCAAGGTGAATCCATACCATCAGCGCGGGGATCCTACACTGCAGTAAGAGCCTTGCATTCATCATCCATGATATCCTGGAAACAATGCAACTTTAAAGAGCGAAATGCAGTTGACGTTCCAGCAAGAGGGGTAGAGTGGAGCTACAAGTGAAAGGGGCCCAATATTAAATAAACAAATAGCAAAAATTTATTATTTTAGAACTAATGCTGCTCCACAGTCATCTTTATACAATCAAGAGAACACAATTAAGAATTGCAGTCATTGTTCATCTGCCCAATTTAAGGGAAACATCTGAAAAGGAAAGCATAGCTCACACTGTGTTGGCAGCCCTCTGGTGGGGGATGCCTTAACCACCCTTACGTGAGGGCATGCACAAACAATAATTTCATGTGACATTTTTTTTTAAATCGGTAAATCGAGCAATTGTATATAAAGTGGCAAAAGCAGATATATGCAATGTAGTGTTATATATATATATAGGCTCAAGAGTGGTATATCATATATGTAATGTAGTTAGGATCCTAAAGATGAACATCAAACATTTCTGCTTTGAACTGTGATTTCTTTCAAGCACACTTTATAGTTGATACTGGAAAAAAAGTTTCTTCCATCAGAAACCATTTTAGTCATTTTCTTGTCAAAGTGCAATATTTTCAACAGCTAATGCTCATAAAGTCTGTCAACAATGTATTTTCTCCCATCACCTTCCAATGTTTTGTATAACACAAGCATCTTTGAATATCTTAGAAAATTCTGATTCCAAGCTAATTTCTTTCTAGTGATTACTTAGCTTGTTTTTCCGTCCAACACCATCTTTTTAGATACTTCTAATATTTGTAGGACAGAGCTTCAACCCATTTATAAATGTCTGCTCCCTAGTCTTTTCATTTTTCCTTCGCCTTTCTGGATGGAATCGACACTATTTAACTCCACAAATTGGTTTCATATTCTCATTCTCAAGATAATGACGTTTCTAAAAGTAATGGTCTAAAACGCATGGCAAGTGCAAAATGGACATTCATACGAACTATAGAGCACCCAATTCACAATGAGGGCTCACCTTTCAAAGGGGTCTTCTTTATTAGAGTTTAGAGTTTAGAGATGGATAAATCGCTGCTGCTACCTTCTCCCGAAGGTTGAACTTCATTGCTATCAACGGGCGAACATCTTCAACTCCAACCAAGCTGACCAAGAATGGAAGTAGATAGAGCAATTCTTGATCTGAACGGTCATTGAACCAGCTCTCAATTGGGATTCCATTGTCCATTTGGAACCCAAATACCTGAAAAAGACAAGAACTTGGTTTACAGACCCAAATCATGGCTTTTCCTTCACAAGATAACATAGGAAAATAACATGAACTTTATTCCTACTGCAAATCATTAAATAAGTACTATTAAATTTTGATTTATTTGTTTACAGGATGACAATTCTAATGTTGTGAGCTATGTTCAAACTGCTCCTAGATCCAAAAAGTTCAATTAATTGACATACCTAAGAAGGCTAAGATGCATATCCCAGACATCAGCCTCATGACCTTCTGATTTATTGCATTCATTTGGTCCATTAATGAATTAAAATGAACAACGGCCCATTACGTAAAAGATTTAAATCTCATGACCGTGCACTTGTGCAGCATGAACTATAATGTCATGAGAGAGAATAAGTCGGTGCCTAGCACTATCAATGTTCAAGGTAACTTCAACCATACAATAAAGACGGCTTATAAAGATCAATTACAATATATGAAATCACACCCACCAAAAGACCACAACTGTCTATCTTTTCCTCCTACTATAATGAACATTTCAGTTTTCTTGAAAGAAAGAAAGGAATATGTAAATAAATAAAAACAAGCAGAACTTTGTTACAAGTTTACCAAACCACAATAGCATAACTAGGGAAGCTAACATTAGGAACTAATTTCCTCATTACAAGAACCATGCTTGTAAATCTACCTAAGAAATGAATGGTACAAGTACAAGCTGCAGTTGAAGACAATACCTGCGGAGAATTGTCTATTATGATAACATGTGCCAAATCACGGCCAAGAACTGATAGATCCTTGAGGTAATTACCATCTACGAAAACACAAGACTCGCGATAAACACGGTGGCGAAATATCCTCCTCTTTGGGTCCAGTACATTAAGAAGTTTCTCTGCATAAATGCTTTGGCTTGCTGTAAATATGATAATTTCGAAGAGGCTCGCGACCTTCTCCAAGAAATCCTTCAAATGAGGACGACATCGGACATACACTGTATGCTCCTTGAGGTTAAAATTTACAGGAAACGTGAAATCTGCATCATCACAATATTCCAGAGTCGAGTGCACTAAAGTTTCTGCCAAATCAAGAAATTCAGCAAATTAAATAATTTTTCTAGTAATGAACAGTTGAGACAATTCCCTCGACAAGCATCAACAGAGCAATTTCAGCAAGAGACACGTAATTAAAAAAAAAGGATCATTAGAAAGTTCTGGTAAACTTAAAAAAGCTTTTGAACCACAATCCGTTTCATGATCAGACTGGAAAGTAGGCGGGTCCTGCAAAAAATGGAAAAACCTGATACTTTTGCATTGGGTCCCACCCTAATTTCAACATCCAATCACGAATCATATGGAAAGGCTAAGTCAGATGCTTGTTTCTTTAGCTAAACAGCAGTTATCAAAACATTGATTAAATGTCAGAATCAGACTTTGAAATTTTAAATTGTATACCTTATGATTCATCACTAGAAACACATTTATAAAACCAAAACATCACAATTCTCATCATCAGTTGAAATAGTAGATTTTTCTAGGGTTTTGAGAAAGAAAGAAGAAAGAAGATAAGTAGAAAGAGGAAGAGGAAGAGAGAGAGAAAAATAATGGGGGGTATGAATAGTTAATCACGCCCCCTCTTGTTTCTTTTCTTTTATTATGACAACATCTCTTAGATGGACATGCATGCCCTTACAGCGATTATTACATGTTATGGACCCATACTAATAAAGTAAAACATTTATGCCTTAGACAACATCATCATGGTCAGTCCTACAGTAAACCATTAAAAAAAAGACTGATGTTAAGAAAGCTATTCAACCAGAACTTTATATGAATGCATCCAAAAATAGAATACTGTAAAAGAAAGAGCACCTCGAGATTTTTGGGTTACTGTGCCCAACTGAAACTGAACACCACATCAATAAAAACAATGTAAAGGGTTTAAGATGGAAGTCATAAAGATTCTAAAATATAATTGCATAAAAAAAAACAGCAGGGAATGGAGAATTCATACTTAGAAATCAGAATTGGAAACAATGACCCAGGTCGGTCAAAAATTCTACTTATCCAATAGAAAATTGAGTCACTAAATGTGAAATATAAAAGCAAATCTGAAAATTCTTACCATCCAAGTCTAAAACAAGAGTGGTAGGAGGGCATCTGCGTGTTTGTATAGGTAGAAGCATGGGCCGGAAAGTTGGGACCACTGAGGACAAGTCCGGTAAGTTCTTTATGAACAGGTAAGGATCGAAATCATCAAATTCCTCAAAATCATCAGCCTCTACACAAACTTCAGTTGATGTGAAATCTTGACTGGGCTCATCAACGCAATCCAACTCCGAGTGCTGCATGGCAAGATATATGGATGAAACTTCAGAAGACAGGTTGGGCTCATCTAACTCCTTGTTACAGTGTGAGTTTACAAAATTTGTCTCTGAAGGAGGCATCTGACTGCCACTGTTTTGCACATCTGAATTTGTGGATGATATATTTGAATCAATATCCATCTCACTAGGACACGATGTCGGTACAGCTGCTCTTGAGTTCTGGCAAAAATTCTTATCCTCTTCTCCTGGAGCTGAATGGAAAGCTTCTAGAATAACATTACTTTTCAGCATATCAATGTGTGATCCCTTGATTCCATAGTTCTGATGGACTTTCTGGTCTTCGCTCAAGAACTTAAGAAAGTTGACTGAATACATATAGAAAATATACATAAATA
This sequence comes from Tetracentron sinense, assembly GCA_015143295.1. Classification (NCBI taxonomy): domain Eukaryota; kingdom Viridiplantae; phylum Streptophyta; class Magnoliopsida; order Trochodendrales; family Trochodendraceae; genus Tetracentron; species Tetracentron sinense. Next base: position 34,845,789 of record CM026568.1, on the reverse strand, counting down.
CATATAAGGATATAAGCAGAGACATTTCATACCAGTAAAATGAGAAGCGAGTAAAAAATTATCCATTTAAGTATCAACAATCAGAAAAAAAAAATTACCCATTTCATTTTCTCATTGGAAACACATAGCTAGAAAAGGTGAAAATCAGCTCACGCATATGAAGAATGTACAAGAAAACCAATGTATTTGCAAGTTCATCAACCTCATATACAATTTTTGGTAAACATCTAATGCTCAAGGCAAAACATGTGGGTCAAGTGGGTTAAGATGCAAATAGAATTATCTACCTCCATCAACAATGCCCCCTCCAGCATCTTTAGAAATGTGAAAAGAAGGTGAAAATATGGTTCCCGACACTTGATGAGCAGTTCCCTCATTACATTCCTGCAATATCACTCAAGCAAAAACAATTAAACAAGGGAATAATCACAGAATGGTCAACATGTAATAGTTTGTCTCATTAAAATTCAGAGTTGTTCCATTCATAAAACCTTCTATGATGATTTTACAACTATAATAATAACAATAATACGAAAATAAAAATATCCCAAGATAATATAAAGAGTAATGACTGTATGCATCCACGCCCCTAGAGAATGTAATCAAACAAGATAGCATGATGAAAACTGTAATGTTAATATGATTTTGTGGTTCGGTAGATATTTTGAAGTGAAAAGAAGTTACTCAAAGTAGATTTGCAGACCCATCTGGTTGACCAAATAGACTTCAAACAGCATAACACACGACATACTTTGTTCCGAATGACTGATTCTTGCCTCGTCAGCAGATGATATCAGCAACTCCTCAGAACATGCCTGAAAATCCCTCGAGCTTGAGAGAGGGATTCCTACAGGACGCAATTTGAACGGTGGATTCAACCCCCCCTCCCCCCTTTCACCTTGAATTCCCTCTTCAATTTCACTCCAATAACACTGCAGATCAGAGTTGATTTGCACGTAAAACCCATTTGGACTTTTGATTGTGCATCACTATGTATCATCCACTTGATCCTAGAAATTAAAAAACAGGATACCATTCCTCTCTTACTAACTTGCAATGGAGGTGCACAGCGCCCCCGGATTCATTTCACAAAAAAAATCATAATAGACATTCTCCCTATAAATGAGATAGCTGACATAGCGATCCTCTCTAAATGCTGTCCACTTGAAAAAACTTCCCCACTTCAACAATAAAGTTTGTCAAACAAACAAACCAACCTTTTTAATCCCATCTGCAAGCTGTACTACCGATATCTTATATAGGAATAATCACTTTCTAGAGGTGATTGATGACAACCTCCTAAGCACTTTATTTACTACCAGCTTATGTCAGGGTCAAATGTGGACAAAAGCATCATGTCACCCCATATATAATACACTCAAAAGAGTACCATGATTGGCAAGTCTAAGTCTAACTGATCCCCAAGTATTTAAGTAACAATAATAACGAGAAACAACAACAATAGTAATATAATAATAATAATAACAAAAGGGCTTATTGAGCATTTGAGCCGTCCCCCCCTCCCTAGTCCTAGAATATGGAGCTTAGTCCCCCGTTAAGTTGATTTCCACACTCATATCATTTGACCTATCTCCTAATTTATAAACTCCAAAACTTCCTTTATTAAATGAATCAACTTCATTCTTCACCTTTTTTTGTTCTTTAAAACTTTTCTAATTTTTAACTACTCAGTCAATTTCACATACAGGTGACAACAGGTTCGGATAACTTCCAAAATTACTCCATAAATATAAAAATTATATTAAGCAGAAAATCACAAATAAACAATAAGTTTAAGTTTAAATTTTAAAATTTTAAAATAAAATCAAATAATTATTTACTTTAAGCGGGTTGTGAGTGGAATTGGGTTGAAGGGTCCCTTATTTGGGGTTTGGGTTTCCCTTTCAGTCCATTTACTAAACATGTTGGGTTGGGGTTGTGAATATATGTACTCGACCATAATCACAAAGTCGTAGGGGGAATTATTCGACTAGACAAAAAAAAGGAAAAATGGCAAAATTCAAAAAAATCGAGAATAAGTGGACAAATAATATATAAGATTACTAATTATAAACAAGTATAAACATAATATTTCGTCTATTCAATATTTATTGGCGCCTATTTTCAAAAGTTTTGTTTAATTCACGAAATAATTGTCGCTTCTTCAAAAGGTCATGAATAATTCGTGAAAATGCAGAAATTTGTTACGTGGCTCTGTTTGTTTGCATGCCTTAAACCATTTACTATGCAAAATCTTTTACGATAAAAGAGAGGTTTTCCTTTTCTTCTTTTTTAGGTTTCAACCCTGAAATAGCCTAAAAAGCTTCCGTTTTTACTTTCCTGTGTTTCGGATCAAAGGAACATAGTTCAAATGCCAACTAAGCAAAATATATTCCTAGGCTTGATGCTTTCTTTCTCCCCTTACTGCTCATGCTAACCTATGTGTGGTTTAAGGCTTGTTTAAGATTGGAGTAAGCAAAGCAGTAAAATTGCATCTTTAAACTGGGCATGGCAACAAAAAAGGGCAATGAAAGGTAGTCATTTGCTTGTAGAGGAGATAGAAGTAACTAGCAGAACAAGAAGAGAGGAGATTGAGAGTGTTTTAGTGGAGAAGGGAATGGAGGACGGGCATCTTCAAGGTGACCCTTAACTGACCTGGCCTTTTTCCAACATATGGCAATGACACACCAAAGAGGCATATCAAAATCTCCACGATGGGTTAAATCTGCTCTATGAAGTTCGTCCTAGTGGCCTGATGATTGTCAGAATAAGGTTCTCGTTGTCGCCTGATGACACAATTAAACAACACAAACAAAAGATTAACTACGTCCAATTCATCATCATCTCCTACGAGGTAGACTATGAGTGTGACTGTGAGGAACCTCCAATCTCAATTGCCTTAAAACAAACTGATATATGTTGGGCTTCTTCCTTCTGAAGAGCTTCCATGCTTTGTCTTACAACAAGCTAAAAATCAAGATCTTCCTCATCTCCGTAGTCATAGGAATATCAGAGAAACTTCGAGATGCTGTTTGCATCTTAAAAGTCTCATTCCTCTGTTTTACATCTTTCTAGAAAGCAATCTCCTCGTCAACCTCCTGAAAAACACAATCTTCCTTCTCATTAGAGAAGAGGGAATCCATCTGTGTTGTCTCCTCAAACCCAGACACTTTGTCTTGTGCCTTTTCTTGCGAGTTTGTCGGTAAATGTTCCATCATCAACTTCTTGACTCGACCTCCTTATGGACGTGTAGACATCCTTCCTATATGAGCCAAGTGCTCCTTAAACCTAATGATGCCTCCCGTAATCATCCTGGGATAATATTTTCACTTTATCTTGCACCTATCCTTGTTCACCCTCTCTGTGCTCCCAACTAATATCGAAGGATTTTCTAGGTGTGATTATGTGTTGCAATGCAACAATTAATGTAACAATGAAACACATATGATAATGTTAAATACATAAGATTCAGACTGAAAAAAAAATGACTAATAGTATCTAAGGAACAATTATTATTTTTAATATAATATAATTACAAAATTAGTGTAAATTAACATAGGGGTAAATCACACTAACCTCCTTGAGGTTTGACGAGATTTCATAAACTTCCCCACTTGTTTCTGAAATTACCCTCCCCTCCCTTGTGCTTCAATTAGTGGTAACAGATTCCCCCTTCCGTTAGTATGTTGCATAATTACCGGAGCGAGAAGCGAAAACGAGAAGCAAAGTGAAAGCGAGACTCAAAAAACCTTATGAAATGGGAAACGAGAAATAAGATATAGGCTCCTCATTCTCATTATGTTATTTATGAATATTGAATAGTTATACCTTTGATTTTATCTTACATGAGATTTTTATGAAAAAGTAGGTGTCTTAGGTTTCAAACCGACGATACTTGCTTAGAGTCTACACCCTAGGCTATAGATTATGATTTACCACATCACTTCACAGATTCAGCTTCCTTTGACTACTAGATGGGACGGGATGGAAGCGAGCTTCCTAGGAAGTGAGTCTGTCCGAGGAAGTAAACTTCCTAGCAAATGAGTTTGTCCGAGGAAGCGAGTTTCCCACCCTGTTGTAACTATGGTATGTTGTTACTAACATGGATGGATTTTGTTGATGACATGGTTTAAATATTTCAAAATGCCCGAATTATCTCCGAAATACCAATAACATAACAAAAATATTTTTTTTAAACCAACTTGTTCTTTTCTTAACAAAAACACTTCAACATTAGCATAAGCAAGGGGTGTTAAGACTGTTAAACTCTATTTGTTTAAATGTAAAATAGGGGAAAACAAATCAAATATGCGAAAAATGTCATTTTATGCGCGTTTGTTTGTTCGTAAAATCTTTCGTAAGTAAAATGTTTTACGAAAAATGAACCACTTTTGCGGAAAATGACTTACATTTCAAAAACTCACATGTCATTTTCCCGTAAAATCCTCTCCTCTTTAAATATATTTTAAATTTTACAAAATTCCCCTATTCACAAAGATTTTTTTTTTTTCATTCTTTTACAAAAATTTATTTTTTTTCATTTTCATTTTTTTTAAAATTTAAAAAAAAAAAAATTTTAACATTTTTTAAAAATTAAAGTTTTTTTAAAGCCTTGTTTTCAAAGAAACCAAACAACAAAAACTTGGTAGAATTTCATCTTTTACCATAAAATTTTTCCTTCATCAATGATTTACATCATAAAACAATTTACGTGCAAATAAACAGAGACTTAGTGACACCATGGGAGTACACCAGTATTCTTTATTTGAACAGAAATTTGATTTTAATCCCAAAATAAACACAAATTAACATGAGATAAATTAAGTTTTTTTTTTCTTTTCTCAACCATTCACACGTGCACAGATGTCTTCCAAGCACCACATTCACACGGGTTTTTCACCAAAGAGATAGGAAGGAGACCCACCAGCACTAGACATTTCATGAACCTAGTGAAATGGGGTAAAATAGTAAAAGCGAATTCCTCATTAACGGTGTAAACTTTGGACCCTAACAGTGGAGGTCAGTATTTTAGAAACAAGATGAGAGGTTTCTGAAATTTCGCCAAACCTCAGGGGAGATCAGTGTAATCTACCCATTAACATAAATAAATGTTAGTCTATGAGTCTAATCATGGTTTGAAATATCCTCGATATATCCCTGATATCGCGGGGTAAAAAATACCTGTTACATGTACTTTTTTTCTTACAAAATATCTCCGATATTTCTGATATATCACCTGATATTTCCGATATATGTTTTATAAGTCAGGGACATTGAAAGAAATGTCAACGATATATATCGAAATCGCACCCCTACGACGTATTTACATGGGTTATTATCTCGTACAATATCAACGATATATCGTCGATATCGTGCAATATCGTGCAATATTATGGGATATATTGTTTTAAGCTATAAAACAGAGCCAAATTCTGTTTTTTAACTTATGTACATTAAATATCTTTTAAGTAAATGGTTTTAGGTTACACCCCCCCATTTGAATTCAATAAAAATTATCCTAGATCTAAATTCTTTGAGAGTAAAAAAGTCAACTTTCTCGTTCAAGAACAAAATTTGCATTTTAGTGCCTTTTAAGGAATATGTTAAAATTTCAACTTTCAAATGCTAAAGTATTTCTCAAATCTTAAAATTTCATAAATTTTACCGTATTAAAACATTAATAAAAACCCAAAATTCCGGTGAAAAGTCTCATATTTTATTCTTCAAAAATATTTTCATTTACAAGGTCAAAAAGTCAACTAATAGTTCAAAAGAAATACTTACATTCAAGCTATAAAAAAAATTTAAGCATATTATGTGTACCACTACCATCCATTTAAAATACTCCCAAATTTAAATTTCAAAAAATCATATAGATATGTGTCTAGGTATGAGCCATATGAATATAAGTATGAGGGTACAGCCAAAATGGATATGTTTCTGTGTATGAGACACATCCATATGGGTATAGAGGTGTACAACCTCATTTGCCAGTGTCGGTGACAATTCTACCTCAATAGTCAGTATCCACCAATAGGCAGTTTGCTACATTTTGGACCAAATGACTCCAACGTTATGTCTGTATACATTAATGTACCATAATGTAATGAGATGTGCACATTATTGTATATATGTGGATAACCAGTATTATCGCCAACCTAGTCAGGACAGAGATGATTTCGAGCCTTTGCGTAACTCCTTATTTTGATTATAGTTCTTAGGTGAGTTGGATTATTATTATGTATGTTTGTATTGTTATGAATCTTATGAATTATAAATTTATTATTAATTGAAAATGAATGATTTTGGAATATGAATCAATCATACATTGTGTCATCAATGCACATGCAGCACATATTTGTCCCCTTCTCATTGCATCTCTTATGTACATTGTTGTTGTTTTTAATATTTTTATTCTCAAATGTGTATTAACATTTATTTTAACATTTCCTGAAGTAGAACTTGCAAAATTTCATGTTTTGCCCCATTTTTTTTTCATTTTTCCAAAAATCACCGATAAACGATATATCTTGCGATATATCCCAGATAAATCTTTTTTCCACGGCTCGACATGTCGAGTGATATTGACATTTTGAGTCTAATACATCACTTATAGACTAATCTCATATAAATACATAATGAGTAGTTTAAATCCGTTAATTTTATATTAATATTCTATTTTGTCTATAAACATTGAATATTCAAAAATTAATTGATTATTTACTACCCAAAAAAAGGTGGGTGACACTATGTAATAACTAATAAGAGCATAAAAAAAATTAATATAAAATAATGAAAATATATTTAATAAACATAAATAAAGGATGATTAACACAAATGACTCAAGATGAATCTCAATAATGAAATATTAAATATGAGAAAAAAATCCTAGTGAAAAAATATCAAATTTTTTACTAATGTTTAATAATTTCATAAGCTAAATTAATTAAAATATATCTTTACTATTATAATGGGAGAGGCAGCTGAATTTTCCGAAATTCGTAAACTACCCTTATATAAAACAAAACTTTAATTTAATGTTTTAATTTAATATTTTACTTTAATTCCTAAACTACCCTCATCTATCTATTTAAAGAATGGAATCACAGTCAATCGTGATTGAACTCGGGGAGAGTTCAATCGCACCCGCGGGTTAACACATGTCCCTTTTAACTCTTATTAACTGTGGTTAACTCCTCCCCTCGCTCTCACGTGCATCGCACGTGCCACCCGCTAGTTTTCAATTAAGATATATAAATTTTAATCTATGAAACCTAATAGATCCTCTATAGAGTAATATCATATATTTATTTCAAACAAAAGTACTTACTAGGCAGCTAAAAATTAATCATTTTAAATTCCGAATATTAATTTTTAATGAATTTCAAGTCTAAAAAAGTAGTATAAATAGCCTACAAAACTAAATGACATGTATTTTCAGAGTTTGAAAAACCCCTATTTACCAACTTCAAATCTCCAACAGACACACATATATAAGCATGTTTTCATCAACTTGGGAGGATTTAAGTTTTAACACACAAAAAAAGGAAAGGAAAAAAGGAGGATTTTCGTGCATCGGTGAATAGTGAAACCCTTCTTTCAATTTAATCTCTAGGGGGTTTGATCTTTTTTTTTAACTGATTAAAAAGAAAATTTGATCTTTTTATTTCAATCCTCTAAAATCAATGGATTGTGTGTATTTGTTGTATGAATTTGTGGTTTGGAGCCCGGGTTCAAAGAATGATGAGAAAATTGAGTTTTTGAACTCAAAAGAGGGTTTTTAAACTTGGTTTGATATGCTTGATACGTATGACCGATAAGATATGATTCAATACGATATCAATGTAGAAAAATTAGTACATGAGAGTTTCGTGTCGGTAAGGCCAAATACCGATATGGTCGTTATCTAGACCATGGTAATAATACCTTCTCAAGAGGGGACACAATTGGGAAACTTTCCTATCATGGACTTCACAAAGTGTTCCACCTTCTCAAAGATATCAGCTTCAGATTATATCTTTGGACCATTTTCCTTTCTTTTGGTAGAGCTAATTTATGATTTTAGCAACCCCCCATAATATAAACCTGAAATTATCTCCTTTCTCAGAGAAGTAATGTATAGTTCTTTTGGCAATCAAGAGCTCAAAGTCCCTAAATAAAATTAATCTTTTCATGGTACTTGAAACAATTCTCTTGGTGAACTTCTTTCTTTGAAATCCAGCGTACAGAAATATCGCATTCATGTAGGAGGAAATTGCGGCAAAAGCCATATGCAAATTTCACAAAAACGGCAGAAGTTATTTCAAGATTAAACAGAAGCTGAAAACAAAAAATTAATAGGACATAGGTGGGCAGAGAAATCATGATCAATCACCTTATTCTCCACAAAAGCTCCATCAACTGTATCATTACGCAAGCAAATATCCTGAGTCTCATCATGTGCCAATATGCAACTAGTATTGAAGTTCTTCAATGCATCTGACTCCCTACTTTTCTCTGAAAGAATTCCAGAAGAAACTTGCACCAAAAAGATGACACATAAGTTCTCATCACAACTGTTGACCAATAAATGCATGTCTAGACAGCAATTCAAAGAGCAAAGAATGTTCGCAACCAAGATGCTTTCAGATTTAACAGAAAAATAGAATACCGTTGAACTTTGGAAATAACAAGAATCATGTTCTGGTTGCCTAACACTAATTAGCAAAAGGATTATAAAAATAAAAAAGAAGAAGAAAGTCGCTGATTCTGCAATAGACTTGGATCAACCAAGCATAAATGGACTCTAGGTAGCTAATCAGTAAAACAAGAAATCTTTGAAAATTAAAGAAAGAAATCATTTGGCAAGAGATCAATGTAATATATGCTTAAGGAGTGAGCAGTAGGGCATTGTTAACAAACCAAATCTATGGGGTTTTCAACCAAAACATGGACATGCAATAGGAAGTCAGAAAACTATGAAAAACTAAATAGAAAATATATATAAACCAAATCCATGGGGTTTTCAACCCACACATGGACATGCCATAGGAAGTCAGAAAACTATGGAACACTGAATAGAATATATATTATGTCAGTCTCATACTGACTCCCAGGAAAGTCGAGTTGGCAAGCAATCGTGGCTGGCCTCATGGCACTAAATGTTTACCAGTTTTTTATATTTAATTGCACCTTAGATTTCATCATGCATATACATATACAGTGAGATATTTTGACAAAAGATTTTAAAAAAAATCATTTAATTTTAGTGAATTATTCCAGACCATGTACTAAAATACAAGATGAGAAAGTGATATAATCAGTGTACACCACTATGAAGGACCTGTTTATATTGGTTTTCTAGGTAATGAATTGCCCTGTAATCAATGAGATAAGAATCGTTGCTGCCATGTGAATTGCTATTACAAAAACATTGCATGCAAAGAGAAGTAAATTGATATACCCTCCCAGGTAAACCAGGCTGAGAATAGAACATATTAATTTCTTCTTTTTCTTAATCGATAATAGAACATATTCTTAAAATAGATATGCATCAAATCAGACAAGAAATTTCTCTTAAGACTGTAGTAGATAACACTACAATGACGATGAAAGGCGTACCACATTTCTGCTTTCTAACAGATGTAATTAGATCCGTAACTTTCTTTTCTGCATTTTCAGATACCTTCTTCAGTGATCTACAAATCCTGGGACTAGCATGCTCTCGAGCAGCATTTCTTCCCACAAGTTTCTTCTTGGTTTGCATTGTTAAGTCAAGGAGAATGCTTCAGTATTAACTATTAAGCACAGTCTACACCCTCAAGTATCTCAATTTGAAAGTTCCTCATCTAACAATAACACTCAAGTCAGGGATCCCAGAAACCCACCATGGGGGACTTAATATTTTCAAACAGACTAAGGTGCCAAGATTTGAAATAAAAAAACATATCCCTGAGGTTGCTCCAAACAGGCACTGAGAAGCAAACATCAGCCTGAATCACTGAAAATGGATTGAAATACCAAACCATCAAAAAGCTTTTCCAATGCTAGAAATTAAAAACAAACTATCAAACTCTAAACAAAAATTTCGCAAAGCCTCCCTACTATCATATTAATAGATACATGCAAAACAAAGGAATATCCAGTATATAGAAATTCAAAGCCAATGATGAACATTTATACAGAATATCTTAATATTGGGTGAAAATGAGAATATTTGAAGAGCTTTGGCCTTTAAATCTTAAAGCAATTCATGTAATTTTCACTGGTTGAAAAAAGAGATTCATTCCATAAAAGCCTATTAAAGTGGAAAGGCACCAAAAGACTCTGAGCCATTTTTTTTTTGATAGGTAAACGAGACATGATATAAATAGAAGCATGAAAATAGTACAACTAACAAAAGCAAATAAAAGGTTCACACAGAATATGAACCTGAGACCTAGAAGCAAGGAAATAAGAAAAACGTATAACATGCTAAAACAAAACCCTAACTGAGAAAATAAAAAAGACACTATTGTAGCCTATGTAGCCACCCCTCAACGTCGAAATCTTTTTTTATGGCACACCAAGCTAAGATCAACAGTCTAGCTTTCTAGTATACTCTACCCTTAGTAGAGCCAAAACCATCGAAAACCCGCCTATTTCGCTCTTTCCAAAGAGACCACCCTATGGCACCTGGAAGCATTGCCCAAATCATCGAAGTTGAACCCTCCAAAGTATTTGAAAACCAACCTGATAAGGAACTCCGTAGGGAGCCAGGAAAGATCCAGACGATATCCAGTTGGCGAGGGAATTGGCCCCAAATGGCATAAGCAAAAGGACAATGGAGAAAAAGGTGGTCTACCGTCTCCTCCGCCTCGAGGCAAAGAAAGCAATGATTTGCCAACGTCCACCCTCTATGTTGCAAATGGTCACATGTGAGGATCTTATCCAGCGTAGCCGTCCAGAGGAAGAAAGATACCTTAGATGGAATGCCTGGATTCCATACAGCTCGATATAGAAAATGAGAGATGGGATAAACCCGCAACGATAGTAGGAAGGATCTCACAGTGAATTTCCCTTTGTTGTCCTCTAACCAAACTCTAGCATCCCTTCTATGTAGCCCAGTTTGACACAAGACACGCGGTTGCACATACTCAGGAATTCTTCAATTTCCCAGTCATTTAGGTTGCGTCTAAACCTAGGAGACCAAATTGTAGAATCGCCACTCCCCTGAAATCATGAAGCCATTGGTGAATTTTTATCCAGAGCTAAGGAAAAGAGATTCCCGAAGTCCCTTTGAAGGGAACTCTGCCCACACCAAATGTCTTCCCAAAACCTGACCTTTGATCCGTTTCCCACCCTAAACCTAATGTGTTTGGAAAAGGATGGACTCACGTTAAGAATGGCTTTCCACAAGCCAACCCCATACGATCCTTTTACCGCTTTAGGCTCCCAAAAGACTCAAGCCATTGCTAACCCGAATCAAGTTTTATTTGGCTTTTAGATGCACATTTGGCTTTAAAATTTTAGACATGCGCAACAGCGTGTGTCACTTGACATGATTTGCACATTTGATACTCTACATGTTTGTATTATGTTATGTAATGAATATTGGATGTGTATTTATGCTTTGATTATTCATTCCCTAAGTTACATATTATATTTTTAACGTCCCTAAAGTTTCCTATTTTTCCTTAATTTTTATGTTGTTTCTTTGACTTCTTTAAACTTACTCGAAATATTTTCACTTTCTTAATGATCGAAGGTGATTCCTTAAGTGCGGTGCGTGTGTGTTGTGCCGGGTGTGTGCTTAATGTGTTTTGTGCATGTGTTGCCTCTTTCACCCAAAAAAAAAAAAAAACAGAACCCACATTAATCCCACATCAAGGGGATATGTGTGTGTGCACTTGTACTTAAGGTGCCACGCTCACTCCTACGGTCGGTACCCGTTTTGGAGGTGAGTCGTGGGTGATTCCTTAAGTGCAGTGTGTGTGTGTGTGTGTGTGTGTGTGTGTGTGTGTTGTGTTGTGTTGTGTTGTGTTGTGTTGTGTTGTGTTGTGTTGTGTCAGGTGTGTGCATTTGGTGTGTTGTGTGCGAGTGTTGCCTATTTGACCGGGGGAAAAAAACTTACATCGACAACAAGGTTTTAAACCTTGTTAACGAACGAATTAAGGCAAGTTAAAGGCTTAAAATATAATGGGAAAGATTGGAAAGAACATTGATAGAGTAAATGAGAAAAGATTTGACAGCAAAAATTTTAACAAAAGATATGGATCTTGATAATCCATATTAGCGGAGCAAGATTCATGTTGTTGACCTTTAATGGTTAGCATAAGGCACTAATAAAGAAGAAGAAGAAGACTTGCCCTAGTTATATACAGATTACTCTATTAATATAAATTTTACAGGCAATCTCCTGGGCACCAAGTGATCCAAGGACACGTCTTTAGAACCTTATCTTTATAGCTCACTAACGATGACCTTAACAGTAGGAACTTTTCCATTTTATCAGCAACAATTTTGGAAGTTTCTCTCATTTTTTTCTCTCTAATTTTAACAAAATGTGGGGAGCACACGTGGTGCCAAGTGGTAGACACTTGTCAAATTTGGATCCATAAATTAGTTGTCATATTGATCTTAATAAAACAAATATATATATATATATATATATATATATATATAGAGAGAGAGAGAGAGAGAGAGTAGCATTCTAGTGATCCATGCTCATTAAAGCCTTAAATGAGTTGTCCCTAAAAAACATGACAGGTGGCAGGTTGTTCCAGGATCTTATCGTTGGATATAAAGACAAGTCTCCTAAGAGATATGTGGCAAAAAATCAGCTCGATCGAACATTTATAGACCGTTCGATCGAATATGGGAAGATTATCCATTTCTATAACCTAGGTAGGGTCTAGTGAACCCTAAGGGGTTAATGCTGACAAACAAGAGTCTAACCACACGGTCTAAAGACTCTAAACACGTTCGATCAGACTGATTTTTTGGCATGTGTTTCCTAATGGACTCACCTTAACATCTAATAGGCGGATTTTAAAAAAGACTGTTACATGTCATCTTTTTTTTTTATCGGTAAATCAGATATTATTAAAAAGAGAGCAGTTTACAGAAATGTAAGCTAAGAACAAAAAGAGCAAAATAGAAACAAAGGGAGGAGGGGAGAACAACATAAAGTAACACAGTAGCACCCGACTCTCTCCTTAAAGGAGAAGGATATCCCTCACTTCTTGACCCAACTGTAAGGGTAAACTTTAGTCCACGATTAACTGTCGCACCCGCGACAGGATACAATGATATGAGGAGGAAGATTTGTCAAAAACACGACTATTCCTCTCTTTCCAGATAGCCCAGGAAATCGCACTAGGCAAAAAAGTCCAGATAGTTTTCTTAACCCCCACCAAAGTCGTCAAATCTCAACTAGATAAGAAGCTCAGAAGGGAGAACGAGAAGACCCACTCTACACCCAACCAAGACAAGAAAAAAGCCCAGAATCCAGAGACGACCGGACAGTGCAGGAGCATATGATTCATACTTTCTTCCGCATTCAGGCACAGATAGCAACGGTTAGCTAAGCTCCACCCTCGCCTCTGTAACTGATCCGTAGTGAGAACTTTATTTAGTACCGCAAAACTAAGGAAGAAGGATACCTTCGTGAGAACCTGGTTAGCCCACACAGCCGCATAAGGAAATGAGCGCAAATGAGCTGAATCAAAAGACTGCAAGAGGGTTCTCACTGAAAATCGTCTGATGTTGCTTCGAGACCAAACCCGACAATCACTAATCTGAGGTCTAAGGGAGTAGGATCTCGATCGAGCCAAAAGCCTCTACATATCTCCAACTTCTCAATCATTTAGGTCTCTCCTAAACCTGGGACACCAGATAGAACCGCTCCCTAATCTCTCCACACACTTGGCAATAGAAGCCCCTTGGTGGAGGGTCAGAGGAAAAATAGATCCAAAATCATTTTTAAGCCTCGACTGGCCACACCAGATATCGTGCCAAAATCGGATGTCATCCCCATTACCCAGATGAAACCTAACAAAAGGATCTAGAAACTTAGCGACACTCATGATACCTTTCCACATACCCACCCCATGGGAACCTCTGACCCCCTGGAAACCCAAGGTGAATCAAGACCGTATTTGGCCACGATCACCTTCTGCCAGAGACTCTCACGCTCCTCACTGAACCGCCAAACCCATTTTCCTAATAAAGCTTTATTTACCGCACTAAGAGGAGCAATGTTTAGGCCCCCTACCACTCGGGGTTTACAAATTTGGTTCCAATTAACCAGATGGTATTTTCTTTTGTCACCCTACCCATGCCAAAGAAAATTGCGCTAGATTCGCTCAAGGGACATGACAATGGACCGGGGAAGGGTGGAAATATAATAAGTTAGGAGGCTCCTAAGAGTACTCTTGATAAGGGTTAGCTTTCCACTTTTGGAAAGAAGAGGGGACTTCCAACCTACAAGCCTCCAGGAGACCCGATCAAGCACCGGAGCACAAACGGCGTTGGATTTGAAAAGAGCCCCTAGCGGGAGCCAAGGTAGGAAGAGGAGAGAGACCCTTCCAAGCAACCTAGACAGCTAACCAGGAGATTGAGATGGGGAATATTTCCGACATGCACAATTTCACTCTTACCCAAGTTGACTCGAAGACCTGACACTGTCTCGAAACATCTTATGATGCAACGGAGGTTGATAAAATGAGAACAAGAGGCACCACAGAACACTAAAGTGTCATCCACAAATTGTAGGTGCGAAATACTAAGCCGCTCCCGACCGACAGAAAATCCCTCAAACAACTGCCCATTTGCACGGGTCAACATCCGAATTAGGGCCTCCAAAACAATAAGAAATAATGTCGGGGACAATGGGTACCCCTGTCTTAACCCCTTGGAGCTACGGACGATGCCTTTAGAGCTCCCATTGAGAAGGATCGAAAAGGATGCAGAGGAAACACAAGTCAAAATCCACGACCGCCATCGAGACCCAAAACCCATTCTACCCAACACATAGAGGAGGAACTCCAAGTTGACATTATCAAAGGCCTTTTCCATGTCAATCTTGCAAACAACGTGGCAAGGGAGTTAGATTTCAGACGAACGTCAACACATTCATTTGCAATGAGAATGTCATCTAAAATTTGTCTCCCCCTAACAAAGGCGCCTTGATTGGGGGAGATAATGGAACCCAAGACACTTCTAAGACGGATGGCCAACACTTTTGCAAAGATTTTATAAGCACTGCTGACCAGACTAATCCGACGTAAGTCTTTCAGGTCTTGAGCCCCAACCCTCTTAGGGATCAGGGTCGCAAAGGTATTATTAATCGCCCTATCAAACGATCCTGACTCATAAAGCTCCTACAAAACGGCTAAGAGGTCCCTCCCCACAATATCCCAGCATTCTCTGTAAAATTCAATGGAAAAGCCATCAGGACCAAGGGCCTTGTTCCCTGCCATGGATTGAATAGCGTTCAAGACCTCATCTTCCTAGAATGGCCATTCCAACTCCTCATTTTGAGATGGGGTGATGGAGTCAAATGAAAGGTCATCGAGCTTAGGACGCCAAGATACTTTCTCTAAGTACAAGTCCTGATATAACCCAACCACACTACCCTCGATACCTTTTTGATCAATCTTCCAATCAGTGTCAACTAAGAGACTAGGGATGAAATTGGATTTCCGACAGAAGTTGGTCATGCGATGAAAGAAGTTAGTGTTTCGGTCCCCCTCCTTCAACTATCTAACCCTAGACTTTTGTTTCCGATTGATCTCCTCAAGCCTCACAGTGTTCAAATAATCCCCTTTCAAGGACTCCCTAGCACTACTCTCTTCTGTGAAAAGAGAGCGAGAACTCTCGACTGAGTCGAGGGATTGAATGTCAAGTAACAATTTAGCTTTCTTTTCCGAGACAATCCCAAAGACCCCGTATTCCAGGTCTTAAGACTCGCTTTGAGAGCCTTCAATTTTAGGCCAAATCTCGTACAAGGAGGCCCCCAAGCCACATGACCTGACCACACTTCGGAAACAAAGGCTTTGAATCCCTCAGACTGAAGCCACATATTTTCAAACTTGAAGGGAGCCGAACCACCCCTAACACAACCCGAAGCCAATAGGATTGGCACATGGTCAGAGACGGGGCGAGGTAAAGATGATTGGGCAAGATCAAGGAACATGTCCTCCCACTCAACGGAAAAAAGGAACCAATCCAATCTACTAGCAAGAAGGCCCAACGGTAACTGAGACCAATTGAATTGGATTCCTCTAATGGGGTAATCGAGTAAGCCATGGCGAGAAATGAATTGCTCAAATCTTCACATTTTCCTCGTCCCAGCTTGAGCTCCACGTCTCTCATGAGGGAAATGGATGCAGATGAAGTCACCACCCATACACCAAGGGGCATCCCACCGCTCACTCACATCATCTAATTCTTGCCAGAAATCGGCATCAACAACAGTCCCAGATGGACCATAGACTCCCGAGAAAACCCAATTAAAGTCGCCACCCATACACCAAGGGGCATCCCACCGCCCACTCACATCATCTAATTCTTGCCAGAAATCGGCATCAGCAGCAGTCCCAGATGGATCATTAAAGGCTTTAATGAGCATGGCTCATTAGTATCTCTCCCTAAGACTGCCAATTAAAATTGACCTAATAGTATCTCAACATATGGTGATTATTCCGGTATTTATATAGTATTTTGATGCTATGTAAAGATCTTGCTAACCACGAAAGCCAAGTGGCGAGCACGTGTCATTCACCCAATTGTTTACTTGGGGTGATCTTTCTACCTATAAGTGAGGTGTATGTAACTTCACCCACGAAAGAAAAAAAGGTGTATGTGTATGTAGTTAAGAGATACAATATCTATACATAGAGGAATATACCATCTAATGGCTAAAACGTTGAGGTGAGGAAAAGGATGACTGACATCGATGGGGATGGCCACTTCATTTCGAGGCTGGGTTTTGAGACTTATAGAAATCCAGATTTTCAGTGGGACCCATACCTAAAAGGGCTTCAAGCGTTGACTTTCCAGTTGCTACCGCTTCCCCTCATCAACATGCATTACACATTAACACATGCTTCCTTTATTACACACATAGATAAAGGAAAATAATCACCTCCTTAAGCCGAGGAGGTGATTTACCGTCTCTCTCGCCCCCCCTCCCCCCCCCCCTCCTATTTTTTGCCATGTGTCCTTTTTTTTACTCCCTTTAACTATAGTTACAATTTACTAACCCTTAAGGTTGAAACATCTAACCTTGGTTTTTTTTAAAGTTAATTACAGGGGTTGTTAACCATAGTTCAAGAGGGCTTTGTGAGGGCAAGGAATAGTCCCCTCCTTTATTAGTATCTCTCTCGTTTTGTTCGTCGGCACGCAGGGGTCCATGGCCTTGGGTCGCCTAGGCATTTTGACAGCTATGCATATTAAGTTCATTTAATGTATCAGTTCTATCCTGCTTGCCCACATATTGAAACAAAAGCAAGAGCAGAAAAAAAATGTAAAAAAAATAAACGATTGGGCCTTCAAGCACTCAATCTTAACCATGTACAGTATTGTTCCATGCGAAAGATTCCTATCAATTTAAGAATTACTCAAGTGAGCTTCTTTGATTTTTGGGGGGAATGTGTTTAGATACAATAAACACATAAAAAATCCTAACACTTTTAAAATTAAATTCAATGCTTAAAATATTAAGAACGACTTGAGTTTGAGAGATACGTTGAGAATTAAATAGTCAAAGGATGCTAGTCAAAGTGCCTTTGCAAGATTTAGACTTTCAGAATGTTTCGTTTAGGATTGAAATATAAGCAATCGATGTTATGAGAATCAAAACTCAAAAGGGCAATGGATGTTATGAGAATCAAAATTCAACCAGTAAAAACTCAAAAGGTACTCTTAAGTATGACATGAGAGCTGCTTTTAACTACTAATTTATTGCCCTTTCTAGCTAAAAAAATAAATAAACAGTCCATATGACCACTAGGAGCCTTACTTCAAATTTTCATGATTCAGATTAATATAATTAAATAAAGTTTTATTTTTTGATTCTTTCTGCCCTACCTCCCTGCAGAACATGATTACAGTACCAGCAGGAAAGAGAAAGAAAGATCAAACCCTAGTCACTCAATTGAACACTTACATCCACAAATTGAATAATTCGAAATTTCAGGGGCAACAAAATACAGCATATGGGTTGGAAACAAGATACCGTAATCACTTCTAAAACACAAGGTATCACTCAAAATCAATGTCGATAATTCCATCCAATAGCAAATGGGTAAAAAAAAACAACGGTTCAGTAACATAATCAATCAAACCCTAATAACAGTGTACAAAATTAATTACATACCTGAAACACATGCTATCAAGTGAGAGAAAATCTTAATAAACGAAATTACAGTAGCCGTGGCTGCGACAGATCGAAGAACAGAAACTGAGTTCGGAGACCCAATAGACCTAAAATCCGACTGAATGAAACCCTAATATTTTTACTTCTATTGGAGGAGAGAAGGGGATAGTAGAAGTGTTGTCGGAGGTTTTCCCTTCAAAATGGAGAGAAGGGCAACGAGGCTCTTGTATGTGGTTTTTGTCGGGAGGAGGAGGAACTAAGTAGCATGCAATAAATGAACATTGTTTTTACTTTTTACTGAATTTCTTATTCTTAACTTCGTGAGGCCGGGTCTCATTTTCGGTTTTTTTTTTTTAATCTTTTTTAGCTCTGTGGACTTAGGATCTCCTCCGGTTTTAACTGGCGGAGAGCCCACCAGCATTAAAATGGATCCAACACGTATTCCTAAAGGGTATATGCAGCTCCACAAGCTTTCCACCAGCTAGCACCTGTGGGCTTGGGATTAGCGCTCGGGCATCCACAAATGAAGGGGCACCTGATGATTATTTGGGGAAGAAATCATTTCATTTTCTCCCCATGATTTTGACTTCTCCCCATTTGATAACTCTCCCCTTTAAAATGTCACATGTCCCTTCATTTGTGGATGACCTAGCGCATCCACTAGAGCTAATCGGAAGCCACACCGGAGGTGATGTCGTGTCTTCAAATTTTTATAACCCCGTAAAATTTCCATTAAATTTTTAAAAAATTAAGAGGGAGAGTATCTTTTGAAAGTTAGGGGCCAAGGGTGTGTTAACGTACTCAATTATTATTATTTACTTTTTTAGCACTGTCGAGCTATAATTAAACGAATTCAAAGCCAATAATTATGTATCCAAATTTGTATTAGATTATATGTTTAATTATTAGATGATTTATTTAATTATCAATAGATACTGACTTGCCAACCGGGTTGTGGCCTAACTGTGTGATGCAATCCAAGAGTTTTCATTGTGTAGAGATGTTAATGTAAAGTGATTTCTCTCTCTCTCCCTCAAACTTTACCAAAAAAAAATATATATTACTTCTAAAATATTAAAAATAAATAAATATTTATTTTAAAATAATAATTTAATATTTTATTTTCATATATATTCAAATAATTATTTAATATATCTCAAATTATATTTTAAAAATACATGTTAATAAAGTTATTCTACTCTTAGTGTGTATGTGTATATAAATATATTAATTTTTTATAAAATCAGTTAAATATTTATGGAATTCAATATATCAATATTAAAATTCATGTTGGACTATAAAGAATGGTGAAATTACTATTCAAATTAGATCATATAAATTTCATTTTTATGAGATTTGAAATCAAGAGATGTAAAACACATTACATCTAGTTCTCAATAAAGAATGCACATTCTCAAATGACAAATCCTACAATGTCAAACTTTACAAGTCTCAGCAAAATAATGGACCTAAAGAAAAAAAATGGTTTAGTTGAATGAATATACAGCTTATTTTATTGGATATAGCTATTTATATATGTAAAAAATTTGTCTTATTATCATAGGCAAATAAATCACGGTGTTAACTAAAATTTTAGTAAAAGATTATAATTATATAAAGGGTATTCTTATCATATTAAATACATTATATATTATTCATTTTTACTAGTATATAATACATATACTTAATTTTGATTTTTAAATGAAATAAGTATATTTTAATAGGTTAATATATATATATATATATATAATCGCACCGAACTTTTATCGAGCTGAACAGGGGTGTGTTCAAGCTCAGCTTGTTTACTAAATAAATGAACTATACTCGAGCTTTTAAAGAGCCAAGTCCAAGTAGTTCATGAACATTTTGTTCAATAACCACCCCTACCATGAAATAATCTGGTGGTAGGAGGGAGGTTCCAGGCTCGAGTCCCGTGCAAGTGGGCGGTGTGATTTCCCACACTTTCGTTGGGCAAATACTAAACCATTAATTCTAGACAAAAAAAGAAAAAAAAATGGTTTTTGCATATTAACAGCTAGATTCTTCCTAGTTTGCAAATACACACGGTTATGTGTAAATCATTTGCAAATTGACTCATCATTTTTCAAAAATCACACAAATACCCTCAAACCCTACTTCCATTATTTCGTTTGAAATTGTTACTAAAAAGACTATTATGCCCTTAACAGATTTCATAACCTCACAAAAGTCCCTTTAACTATTATTGAACCATGGTTAATAAGTTTTAACTCTTATGATTAATTTTTTAAAATTATTTTCCTAAAAACCAAGTTTTTTTTTTTGGCTAATAATCGCATCAATTGCATACCAATAAGTCAAGGTTAGATGCTTTAACCTTAAAGGTTATTGAATCTTAACCATAGTTAAAGGGAACAAGTTCATTTTTATTTTAAAAAATCTAAAAACCAAGGTCAAATGCATTAGTGAATCTTAATCATAGTTAAAAGGGGACACGTTATTTTATTTTTTTTAAAACCAAGGTTAGTTGCTTTAACCCTAAGGATTAGTAAATCTTAGCCATAATTAAAGGGGGCTAAAAGGAGACACATTAATTTTTTAATATATTTTTTCAAAATCATGGTTCGATGCTTTAACCCTAAGGTTAGTGAATCTTAACCACATTTAAAGGAATTTTAAAGGGGACACATTAGTTTATTTCTAAAAACGAAGGTTAGATGCTTTAACCCTAAAGGTTAGTGAATATTAGCTATAGTTAAAGGGAGTTAAAAGGTACACAATTTTTTTTTTGTTTAATAGATGCTTTAATCTTAAGGGTCAATAGATCTTAACCACAATTAAATGGAGTTAAAATAAAAATAAAGGTTAGAAACAATTAGTAAATCTTAACAACATTAAAGAAAGTTAAAAGGAGACACAGTACTTTTTAATTTTTTTATAAAAACTAAAGTTAAATGCTTTAACCCTAAGGGTTACTGAATATTAATCATAATCGAGAGTTAAAAGAAGCCACATTAATCATAAGGGTCAAAACTTATCAACTTTCAAAAGCAGTTAAAAGACTTTGTGAGATTATGATAACTGTTAAGGATATTATAATCATTTTAGTAACAAATCCATACGAAAGTCTAACAAAGTAAGGGTAACTGTTGGAAAACCATTAGTTAATTTGTAAAAGGTTTACACGAAGGCCTGTGTTTACAAACTAAGGAAGAATCCAACAGTTGATATGCAAAACCCCACCTCCCCCCTAACCCAAAAAAAGGAGCCAAAACATCTACAGTGATAACCGGATTTGGCAAATCTGGTTATCACCCCTAGAGGTCGCCATGTGTCTCCTTTGACACCCCTTAACCATGGGTAAGGTTCACCCACCCCTAGGGTTCACCCACACATCCTTGGTTTTTGTTTTTAAATATTATTTCTTTTGTTTTTAATTTAAAAAACTGTTTTTAATATTAAAAAAACTCTAAAAACAGTTTTTTAATTTTTAAAAAATAATTAATATAAAAAAAAAAAACCAAGGATGGGTGGGTGAACCCTAGGGGTGATAACCGGATTTGCCAAATCCGGTTATCACCGTAGAGGATTCGACCCCCCCAAAAAAAGTCTGGCTTGTACGGATTTTCATAGCAAGAGGGAGTTCTGGCTGCATTTGTCGCTGCCACAGCGAGACTTTGGAAGCATGCGACTGGGGCCACCATTACTACTGAACCCTCATTTTCGCTCTACAGTGTCTTCCGATTTCCCAGCGGAGGAGAAAAAGAGGGTTTTCTTCCCCTATTTGGATCCCAAAAGGAAGATCGCCACGACTATACAGATCTGACAGATCTGGCCGTAATTTTAACCCTTAAAGCTGATCTCGAGGTATTTTAGCTCTGATTTCGTCTGGGTTAGTCGATTCTACCTCCATTGTTTTCAACATTTTTGCTCCTGTAGATCTGTAGACTATACTCAAATGCCTGCTTATGTAATTCCTCTAGTTGATATTATTTTGTACTGTCTATTTTTATTTGTTCATCGAGTAAATGAGTTCATACCAGGTCCAGGTTGTTAGAAAATTTTGGCGATTTCCGGATTTTATTGAATTAAATATGATGGAACTAGATGAAAATGTCGGAATAATTGGCTCAGAAATTGTAAACTTTGATCTGTAAAAATGAAAATAAAGAGAGTTAATGAGTTGAATACTTGTCAGTTTTATTGTTACTGAAATCTCTTCATTCTGAAATGGGATTTTCAATGTCCAGGAGTGTCTTTTGAAATAAGTGCATTAGAATGATTAGATTATATGACTTGTGTTCCTTGTGTTGGCTTTGCACATCACCACAATCATAGGATCTATCGTTGCTGCAATTAAATGAAAATATTATCCAGCGACTATTACCGGCAACTTGTTGATTATGGTGACTTGTAGGTGACATGTGTATGTATTTTAGCTGGGACCAGTATATGATATGGACTTTCTTGTTGAACTGTTTCCCCCACTCAGCTCTCTTCTTATCTCTTACTGAGAAGGTCTTTCATGCTCGTCATCCCTTTAGGTCTGAGAGATGGAGAGTTTGCACAGCTTTTGGCATTTGGGGGACGAACTTCGAGGACAATCAAAGGTCTCAGAGGATCACAAATGGTTTATGGCTGCTTCCAAACTGGCTGACCAAACAAGGTCAAAGGGCGAGCGAATGAACAACCTTGATCTGTCGAAGTTTCCAGTGGAAACAAGGCCGCAAGAAAAAACTGGATTTCAGGAAGATAACAAATTTGAAAACCTTAATTTCAACATGTTGAATTTGGACTTCAAAGTGACTGAAAGCATTACAAAGAATCCCTTCCGGAATGGCATTTATAATATGAATGCAGGTTATCAGAAAAGCAGCGGCAACAGTATGGGAAATACTAACCTGACAGTTGGCAAGAACAAGTACATCAACAATACTCACAACCACAAAGAGCCCAACATCAACAACCATAACAACAATGACAACAACAGTGCTGTTGACAAAAGGTTCAAGACTTTGCCTTCGATGGAGACTCTCCCACGCAGTGAGGTGCTTGGAGGATACATTTTTGTGTGTAACAATGACACAATGCAGGAAGATCTGAAGCGGCAGCTATTCGGTATGTCCTATTTTATTTATTTATTTGTTAGTCTTTTAAGGAAACCTCGGGTATCTAGGTGGATACAACTTACATATTACAAGATGTCTTTCATACAAATGGTGCATGTGTTCATCAATCCAGGACTAGTCACATTTTTACACCATTCAGTGTTGTTTGTGCAAATATTGAACTAACTGAAGGACCCTACACTTTGTTTAAGGGCATAGTTTTTTTGGAAGTAAAAAAGTAGGCGAAGTAGTTGAAATAATTCCATGGCTTGAATTGCGAGAATGTTCAATGTATATAGTTTTGACCAATATTTCATTCAGAACCCGTGACTTTGAATCAGTGTAGTCAAAGCGATGAGGCGATGCCTAGGCGATATAGGGTTCTCTAGACAAGGCAACGCTTAGGCGATGCCTAGATGACTTAAATTTACTTTTTATGCTTACATTGTGTAAGATTTATTGAGTGCTCGCCTAAATTCTGGTCTAGGCAATAGGGGTCCTAGCTAGGCGAGGCAGTGGCCTAGGGTACATTTTGACTACACAACTCTGAATTATGAAGAGAAAGAAATGGACTGCAGACCTGGTTAGGTCACAACATTGAGTGACAAAGTTAAGGATGGTTTTGGACGCAAAAGGGGGTGCGAGGGCCTCGTGGGGTAGGACTTTGGAAATGTATCATAGTTGTGGCCAAGTTACTAGATCCTTACATTAGGTTCGAGGTGAGGAGTGAGATCGAAATCCACTTTTGGAAAGACACATGGTGTGGTACTGTGGTCATTCGAGGCTTAAGGATAATTTTGTAAACATTTTTCTCCTTTCTCTTAATAAAGAGGCCACAATAATTGACTTCCTTGAGAGGGTAGGAAGTGAGTTAGTTTGGTGTCCTAGATTGAAGAGAGACATAAACGATTGGGAGATTGAATATTTATAACCCTTCCTGACTCGCCTGAGCTCCTCCCCCACAACCACATGTACCCAGATTAGAGATTGTAGGATTTGCTCTAGAAGTAACAATGATTGATTTTCAGTGAGATCATTTTTACAGTCCATTGTCACTGTATCTTCACCCTCATTTCCATCCATATAAGGTTGTCTGGTGCCTCCATGTACTATCAAAGGTATTTTTCTTGCACCACACGTTTGTCTTTGGGCTTTGGAGTTTCTTTTTTGTCTCGGTTAGGTGTGGAATGGGTCTTCCCATTCTCTTTTCTGAGTTTCTTATCAAGTTAGCAATCGATGACATCGATGGGTGTCAAGCAAGTAATCTGGACTAATTTGTCGTGAGTCCTCTTGTGGGCTATTTGGAAAGGGATGAATGGTTGTGTTTTTTGTAATTCCTCCTGTTTGAACGTTCATATTATAGCTCATATTCGGCGTTCAATTGTGGAATGGTGCTCAATTACTCAATTGGGAGTGGATGCGGGTGATATTTTGTTGTGAGGAGTCAGCGTTTGTACTTGTCATATATTTATCTTTTGTCTTTCCTTTATGATAAGTTTACATCTCCATAAATTGATTGTACTTATTCTGATCTATTAATATAATTGTTATTTACCGATCAAAAAAAATTGAGGACAAATTAAGTAATAAAGAAAGAAAGAAAGAAACGAAACTGTAATAATCAGTGTAACAAGTTGTTTTGTCTGGGGATTACATCTAGGCCTTAAGCTGATCTCAACTTTGTGGTTGGAAACACCATTATGTGCAGATCAAGTTCTATTATTGTCTTCTAACCTTTAGTGGCAAATGATACTTACATATTGGATATGATCTTCATTTGCAGGTTTACCACCTAGATACAGAGATTCTGTTCGGGCAATAACACCGGGGTTACCTCTGTTTCTCTACAACTATACCAATCACCAGCTGCATGGGATTTTTGAGGTTTGCTCTTAAATATTTTGTTTATTAATTTTGTAGTTGTTTCGCCTGTAATGCTTGAGGCAGCATCAGGAATCTAATGAGTCACTTAACACTATTTTTCATTCTTTAGCATTCATTATTTGAAGGAGAAACCATGGTTACCCTTAATAGACCGGGATCAATCCCACAACCTGAAGGTGGGAGAAGACATTTTGTTTTTCAATTGTTGGGGGGTGAAAAGGCTACCTTCCTTACCGGGGCTTCCTTGGGTTGTGAAGATAATTTTTTTTAATTGTTTTTCATTTCACTTAAAAACAAGTCCATGAAGAGAGTATCCTGCAGCTATTGCCTAGAAAAAGCTTATATATTGTTAATTTCTTGTAGGTTCAAGGTAATCTAAGTAATCATTGTTATTATCAGGGCTACTTTGGGTTGTGAAAATAAAAATTTTAGTACCCAGATGAACAAATTCTAACTTGAAAGGGATCTTTTTTTAGTTAATTCCGGAAATATTGTATATAATCTGTTATGTTCAATTTTAGAAATGGGTATCTTGATATTATTTTTAATGTAGTTGTCTTCCAATGCTACTGTTCGTCATTGTAAATAGCTAGATACTATTTCACTTTCTGTGGTCTTTAATTATATACCCTATACCAAAGTAGAAGAATTTCACCCTTCCTAGAGGTCTAGAGGGGAAATCAAAAGGTGTACTTTTTTTAATATTGATCAGTAAAAGGTGTAATTCTTTTGTGATTAACTTCAAAATTTTGTGATAAAATATTATTTGCTTATTCCTTTTCTTTGAACTATCATCTTTATCTTATTGCTTTTCTGCAGGCAGCAAGTTTTGGAGGATCTAACATTGATCCAACTGCTTGGGAAGATAAAAAATGTAAAGGAGAATCGAGGTTTCCTGCTCAGGTAAAATATGGACTGATGAATCTAAACCATTCATCCTTCATTAATATTTCTAACTAGATTTGTATAATTTGCTTGAATGTTTTTCTTCCACCCCCTTTTTTCTCTTGATAAATAGGTAAGAATTCGCATAAGGAAACTCTGCAAGTCATTGGAGGAAGATGCTTTCAGGCCAGTTTTGCAGCACTATGATGGTCCCAAATTTCGTCTCGAACTCTCTATTCCAGAGGTAAGATGATGAATAAATGTTTGTATCGATATTCGTATGCAGTAATTATTATTGATGGATTTGTGAAGAATGATTAGGTGGTACAAAATATTCTTGGTCCAGGGAAGTGGGGGTTCGGGGTCACAGACCTCAAAATGTTTTTTAGGGCCAAGTTTGTGCTCGTTTGTTTGCTCCTTTTTGTAAAGAATATATATATATTTAAAGTTTTGGGGCAGCTTCTACCCTTGCCCATGGATATGCCCTTTTAAATTAAACAATATAGTGAATATACTATATAACTTTTTACTCTCTTTTTTTGCCCTTTAAAAGTTCTAGGGCAACTGCCCCCTTGCACCATGCCTATGCCCTCTTAAATTTAATACTATAGTATAATTTTTTTTTTTTTCTTCAAAAGTCTGGCGGGGGCTCACCCCCACGGCCCCACCCCTGCCCGTCCCTGTCCCCCAAGCTATGCCCTTGTAGAATCAACGCAAATTTTATCATTTGATTTTTTTTTCAAAATTTCAGGGTCCCTTTATATATATATATATATATATATATAGAGAGAGAGAGAGAGAGAGAGAGATGGAGTTGCTATGCGTTTATGACAGTGCACACACATTTCTGCATGCTTTGTAAACAAACTAATGATTATAAGTTCTGTTTGGTGATTTTACAGACATTGGCCTTACTAGACCTATGTGAACGCGGAATGTGAAGCCATAAAACAATTGGCACTCCAGCATTTGGCAATGTCAGTAGTAGTATGCAAACATATTAGGTATTATGGTGCAAGTCAGCTGTGTTTTTCTCAGATTGCCCACTAAAAGTGCAAGCTTGAGAGATTAGTCTGGTTTGGTGTATCTTCTCAAGAAGACTGGGAAAAAGGAGTGTGCGCCAGTTGAATAAATCAAACATCTTGAGAAGATATTTCAAAAGGTGTTATAGCTTTGTAGACAGACTTGGACGGAAAGGAAACAACACTAGCAAATGACAAAGCCCTTTAAAGATGAAGGCTTGGTCGTGCTCCTATATAATGTAGACCGTGTGTTATTTTCATGCAGATAAAGGAAAAGAGTGTTTTTAGTATTTGGAATTTCAATCGTTCACAAATTAAAACATTTGATGATAGATTGCCTCTCGTTCTCCATTGTACCATTGCTTTCCAATGGTTTGAACGCAAATTAGACATTTAATGTTCAAAAAGTCTCCTATAACAGTGAGTGCTCATTTAAATACGGGAATTCTCATCTGTTGAGATCGTGAAAATGTAGTCTTACACTATTCTCACCTCATTGAACTATTGAAGTAACTAAAAGGTCACCACCACAGATAACAGAAAAAAGAAAGTGGAAGGAGATTCCTCTACACTTGTTGATTTGCTTGCCCTTCCTCCTGCTTTTTCTTGCCCATAGGAAATTCACGAGATTCCTCTACAGGCAAATTGGGTCTTCTTGTAGGTACCAGCTAGTTTAGTTGGTAAAGTCTCTTGGCTTCGAATGCAAGGCAACAAGTGGAAATAAAAGTGATTCCAAATCCCCCTATGTGGAAATCCGAGCCACAGTAGCAGGCGAACAGGCTTGCTCAACAGATTCAGAGTATCTTATACCTGTATCCCCCTATCCTTATGTGGGAAATCCAAGCCATAGTGGCAGACAATGGGCTAGTTCAGCAGATCCACAAACTCTCTTTACCTGTATCCCACTCTTACGTAATATCTCAGGTCACATTCTTGCACAGCAAACCTCAAGAATACCCCTCTAATAGCTCGTAGGGTCAGTTGGAGAATTTGACAGGCAATCTCAATCATCCTCCCCTCCCTTTCAACCAAAAAAAAAGGAAGAGAAGTCGCAACCTTATGGCCCTTGATAAGATGAAAATATAATATGCCACGTCACTGAACTAAGGATATTTTCCCAGTTCATAAACCACAATGTTCTGTTATTCTTCCTGAAAGATTAGCCTCTAAATCTAATTGTTAAAAGTAGTATGGACTAGAAAGAGTGAGTCCAAATACCCCAACAGTAGAATCATTACAAGCCTAAAACTGGTTCAGTCAAAACCCTAAATCAGAGACAACAGAATGCTAGAGCTTTCTCAAACCTCTGCCTTGCAACATTTCATTTGTGTTTTCCCATATATTGTTACTCGAAGTAAACTACAGTTTCTTTCACCCTCGAGCATTTCACAATTTCAAACACGGGGCACGATTCTCCAATCAGGCTTGTACATTCAACAACATGACTGACTTCTTAGGAATTTTTATAACACTTTCCACACCATAAAGGCATAAAACAGAGAAACACCTCTTGGCGCAGGGGAGAGAGTCTGCCGCCTGCCGTCTGATGATATCAAAGGGAAGCTGAAACAAGAAAAGATCGGATTCGCTGCAACAGCTCAGCCTTAACAGAATCAGGAATTGATGCTGCAAGAGAAAAGGTATGCAAGCCATAAATTGGAGAGGCAGTGTAATTGTACAAAACATTCGGCCATAATTAAGAAAGGGAAAGGGTCTATTGTAGATTTTGAATATTAACATAAGCATATGCAAACATAGTCAGCGGCCCGCTGATTTAGTCGGCCAGGCTGTAGCCCAAAATCCAAACAATTGCCTTCTTTTTGGAATAATCTCACAGAAAGTTTCTTTTTTGAACATCCAAGAAAGTTCACTATTGAATCATAAGTCTCATACTATTTCTTCTTTTGCTGAACGGA
This sequence comes from Tetracentron sinense, assembly GCA_015143295.1. Classification (NCBI taxonomy): domain Eukaryota; kingdom Viridiplantae; phylum Streptophyta; class Magnoliopsida; order Trochodendrales; family Trochodendraceae; genus Tetracentron; species Tetracentron sinense. The sequence goes on along the minus strand of CM026568.1, from coordinate 34,816,655 downwards.
ATGGTAAGGACCATCCAATCAATGCAAGTTTTGGCTATATTACCAAAATCCATGAAAATTTTGACTATTTACCAAAAACTAAGAGGTAGCCAATGGGTAACAGCTAAAGTCGCTTTTGGTTTTGGCCTTTTCTTTTAGTGTTTAAAGCACTTTCCGGACCCAAAGAGCATTTTTCTGTTATGCTTCATGACTGTGTCTGGTTAGCAACAAGTGAAGGGCTTAGGGCACAAACAAATTCAGTTTCAGTGCTTATGCTTGATAGGAGAGATTTTTTTGTTTCAAAAGCGCTTATGTTGAAACTTTATATAAAGCATTTTTTCCCGGATTTTGACACGAAATTTGTGCATCTTGCACAGGTGGGATGAAAAAAAGAGAAGACGTGCAAATTCACTTTTTGCGACATGGTAACCAAACAATTTTCTCTCTTTTTTTGGCGCGAATTTTTTGTTTTGTTGGGGGGGGGGGGGGTATTTTTATGTGAAGCACTTTAAGCGCTAAACAAAAATGGTTTGCAAAACCAAAGCAACCACAGCATAAGCTAAAAGGAAGAACATTGATTTGTTTAGATATGCAAAAGTAGGTTTAATTTATTGAAGGTAACAACTTCATCAGCGTAAATAAACCTAGAACATTATGAACTGGATCCGAGCAGTGTCAGATATTTAGAGGTTAGATCAGGGTAGTCTAAGATAAATCCAATGCCACATAAATCTTGAAATGAGGTTAAGAGAATCATAATGCAAGATAAATTCTTTGATAGTAAAACTTAATTTAGAGTCTACAGAAAAAACTAAATATGACAGTAGAACATTGTTATAGTTTTTTTTTTGTAGTTCAGTCAATATAATAGGTCAAGATATATACAATCATACAAGAACATGTTAATGCTATTTGATACGCAACTCTTTGCGTATTCAGAAGTACATGCTGTTGTCTTCCTTCCATTAACTCAAAGTGCCATCCTTTTTCATAAAGCAGCATACTACGCCATTTTGTGGATATATAATAAGAAAATATTAAGGATTTTATGGGTATGAAATTTTGGCTTGTTCAATTGGCTTTTCCTCTCAAAGTTTCCCGAGCGAGAAGCAGGAAGCGAGGCTCAAAAAACATTGAGAAATGAGAAGCAGGAAGTTGATAGCCATTACCTTGATTTTGCCTTACATGAGATATGTATGGTGTTTCACAAAAAAAGATATGCGGGGAACTAGGCGCCTTAAACTATAGTGGATCTTGTATAAAAACCATCCAATTTGAATCTTCTGCTATAGGGTTTGAACAAAATAATATGAATAATAAAATCAAGGAGAATGCTTCTTTACGCGTGAGGGTTCCTCCCAAAGGGGGAACGTCACGCATAGAGTGGCTATTCCCTTGGTTATTTTTTTAACCCGAGTTAAGATTATTAACCCCTAGTTGGTCAGCATTAACCCCTTAGGGTTAATGCTTACTCAACTAGGGTTTTAGAAATATACATATATATATTTTACTGTACACATGATCGTCTCAGATTGTGTGCACGTGCCAGTGTAGAGAAGCAAACACCTAAAATCAATCTTAAAATCCCATGAAAAAATATGTAATCTAATGGTATTTGCGTACGATTTATATTAATGGTTGTAGAGGCCCATTATATTCTATCAATCCTTTACCAATAAGGTTCCAATTCAACGATACTTGCTCAAGGTTTATACCCTAGGCTGTAGACTCGGATCTAACTATCACATCCCGGATACATAGCCCTCTTCGACCACTAAATGGGGACATGTTGGAAGCGAGGATGAGAATCAATCTTCCCACCCTGTACACAGGTTCCGTGCAAGTTTGCAACTATGATCCCTCTTTCTACCACTTCCTTCAAAGAATAGTATTAGTTTCGCCAAGTATCATTAATCTCTAGCTCCAGCTAGGTATTCGACTTCTTCAGTCAAGCCAGCCTCTTTAAGGCATAGGTTGGTGTTCATTTTGGCCAAGTTATTGATGCTACTTAAACATACTCCATTCAGCACTAGATAAGACGACTAACAAGGCTGAGGCAACACCCGATTGCTACAGGAGTGCCGAAAGGAAAGGAATCTAACCAGGACATTCTTACTCAAATCACTTTATAATTAACTAAAAGCCCCTTCTATTTGAAGGGCGAAACATTAACAACCATAGAGGTAGGACGGGCCCTGACAGAAACCAGCAGAGAAGGGAAGAACTGGAGTTGCAACTAATTTTGGTACACCTAGGAAGTCACTGCCTCAGAGCTGGCATATGATGCCATTAAAAGGTTCTACTGATATTTTTGTAAAATATTTGTGATTAATGATTGAGAAAGGGAGAACCCAAATATGTAATAGAAAAATACATCTAGCAAGTGGTGTTGCAAGAGTCAAAATCATGGTCAGATGTCCCAATGCGGAGAACTAAGAACAAAACTGTAACAAGGGAAAATAAATAAAAATTCACCTCTTCCCTTAGGGGTGATTTCGTGCACAAGATCATCCACAGTAACATTATTCCTCCCTCTCTTCCTTGTGAATGCCCTAGTGCAAACCAAAATAGACAGATTCTTCAGATGTTGAGGAAGGCACCAAAAACTATATATCGATGTCAATAAATGTAGAAACAAAAGGGTTATATTTATTGAATAAAAAAGCACACGTGAAGTTAGGAAACAAAAAGCGAACAAAAATAAATCGGATTGCGATTAGAACCTAAACTCGGGAGATTCGTGATAATTTTCTTTCCATAATGGAACTTATACTAAAGAAAAGTGAAAAGAAGCTAAAGGCTGCTTCTGAATACAAAGAAAGCCGGAAAGCACTCTTTAGCAAAAGACTCAGCATCAACATTGGACTTCTTACAGTGTATCTCAATCTCGATACTTCAACACAGAGAACATACTTTCTCGACAATATTCAGAAGTCTCCAAGTTCCCTCCGAAACACCCAACGGCCAAGCAATCACATTCTTGGAGACACTCCCCATGATGACAGAAGACTAAAATTAGCATGATAGAATCAAGCACAAAAAAAAGGGCTCTTGCATTCACCTCTTAGAGTCCTTCACCCCAGCACAGCAGCCCAGAGAAAATCTCCATTGACCTGGACTCGGCTTTAAAGAAGCCACCAGTGCTGGCAAGCCTGGGGCTTGCGGCGTCTGCCAAGAGAGCAATCATCAAAATTTAGCTTTATTACCCCTCCCAGATGCAGAAGAATCTTCTCAATGAGCAACTTACTCTAACCTATGGCTCTCCAACTCACATCAAGGTTGGAGAATGTACTCTTTAAATGCCTTCAAAATTGAAACCCCATACATAATCTTGAGGCTTTACGCCATAAAAAGTGTCCAATGTCCATTTTGCCTACAAAGGTTTCACGCCTTCCAAATGCCCCAACAAAGAGCTATAGGGAGAATACTCCAAGGAATTTTTTCATTTTATCCAAAGGCATTCGCCAACCACCCTTTCAAGGTAACAACTAACTTTACAATAAGAGCCAAATGGACCCTCAAAAGGTGAAAAGAAGCTTCAACTATCTTGAAATGAAATATATAACTAGCAGAAATGAAAACAATAGCCAACAATACTTTTAGAACAGTAAATATAATTTGTAAAAAGAACTAATCTCATACTTCTGCAGAAGATGATATAATTATTAGCCAAAAGTGACACAAATAGAAATATGCCATTTTTTTCAATACCTAATATTTTTTCCTGCAGCCACCATCATAATCTAACATATAGACTATTACCAACAACATGAAATGATCCCTTCTAGGGAAGAAGAAAAAAAACTAGAATATCAAGAGAATTAGATAACATGTTCCCATAGTAAAACTAATTGTTGTTAATGTTGCTAATCAAATCGAGAAGCTTCTCAACACATAAGAGCATAGATTGCGAAATTCGTGTAAACCCTGTAAAATCTTATAACAACTAATCTGTGACCAGTATGGTACCTGTTGTTGTCTTGCAGCCACCATCATATTCTAACATATAGACTATTACCAACAACATGAAATGGTCCCTTCTAGGGAGAAGAGAAAGAAGGAAAGAAAAAAAAAGTAGGATATCAAGAGAATTAGGAAACATGTTATCAAAAGAATTAGGAAACATGTTCCCATAGTAAAACCAATTGTTGTTAATGTTGCTAATCAAATCGAGAAGCTTCTCAACACATAAGAGCATAGATTGCGAAATTCTTGTAAACCTTTAAAATCATATAACGACCAATCTGTGACCAGTATGATAGATGGATACAAGGGAATGTAGTCATACAAGTAGAAGACAAATAGTCAATAAGTAAGTTAAGCTAACACGAGCCATTCAACCTTTAGATGTAATATGAATGGAGGAGAGGGTTAATACCTCAGAACTCAGAAGCAATAAGAAAGGCCTAATACCAAACTCAACCAGTCATTTTTTATTTATTTATCATTTTATAGTTGAAAATTCAGGTTTGAAAAAGCTTAAATTTTTTAATGCATTAATAAATGCCATTATTAGCTATCTCTCACACAACCTTTGACTAAATCAGAAAATACATAGTCTAAGCAGCTAAGAACTTAACTAGAGAGCAAAGCATGTAGAGTTACACCACTTTTTGTCTGTAGTTATAGATCCTATATGAGGCTTGCATGTGCTCCATGGAGAAGTGGACACCCTCACCATCATACCCATTTATGTTTTGACCAAACAAATCTAATGGATTTGTATACCTGTCAACCTGCATGGGTAGCCTTCTTGCCCTGCAAAACCTAAAATAAGAAAGATCCTGCACAAGTTTGTTGGTTCTTTTCTTAAGGTGATCAATGTCTCTGATTTTGGATAGGTGGAAGCTTTACTGTCATTTGAACGACTGAGTTGATTATTATCTTAGGCCTCTTAATTGAATTTCTAAAAGATGGGATCTTTTTTTGTTTTAATCCTCAGCGGAGAGGTCTGTCAAACTTTTACGAGAGGTTTGCCATTGCCAATTTACTAAGACACGTACCAGTAAAAGGCAAACCGGTTTAGTGGGTAAGGAGTTAAGTGATGAGAATGGCTTTTAAATCCATATTGTGGTACAGCTACCCAATTACTTTGCTAACTTAACAAGCTGGCATCCTTTACATAATAGATGCACCAGCCTCGAATCGAACCCGGATTTGAAATGTAGCATGGTATTATTCTACCCAAACCAGCAGGATATAGATTTCGGTGTCCCCGTTTAAACGGAGAGAATAAATGGAGATAACAAGCTGTTAACAAGGATATTTTTGAGGAAATAAGAAGATTATGATGCCTGGCTCAAAATGAATTTCGGGTGAGAAATCCTAATTCTCTCTTGGTCTTCCTTTATGTAAAGTTGGTGGAATTTAATGATTTGGCAAAATTAAATCTGAGAACCTACAATCTGATATTTGAGTTGATTATTCAGTTTTAAATAGCACCCTTACTGGTATGTTGGTGTTCCCCCAAGGATGACGAGTAGTTCACAAATTTGTAGGAATTTGCAATTTCGTATTCGATAGTTTCTCTAAATGAGTCTTTCATATGATTAGCTAGATCCCCTTCAGTGGGATATTACAACTACATATCCAAGTGATTTAATGACAATAAAATATGCACTACTTGATCAAAGAAAAACAATTATAGTGATAACGATATTATAATCAGCTAGGCTGGTTTGGAAATATTTAGCAAAGACCATACAACACCAATGAGAATGAATAATTTGATGCAAGTTGAAAGCTCCAAAAGGGCGAGGGAAATGTCAAAAATGACGTCACTGGGGACTGAGAAAAAGTTTGATAACTCATGCTTTGACCTAAGTTATGTCTTTTAATAGAATGGAAGGGAATGGACAAGATTCTTATGAGCAACCCCAAATATTTGGAATAAGGCATTGATGGATAATAAGCACAAATCTCTTGAAGGGACCCCTACACATAATGTTGTGCCTGGGCTCATCAGAACCAATGACAGTATGACACATACCCTTTGTGCAAGTTTTTTTTCTTGTGGGGGGATCAAAAGGAAAGGGCATTTTTGTCTCGTGATTTTTTGTGATTTCCCAAAAAAAATGCACAAAGTGTACATGTAGCATTGTCATTGCCATTGGTGGGCGCACAAAAATTTTGTGCATGCATCACTCCAAAAGATATGCGCTTGTTGATGATGATGAATTCCATGTTCCAAAAGGTTTCAAAGTTTTTTTCTATTGCAATAAAACTGTCTTGTAGCTGTATATTGCACAACATATGAATGACAAAACGACTAAATAATCCGCGTATAGTATAACTAGCTAGGAATTTAATTAAAGAGCAAAGGATGTAGAATTGCACCATTTTCTTGTCTGGTATCATAGATCCTATATGAATCTCGCACAGGGATGCTCCGTGGGGAAGTGGACCACCTCACCATCATATCCATTTATGTCCTAACCAAACAAATCTAATGGATTTATATATTTGTGAACCTGCATCGGCAGTCTTCTTGCTCTGCGTTGAACATCTCTTTCTCTCAGAATAATCAGAAGATAGATTTTCCTCAAAACATAAAATAAGAAAGAGCTGCCCCAAGTTTGTTGGTTCTTTTGCTAAGATGTTCAAATTAGGAAACACTCTCTAATGTCTCCGATCCTTGGGCTGGTGATATTTTACTATCCTTTGAAGGACTGAATTGATCACTCTCTTATGCCTCTTGACTGTATTTTTAAAAAAATTGAGATCTTTTTTTCTTTTAAATCTTTGGTAGAGAGGTATGTCAAACTTTTAGGAGAGGTTTGCCATTGTCAATTCACTGGGGCACATACCAATAAAAGGCAAACCAGGTTAGTGCATTAGGAGTTAAGTGATGATAATGGCTTTTAAACCCATTTTGCAGTGCTTCTATCCATTAACTTTATCGGTTTAGTGAGCTGACATCTTAGTTAAAAACAAAAATTGATGCGCCAGACTTGAATAGTACCCAATGTGGCTTGGTACTATTCTACACTAAACCAGCAGGTCAGCGGTTTAGCATTCTATGTAATTGAGAAAACAAACTGTTAAGGAATAACTAGTTGAAAAAATAAAATTTTTCTTAGTCTTCCTTCATTGCATATTTTAGAATAAGGTGGGTGCTTTAAAGTGAACTGCCAAACTCTGTAAAGTTGCTGGATTTTAAAGAGTGGGTTAAACTAAACTTGGGAACCAACAATCTGATCTTTGAGTTGGTTATTTATTTTTACACTTGCACCCATTATTTGTATGTTGGAGATCTTCCAATGGATAATGGCTAGTTCATAAATTGTAAGAATGTGTTTTAGATAGTTTCTACTTCTCTAAATGGGACTTTCAAATTACTAGTGGTTCCCCTTCAGTGGGATATTACAATTACTATTTACCAGTCTAAGTGATTTGATGACAACAGAAAATGCATTGACTGATCAATGTAAACCAATTAATTAATGGCAATATTATAATCAGAATGCAGTAGGGATTGATAAAACAGCGAAGATCGGGAGCGGGAGAGAAGGAACCTGCACACGGCTTTCATTTCATCCCTCCACCCACATTCTATAAGCCTTTCCCTCAAAAGCTCCTTCAATCGTTCTTTTTCTCCGCTCTCAATCAGCTAAAAGTAAACAAATGAGCAAGTCATAAAACACCCAATAACAAATAAATGTAAAAGATAAAGCTACCCAATGAAATATATCAAATGTGTATCCTGAACGAGCCCAATCAACCGATGAATCTAAACTAAAGAGTAACTTGAGTTTCTGTGGCTACGGGTCATGTTTGTAACTTTGTATGGCAAAATCAGAAAATCCAAAAAAAAAAAAACAACAACATAATCTTTTCCGTTCCTTTAACTCTCATCTGCCCAAACTTTTGTACAAGGGAACAGAGACGTACCTTGATGTTGATGATTTCTTGAAGAGTCAGCTCTTGTTCTTGCTCTACCTCTGCATCTGGCGTTGGGGGGCGATTGATCGAAGCCCTCCTAATAAACAAAGTAAAAAGGGAAATCAATAACAGGATGGTGAAATTTGTCCGTAGATTCTGAAACTGTTTTCAAATACTAACATGTTCTACGTAGAAATAAAATTGCAGTGGTCTTTAACGCTTTAAATCTACGGTGGCCCGAACTATCTGATGCCTTGTTTGAGGGAGCTATAAACCATAATCTCAGTTCTGAGAAGGGTGCGTGGGGATGGGGAGGAGCTTCTTATATAGTTAAGCCGGACATTTTATTTTGAAGAACAAACCGAATATATTACCTGGCCGACAGTGTAGACTTCGGTTCCTGCTTGCCTCTATAGTTTTGGCTTTGTTCTCTAAAATATACACATTTTAAAAACGATTCTCTAAATGACGTCACACATATGTGCATACATGTGAACAAGGAGTTTATTTTTTTTGTTGGAAGATAGCATTTAATTGAAAACATTGAAAAAGTCTTTACAAGGAAGAATTCTTCTGCAGGAGTGTGAATTGAGGACCTGAGCCTCCAAAACATTTGACTCTCCAGAGAACCGGCCATAAGCAGCCAACTTATGGGCAAATAGTGAATTGAGGACTTGAGCCTCCAAAACATTTGACTCTCCAGAGAACCGGCCATAAGCAGCCAACTTATGGGCAAAACTATTTGTCCGCCTGGGAACATAAGTGAATCTGAGATGCGGAACTTTAATCGCCAAGGCTTTGATGTCTGCTATGATAGCCATAGTATCCGAGTTGGGAGGATCCTGGTTATGCTTTAAGCAGTGGACTAGCACTAACGCATCACTCTCAATCAGTATGTGATTCCATCCATATCGAATTGCAAGCTCAACTGCACTTTTGATTGCTGTAGCTTCTGTAATCACAGCATTTCTATTCTTGACACCTTGGGTCACGCCACTTAGGATTGTCCCTCTTGAGTTTCTTGCAATTGCCCCGATGCCCATAGAGCCATCAGATAAATTAGCCGATCCATCGCAGTTGATTTTAACCCATTGTCCATCGGGAGGGATCCATCTGACGAACCTATGTTGAATATGAGGGGTTCGTCTCCCCTGCGCTGTAACGCCATTCGTGAAGGCTTCTTCCACTAGACCCATAGCTTGCCTAGCCACTAAAGAAGGGAACTTGCAGGAACCTTGAAAAAGATTGGAGTTTTTGTTTTTCCATAGAGACCATGCCAACACTGTCGAAGCTGTAATTTGAAGGACTTGATCCTCTTTGCTTTGGGTATTTGCTAGCCACGATTCCCATCGCTCGTGCATTGGACTCCCACCTCCCTCGTCAGTTCTGATCCCATAGGGAGTTGCAAACCACACTGCTCTTGCAAATTCACAATCAAACAACAAATGATTTATAGTCTCGCCCTCCTTGAAGCAAATGGGACAGAGTCTGTCATTGGGAATCATCCTCGCCACTAAGTTTTCTTTAACCGCAACTGAATTTTTGAATATGCACCACATAAAGTTTTGCATCTTAGCCGGTAGAGGGAGCTTCCAGATATACTTCCAAACTATGGAGGGAACTGACCATGACGTGCTCCCCTTGTTTCCATCTTTTTTCTTCGACTGTACAGGGCACAAATAGTACGCAGATCGTACCTGAAATACACCATTCTTCCTCGGATGCCATACTAGTTGATCAGGGGCATCATATTAACTGATTGGAATCTTTTGAATTGCTTCGACTTCCTCATCTGAAAACAACTCCCTTAGTCGATCCATGTTCCACGACCCCTCACCCGACTGCCTAAGAGACGCTACAATGGGGCTGATGTCCACCAAAGGTTTGGGAGAAGAGACTCGGAAGTTTGGTAGGGTTGGAACCCAGGGGTCTTCCCATGTATTAATCGACCTTCCATTTCCTACCTGCCAACGGAGGCCCCCCCTCAAGGCAGTTCTTCCCGCAATTAGGCTTTTCCATGCCCATGAGGGTCTATAACCTTCTCGAGCTGACATGAAGTTACTATCCCTGTAGTAAATGCTTTTGAATAATCTGCTCCATAAGGACTGAGTTTCTGTTGCAAGCCTCCACCCCTGTTTTGCCAATAGAGCTAGATTGAATCGATGTAGGTCCCGAAAGCCATAACCTCCCTCCTCTTTCCCAAGGCACATATCCGACCATTTGACCCAGTGGAGCTTCATTTCCTTTTCTTTTTGCCCCCACCAAAAATGGCTCATCAACGAATTTAGTTCATTACACAGACTCAATGGAAGCTTGAAACATGACATTGCAAAAGTTGGGATTGCCTTAGCCACACTTTTGATGAGTGTCCCTCTGCCAGCTTAGGATAGCAACTTTCATTTCCAGCCTTGAACCCGCTTTGCAACTCGGTCTTTTATATACGCAAAAGATCCGCTTTTGATCTTCCAAAATGAGACGACAAACCAAGATAAATTCCTTTTGAGGCAATCTGCCTAATATGTAGGATTCGATTCACCATTTTCCGAAATTTGTTCGGGGTATTTTGGCTAAACGTGATACTAGACTTGTTGTAGTTGATGAGCTGTCTAGATATGCTGCAATAGGAGTCCAGAATATGCTTGACTCAATGAGCTTCATTGAGGGTAGCTTTCGTAAAGAGAAGGGAATCATCGGCAAATAGTAGGTGTGTTATTTTGGGGCTGGTTCGTTTCACATGGATCCCATTAAGAATTCCTGCATTTGCTGCTGCATGTATCATAGCCGAGAGACCATCAGTTGCTAAAATAAATAAATAAGGAGAAAGAGGGTCACCTTGGCATAGACCTCTTGAAGGCTTGAAAAAGCCTTTTGGTTCTCCATTAACAAGAATTGAATAGCTCACTGTTGAGAAGCATTGGCTGAGCAGATTGATCCAGCTTTCACAGAAACCTTTTTGTCAAAGAACATGAATCAAAAAGCTCCATTCAAGACGGTCGTATGCCTTCTTCATATCAAGTTTCACCCCCATTTCGAATGCTGATTTTTGAGGTTTCTTCTTCAGGTAGTGCATTATTTCATGCGCAATTAGAATATTCTCAATTATTTGCCGGTTCGGTACAAAAGCACTTTGCTCCTGATTGATCACCTCGCCGATTATATTTTTCAACCAATTTGCAAGAACCTTGGCCCCAATTTTATAGATGACATTACATAGGCTGATCGGCCGGTTCGAACGTGTAAACTTTTTCCATTTTATTCAAACCATTAGAAGAAAATATATTTGGTCCCCTTCATTCTCATCAACTATGAAGAACTTCCTTTGTTCCTTATTGATAATAGAGTCCCTTCATTGATCAATAAGAGTCTCAAACATTTTATTACCTAATATTTCCGATTGAAATTTCCACAAGAGAGCTCCGTTCCACTAAACTAGTAACCACGACTGTGAGAGACCGTCGTTAACAGAAGAAAAACACTCATTTTCAGATTTTTTTTGTATTTTTAAAAAATAAATTTATATAACCTAATGTTATGTTTGGTTGCCTAGAAACTTAGTGAAAACATGAAAAAAAAAAAAAAAATTTAGATTTCTAATATAATCTGTAGTTGTGTTTTGTCAAATTTTCTTTTCTTTTCCATGTTTTTACTTATTTTCTTAGCAACCAAACATAGGGAAAAGGAAAATGATTATAATCATGATATTTATGATTTTAAACCTTAAATCCCATGTTAGATGGTTTTACATGTATTTTCTTTGCATTTTTTTTTTTACAATGTTTAGTCGATCCTCAACAAGTTGGGTCGATACTTCATGTTGATATCGGTTGTGTTCCGAGGTTGAAGATGATCAGTATCGATAATATCGATACATGTCAATATAAGTATCGATATTATCAGGTCATGAATACGAGTATCGATATTATCAGTACAGATCAATATGAGTATCGATATGGGTCAATATCAGGGTGTATCAACCACATTTATCAGCCGGTATCGACCCTCCATGCAAAAACTTTATTAAAACACAATTTTTTACGAATTTTAAATATTTTTTAAAGAAAATTTGTACTAAAATATTCATTAAAATATAAAGGAGTGAGGAGTTTCGTGAGATGTAAATACGAGATTGAAAAGCTTCTCAAATATCACACACATACGTAAATTTCTCTTATTCTTCTTATTTCAAAACTATTATTTAAAAGTGTTGGTGGTAGTAGAGGGGTGTTTTAGACTTTTCATAAATAATAAATTATGAGAAAGTAGTCATACGGGTATTAAAAGAAGAGTTTTTAAAAGGTGGGTATTTTAAGAACAAAGGCAAACTATAGGAACAATCAGGAAAAACCCCATTTTCCTTTATCACGAACCCCAAATTCACACTATGGATTAACTCTTCGACAAAAAAATTTGCGATGAAGCTTTTTGTGTTTCTGATTGTGCAGCAGGGATTGGATTAGTAGTGTGGGATTACAGAGTAGTGGTGCTAACTCAAATCTCAAAGCTAATTCAGGCGAGCTCGCCACTTGTTGCCGAGGCGTTTGGCCTTAAAGAAAGTTTGAAGGTGGCTAGTAGGAAATAATGAGCTTGAATTATTGTGGAAAGCGATTCCCAAGTATTGGTTCATCGGTTAATGACGGATCCCCTTCATCTGCGATGGAGGTCCATCAAATCCTCGAGAATATATCCTTGTTTTTAAACATTCTCTCATCAATGAGAGTTGTGTTCATTCGTCATTAGACAAATTCAACAACCCATAGCCAGGCTCAGAAGGCTATTCGTTTGTTCTAGAATGCTTCACGTTTTGCTCTCCATTCTCGAGTGTGGAACCTCACCTTCCCTTTTAATTATGATATTGTGATGGTGGCCAAAGATGTCCCTTAATTCGTTTTTGTTGGTTCTTTTCCTATGATTATACAATAATAAAAAAAATATCACACTATGGATGTGATATTAACCGGCGTGGGTTGGTGTACTAGGCAGTTTCACACCTAAAGAAGTGGAGCTTTTGAGTTTGATTTCCTTCCCCCTCAGGGATTTATCACTACCTGCCCTATGCATGTAGATGAAAGAGTCTGCACATGCCCGAGAGATTAGTTGGATGCTCTAAGAGGACCAAACACGATCGTTACCAAATAAAAAATATTACACGGTCCAAGATTACTAAAAAAAGGCTTTGATATTGTGCAATGACATAAGAGATTAATGCGGCTGATCCATTTAGATGAGATAATGAAATAATAATAATAATAATAATCGTACTAATGACAACAATTAAGGTGGGTTGGGATTTATTTTTTTCGTGGTAAAAAGATTTGGTTTTTAATAAAGGATAACAAGCAATTTAATCAATGTTATAAAATCACAACCACTACCATATTAACATATTTTGGTTAAGACATGTTTATGATTTAACCAGTTTTTTTTTTTTGTGATTATATTGTAAATGCTTATGGCCAAAATAATCAAAGTCAAATGCACACTTAAGGCCTTATTGAATAAAATAAGCTTTAAAGAATATGCAATATTTTTCTTAGAGTTTGAACTCTTGATAAAAACTTTGAAATTTTACTTTGATTTAATAATAGTAGTATTTTTCTACAGGAATAAGTATAACTATGAGGGTGATGGCATGGTTGGAATTTTTTTTAAAAAATAGGACATAAAAGTCTAGTTTTAAGAAAGTCTATAATTTTCAAATAAGCTTTTAGAGTTACCAAGAACCATCTTATTAGTGAGTCAGATAAGATCTTTTTGACGAATCTATATTACCATTACATTTTATTGCATATACCATGTCCCTTTGTTTTTGTGTCCTTTACGGTTAATTAAAAAATTATTTTGTTGTATTATTTATTCCGTTGTTTGCAATATTAATTACTGAAACTAATGAGAAATAATGTCTGATTATAATAAGGGTGGAGCCAGGAATGCAGTGTATGGGTGGGGGGGACATTTTGTTTAAGGGATGGGGGTTTAGGGGCATAGCCCTCGGGAAAAAAATTGACGATTGAATTTGTGGGTCATTTCATCCATACATTTTGTACATATCCTACATGAATTGTTTCTCATTGTTTATGAGAGCAGTTGTCCCCTTACCCTATGGCTATGCCCTATTCTATATTATAATATAATTTTTTTGAAAAATTTAGGGACACAGTTATTCCCTTGTCCAATGATTATGCCCTATTAAATGATTAAACAAATTAGTTGAAAAGATATTTAAAAAATAATGTAATGAGACAAATGCCCAATGACTAATCCTCCATGATTATAACCAAATTCCTTTAAGTCTGGTTTCAACACAAAGTCTTTTATCTTTAGTTAACAACTTTAACCTTTAGAGTTAATTTTTTTGTCTAGAAACCAAGGTTAGGTGGTTGAACCCTAAGGGTTAATGACTCTTAATCAGAATCAAGAGGTATTAAAATGGACGGGACATGCATGCGTTGACTTGTGGGTTATAATGGCTCTAAGGAGTCCGATTGTAGTAACAATAAAAGATTCTAAATCCCAAGTAAATTATATTAAAAAAAAAAAATCAAAAGCTGAGGGGGGTGGGGTACCGACTTGAGATCGCATCACAAACAATCGCGATTGAATTCAAGGAGAGTTCAATCATACCCACAAGCCATCACGTGTCTCTTTTAACCCTTATTAACTATGGTTAAGATTTACTAACTCTTGGGGTTCAATAATATAACCTTAATTTTTAGAAAAAATGTTAAAATCTAGTTAAGGATTTTTAACCCTTAAGAATAATATTAAAAAAAAAAAACTAAAATTATATATTGAACCCCAAAGGTCAGTGAATATTAACCACAATTAATAAGGTTAAAAGGAGACGTGTTGGCATGTGGGTGCGATTGAATTCCTTTGAGTTCAATCGCAATTGGATCTCCATCCACATCTAGGCCCATGCTGCTATATGGATACATACAAATTATTTTTTTTTGCAAAAGTTTTGGGGGGAGGGGGGGGGGGGGGGGGCGCGTCCTGATTACAGTTGTGGATGAATTAGATTGAATATCACAATTTTAAAATTCACTAACCCTTCGCATTAAAGCTTGATGCAATAAGTTAAGACACAGTAAGGGAATCATAAGCAAAGTTAATTTTTTTTTAAATTAGGGTTAAATTATTTAATCCAAGAGTTGAGTAGATCTTAACGATGATTAATAGATGCAAAAAAGACATTTGACAAATTTGGTCGATGAATATGCACCAAGCAACGGAATTTGCGATGCATGCCGTCACTTCTATAATTAAACACCTTTCCACGCGTCATGTACAGAGTGGTGCCCGAGTCTAATACTCGGCTATCCGCCAGAGAAAATGTGTTGCCAAGCAGGAAAGCCACAGCGCTAAATAAACAGGCCTAGGACGCAACGCAACCCTTCCGGAAACATGCGAGGAGCGGAGATGTCTGAGTATAGTCATCCACTTGAAACCCACCATGAAGAAAAAGAAACGACTAACAAACAGTCGATTCAAGAGCAAACCCTAGAACAGCGAAACACGGATCAAAAACATATTTCTAGTTACCAGATTCAAGAATGGGAAACCAAAGCTCGAGCCTGGCTTTCTATGCTTCCGAAGCGAAGAAACGTGATGATGAGCGAGATGGAAGCTTGGATAGATTCGAACCAGGTCCCTTTACCTGAAGAACTCAAATCATGGTCTCGATCGCAGCTCTACCAGCGGATTGTCTCCATCCACAAACTCATCCGACGACCTTATCAGGCCTGACGACTATTTCTTCGATTCTGTTTTAATTGTTTTGTTTATATCGATCTTCAGTTATCGAATTGTGCTAAATTGTTTATTGTTCTACATTAACATTCATTTTTTTGTTTATTGATTTCGATCTCTACATTTACCCTTTCATGTTCTGTTGGGGACATTGTCAAGTGAAATCTGAAGTTTCAAAGCTAGAACAGAAGTTCAGCTTCAGAATATGTGCCTTCTCCACTGATTTTATAATTTCCATAGTGTATATTTCACGATGTTTGTTAAAGTGCTTACTGTACATTAATCAATTCATTACCTATTCATGGAGCAACAAGATTGGAGCTGAATTAGGTCCCACTGTTTTAGAGCAAGTCGTTTGCTCAGTGGCAACGACCCTAGTTGATGATTTGATGTGGTGGGTTCAAACTTCAATCTATAATTTACCTATTTACTGGTCAAAAAATAGCCATACAAATCTATAGTTATTCATTTAGCAATGATTCCATGGCTTAACAAGTCCAAAAAGGATTTGAATTTTTATAGGAAAGGGATTGGTTGTGGTTGGAGTTAAGTGAGGTCCCACAGTATTAAGAATGTGTCTTTTGCATAGTGCCAATGACCCTAGTTGATGTCTTGGGTTCATTCTATAGTTACTCACTTAGAAATGATTCCATAGTTTGATAAGTGCAAAATGGATAAGGTGTTTTATGGGAAGGGGATTGTGTTGGTTGTGATTGGAGTTGAGTTTCATCAATTGATGTTTTGTCTTCATTGAGACAACTTGGGAAAATCTAGAACGGTGGCTGTTTTTTTCTAATTCCTGATTGAGGTCTAAAAAGTGTAGTAAAAAATTTAGTGGCTTTATTGAAACCAAATGATTTAAATATTGGTATAGGTGCATGTTTGGTCTGTCCCCAGTAAAAACATACATCGTGTATTCGCACGTAGGCAATACAATTACAATTATTTATTTATTTGTTTTTTTAATTGGATTTTTTTAGAGGGAAAAATCACATCAAACTATTGTAAAAAACATGTATTAATTGGTGGTTTATATGATCTATAGATGTACGTAGTTGGGGACTTTATTGCAAAGGATGACACTCATAAGACTGAGATTTATTGTAGGGAGGTTTTTCCCCTGTGATAGATCCTTTTGTGCTTTCTAGCATTCATAAGGCAGAGCTTTATTGTAGGGATGTGTTTCCAGTGTGCTAGAATCTACATCCCATTGTGTTTTCTAGCTTTAACCCCCCCTTTTGTTGGTGTTTTGTCTGTTGTACTATATTTTTATCCACTCTTTATTTGATTTTTATTAAAACTTTACGTTATCGATAAAAGAAAAACCTTGATTGATGTAGGTATGAAGAACATCAGTTATGGCTCTCTGTGCTGTCCATCATATATAGTGACCCAAATATGTAAAGAAAGTTCACCACAGTTTCCATCTTTTTCTCGTAGTTAATATTTTTTCTATTATTTATTATTATGACAGAGCAATAGAGCATGGATGTTTATAAAAAGTCATAATGCATACATGAGCTAAATACCTACACTTGGGGTTAAAGGTGGCTCTAATAATTTTAGCGCATGCACCTGATGAGGAAAGAGTTCACCACAGACTCCATATTTTTTTGGTACTAAATATTTCATTATTTCTATATTATTCGTTATTATTATGGTGAAGCATGGATGTTTATAGAAACTCATAACGTGTACACAACCTAAAAACTCACACCTGGAGTCAAAGATGGCTCTAAAAATTTCATCGCATGCACCTTATGAGCATGGGATAGTCCATGAAAGAACTTTAAAGATGCAAGAATAGTTTATGTTACACACACACACGTGAGTGCACACTTTTTGATTTTTGCCTAAAAGAGCTGTTAGTAAGCAATCATCTATATCAGAAATGCCTCTGTCCGCTCTTTTCTTTCTTCCATATACTTTTCACTTACATAAACATAAGAGGGGGAAAAAATGTTGCACTTCCACTTTCAAGTTTCAACTATTTGTTGATTGTTCCCCATAAGACCATAACTCAACTTTCACATTTTCATCCATTTTTATTTAAATTTTTTTTTTTATCTCTGTATAATATTTTCAGCCAACCATTTTCTTTCTTAATATGATATCATGCTACTCTCTTAGGAATTCCAATGCTTCATCCTGATGGTCCAAGTTTAACTTGTTCATAATTCTGTCTTGTTGAGATATTGATGTTTACATATCCAAACTGTCCATCAAATAATAATATATCTTTGTCTTTACCTGAGAAGGTGCAGCTTCTTAATTGTCCCGAGAGTTTTATGTTTTAGGGATGTTTAGCGCTATTACAAAGAGTAGATTTGTCCATGTAATTTTGTTGTTTGAGGGAATGAATAGGAGGATGAGAGTGGGGATGAGTCGCAGTATACATGTGAAGAAATGGGTAGCTTAAGATAACAAATTTGATGCGGGTTTTATTTTATACATGCTAACTTCATGGTTTATATAAACCAAAAAAAAAAAGAGGAAAAAAGGAAGTGTAGCTGTAGTTTGGCTATCAGCTTCTCTTGTTGTGTTTTATTCCTTTCCTTATTTGTTCTTCTATGTCTTCTGTATTTGCTTTCTATTTGTTCTAACTGACTATTGTTGTGGATGCAAAAGCTGTGGTGTCCTTACTGCTCATAAAAGCAGCATGGCTACATCTCTACACAAGACATCAGCATATCCTCAACAGTCATGTTTCTTATGGCAGGAGAAGGATACCAATCAGATTGAACCTCCACGAGCTCGTTTTCAACGCACTGATCAGTGGATACCAATCTATTCCTGGTTAGAATCATTGGATAAACACGAGGTAGTTAAATCTAAAGACATTTCTGACTGGCTGTCCGAGAACCCGAGTGTGAAAGAACAGTTGTTTTCAAGACATTCTCGTTACCACTTGATGCACTACATCAAGAAATGCCATTTAAAGGTGTTGAAGAGACGGGCAAAGCAGAAGGTATTAATACCTCTCATCTTCACTTTGTTGTCAAGTATCCAAGTTACTATTGTTGCACAAAGTACTCTGACGGGATTGTATCTATGCCAATACAATTTTTTGGGTACATGGAAGTATGGGTGAACTAATCAACGTCACAATAGCTACTTGTACTTGTAAAATTAGACGGTTTAGTTTTTCACACTTAATTAATGCTAACAAACATACTGATGGAGATGTTATGCTTTTGGTCTTTTTTGGTTGTTTCTTATTGAAGATTTGTCTGATCATGCTTCCACTGGCTCGTATTTATCACACCTCTTTCTGTTTATATTTAGCTGATAGTGCCATTGTTTGCATTTGGTGGGGTTTAGAACCATCCTTCTTCTTCTTATTTGGAAGGGAACCTAACATGTCATTCCTCTATTTTATCCTCTCTGACCACCAAAACAGATTGAGTTGAGTAGGTAAAGTAGTTACTTGGGAAGAGACAAGGGTGACTGAGTAAAAGCTACGAGGTAAGGACCCCCCAATTGAAAAGAGAGAATTTTAGAGCATAATATAATTTTGTTGTATAAGAAGAGATTAAAACAACTTTCAGTGTTTTTTTGGAAACTAAAAGGGTGCACTCTGTTTCTGGAATAAAACAACCATCAGAGTCTATCTTTCTCTCATCAAGGATTCAGGATCAAAGTGGAAATCTCTCTCTCTCCCTCTCTCTCTCTCTCTATATATATTGATCAGAAAAAGAAATTTCAAAAACAAAGAAAAGGGAATAGATTCACGAATAGTGAATCACAAAGAGCCAAAACGAACAAAAAGAAACTAGCTACTAACAAAACACAACACAAGGAATAGCACCACACCCCCAGCTACCACTAGGAGGTAAACTCATCAAACCCTATATCCACCACATCAGCTTTAGTGGAGACCAATCTCGCTACGTAGAACGCTTGCGGAAACACACTCTCTCGATAGTCAACAACGAGTTCTCGAACAACCTCCTATTTCGTTCCTTCCATAGGGACCATGAAACCACTCCTGGAAGGAAGGCCCAAATAAGATCAATCGGGCCATCCAGCAATACTGAAGGCCAATATGATAATAAACCCTGAAAGGACGAGAGGAAGACCCAAGCGACCCCAAGTTGGGAAAGAAAGTACGACCAGAGGCTCCTTGCAAATGGGCAGTGCAATAAGATATGGTCAACCGATTCCTCCTCCACCAGGCACTGATAACAACGGTTAGGAAAACAGGTTGCATGTGTAAATTCACTGAATAGAGAACGAACTGGAATGGTGCTCTCCCTCTCTGTGGGGGTAATTTCCTCTGATTTCTCCCCCATGGATCTCTATGCTAAATGGGTAAGTAGAAGATTGCAACCCATATAATTGGTATTAAAATGTCTATTTATTAATTACTTTAAAACAGGAATTCCGAGTGTGATACTGCATTATGTCTCTAGATGCGTGTTGACCAATTTCTTGACATGCATAACAGTGTCAATACATGTAAACTGTCAACACCTCTGAAAATGAAAAATGTTTGTCATCGTTAAATAAGCCTGTAGTCTATTGATATTCAGATGTCCATGATGCATTTACCTACAAATGGATGCATTTATAGACTGCACCTGTTCACTTTTCTTACAGTCCTGTGTTAATATGAACTTCAAAACCATGTATGATCAATAGAATGTATTTTTATTTTCTTTAAGATTCTTTTCAAACATAATACGAATCCATGCTTCGATGCTGTGTATTATATTCGTTGTATAATACTAGTACTTACTTGGACAAGGCGTGCAGCAGCCCAACACAAAAGCTCCAATGAAGGTTCATTACAACAGGGTGACTGAACAGCGGGTGCAGCAGTCCAACACAACAGCTCCAATGAAGGTTCATTACAATGGGGTAACTGAACAATGTGTGCAGCAATCCAACACAACAGCTCCAATGAAGGTTCATAACAAAGTGGCGACAACACTACCGGTTCCACTTCCATGTATGGCTCATATTTTGTTCTATGTGTAATTGGTTTATTGTCTCTAACTTATGACATCAATTAGTTGGTTAAACTTATTTTTATTTTGTGCTGTTTTTTTGTTAGTGCTCTCATACTTTTTTATTTTCCTTATGGCTACTAGCTTGCATGCATTTTTGGTTGCAGCAGCCTTGATTCCTTCAGATCAAGATACTAATAACGCGAACTCATTATTGGGCCTCTTTTTGGTTCCACCCTGAGTAATGAGCGGGTAAATAGCATTTGTTATTCCCGGGTTGAATTGATCATTAAGCATCATTTTGTTCAGAAGTGGTATGCAGAGAGAATTTTGTTTAACAATGGGAGCATGTTTTTTTACAAAATTCAAATAGGAGGGTGGCCTATTCTAGGTTTTTCCATATTTATTAAGATGCTATGGACCTTTATCAAACTTCCTATCTAATCTCTCTCCCTCTCTCTCTCTGCCCCCTTGATTGGTCCTTGCTAATTGCTATTACATTTCTGAACCTTAGGTTGAGTCAAACTCATGAAAGAAGCATGTTTTTGTTTTTTTGTTAGGTCACGAAAACAGCTTGAGAAAAGCATGTTAAATTACTTCAAAAGGAATTTGATATTACTTGAAAAACTCTTCTTGCCAATGGCAATTAAGAATCTCTTGGGTGCAACCATTGTCCATTTGATGAATTTCTTATTCCGGTATTCCCTCCTTCCTTTCCTCCCAATCCTCCAGTCCTCCTTTTAATTAGACTCCCTTTCATAACGTTTGAACTCATACAATAGATCCCCTGGCCCTGGAGTATTTTATGTTCATAATCATGAGCCGTTCGTGAAAGCTAGAACCTGTTACTAGAACTCTGCGGCGGGCTAGAAGTAGCACCGTTTGAGAAAACAGCCTTACCTCCTTAAAATGGAGGTGGATCGAAGTGATTCTTGATTCATTGCAGAAGATCTCAAAGACTACTAACATACCAAGAGTGTTCTTAACCTTTCAAGCTAATTGTAGAACTTGGCGGCCCTTCAAGTTGAGAGATGACCTCAAACTTTGCTGTCATTGCTGTTTTCATATATTTTTTTCTGCTGTCTGAAGAAATAGTTAGATTGGATGATCATTATCAGTGTATTGATTTGATTTCGGACCTAGAAGATCGATCAGGTGGGAGATCGAACTGTGGTCTCTTCTGCCTGCATGTATGCTACATGTTAACATATGCTATTTATGACCTGTGTTATGGTCCCTAAGACTACTGAACTTAGGATCTACTTTTCCTGCAGGGAATTCTTCAAGCAATTTATGTAAGGATAATGACATATACATAGCCAGGCGAAATGAAGCTTTTCTCAAGTATGAGCTGTAAGTTAATAATCAACACTTCTTTCCCCTTTTATTTTTGTTGCTTTTCACTCAATGGTAATGTTGTCTGGACACTTATATTGTAATTCGTTTCAGTTTAACAGATTTGGAGAACCAGCTGTCCAGTCTTCTCTCAAAACATAAACAAGTAAACAACTTGAAGGAGTCTGATTTACCATCATTGCCTTAGATGCCTGATTGAGAGAAGGCCTGATTTGTATATTGCATATTTTGGCAAACCAGCTTGGCTTTCTGTCTGACTACAACATTTTGTCCGGTTATGAAATTTTGTATATAACTGATTTTGTCATGAAAGGCCTCTTATTTTAACTTCTTACATGAGTATTTCATAGTTTCGAAAAGTATTACTCTTTTTCTTCATGGGAATGGTTAAAGATTATCATAATGCTCCAAAAGGAGTAGTCACTTGTACTATTTGCACACCAGCACTGTTTTTAGTCAGCGATGCTTCTACTAAAGATTTCTGAAAGCCTTATCGCAGTGCAAGTAATTTCAGATCTATGAGCAAATATTTGCTGTTTCTATTATTGGATATGAGCAGAGCGCATCTAACATCTGTTGGAATTTATGTGAGTAAAAATAAGAAAAGTTGGTAACTATGTTGTAAGAATAAACAATGGTAAATGTTAAATTGAAAATTTAATGTTAACATTATGTTAGATAATGTTGGAAAATCTCTGTTCTATAATTGTTTGCCCTTTCCTGTTGACATGTAAGCACAAATAATACATATAAATTTGAAGTAACTAGGTTGTAAGAATACAAAATCTGACTGAACTACACTTGAAGCTAAGCATGTGATACGGTTAAGTCATACTGGCTGCTTTTGGATTATTTTACACATTACTAGAGAGAAGAAAATCATGGCAAGTTTGCAATAAATAAAAAATCGTGACACCTAAATTTGAGCATAGTAACATTTCTTAGCGACTATTTGCTCGAGGAGCCAAATATCGGCAGAATTTCAACTTGATGAGGAAGGATTCTAATCCATGTATTTGGTTCCTTGCTGAAATTGTCTCAAGTTTTCTTTCTATTATGCAAGGAGATGGTATGAATGAGAACAGTCTGAAAGCAACCTCAAACCTTCATGCAGGCCAATGTGTAAAGCTGAACAGGAATAAGTTCACATGTACAACTTTCATTTAATGTAGCATATTGTTCCTTTTACATTTTCTTAGATGTATCACAGAAATCACAAAAGATGGATGATGACATGTGGTATTATTTTTTTATTATTTATTTTCGGTAATAAGCAAATTGAATTAATACAAAAGCATTACACGGGCAACTAAAGAGAGTTTAGAGGGAATTAAACTCCACCAAGAAAATAGACAAACAAAAGACATGCAAAAAGTAATACTACTAAAACAACAGGAAGCAGAAACAGAAAACCTCAAATTCACGTGATCTACCCAGATCCACTACCTCCCTTTGGACAGAACACCAAGCTAAAAGTATCGGGCGAATCCTTAGGCAGGTAGAGATCAATTCAATGGGGACGAGGAGTCTTCAAACACTCACCACTGTTCAATTTTCAGGTAGGTAGAGGTCAGAGTCATCAGACTGTCTTAGGCTAATTGCCTTATGAGCAATGAAAATTCTAAAACATATAATAAGGCAATACGTCAACATCTCCACCATTCAATTTTCCTCTAGTCTTCACTGCTAATTTGATCTCTTTTGTAGTGACTTTCACGGTGTTCCCTTTACTGACATGCCTTTAACTGTTGTTTATATTAGGAGATTCAGTGAACGGTGTTTAGGCTTTTGAAAATAGTGCTTCACATCCTATTTGCCCTGATGTTTTTAGCAGGTTTACATGTTTTTTTTTTATCAGTAAGCAAGCCAAATAAATATATGAAAAGAGAGGTGATACAAAAGGAGTTTCCTGAGCAGTAAACTCAAAGATAAAAAGAGAGAACAGAACTAAGCCAAACATAAACGTACATCCCAAAAACATGAAACCACAATGGGGAAGAGGACTAGCAGGTTTACATGTTTCCCTGTATATATATATATATTTATTTATTTATATTTGATCGGATGTTTCCCTGTATATATTAGTAAAGCTTTTGAGAATTGGGTTCAAACTTTATTTTGCTTTGGAAGATTTTGCATGTAATCAGGTATTAAGTCGTATGTTTTTCTTTTTTCCTTCAGTTTATTAATGTTGATTTCCATAATATTTTGACAGTTCTCTTCGTATCCCAAGCTTTCAGAATGATTTTGACTTTCAAAATCAATTTTTATATCAGATTTCTACTTCAATGATGGTCTATCCTGATGAGCTAGTTGGAGTTGTTCTACATGATAGGATAACTGCAGAAAGATTAATTAAGCCATTAATGGTTGAAAACATTACCTTTGTATGTACTATCATTGTTGGTGTAGTTTTTTTTTTCAATTTATGTGAGCTAAACTTGCTCATTTGGAAGCATCTTCATATATTAATGTTATTGATCAACCCTAAAATTCACAATGTCAAGAAGTACGGCAGCAACCTATTTCCAGGGGTGTGCTGCAGTCATCACCTTAATGGTTCGGGAATATGTAGCTCCCTTACAGCAGCATTGGCAAAACATTGTTGTATGCTTAAAGGGGCGGGAATGCGGTTTTAGCTGGCCATGGTCACGCTCCTAAGGTGTTTATGCTGGAAGGCATTAGGGAAAATGGATTACATTTTTTGAAGGCATGCTTTTTTCACCATCATGAACCATATATATGGAATTTGTAGCATACATTCATTTGATTGTTTTTGTTTGATGAATTCTATTTGATTGTTTCATTTAAAAGGATGAAGTCACTTGGATAACAATTCGAGGGGCCTGCTGTCTGTTTAAACAAACAATTCGAGGGGTGTGCAGCTTGTGGTACATATTTTCTTGTTTCAAGTACTTCAAATAACATGTTGGTATGGGATACACGACTTATGCTAATGAATCATGGAGTAGATGCCTTCAGAAACCTAGCCTTGTTAGCTATTTATGTGATATGAGGCCTTTACACTGTTTGAGCTATGGGAATCAAATGCCTACTGCAGAACTTGCAGGTCAGCTTTCAGGGTGATTTCTCATCGAAGCAGCTTATGCTCCTTAAATAAGGAGACTAACAAGCATACCATGTACTAATTGGAAAACCTAATTTAACACAGGACTTAAGACTTTTATTATAATCTCTTCTTACAAGTTCACATTAAGTTGCTGATTTCTCAAGCCTGCTTTCTTCATTGTTGTCAATTTAGTCTGAATTTTCATGTTTTGCATTACATGCTTTTGTGCTCAAATTGTATATAAAAAAAAAACAATACCACAAGGGTTGTTGATGCTTCTACCTGGCACCTTGTTTTATTAGTCAGAACTTGGGTTTAGGAAAATTCCTTTCCAAATTCAAAAGTATAAGCTGCTAAGCTCTTACTAATATAATATTAGAAACAAATACATTACTTATGGTGACTAAACTCCAGTGACAACCCAGGTCCTTTTAATTTTGGTTATGGTTCTTGCCATTTTTTTTTTTGCATTCCTTCTAGTCTATTAAGCTTAGCATACTCATTAAAACTTGACCACTGTGCAGTCATGTTGATGAGGGCGACCAAGGTGTAAATAATGCTTGGTTGCTTAACAGGGAACTAGCTTTGATCTCTGTGAAATGTGAATGGCAATGGGAGGTAAGGATGTGTATCTTCAAAATTTTTTATTTCATATTGTCAATATGCTAGAACTTCAACTGATCTGAATGTTCAAGCATTTCCATGTGGGATGCTACTCTGGGTCATTCTTGCGTCAGACACTTGAGAAGTGTACTGGCTGTGTTAACAGAGTACATCAGTAATATTTTCATACTTTTGGCCAAGTTCTTGATCATATATCATCCTTCTCTGCTATCTACTTGATGATGACTTTGGTACATTTAACTGGTATCTGAATGTTGCTGTGGCTCCAAATGATGAATATATTTGCAGTGCAAAGACGATCAGAAAGTCGTGAGTTCCCTTATTCTCTGCAGTTTAGAAATAGAACATAGGTATGTTGTGGATGCTTGATTAAAACAAACCCAAAGATTATGGTTTTCCATCTTTTTGAAAGGTCATCCTTTGTACTTAGTTGTGTTGATAGGTACTGTACCATGACAAAGAGGCAAGACATGCTCGAATTGACATTTCAAACACCCTTTCTTAGAGACAGAGTTATCAAGTATGTATTTGATAAATTTGTAATTTAAGCAACAAAGGTTTGGTACCAGTGGCCACCCAGTATAGTAGTGAGAAATTGTCCATTCAATACATAATTTTGTTTGCTCTTGCAATCATATTTTCCTTGAGGTATTAGCCGTCTTTGGTGCAAGAGAAGATGTAATTTACAGGGATATTTTCTCAAACTGACAGAATAAACATGCAGAGTTTATTCTTTTACATGCTCTATTATCTATTTCTAGACAACAAGCTTTGTCTTCTACCTCATAACTTCTCTGGTCATGCATAAAGACCCCCTCAGCTAACAGAAAAATGAAGGAGACAATGAGCCTGAATATGTTGGTGAGACCACTGAAGCTGTTTCTTCTCTAGGACGAGATGCATGGCCTCGTTGAGTGAACATCTTTTGTTCCTGTGCTTTCCTTCCTTCCTTTATGAATGATATGCCTTCAGTTGCGGAATTAATGCTGTTTGATTCTAGCTGCTGGATTCCCATAGAAAGCCTCCTATTTAAAAGGGTAGCACTTCCAAAACCTCCATTCAAGCTTTTGTTTGAAGGACTACGGTTGCTTGTGCTCGGACTAGACCCAAACAAATTCTCTTGTCCAACCACCACCTGAACTTGCATCTTCTTCTTTTCCTGTATGAGAAGCCATCCCTCAGAAAGCAGACAACAATAAAAAGGACATTATCGGGTCAGATTGTTATATAGGTACTTGCCCATCTTAATAAAAGATAAAAAAGAGAGAGAAGAAAAAGAAGAGCCTATTATGAGCCTGTTCTGAATGCAAACTTCACTTTTTCCCTGCAGTGTCAAATGATACTTACCCTTTGCCTTTGCTTCTCCTCTTCCTGTTCATGCTTTAACAAATTGTACTCGTCCAACATTGCCAGGAGAGGTACCTAGACAAACAGGAGGGATCATTTTCTGCAGTAAGTGCATTTGATTGAACAGAGCAGCAATGCATGGATTGAAAGCAAATTATAGATAATTTTCATATGGTTCAGATTTCAGCATTTTCGACATACAAATGGAACAGGGAAACTTAGGCTCAACTTGATCTACTCACTACATGAAACAAATGTAACTGGATTTTAGGTTTATTGTGTAATCTTTATGAACTAGATTTAGAATGTTTTCTGACAGAACTTGATCTGCCTAACAAAATGGAATCCAAACTTATGAAAGGAGTTAGCATCTTTACATTGATTGCAACAAAGAAGAGAACAATAACAAAACAGTGGTTTCTGGGGGATCACAGCCTTATAATTTATAACAATTGCATCTTATGTTGCAATTTGGATACCAGTTATAGCATCTTTGCTGATTTAGAAAAAAATTCATCTTATGTTGAATCGGGAAACCAAGCTAGTGAAAAAAACTGATTTTTAGGAATTGCTCTTAACATCTGGGTTTTAGATGTCGAAGAATGAACTAGAAAATTGATGATTCCTGAATATTAAAGCACCTGCAGGGTAAATTGGATCTATACTCGAGCATTCAATTTAAGCAGATGCAGAGAAATTCTCCAAGATTGATGTGCATTTTTTTTTGGGCTATATCAATCGAATGTGCGAGTTTCAAATGTGCCACCTATTTGAACAGCTACACTGGACTGAAGTCCTACATACTATCTGGGGAGTTCCTTCCAAACTTTTCTCCTTTAGGAGTGTTAAACATGATGTATCCAATATATTTTAACATATATACTTTATGCAAATTGATGATATTCAAGGTAACAAAAGGATGCTTTTTTCTTTCTAAACGTGTAGAATATATCACCTCATCGTACAAGAAAACTTTCCTCCGTTCCTCTTCCCAACACTTAGTCTTTGCTATCAGCAAATCCACCAAAGCTGCATTTAAACCATGTATGTGGAACCACAGAAATAATCAGTAAGTTTTCATCAGTTAGTCGTCAATATATCTACACAATCCTGG
This sequence comes from Tetracentron sinense, assembly GCA_015143295.1. Lineage (NCBI taxonomy): Eukaryota > Viridiplantae > Streptophyta > Magnoliopsida > Trochodendrales > Trochodendraceae > Tetracentron > Tetracentron sinense. Next base: position 34,788,586 of record CM026568.1, on the reverse strand, counting down.
GATTTAAAATCTACAGAGTTGGTTCCAAATTTTGCTTTAGAGTACAAGTCCTCAATTCATCAATTCAATCACTGATTGGAATTTCTTTCTCAACCCACCCATCAACATACTAATTGATGAGGTTATTGCAAGAAAGGAGGGAGTTCTTCCAAGGGTTTTTCCCTATATATATATATATATTTTTTTTTTGAGACAGGGTGTCTAGATGAGGCATGTGAAGAGTATGGTTGAGTTAACACAGCCAGGGCTCCATGGAAGTTCATTTTGAGTCTGATTTTTTGAGCATTACCCGACACTAGTTATAGTTATTCTTACCAGGGATTTTCTTGACTGTTATCCGGGCACGTTCTGCACGTTTCAGGTTCTTGTGAGCACCTCTGCTCACTGTGTATCGATTCTCATCCTGAAAACATGTATAGAATAGAAGAAATGTCAGTTTTAGGATGTAGCTAATGACAAGTAGTAAGTAGATTAGTGAGGCAGAAACTAACCCTGTTATACTCTTCCAACCAGCGCTCCTCATCACATGATAACATCCATTTTTCTACCTTCTCCATAATAGCTTTCCTGCTACAAGCCTCTTCTTTTGCCCTAGATATCTGTTCATCCATGCTAATGAGGAGCTCGGCATGGTCAATCTCCCCTTTAGTATATTTGAGTCAGTTCATGAGCTAATTAAATTTATTGAAGTACAATGAAATTTCTTCGGCATAAATATGAAGCATTTAACCTACCAGAGTTTATGAGATACATTATACTATCCATTTCTGACTGCGAAGGTATCTCCATGTGTGTTCTCTTGCATATCTCCTCGAGTTCAATCTGTTTCTTAAGGAAAAGCTCTTTCATCTTGCTTGCTTTTAGCCGATCCAATCTCTCTACTTCAGCCTCGGCCTAGAAATTATTTGAAATAGCAAATCAGTCCTTGTTTTGATTACTGATATTTTTGACTGCAGCTCATTGTAAGCTACTGACCTGCTGGATTATATCAAGTGTGAGACTTCCGGGGCTAGATATTTCGGCAGCTGAGACTGATATTAAAGCAGTCACGTGGGAAAATAATCTACGGTCTTCGTAGGACGTGTCCATAAGACTCCACAAGTTTGTCAATTCTTTCCCAAGTTTGTGAAGCTGCAATTATTGCAAAAATCATGGACACAGCTTTTCTTACGCTGAAGCAGTGGCAGAACACTAAGTGTTATAAAAAGTTGGTGAAGCAAGAGAGGCTTGAGCACCTAAACCATGAAATTTCTTTAGTGTTCTAAATTTAGTTGGACTAGATCATCTGATAGGTTTGGTTTCACCTACATCTATTATGAATGAAGTTTGCTTTAACTCATGTCAAGTTACATGTCTAAAAGGCATATAGACCATATACTAGTCCAGGATGAGGGAAATATCTGAAGATCAGTTTGGTCTTCAACATGACTGGGATTAGATTTTGTGAGTGTTGGATTTCTACAGGTTGATGGAGGCGTGCACATGATGGTTTGGCGAACTGCTGTCCAAGAAATTTATGTTTCTCAGACAGCGAGTAGCTTTCTGTACTCCTAGGGAGGGCATACATGGGTCCTAACAAATGTTGTGACGAGTAGGAATATGCCTTAACTTAATATGAAATCTGTTAAAATTGGATAGATGGACTGGAGTTGGTGGCTGGCCAAATAAATTTTGTCCATTCCAAAGCAGCAGGTTGCTTCCATACTGCAAGAGCAGTTTGGAAATCCTCATTCTAGCAAGGAATATGCCCTAGTTGATTTTGAGTTATCTGTTTTTAATGCATTGCAATGCACGACACTTATTGAATTTGCATGCTTGCATGTCTTGCCTAACCAAAACAGTAAATATGTGTTTTGCTGCAATTCAGGTGCCAGCTCCTTGTTTAAGATCAGTTCAAATAAGGGAAAGCACGGTATGAGTCACCTTCTTAAGCCGCTTTTGCTTTTCTTCTTTGAGGAACTCCAAACTACTATTGAGTTCAGCCAAAATCGTGTCGCTTATGTTTTTGGATTGTTTCCCATACAATTTATCTAAGCTTGGGTGGACCTTTGTGATGATCTTGGAGGAATCCATTCCCAAAGTGGCAGAAAAGCTGCGTACAGCACTTACATATCCTTCCACTTTAAGGAGTCTGTCACTCTTTGAAGTTTGAAGTCCACAACAAGAGAGAAACACACAAACACATTAGTTTTTTGCATTCTCAACAAACGGTCCATCACATCAGAATCACTGTTCAAGTACCTTCTCATTACGGAGTCGCTGTAACTCGTTCTGGTACTCCTCTAGCTTCTTCAGTGAAAGATCATTCTCGTTAACTATTACATTTGATGGGGAAATATTGAGCTCTGATTGACCTGCTATTTCTGCAGAAATTTTCTGGATTTGCATCTGGACATCTCGGAATTGGTTCACCCTCTCTTCCTTCCTCAACTGCATCTCCCTAAGAGCTGGTGCGATTGAATCCAGCTGCTCCTTCAGTGTTCCCGCCATTTTCTCTGGCTGTTGCAAAGAAATATTCAGAATGTGCCCATGTAAGTACACAGTATACATGCTTTGAAACTAGTGTCAAGATGAGAAAACACTCAGCACAGAAAGTGTCCATCCTCACTACTTGTACCCTAGACCAGGCACAAGTGGAGTCACCCTATGACAGGTCCTACCTAGGAAATCTCCCAAGCTGGAATTGAGTCATTGACCTGATCCAAACCATCCAATTGATCATTCCTTTTAATGGCCAGGAAATTGTAGGGATAGCTTCTTCCAGTTCTTCTATCCTGATGTGAGCATTCTTTTACATACATAAGAACACACATATGTATGTACATTATCCACACATGTGATTAATTGATGGGTTCATTCCCAGCTTACAAACCAAAAAAAGATCCATGTGGAGTTATGTAATACATGCATACTGGTGTACATGCGTAATAGAAAAAGAATGATGAATTAGTTTACCCGTCCGGGGAGAGATCGTTCACCGAGGGACAGCAGGAGATGGGTGAATTCAGCCTCAGAGTCTGCCAAAACCTGATGCAAGCGAGCTCTAGAGATATTTGCACTATCAACTTTTCTCCTGTAAACTTCCAGACACTCCTGTTCTAGTTCTAGGAGAACCTTCTCTCTGTCAAACTGATCTTGCCCAACTTCATCCCAGATTAGCTGTTTCAAGATAAAAATTTGTAAAGAAGAAAGAATGTGAATCCTGCGTACCTATATATATATAAACTCACCTGCAGTTCTTGAAGCAGATACCCACAAGAGGTCTCTAGCAAAATAGAGTTCTGCATACTCCCGGGTGTTTGGAATGACCCCATCTTCGAATTCTTGCAATAATTGCTTGAAATGAGAGGAGGAGCTCAGAGAGACAGATATTCAGTCTCTTAGAGAGGGCATTTCCTTTGATAAGAAACTAAACAAGACGAGGAAAGGTGGGAAGAGATGAGCAGAAGAGGAAGGGGCATGAATGAAGGAAGCTTTGGGTCTTAGTTTTTGCTTAAAAGACAAGACTGTCAAAGGTAGGTGGTGTTGAAGCTTTGAGTTCAAGGATCAGCTCTTTCATTTTTATCTCCTATAGATAAAGTTACGGTTTCATTTCCATATATGATACTGATGTTGCATCATTTGTATTGTCATTCACCAGGAACTTGTATTGCAAAACAATCTATGTATAAGGAGGTAGGAATAGATCCACTTTTACCCTCTACAGGAACTCAAAAAATGCATGCAAGCATTATTTAGTTATGGTTGATCTTGATGGAAAGTGGCGGGCCATTGCATGAGTAGGGTGCAGTCTGCGAGCGTTTTGATGGTTAATTACTGGTAGGGGTCCATGCCAAACCCCCTCTTCCATTGGGAAGTTTTATTATTATTTTTTAATCATTTAGAACAAATGACAACAAATAGGAACAAAAACATTAAAGATTAACATGAATTGGCAAGGTGCTTACATCCACGACTGTAGAGAGATCATTTTACTATTTTTTTGTGACATCCCATCTCTTCTTAATGAATAAAACATAAGTATAATGCAGTTATATATAGACATAAAATTACAATATTAAATTGGACCTTCAGAGTTGAACCTGGTGTCTAGTCCCAAAATGATGATAGATCAAAATAGAAGGCACAATCATAACAAATCAAATGATCGACCCATATGTGTGATTAGCGAGATCTTTCAGTTGATGGCTACCTCATGGGCCATAAACAAGAATTGTACTGAAGCGATAGATAAAATTGTGGATGTTGCCAGACAAAAATGATCCGTTAATTGCTCGGATATTTGGTGCTGTACTCCTATTCATGAGTATCCCATTGATTACATTTTCATGGTTCATCAATGGCTGCTTTGAACTGATTTTATTGTTTTTTTAGAGGTGAGATTTCGTTGGGCATCACCCTCAGTAGATATAGGAATAAAACATCTCTTAATCTTCAACATAACCTACCACCTTTACACACCTTAATATTACAATTTTAATTTGAAGTAAGCAATTTTTTCACGTGTCAAGTCACTTTGTGAAAATAATGTTAGGTTTGGACAAAGAGAGACAGAATAAGATGGCCAGGACAAAAGGACAAGGAGGTTGGATCTTGCAAGAGGATTAGATACTTGGAGTGTTAAGTTCCAAAACATGGCAAAAAAAAGAAAAGAAACTAAACCAAGTGGTCTTATACTCCCCTAAATGGCATCATAAGGTAAAAACAAAAGTGAAAGAAAAGTGATGGGAGAGCTCAAAAGAAATAGGGATTTCAGAACTAGCTTTCCCCAAGTTAATGGGAATACCATCTCCCTTCATTAGTCTCATCCTTAGTTCTCTTCTCTTAGAAAAATTTTAACAATGCTTTTTTGTTATTGTTTTTGTTTTGAGTAGTAAGGGTTGAAATTTAATACAAATTAAAACATTTTCTTGGTGTTATTGACCAGCCAAATTTATCGAATTTCATAAGGTGTCATGTGGTCAAAATAGGCTGATCATCACAAACGGCACCGGTTCTTAAAATCTAACTCAGTTTTGGAGTTCGCCGGCTTTGGGGGCAATTAAAATTCGCTTGCCCAACTGGTTCCCGATTTTATCGGTTCAACTGGCCTATCTGATTCGGTTTTGATAACAATGGTTGCATGGGTTCGAGCCCTATCGACTCATCATTACACTGGTTTGGTCTAGCTCTAGCATGCCCATGGCACAACACACGTACACGAGGGTCAGTCATATGCCTCTTTATACAGGGGTTGGTGTTTTCCAAGACCACGATCATGATTCATGAGTCTGAAAGAAAGAAAAAGGGCAAAAAGAAAATGAATTCTACCTGAACAGAACCCAACGTTCTACAAATCCCACTAGGCCAAAGATCAAAACGATTGGGTAATCAAATGCACCTAGATCATCTATAGCCTGTATCCCACAATAGAACGTAATAAATGAGATGATCATGATGACCCGACCCAGCGTAGGATGGGTATGGTGTATCCGGAGTAACATCTTAACGAGCCCAGAAATAGCACTTCGCAAGTAGGAATGGCAATGGGGCGGGGCGGGTTTCTACCTCCCCACCCCCGCCTCGATTATAAAGCTGCCCCACCTTATATATGGTGAAACCCCCCCCGCCCCTATTGCCTTTTTATATATATATATATATAAAGTGGTTCCGGGGTGGGGTGGGGTGGGGTGGGGTATACTAAAACCACCCCCACCCCGAAACCGAATTGGGACTTGATTTTTTATACTGTTCCTATCCTGCCCATGATTAATTTGAAAAAAAACCGAACCGCCCCTGTAGGGGCGGGGTGGGGCCCCGGCGGGGGTGAGTCAAATTGCCATCCCTATTCGCAAGGAGTTGCAAAGGAAAGCAGTGTTTAGTCCCATATCGCTTATATACAAGATATGTATATGCTTTATATCGAAAAATGTGTGAAGAAGAGTTGTCCCTTTGGGGACATCCGATAAAATTGGAACGATACAGAGAAGATTAGCATGGCCCCTGCCCAAGGATGACACGCACAAATCGAGAAATGGTCCAAATATTTTTGGTCTTTTTTGCCTTTAAAAAATTTTGGAAACTACGGAAATCAGGAGGTGCGAATCACGCCTCCGGCTCACGTAAGACGAGATCCTTTTATAGTGTTGATAAAAAGAAAACGAAATGACGGTAATGCTAAACCATGAGTACGGCTTGTGGACACTAACAAAACAGCATGGCGTGTATACATTCAGAAGGAACTGAGATCAAGGAGCAAGATGCTAAAATACGCTGCTTCCGCACATCTCTCTGCGTGTTTCAATGGGCTCCGTTTCTCTTTCTTCGTCCTGCTTGTCTTGGAAATCCTCATATCGATTTCTTGATTCAATTTCTACTGATCGATCGAGACTCGGATCATCCTCTTTTGGATCTAGATCGATAAAGAAGTGTAGGGGAGTATTTTGATCTTTGAAGAAATGGGGTTTACTGCAACCTCAATCTAGCCTAAATCTGATATCCAGACCGTTCTAAATTGAGTTATTTTTGGAAGAAATGATTCAAAGAATACAAGAAAGAAAAAGGAGAAAATAAGGAAATGATTCAGAGGGAGAGAAGAAAGAACGATGAAGAAAAGTAGTGACAGAATGTTTTTCCTTGATGAATCCTTTACTTTCTCTCTCTGTAAATTCTTTTAAAAAAATCTGGTTGTTCTTGGGAAATCTTCTGGGAACTCAAGGAAAGTCTCTCTTTTTCAACAAGGAGGGGTCACCTCTATTTATAGGTGATTATCAAAATTGTAACCAATTTGTACAGCTGTCATAACCGTTTTTGTAACCGACTTTTAGAGAGAAAATATTGGATTCCATCAAGATAAAGGCTTTTTGTCACCATACCTCCTTTAAGCTTTTATGACCAAAGCTTTCAGATATTTTCTTCAAAGGTTAAAAGCGGTATTCATAATATCCATCTTTTAACAAATTCTATCTAAGCCCTCCAAACCACAACTCATCATCCTCCCCCAAAAGCAATTGGTAACTACACCGTGAAGGCGGGTCATACGCTTTCATGGTGTACTGTCCTGCTGAGGTAATATATTAGTGTTCAGACAGCAACACTCCTCTAGAGTAATAATCATGATAATATTAATAATAACAATGATGATAATCATCTAATAATCATCTCAAGTCCAATAGGGAAATCATAGGTGTTGGACGAGGACACCCTTCCCGTAACTCAGGTCCAATAGGGAAATCATAGGTGTTGGACGAGGACACCCTTCCCGTAGCTCAGGTCCAATAGGGAAATCATAGGTGTTGGACGAGGACACCCTTCCCGTAGCTCAGGTCCAATAGGGAAATCATAGGTGTTGGACGAGGACACCATTCCCGTAACTCAGGTCCAATAGGGAAATCATAGGTGTTGGACGAGGACACCATTCCCGTAACTCAGGTCCAATAGGGAAATCATAGGTGTTGGACGAGGACACCATTCCCGTAACTCAGGTCCAATAGGGAAATCATAGGTGTTGGACGAGGACACCCTTCCCGTCAGGCCTTAAGAGAAACTGAGGAAAAATCCATCCTCAATAGAAAGGCGTTGTAAGCCAGAGCGAGGCACTGAAGCCATACAGAATATCCGAAGGCGTTGAAGTCTGAATCAACATCAAAGGCGTTAAAGCTTGAAACAATATCCAAAGGCGTTAGAGCCTGAAACAATATCCAAAAGCGTTAGAGCCTGAAATGATATCCAAAGGCGTTAGAGCCTGAAACAATATCCAAAAAGCGTTAGGACTTGAATCTGTGCCAATAGCGTGAAAGGCGCAATAGTTTCATCTTTCATTAGTGACATAAGGGTAAAATTGTCATAAATGAGCAAAAAATCCTTTGTATGAACTAAAAACATAAGAGCTTAAAATCATTGATCATTAATGACTAGAATCATTTTTATCAGATAAACATGGAATTCTGTTAACCAATTCCCGAAAGGATTTTAGTATGTGTAATATGCTAGAACGTCCTTTGAGCCACGTGTCATTATTTTATTGAATTATGAACAACGTCCTTAAATTCAAAATTTCACAAATCAAACTTTTCAATAACCATCATCAACAAGAAGAAACCTGGAATTAGTGTTTCTGTTTGTATGGCCGATTCTGTTGTATTTCGTGATCTTGATGCCGATGATTTTCGGCATCCTCTCGATAAACAGGTGATCAGTTTCACTCTTTTGTAGATTTTTTACGATTGTTTATGCTTATTTATTGAGAAATTTGTTCTTCTTGCGTGATACTGGAGTAAAATTTTCGATTTTGATAAATTGCATGGGAAATCATTGATTTTTTAGTGTTAAATTAGGTGTCTGTGAATGCATTTGCTTCTGTTATTGTTCTGTTTATAATTTCATTTGCAACTAATGACTTTTTTATTATTAGTTTCTGAAATTTTACTGTTTTCTTTCTTTCAATTTTAAATCTTTTTTCAGAACACGTTGCTTCTGAGGACAATTCCAGGGTTAAACGAACTCGGCAAGGCTATATTAGGTAATACAAACTTTGGATGTCTTAATTATCCCAGTTCATATCTTAGTTTTTTTTTTGACACTGTGGTTTCACTGGTTTGTTGAGGCCACCCTAAGAATAAGTTACAGGGTTTCTGGAAGAGCGATTCTCTTGGCATGTAAATAGAAGATGATGAATATCAGTTGGTGATTGCATTACAGAAGTTCTAATTATTAATCTTTCATAGTCAACAAACTTAGTTGATTTATCGTGTTTTTGCTTGAAGAAATTTAAAAGGAATGTGAATAGTGAATCCAATCATTTGTGTTGAGGCGTTTGGACGTTTTATTTTAGTACTTGACCAATATCTTAAATAACTGATATTGATGTAGGTATAATGAAATAGATGTATTATTGAATGGTGGGCTTGACTTTTCCCTTTTTGTTGGTCTGCTCTTCATTTTCTCTTTTATTTGATATTGTATGATTGCATGTCTTAATTTGTTTGGTGGAACTCAGTGCTTGAGCATTATTGTGTTCTTTATTAGGGCTTTAAAGGGGTCTGGTTAAGTTGCAATTTACGTTACCCTTTGATGACTACGTTCAGTCCATTCCTCTTTTACTTCGAAATGATTCTTCATTTTAAGTGAGATTTAGAGTACTATTTTTATGCTTTTAATTACAGTCAAGATGTGCAACCAAGCAATCATGATGAACAAGTTGTTCTTCCTGAATTCTATGACTTCTTGCAAGGGTTAAAGCAGATGGCTATTTTGTCATGGTATATAAATGTTCTCAGAAATAGAAGATATGATAAAGTTTATATTGGTTCCCACTTCCCACGTTTTTTTCCCTCTCACAGATTTGAAAAAATTGATTGCCCTGGTTATGTAGTTACTTTAATACATTTGAATAAGTTGTAGACCTTGGGGAACACATCTTGGCTGATAGAATTTTGACTTGAACAACCAACATCTTAGCCTTGGGAATTAGGTTAAACCTTTTGTGTTTGATAATCTTCAAAGTAAGCCAATGAACATTCATTATCTATACTCTGTGGCAAACATAGTTTGTGTTTTCTTTACTATTTATTATTTGAGGATTGATTTTGTGTGTGTGTGTGTGTGAACTTCGACTTGATTTTGTTTTGGTTTGCTAAAACAATTAATGTGAACATGTCTTCATTGCAGGAAGCATTGCAGAGCAGGTCATGCTTCTCGAGAATATAGGGACATCAGTTCTTGTTGCTGAAAATCAGGTCATTTGCCACTAAACAGAAAAAAATGTCTAATGAAGACAAATGTCTGTTATGATGAGGTTATTTTTTTTTTTAATATTAAAATTTGAATAGTGAAAGTATCACAAGTCAGAACCAGAATCTTTTCTTTCAGGAAAGTCCACTCAATTTGTTGCAAATTGCCGCGATGAAAACACATATGAAACATCTATGTCGGATACATTTAGAAATTTATTAAAAACATATCTTATTTATCATTTTGTTCAAGTCTTAACCTAGGAACCCCCTATAAAGGTAATTTTTGCTTCTGAGTCTCACTTTCCCTCGTTATAGCACCCACTTCCTAATCTTATCTTGCTCTTACATCTTCGAGCACTATCTTTATTTTACCAACACTTCCTTTAAATTACTTTATATTCATATATTCAAATTTGTTGCCTTTGAATCTTGACATTCTAGAACCAACATTAAATCTTCTTCTCTTTTTTTTCCTAAGGTAATGATATTTTTTCAGTGTAGAAGCTTTTGAGGAACTCCCATTTCTTTGTGAGGATTCCAGTTTCCGGAACCCGGTTTAGCTACCAAACTATTTGGAACTAAGAATCAAGAAGGAACAGTATAATGATAATGATAATTTACATCCTGACATTGTGCGTGTAGCTGTAATGCATTTGCAATGGTATATAGATTCTTAAAGTCATTTTGGATTATCAATGATAAAATGCTTTTTTCATTTGTCTAGTTGTATATAATGTCTTAGTTCTTATGCCCATAAGTTACCAATTCTAATTAAGGAAGCACATTAATGGGTATGGGGAATTAGAAGACTTGAGTTCTGTTTGCATTAATATGGCTCTGATACATTCCAGTTTTACCTGCTTGTTTCATTTGTCTCTTACTGATTTTAGATTCTGTTGTTCAATTTTCAGCTTTCTGATCTTCATCAATTAATGGTTGAGGCAGCAAATATACTGAATATTGAGGCTCCTGATCTGTACGTCCGTCAAAATCCTGTACCGAATGCATACACTTTAGCTATCAGTGGTAAAAGACCATTTGTTGTTGTTCATACAAGCCTTGTGGAACTTCTGACTAGAAAGGAGCTACAGGTCCTTTTCTTCTCCTGGTCGCAGACTTGATTGTGTTTGTTTACCATATTATTTTTCAAGCCTTCCCCTTTGCCCACTTTAAATAATTTAATTTTACTTACCAAAAAAATCTAATTGTTGAAACATATATGATAAATAAGTTCATATATCTTGCAAAATATGTTGGACCTAAAATTCTTTGTCGAGTAGAATCGTGATAAATGTTTTGGGTAGTTAACCTTGAGTAGCAACTGTTTTGCTTTTCCAATGCTGCTGTCTTTTATATTAGCGGACATTATCGAGTTACTGATTTGTCACAATCTTAAATAGGCTGTTTTGGCTCACGAGTTGGGTCACTTGAAATGTGACCATGGTGTTTGGCTTACTTTTGCGAACATTCTTACGCTCGGGGCATACACCATACCTGGTAGGTTCTGTGCTGCTGTGTTCTCTCCAGTAGAGGTAAAGTAGGGCAAATTTGTTAATCCAAGTATTATATATGAGAATTCCCATGTATCGAGAAACTTGTTGCACATTAGGGGGTCTGGACCAGCTATACACTGGGTCTTCCACAAGATATCTACTAGGTTAAAAGACCAGACTTGATCTGTTGATCACCAAGAAAATATACATTCGTCATGTTCGTTTGCCAAATTCGTTTTGACTATCTACACAAATGCAAGAGATCTGAGGATCAAAATCACCCTGGGAAGTGAATAGGGAAAATTTTGAGTGGGTCGGTGCGGACACCCGAAAGGACTAGTCCTTGCCTTGAAGGGTTTGGAACACCCTCCATTAACCCCCTCCCCCCCCCAAAAAAATAAAATAAATAAATAAATAAAACTGCTCTTGCTACAGTTCTCTGATCTTTCTTGTTATTCTCATTATCTAAAGCCCTGTGCATGAGCCTCTTAAGTGGGACCCATCAAAAAATGGTTACAGACCCTGTGCGCCACATGTCTTGATGTTCCACTTAAGGAAAGTGATTACCATATGCAATTCTCAGACTAGATTTTCCACTAAAATGTATTCCAATGTTTTGAATACTTATATTACATATAGGACTTGGCGGGTTGATTGCTCAGCGTTTGGAAGAACAGCTATTCCGGTGGCTTCGAGCAGCAGAGTTAACTTGTGATCGTGCAGCCCTTCTTGTTGCACAAGATCCTAAGGTATACAAAATTGATATCTTCAAGATAGACACATGTCATTTACTTGTCTGTAGTACATCTGTTGTTCTATCCTAATTCACTTCTTTCACTTTCGTGTTATGGTCTTACCAAGAGGTGGTCATCTCTGTTTTGATGAAACTTGCTGGGGGCTGTCCATCCCTCTCCGATCAACTTAATGTGGATGCATTCTTGGAGCAAGCTCGCTCTTATGACAAGGCTGCTTCAAGCCCAGTAGGGTGGTATATAAGGTGAACAATGGCATGTTCAAAGCATCAGCTGAATTGGGATATTAAATAACTGATGTGAGATTCTAATTACCTCATATTGTTTCAGGAATGCTCAAACAAGCCAGCTTTCCCATCCTTTGCCTGTATTACGTGCTCATGAGATTGATGAGTGGTCGAGAAGTGAAGAGTATAAGTCCCTTCTGAGACGCGCAACACAGCTAAACTCTGTTCAAAATGTGTAGCATTGTCCTGGAGGCATAGAGGTTGACACCAATAACAGCAGATAGAATGAAGGTGAGTTTGCTTTGCCTTGCTTTGGGAGACCCTCTTAGGTGCAGAAACATTTTAATCATATGCTATGGGAATTCTGGGGGCAGTTTTCTAACTATAAACACAGTTAACCTACTGCATAGCTGTACACATGGCACACTAGCAGGGTCGGAGCCAAGACTTTTTTTTTTTTGATTAATGAGTCCATCGTGGTTATGAAATTCGTTAATGCTGCATTCGAATAAAGGCCCAGTATACAAGAAAATCAAGGGCTCTCCTTTGGGGAGTGCTGTTATATAAATAAAATTAATTATATTTTTAATTCTATATTATAAATATGAAAAAATTTCAAAATTTTGAAGGGGCCAAACTCTCCACATAGGCTGAATTACATCCTAATTGGGGGGGGGACTATCTACAAAATGTATATATTATTTACTTTTTAAAAAAAAATCATACTTAAGCATAATAAGTTTTGCAAACTGACTGTTGCCCTGTTGGTAGGAAATCTCTGTGGGTGGTATTTCAGATTGAAACAGGATCCCCTCAAGCACATGCTTGAGAGAAACCTCTTGAGCAATTACACCGTTGCGCTACGTGTCCTAGTAACCTCAGTTGGTTAGCACCACCCTTAGGGATTAATGCTAACCCACCTAGGGTTTTAGAAAAAAGCTGAAAAATGGGATAGATGTCATCACTATATTGTCGCTTAAGAAATTCTCTCAGGAATGTGCTTTGAGTGTATCCCATCTCTTTCAGATTTCCACCCTTGTTATTTATGATCTAGTTATTTCTCTTCTGATTAAACATTTCATGTATCATTGTTACATCAGAGCAGTAGAAAGCAATAGGAGATAAAGAGAGCGCATTTGAAAGTTGCCCAGTACTAATTTCTCAGTCTGTCTGACTATATATAATATGGAAACAACGTATTTGCTGGATTCACTGGTCTATGGAAACAACGTATTTGCTGGATTCACTGGTCTCTGTTTGAAGTATGGAAGATGATTGGTTTCGAGATGGCATTGTATACCCGTTCAATTCAGTTCAAGTCTCATTGAGTCACATTGTTGTATAATTCTTCACTGTCCAGTGTCATACTGTTAACCATATCAGGATGTGTTATTCATGAAGATATCAAATTGAATGTTTTTTTTTTCGTTTTTATGTTTGTGGTTGCCCTGGGAGTTCACATGCTTTGACTGCTACCAGAACCTAAAGTGAGATATTTGACCAGCATGCAATCCATGGAATTGGAACCCATGACCTGCTCTATTGAGGTGGTGTAATTAGCCACTGTTCCAAGATTTGAAAAATATGTCACCTTTGTGTATGGTAACCAAAACGTCTGTAATTATGAAATTCTATCTGACATTAGAAATTTGCTATATTTCTATGACACAGAGGATTATGAGCCACTATTAATCTGTGAAGGCCGATGCCATACCAAAGAAAGAAACCTCCATAACCAACATGGACGTATTCATTTCTTGGTTGTGAGATGAACTGGTGGATGATAACAGATCGTTGATTCACACTTATAAGAGGAGAATGCCAAATAGTATTACTGCAACTGAACCTGAAAGTGTAGGTAATCCACGACTATGGTTTATCATTAAGAAATAGCTTGCTAGCTTCTGAAGAAGATGACTCATCCAGAGCAGTGATTAGGATACCCCTCGGTAAGTTATCTAATGTACCACCGTGTCCTCATGTCCCTTTTAACACCCTTTATCCTGCTTAAGTTTAACTAAATTAAACTTAAGATTTTTGTTGTTTTTTATTTTTTTTTTAAAAACCAAGGTTGGATTGCTTAACCCTAGGGATGAGTGAATCTTAACTGCAATTGAGTGTTAGAAAGTGAGGTGTAGACCAATGAGGATGGGCCATTTTCCTAACAGATATCACCCTTGTACATTGGCTTTTGGCTCAGAGTAAGAATGCCGCTACTTTGGCTCCAATACCTTACCTGGCAGCCAAAAACTAACACCTTTTCTTTAACAGTGTTGATTTTTGGATGAGAGTAGAGAATACCTGATAGTAGGGCTATCACGCCTCTTTATTTATCTATGTTTTGATTGTTAGGGTCATAGCATATATGGATAAGAGTTCTGAGACGGTCCCCTTCCTGGCTGACCGCAGTGATCCCGTGTCCCTTTGAACCCCTTTTTAATAATAGTGGCTATGCTTAACTATATTTATGATTATAATTAATTTTTACTTTTTCTTTTAAAAAATAAGAATGGATCGATGAATCCTAAGGGCGAGTTAATCTTAACCATTGTTAACGGCTATTCAAAAAGAGAGGGCATAGACCATGAGATTGCACGGTCAGCTTAGAAGCTGACCGCGCAGTTGGTTTTCCATTTTCCGAAGGATAATCTCCTATAAATAAGGGAAATAAAAAACGGTTGTCTCATAACACTGACTAATTGTGGTTAAGATTCAGTTCATCTCTCCAACCTTAGTTCTTAGAAAAAATAGTAATAATAAGAAGGGTAGAAGGAGAGACTCAAATTGCAGATTAGGTTTAGCTTTTTTGGGGTTTATTTCGTATAACCGGTTATTCAAATCGAAAAACTAGGGCATCGAACAGAAGCAGAGGAAACCGAAAAGATCGATTACGCTTTGGTGCAAAATGGATCATACGCTCTGGGGGCATTTACCATTGTTGGTGAGATCGAACTCGAAAGATTCGGTGGAGTACATTCTCCAAGCCCTGTGGAGAACAAGAAAGACCGGCCTTGATGCCGCCGACCGCGATATTATCAGAGAAATGCTTCAACTTCAGAACGAGACTGACCTCGATCCTGTAACTACTCTCTCTCTCTCTCTCTCTCTCTTAATCGCCTTTCGTGGAGATTTTATTTTCCCTCAGCTCTGTTAGAATTACCAGCAATTACATGGTGAAATTCGAAGTTAGATGTATGACCATTTTGCACCGTAGATTGAATTTGATCTTCTCACACGCATGGATAAAATGTGCGTGGCACATTTGTTGTCTGCACATTGGAAATGAACCCTAGCTCGAACTCACTCGTTAATCGTTGGTTGGGGTAATGGGTTTTATAGAAAGTAATAATATAGATTTGTCCTTGCCCAGAACAAGATTTGTATTCAGCCACACACACACACACACATACATAAACCATACTTGTCAAACTAGGAAGCTATGCCGAGGGCCATTTCGAGGAAAAAAACGATGCTTAAGATGATAATAATTTCTATAGTTACCTTTTGAAGACAAACTGTGTTTTTTTTAATGGGAGAAGACAAACTGTATGCAGTAACTCAAGTTGAGTCGAGTCGAGTCGAGTCGAGTCGAATATACTTACATACGAAGTTCTCGTCCATTTTGATGAGCTACTTGACTCCTTGATTCAAATTGAATCGACTTGAATCGGGTTATTGACTTGGTTAGATCCGAGTTGTGCTTGAAACCTTGCACAATAGCATTCACACAGCATCTAATTTGAATACTTATACATTTTTTTGGTACATAAGAAGGATACTATCAACCGGCACACTGCCGCGGCCAAGCTCGACCTGAGATATCTTCATAGATGAGCCTGAAAATTCCAAAGGGAATCTTTCACTCCAAACAGTTCCCTCTTCCCCTGGGTGTCCGAAGGAGGCTAGCTTGTCTTCCACCTGGTTAGCCTCACAATACACTTGACGAAAAGTTTACCTCCTGGAAGGAACAGTTGATACTTTTACATTGATGTGAAGTGCTTATGTCTCTCACATCCAATTGCATCGATCACATAATTTGTTACTAGAACAATGCCTTCACATGTTCCATTCTTACTGGTATCAATATATAAGAATTTTGATTATTATCAAGGACCTTAAGCCATACTGCCATTTTGCAAGTTCTACTTTGCAGCTTTTGGTATGCCTCCGCATGTTGATCCGCAGGTGTGTGTATGAAAATATTAGTAAGGATGAGATTCAAAAGCTGTTCCCTCATGAGGTCTTACCTGAATTACAAAGACTACTAACTCTTTTGCTGCAAAAGTTTCAAAGGGAGTGGCGGGATGATGCACTCAAGGATCAGGTCAGGAATTTAATTACTTGTGATCGCATCGACCAACTTCGTGGGATACAAGGACCCAATTTTTATTTTTTTGTCTTTTGAATTTTATCCAGGTTACTTTGCCCCGTTTAAAGGCAATGACATGGAATATGGCGAATCAGAACACAGAATCAACAGATCCAGTGGCAGTTATTAATTTGAAGGTATTTGACCAATTACTGAAACTTTCAGTATTGCAAGGCAAATTGGATAGAATCCTTCATTTTGGTTCCAATCTACTGCCGATTCTTGAAAAAAACTTAGGACAGGATCAGAAATGTGGAGATTTTCAACGAAGAACTTGCAAAATGGAATATGTGATTCTATGCCCCTATTAATTCTGACTGTCTTTTGTCCAGCTTCAAGATGATACACAGTCTCTATCAGGGGAATCAGATGTGAAGTTCCAATTGGCAAAAGATACCCTCGAAACAATGCTGAATTCCATGTACTTTATTAGAGACCAGATGTCTAACATGGTAAGTTGTCATCGGCAAATGTACGCTTTAATAATGTGATCTAAAGGTTCAATAAGCTTATCTGGGTTATTTGGTGATTTACCTGTGCTCCATGTTCGACCTTGTCAGGGTGAGACCTCAAATGGACATCTTCAAGTCCAGGAAACAAGTACAACATAGTGTGTCGAAATACCTAAACTAGAAAGGTGTGGTTTGGCTAGCAACACAATCAGCAGAAGTTCAATGTTTCATCATAGAAGACATCCACCAGTTTAACAGTAGGAAGACATTGAATCCACTGCTGAGATTCAGGGCATCCGACTCTGTATTGGTGATAGAGAACAATATCTGAGTTATTTTGGAATCTACTAATGGTTTAAACATCCATCATCTATAGTGCACAATGTTTCACAATTACTAAAGCACCCTAAGTTTCCTATCAAATTACCAAATGAACCAATTGTGCACGTGTCCATTAGAAGGAGTGTGTTGGTTGTGTGGCTAGCATTCCTCTTAAGATGTTTGAGTGTTGAAAAATATGTTAATTTTAACCTGCAGATGCCACTGCTGTGAAGAGGAGTAAGAGTAGCATCTACCGTCTACTCTGAGAGAGAGAGAGGGAGAGAGAGCATTTAGGTTCTGTCCATTGCTATGTAAAGGTTAGAAGTTAGAGAGCTCTATAACACTTCAATAATACTAATTTAAATAAAAAAGAAAGAGTGATGTTACACTGATGAATTCTAATCCTATGAGAGAGAGTGCTCTGGTTTACTCCGTCACACACAGCTCCATTCTCTGTACTTGGGCAAAGAGTATTTTCTAACCAGGACCATCTAAAAGATGACTTGTTTTTTTAATCCTTAAAAACTGATAGATCAAAGCGGAACAATACAATATAGTACAAGGTTCACAAAGAAAATGAACCAAGTATACTCTACACAAAAGGTGCAAAGACAAGGTACAAAACACTATACATATTATCTAGGTAAATCAAAAATCAGTAAACCCTCTCCTCGAAAACAGCTGAGCCCTCAAAGCCCATTCTATTCTTTTTTGACCAAATAGCCTGACAGCCTCCGGCAATATAGCCCATACATTTGAAGTAGGAACCTCTACCATGATCGATAACCAATCTAATAAGGAATCCCACAAGAACTAAGGAAAGATCCACACGATCCCCAATCGGCATAGAAAATTACTCCAAATAGCACATGCAAAAGAACAATGCAACATTAAGTGTTGTACCTCCTCCTCTGCACTTCGGCACATAAAGCAACGGTTGACTAATCTCCACCTTCTATTTTTCAAATCATTGTGATGACTTTTCTCCCTAGAAAAATCAGTTATCATTTGTCGACCAAAGTCATGGTACTCTTGAAACTACAGAACTTATAATGACAAGATTGACTGTACAAAATTACCCAATAGTTTTACCAGGAAAAACATGAACGAAAAACAGAACCCCAATGCAAAATTTTGGCCTCAACCCTGTACAAAGCAGGTAGAGAATGACATTGCCCATCACAGAGGCCGCCAAAAACAAGCTCTCTTGTGTGGCTCAGTGAAGCTTACAAAACTGATAGGAGACGGAAATTAGTCAATCTTGAACATTTAAAATAAGGAAGAAGCTTGTAATTTGTTGAAATTTATAGCAGACGATATTTGAAAAGAAAGAATGAATTACATAAAGCATGCCTTTTGCCCAACCCTTGCTCTTTCCATCTCTGTCCACTGAGAGCTCCAGCATCTGCGGTGGTCCACAATGTAGAATTGCAAGTGAGAACAGACCCAACCTTTCCCATACAAAATAATCACTGGTGAATTGCAATTTCACCCCATTATGGTGCTCGCACTTCTACTGCCAGTTATGCGTGTACCCTCAATTCCAATTCCAAGAGGATACTGTAACTATTGGTTTCAAGGACTCCTTCCACATTCAAATATTAAGACTAAGAAGACCACTTCAGACTTCTACAGTAGTGTACCCAATGGCCAATGAGCTTCTTACCAAGCAAATCTAGAATGCAAGGAAGAAGTTGGAATAATTGAAAGACCCAAACCCGGAGGGAAACCCGCCTCACCTCCCCACTCCTCCACTCCTGTTCCTCTCTGATGATAAGAAAATCATGTTTGATAATAAATGATAAACCCCAAATTATTGTGTAACTAGAATCCATACCATCTATAAATGTTGGAGTGATGCGTTTATGTATATGAATATTCTGTGTTGGTCCAATGAAATGTACTGGTAAGCCGTATATACACTTAGTTATCGTCATCCACAAGGCTCCACCCAGGTATCTTCTTCAAACCACCGTCTTTCATCACCTTCCTCAGCCTCACAACATCCTCCCATCTGCCAGCCTCTGCATACATGTTAGACAAAACAACATACACCCCGTGATTACTAGGTTCCAAAATGAGAATCTTTTTCACCACTCTCTCAGCAATCTCGATATTCCCGTGGTTCTTACAAGCCCCCAACAGAGCCCCTAGAATTACCACATCAGCTTTCCACACCAGCCCTTTAATCAGCTGCTCGGCCTCTAATAACTCCCCACAGCGCCCGAGAAGATCTACCATGCACCCATAATGCTCAATTTTGGGTTCAATTCCATACTCATTCTTCATGGAATCAAAAATCTCACGGCCAATTTCTAGCAAGCCAGCATGGCAACAAGCAGATAAGACTCCCACGAATGTGATATCATTCGGCACAACCTGCTCCTTCTCTAATTTCCGAAAGAGCTCAAGTGCCCCTTCAGCATAGCCATGAACAGCCAACCCACAGATCATCGCATTCCAAGTAGCAATATTTCTTTCAAGCATTTCATCAAACAACTTTTGAGCTTTCGAGATTGCTCCATTCTTTGCATACATATGTACTAAGGCAGTGCCAAGAATCACTTCCACTTCAATTCCTTTCTCTTCTATAAAGACATGAATCTGTTCTCCCAAATCCAAACAACCCGATCGAGCACAAGCAGACAAGACAGATGCCAGGGTTGCACCATTGGGTTCAAGTCCTTCTACAATCATTTGATCAAACAGCACCAATGCCTCATTCGAACAAAAATTCTGGGCATACCCACTAACCATAGTGGTCCAAATTAACAAATTTCTTTCAGGAACTTCTTCAAACAGCCTATGGGCATCATCGACATTACCCGAAACCATATTACACCGAATCAAACCATTTACAACATACAAATCCATGTCTACACCAAATTTTAAAACATGGGTATGTATTTGCTTACATAATACCAACGAGCAACAGTTAGTACAAGCCTTGAGGACAAAAGGGAATGTGTGCTTACCAGGCAAAGTGCCTAGTCTTCTCATCTTGATATAGAGAAATATAGCTTCAGAAGGATTTGGGCTACTAGCTTGGGCTCTAATGAGGGTGTTCCACATAAAGGAATTTGGATCATGGGTGTTGTTGAAAAGCCTTAGAGCGTAACTAAGATCGCCGGAGTCCGAAAGAGCACAGAAAGAGAGCATTCGGCTCGAAGCGTAGTTGTCGTGGATGCGAGCAGAGACGATCATTTGGGCGTGGATTTGTTTGAGTTGGTTCATAGAGGCGCATTTGTCTGCAAGGAGAGAGTACTGTGGGGGTTTTGATGGTGGAGAAGGAATTGAAGTGTGTTTGTTGAATGGAGTGAGAGAGTAAAGCGAGTGTTTTCTTAATAAGGGGATTATTCTTGGCGGGAACATTTGGGTTTGGTTGGTTGAGTTGAGCCATGGAAACTAGCCGTTAAGAGAGTATTAAAGGCTTTTTTTTTTTTTTTTTTTTTTTGAAAGGTTGCTGCTTTCGAGGGTCTCGACTCTCGAGGGCGTCCGGGCCTCTTAGACTAATCTCCCGGCAGGTACATACCCCTCAACCACACGGATTATATAAGTAGCGTAGGGCTAAATCCTTAAAGAGTGACCGGGGAAAGGGAATCGAACTCTAGACCTCTGATGATTCCTGAGACGTAGTCCAGGCCAGCATACCAACTAATCCACAACCTATAACTGGATTTGTGGTTTATTTGATTTGTTTGTAGTGGTCGTTTAAACTAAACCAAATCAAATCACATTTATCTTGTCCGTTTTGTGTGTTTTAGAGATAGTTTAGAGAATAAAGTGGTGTAATAAGGTATATTTTATCTCATATCTAATTACATCTGAATTTTGAAAAAGATTAAGATCAATTAGGTAGGATTATCTTTGAGAGATCACACTCCTGCTAGCACATCAAAAAGAGTGAAACACACCAAAAACGTTTAATATATTCAAGAGCCAACTTTTTGTGCATGGAACTCTAGACATATTTTTTCTCTAAGGTCCATTTGGTATTGTTTTTCAGGAATGATTTTTCTTACCACATGAACAGAAAACGGTATAAACGCATTTGGCAACTCATTATTAAGGAACGATTTTAAGAAATGTTTTATTTTCAGCCCAATTTTAATTGACAAAAAAAATTAAAACAAACAAGGTAAACATGAAAATGGATAAGATAGATGAGATATAATAATTTTTTGAATATTTTTTGACACTTATAGAATGTATTGATGAATATAACAATATTTAAATGTCTACAGTAATCTTTTTTTTCTCTCTCATCCAAACATAATTCTATAATTGATTCTCACTGACAGTTGCTAATCGTGTTCTCTGCACATAATTGATTACAAGGATAAAAACTTATGATAATTAATTTTTAATGGAATGAGAGAATCACTAGAATTGAAGCTAAACAAGAAGAATGGACAATGAAGACTTCAAATAAACCACTCTATTCTAGTGAAGTGAGCAATATCGTCACTTTTCCCACTGTGGTCATCTCATCAAAGTAGGCGACCAAATGATCATGCTAACTTGGCCAAACATGTTATTAGTTGTTGCAGTGGGTGGCGAGGCCGCAAGGGTATCAACTGTAGCCATAACATGCATGGAGACCCCTGCTTAATAGTCAGGATCTTCGAAATGCTGGATAGGGTAATTCCTGATCAGAATTCAGAAGAATTGAGACTAGACTATTTCTTCATGATGTTAACAGATAGGAAATTTATATCCTGGTCATTTTGTTGAACTTTCTTTTTGTTGGAGACTGATTTCATCTTATAGCTTTCATACACATTGAAGAAAATAATGGTGAAGCAGAAGCCCTATTATTCCCTTCCAACTTGTAATATGTAAAACTCATATTCAGAGGGCTGCAATAATAAAGCATCAAAATCAATTTCTTTTCACCCACAACATACAATTGTAAGTCAAAAATAATGAGATAGGAATGGGGCAAGGGTCTCAACTGAATTTTGTCAAAACCATGAGAGAGAGAGAGAGAGATTATACACCTGAATGTTATCTAAATATTTCAAAGGATCAAACAAATCTCAGCATTCCAGCCATCACTTCTCTGTGTGCTACCACTAACAAAGAAGGCCATAAGACGGCATGTCTTCAATCCGTAGAACATCGTCCAGTAAGAATTCCCTCTCCAGCTGAGCCCGAGTAGATCTCAAAACATCCTATACATGTAAATCAATTATAATGTCTAACTAAACTCAGCACCAGGCAAAAGAGTATTAAAATTATATCAGAAGCATAAGCATATGCATTCTTATAGAATCAGCCTAAGCCATGTTAACCCGAATACATGCATGAGCCATCTTCCATATTTAAGGATCTTGTCGCAGATCTGAAATGGATGGAAGACTACCCAGCTTGCTTCAGGGTCAATCCTCTTCAGGATGATACGATATCACCAATCATATATTATGAATGTTATGATGAATCTTACATTGAACTCCATGTATGTGGCATTCTTTTCCAGCCACTGTTTGTCCATAACCACAAAGGCCACACAATAAAGCAGGTCAAACGCCCACTCATTCTCTGAACATGCATCAAGAAATTCAAATTACTTTTCTCCGAGCATTAAGAAAACGGGTTTACTTATTCTTGTGAACAAAATAACAAGAAATTCAAAGATGGGGTATCTGAAACTATCACACAGTGGTACATCTGCATCCCTTTTAACATCATTTTGTCAGAAAGACATAGATTGATGTCAAAAACATGCTTCAAGCTGTATCTTTTGAAGAGTTGGAGCAGTCAGGCTGTAGGCTCTTAAGAATTTAGCAGTACGAAACGTTAAATGGATGCAATTGCAGGCTCTCACCTGACAACATTTGTATAAAAACTGCTCTCACGAATGTCCTTGGTTTTGCTGCAGATAAATAAGCTGTTCTGCATGAGATCTCCTCATCAAGTCGTATCGAAATTCAACAAAATCAAGCCAAAACGAAAGAATAGAGTTGGATTTTTTTTTGTCTATAGGCCACATGTAGTCCATTTGGATGGTCAAGTGTTGGAAGTATAATTTTTCCAAAACTACAGTGAAATACTGTGCTATAATTCCATGCAAGTTGACTTGAAAAAAACATGTTTCGAAGTCCAGAGAGAACTTGGTTTTCTCATTCTTACAGGCATCTAGATCTAGCATTTGCATGATCATGAATGTGATATTTACACCAGCAACGGCAAATGGATACTCCCAAGTAGCTCGTTTCCCTCCCTTCTTGTTCAATAGACGCTGGTAGGATGTCTGCAACCATAAATAGAAAATAGAAACCAGAACTCCAAAAGTCTTTTTTCAAAGTAAAAGTTGCATGAACCCCAAAAGCTAATCAGCTGCTTTTCACCAATGGTAAAAGACCACGGAATTTGTACAATGAGGAAAAGGGATTTTTTGTGTGTGTTTCTGTGTGTGTGCTGTGCGTAGGGAGGTTGCTTGGTTTGAAACCATGACTCTTAAGGGTTACGATGCAGAACATCAACCAATTGAGCTACTCTATCTTTAACAACATCAGTAACTCAAAGGTGAAAAATGGGTTTTGAACCCAAGACCTGTCGCTCAACAATAAAGGCCGTTACCAACTCAGACAAGTAGGCATTTGCAAGAAGATCAGAAATCCATATTAAGTTCTTAACTGGGAACCCAGGTTAGGATCTTACGGAAAATGTCTTTGCAAAAAATAACAAGTTCTCCAAAGAAATGAATCCAGCTCCCCTATTCATCAGGTAAATATGCTCAGATCAATAAAGAAGCATGACCAAAATAAAGCCAGTTGAGAATGAAAGTGAGCATTCAACAAAAGAATTAAACTGGATGGGCATTAAAGAAACCTGAAATCAGTTGATGGATCTCTACCCTGCCAACCCATTTCCTTCCATTGTTCAGATATCAAACCATGGAGCTCCTGACCAGGGTATGTAGCAGACCAAAGAGCTCTCAAAGCTTCCTGCCCACATGAAAACTGCTTAATCAGGTGTTGCAAAAGAAACATTATGTTCAGGTGTAATTTTCCTGTGTGTGGACTGGGAGTTAAGTGCGGATAACAACATTCTGCAGCAGATGCTCCAAAATTAGTAGGGTCATGTTAGACACTTCCACTACTATGAACTTTCGAAATCATTACATTTACATATCAGATTATGAAAAGTAAATGCACCTGGTGATCTAAAAGAGAAGCATCAAAGTATACTTTCATTCGATGCTTCAACCTTTGCAGTCTCTCTTCCTGCAATTTTTCAATCAGATAAATGGAAAAATAGTCATACAGTATAAGTTTATGCAAAAAAGCAGCAAAATCTTACTAAACATTTAAAAATGTCATGCTCAATAACATATTTAGTTTTACATTTTTTTTAAAAACATATTAAGCTAGAAAAAGAAGATGAGATAGTCCAAGAATATGGATTTTCTCACACTTTACCATCCAGATAATAGCAAAAGCATGTATGGCAACAATTCACAAACCATAAAGAATCACAAAATCAGAAGATACACAATTAAATGGATTTTATTGGATGAGCAAGAACAGTTACAGAGAATCCCACTAGGTAGTTAACTAATTATAGTTGCTGCTTAGCATAAATGAGAGAAGAAAAACTAATTACAGTTGCTGCGTAATTCATAAAACATCCAAAAACATTCAGTAAACCCTGAATTAGTATTATTCTTGGACAATACTTCATTAAATCTCTTTGCCCGATGCTTTTGGCACTTGAGTACTATGAATCTCCATTTTTTTACGCTGAGCACATACACACACATGAAATTTGTCAATGTCTTTGACTCTCCCAAAGTCCCAAAGAATCCTGCACACTCCACTGCTTTCATAGGTGTTTCAATGTTTCAAGTAATCATTCGCATTTATTCCATAGAAATTTGTTAAACAACATTTTAAAGCCTGGAAACAGACATAGGCTCATGGTTCAAAATGTGTCGTTCGATACCAATCAATTTTTGAGATTTTTTAAATGAAACCCTTATGTAATAAAAATATACAGAATATCAGTATGTAATCTACTGTTTCAGTCATTTCGGTACTGATACTTTGCAATGCGTATTGGTATGGAACAAAACCGAGAGTAACCCCCCCCCCCCCTTTTGAGCTTTCTAAACTCCAATTTTCATCCTCCTTTATTTTTCCCTCCAAACCTTGTGTTCTAGCCCTAAAATGGCGTGCTTGTCTTAAAAAAATCATTTACAAATCTATTTGATTTCTGCGGAGATCGAATCAAAAGAGGATATTCCAATATTCATCTAGGCATATTCCATACTCTTTATTTTCAAATTTTAAAGTGTTAGATACTTAGATCCCTTGAAGTGGGTCAAAAATGCTTGCAGATCATATATATATGGATTTGTGGTCAATCCATAGATCAATGTCCATCGAGGGAGAGACGTGGCATCAAAGCCTACTATATGCGAAGTCCCTTACAAATATTATCTAACGTTCTTTAATGCATTCCAAACAAACGTACGGACCATTCTTACTGAGAATAAGTTGTCCTAATCCTATAAATGACATGGAACAGTTAGAAATTTCTACACTCCACTCAATCTGAAGAAGAAAGATCCATCAATACCGGCTTGCAAACAACATACTCAAAACAATGGCTACTAGTTAGTAGCAACCTTGGTTTTCTTGATGTAAAGGTCTTTGATAATTCATTTTCACCATACTTTCTTATATAAAATGAATGTGCATCTGGATGTGCTTCATTCTCACTAAGTACTAGATTAGGTGTGAAAGAGACCCTCTGATGGTCCCATTGCATAATATCTTGCCCAAAAACAAAAAAAATGCCTTGATCCAAATGAGACCACCAGTTGTGCTATTAAACTTTATACCTGTGTAGGTCCTACCCTGGTAACTCTAATTAAATGGTTCAGTAGTTCAGCCAAAAAGGAGCAGAGATTAGAAATAAATACTGTATATCAACAAAGGGAAATAATTCCAAGAGTTGAAGAAAACAGTTCATGGAAATATTAAGATCAACAATATCAATTGTGAGGACTAAAAAGAGTATTACCTGTAGGGGTGTCAAATTGATGCAAATACGTTCATAAGCTCCCTTTGGCTTGAAGCAAACACAAGTGAGACCCTTCCCAATCCATGCTGGCGACCCACATGTCGCATCATCTGCACACAATTAGTTAACTAATTACCAATAATTTCAATTATGGCCATCTTAACAAACACTTGTGAAAGAACTCAAATCTGTCTCAAATGACCACAGTAGACATTCCCAGCAACCTCGCTTAAGAACTTCACCAAAGCATTTCATAAGAAAAACACAAAAATAAAGTATATGTGTGTGATCACAGTGACACAAAACAGAGAATCTCTTAGAAAAGGGTAGTAGGGATACTATATGTTTGAGAGTGATTATAAGATGTGCCAGTGTTGCTCATGTATCCTTTTCCTTTCGAAAATATTGAAAAAAAAAAAATCCTCTTGCAGAGGATAAGGTCTGACTTCAAACCACTGTCCCCTTAGCACAGGTAGATGCCCGAACAGGCCGAGAATGAACCATCCAGGGTGAATGGAATATTTTCCAACTAGATTCAAGCTCCTCCGGCACAGAATGGTCGGCAAAGATGGAATCAAAATAGCACCCATTCAATCTCAAATCCCCTATCCTAATTCTTAGCTTAATGGTATACAATACATCTGTTACGTACCAGTTGGATGAGGTGTTACCGTAACTCATGCAACACTATCCTCGTGTGCTGAGGTGTCCATAAATGTAGGGATGGTTGGGGTTAAGTAGGAGTCGTGAGTAGTGGGTATGTTTAGTTGTTACAGCAGAATAGGGTGTTAGTTATGGAGTCGTGTCTATCTAGATTAGTTATGTTAGTTATCAGAAAAGGAGATGTGAAGAGTTCTGCTTATATATGTACTGTTGTGCACTTTGAATGACATACAGAAAATCTTTGGTCTCAAATAGCTAAGGAGGTTGGCCCCCTCGAAGAGGTCTTCACGTGTTTTATCGTTCTCTAAGTTTGCATGTTACAACTGGTATCAGAGCCAGACGCTCCTACCATGGCCGAAGGCACCCGCATTTCTCAGCTTGCTGAGTCCGTTATTCTGCTCAAGGAATCCCAAGATTCTCAACAACGGGTTCTTGACGAATTGGGTCAGCAATTGAGTGCTCTAGCTACTACATATGAGGCTCTCACCCGCACTCACCACCGTGAGACAGGAGACCACTCTTCTGACCGTTCGTTCAACCGCCAGCCTGATAATCCCCAACCTGATACCATGGGTATCCAAACACAATCGATCCGTTTGGACTTTCCCCGATCTGATGGAAGTGATCCCTCCGGATGGCTTTACCGTGCACAACAATTCTTCACTTACCATCAAACGCCCCCACAACACCGATTGCTTATCACATCCTTTCACATGGAAGGGAGGGCGCTTCCTTGGTACAGTTGGATGGAAAACTCTGGAGCTTTAACAAGCTGGGATGCCTTTGCTAGGGCCCTCCAAACCCGGTTTGGTCCGACAGAGTACGATGACCTTGCCGAAGCTCTCACCAAACTCCGTCAATCCAACACTGTCGACGACTACCAAACCCGTTTTGAGACTCTTGCCAACCGAAATGAAAGGTTGACAGAGGCCTTCATGATTAGTTGCTTCCTAAGCGGCTTAAAAGATGATATTCGGTTAAGTGTCAAGATGTTTAAACCGGCCAGCTTGTCCGCTGCTTTTGGGTTAGCTCGCATCCAGGAAGAAAAGCTCAACTCTCGTCGCCGTCAGCAACGACCTGATGGAAACAGAAGCATGGCTTATTCCACCCCGGGACAAGCAATTGCACGGCGACCTACTGTACCAATCCAACGGCTCACCCAAACAAAAATGAAGGAGCGATGTGATCGAGGGTTATGTTACAATTGTGACGATAAATGGTCCCCTGGACACAAGTGTATGGTACAAAAGCTTTATTTGTTGGATGGTGGCGAAGGTGATGACACAACAATGGAGGAGGATGATACTGTTGACGAGCCAAACATAGAGGCCGACCTTGATGTCACTCCTGAAATCTCTCTACATGCCATTGCTGGCGCTCCAACTCCCCAGACTATGCGGCTGCAAGGTAACTTAATGAAGTTGAAAATTGTTGTTTTGATAGACTCCGGAAGCACCCACAACTTCCTCGATACTACAATCGCCAAGAAGGCCGGATTGTCTATTCTTTCTAGTGGACAATTCGAGGTGATGGTAGCCAATGGTGATAAATTAAATGGTCAAGGTCGTTGTGATGGAGTCACACTGTCATTGCAAAATCAGCCCATCACCACTGATTTTTATTTAATTTCATTGGGTGGGTGTGATGCAGTCCTAGGGGCCCATTGGTTGAGAAATCTAGGCCCTATCTTGTGGGATTTCTCTAAACTCACCATGCAATTCAAAATCAATGGGCAACTGTGTCAGATTCATGGGGAGTCCTCCTCAAAGCTAGCCATTCTTGGTGAGGATAAGATCAAAAAAACCATTTGATGTGAAAAGAGGGGGGTTCTTCTCCAACTCTTTAATATAGTTGGTGTTCAGCCTCAAACTATGATGGACCCACAAGTGAAAAAGTTATTTCAAGAGTTTGGGGACGTTTTTAATGAACCGCATGGGTTACCTCCATCTCGATCTCATGATCATCGAATCCCTCTTCTTGACGGCACTCCACCCGTTAGCGTACGCCCTTATCGATATCCCCATTACCAAAAGGGAGAAATCGAGAGAATTGTACATGAGATGCTTCACACTGGAATCGTGCGGCCTAGCCAGAGCCCTTTTTCCTCTCCTATGTTGTTAGTGCGAAAATCAGATGGGAGTTGGCGTCTATGTGTCGATTATCGAGCACTTAACAAGGAAACAGTAAAAGACAAATTCCCAATACCTGTGGTGGATGAGTTGATGAGCTCCATGGCGCGACTGTCTTCTCTAAACTGGATCTCCGTTCGGGTTACCATCAGATCAGGGTCCAACCCGAGGACGTTGCCAAGACAGCATTCCGAACTCATGAAGGTCATTACGAGTTTCTAGTAATGCCTTTCGGCCTCACCAATGCTCCTTCTACTTTTCAGAGCTTAATGAATGAATTATTTCGCCCCTTCCTGCGTAAATTTGTTTTGGTATTCTTTGATGATATACTAATATATAGCAAAAGCATTAAAGAGCATTTGGGCCACCTCCGATCTGCTTTAGAGGTGCTGCGAACTAATCAACTATTCGCAAAGGAATCCAAATGCAGGCTTGGCTGTGATAGCGTGGAGTATCTTGGCCATATCATCTCCAAAGATGGCGTAGCAGCTGATCCAGCAAAAATCTCCTGCATGTTAAGCTGGCCATTGCCCACAAACATCAAATCCTTGCGTGGATTCTTGGGTTTGACGGTCTACTACCGGAAATTCATTAAAGACTACGGCACAATAGCTAGTCCGCTCACATTTCTTCTCAAAAAGGACTCATTCTAGTGGATAGATTCAGCAACAGGGGCCTTCAAAAGTCTGAAGGCAGCAATGGCCAAACCCCCTGTTCTTGCATTGCCAGATTTTTCAACACCTTTCACAATTGAATGTGATGCTTCCGGCTATGGAATAGGTGCGGTCCTGATGCAGAAGGGTCGGCCTCTTGCCTTTCTCAGCCAGTTATTAAAGGGACGGTCTCTCCTTCTTTCTACTTATGAAAAGGAGCTTTTGGCATTGGTCACAGCTGTACAAAAATGGCGGTCATATCTGCTCGGGCAAAGCTTCATTATTCGAACTGATCAACAAAGTCTAAAACACCTTCTTGAGCAACGCATTGGCACACCAACTCAGCAAAAGTGGATCTCCAAGTTGCTGGGATACTCTTTTGTGGTTGAATACAAAAGTGGGAGAGAAAATAGAGTGGCAGATGCTCTATCTCGGCTAAATGAGGTGGGAAATCTTATGGGTATTACAAGACCAGTTGGGTCTTGGGTCGATGCACTCCGAAAGCATTACCAAGAAGATCCGGATATGCGGCTGATTATGGAGAGGTTCACTAAGGGGGAACTAAACTTGACCCGATATACTTCTCATAATGGCATCTTATTTTATAAGGGTCGTTTTTATTTGGGCGAAAACTCTTCCATCCGCTCTCAGGTACTGCAACACTTCCATGAAAGCCCTACTGGTGGTCACTCCGGATATCACAAGACATTACACCGTGTTAAGGCCGACTTCTTTTGGCATGGCTTACGCTCATATGTGCGACAATATATCAGGGAATGCGACGTGTGCCAACGCAACAAATCAGAAAATGTTTCCACCCCTAGGTTGTTGCAACCATTGCCAATTCCGTCACGCATATGGACTGAGATCGCAATGGATTTTATTGATGGACTACCTCTTTCACAAGGTAAAAATTGCATCCTGGTTGTAGTGGATCGTTTATCCAAATATGCCCATTTTATATCTATGTCCCACCCCTACACTGCCAAAACCATTGCCCAGCTATTCATTGATAATGTTTTTAAACTCCATGGTATGCCTGTCTCCATTGTGAGCGATAGGGACCCTACCTTCCTGAGTAGTTTTTGGAAAGAATTTTTTGTTCTACAGGGCACCCAATTAAATCATAGCTCTGCATATCACCCCCAATCCGATGGGCAATCTGAAATTGTAAACCGTTGTCTGGAGAATTTTTTGAGGTGTTTTACAGGTTCCAAACCAAAGGAATGGGCTAAGTGGGTATCCTTAGCCGAATGGTGGTATAACACAAATACTCATTCTACCACACGGATGACACCATTCGAAATTGTGTATGGTGTGCCACCAATCCGCCTCATTGAGTACGTGCCAGGTACAACTCAGGTGCAGGCTGTGGAAGATGAGCTGAAGAGCAGGGAACAGATCATGAAACTTTTACAGGACCATTTGGTGTTGGCACAAGAGCGAATGAAGCGAATGCCTGATCGTCATCGCACAGAGCGAGAATTTTTAATTGATGATTGGGTATACCTCAAGCTGCAGCCTTACCGACAGCAATCAGTGGCCATGCGACGAACTCAAAAGCTATCACCGAAATTTTTTGGACCTTATCAAATAATTGAACGAATTGGACCGGTTGCTTATAAACTCGACCTTCCAGCTGCATCACGGGTTCATCCTGTGTTTCATGTCTCCAATCTAAAGAAGAAAGTGGGAACTGGCATTCAGGTACAAAGTCAGTTGCCTCCTATGTCCAATCTGGGCGTTTTTCCACCACACCCTGAAGTAATTTTAGCGCGTCGTATGCGGAAACGGGGGAACCAAGCGTTCACTGAAGTTCTCATGAAATGGCAAGGATGTGACGAAGCCGATGCCACTTGGGAAGGATATGATGAGCTGGTGGCGAGGTTCCCTGAATCCAACCTTGAGGACAAGGTTACTTAAAGGGGATGGGTCTGTTACGTACCAGTTGGATGAGGTGTTACCGTAACTCATGCAACACTATCCTCGTGTGCTGAGGTGTCCATAAATGTAGGGATGGTTGGGGTTAAGTAGGAGTCGTGAGTAGTGGGTATGTTTAGTTGTTACAGCAGAATAGGGTGTTAGTTATGGAGTCGTGTCTATCTAGATTAGTTATGTTAGTTATCAGAAAAGGAGATGTGAAGAGTTCTGCTTATATATGTATTGTTGTGCACTTTGAATGACATACAGAAAATCTTTGGTCTCAAATAGCTAAGGAGGTTGGCCCCCTCGAAGAGGTCTTCATGTGTTTTATCGTTCTCTAAGTTTGCATGTTACAACATCAATGGGTCCGCTCAATCTTTTAAGGCCCGGAAATCTGACAACAAAATCTAGACGAATAGATTCTTATAAGTTCCTATGAAAATGAAATGGACGAGCAATGTTCTTGTATATTGCTCTACTGACGACGTAAGAACTAAGAACCAAGTTTGTCAAAATTATCCAACCGCAGGGAACCCATTAGAGTTCTCTTGGCAACTAATTAAGTGAAACTCGGCAACAATAGTCTTCGTAGCCCAAAACTACAAAGAACCTATAGGATGCTAATACATAAGGAAAAATGTGAGATACGAACACTTTCACATATAATTTTAGGGCAGAGATTGGCACACCACGCATTAGACCATGTAGTCTAATGTCATGGCCACGTGTCCTTTTTAGCACTCCTTTAACTATGATTAAGCTTAAGAAAATTATTGTTTTTGTTCTTTTAAAAAACAAGGTTAGATTGCTTAATTCTAGGAGTGAGTGAATCTTAACTACAGTTGATGTGTGGTAAAAAGGGAAGCATGTGATAACAAAAAGTTTCTAAACACCACTACACCTCTAGAAGGAAGATACGGAATCTAATGATAAATCAAATACATGCAAGGGATAACCTAATAGAGGAAAGAATCCTCCAGTGTTTGGCAATACACCAATATACCTCACCATGTATAGGCCGTGCCAAGATTTCCTTCTCTGTTTTATTAACTCTTCATTATTCCCTTTGTATTGTTTCTATATCTCAATATAGAAACCCTCTTGTAACTTGTGAATATATATTCCATAGAATGCATCTCTCAACTCACGTTTTGAGTGAGAAATCTATGCCGATCTGCAGTTGCTTAAATTGTTTTAGCATTGACCAATGAGGACTGCAAATTAGACTACATAGTCTAATGCGGCAGTAAGTTAAGCATTTCCCATATTTTTATTATTTAAAAACTTTTAAAAATATTTTCCTGATGTTCAGAATCTCATTGTCCTTTGTACCCTTGGCTACAAATACCATTGTTGCCACTTGGCTACAAAGACCAAGTTTCACTCCCTACTCGCTCAGTTTCTTATTGCAGAAACCCTAAATTCGCCAAGCCTGCCGGATTTGATGGGATGGTGTCCTGGTTGAGGCTACTCATCATCTTCTTCAATAACGCCTGTCCTTTTTTTTTTTCCTTCTACAAATTATATATTTTCAAACGGAAAAATTATCACTGAAATTCCTCAAAACCTATTAACGAACACGCATAATAAAAACTGGAGAAAATCAGAAATATGAAACATTGTGTGGAAATTTAAAATAATTGTTCGTAGTATTGCGATAAAATAGACAATTTCTGAGACCAGGCGATCGAAATCGCAGATATTCCTAAAAAACAAGAGAAACTCTTACAAAGCGAATAGAAGTCGAGAGTGGAGAAAAGAGTATCAGAAATTTTCTCGGCACAGATGAACTAATAATCGATCAAAATCTTTGAATTACTCTAATCGAAACGAAACTCCCAACAACAAACACGATCGGAAGTGTAGAAACCAGAACGACCAAAATGAACCGAACCGAACCGAACCTCAGAATTAACGCAGGCACTGGTACAGAAACCCAAACCCATAAAATCTCGGTAATTTTTTTTTTTTCCCAGAATAATCGATCAAAATCGCAGAAATTCCATAAAATCGAAAGAAAATTCACAACGAGAACGATTTGCAGAGGTTCATATAAAGGAGAATTGCGTGAGGATAGTACCTGAAGAAGCGGCGGCATGTTGGCATCTGGAGAGAGAAGAGGGAGAGAGAGTACGGATTGCAATGCAGCCGCCTTGAGTCCTCTCAACACTCATTTCAGCAGAGAAATAAGATTTCGTCGTCGCTACAACCCCAACCAAAGCTTCATACTTTTGCACTCTTGCAGTCCAGAGGAATGAGAGAGAGAAGAAGAAGAAGAAGATGACGACGAAGACGACACTGGTTCGTCGTTTTGTTCGCGGCTCTTAAGCTTTGTTTATAATAGGAGCCAGATGACGTGAATACCCCGCATTCAATTTTAGCTGACTATTATATCCCTCTGCCGGTCTGCCCTTTTCATCATAGCGTTGAGGGTCGTTTTTGTAATTTGGAAGTCTTTTAATGCATATCATTTTAGTTCGGATACTGTCCATGCGGAAAATAATCAAAGTTCAACGTCAACATAAGGAGATAAAAAAGGTAAGAAGTCATTTTATATATAAATATATATAGGAGAGGGTGGCACGTGTGATGCACGTGAGAGGGAGGGGAAAGAGTTAACCACAATTAATAGGAGTTAAAAGGGACATGTGTTAATCCGCGGGTGTGATTGAACTCGCTAGTGACACGTGCGATGGACGTGAGAGTGGGGGAAAGGAGTTAACCACAGTTAATAGGAGCTAAAAGAGACACGTGTTAACCCACGGGTGCGATTGAACTCTCCCTGAGTTCAATCGTGATTGGCTGTGATTCTAAATAGATAGATGAGCAAGGGGTAGTTTGGAAATTAAATTAAAGGCATATGGTAGTTTGGATTTTATAGCAAAACATTAAATCAAAATTTTGTTTTTATATAAGGGTAGTAGGGGAATTTTGGAAAAATCATCTACGTCTGCCTTTCCCATTATAATAGTAAAGATATATATATATATATTTATTTATTTTTTATTTATTTTGACTTCTCACCTTTTGATATATTCTCTCCTTTTATCACCACATGTTGGATGCTGAACTTATGTCGGATGGTTTTGGTTTGGGAAGAGTCAGATCAAATCCGATCCCCTGTCCATACGTATTAGTTATAGTATGTTCGCTTGGGTGGACTAAAATTCATTCGTGCAAATTATGCATTAGTGTGACGGTTTAAAAGTTTATCATTTGGTCTACCAAAATACACTAACTTTATTAACTGGGATTGCACGCTAATCATATAAATTAAAATTGTATCCCAAAAAATACAATTACATCAAAATTATGACAAAATAATAATATTTGATTTGATCAATCATAAGCGATTATGAAGTAATTAATTACGAAAATAACTAATGATTTTATAAGTAGCTATGATTTTTGGAGTAATAGTTCGTTCCACAGGCGAGGAGAAGCTCTCACAAAACCGCTCCTTCAACTGCCATGAACTCGGGATAATTTATTTTAAACTTGTAGTTAATTTATTTTACTAAAGATAGATGGGTGAACCTTAGAAATGAGTGGATGATAACCACAATGAAAGGAAGTTAACAGGGAGACACTTGATAAGAAAATGGGAGCCAAGACGTCCCTTCTCGCATCACTAAGGGAGGAGGTGATTATTTTCGTGATCTTTGACACTGCAACGAGGCTTACAATGCTTCTTAAACTTAGAGATATTTTGTTGAAAATTATTATTTTCTTTTAGTAATATAATTAAAATATTTTGTCTAGTAAAATTACTGAATTATCACTTGTTGTCAAGGTCTAACCAAACAAAATTATTCTTAGCAACATTTTTCATTTGTTCATGACTCAAAGGGTTGGGGACACCCCGAGTTCCAAAAAAAAAAAAAAACAATTTTCATTTATTCATTATAACACTTAGTATAAATAATAACGATTGCAATAATACAAATTAAAAAAAGGATAATTAGAGTATACGCTCTAGGAGCACTGATACTGATGCTCTCTATCCCTGTAAATACTATAGAAGTACACGTGGACACTTAACTATTCTATTCTGTTCATTCTTTGATCTACGGCTAAAAAACGTTTAAACCACCATACTTGGCGGCGACGGCAGGGTTGGGGGGTTTACACTTTACACCAGATCATTGCCGGTAACATTTATCTTAACCTAACAGCAATGATGTGGGCGCCCCTTCTTGATTAAGGGCAGTGGAATCTTTTATTATTTTTGTGAATGAAATGGATTAGTAGTTTAATTTGGTAGTTCCAAGATCGCTGGCCTAACCCAAATTTATTGTGATTTAAATAACGAAGGATACAAATGGTATTAAAACAATTTGGCGATAAAAAAGGATACAAATGGTATTAAAACAATAACGAAGGATACAAATGTTATTCAACTGTCTTAATTTTTTTTTGTTAGACAAGATAAGTTTATTAAACTGTCAGTCTCTCCACAACACTTCCTAAGTCCTAACGAGACAAAACCATCTTCAGATTCCACATGGCAGGCTGTTTCTCGTCCCTAGTTTAGACTGAGCAGTGATTAGCGGGACCTGGTACGCTTCTTAGCTTACCCCCATGTCCTCATGTCCTTTTAACACCCTTTTAATCTTGATTAAGTTTAATTAAATTAGATTAAGATTTTGGATTAAAAGTAAAAAACTAAGCTTAGATTGCTTAACTTAGGATGAGTGAATCTTAACCAAATGAACCACAGGTGAGTATTTAAAATTGGAGCGTGGACCAATGAGGATAGGTCATTCCGTTACAACATGAAAACCACAGTACGTTAAGTATTTTCCTTTGGATTGAGCAATGTTTAGTGGACCTGGGTCATGGGCCTGCTTCTTATCTTGACACCCTTTAACCCTGATTAAGCTTAACTAAATAAGAGTTAAGATTTTAGTTTTTTTAATTAAAAAAAAATTAAGGTTGGATTGCTTACCCATGTCCCTTTTAACACCCCTTCAATAAAAACGAAATCACTTTTAAGTTTCAATTATTTATTTGACTCGAGTTTGAGTCTTGGTGTGGCTGTTGCATGTTGACGCCCACCATGAGTACTAAGGGTAGGGGTGCAGTAGATAGATGATTAGGACAAAGCAAAAAAATATATATATATATTTATTTTGGTTTATGGTAAGGCTGCAACCTTGGCTAAGTGTATTAGTATATGTTCTATAAGACTTGTTTGCTCCAAACTCTCTTACAGAACAGAGTCGCATAACTGAATTTAAAGTTTTTTCCCAAACTCTCAATGGGTGCAACACGATGTTATTACTGTCGGAAATAAAATGTCAAAAGGACTTAATGATTTATCCCTATTCTCAAAGTACCATATTATAAAAAAAATAAAAATAAAGAACACTTCACCTAAAAGGATATGCTTTGGATTTTTATTACCTAAAAGAGCATGTTTTTGACATTTTAATCAAAATATGTATGCTTTGCATTTTTATAACCAAAAAGGGTATGCTTTTGATATATTTACCCCTTAGCAATTCATACAAGGAAAATAGTCACCTCCTCGGGCCGAGGAGGTGAGTTACAGTCTCATCCCCCCTTTTTGGGGCCACGTGTCCCTTTCTTACTTCCATTAACTGTGGTTAAGATTCAATCACCCCTAAGGTTCACACACTACCCTTGGTTTTTAGAAAACCCTTGGTTTATAGAAAAAAAAAAAAAAATTTAACCATAAGAAGTGGTTAATTTTTTAACCATAGTTCAAAGGGTTTGTAAGAGTGAGGAGGAGGAGGTGACTATTGCTCTTCATATAAAACCCAAACACTAATAAAGGTAATATTGAAATACATATCTTATTTGGTAAAAATTTTCAAACTATGCCCTTTCAGATGATATTTTTTATTTGGGGGTGACTAAACTGTACTATCCCAATAATTTAAAAATAACAGAAAAAGTACAACAGTAAAATAAAAATTAACCAAACAAGATCCTCTCAAAGCATATGCTTGAGGTTCGTCTTGGTTTAAAGACTGAAACAAAAATTATTATGTTGAAAGAATGTCCACTCACCACACCAACACTAATAAGTAACTAAACATGATCCCCTCAAGCATATGCTTAACAGATCCTCGAGCATACTGAGCCACATGTTCCATCCAAGTTGGTCAGCATTTTTTCGATTAAAAAGATATGCATTACTTTAAAACTTTATAGATAGTCCTCAGTTTTGCGTTGATTTGACTTAGGACGGGATTAATTTGCAGTCGAATACGAGGGGAATTTGAGGCTATCATTCAGAGCTATTTGAACTTGGATATGAGCATCCATGTTTTCTCGCTTACTAACGATTGAACCCTACAAATTTATTGCAACAACTTAGATGCCTTATGTGGTAAGACACTGCATGATCTCTTTTAAGTTAGACTCAAGAATTACTTTGTTCCACTAGTTGAATATATCGATATGTAAACCTAAACAAATGGCCTCAGTTTTGGCTATGAGGGAAAATCCCCGATTGAATGTTTGGAGATGGAGTAGAGATACTTCCCCTAATGATTTTGAGATTATGCCTTGCCTTGTCGTCACTTCAATTAGTAAGGTGGACTTGTAAACGTTGATTTTAATCCAATTATAATCCGGAGGACTTCACTTAGATTTATCTGAGGACTGATCATGGGCCCGAGAAGATAAGTCTTCATATTGTTTTTTTGTTTTTTTTGTTTTTTAAATCACATGCTGATAGAATATCCATGTCAAGGTGATTCATGCGGGTAGTAATCGAGTAGGGTTGTATTCGAGCCGAGCCAAACTCAGCATGAACCCGTTTCAAGCAAAGATTGAGCTCGGCCCGAGCTCAATTCTATGCTCGAAACTCAACTTGAAAGTATTGGCTTGGCTTGAGCTCAAATTGATTCAAGCTCGAACTGAGCTCGACTTGAAACATAAAAATTGTTATTTATTATTATTATTACACTATAAATATTTCAAGCCGAACCGAGCCTCCATCGAGCTGAATCAAGCTAACTCTAGCTTGAGCTCGGCTTGATTGAAAATCCAAGCTCAAAAAATGTTCAGCTTGATCAAACCAAAAAAATTGGCTTTCAATTGGGCTTGATTGAGCTAAGGCAAGCCAAGCCTTCGAGTCGGCTTGGCTTGAATACACCCCTATAGTTGAGGTAGAGACCGGGGGAATCCCAAATGAAGTAAGCCCTCATTTGGTAGTTTGCATATGCTCCAACGTGGTACTTAGTTGAATTGGTAGATCTCTGTTGCATTTGCCAAATAATATATGGTGGGACCAGTGTTGCCACCAAGTAGAGATCGAAGATCAATGACCTTCATCAAGCCATAACTCATTTTCCATGGAAGGAATAACATGAAAAAAGATTTGGAAGTTATCGGTTCAACCAAAAATTCAAGCTCTCCAATGGAAGGCATGTTACAACGCCATCGCAGTATCCTCCAACCTGAGCAAAAAGAAATTGCAGGTAGATAATATGTGTTCTCTATATAGAAGTGATGCCAAAACAACTACCCACCTATTCTTAAAATATCCATGTTGGATAAGCATTTGATTTGGATTTCAACTCTCTATCCAACTTCCGAAGCTAGTTGGTCAGCATTTGCTCTAACCTAATTAGGATTTAAGAAAAAAACAAAATAAATTGGATTGCTTTAGAGGTTCTCTCAAGCATATGTTTGAGGAATCTGTGTTCATTTTTTTAAAAAAGACTTAGGATCTTTTCCGGTTGGTGCTGGCAAGGAGACCACCACACCAATAAGAAGGTGCCACACACTCACTTTGTATGTTTGTCGAGACATACACACAAATCAATGCATTGGTTGACGTGAAGCATGTGTATGGCACCTTCCAATTGGATGTTGGTGATCTCATGACTAGCACCAACGGGAGAAGATCCCAACTCTTAAGAAGTAAGGTTCATTTTAAAAAAAGGGTTTTTGCATATCAGTTGTTGCATTCTACAAGCTTTGCAAATACACTGTTATGAGTTATAATTTTACAAATTCACTCATGGTTTTGCAACAGTTAGACAAATAACTTCAATCCCTAGTTCTATTAGGCTTCCATTTATTATTGTTATGAAAATGACTATTATGCCCTTATGATATTTTATAATCTCACAAAGCCTTTAACTAGCCTTGAACTAAGGTTAATAAGTTTTAACCCTTATGATTAAGATTCACACCCTCAAGGATAAAACATCTAACCCTGGTTTAAAAGAAAAAAAAAAGTGTCCCCTTTTAATTATCTTTAACTTAGGTTAAGATACACTAACCCTTAGAGTTAAAGCATCCAAACTTGGTTTTAAAAAAAATAAAATTAATGTGACCCCTTTGAACTCTCTTTAACTATGGTTAAGATTCATTAACCCTTAGAGTTAAAGTATCTAACCTTGATTTTAAGAAAACAAATTTATAAAGTGCTTTTAGAGTCTCTTTTTGTTCAATTAGTTTTTTGAGCATTATTCTTATAGAGCCCCTCACTCACGGAACAATAACTATCTCCACCTCAAGGGCGATGGCTACCCTGCCAGCTCAATTTCACCTCCCCCTTATCCGGAAGGACGGAATGGAGCTTCTTTTGAGAGTGAAATGCAGATGTTCCAGCTTTGGATCGAGGGAGCGGAGCTTGTTTCTAGCTCGGGCTTGGAGAGCTAAGCGAAAGGGGGGGTTTCGGGAGGAATTAAGGTGTCCCCTTTTAACTCCCTTTAACTGTGGTTAAGATTCACTCACCCTTAGGGTTAAAATATCTAACTTTGGTTTTTAGAAAAATAAAAATAAAAATTTAAGGTGTCCCCATTTAACTCCCTTTAACTATGGTTAAGATCAGCTAACCCTTAGGGTTAAAGCGTCTAACTTTGGTTTTTAGAAGAAAAAAAATTAAACCTTTCTCTTAGCTCCCTTTAACTATGGTTAGGGTTCACTAATCCTTATGGCAAT
This sequence comes from Tetracentron sinense, assembly GCA_015143295.1. Classification (NCBI taxonomy): domain Eukaryota; kingdom Viridiplantae; phylum Streptophyta; class Magnoliopsida; order Trochodendrales; family Trochodendraceae; genus Tetracentron; species Tetracentron sinense. The sequence continues at coordinate 34,747,933 of CM026568.1, read as the reverse complement.
GAACACGTTAATTTTTTTTTCAATATCAAGGATCAAGGTTAGATGTTTTAATCCTAAGGGTTAGTTGACCTTAATCATAGTTAAAGGGAGTTAAAAGGGGACAACTTAAATTTTTTAATTTTTTTTTACCAAAGTTAGATTCTTTAATCCTAAGGGTTAGTGAACCTTAACCACGGTTAAAATGAGTTAAAAGACATGATTAATTTTTTTATTAGGTTGAGTGAATTTTAACTACATTTAAATGGAGTTACAAAGGGACACGTTAATTTTTTCTAATTTTTTTAAAAACTCAAGGTTAGTGCTTTAACCTTGAGGGTTAATGAATCTTCACCACAGTTAAAGGGAATTCAAAGGGGACATATTAATTTATTTTCTTTTAAAACCAAGGTTAGATGCTTTAACTTTATAGGTTAGTGTATCTTAACTTAAGTTTTGAGGGCCCCACAGGGGTAGATATCATTTACCTACGTCAGTAGAGTCAGCCGATCAGTAGTTAGCTGGGGGCATTGAGGCTCTTGCAACCCTTACCCTGGTGGGATTAGATCCCCAGACCTCCACCCTTGGAAGGCCACACCCTTACCACTCATGCAAGAGACAGGAGTGTGAAAAGGGGAGTTAAAAGGGGACATGTTAAATTTATTTAAAAAAACTAAGGTTATATGCTTTATCTCTAAGGGTGTGAATCTTAATCACAAGGGTTAAAACTTATTAACCATAGTTCAAGGATAGTTGAAAGCTCGGTGAGTTTATGAAATATCACAAGGGCATAATAGTCATTTTCATAACAATAACAAACGAAAGCATAACAAAATTGGGGATTGAGGTTGTTTGGCTAACGGTTGCAAAACCATGAGTTAATTTGCAAAACTGCAACTCACAACAGTGTATTTACAAAGCTATAGAATGCAACAACTGATATACAAAAACCCCTTTTTAAAAAAAATGACTTAAGATCTTTTCCGGATGGTGCTAGTAAGGAGACCGCCACACCAATAAGAAGGTGTCACACACTCACTTTGCACATTTATTGACTTGCACACAAATCAATGCATTGATTGACGTGAAGCATGTGTATGGCGCATTCCAATTGGAAGTTGGAGATCTCATGCCTAGCACCAACGGGAGAAGATCCCAAGTCTTAAGAAAAACAAAAAACACAGCTGCTTATATTAGTGGGGCCACAAAAACAAAAAGCCCATTGCAGAGGCCTAAATGACAGACAGGCAAGGCCCAAGACATTTTGGAGTGCGGAATACGCTCCCGAAGCACACCAACAGTCTCTTCCACCCGTCAGCTAAGTCGAACGAAAGACTAAGCCGGCCAAACAAATGAACATTTGCGTTGAAAGAATCGGAAGACAGTCTGGAGAGATGGTGGAAACGGCGACAACGGGTTGAAGCTCTCACCCCGAAACCCTAGAAAAGGAAAGGTCAGTTCGTCCAATCTTCTCTCTTTCATTTCCCCCAATTTTCATTTCTGTAATCGAAGTAAACCCTAATTTATCAAATCAAACTCTAGAGCGAAACAAGTTCAGAAGCAAAAAATGGCTGCAACTGACGATGGAGATGAGAGGGTAATGGCCGCAGCTCAGAAGATCGTGAAGAGCTTAGGAACATCGAAGAACGTTACAGATGACATGATCTTAATCCTCTCCAGCTTCGATAATCGTCTCTCTACAATCACCGATCTGCTGACTACAAATGATGGAGGTTCCGGGCTAAGCCAGACCGAAGAGCGATTTGTAGTAGCCGAGAAGATCATTCTTCGGTGGGACTCGAATACATATACTCCGCAACGGCACTCTTTGCCGTGGGAGGATTCCCCCGAAGAGGCGACTGAGTATCTCTCAGCCGTCGATGAGATCCTCGATTTGATTGAGGATATGTCGCTATCAGAGGATGGTGAAATTTCGGAACGATCTAAAAGCGTTCTGCATCTAGCGATGTCAAGGCTCGAGGACGAGTTCTGCCTTATCCTGACTCGGAATACGACCCCTCTGGATGTCGAACGGCTTTATGGGTCGATCCGGAGAGTTTCGGTTTCGTTCGCTTCAAACGATGGAGAAATTGAGGATTTTGAGAGTTTTGTTGAGGATGAACAAGAGAGTTTCAGTGAGGAGAGAGGTGGGATTTTTGGGGATGATCAGTGTGGGGACTTGATTGATCCCGATGCAGTGTCTGACCTGAAGGAGATTGCAGACCGGATGATCAGATCGGGGTATGCAAATGAGTGCTGCCAGGTTTATAGGAGTGTACGCCGTGATGTTCTCGATGAGTGTTTATCGATTCTTGGTGTTGAGAAACTGAGCATTGAAGAAGCACAGAAGATTGAGTGGAGGTCTCTGGATGAGAAAATGAAGAAATGGATTCAGGCTGTTAAGATTGTAATTAGGGTTCTTTTGACTGGTGAGAAGCGGCTCTTTGATCAAGTTTTTGGTAGATCGGAACTGATCAGTGAGGATTGCTTTACTGAGACCGCAAAGGGCTGCGTGATACAGCTATTGAATTTTGGTGACGCTGTTGTGATTGGGCGACGATCTCCAGAGAAGCTGTTTAGGATACTCGACATGTATGATGCGCTAGCGGCTGTGTTTCCGGATTTGCAGTCCTTGTTTTCTAATGACTTGGGAGATTATGTGTGCAGTGAGGCGCAGGGGATACTAGATGGATTAGGAGAGGCAGCAAAGGGCACATTTGCAGAGTTTGAGACCGCAGTTCAGAGCGAGACATCCCGTAAACCGATCCAAGGTGGAGAGATTCACCCTCTGACACGTTACGTGATGAATTATGTCAGGTTGCTTGTAGATTACAGTGATACATTGAATTTGCTTTTGGCAAGCAAAGAGGATAGCTCAGATAGTCTGGAAAGCAATGATGACGATATTTTGCGTTTAGGCAGCATATCTCCTTTGGCCCGTCGGTTGCTGTTGTTAATCTCGTCTCTGGAGTCGAACCTGGAGGAGAAGTCGAGACTTTATGAGGATGGCGCGATGCAATATGTATTCCTGATGAACAATATACTTTACATAGTTCAGAAAGTGAAAGACTCTGAGCTTGGCAAGATTTTGGGAGATCAGTGGGTCCGCAAGCGCCGCGGCCAGATACGCCAGTATGCCACAAGTTATCTCAGAGCTTCTTGGAGCAAAGTCTTGTCCTGTTTGAAGGATGAAGGGATTGGGGGTGGTGGGAGCTCAAGTAATGTCTCCAAGGTGGCTCTGAAGGAAAGATTTAAGAATTTTAACTTGGCTTTTGAAGAAATTTATAGAAACCAAACAGCTTGGAAGGTCCCAGATCCTCAACTTCGGGAAGAGCTTCGGATATCTATATCGGAGAAAGTCCTTCCGGCATATCGTTCATTTCTGGGGAGGTTCGGGAGTCATCTAGAGAGTGGAAGACATGCTGGGAAGTACATAAAGTATACACAAGAGGATCTAGAGAACTATTTGTTGGATCTATTTGAAGGATCACCTGGCGTCCTGCACCATCCAAGGAGAAAAATAAGTGGTTAGCAGACAGGATTCTTGTAACAGGTAAGCTCTCTGCTCCCATCAGGGAGTTGGAATTCAGTTCACCTGCTGAGTTCTTGCTTGAAGATTTGCTATTTTATTTTCTTCTTGTTAATGTTACAATCACAGGATTTTATGATACATAGCCATGCTCTCTTCCATATACTTTAATAATTGTGTACATGTATTATAGATGCTCATCAGTGAATACCTTGTCATTGTTTCATGAATTTGTTAGTGTGAATTTTAGTTGGAGTTGAAGTCGTTTTTTGCCATGCTTTTGTAAAATTGGAGAGTATACTGAAAAAGGCCTGTTGTTTTGTTACGGGTACAATTGCTTGTTATGGGTACAATTGCTTGTTATGGATACAATTGCCCCTTTGGTATTGCAATTTTCTGCTTGCTAATGTTACTGATAAAAAATAATACCTGTTTTTTTTAATTTATCGGTAATAAGCAAATATATTAATAATTAAGAGGAACTATAGCAGTTTACATAGATGTAAACTAAACATTGACTAGCATGAAAACTAGAAAAACAACATAGCATAACTGGCACAAGCACTATTCACTAATGGATGCAAACTCCTCACAATAATATCATATCCCTCACTTTTGAACTCATCTGAGAGGCAGAGCTTCAATTCACAATCAAACAATTTACACGGTCTAGAATCCGAGAGAAAGGAGAGGGGGAGTCGTCGAACATACGACTATTTCTCTCTTTCCAAATCATCCAAGAAATAGCCCCGGACAAGAGAGTCTGGATCACCTACGCAGCCCCCACCAACGACACCAATTGCCAACCTGTTAACAAACTCAGAAAGGAGAGGGAAAAAACCCACTTCACTGCTAATCGAGATAAGAAAAAAATCAAAGCCCAAATGCAACCAGACACTGCAATAGAAAGTGATTCACAGACTCTTCCTCGTTTAGGCACATGTAGCAATGGTTTGTCAAACTCTGTCCTCTACTCTTTTGGTGATCCGAAGTAAGAATTGTATTTAGACCAGCACCCCAGAGAAAAGAAGATACCTTTGTGGGAACTTGGTTAGCCCACATAGCCTTATGAGGAAAGGGATACTAGGGTTCAAGAGCAAATGACTGTAATTGTGATTTCAATGAAAATCGACAGAGTTGCTTATGGACCACATCCTAAGATCACAAAACTGGGGACGAGGAGGGAGGAGCTCAACCGTACCAGAAGTCGATGCATATCCTCAATCTCTCAATCATGTAGATTCTTCTGAAACATAGGACACTAGACATACTCCCTACCCAACCTCTTGAAACAGTCAGCTACATGGACTTTTTTATTAAGGCCAATGGGAAAATGATTCCAAACTCCTCTGAAAGCCTCGATTGACCACACCAAACATCTGACCAAAACTGAATATCGGTCCCATTCCCGCGCTTGAACCTATAGAACGGGACTAAGTGCGGGGTAAAGACCGCAATGCCCTTCCAAAGGCCTACACCGTGGGAACCTCTCACCTGTTTTTTGGCAACCAGGGAGAGGCGATCTCATATTTTGCAGCAATCACTTCCTCCATAGTCTCTCCATTTCTTTGTCAAACCTCGAGACTCATTTACCCAGGAGGTCTTTGTTCACCAAGATCAGTAGGGCAATGTTGAAACCCCCATCTCGAAGCGGTTTGCAAATTTGGTTCTACTCAACCATGTGATATTTTTTTCTCCTCCCTCGCTCCTTCCAAAGGAAGTTACGCTGAATCCACTCTATGGACATGACTAGAGATTTGGGAAGCGTAAAGGATGACAAATAATACGTCAAGAGGCTCCTTAGGGTACTTTTGAGAATAGTTAATTTATTGACTTTTAAAAGGAGGCAAGACTTCCACCCTGCTAATCTAGCCGAGAATTGTTCTAGGATCAGAGACCAGACAACTCTAGATTTAAACGAAGCGCCCAGGGGGAGACTGAGATAAGTGGAGAGGAGTGATCCTATCTTGCATCCTTGGGTAGAAGCAAAGAACTTCAGGTGGGGAATATGACCGATTGGGATAATTTTGCTCTTACCCAAGTTGACCCTGAGACTTGACACTGTTTCGAAACTTCTCAGAAGATGGAGAAGCTAAGACCAAGACGCCTCACAAAAAGCTAGGGTATCATCTGCGAACTGAAGATGTGAGATGCTGAGCTGCTCCCGACCTATGAGAAATCCTACAATTATCCGCCCATTTGCTCTAGACAACAACCTACTCAAAGCTTCTCCGACAAAGTTGAATGATGTCGGTGACAAGGAGTCCCCTTGCCTTAAACCCTTAGAGCTTCGGAAAAAGTCTTTAGAGCTTCCATTCAGAAAGATCGAAAAAGTGGCCGAGGATACACATGCTAATGTCCATGCTCTCAACTTGGGTTTGAAACCCATACGATGCATCACATAGAGGAGGAATTCTCAATTAACATTATCGTAGGCCTTTTCTATATCAAGCTTACAAATAAGGCTTGGGGGGTTGGCCTTAAGACGCTCGTCAACACATTCATTAGCTATGAGAATACCATCTAGAATTTGACGCCCTCGCACAAAGGCACCTTGTTGAGGAGGATCACTGAACCCAGGACACTGGTAAGACGGATGGCCAAGACTTTTGATAGAATTTCGTTTGCACTACTGACCAAGCTAATTGGCTAAAGTCTTGTAACTCCTTAGCTCCAGCCTTCTTCGGAATTAGGGTTACAAACGTGTTATTTATCGGCCTATCAAATCTTCCTGATTCATGAAGCTCTAGCAAAACGGCTAAGAGGTACTTACCCACAATCTCCCAGGCCTAACAAGCTCTATTGAATTCAATAGTAAAGCCATTAGGACCAGGAGCTTTGTCATCGATCAAGGATTGAATGGCACTCGAGACTTCATCTTCTCGGAACTTGCGTTGATCGGCAGAGATGGCATCGAATGGGATTCCACCATGGGACCTTTTCCAAGTATAAGTCCTTGTAAAAGTCAACCACACATTTTTCTATGGGTTTGTCTTCAAAGTCCCACCGAATTCAAGGCCTGAGATGAAATTTGATTTTATTTATGAAAGTTGGTCATCTGGTGGAAAAACTTTGTGTTTCGACCCCCCTCTTTAAGCCATCTGATGCAGGATTCCTGCTTCCAACTGATCTCCTCAAGTCGAACAACTTTCAAATAGTCTATTTTGGTAGAGGCCTGTTCACTGCCCTCTTACTTGCGATCCAATGATCATGTTAATCTATACTTATCACAAATTCACAAATCTTGTCTAAGTATGCAAACTGTGAATATTTTTTTTGCAAGGCATATTTTCTGTTAAGGAAACTGGCATGCCCCTCTAATCTGTTTCTAGGTAATTACACAGATGTATATAATACTCATTTGAATATGCATGCCTAAGCCAAGGACCATTTTGGTGGATGACGCTGTGGTAATTGGCTGCAATGTGACTAGGATTTGAGAATAGAGCCTTGTAAGTTGGAGATTCTTTTGGACATACAAGTGAGAATTTTGCAAATTTTAGTTTCCTTTATTTAATTTTAACAGTTCGACACTGATCATCTGCAATTTGATAATGCACATATAGTGCCTAACATTTACGTTGTGCTCCACAGCAGATGGAGAAGTTGGATGCTAACTATGAATTCTTTTATAATCAGTATGATTTCTATTGATAATATGACATTGATGGAAAATTCCTCCGTTTAGCACCAATTAGGGATATGATATTTATCGCTGATACCTCTGTGGTCAGAGAGAGTAAGTTGGGGCTGTGGAAGAGGCTCGGAGGATGTACTGTCTGGGATTCTAAGGCTACTGAATAGCCTTTGGCATTGTCCTTCTCTTTCTTATCATGGATGGGTGTGTCATGAAAGAAAGATTGACTCTTGCAGAGTAAATCTAAATATGGCTATTTTTTTATGATAGGGAAAATATGGCTATTTATGGCTAAATAAATTAAATGTTCTATCCTAGAATGCAAGGGACCTTGGAGCATAGATTGTCACCTGGCAGTGAAGGATTGTAGTTGTAACCAGTATCATTTTTCTTTGATGGACTTCAAATTAAGCACACTTTGATCTTTTGTTATCTTATTGATTGAGGGAGGAAGAAGAATCAGATGCTTTAGGAAAGTTGTGCTTGATGATATGTGACTGTTTGTTTCGGCATTGATGATTAGGACAATATGACAAGTGTATGAAATTGATTAGTTGATAATGAAGTTTTCCATATCTATATGCTTGAATAATATCGAAGAGCTTCAACTGGCTGCTTTTGATGGTGTATGGTCATAAAGATCGATGTAGGGAGATTTTTGAGAATTTGATGTTGCTCATAGTAAATGTTTGTCAATCGATGTTCAATTGAGAAGAGATGGGGTGGTATGCTCTCCACAAGCATGAAGTGGTTTTTCTAATATATCAGGGAGCGAGCTTCTCAATCCTGTTGAGTAGTCCCTGCCAATAATCAAGAGTTTATAAGCACTCCATTGACCAATTTGACATTTTCGCACATTCCTTTGGTTGGGAAGTTCTTTGCTTTTGTGGTTTTCCCTACAAGCCCTTGCATGCCTGCTTTATTGATCACCATTTCCTGCAATCTTAGGTGCCTATTGTTCAAATTTTAGCTGCTTATGTCTTACCAATCTATGGATGTTAATATTTATTGATGGAATGGGAACCTTTTAAAAGCATTCTTCATTATGTTGGAAACTATGATGTGAGAGCAACCTGAAAGTTTACCGAATATAGTTAATTGTGAGATTAGATCAATCAAAATGTATTTTTGTTCTGTCATTTACTTCATGTCCTTGTTTCAATCCCAACAGTGGATGCAACGTAATTAGACGAGACTCGTCACAATTTTTGTTGGAAGGTAAAGAGCATTGAGCATAATTATCACTAGGTGGTGTCAAGAGGCTTCCTTCAAGCGAAGAAGCATGGGGATTGAATCAGGATGATTATGGAATGAGTAAGAGGCTACAGAAAGTGACCGCAGATGTTGAGGCAGAGAGGCACTTGGATAGGTAACTGACGGTAAATATGGTTGCTACTTGCTAGAACGTGGACATGGAATGTAGGATTATTGATAGAAATAGAGGGTTTTAACTTATAAGCATAAAGGCCCGTCTATATGACTAATTTATGGAAGGAGTTTTGAAATGGAGCTAGTTTATGAACAAACGATGCAGGTGACCTCTAGGTTCTAGAATGTTATAGTTTTAGATTATGAAGGTGACCTCTAGGTTCTATAATGGTTACAGTTTTAGATTATGAAGGTGACCTTTAGGTTCTAGAATGCTTATAGTTTTAGATTTCACTTTGATCCATATGCCAATAGTTTTAGATTTTACTTTGGGCTATGCTTGTCTTGCCATAGAGGGCTATAAAGTGATTACCCCCCCCCCCCCCCCCCTTTTTTGGGGTAATGTCACAGGTTAGGCCTCAACATTGGTGGGTTTGGTTAGTATCTGTTCTAGGTGGCATGTGGGCTATAAAGTGACTTGGGGTATGTAGTCTGCATTCACACATTTTGGAGAAGCATAGAGCGGATGTAATTGTCTTCTTTATGGAATTACTTTAGAATTCAAAATAGGGTTGGGGTTAGATGAATTGTGGATGATACATGGTATACTTTTATCTTTCTACTGCAGCTAGGCTGCTTTCTCTCTCTTCAACTCTCTCTATGCAACTCCAATCTCTCCTGCAACCCCGAAGTTTGAAGGTGACGAATAGAAAAATGTAGAACAGAAACCATATGTTGCGTTGGAATGGTTTGATGAACATATTGCCCCACGATTAGGGCGCATTATCACCAAGGATCCTTCCCCTCAATCCTTATGCTTATCCTGTTTTTCCCTCTCTCTCTCTTGTTTTTCACTAACTAAAAACCCTAGACCTCAACAACATTATATACTTCAGCACCAGTAGTTGTAGTCAGGTGTAGACACATACTGGGATCAGTCACGAATTGTACACAAGACATGATCAACAGGCCTGAGCTTAGAGAGAGAGAGATGGAAAGGGTCTGACATCATGAATTTGTCACCGGATTCACTCGGGTTTCCTTGCCGGCACCCCTCAATATTGTGGATGACTAGTAACACAGTCGTATAAGTTTAGTTGTGGAAGAAAAAAAATATGCGTAGGGCTTTTAGGATTGCTATGTATTGCGACTTTGTTTTCTTGGTCTTAAATATAAACAGATTTATGATATTCTTACTGTAAGTTCAGGTTGTGCTGGGTCCGAGAACCAGGCTAAGGTTAACCCAAACCCAAATCCAAACCTAGACTGAACTCAATTTTGGGTCAAAAACTGATTCCAAACCTAGACTGAACTCAATTTTGGGTCAAAAACTGATTCCACGTCTAGACCAGCCCAATAAACCAAGTTGTCTGGAATTTTCTAGACTATATGAAGTGCATCTGTTAAGATATGGGCTAACAAACCAGCAGTCAGCAAACCCAAATAATACTTGCAATATATATCATTCTACTAATAAAAGTATAATGAGTAACCTAAACTTTATGTAGACATAATTAATCTTCACCTTACTTTATTGTTGATAAAGTAAACATTATATCAATAAATAAAGAGAGAAATTTAGAACTAATTTTTATAGTGATTCTTAAGGATAGTATGACCATTAGAAATTTCATTAATGACATTCTATGTAAATAATGAAAAAAATTAGAATTCTATTAACAATATCCTATTTAAATTAGAATTCTATTTACGTATACACATGAGATGAGAAAACTCCATTCTATTTAGTCTTTAGATATACATATGTGAGTTTAGAAGGTTTGTTGTTCACAAACGTCTCCTAGACCTAACTAGCTAGGCAATCTCCATATCCTATGGAGGACTCTTAAGTGAAAATCATCTTCCTCCTATTGAAGTTTGTTTATGGTGATGATCTCTTTTAAGGGTTCCGGGAATTAAAAGTTCCTCTTCTATCAAGTGTGATGATGTGTTCTCCTCGCCCCCAAAATAGTGTTCCGGACGCTGACCTTCTTTGGACGCTGACCTTCTTTGGAATTTCAGTAATACAGATACAGAATCAAAGAGTTCAAGTAGGAAGGGATCGGGGAAGAAGATAAAAATGTATCTGGTTTTAATGATTTGATAACAGGGTTTGGTGAGAGCAATCTTTTATTGGTATTTTCTTCTCTTGTATACCATGATTATGTCCCGGAATATGACTTGATCACATCCAAGTTGATCTAGGAGTGGAGAGACTAAACTACATTTCGGAGTCCTGTGGGCGCATGATATGATGCATGAACTATATATATATACTAGCGGGTGGCACGTGCGATGCACGTGAGAGCGAAGGGAAGGAGTTAACCACAGTTAATAGGAGTTAAAAGAGACACGTGTTAACCCGCAGGTGCGATTAACACCCGCAGGTGCGATTGAACTCTCCCTGAGTTCAATCGCGATTGGCTGTGATTCTATTCTTTAAATAAATAGATGAGCAAGGGTAGTTTGCAAATTAAAGTAAAACATGAAATCAAAGCCTTGTTTTATATGAGGGTAGTTTGGGGATTTCAGAAAAATCAGGCTACGCCTGCCTCTCCCATTATATATATATATATATATATATATATATATATATATATATTCTTTTTCTTTTGTTTTTGTTTTAATTTTTTGGGTCTTAACACTCTTATATATAATTATTATTTTTATAATAAATATTTATCTTTTAATAAAAAAAAGTTATACGTGCACGGGCACATTTACTAGTATATATATATATATGAAGTGCATCTGTTCTTGTATTATCAATACTAATATAAACTGGTGCTTAATAGAGGCGCCTGCAGAGGGTGAGGCCATCGCCGATGGAAACCTGTGATAATTCGATGCGAGGATCGGACGCTAAGCGTCTGTTCAGCTCCACAATGGCACCCCTGTTTCCCTTCAAAAACTCCGGCATCTCATCGTTTTCTTGGAGTGCAACTGTGCCATACCAGAGAGTATTATCCTATGCAATTATTCCTCCAACCTTGATCAGCTTCATCAGTAACTCGTGGTATCAGGCATAGTTCTCCTTGTCAGCATCTACGAATGCAAAGTCGAAGCCATTCTCGTGCTTTCCCTGCATGAAGCACATCGACGGATTAATATTAATCATGTACCGATAGTAATGATCCATGCCATGATTAAGAACTTACATCGCTCAGCATTTCGTCTAGAATTGGTGTTGCATCTGATAATATAAAGTTGATCTTGTGCTCCATACCAGCCTTTTGAATAAAGGGCAATCCAACCTCATAAGCTTCTCTATTCAGATCGATTGCTATTATCTGCAAACACAGAACTATCATCTGCCTTCAGAATTTGACCCTCATGGTAGTGTTGGTAATGATATTGCCTATTTGGTCTCTTGTCGGGTTGGGTAGTATTTCATTCTAATGTGCAAGATCAGACTGAATGAAAACCCGAACCCGGCCTATCATTGTTAATTACAATATATGAAGTGCACCTAAATTATAAATTTAATTAATTGTTAATTCATTATTATAATAGGATACCTAATAAATTAGGATACTTAAAGACCTTTAAACACATCTACTAACCTATTTAAACTACAAAAAAACTAATTATTAAGCCACTTAAACACTTATACTAAACTATTTAAACTTTTAACCTATTAAAATATCTAAATTATTAATTAAATAAGTGATAACTATATTATATTGAGGTAAAAACTATATTATGTTGATGTATGTGTGTAAATTATATAATTATAGTTTATTTACTATATATATTCTATAAAATTATATAAAATCTTTTATAAATAATTAAAATAATAATAGTACAAATATTCTGGATTTCTTGGCCAATTTGGCGATTTATTTCAGTCGAATAAAATAATTTTAAAAAATCAATTTCAGTAAGATTTCTTCGGTAAATTTTTTTTTGGAGGGTAAATTTCGGTGATGACACTGCCGTTAAATCAACAATCTACGGCAGCGAGGGGTTTGCATGTTATTTGATACGGTAGATTGCGAGCTACCATTTGTTGATTGGGGGTCAAACCGTCAAACACGACAATATGGTCCAAGAGGTTCTCCGATAAATTACCTAGCCGTCGTCGGGTAATGCAAGAGCAGTGGTAAGAAGAGAATAACCAGTAAAAACCCCAATCTCCAACGCGTTCTTCGCGTTCATGATCTTTAAAAGCATTGACATGAACTGCCCTTCATCAGCAGGCACACTCATATCACTCCTGAAACATATTAACGTACTCCATATACATATTATCTTCAAATATACGATTTTTTTTTTCTTCTTTTTCTTAATTTTTTTTTTTTTTTTGTGGAGTAATTAAGAGGAAACCTACTTGTGGCCATACTTCATAACAGTGGTCTCTCTGAGCTCCTTGAGTTGCTCATGCTCTCTTGGGTACACGCTCGTCTCCAAGATATACTACAAAACAAGACGGTCATTAATATAAGAAACATGCAGCTTTTTTTTTGTATAACAGCATGTTAAGACGCTACAATATCATCCGGAAGTACCAATAATATATATATATATATATATATCATCCGGCAAAGATGATCCGAGATTTTGCGTCGGCTTCACCTATTTTTTTTATTTATTTATTCACATATAAACATGAGGGGAATAACCTTCTTGAGCGCTCCGCTTTTGAGTATGTTCTTCGGAACTTCTCCCATGGCAGAAAAAAAGTGAGAAGATCAGAATATAAAAATGAAGAAGAAGGGGGAGGAGAAGAAGTTCTGTATTAAGGCAACAGATTTCCTCTTGCAGATGCCCAAGTTGGTGAAGTCTGCATGTGATGTTCCTTTTTTAGTGTCCCAAGTGTTGGGTAAGTATAATACTCGGCATCTTTCAAGGAAAGAGCAATGCTACCTCAACTTTCTCAAGTTCGGAAGGGCAACAGCGCAACAGTAGACCCCACGTTCAACATGAGTAAATCGGAATAAAAAAAATGGGCCCCAAGTTTTTGTAAGACACAAAGGTGCAACAGCGTGGGCTGTTGCTCATCCTAACTCCACTTTCCGTTCATCCACTCTCCCCTACTTTTGTACAGGAAAACAAAATAATGTGGCACTTTTGTGATGGACGTTGCATTGCTTTTCAATCGTTCCCACAGGTCAACAAGTGTCCTTTTAACCCTTATTAACTAGAGTATTGAGAAGAGGACCGCATGGTCCTCTTCTAAGCTGACCGCAGTGTCCCGTGTCCATTTTAACATTTTAACCATGGTTAAGCTTAGTTAAATTAAAATAAATAATTTTGTTTTTTTATTTTTATAAAAACCATGGTTAGATTGGTAAACCCTCTAGGGTTAACCAGAGAGGGTTAACCATTGTTGATGTATGGTGAAAAAGGGTCGTGAACGAATGAGATCAGCGAGGTCAGCTTAGAAGCTTACCCTAATTCGTTTTCCATTTCCCTATTAACTATAGTTAAGATTCATTACTTCTTAGGTCTAATAACCTAACTTTAGTTTTTAGAAAAAATTAACCTTAGGGTTAAGAATTTTTAATTATAGGTTAATTTTTTTCTTTCTAAAAACTAAGGTGGTTAGATTGTTGAACCCTGAAGATTAGTGAATTGTAAGCACAGTTAATAGGGGTTAAAAGAGATGATCGTTGATGTGGGTGTGATTGACTTGATCCAATCTCTAATAAGAGGGACTCCTCTAAGTAGTACTTAGCCGGTGAGTTGGAATCCTATTCAATCAGGGTTAGATTATTGATCCCAAGAGTTAATGAATCTTAAGGATAGTTAATAGGAGGGAACAGGGACACATGATCACCTGTGAGTTCTCATGAGTTTTTTTTGGTTAAAAGAGATAATTTGTATTAAGAAACCAATCGCGATTGGCTGTGATTCGATCTCTTTAACGTAACAAGAAACATAACAAGACACCTAAAAAAAGATCTCTTTAACTTAACAAGAAACATCCTCCAAGTGGGCTGGTGTTAGCGTCCGTTTTTATGCTTGGCATTAGTTGGAGGGTCCTGGGCATTCACATCAGACTATGCCTTCTAACAGAGAAGCCTAAGAAGGACGCTCTGGGTCCGTTTACTATTATAAAATGTTTCAACTACGAGCCTTCCCAGCTCCCATGCTAAATATAAAATTTTACAAATAAAATCTCTCAAGTTGTAACGACTCCTTGGAGTCCGATTAATTATGCCCATGAGGCCACCACATCTCTCTATTGACACTCCTTAACTGTAGTTAAGATTCACTCACTCCTAGGGTTCACCATCTATCCTTGGGTTTAAAAAAAAAAAATTGGAATTGTTTTAATCATAAGAGTTAGTGAATTTTAACAAAGGTTAAAAAAATGATATTTTTCTAAAAACCATAACTTCAATACCTTGAAGCATGCACTTTAAAAACTTAATTATTAAAATATTATTTAAAATATATCGAAACAAAATAAGTGGTTTTTATAAATAATACTTATATACCATTACAACATGTCAATATTGTAATATTATATTATGTTTTAAAAAAAAAGACATGTCATTTCGTCATATTACAATAATAAAATATTTCAAATAATATTGTAATAATTAAGTATTAAAAAAATAGAGAAATCTAAGGGCCTGTTTGACATCACTCTCTAGAACAATTCTCTATTGTCTGGGATTAGAAACTATTAAGTTTTTAATCCCAAGGAATAGAGAATTGTTACTTGAGAATAATGCCAAACGGGCCCTAATGTACACAAGTATTGTTACTTTTTTTTTTTTTTGCTCAAGAACAGTATTGTTACTGTTATGCATATATAAGTGAGTTTTTGTCTTTTTTTGAATTCTTTAAATCTTGGGCCTATATATATCAAGCTTTATTTAGAAGCAGCTCGACCCAAGCCCAGTTTGGCCCAGCCCATTGACAGCCCTAAGTGGGAGCGATTGATGGACTGGGCCGAGAGAAAGTATGCTTCAACCTTTATTCGGTGATGATGTTGATGATGCCTAGAGCCATAGGACTTTCTAAGCGGAGATGCAGGAAACCTAATACACTACATATTTGACAAAATGACAAATACCATAGTGTGAGTCTTAGGGTTGTCAATGGGCTGGGCCAGGCCATGAGCCCGATCCGCTCTATGCCCACCCTGATTATTAATTGGGTTGGGCTTGGAGTCTAAAGCCCGTGGCTCATTTTGGTAGACTTTTAATCGGGTTTAGCTTGACTAACCTGGCCCGATTAGGCCCGTTTTGTTTATATGTAAAAAATTAAACATGGTTTTATAGTTAGGCTGTCCCGCCCTGCCCTGTTTATTAATTGGACCTAATCGGGCCTGGCCCGGCCCATTGACACCCCTAATGAGTCTCACCCCCAAAGTAAGTCTTTTTTGCCAAGAAAGGAAAGTCTAAAGCCTCACACATTCACTGCTAGCACTCCCCTAGCTTAAAAAAAAAAGACTACAAGCCGGAAAGGAGGGGTGTCGAGGGGCGAATTCGGGGCACAGAAACTTGTGCAAGCCAAAACCGGGCCATTGATATCCCATTGATCAAGAGAGGGTATGACTCACCCGTGACTCGTCACTATATAAGTAGGCAAGTAAAAAAAACTGCTCAGCCGGACCCTTTAGGCCAGGGTTAGGGCCTAGTCAATCTTGGCCCTAGAACGGTTAGGGCAAGGTTAGGGTCTTGCCCTTGTAACTAAGGGGGATTAGGGCCAACACCTACCCTGCTCAACCTTGCCTTTTGACAGTCCTAACCTAACTCCCCATCCTTTAAAATTCTAATATTAATTCCTTGAAATCCTAACCTTAAGTTCCTAATTGACTGATAGAGAACCCCATCTGAGATTATCCCTAGCAAATTGATTACAACCTTAGTTTGTTGTTGAGATATGTTCTATCTTTACTATTATAATGCGAGAGGCGTAAATGATTTTTCCGAAATTCTTAAATTACCCTTAAAACATTGATTTAATGTTTTACTTTAATTCCCAAACCACCCTTACCTTTGATTTAATGTTTTACTTTAAATCCTAAACTACCCATTGCCATCTATCTATTTAGAATCACAGCCAATCGCGATTGACCTCGGGGAGAGTTCAATCACACCCGTGGGTTAACACGTGCCCCTTTTAATTCCTATTAACTATGGTTAACTCCTTCCCTCGCTCTCATGTGCATTGCAAGTGCCATTAGCGAGTTCAATCGGGTGTCGTTAACTCCTTTCCCTCGCTCTCACGTGCATCGCACATGCCACACGCTAGTTTTATATAATTTCATCATTTTATTTTATCTTTACTATTATAATGCGAGAGCCTTGCGCTAGATGAACTTTTCGAAATTCCCAAACTACCCTTATGTAAAAACAAAATTTAATATTTTTTTTAATTCCCAAATTACCCTTGCCTTTGATTTAATGTTTTACTTTAATTCTCAAATTATCCCTTGCTCCATCGCGATTGAACTCGGGAAGAGTTCGATCACACCCGCGGGTTAACACGTGTCCCTTTTAACTCCTATTAACTATGGTTAACTCCTTTCCCTCACTCTCACGTGCATCACATGTGCCACCCGCTAGTTTTAAATAATTTTAATTGAATTATAATGGTATTGCCGTGTTGGTGTAGAAAAATTTTCATTATCTCAATGAGAAAAAAAAATTTCGCCGTCCTGTGGCCCTGTCAGGGTTAGGGTCTAGTCAATCCAGTCCTTGATGGTTAGGGGCCTTAGAGTCAGGGTCTTGCCTCATATAAGTTAACGCAGGGTTAATCGCGATGGAAGGTGCTTGTTCGAATTCAATGGCTTCCAAGTACCTGAGCAACCTTCCCTCTCGCGGTCTCTTTTCTTCCACGGTCCTCTCTTCAAATCCGGTACTCTCTACTCTCATTTCTTGCATTCTCTAAACCCTAATTTTCTCTTCTTCATGTTCTTCTTTATAATCAATATTTGCTGCAATTTCGTTGAAAATTTGTGATCTTCTTTATACTAGTTATTGTCCAAGATTACTTCATGTGTTTTTGGGTTTCTTTACCTCCTAGTCTTGAATGACGGATGAGAATTATATGGGGTGAAACTAGGTTTTGAATGTTGAGTTCGATCTTTTTTGGAGGGATTTGGTTTTCAAATCCCATGTAATTTGTGTGAGTGAGTTTCAACTGATCTCTGGATCTTTTCTATCTTGGGGAGTCGTGACTGATGGGCTGGCAATGTAGCGGCTAAATTCGATCAAGGGATATTGGAATTCTGAAGTCTCTTTAAAGAATGTTTTTTGGAGGATTTCGAGAGTTCAATCAGTGATAATTAGGGGAATTGATCCCACAAACTGAAACAAGATTTTTTTTTTATTCCCATCATCTCTGCTGAGAAACATAACTTAAATCATCAGTACTGCTGCTTTCATGATCGCATACATGGGTTGTTTGGCAATGCAAGCATATATACATACCTGAATGGAGTGTATTGTCAGTTATCGTCATTGGCATATTATCCAAGAGGTCATTGTTATTACAAACATTATTGGAAGGGATATGGTCTTGTAAGTTTACTCGAAGGGATTAACATCCCACAGCCAACCTTGTATTGTTCAGCATCCCACCCACAACTAAATGTCTACTCACAAGATCATGCCCCTATTGGAAACTGGACCATACAAACAATTATATTACTTTTTGATTTTCCTTTTATTTGTGTATAATTTAGGTTTAAATTGTACTTAGTAAAACTGTTCTGATTTTAGCAAATGTTCTGACAATCATTTTATGATTTTGCACTAAAGGTTAATTTTTGTAGTAGAGAACTATCAAGTTTCTAAGTTCTATATGTTTTGATGTTTTTTTTAGTACAAAATTAAATTTCTTTCTACACACACACACTTGTCATTGGGATCAATGTTTTAAAAAGTGTGTGTGGCTCTCAAGGAAATTTCCTCAAGGCTTAAATCATGAAGCATACACTTCAATGTGAGGCGCACTCGCTTTATGCCTGAAGCGTGCATCTCATTCATTAACCAAAAATAGGGTTATATCCACATAACTTGGACTTAGAGTTATTTTGTTCTTTTTCCATATTATTTTTTTGGTGACTTCTATGCAACTGCTGGTTGGAATTCATAATTCACCACGCTAACTGTTAAATGATAAATGAACACTGTCTGCCTTTTAATATAAATGTGAACACAAAGTAAATTCAAATTGCATCCTTTACTTGCCTCTCTTGAAATTATTTTTCTTCTATATGATGGTTGAATTATATATATATTAGTGGGCGGCGCGTGCGATGCACGTGAGAGAGAGGGGAAGGGGAGAGAGACTGGGAAGAGGGACTTGTTAGGAATATTTGAAAAATATCAACCAACTTTTTAACCCCGCTTCTCTCATTATAATAGTTTATATATACACACACAAAAACACACTAGTAATGGTGCACGTGCTTTGCACGTATTAATTTTGATAAAAATATAATTTTAATATAATGATATGAATATATAATGGTCGATCGTGTTTATGGAAAATATCAGAGGATAGTCTCAATAAATTGTATAAAGGGTGTGGTGTAGGGGTCATATCGAGCCGAGCCGAATGGTGTGGTGTTCAAGCTCAGCTCGTAAAATTACGCTAATGTTCAAGCTTGGCTTGAACTCGACTTGAGCTTAATAACTTGTGTTCAAGCTCGGCTCTTGAAAATATCATTAAGTTCGGACACAGCTCGGCTCGTTTAGTCCAATTGAAACTAGCACAAGCTTGAGTACCAAGCTAGAGTAAAGCCAAAATGAAGCCCTTTGTACATGATTTTGGACTTGTGCACGAGTACCATTGTACCCCCTTTTCCAACTCATTCTTTTTATAGCCAAGCTTTACCCCCAATCTTCGTTGTGTTTCCGATGTGGGACTAAATCTCTTGTAAAAGAGAACACATCAACACATGTGTTCTCTTTTACAAGGGATTTTGTCCCACATCGGAAACACAACGAAGATTGTGGGAAAGTTCCGGTTATAAATAAACTTAGTTAGCCTTTTAAACTTAATTAATGTCTCAGTTAACCATTCAAACTTAATTAATGACTGAGTTAACCTCTTATATAATCGAGTCGAGCTTTTAACGAGCTGAGTAGGGATGTGTTCAAGCTTGACTCGTTAACTAAACGAGCTTGAAAATCAAGCTTGTACTCAACTCAACTCGTTTTAAAAAAAAACGAACGAGCTCAAGCCTTTAATGAGCTCGAGCTACTCGCGAGCACTTTTGTTTGATAACCAGCCCATGGTGTCTCTCTCATATTTTTGTGCCAAGGAATAAATTGCAAATATTGCTATAATAAATTATGGGAAAATTTTAAAATATAAGTCGAAGACACCATTAAGATAACAAATTGCAATTATATGAGTTGATGTTAATGTAAAGAGGGTAATGAACTCATAAAAAATTAAAATAAATGAGACCAAGATGAAATAATAAAATTTTGGCTAATTACAAAATGAACATTGACAGAAAAGAACTACAATAGAAATATTTAATTACAAAAGATAACTAAAAGCCATTATATGTTAAAAATTTGAAAGTTGGACTGAAATATCTATAATGCTGGAAAGAAAGGCAGAGGCAGAGCAAAGAAACAAAACAACAGAGAAATCAGATTAAGGAGCATAAATGACAAAAAAGAAACACGAAAAATAAGAAGCTTGAAAATGCTTCTCCATATATGTCTTAGCAATTGTACATCAGGTGATTTGGGAAAAGATGATTCAAAGAATAGATCCCTCAAAATTTTCAGTTTAAAGCTAAAACATAAATTACCGATGCCTCAAGATTGTAACTAACAATAGGAACAAAGAGAATAACACTGTAAACTGCCTCAACAAATAAAGGGAACATCTATTCCTCTTTTTTTGGTAGTATTGCTCACCCTTGGGTCCCTTTCTCTTCATCTGGCTAAAGGGTCCAACAGTCCGGTGACTCTGGTCCATGATATTCATGTAAATCCCCTGATTCCAAGATACCCTCTTAATAATCCCGTGCAATCTCCTCACCTTGCATAGCTTGCTCCTTACACAACTATGGAGGAAACAAGCTGCTAATACAAAGCCCTGGAAGAAGCAAAAGTATACCAATATCTAGAAAAAGTTGCCCATGAATGGGGCCAAGTGTCATTCGTGAAATAGATGCAATTCTCTATAAACCATGGGCAGTCGGTATTCCAGATAGATTTGGACAAATTATGCCCCAAGAATTGGATTTGACCCGCCAAGCTTTCCACTGTAACAGCTGGGAGGTTCACTTGTTTCATCCAGCCTGAGTCTTTACCTATTGTGTAACTGAAAGATTCTTTATACAATTAACTGAATTGTACCCAAAAAATATGCTATACTGTCACATGTGAAAGAGCCTCCCTCCTCCTGTTGAAACGAATGGTGGTTGAAATGGAAGCCTACCCAATGCTTGTGAACTTTCTCCAGCCTTTTGTGTAAACCATACGGAGGCAATTGCTGTGTCACCACTACGTTTTTGTCTATTGTAGGCAAACGTTTTGGCTGAACTGGTGCTACTCTTACAAGAACAGGTTCATGGAACTGCTTATGAAGCAATTCAGACTTTCGAATTCACGGCAAGAGTTTCTTCAAATTCATGCACATGATTTTAGAGCAACACCGATGATATCACAATTCACAATTGAGAGAGCACTGGTCATTCCAACTCTCTACTAATAGAGTCCTTATCAATAACAACAACAAAATAAGGTCCTACTTAGTTAAAGAACTAAATTTTTTATATAATAAAATATGGTGAAGGGTAATTATGTCAACATAAAGTTTGGTATACTCCTTATACTTTTATTAGTAGAGTGATATATATATAGTACTTCCTTTGTACACACAGTCACACAATTTTTTTTTTTAATTTATCATTTCTAATTAATTTTTATTCCCAAAATGGGAGAGCGTGTAGATTAAGGCTCGTGCGTCGAGCCTAACACGTCATGCCTTTGGAGATCCTAATGTCTCACCTCATGCCTTTTAAAGCACTAGGTGGGACTGTGGGATAACCTATTCAGTACTTGGAAATGAAGTCGATATAAAAGATTTAACTTTTGCACATAAGTAATAATGGGAATAAATCTTTTATGGATGAATGTATATTACTAACAGTAATATCTTCTAGTATTTATAAAACCTCTTTACACCGAAATGGTTAGTTATTAGGGTGAGGTCTTATTGTACTCCATTTTTGGTATCCGTGTTTCCAGTTTTTATCTTGTTTTCTTGGATTATAGCTTCTGATAAATTATCATGGCGTTGTTGTACCACAATGAAAATCAATTATAGCTTATTTACTGCACTAAACTTGAGTTATTATGATAAATTATAAGAATGATTGTCATGCTAGATTAGCTAGTATTGATTTTCTCATTGATATTTATTGCTATGTAGTGCAGGTGTTAGATACATTTTTCTTTGAACTGTGGTGTGTATCTGTATACTGTACATTCAATTCTATATTAGGTGATGTTTCAATCGAGATATTGTATTTATCTTGTATTCATATCACATACTTGTATATGTACTACAATTTCGAATGCTCTCATGACCTCCATCTGGACCACATGAACGAGGAAGCTTGGAGTTCCATATCGGTATAGTATGTGTTTTCTTTTAAAGGTAATATATATATATATATATATAACTGAACTCAATGGTACTATGTTTTACAACCTTCCAAACATGTTTCCACCAAACACATTTCCCCTCACAAGTCAGAAGAACCTATGTTACATTCCTATTTGTGGGAGTCTTCCCACATCAGGGTAATGGTTGTGAATCTTCCTGCACCCCCTTATCAGGTTGGAAACTATGCTAATTATGGTCCTTTTAGTTGTGTATAGATCAGTTGTTATAAATCTTGCTATACTACAATTAATCATATTAAATTCCAGCAGTCACAAACGTTTTCTCTCCATATTGACTTCTTGTTTATATCTTGAAAACTTTGTGCAGGGTGGGATGCGAGTATATATTTGTGATCGCGACACCTCACCGCCAGGTGTGGTTTTGCTTTTAACATCCTAGCTTTTAAATCATTTCTACTTTTACAAAGTCTTGCAAATTATTCATGTATGTGTGATGTACAATTCTACATTTGTGTTCGAGAAGAATCAATTATTTTAATATATTTTTTATTCTGGAGGAATTTTTTATATTTTAAAGATTTGAAATTTTGTTCATCTTTTATTATGAGCTCATCGATATGTTTTCATTGGGCCAAGCAAGGTATTTACCATTGCAGATAACCAACTACTATTTAGGAGATTTTAGTATGTATATGATCTAGCTCTGCTGAACTTCATCATATTCGTAAGTAATCTTTGCAGTCTCTTAGCCATTAGAAGTTTCTGGTCAGATGCTCCAAAACTCATGGGGGTTGATCTTCCATATCTTCATATCGGGGACTGAATAGGTCAATGGGTATTTTAATATCCTTGCTGCTAATTTTTTTGGGGGGTGTTATTATAAGTTTGTATTTGCTGGTTTTTTTTTTTTCATTATGTTGTTAAACGAGTTTTTTATTTAATATGCAGCCTTTTTTAGCTGAAGATTTAAAAGCAGAAAACTTATTCTGATGTTCGTATTTGGTTTTAACTTCTACTTTTCAAATTTCCAGGAACGAGTCTCTAAATCCAAATGATGCACATTTCTTGGACTTTCTTTTCCTTTTGCATATTTGCTCACAAAAGAAACAAATGTTTGCAGTATTTCTTCTTTACTTTATTGCAATCTCCAAAAAAACTATATTAGATTCCTATTTTAGACCTCTGAGGTTCTTTTGCTGATATTGAATGATCCTCCAAATGGGTTACCTCTTTGACTTGGAAAGCCTCCATGAGCTTTATCAGTTCCTGATTCAGACTGACATTCCTGTAATTTTGTGGATTTCGCCTGACTTGTTTTTTTTTTTTTTTAAATTGTCACCTAATTTCTTTTTTTTTTAAAGATTGCAAGGAGCATTCCTTGAATTTCAATCCGTGCAATGATTCTAATTTTATTTTTTATTTGGGAGAGAACAAGGAAAGAAGAAAAAAACCTAAGCAACAGAAGAGTACAAGATGAGCAGAGTCTGGGGGGTTATACCGCCCAGGAAATTGCCAAAAGCTAGCTTTCTAATTTTATTGGTCTTTGCTTCTTTGCATATGAATGAAAACAATTTCTATTTTTTTATCTATGTGTTGGGCATTTGCAGCCTGCATGTTTGTAATTTCGTTTTTATAACATGCTGAATTAATTATTTTCACGTTTAATTCTTTGATACTCTAGAAGAGAGTTACGGCAACATCTTTTACATAAAGTAGCCTGGTTTGGAAATTTTAATGAATTGTCAAACTGGAAAAGCTCACTTCACTCATTTTTCTATCCAGAGGAGCAAATAATAAAGACCAATCAAGCAAACATACTGATTAGATCTCTCACACTAAAGAAACAAAAGAGTGATTCCAGTTCAAAGGATGAAAAGGGCAAAGCTACAACTGAGAGCTTTAAAGGCAAGAGGTATTGGTTTAATAAAAATTATTTGAGAAATGATATTTGACACATGGTGCTTATAAGAGTCTGGGCATTCCTTACTTACCTGTTTGTGTCATGGTTTTGCATATTTAATCTCATTTAGTTTCACTTACAAGTGGTTTTTTTTAAAACTATTCCAGAGCTGCTGAAACTGTAAATGGCAGGGCTTCAAAGAGAGCCATGACCTATAGTTCTAGAAGTCCTCGACGAGGTAAGCTGTGATAATATTTCTATAAATCAGTTATATGAACTGGACATGCTGATTTTTATTTTTTTTTGGGACAAACTGGAAATAGGTTCGTCAAGGTTTCATATCTTTGACTCCATACACAACTAACCTGTCTCATAAATTTGATTGTCGCTGATCTGCATGCAGTATTACAAATTTTGTTAGCTTGTGACCACTCAAGGATGCTGAAATTAATTGCAAAAGCCATCACACATTTTGCAAACCTGTGGAATTCATTTTGATTGTAGATGCTATTTGCTTGTTTGTAGATGCTATTTGCAGACAGTTGGACAATGCAGCCTTTAACCTTGAGGCAACATTTTCCATCCCAGCTTACCTACTAGGAAGAAAAACAGAAAATTGGAATATCAAGTTTCTTAACTTTGGAATTTATTAGGAAGAAAAGTTGGTAAAGTAAATGGATTGAGGTTAGTGTGATGTCTGTCTTGGGTTGTCATTTCATAATTTGCATCCTTGACCCAGTGTAATTTGAAATAGGTAGAGATGGATGAAGAAAAGGATCGGCCTTCCCCCTTTCTAATAAATGAATTGATTGATCTGAGATGTGTTGAGAAAAAAAATTTCATTGAGGCAATTTCTTTGGTTTCCATGGAATCTAATGCTCCAATATCATTTCAGGATAGGGAACAGTATACATATATGTCATCATTCATGGTCATGATCAAGTAGGTACTGAGGTTCGAGTTCCTGAACCTCAATATTGGTTGTTCCGTTAATGTCTAGGAACAATACTCCTTGGGGTACAAGGTTTTTACTTTAAGTTGTATTGCAGATGGTGTCAAATCACCTGGAGTCATGAACTTGAAACCACTGGGCACTACTAGAATGTACCAGTTCTGGTTACGTAGGAGAAAAAAAAATCGAGTTTATACAGGCTTATAGGACCTTGGAATAGTAAATGGTTTTGATTGTTGGAGAGCTACTCATTTTATACCAAGTGCAATGTTTTGAGGACTTTCCAGCAAATGGCTCCTGTTTTGGTTACTTCTGTGGTTCTGCCTTTGTATCTTTGTTGATCTTGGGGGCCCTCTCCTTAATTCCTCCACATTCTTCTTTACTGTATCCCAACCATTTTTTCTCTTTACTTGGGGAGGTTCCTTACATCTCTAATCTCTTTACTTACGTTTGTGTGTGCGTGTGTTGATATTTTAATGGATTTTTGATTGTGTAGGGGAAGCAAGCCGTACATCTGAGAAGGATTTGCAGGTTCAGACTGTAGAGAGACTGCGCGCCCTTCTAAAGGAGAAAGGTTTGCCAACCAAAGGAAAGAAGGCAAGGACCCACACATTGTCATTGAAGTTGTTACAGCTCCATCTTTTTTAAAGAGAAATATGGGTTACTGACACTATCCAATCAGTAAACCAATCTAGTGGATGATCCCATCCAATAAACGGGTAATATTGTGGGCCATCCCTGTCTGACAGTCTGGAGGATGCAATTGATCCATGTGGTTTTAAGGATCCTCAATAGATGTGTTAGATGGGGCCCAATGATTAGGATGTTCATTTTGATGAGCATGTATGGTTTGTCACATTCCTTTCTTTATATCCGCGATAACTGAGATGTGGGTCCTTTGTGCAGGATGAACTGATTGCGCGCCTGAAAGGTGGTGATAAGGTAGATGGTGAAGCATAGCTTAAAGTGGGACAAGTCAACTTCCCAAATGTTTGCATACCTCAAGGGCCAGGAGGTGATTAAACTTCTTTTGATCTAATTTAAAGCAGGGGAAGAGAAGGATATGAGCAAGACACCATCTTGTTAAATATACATTGTAGATGAAATTATGCTTTTGTTTGTGTTTCAATGCGTATATCATCTAAATATGCACATGGATATGGCATTGACCTTACAATCCTTTTGTAATTTGCATGCACTGGTGTTGCTTTTATGTGTGTTTTCACTTTTCAGGAGAGGAAGAACTGAGAAACACATCTGACGCCACATTCTTGAGAATATGCAAGCGCGTTTTTGACCCTTTAAATGTTGGGTCCCACCTGGGACTGTCTGTAGATCAATATTCATCGCAATTGGATGACTAACTATCTGATCATGACCAACTTTTGTCAACTGTTAACCCTTAGTTTTGCTTTTAAAAAAATGAGGTGGATCAGATAATATGATCACCTTAATTGGATAGATGCTCGCGAGGTAGATGGAATACATCATATGCAAGATCCTTTTTCCAGATTCTAATTGAAAAATGATTGGCAATGAGTTGGCTTTTGTTTTCTTTCTAAAAACCAAAGTAAGATTGTTGAACCTAAGAGATAAAATTTTAAACATAGTTAATAAGGGTTAAAAGGGACACGTGTTGACTTGTGGGTATGATTGAACTCCTAAGTCTCCCCGAGTTGAATTGCAATTACTGTGATCCGAACTCATCAAAGACCAATGAAGTGAGATTAGGAGCCAGTGAAGGTTGCAATCTTTGAAAGTACAGAATTCCCTGTAGGTTGCAATCTTTAAATTTTTGCCATTGTATACAAAATTTTGACATTTTGTATTTTTAAAAAATATACCTATTAAGTTTTTTTTTTATTTTTAATTTTAACAAAAATCTTGTTTTGTCCAATTTATTTTTAGTGAAATGGGAACAAAGTGTGGTTGGAAGTTGGAACTCCCCATCCTCCACCATTAATTATGTCCTCTTGCACCCGAAGGGGTGAGTGGAGCAAAGTGTGACTTTTTTTTTTTTGGGACTCAGTCCCATCCAAACTGTGACTCACTCCCATCCATTACAGTATTATTATTTATTTAGTCAATCATTTATCTAGGTTAGTAGGTTTAGGAGTTAGATTGGGTTTATACACATGATAGGTTTTCCACCACCACGCTAGACTCGAAATTGAGTCCTTTGCCCCTAAAGGGGACATCTTGGATTAAACTAGGAGGTGAATCCACTAAAATACTATTATCAAAACAAATTAGGGAATTACGATATTTTATCCCCCAAAGAATAACCATATTTTCCTTGTGGCGTTTGGTAGGGTTGTATTCGGGCCGGGCTTTTCCGGGCTTAGCCAAGCCCGGCTCGGCTTGAAAGGGTTTGTTCTAGGCTCGAAACTCAGCCCGTATTCAAAAGCCTAGCTCAGCTTGGCCTGAATTGATTCAAGCTTGAGCCGGGCTTAGCTTGGCTCGAGCTCAAGCTCGACTTGAATAAAAAAAATTTTATATAAATAAAATAATAATATTTTATATTATTTATATATATAATAATGATATATATAAATAATTTTTTTGTTTTTTTTTGTTTTTTTTAATAATATTCTAGCTTAGCCGAGCTTGGGCCGAACCGAGCCTCAATCGAGCCGGGCTGAATCAAACAGGGGTTGGCCTAAGCTCAGCTTGATTGAATTTTCAAGCTTTTTTTAGGCTCGGCTCAATCAAGCCTAAAATTCGAGCTGATTTCGGGCCGAGCTGAGTCGAGCCGCACAAACGGGCCGATCAGACTTTGTGCAGCCCTAGCGTTTGGTAACACTAATCTAAATAGGTAGAGTTTATTTAAAAAGCATCCTTAGTTAGACTTTAGATTGTTAAGTTAAAGGCTAATTGCATGTCTACATCTTTTGAAATAGAGATTTGAGAGGTAAAAACATCTACTTTAAAAACTAGCTCATAACTTTTTTTTTACCTTAGAGGTAAAACACCTACTTCAAAAATATGTAGACACGCAATTAATATTCAACTTAACAATCTAAAGTTTAACTAAGTACAATTTTCAAATAAGCTCTACCTATTTAGATTAGTGTTACCAAACACCAACTAATAGAAGGACAATAAACTCTTGAAAGTCCAAGGTTCTTATTTTTTTGTGATTGCTCCTCAAGTTTGATATTATTCCCTAAATACCCAATGCTCAAAGAGGCTTATGAGTATTTTTTATAATTTAGCATTTATGAAAAATCTTAAATACCCCTCCATTACCACCTAGACTTTCTTCTAGTTTTAAAAGAAGATAAGGAAAAGATTTATGTATGTGCATGAGATGGGAGAAGCTCACCACTCCCCTCATATTCTCATTTTATGAAGCTCCTCATATTTTTCTCCTTTAATTGATGTTTTTGGACGAATTCAGTAAGAGTATTCTTGAAAAAAGATAAAAATCTACAAAATTCTAAGTTTTAATGAAATTTTTCTACGTAGGATCGATATCAGTCGATACACCTAATTGATATACTAGGTCGATACAGCTAATACATATCGATACATGTTGATATTATTGTTCGTACATGTATCGATAAATCATCTTCAACCTTAGAACACGACCAATATCGACATGAAGTATCAACTTGTTTCAACTTGCGTATCAATTGTAAGTTGTAGACCATTAAAAAAAAACACGTGTAAAATCATCTAACATGAAATTTAAGGGTTAACTCATAAATGTAATGATTATAAACATTTTTTTCTTTAGATTAATCAAGCATGTAATGCTTTAAATAATTTATTTTAAAAAAATACACAAAAAACCTAAAAATGAGTGTTTTTCTTTAGTTGATGGCGTTCTCTCACGCTCGTGATTACTAGTTTATTAAAACGAAGCTCTCTTATTAAAATTTCAATCCATAAATAATGAAATATTAAGAGACTTTTCTTGATCAACAAATTGGACTCCATTGTTAATAAGGAATGGAGAGGGCAACATGGTTGATAAGGAATTAAACTTGGACACAAATGTCTTTTCGTTAAATGGATTAGATGTATAGTCTAAAATGAAAGGAGTTCACATGTGCTAAAACTTTCCTATGCCTGGAACATTAAGATAGATTTTTAAAATTTGAGCATTTGGAGAACACCTAGGGGCGGAGCTGCATGGGGCCAGAGGCTGAAGCCCTCCTAAAATTTTGTAAAAATATATATATATACTTAAGAGCAGGGCAGACGGGCCTCCTAAGCTTTTAAGAAAAAATATATTTCTTACAAAACAGACCAATGACCATGAACTTGGCCTAAAAAAGAAATTGAGGCTAGTGTTTGTCCCCTATAAGAGAATCCTGGCTCCGCCACGAAACAACCCCAATTTTTTATTTTTTTTAACTTTTTGGGAACTCGGGTTTCCCCAACCCTTTGGCAACCTTGAGGGGTAATTTGGGAAAAACCTCGATTCAATCGTCTCAGCATCACGCACTACACATTATCGATGTCACGCACTACGCATTATCGATGTGCTATCATTCTCCGCTAGCTCAACAAAGCGTCTCTCTGTGAAGATCGAAGCTTTGAGAATGCCAGGCCTCAGAGGCCCCTCAAATTATTCGCAAGAACCATCGCGTCACCAAAGCCTGAAAATCAATGCCAAGGTGAGCTTCTTTTCATCATCATCATCTTCGAAAATTTCTGTAATTTTATACTTAGTGGGTGTGCTCAAATCGGTGGGTTTTGACGATCCGGTATAGTCTGATAATGAATATGTGAATTTTGGTTCTTAATTGGTTAAGGTTTTACGCCTGAGAGTCCATTTGGTGAAGTGGGTTTTCTTCGAAGTAAGGAAATTCGCTGTGTACGGTTGGGTATATATCAAATATGGGGAAATTGTATTGAATTGATAAGAGTTTTTGGACTAAGGAATCCAAATCGGGAAGTGGGTTGTTTCTAAAATCATGATATATTGTTCTAATCAACTAGAGACTATCTTATACAGTGAAGATTCTAAAGTTAGAATCCGGACTGATTGTGTGCTGACATTTTAATCTGCTTTCGGATGTGGGTTTCATTTGGATTAAGGCATTTTCTGTTTCAGAAGACTTTGTGCCAATTTCTTATGTATCGACACGGATATCAAATTTATTGAGATTTTCCACTTGCTAATCCCTTTTGGGATGACGTATCCACATCAGTAGACTTGGAGGCAGATACATAGATCAATTAATTGAAATTGGTAGGTGTTAATGGAGTTTTTACAGTTGAGAATCTCTTTTATATTTGGAATTTGACGTCGAAAAGCTAAGTGGTACTCTGATATAGCTCAAACAGTTGAGATGATCTATATGATTGAACTTCTCGATTTGGGAGCTCTAATCAGACGTGTGATATGTGTGAGACGCCTGTGCGCGTGTGTGTGTGTGTGTGTGAGAGAGAGAGAGAGAGAGAGAGAGAGAGAGAGAGAGCAAGAGTTAGAGAGAGAGAGACTTTGTGTTGTCGATTCCAAATAGTTGAAATAAGGCACTGATGATTATGGATTGATTGATTTGATAGTTTCAAGTCTTGGAAATGCTTTCTGGGAGGGCGTCATAATTTGCTCTGGGTCCTTGTTTCCTCTTCCCCTCTTTCTAAATAAGTACATGTTGATATATTTTTACTAACCGACATTTAATGCAAATATGAAATCTTGGCTTGATAAACATGTCCACTAAATATTCGCATCTATTTAAGATTTGTATGAACTTTCTAATCATGAAATTATAGTCACAACTTTCTCCTTCAAATTCATATCCTGACTGTTTGATGTATATCTTCCTCTTCTTGCTCCTTGTGTAGGTGCCTTTCAATGCCGAGCCTCCCCGTTCGGCCTTGATTTCCTCTTATGTGACTCCTGTGGATTTGTTCTACAAGCGAAACCATGGGCCAATCCCAGTAGTTGATGACATTGAAAGGTCAATTCACGTCCTAGTTTCATTTCTCCATTTTTTTACCCCTAACATCTAGGAAGTTTTAAGCCGACTGCCGGAATGTTTTTGGAGCAGATACCGTGTTTCTATCTCTGGTTTGGTGGAAAAGCCCAAAGAGCTGTCTATAGCCGATATCAGGTGATAAAACATATTTATGGCATCAATGTAATCTTATCTCCCCTTTTCTTCTTCCATCAATAAAAGCTTCTATTTACTAGAAAAAGGAAGTGGGTAATCCTGATATTTCATGTCTTGGTCCTTCTATACAATATTGCTTGAACAACGAATTTACATCCTAGTGTAAATTACAGGAAGCTACCGAAATACAATGTGACTGCCACTTTACAAGTAAGTTACATTACACTTCTTGTTAGTTTTTTTTGTTGGGTAGGCTGAGATGCAGCCATTCCCTTAATGTTGTTGCAAAGAGTAATATCCAATTGAGTTGTTGGTTCAATTTCAATTATCTCATTAATCTGATCCATTTCTTGCTATACAGTGTGCTGGCAATAGAAGGACTGCAATGAGCAAAACTAAAACAGTGAAAGGTGTTGGCTGGGACGTTGCTGCTATTGGAAATGGTTTGTTTTCTATATCATGGATCGACAATCAACTTTTCGGATTTCTTTATACACCTAACATGCCTTTGTTATATTGGGATCAGAGAAAATCTAAAGGCACTGATCTCTAGATATAAGAATGTTCTACCAACAGCATACTGGTAAATTTAATGATCATGCAAGAGAATGAGGCGGCATATTGGTAAATTCAATAACCATGCTGGTGATAGGGGGCCCATCATCCAACAGTTCTTGGAAGATCTTTGACCAAATTTTACCAGAGTGGTCTTGGATGCATTAATGGAATTCGGCCATTTGGACTCCTAGAGGCCAGATATAGCCACTACTCTGATAAGTGCATACTCATGTAATAAATAAATAAAAACATTCTAATCAAATGTTAGTTGTACCAATATAAATTAGGTTTTTTTTTTAAAAAGTTGTAAAAATATTTTTTTTGTCTGATAAGAATAAAAGTTTTAAAATTGGAAACTTTCCTATATTTATCGAATTTCCGTAATGCTTGTTATATATTTAAATTGGTCTTGCTGTGCTACATGAGAAGGATATGAGTATAGATGCGGGTGTCAGACTTTCTCCATCCTCAAATCTCGGAGTTTAGGGGAACTTTATTTATTCTTAATGTTTTATGCACTTTTTGTGATAGAAGCATGTATTTGGGTGTACATGAAGTTGATTACAATGTTTTGTTATATATTGGAAATGTTACAATACGTGAAGAATAGTGAATTTGATAAACCTTCACTAGGTTTTTTTTTTTTTTGTTCTTTGAATATTGGACCATCCCCACAAAAGTAAGTGTCAAGCCTGCCCTTAACCCAGGCTGGCCAGGCAGGTCTTGTGCCGGTACGGCCCACTTTGAAGTGCAGCCCTTGGTAAGAGCCCATTATTTTGTTGAAAGACCATCTAGATTTCCCAAAAGTAGCTGTATCATTCATTTTATTTTCTTTCTTTTTAATTGTCAATCGATATTTTAATTAATCTGAACCTAAAAGGAAACAATGTCAGTTTTTCCTTTTATTTTCTTACCTTTCTATAAGTTTTTTCAGCTGTTTGGGGTGGGGCCAAGTTGTCAGACGTCCTTGAACTTGTGGGAATACCTAAGCTGACAACAACCACACCACTAGGAGGAAAACATGTTGAATTCGTAAGCGTTGATATGTGTAAGGTGATTACTATGGCACTATAAACCATGTTCTAGAAGTCATATTGTGTATGGAGTTCTTTATCAATTGCTTGCTCAATGGATTTCATTTGATTCAGCATTTTTTGTTAAACTTAAAATTTGTAGGAGGAGAATGGGGGTCCTTATAAAGCGTCGATTCCGTTAAATCAGGCAACAAACTCTGAAGCTGATGTTTTACTTGCTTATGAGATGAATGGAGAGGTAAAAGAACTTGCTTTCTTGGAAGTAAATGGGATACTTAACTACTTGAAAGATCTTCATTTTCTTTATTCTTATGCTTGTTAAGGAATAAATTGCATGTTTCTAGTTTGTTTTGTTCTCCGCATACTTGTGTTTTTCTCCTCTTTTCCCCTCCTTCCTGTGTCCTATGGACCTGGTGAGTTTCTTATTTGCATCACGGTGGAAGGCTACTATTCACAGCATCAACTAATAATTGATTATTTTCCCATTTGTTACCTTTTATTTGTCCTTCTATTATGTCATGGAAATATTCTGCCTGGAATTTGTTATAGCACACATCTGATGCATGTGGGTCTATCATGCCCTTTTGACATCTTCATGATGTTCTCTTAGTTCCTGAGTACTGAGTACTGAGTACTGGATCTACATTTCCCACATTCAGGACTACTGGTCATCTTTTTCTCCTTCCGTTTTCCTTATATAGTTTTTTTTTTTTAATAAGAAAAAGGAATATACCACCTTTGTTCTAATTGAAGTTTGCTGTCATGTTACATTGCCAAAGACTCTCAACAGGGATCATGGGTATCCATTGCGTGTGGTTGTCCCTGGTGTTATTGGTGCCCGCTCTGTTAAATGGCTGGATTCCATTAGCATAATTGCAGAAGAATGTCAGGTTGGAAAAAATAAATTATATTTTTTTTAAATCTAATTACATATTTTCTCTGTTAACTTGACTTTTGAATATTACACGATTGAGCTTACATTGCTGTGTAACAGGGTTTCTTTATGCAAAGGGACTATAAGATGTTTCCACCTACTGTAAATTGGGAAAATATCAATTGGTCTACCAGGAGGCCTCAAATGGATTTTCCCGTTCAGGTATTTACTTTGCACTTTAAGTTAAACTCTTTATTTATTCTACAGCTTTTTCCCAATTCGAGAGAGAGAGAGCAAGAGTAATAATTCTTTATCCAACTAATACATAAAAAACTTTGATTGATTGGCAGTGTGTTATTTGCTCCTTGGAGGACGTGGATGTGGTAAAGCATGGAAAGGTTAGTAATCCTTGCTGCAATTGCCCATTGTATTGAGCACTTGTGTGCGTTCATTCATG
Organism: Tetracentron sinense; assembly: GCA_015143295.1. Classification (NCBI taxonomy): domain Eukaryota; kingdom Viridiplantae; phylum Streptophyta; class Magnoliopsida; order Trochodendrales; family Trochodendraceae; genus Tetracentron; species Tetracentron sinense. The sequence goes on along the minus strand of CM026568.1, from coordinate 34,714,012 downwards.
TACGCTAACATTTATCACACCTGAGACATTCACATACTTCTTCAATATAAATGTATCAATCTCACCATAAGATTGACTTTCAGGTGGTGGGTACACTGCCTTGGGTTACCCAAGCTGCTGCGCCTAGGCCAACACAGCAAGACTATCAAAGAATTCCTTATTATTATTTTTTATGCAGATAACAATTAGTGGATACGCAGTATCTGGAGGTGGGCGTGGGATTGAGAGGGTAGATGTATCCATTGACGGTGGCAAGACATGGGAGGAGGCCGACAAATACCAGAAGACTGGCATTCCATATATTGCGGATGATACTAGCAGTGATAAATGGGCATGGGTGTTGTTTACGGCCACGGCTGACATCCCAAAGAGCACTGAGATAGTTGCCAAAGCGGTATGTAGTTGTTACTTTCGTGTCAGTGGTACATGCTATATTTTAGTGTCCACACCAATTGATATTTGAACCTCCAAAGCTAAATCTTGAAAAGGGATAAATTTGTGATATAAACCATTTTACGGGCCCCATCTAGGAGATCTCATCTGTCAAAATAAAGAACCAATCTGATTATAACAACTATTTGATCTATAGACTTTCTTCAAACAGTTTCCCCTATTATTCTCTTACCTTCCCTAAGGAGGGAGTTAGTAGCTCAGATAGGTTATGATCATCTATATCAACTTTCGAGCTTTGGAATATTTCTAGGTGGGACCCATTGAAATTATTGGATATTTGTATTCATAATTTTGTTTTTGGTTTGCATCTATTCATGGAGCATCTTCCTCTTACTGATGGGCAGGTTGATATGGCTGCAAATGTCCAACCCGAAAATGTGGAGGTCATATGGAACCTAAGAGGAATACTGAACACTTCATGGCATCGGGTCCATGTTCAGGTCGGGCACTCAAATCTGTAGATCAAACACCAGAAACCTGAGTTGTTGAATAACATCTTATTACTCAGGTGTGATCTGTGATTACCTACCATCCTCTATATGTATCAGATCTAAGAGTAATGAGTTTTAGCCCAATGATCATAAGAAAGAATACTCTTGTGTAGGGATGGCAACGGCCCGGGCCAATCGGGTAACCCTGGCCCAAACCCGCACCCGTTGCCATCCCTACTCTTGTGTTTGTTGAATTTGTCAACTCTCTTGATAAAAACAACTAATGAAGCAGAGATTTGATCAGAGAATCATGTTGCTTCGTACCATCAAGATTTATATTAATTTTACCGCCAGATTGAGCACTTTTTTAGTAGTCAAGCATAATGGTGTTAGTATTTTTTATTATCAGTAAACAACAGATTTATATATATATATATATATATATATATATATATATATCAGCTAATAGATTACATATGCAACTAAAAAGCCATATCCACAAGGTTACTGAGTAGTAAACCAGGGGAGCAGGGGCGGAGCCAGGAATTTTTCACCGTGGGGGGTGCCAAATTACATGTATAAAAAAATTTTGATTTGAGGGTATGGAATTTGGGGAAAAATTTTTTGGGGTAGTTTTTTTATTTTGAGATTTTTTTTTCCCAGAATTGCCTTTGAGGTCACCACGTGTCCCTATTAATACCCCTTAATTGTGGTTAAGATTCACCCACCTATCCTTGGTTTTTTTTTTAAATATCAAATTTCTTTTCAAACCTTAGTTTAAAATTCACTAACTCTTAAGGTTAAAATTATTTAAATATTTTTTTCTAAAAACCAAGGATAAGTAAGTGAACCCTAAGATTGAGTGAATTTTAACCATAGTTAAAGGGTGTCAATAGAGACATGTGGCAACCTCAAGGGCATAAGGGGACTTCATTGGGGGGCTCACTATATATATGACAAAAAATTGGGGGGGCCCACTATATTATATAGGACAAAATTTGGGGGGCCAAGTACACAAAAAAGTATATATATTAATTGAGGGGCCCACTATTCATTCTACATTTTTTTTTTTTTTTTTTGTTAAAAGATATTAGATTAATCACAATGGATATGAGGACATAGGAATATGGCCACCCTGAAAACACAAAGGTGCCGAAATTGGAAGATCTCTAATACTATTGTTAAGAGCTTGCTGTGCCAACTGGTGAGACGTATTGGAATTTGACATACTTGCAATGTTTCTTGAGTAATAAAATGTCCTCCAAAATTGTAGAAATTTCTCAATGCCTTTGAGACGAGGATCCTGAAAGAAAGTCCGTGATTTCTTTAGCATCCGGTTCACATATAATCTGTTGCCAATGGTTTTCAACAGCCATAAGAAGGGTCAAACGAATAGCTTCTGCCCACCTAGACACGAGCCCCCCACCAAATTCTTTTTCTTAATCAAAAAGACTTCACCATGTTGATTTTGAGCAACTGCTGCCGCCCCTGCCAAAGAAATACCCTCCAAAGTTGCCCCGTCCGATTTGATTATGATCCAATCCACCTCCCACTCAGCTTGGATGGGTTTGGCTGTAAGTCTAGTGGGAGTGTTACTGATCCCTCCGAATAGGGCTGTCAAAAAAGCCCACGTAGAAGGGTATCTGGCCCTACCCTGCCCTATGAAGCCCTGCCCTTCCCAGCCTTTGGGCCGGGCAGGGTTCAAAATCCGGAAGCCCTGCTTCTACAGGGATGCGGCCCTACCCTTCTCCTTAGTTGCTACAAGGTAGCTAAGGTCTTTAAACCATAAAAGTATATATATATATATTATATTTATGAAATTACTCATTTCACCTTTTCAAACGGTTTAATAGTAGGGTTAAATGAGTAATTTTATATGACCATCGTTATAAAACCCTCGACACTCGTTACGAACCCTAATCTCGTATGCGAAATCGCCTCCTCGCCTCTTCCTGGTTAGATGATTTTGATATATAAATTTTGTTCTATATAGTTTTACTTTGTTTTATTCTATCATGTATGTTTGTCATTGATAAGGAAAGAAAAATTAACTTTGTCATTACTCTTTTTGTTGCAATGCCGATCCCAAGCACGGATAAAAAAGGAGGGTGATATCTATTTCCATGCCAGGTTGACAGTTAGTGTAGAAAAAAAAATCTCATCTTCTCAAATCACAAAAAAAATCCAGCTCTTAACAATAGGGTTGGGCTAGGGCCCAATCAATCCCGGCCCTTGAAAGGCTAGGGCCCTACTCTTATAAGGAAGGGTAGGGCTAGGGTTGACCCCGGCCCCTGCCTTGACCCTACCCTTTGACCACCCTACCTCCGAAGTCCCGGAAGGCTTGATGGACTCGCTAAATGGCTGTGAATGGCTGCGTCTGAAGACAATAGCGTGCAGGGGAGTATGTAAAAGAAAACCTAAAGATACAAGAAGCTAATAACAAGGCTATCTATTGCAAGATACCAGGACTAAAAATTGATCCCCAAGGTTCACATAATGGTGTTAAGTATTTTACCTAATTAGGTGTCGAGGACAGGTTTCCGTTCCAGGGCGAGGATGAAGTTCTAATCCAGGGGCCTTGGATCGTCTTTGGCGAAGCCAGAAAGGGCTTGGCTCTAGCAACCATAGAATAGGCGACAAGTGGTGGAGAAATCAAAATCATGGGCCACGCACTATATGACACATATACGAGGCCTAATCCAGGTAGTGTTTTTGAGTCTTTTGACACCCAGCTACCAACTTAGCTGCCTTCAAATAAAGATGGATCTGTATGGATACCTGCTCTGGTTTTTTACTTACCCAATGTTTGGTTTTGGTTGACGAGAAAATAAGTAAAAATATGGAAAAGAAAAGAAAATTAGGCAAAACACAACTAAAAATTGTATTAAAAATCCAAAAAAAAAATTTCTTTTCCATGTTTTTATCAATTTACTCGGTAACCAAACATAGCTTAAGGAATGCTGCTGTCAATATTTAGAAAAATAAAGTGATAAAAAAACCTCTCGGTACCTACTAACGAGAGCGGACCGTTGGATTGAAAATCCAATGGCTCCATGTCCACACATGTTTTAATGATGGCCCACTTAATGCTTTGAAACCGTTAGATTGAAAATCTAAGGGTTGAGCTCTCGATATTAGGTACTAGGGAGTTTTAAATCACTTCCCTCTTTAGAAAGCCCCTCTTTTTGACAATTTTATAATCCACGGGGCTTTGGATTACCCCTGGTGGATGCCCCCATACCCCTGGTGGATGCCCCAAGTAGGACCTCAGGCATCCACACAAAAGGGGAGGAGTCATTTTACTTTGTCCCCATGATTTTGACTTCTTCCCACCTGATATCTCTCCCCCTTTAAAATGCCACATGTCCAATGATGTGTGGATGCCCGAGGTCCCACCTGAGGCTTCCACTAGAGGTAATCCGAAGCCACCCACCGGTGCCTGACTGTCGAAACGGCTATCGAGTACTGTGCCCTTCGTATCATCCCTAGACACTTGACTAGATTGTAGGGAATTTATGGTATTTCAGGGTGGATTAAGATCAATGCTTCTTGTGCATCTTGCTGGACTAGTAAACCTCTAGCTCTTTATGAGGATCATTCAAACTGTTATCTTATGCTATAAAATAATTAAAAATTAGGGAATATAAGGGCTCAAACTGACAAATGACAATGGTTTAATTTATTCTCAACACTTTTGTTTTTTTTTCCCATTGTTTTTGGGTATTTTTGGTATTTCATCAAAACAGGAGTTTATTAAATACTATCCAAAATTTATCAATTTCACTAAAAATATTGAAAATATAATGTTACAAATGTAACCCCAAATGCATCAATATATATCTTTTTTTTGGTGTGGATATCATTTATATATCTGAAAAGTAAAAAAAAAATGTAGTACAAAAGTATTTTATTTAAACAAATAGAAAATAATTTTTTTTTTGGAAACTTTATGTTATTTCGTCCAATTAAAAAGTCGGAAAAGTTCATCAGTGGGACCATGAGGTCAATTATTCTAATCCATCTTATCTTATCAACTGTGTACTTTTCTCTGCAAGAATTCATTTCTTTCTCGAACCCGTATTTAGATTTTTCCTCCATTGGTCAAAAGAATTAGGTGGCATTTGGTAACACTAGTCTAAAATGAAGTGTTTATTTGAAAATTATGTTTAGTTGGACTTTAGATTATTAAGTTAAAGGTTAATTGTATGCCTACATTTTAGTAAGCAGAGGTTTTTACCCTTAAAACCTCTAAAATGTAAACATGCAATTGACCTTCAACTTAACAATCTAAAGTCCAACTAAACATAATTTTCAAATAAACACTTTGTTTTAGACTAGTGTTACCAAAACACCACCTTAAAAATATGATTCTGCACAAAACGCAAGATGTATATGTATCGATCTAACCCATCGACCAACAAGCACTATCCTAGAATGCCCATGCCCAAAAGAGAAAAAGCAGATTACTACAACCTCTAAGATATATGGCAGGAACAAGTATAGTTGCCTGTGTAATTTTAACCTATAATTGAGCCCCACAATTTGACATTTGCGTTTGTGCCAGAGATCGTCTACTTCACACTGCAGACTCACCTTCATGCGCATGACATGCCGTACCAAAATTGTGATAAATAATGATACAGTTAGAGAGAGAGAACAACCAGTCTCAGGATGGCATAGCGCAACACAGATTGAGTGATAGACTGATTCCACCAAAAGGGCGCCACATAAAAGTTGTATTTCTTTCTACCTGTTCTTTTTTACATTTGCATGATTGATTCCTAGAGCGCTAAGCTTCCAAATTGTTTGTTCCACTCCTCGTACATAACAAGTTCATTCGAGGAAACGGAGGGCCTCACCTCTCGTAATGCATCATCAAAATCCTATATAACAGCAAGAGAACATGCTAGCTTAGTTGAACTGACAATGTATTTTGTGCATTTTTGTGTATCATTAATTTGTACTCAAGGCCACACATTATTACCTGAAGAGTTACTGGCCTCAGATCCTCCTTTTTCAGCTTTGTAATCTCTATGCCCTGTCTCAGAGCCTCTCTCAGTGGTCCCATCGTAGCATCCTTCACTAAGTTCTTCATGTCTGATCCCGAATACCCTGAAAAAGACATAGCAAATTAACTAAATTTTAACAGAAACCAAAGAAATTTTTTCGGGACAGTCATCATAGTGCCATAGAGTTTTTTTTTTTTTGCTGAATGACTCGCAGTGAGGCCGCAACCCTGGTTAGCAGGTTAGTATCTGTTCTGGGTTAGGGACAGATGGAGATTTCAACACACACCCGACCAAATGAGTGGTGATATGAACACACACACTACTAATGGGGCAAGCATTGCTTCCCGCCATAGAGATGGCAGGCAAATAAGTTTGACAATGAATGCGGGGTACACACCTTCAGTTAACTTGCAGATGGCATCACTGTCTTCCTTGGAAAGCTTAAACAACCCATCTTTCTCCAAGAGATTACGAATAATCCATGCTCTCGCTTCTTTATCATCAAATAGTAGTAAGATAGAATATTGTAGAGGTATAAAAAAAAAAGTTCAAGAAACAGAAGAGAAGCACCAGAGGAAGGTAGAGGGATATAGAGTCGCTTTGTAAGCCGCCTCCGTGCTGCTTCATCAAGCTCTTGGGGTCTATTAGTTGCTCCTGCCGAAATGTACCAATTTGTCAAATGACATTAAGGTTGCTATTTAAGCTATGTTTAAAAATGAAAAAGCTGGGGGAAATTGGTGGCTTAAAGAGAGGCAGGACCAATCGTAGCTGATAGTTCATCAAGTATAAAAGACGCAGAATGTTAGAATCCGGATGCATATCCCATAGCATCAAGAGCAGTGTGTAAGAATACAAAAGGTCAACTTAAGTCTCGTAACTCAAAATTGTGATTGTTTCATTATCAGGTATCGATTGAGCAGGAACTACAATTAAGTTTGTTTCAACTCGAATTTTTGTGCCATGGCCAGAGAGCAGTAGTGTAAGCTTCTATATAAAATATCAAAGAAAAAAAGAGAAAATTCTCGTGTGAAACATTACACATAAAAAATAAACAACCACCAAGCAAAGGCTATAAAATGAAGATACAAGTATATTATAGGTTCAGGTAACTCGGAACAAATTCTGAGAAAGAAACTTTCTGACCAGAAAAGGACTGAAAAATAAGGTTGCACTAGTGCAAGTACTTCACTTCAGTGCCTTTGCAAAAGGAATAAATGTGACTGATCAAGCTTAAAACCCTTAAACGTTCAATTTACAGTCCAGTATTTTGGTAGTTTATTTGTGGCTGCTCAATCGTTAACTAATGAGGGTGAAAGATAATGGTTCCATAATTACCTATAAGCAGAATTTGCTCATTCCCGCCGTCAAAGCCTTCCATTTCAATCAGAAACTGTGTTTTAAGTCTTCTACTCGATTCATGTTCACCTTCCGACTTGCGCTGCAAACATTAGGAATTTCTTAGCAGAATCATCTTTGCAAGTAGACCTAGTATTTGGTTTAAAAGGAAACGTCTAGCATTCATTTGGGTAAACCACTATGGCTCTCTAATGGTATATGGGTACACTGTATGACTGTACATGTGATGAACATGAATGCAGGTGGGACCCACTATTCTAAGGATCCCACACAGGAGATGTCCAACAGAAAAAAAAAATCAACCAATCAATGACAAACATCTGCTCTGCAGAATTTTTTATTGCTGGATCGCCCCACTATTGTTTGCTTGACCAAAAGAATCTGAAAGGTTTCATGTCTAATAATCTCTTTGACTTGACTCTTGGCATAGATGCCCAACAAATTGCAGGGCATACCTCCACATACGGGTGCCATTTGATAGAGCATCCTTAGGGTCTATGCGTTACTACCTCAGGTTTCCCGTTTCCCCATTAATTTAATGGCCAGAAACTACCATACCTGAGACAGAAGTGAGTCTACTTCATCAACAAATATGACAGCTGGCTGACGACAGCTGGCAACTCCAAAAAGGGCCCTCACTAGCTTTTCACCCTCGCCAATCTACAGTCATCATTCCACATGTTAATTACTTGGACGCGTGAAATAAGATATAATAGGCAGCAGTCAGTGTCTCACATTTTTGTCCTATTATGCAAAAACAACCTACACAGATGAGTTATATATTTGTGGAAAACAAGTGAATTACCATAACGAAAGGAAACATCATGTTCAAGCGCCAGCTTACCTAGACTAATCAACGAATGCAGGCACCTGAGTTCCACAGAAAAGATAATGACATTGTATGTGCTCCCAATTGCATATTTGCACAAGGAAATAACTCACCATAGATAGATGATCATTAGACCCTAAGTTAGTACTACCATTCCTTACATGGTGTGGAAGAGTTTTTCTATTAGCCTACTTCTTCACATTGCTTAAAAGAGGTTGAAGATAGCAAGCCATTAGGACATATTTATTGCTGCTGACTTAAATCCTGATTAAGTGTGCATCAGGCTAGAAGTTTGAGGCTGAGCGACTGAAATTCGACCTACTCCAAACGTTGTATCCTTGTTATAAATTTTGAAACAAAGCCATGCAACAATATTTGAATAAAGAACACATACCCACTTGCTTGTCAATGAACTGGCAGATATGTAGAAGAAGGTTGCTTTAGCCTCTCCAGCAATCGCTTTCCCAATCATTGTTTTACCTGTCCCCTATGACATGAGGGATTCTCAATAAAATTCAGACCAGTAATGCATGTTGCTCCAATATATAAGTGACTTCAGTACTTACCGGAGGACCAAATAGAAGAAGACCTTTTCCTGGAGAACGACAACCTTTAAATATGTCGGGACGTAATAAAGGCCATATAACCATCTCAGTCACGCATTTTTTAGCATGCTCCAAGCCAGCTACAATATTGGCGAAAATAATGCAAGTAAATTGGAATAAACTCTTCAAAATAGATAGATCAACCCAACAATATGAACATAGAAGATATTAAAGTTTGAAGCATCTTATATTACCAATATCATCCCATCGGACATTTGGATCTCGGTCCATTATCTCATTACTAACATGTTCAATAAGACGAGGTTCCAAGTTCCTTAACTTCTCAGGAAGCTCGCCATCAGGGCCACATAACAGTTCCAAACTAAAATCAAAATATGGAAGGAGTTAAAATATACATGTATAACTCACAATCCACAATTCTTATCCGAGCGTATAATGGTAAATGAATAGAATAACTTCAAAATACATTGGACAAAGAAACATCATATATTTGGATGCTCCACTTTCGCATAGGAGAAAAAAAATGCTACAAATTTATCTCACTTAAAATGTGCTTCAATGGTTAAGACCTTCCGGAAGGTACATTATAAAAATTGAACATGCTGAAAATGGAGCAGAAACTCACATCACAAGGAGCTGTCTAGAGAAAGGTGTATAATATTTTAAGTAGAATTTCTGAAACAATTAAAAAATATTAATTTTACTAACCATCTCCTTGTTGAATCTTCCAATGCATCATCGCATTTCCCTGAGATTCGTGAAGTCGTATTACCCGTGTTGCCCCCATTGGATCTGATAGGAGGAATAAAATTGCCGCGAATCCCACGACGTGGGAAACCACCTGATCTCACGCCATAACCTCTACCAATTGAATTGTTATCACTTTGTGGGGACACAGAAGCATTTGGTGATCCCGCCAACCCACGCCTTTGTCTTGCATCCATTTCCTGTAAAAGTGAAGAAAATGACTGTCATTAGCAAGCACCTTAAATGAACAGAATATAAATAAAAAAAACAGTGATACAGAAGACCAGTACGTCATGATGAATGCAGCATGGCAAAGGAAATAAAAAGAACTATTTACATGAGCAAAATTGCACCCCTTCGCCCCCAGCTCCCCACCCACACACACCCACATTGAAATGAAAGGGCATCATGAATGGTCTGTCACATCATTTTAGCTATAATACTTTGCCAAAGCATTGTTATCTAGTTTTTTACTCAGAACTCACACCTGATGTTCCACTCTATCCCGAGACACCACTTTCCAAACAAAGGACAAACTAGATCCAAAGAAAAGCTTCTACTTCAGCTAGTTTGAATGTTAATATCATTCCGCTCTTTGAGATGAAGAAGCAAAGCTTTTAAGAATTTGTTTCAGAGCCTATTATAGATTTCAGCAACGTCAAGAAAATTTGCACTGTGCATGCCTTGATTTGCTTGTTTCTTGTTTTGATATGGAGAAACATATATGGAAATGTTTCCAAGTTTGTAGTATGTCCCAATTAAATCTAGATGTTGCCTATGGAGGTTGGTGTTGGTATCATTCTCTTAAAGCTTCTCCCCAAGATTGCAAAACCATATTTTGGCAGATTAAAAGATTTCGCTTCAATTAACAAGTCAGGGAAAAATAAAGATATTGTAAGTCTGTGACCTATCTGTCCTAGTTATCCCTGTTAGGGGTGTATTCGAGCCGAGCTTGGCCCAGCTCAGCTCGGCTTGAAATGTTTTAATCTAGGCTCGAGCTCAGCTCGAAGCTCGACTCGAATCTAGTTAGCTAGGCTCGAGCTTGAATTGATTCAAGCTCGAGCCGAGCTTGGCTTGATTTATTAAAAAATTAATTTTAAATAAAAATAATACTATTTCTATTTTTATATATATAAATAATGATTATATTATTTATAATTATATATATTATTTTTTATATAATATTCGAGCCGAATCAAGTCTCAATCAAGCCGAGCAGAATCAAACAGGCCTTGGCTCAATCTCGGCTTGAACTTATTTGAAGCTTGAAAAATCAGCTTGGTTCAATCGAGCCAAATTTTTTAGCTCAAGCTCGGCTTGATCGAGCCGAGCCTTTGAGCTGGCTCGGCTTAGATACACCCCTAATCCTTGTTACTTGTTTATTCTAAGATATAATATGACTAAACTAGAAATCTGATTACGGGGTTCAAGTTTTTCATTGTCCACTTCAAGAAGAATGAGAGATCGGTATGTGTCCTATAGTCAAAACATGTATGTGTTCTTGGATCAAATACATGTGTATCTATAGCTTGCATACGGCCAGATATACCAGCAATGCATTTCATAGATGCACATACATGAGCAAGAATGTATGTGTGTACATGTGTGTTGGTATGGACCTTGGTCGTCACAAAAAAGTGATAAAGTATCCTCTCTCATAAATTTAAGATAGCAATAATAAACATAAAAAAAAATACTGTAAGAAGTAAAATGAATACCAATTTCACTCTGGCAGTGACAAATACATTGGCAGAAGCTTCAGCATTAGCTTCTTCATTGCTTGATGGGGACTTTGTATTCTCATGTCTGGGGCTACTAACTTCCATATGTGCACGTTTTGTTCCTAGAGTATTTCCATGAAATTTTTCATCATCAACTTGCAAAAATGTAGACACACCATGACCCTTAGGATGGTTCTGATATGAGTGAGCCTCTTCTACAATAATGCATTCCTCTGAGTTGTTACTTTTGGAGTTCAGAAGATTCTTGTACGAGTTATTATTTGTCTTTGAGATCTTGCTTCCGTACAAGGATGGTAACTTCGCTTGTGTCATAACTTTTGAGGTCTTGCAATTCAACATGTCATTATTCCTGTCCAGTTGGCCTCCCTGAGACCAATGCTGCCCATCCCCATTCTTGGAACTTTGAAGATCAACTGAGTAGATTTCTGCTGATGAGTGGGTAATCTGAGGATACAAAAGCAAATCCACTTACGAGACCGCATATAACATTGTGGATCCAAGTCAGAAGAGGCAAATAGGCAGTAGGCTTCTTATGCATGCAAAATAAATATATCAAGTGTGTTGTCATGAATAAAATTGTTGGGAGTTAATATTTCAGGAAGGAGTTAATATTTAAAAATCAAAATTCTCAGGAAATTAATATTTCCCTCACTTGATTTTCTATTTCTTTGTAAGAGCATTTTTTTTTTTAAATGTAGAGGGGGGGTTAAGATGGTAAATATTTTATCCATCGAATATCAAGAAAGACTCACAATTTTGTTTGAGATATTGGAGGAAAAAATTCAAATTCATATAAGAATTTGAAGTTTACAATAGTTATTAATGATGCAGAAAGTATTGCCTTAGTTTTAAAAATACCATATGTATTTATGACAGAGAATACTCATGTGCAGAGCACCTTGATTTTTTTTTTTTTTAAAAGGCTTCACAGTTGCAGCTTAAAACAATAACGAAAATCACGCTTCCTCAAAAACAAAATCCACATCGAATACTCCTTACCAATGCATCCCCATTGATCCCTTTCGATTTGTGAAGGAGTGCACGAAAGTACTTTGATTGCTTAACATTCTCAATGTCAATATCTCCTCTCTTGACAAACACAATGCCTGGATCTCTTCTTGCCTGTTCAAACGCTTGGCTGAATAAACACAAACTATCACCATTAAGGAAAAAATAAAAAATAAAAATAAAAGCAATCATAACTGCACTACCCTCCTCGAACTACCTGGAATGAAGGAATTTAGAATATAAATTTACCTAAAACCTTGAATTTCCCCACCACTTTGAAGTTTAATTGTGCTATTCTGTTATTTGAAGTCTTAAAACTTCTTGCAATATCTATATTTGTTTCTTTGCACTTGAAATATGTCTATTGGGAGTGCTTATGTCTTTAGTCTTCTGCCCTTAATAGTTTGTACGACATACTTTCAATTCAACTATTGTGAAGCTAATTTGAAGCAATTCTTTTTCGGGTGATTTATGATTAGGGTTTTCTACATTTCGAAAAATTATTTCAACCCAATTGTGATTGCTTCTTTATTTTACCACAATATCCATGAATTCTACAATTTTTTTCAGTTCCTAATATCATTTACAGGCTTCACATGAACTTCATGTTTCATTTAATTTCCAATTCAAATGGACAAGATTACGACTCTCTAAATTCAGCTTAAACAGAACATAATTGGTGAACTGAAGATAAAAGTTCAAGTAAACTACAGAGAAACCTACCGATCGGATTCCAGTTCCAGGGATCGACGAGCTGTATCGATCTTTGAGGTGACTTCACGACGTATAGACCTGATGAAGGCCTCATCGACATCGTTGTGAGATTGCGAATCGAGGAAGCCAAGGAGACGGAGACCGAGGATCTGGGCGGAGGAGAAATCGCCTTTTTCGAGAGCGAGATCGACTCCGAATAGAAGAGATTGAAGCCTTTTTAGGTTTTGATCCACTTCTTTTCTCCAGCAAAGCTCGGGTTGTTTTTTCTCCATTTTCGCTTCCGAAGATGACAGTGGCTTGGTTTTCCCATTTCCCGCCATTTTTAAGCTACTCTCTTTCTCAAATGTTCACGTTGTCAACTGATCTCTCAACACAACATGGGTTTGTCCCTGTGGTAGTGTATCTCCCTTAGGGGAGGTGTGACTCGTGTTCGAGTCTTGGTGTGGCTGTTGATGCCCGCCATGATTGTTAACCCTGCTAAGTGCGAAGTGCTAACCCCCTAACCACTAACCTAGGGTTTATAAAAGATCATGTCAAGCACAAAAAAAAAAAAAAAAAACCCGAGCTCTCACAAGTACAGCTGTCAAAGGGCCGGGCCAGGACGCCATCTTCCTGGCTGACACTCTTTCACCCTAACCCTAAGAGGGACTAAACTGACTAGGCCCAAGCCCTATCCTCAAGAGCTAAGTCCAGGCACAACCGAAAGAACTAAAAAAAAATTACGTCATGTTTAGCGATTTTTTTTACATGGATTGTCAACCTGACCTCCTCTTTTATTTGGGCTTGGGATCGACCCAAAGAACAACGAGACAAGGTTTTAGTATCATTAGATTATTAGTATTAGAATGGGTCAATCCGTTAAATTGTTAATATTAGTACCATTATATTAAATAAATAATAATAATAATAACATTAAAACTTACAAATAGTAACATTAAGGCTTCATTCTTTTGATGGAACTTCTAAAAGTTGGGAACATTTATATTTTGGAACAAGAGGCAAAGAATGACATTACAACTTACAAGCATTAACATTAAGGCTCCGTTCTTTCGATGGAACTTTTAAAAGTCGGGACATTAATATTTTGGAACAAGAGGCAAAAGTATAGGAGGACAGGGGAGAGGATTTCTAACTTTTTTATACAAATGGTATCTCAAATTTATTAGGTTCAATCTAATTAGAAATTCCACGTGTATTGAACTTAAAAAATCCAAAATTTTGGTAGGATCTTGAATGTTTCATATTTGTAGAACTTTTGCACTCTATGGAATAGCATAGTTATAGACTTTAAGTAAAATTTGGCATGAAACAATGAAAGTTCTAGACTTTAAACATTCCACCAAAAGAAAGGAGCTTAATGGATTTTAGAAATAGACTACACTATTAATCTGTTACACTGACATACACACATTAAGTCTTTGTCTCAATAATATATTTTTTTTCAATGAAAACCATTACAAGATACTATATTAAAAATATTCTAAAAAATACTATAATATTTTGTTAGTGTGTTATGCATTCACACAATAAGACTTAGCCTCTTGGTTTATTATAAGTCCTAAGTTATTATATTATATACAATATAATATGTTACATATAATATTACATATCTTATAGCATATAGAATGGAGGGCCTGGTTGGGCTAGGTGTACCAAGCTAAGCCCTCAAGTAAGAGGGTCTTTCAAAATTTAGCTCGGCACAACCCTAGGGCCTTATAAATAAAGAAAAGTCTTTTATTTTGCAAGTTTAGAAGCGTCAGGCTAGGCTAGGCTAGGCTAGGCTAGGCCGGGCCCCCTCATCAAAGAGTCGGATTGACTGCCCTACTCACAAGTAGGTTTTGTTTCCTATATAGGTATAATCTTAATAAATCAAACCTCTCAACCTGCTACTCGCTTCTGCTCTCAAACCTTGCTCACACCTCGGGAGCACAATTTCAACTTTTTGTAGAGTGCGGTTTATAATTTATAGAGAACGCAGTTTATAATTTATAGAGATTACTTTCCTAGAGAGCATAATTTTTGTGTAAAATTTCAGTTTTATTCATATTTTTCATGTTAAGTGCAATGTATTTTGTCATTTTTCTTTGTGGGTCGGGTACAAGATTCTTATATGGTTTGTTAATTATTGGTGATCTTGTAATTGAATTTAGAATGATGCATTTAATATATCAATAGTCATCTTATTCAATGTGACTATAAATTTGAATGGCGAATGATTTTAAGGTAAATTACACTAACCTCCCTTAAGTTTACGTTACTTTATGGATGGACTTTGATGATGTCATCATTTAAACATTTTAAAATATCTAAATTACCATTTTTCAACACAAGGTTAGTTAATTCAGTAAAATAAATGATAATTGGTTTCTAACCAAGGTTAATAATATCTCAACTTAAGGTTAATATATATTTCCAAAATCAAGTATATATATATATTTTTCTAAAAATCAATGTTAGATAGATGAACTTTAGGAGTGAGTGAATCTTAGACCATAGTTAGTGGGTATTAAAATGGACACATGGCAACTTATAGATATTCTTTAATTGTGGTTAAACATAATTAACCTAAGGTTAATATTTTTATTTTTGTTTCTTAAAAACAAGGTTAGATGGATTAATCCTAGGAGTGAGTGAATCTCAAGCACAATTAGTAGGTGTTAAAGGCGACACGTGGCGGCTTGTAGAACTCCCTTTAATTGTGGTTAAGCATAATCAACCTAAGGTTTTTTTTTCTAAAAATCAAGGTTAAATAGATGAATCCTAGGGGTGAGTGAATTTTAACTTAAAGGGGACACATGGCAGCTTGTAGAGCTCCCTTTAATTGTGGTTAAGCATAAGCAACCTAAGGATTTTTTTGTTAATAACCAAGGTTTGATAGATGAACCCTAGGGGTGAGTGAGTTTTAACCATAGTTAGTGGGTGTTAAAAGGGACACGTGGCGGCTTATATAGATCCTTTAACTGTGGTTAAACATAATTAACCTAAGATTAATATTTTTTACTTTCTTTTCTTATAACCAAGATTAGATTAATGAATCCTATGGATGAGTGAATCTTAACCACAGTTAGTGGGTGTTAAAAGGGACACATGGCAGCTTGTAGAGCCCTCTTTAATTGCGGTTAAGCATAACCAACCTGAGGTTATTTTTGCCCTAAAACTAAGGTTAGATGGATAAACCTTAGGGTGAGTAAATCTTAATCATAGTTAGTGGGTATTAAAAGGGACACGTGGAACCGTGAGAGTTTATGTTTTTCTTCGGTTAAGCTTTCAAACGGTAAAGACATGTTTCCTCAATCAAGTAATAGGGGTAAAATGGAAAAATGGTAACTTTAGTTAACAATGTTAATATTATGGTAAATTACACTCACCTCCCCTGAGGTTTGGTGAAATTTCATAAACCTCCCCTCTAGTTTCTGAAATTACACTACCCTCTCCTCAACTTTGGTTGTGTAATAGATACCCATTCCCTTAAGTTTACCAGTACTTTATGGATGGATACCGGTATTTTATGGATGGACTTTGATGATGTCATCATTTAAACATTTTAAAATATCTAAATTACCTTTTTTAATTCAACACAAGATTAGTTAACTCTATAAAATAAATGATAATTGGTTTCTAACCAAGGTTAATAATATCAACTTAAGGTTAATATATATTTCCAAAATCAAGTATATTTTTTTTTTTTTCTAAAAACCAATGTTAGATAGTTCAACTCAAGGGGTGAGTGAATCTTAACCATAGTTAGTGGGTATTAAAAGGGACAAACGGCGACTTATAGAAATCCTTTAATTGTGGTTAAACATAATTAACCTAAGGTTAATATTTTTATTTTTTTCTTAAAAGCAATATTAGATGGATTAATCCTAGGGGCGAGTGAATCTTAAGCACAATTAATGGGTGTTGAAGGGGACACATGGTGGCTTGTAGAGCCCTCTTTAATTGTGGTTAAGCATAATCAACCTAAGGTTTTTTTTCTTTCTAAAAATCAAGGTTTCCTTCAGCTTCCCCTGCTTATGAGAGCTCTTTTTGTCCTCTTTTGACTCTAGCTCATAGCTCAACTCATAACTGATCTGCCCTTACTCAATTCATTTTAGGAATGTCGGACAGTAAAACAAAAGGGAGATTCTCATTATTTGTTATAGTTGTTTTCTATTTAGCTCAAGCTCGAGCTCATAGCTCAGAAACAGGCCTAAGAGCGGCACTAAAGTAGGCTCAGGTTTCGCTTTTGTTGATTGAGCTTTCCTTTAGTAATTCATTGCCTTAGAGCTCAACTCTAAAAAGAAGGTGCGCAGCCGAGGGCCGTCATTCATGCAATGAATGGAGTCAGTGGATGAATCCTAGGAGTGAGTGAATTTTAACCATAGTTAGTTGGCGATAAAGAGGACACGTGGTGGCTTGTAGAGCCCCCTTTAATTGTGGTTAAGCATAAGCAACCTAAGGTTTTTTTTTTTCTAAAAACCAAGGTTTGAGGGATGAACCCTAGGGGTGAGTGAGTTTTAACCATAATTAGTGGGTGTTAAAAGGGACACGTGGGCGGCTTATAGAGATCCTTTAACTGTGGTTAAACATAATTAACCTAAGATTAATATTTTTTATTTTATTTTCTTATAACCAAGGTTAGATTAATGAATACTAGGGATGAGTGAATCTTAACCACAGTCAGTGTGTGTTAAAAGGGACACATGGCGGTTTGTAGAGCATTCTTTAATTGCAGTTAAGCATAACCAACCTAAGGTTATTTTTTCCCTAAAACTAAGGTTAGATTAATAAATCCTAGGGATGAGTAAATCTTAATCATAGTTAGTGGGGATTAAAAGGGACACATGGGGGCTTGGGAGTTTATGTTTTTCTTTGGTTGAGCTTTCAAACGATAAAGTCGTGTTTCCTCAATCAAGTGATAGGGGTAAAATGGGAAAATGGTAACTTTAGTTAACAGAGTTAATATTAAGAGCCTGACAAGAGAGGGCAGTGTAATTTCAGAAACTAGATGTGAGATTTTTGAAATTTCACCAAACCTCAGGAGAGGTGAGTGTAATTTACCCTTAATATTAAGAGCCTGACAGGAGAGGGGAGTGTAATTTCATAAATTAGAGGGGAGGTTTCTGAAATTTCACCAAACCTCAGGGGAGATGAGTGTAATTTACCCATGATTTTATCATTATATCTCTAATAGCTTAGAAAGTGAAAAATGATATTTTTGCATCAACAAGTAGTTTTTAAGAACTATCAGCGCTCTCACCCCAATCCTAGATTGAAATTTGACGGTCTCACTCTCCCACTATGCGTTCTGGGTACTTAAGATATAAATATTGCAGAGCCGCTTTTGTTCATGCAAATTACGAGATAGCAAAAGTTTTTAATCCTTATCTAAGATAATAAAGACAATTTCTGACCGTTCTGACCTAGAGGCCTATCCAATTTCACGAGGCTCGGGTTGATGCTCCTTGTTTTTTCCCACGTAAGGTAGTAACTTCAACCATGACGTAAACTGAGATTATAAAGGCAAAGGATTTATTGTTTGGTTGCCGAGAACATATGTAAAAATTTATAATTTTCCGAATACAACTCTTAATTATGTTATAAGGTAAGTTTTTTTTTTTTGATCGGAAAAAACGAATTCATTAAGAAACCGATTCACCAAAAGTGAATCTCCAAGAGCACAAAAAGCCAAAGAGAGCAGACAACAATAAAGAAGAAAAAAAAGCAACAAAAACAAAACCAACAACGCACCTAATTAATCCCTGACTACTCCTAAACGATAATCTCGTCAAAACCTATCTCCTCCAAGTCCACTTTAGCTGAGACCCAATCTCGTAAAATTGTTCGCGAACGGGTGCACACTCTCTCCAATGACGAAACAGAATCC
Source organism: Tetracentron sinense (assembly GCA_015143295.1). NCBI lineage: Eukaryota > Viridiplantae > Streptophyta > Magnoliopsida > Trochodendrales > Trochodendraceae > Tetracentron > Tetracentron sinense. The sequence continues at coordinate 34,695,288 of CM026568.1, read as the reverse complement.
TCAAACACTCTCATATTCCGCTCTTTCCATATAGTCCACGAGACCACCCCAAGAATGAGAGCCCAAATGAACTCCAACTGGTTATTCACCGATACTGAGAGCCAACAGAATAACAAAGCCCGAAAAGACGGGAGGAACACCCAAACTACCCCGAATTGGGAAAGATAATACACCCAAATCCTCATCGCAAACGGGCAATGAAGAAGCAAATGATCTACCGACTCTTCCGCCCTCAAACACATGAAGCAATGATTAGGCAAACTCCAACCTCTCATTTTCAAGTTATCCAAAGTCAGAATCTTGTCTAAAAATGCAGACCACAGGAACACCGACACCTTAGAAGGCACCCCATTGAACCACACCACCTAATAAGGGAACTCCACCATCTGGCTCGGACTCATCCCCTGAAGATAGGCTTTCACAGAAAACCGCCCCTTAGAATTGTTAGCCCACACCCGTTGATCTCTAACGGACTCAACCAAATTCACTGAATCCAACAACGACAACAAATGCACTACATCTTGAACTTCCCAGTCATTAAGCAACCTACTGAAGGAAGGACTCCAAACCACCCGTCCCTCTCTCCTACTAAACATCTCCGCCACTGTCGCCGATTTATCTAAGGAAATCGAAAACAAAGTCCTGAACATTAGTTTTAAGGGAGAAGACCCACACCATAGATCAGACCAAAACTTTATGTCCGCCCCATCCCCGATCGCGAGGTGAGTATGCCTAACGTACTCGGACCACCCTGACACAATCCCTTTCCAAAGGCCAACCCCATAAGGGCCCCGAGGCTGCTTTGGCTCCCAACGATCTCTACACCCATGCCAAGCCACCACCACCCTTCTCCACAAACTATAAGGTAACTTCAACCATTGATGCAACTAAAGATTATCAAGGGAAGGGATTTCTTACACCCGTCCTCCCGACTATGGTTGCCTAGAAAATATATGGAATTGTTTTTTAAGTTTTTCAAATACAACTCTTAATTATATTACATTCAAATATCTTTTCTTTTTCCCCTTTTTACCTATTCTATCTGCATCAAAACAGGGTCAATGAAAAGTGGCACAAGTGTACTCTTAGTTCCTAGTTCCGTTCCTTTGCTTGAGACTTATAAAGCTTGGACTTTGTGTCTTGTTATGGTAGATATTAAGAAAATTGAGGCACTTTGTCAAGGTTTCTAACAGGATAAATTTTTACCATAATAAGATTTCAACAACAATTTGTTATGAGGATCGCTGGCAAAATCGAACCTAATACATAACGCCATCGCTGAGTAAAAAAGAAAAAAAAAATGAAAAACAAAAAAAATTGTTATGAGATTTGACATCATTCATTATACAAGAATTGTAAGAGATGAAAAGCCCAATGCATCTAGTTCTCAAAAGAAAATACATATTATCCATTGGCAAAAGTTGCAGAGCAACGGACTTCAAAAGTCTCCCCAAAAGACCTAAAAAATGAACCATTAGAGGAAATCCTGAATCGATATCTAAGGGGAAAATTTAGATATGCAGATTCCCAAAGGTAATGTAATAGTGGTCCATATACCCACCGTGACAATTCATTAAACAATACTTTAGTGTTGCTCCATGTTTTCCCATATATTTAAGTAACAGAACTACACCAAAATTTACATCACTGACATTGTCATTGAAGGAAAAAACAATACATGATCCGCAAATATTGAAAACTGGAGTATAGTTATCTGCCAAGTGACAAGCTACGAGGGTGGTCAATGAGACAAGCAGGAGTCCATTCATTATTACTCAGCTCTAACAGACTAACCTTACATAAATAAAGCCATGTATCAAGGAAAAAAAATGCAGGGTTGTCTCTTTAAGTTGTTACTCCAAAACCTTCTAAAAAAAATTATTACTCCAAAGGGCGGTTGGAACAACGAATGGCTGTCTATGAAAAAATAAGGAAAAAAGAAGTTTGAATGACTGAATGTAGAGTCATAAAAACAAGCCCCACATTCATCTCCTTCGCCATTTTCCTGGGATTTCATCTTCCAGCTTCTATGCACTGCAAATTGCTGCGTGTAAGAAATGGACCAGCTCATAGTGACAGAGAGCGAAATAGCAGCAGGATCACATAAACCAAACTTCCCAGTTTTGCTAATTTAATTCACAAAACACGATTCAGATACAAACTAAAAGACAGAAAATGTTAGCAAAGAAATACTCCGATTTCTTCCATCCATGAATTCCAATTACTAAATATTCCAATAATAAAATGAGTACATACAAACCACAATGCAGATGGCAGTGTAATGGTAATTGGTATCCTTAAGAGCAGATACACACCAAAAGAACATGCTACCCACACCTCCTATGGCACATGTAGCTCAGCCATCTGCATTCCAAACCATTTGATTGATGATCATCTCCTAGATGAAGCACAATAATAAAAGCATCAGACCATTGAAAGGCTTAACAGAACATCTTTAACTGTCAGTTATAGCTAAAAAAAAAATTATAATAACTTGAGAAAGGAAAAAAAGTAAAAAGGAACAGTCAATGGAAAAAAAAAATGTCTACATTTTTCTTTTGGCAAAATAAATGTCTACGTGAATTGACCATTCAAAATATTTCCATAGCCATGCATATTTATCCTCAGGTAGCACCATGTCCTCTCCATTGCAGAATGAAATAATTCGTATGCCACACAACAATTGCCTCCTGCTCACAAATTTCCTACACCTTAAGCGTATCTCGTCGCACTATACAAGTACCTTAGATCTTTAACTTGCCACTCCCCTTTACAGTCTCAACAAAGGCCCAGTCTATTTAGAGTGAAACATCAGGCAACAATGCACTCCACAAATCTATTGTATAGATTACAAAAACTTAAAAGAACTCATTGTCCTAGGCTCCCAGCTTTGTTAACCCTTGGATAATATTTGATATGGGCCTTGAGAATGACATTGGAAGTCTAAGAATAATGAGCCTCTTTAGATTTTTCAAATCCCATAGCATGCCCTGTATATACCCAACAAGACATGAGTATGACTATATGATCCATGTTCAATATGGTTCAGCTGGATGCGAATATTTTATAACAATACGATATTTTGATTGATGTATAAATTTATAATAAAAATAGGAGAAAGATAAATATTATTAAAATTTTCCATAGAGTTAACTATATAAAGCCGTGTCCTGCACCAAGTCTTGGGGTCAAGCAAACCAATGCTTACATCCATATCCACACCCTAGACCTGTATGGAGCCCTATCTGACCCAGAAACATTTTTTATCAGTGTATCAGACCCAGAAACATAGCTTCCTACTACGTCAAAATGGGAATGCAGGTCAAGTAATGTAAGATAGGGTCATCATGTATTTGCCCTATTTCAAAGAACGACCTCATAACAATGTGATCCAGTCTATGCTTTTCATCTACCCAGTTGATCACATATAAATTCCTTTTGATGCACCAACTCACACCATATTCCTGACATCCATCAATGATTCCCACGGAGGATGGGTAACATTTCGTGATACACCCAGCAAGCATTAACACTTCTAGTTGCAAAAGCACGGAGGAGCCAGACTTTTAAATTACCCAGCAATAAGTGTATGTGGAACACAAATTTGGGTTTTAGATAAATTATGCCTCAATTCTGATTATCAAACATGCATAAACCGAGAGTATATAAGAATAGAATGTCTGTAAACTACCATCATCTTGTTCTGCCTTTTCGACTCACAGAACAGTTGGGCAGAAGAAAAGTGACCAGATGTTTGCAACTCTACAATCAATATGTTTGGGGGGACCGGGTTGGTGTGGGAATCCCTCCTATGGCGCTTCCGGTGGTATCTTGATTTTGTGGGATAAAGCAAAGGTTGAGGTCTTGGATACGGAGCTAGGGGCTTTTTCGAGCTCCATCCTTTGTAGACTGGTGGGGGAGGACTTCTCTTGGGTGTTCACTGGGTGTACGGGCCCTCAGGAGGGGGGGATGACAGACCGTTGTGGGAGGAGTTGGATGATGTTAGCGTGAGATGGGGTCGTCCCTGGTGTTTAGGGGGAGACTTTAACTGTATCCGGTTAGCTTCAGAAAAGAAAGGAGGTTGTGCTCTTTCGGCTAAAATGAGGAGGTTTGGGGATTTCATCAGGCTGCATGAGCTTATAGATTATCCCTCTCGGGGAGTTCAGTTTACTTGGTCTCATTCGGTGTCCAATGGGAGAGCAAGCCGCCTTGATAGATTTCTTGTTAACCCGGAGTGGGAGAGTCAGTATTCGGATGTTACGCAGTCTACTCTCCTAAAGCCAATCTCGGACCATTGCCTTATTATATTAGAGTCTGAGTGTTTTGTAGGAGGTCCCTCGCCGTTCCGTTTTGAGAATATGTGGCTCAAAGATGAGAGATTTAAGGAAGTTGTGGCTGGAGTGTGGAGAGTAGAGGGGGGGACGGGTTCTGCCAGTACCCATTTTAGCTGAAAACTAAAAGCTTTGAAAGCTAGGCTGAAGGTGTGGAATAAGGAGGTTTTTGGGAATATTCAGGTTCGTCTGGATGACCTTCTTAGGGAGATTGCAAAGTTGGAGAGTTTTGCTGATTGTAGAGAGTTATCGGCTACCGAAACCAGGAAGTATGAGGCAAAAAAGTTGGAGTACCTGTCGGTGCTTAACCTCGAGGAGATCAGTTGGAAACAAAAGGCTAGAACGAGGTGGCTAAAAGAGGGGGATCGAAATACGAAGTTTTTCCAACGTACAGCCAATTTTAATAGAAAGAGGAATTTTATTTCCAAGTTAAAGGTGAACGGAGTTTGGAGGGAGGGGAACAGAGAAGTGGAAGATAGTGTCATCCCTTTCTATAAAGAGTTGTACCGTGAGAGGGAAAGTTGGCGGCCACGTTTGGAGGGTTTATCTTTTGAGTGTCTGTCCATAGAGCATAGTTCCGCTCTGGAGGGGCCCTTCGAGGAGGAAGAAGTATTGGGAACTATTCATAGTATGTCGGGGGATAAAGCTCCAGGTCCAGATGGGTTCACCATTGAGTTCTATAGGGACTGCTGGGAGATCGTGGGAAAAGACGTCCTAGAGGTGTTTACGGAATTTTATGAATCGGGAAGCTTTGATCGTGTGTTGAATAGTAAATTTGTGGTGATGATACCGAAGAAGGAGGGTGCGGAGGAGCTCACAGATTATCGCCCAATCAGTTTAGTGAGTAGTTTGTACAAAATCCTTGCTAAGGTTTTGGTGGCCCGTCTTCAAAAGGTGATGGCTCTCATCATCTCTCCTCACCAAGGAGCGTTCATGAAAGGGAGACAGACCCTTGACGGCATCTTGATTGCAAATGAATGTATTGATGACCAACTTAGGGCTAGAGCCCTGGGGATTGTTTGCAAAGTTGATATGGAGAAAGCCTGTGACCACGTCAATTGAGACTTTTTGGATTATGTCCTTGGTAGAATGGGGTTTGTCTTTTACGGAGAAGATGGGTTAAGAAGTGTGTTTCTTCCATTTCTTTCGCCATCATTCTCAATGGAAGTTCAGTTGGATATTTTTCCAGTTCTAGAGGGTTGAGGCAGGGCGACCCTCTATCCCCGTTCCTATTTATGCTGGTATCAGAGGCTTTGAGTAGAATGTTATCTAAAGCAGAGGGATATGTTTTTGACGGCTTCTCAGTTGGCATTTCTCAGTTGCGCATTTCTCACCTTCAGTTTGCTAACGATACCCTGATTTTCTGTGATGCAGTGCCTCGGCAACTTTTGTCTCTTAGATGTCTTTTGTGGTGCTTTGAAGCGGTGTCTGGCCTGAGGTTCAAAACATGGCGCAGCTGGCAACTTGTTTTGGGTGCAGGATCGGCGTTCTTCCATCTAAGTATCTTTGAATGCCTTTAAGGGGTCGGTTCAAAGCCAAAGAGGTGTAGGTGCCAGTGATTGAAAGATGTGCTAAGCGGTTAGCAGAGTGGAAGGCGCATTATCTTTCCAAGGGCGATAAATTGACTTTGATTCATAGCACCCTTAGTAGTATCCCGACTTTTTTAAGTCCACCCTTACCTTGCCCAAGTCTGTGGCCACCTCACTTGAGCGTATGCATAGAGAGTTTTTATGGCATGAAAAGGTGGATTCTTTTAAATATCATTTGCTGTCATGGAACCGAGTTTGTCAGCCGAAGGAGAATGGGGGTTTAAATATGAAATCGTTGTTAATGGTGAATAAGGCATTGTTAGGTAAATGGATTTAGCGGTTTGGCGTGGAGAGATCGAGTTTGTGGCGGGCGGTGATTACGGCTAAATATGGGGAGACGTCGTGTTGGGTTCCTAAGCAGGTTAGGAGCTCCCATGGTGTGGGCCTTTGGAAAGGTATCACGGCAACGGCGAATTTGGTAGTTCCGAAGTTTAGGTTCAGAGTGGGCCAAGGGACCGAAGTGAGGTTCTGGAAAGATATATGGTGTGGCAACTCTAAGCTTCGTGATGACTTTGGCCATATCTTTATGCTTGCCACAGATAAGGATGCAATGGTAGGTGACTACTTTGAAAGAAGGGGAACGGAAGTGGTGTGGTGCCCCTCCCTGAGACGGGACTTAAGCGATTGGGAAATTGAGGGGATGTCGAGTTTGTTGGCTCGATTAGGATCATATTCCCTAAGTGCGAATATGAGGGACTTTAAGGTTTGGGCAGGTAATAAACAGGGCCGGTTCTCAGTTAGATCTCTTGTGCAGTCTCTGGGCACGGCCCCTGTGGGTATGTTCCCTCATCGGATAGTCTGGAACCCTGGCATTCCTTCTAAGGTCTCATTTTTCCTTTGGAACGCTGCTTTGAATAAAATCCTCACGTGTGATCATCTGCAATATAGAGGGTGGAAGATGGCAAACGGGTGTTTCATGTGTCTCTTAGAGGAAGAATCAGTAGACCATTTATTTCTTCATTGTTCGTATGTGGCGGAGATTTAGGGTTTCTTCCTATCTCAGATGGAGATGGATTGGGTCTTCCCCTCGTCTTTTCAGGCGTTTTTAGAAAGTTGGCATAGGCCCAAAGCGGAGGGGGCTTGGGAAGCGCTATGGGCGGTGTTGCCGGGTGCCATTTCATGGTCAATCTGGAAGGAGATAAATAGAAGAGTGTTTGAAGATTCCGCAACGCCCGAATCCCGATTGCGGGCCCAAATCCGATTGGTTGTATTAGAGTGGGCGGGTCTTAAGTTCAATGGGGAGGAACTCCGGGCTATATTGAGGTGATTTTTGGGTAGTCAGGGGAAGTGCCATTCAGGGTGGGGCTTCTTAGATAGGTTTCAGGATTTGTGCTGGTTAGTGGGTTATGAGTTTTTGGCTTGTAAACTCTTGCCCTTCCCTTGGTTTTTGTCCTGTATCCTCTCTTCTTTTTTTAATATATTTGCTTGGCTCGTTTTATTGATCAAAAAAAAAAAAAATGTTTCAAGATCCTTGAGATGGATTCACCTTAACCAGAGGAGGCAAAGAATCTTTCATTTCAGAATCAAAATATTGAGCAAAGATAAAATTATGAAACCATGTTCATTTCGTGGAGCATAATCAGCATATTATGAACCAGAACAAGTATAACAAATTGAGAGCTTAACTGAACTAGTCAACACACCTGCCACTCTTGCTCAAATGGCAAGGTGAGCCCCTCATTCGAGGGAGGTCATATGATCAAGTCCCGGGGAGAAAGAGAGAGAGTTTCCCTCGGTGATGTGGCAAGCAAGAGGTCCACTCGCCATTACTAACCCTAACAGCTGACAATAGATAAAATATGTTTTGTTCCCCAAACATGTGTGTGTGTGTGTGTGTGAACTAGTCGGCATTTTTTCCTTTTCAAGAGTATCCAATATTTCTCCTCTTCCAACAAAATAAAGCTGAAATATCTCCGTGTTACACCCAGAATTGATGTCAAAAGGATCTATGGATGGGAAGTTAGAATAGCAATAGCATGCATACCGGCGCATTAGCAATTCAACAATCCCCTATTATGTGCTTCCAGGAGCATCACTTCCTGCAGCTGGCTTGCGGTTCAGATAACGAATAACAGCATCTTCAACCCTGTTAGAATTCACCCAAAAGAAAATTATGTTATAAAATGCATCCATAGGAAGAACCTACGACTATTTCTCACCCATTAAAACATGAGTACACAGCACATATGGATCCAATGTTTTTCCCAGTTGCAATGTTCCAAATTAAAACCAATATAACATTAAAAATTTCGCCCATAGCTGCAACTTGGCATAGGTTGTAATCATATTGATGTGATTAGCCTCATGTTGGAGATCTTACAATGGGATAAATAAATGTAATCATATCCATCCGATAAAATCAGTTCTATTTGGACTACCTTGACCAAAGGAAAAAGAAAGAAAGAAAGAAAGTTCCCCTACCAAATAGTGTAATATTTTGGATGGTAGCATCTTCCATCACTTGACTATTGTGGAGTGAGATCTAAAATGAGGTTTCCATCAAATCAATCACAACAGTGGCGGTTACAGGGTGAACTCGTGTTTTGAGATTAGGAATGGAGAGGTCTTTTGGATTCCGAAGCTGATGAGGGGTTTAAATGAATGGCCAGTATAGAATTTCATTGGTCTCTTGAGATGTATTTCTATGATTCTGCCTAATCCTCATAATTGTTATGAAAGGATCTGATCTAGGAATGACAACAATCAGTTTACGGTGAAATCATTCTTCTTACCTTCGGGAGATAGTGGCCGTCCTTCTTTTTCCCTTTTGAATTGTGTGGAACCTAGGTATTTTGTCTAAGGTCACCTTCTTCCTATGGACTACGTTTCTAGACAAAATTCTCACCTTGGACCATTTAAAGAATAGGGGTTGGAGACTTGCTAATAGATGCTTCATGTGTATGACCTAGAAGGAATCAGTAGGTAGATCACTTGCTGATCTATTCTCCTCTGGTTAACAGTTTATGGGATCTTTTCCTACCCTGTTTGGGGTGTGTCTGGGTATTCCCCTATAACTTCCAGCTCTTAGCTTTCTGCTGGGTTTTGAAAGATGCCAATCCTGTGTAGGGAGGGATTTGGAGAGCCCTCTTGGGAGCAATGTTGGGTAGTGTTGGATGAGAGAAACATGAGGGTGTTTGTGGACTGTGCAACCCCCATGGACAGATCACTTTGTTCATTTACAATTTGGTGATTGATTGGTGTTCAATGGTTTTTGATGTAGATGAGTTTGCCTCATCTTCTTTCTTTCAAGCTTGATCAAATATTTGCCTTATTTCATGCTTTATTGACTTTTTATATTTTTATTTTGCTTTTTTGTTTTCTTTTTCTAATCACCTATCGGTGGTTCTCTTTGCACATGTCTGCCCTATTAATCGAATTTCTATTACTGATAAAAAGAACACAAACAGTGATAGTTACAAGGGCTTTAATCATTAGTTGAAGTTTTTTTTTTTTTAACCACAAGTGAGAAAATACTTACAATTATATATATATATATATATATATAGACATAATCATTAAATGATGAGGACAGAAGTAAATCATATATTTGAGAAGCTTACCATGGTTGGGTATAGAAGTCTGAACGACGCTCTTTTTCAGCACTACGACTAGCTTCCCCAGAAGCAAGCTTCAAATCCCTATTTTGAGAAGCAATCAACGCATTAATAAATTCCACTGGAGATTGACTGAAACCAAGAAAAAATGCTCGCCTCCTGCGATGCTCGTGTATCTTCTTTATAGCAGCACAAATTGCTTCATCACATGCATCAATCTCTCTGTGCTTCTCCGTGTTGGCCAAGAAAGCAGACATTTCCTTCTGCAATGGAAAAGGAACATCAACCAGCACATCATAGCAAGCATTTCCAGCAGGACTATTCCCTGAAAGCTTGATCTTGTGCTCCAAATGTATAGGTTGTGGGGGAGCCAAATGCTGTGATATCTTCTGTGAAACCATTGAAAATTTCATCTTTTCTTCCCCAAATACTTTCCGGAGAGGCGGATCACAAGCAAAGAAAGAAGGGTCATTTGGATTCTGCAACTTCCTAGCCTTCACATAGTGCCAGATTGCTGCTATAATTCTTGGGCGAGTATCGACCTCGATACCAAGAAGTTCCATCAAAGCTGACGACAGTTTAAATTTCTCAGGCACATAATTCATTTCTAACCAGATATTCACAGTGAATTCCTTATCCCCTTTTCTTTTCACCTCAAAGCCCTCATGAGGTGCAGGGGATCGAGCATTCTCCCATATAATCATATGATTATCAGGATAGAGACTCTGGTCCAATGAAATGGTAATTCTCTTGAAAAAGGATGAGAACTTCACGGAAGATAAATTTGATTTATGGATCACTCCCGCAGGGTCAGGTTCTACCCCATCTTCCAACACCCTTCCAATTATCTTAAGCGACCATGAAGGCGGCTCAGAGTTCTGCTTCTCAGGGATGGTGCGAGTCTGATTAGAGAAAGTGTTGAAAACGTAAATTCGAAGGGTCTTCTGAACACAAGGAGGGTTTCTAAGAGATTCTTGGATGTCAACCTTCTTTCTTGCAAGAGCAGCATCTATACGAGCCTCAAACTCAAGCAACTGGGTATATAGTGCGGACTCGGGCAGAAGAGCAGCTACTCTATCTGGTAGCTGCTTCTCGGGAAGCTTCCGCTTTTTCCTACGAGCAGCGGGTGTTAGCTCCATGGTTTTGAATGGGGAAACTGTGTTCGTAGTTGAGGGAGCTGGAGGCCGTGCTGGGGGCTTCTGAGGGACCCTCTTCGCACTTGCCGTGCCAGGTGTTGAGATAGAGGGCGACGAAGCACCTACATTCCCAATCCCGAGTGTCTGGTTCTGGGCAAGGGACTGCCCTTGAGCTTGTAACTGAGCTTGAAATTGGGCGTGAGCCGCTTGAGCTTGAGCTTGGGCACGAGCTTGAGCTTGAGCTTGTGACTGAGCCTGAGACAGAACTTGAGCCTGAGCTTGGGACAAGTGAAAATGACCAGGAAAAGGAGAACCTCCCCGTGTTTCAGCTTGTGGCTGGGAGTGAAGATGAGATGGATGGTTCATCGGCATCGATTGTGACGCCATTCCAGCATTACCAAACGAGGGAGGAGTCCCTACATTCTTCACAGCGTTATTACTATTCACAGACATTGCAATCTAAACGACTACCTTCTGCAATATTTCTAAGGGGACAGCCAAACGCATCGAATAACAGATACCGTATACCTGCAAGATCTCTGTAAAAAAAAATGTAAGCTTTCCTCGCATAAACCCTTAAATTTAACAATTCCACACCTTTATAGAGCTTCAATCCAACTGAAACTCTGCAATATAACGAACTACAACAAATCACTTTAAGAACCCTAATCGGTGAAAGCCCAAAACCTCTGAAAACAAAACCCTAACTTTCTTTTCTTTTTTTTTGGAAGGAGAACCCTAACTTCCAGATGAGCAAGATTATGGACTCTGCAACTTTGTAAACCCTAGTTTCCAAAACGAACCAGTATACTGTGATCTTAATACATAACACAAAACCGCCAACGAATCAAGGAATTTTAAACGGAAATCAGTTCTCAAGACCCAGTTGTTGTTCTTCCGATTCTTCGGAGACTATTGATAATATATAACGGAAAAATAGAGGGATATGGCGAGAAAATGTGAGAGTGGAAATATTCTTACGGAAAACGTGCAAACCGGATTTCTTTTGCTTTTACTTCCCTCGGAGTGACTGTGAGGCCGGCGATTTGGCGAAGTGGTTCAATACTTGCTCGGGCTCTCTCGCCCGCACTCGCTCTGGTTTTCTAATTCGGAATGTTACGAGAATGCCCTTACTTGCTTAAATGACGGTAATACCTACAAATTATTAAAATTATTCATTTAGGATGGTGCTAGTAGCTCAACAAATAATGACTCACTTACTAACTGTACAATAATTATTATTGAGAAATGCTAGTCCTAATCTCAGTCAAACTCTACTCTCGGTCTCCACCAACCACTTGTTCATTCTTGATGAGAGAGAGTGCTTTAACCACCATAACTGATTTGAAAATGGACAGGTGGTTGGTAGAAGCTGAGAGTAGAGTTTGACTGAGAGTAGGGAAAGCATGCCTCATTATTATTTTAGTATGGTGCTAAAAATATTTTAAAAAAAACTAACTGTACACCATTAATGTATAAAAAATTATACGAGCATACTAATAAGTAAAATAATATCTATATATTTTTTAATTATACATTATCTTAAACTTAAAATTATAAAACATAATAATTCATTATTCTTCCGTGGACCCAAACCTAATTGAAGGGAAGAAGATTGAAAAGAAATAAATAAAAATGTGGCGCCACGTGCACACCAACTTTTACTTGTATTAGTTAGGCCTTGCACGTGCAAGACACGCGCAAAATTTTTTTCTCAAACTAAAGATCATATTAGTAACTTCAAATAAGAAATATAATATGTTGATTGAAACAATTCGATAATAATGAAGATATGCAAAAGTTCAGTGTTATAAGATTTCCATCATATAAATTTTGATGCAATATTATAAAAGAACCGTTGAATTAAATGTAACTAACATCTTTGTATCGTTTGAACTCAATTCATTTTGTAAGTAGAACATAATTACCATAAAACAAGAAAGATAGGAGTAATAAGAATGAACTTTCTACTATGGTAATTTTTTAAAATATGTATAATGGTTCAACATGCTCATGTAAACATCTAGAGAGAGCTGGACAAGCCAATATGAAAGTCCTAACATTAAGGGAAGCAATGCTTTTGCAAGGCATGTACAGTCTCCTTTTTGTAAACTAAAACTTACATCGTTAACTTAAAATAAGAAATAATAACGATGGGTAAATTTCAAATAATTCAATGATGTTCATGATCTATTACAACAAAGAGAAGAAAAATATGAATGAATTAACCTTCTTTCGTGGTAATTGATGAATTAAGAGTATGAAAAATTTCAAGGAAATGCTTAAATATCTTATGAAGATAAAGAATAACATCAAGATACATGAAAAGTTGAAATATACTTTGATGTTTGTTGACTTTGTTAGTAAGTAGTTGAAGTACAAATTAATTTCCCTTGGTCATGTAAACGTCTAGAGATGGTTGACCTAAACAAATTAGTAGAAAAGTATAAGAGAATACAATATGCAATTAATTCAATAAATCTTAGTACGAAATGAAATTCAATATAGCTCATTTTGTATGCTATAATCTTGTGCTTGAAAGTAGCAAAAAAGATACTTTTAATTACAAAATATTCAGAAATTGTGACATTTTCAGTATCTACAAATCTAAAATAGCCTATGAAACAAAAAACACATAAGAAAGTGTTTGTAGTAACTTCTTAATTACAATATTTACAAATTGTGAAATAGTTTATAAGATAGATATAATATGATTAATTTTCTATCGGAATTTCATTCACTGATGTAACATTGAATCTACGATCAACACGAGCTCCACACACATATTGATGTGATCTGTGTTAAAAGATGTATTCTTTTTCATTGCATTGCTTGACATATTCGTTCATTTGTTTTTGTTGTTAATATAAGTGTGAGTTAGTTATTTTTCAAGAGTTAGTGAAACATTAAATATTAAACATTATATTGATGTTTTATTTGTAGTAATAATACATCAATCGTAAGTTGCATTAGTTCCAGTGATGTACATGACATGACTTTTTCAACATGCTCTCCAAATAGTGTGGCTGAAATAGTACCAGTAGAATCAGAGAGACTTGCTTTAACAATGCACCTATATATATTTGAGATAAATTTATTAGCAATTCATGTTAATATGCATTTATAAAGTTTAGTAAACAATTATACCTTGGTAGTGTTGTGGCATCTTCGCTAAAACAGTTTAAACATAAAATTGGCTTATTGTACTCCGTAGGTATTCCATTTTTGCACATACTGCATGCCATATATCATAATTTTTGTTGTAAATCTGGTATGCAAATCGAAGCCTTATGCAATAGACAATATTCTAAACATAAGAAAGATATGTTAATTTTCTTGGTTTAAAAATAAAAAATGCAAAAGAGAAATGAAAATTGTATTAAGGAAATTGAATTTCGTACCATTTCTCCGAAGTCAAAGATATGAGCAATGTTTACGTTTGTTGCCTTTGAGGTGTCCGCTATGGTTAGACGATATTTATCTCATATGTCATTAAGAGCATCATCGTTGTTTGATGACCTATAATGAAAGTAAATTGTTGGTCTTTTGTGTTTATATTTATATTATATTATTATTATTAATTAAGTTATTTAGGAATACCAAATACGTAATGAACAACTTATGGTATATCGGGATTGATTATAATTGATTTAGATCCTCTAGTTGACAACGATATCCCTGCAATTAAAGTAGAGTGTTAATATATCTAACAATTACAATGAAAAAAAATTGATATACATACCATTGAAAGATGAGACTTTTATACGAGTTACAACAATGATGGGCTTCATATCTACTACCCTGGATATAGCTTCTACCTCATTCGATGTTAACTCATTTCATGTTGATAAAATGATTACATTCAAACTGGCAAAGTTAAAAGCATCTCATTAGTAAAATTAGTTATTGATTTATATAGGAAAAAATATATTTTACAAAGTAAGATGTCATACTCTGTATCTATTAGAACCATTTCTCTAATAGACAATTTCCCCGATTTTACCATCTTCAATGGTAACACCTCTAAAACGACAGCAACAATGTCTACAATTTGATATAATAAAAAGTTAAAATGAAATAATAACTGGAAAAAATATTAATATTTCAAATGTAGGATGATTTACCTAGTTGCATTGTTGAGTTGATGTGCTTAGTGAGATATTTGAATGATACAAATTTGTAAATCTGTTGGTTTACTTCTTCATTATCGTCTACTACCTCTTCAACCTGTGTCCCTTTATTTATGATCCATTGGTGGTTACTCTCTTCTATGTACCTAATTCTTGGATTGACTGTTCGCACCAATGCATTAGAGATGTAATAATCCTTTAGCACGAACAATGTATATTTGAACAAAGTAATTTCCTCATTGAAAATGGTAGCTTGCACACGGTTTCCCTGTTTTCATGAAAAATTTGTTTATATTTAGTAATTATTATTTTAGTATTTTAGTCATGAAATAATATGCTAACTTACCTCGCGATCGCTAAATATCAGTCTTTGATAACTTTTATTTCCGGCACGAGACTGGCGAACTCCCATTTTCTCATCGACTCGTATCTTTACAGTCCAATTGTTTTTTATGATCTGTTATCTCAGAGATTAACTTGCAATCTCTTGTCATGTTTTACAACCTTAGAACACAATAATTGGAAGGTTAAATAAATATCAATAAATAAAATATTAATTTTAAAAAAAGTGACATGTTTTTAGTTCCAATACAGTTGTCATAGAATGACAAATAGTAAAGGTACAATGATCCGATTAAAGTGAGTGTTGGAAAATATTATTATTACAATAAATATGATAAAAACACATATCTCACAAGATAAAAATCTATTACCACAGAAGTTTCATACATAAAATTATTTCAAAAACATATACTACTATATAAAAAATATTTTATAATCATTGAATGTCATCAATGAAAGAGAATGGTACAGACCTTACCTGAAACATCATCACATGCTAATGATGATTAGCGAGTGCGAGTACTTCTTGATATACAACATTTGGAGTGCATGTATTTTCTGATATGTCATCTGAGATTGGTTTAATGAGAACTTTTACAGCAGCTGCTGTTTTTGCTCTAGATAATTCAACATATAGCATACCGTACAAAAAAACAGGTTGAGGAAGGTAAATACCCATATGCTTTAGTGTTTGTCCTTGTGCTTTATTGATTGTCATTGTAAAACTCAAACGAATTGGAAATTGTTTTCTTTTGAGCATAAATGGGTATCTATCATTCTCGGCTGGTTGAAGCGGAATTCTTGGTAAGAAATTTTTTTTTTCTTGATAGCGACTAATAGCTATTTTTGCATTAATGAGATTTGGTGTAAAACTTCGACATACTAAATGAGTTTCATTGCATAGTCCTGCCGGTGGATCGATATTTTGTAGTAATATTACTGGTAAATTCATCTTTAAAATTAATTTATGAAGAGGTAGTCCATTTAGCGTCAAACTATTGAGAAAATCTTCTTGTTGAGCATGTTCTAAATCATTTATCGACAAATCAAAACTGAAATATTTGATGGGACTTCCCGGAAAGTGATCTATTAGTAGATCATTGATTTCATCAACAAAATCATTATTAGGAGTTAATATTACACGATTTGCCATAAACTCTAAATTATATGCATTGCTTTCTATATTTGGAAATACCGCTTCTATCAAATCAGTTCTCGATGTGATGTTATATTTGTAAGGAAGGAGCATACAACTTGGAATTCTTATCTTATTGTCCACAATTGTTTCTTCTATTCCATTTCCAACCCGTAGAAGGAACTCAATAAAAGATGGGTCAAACTTCGCCCTCATATTTTCGGTTAGTTTGATTTTTCTAATACGGCCATAATTTGGATGAAACTAAACTTACATCAATTACTTCATGTTTATTTGTTCTTTGAACAACTGAAAGAACTTGTCAAAAGTCTCATCCAAATACAATAACTTTCCCTCCAAATGGTAGGTTACATTTAGTTATGTCTTGTAACATTTGATTAAATGTTTAATTTGTTTGTCGTTTTGTCATTGATGCTTCATCCCATATAATGAGCTTTGTAATTCAAAACAATTGGGCAATACTACTTTGTTTGCTTACATTATAAGTTGTCATGTCTTCAATATTAATTGAAATTTTAAAGCGCAAATGTAGTGTTCGATCACCCGGCATTATCGACGCAGCTACTCCAAATGTTGCAGTAGCAAGAGCTATTAATCTTTTTGATCTCAATGTACTCAATAAAGCTCGATACAAGTATGTCTTTCCAGTTCCACCAGGACCATCGATAAAAAAATGTTTCATGCTTTGTGGTAAATATTCTTTCTAAAATTATATCATATGTAGATATGATATTGCAAGTAGATCATGCTCAGAGACAGGTATATTCAATTCTTCTTCAACTTCTCTTTAATACATTTCTTCTTGTTCGTACTTGATATTGATATTAGGTAGAGCAAAGTCGTTAATGTTCTTCCCCATCGATTGAAGAACAGAGTTGATGTTTGCTAATACTTTGGCTTGTATTATATGGATGAGAAAAATTGCAGAATCTTTGTAGTCTTCAAACATTGCATCCTCAAAATTTTCTCACAGTGCTCTAGGATTGCTCGGGTTACAATAAACTAAAATTGTAGCAAATAAACGGTGCAAAGTATGTGACATTTGATATTGTGATACTTTTTTCAAGCATTCTTCTAAGTTGTTGTCAGATTCCAATAACTCATGTAATAATCCAGCTTCACAAAACAATGTTGTCTAAATTCCATTAACAATTTTTAAACTTTGAAATGATGTTGGTCCTCTAATATGATTGAGCAATAAACACAAGTAGTATCTTTCACCCTCAACTGGATTTGTAGTCACAATTCTACCAATTGCATCTTTTCATTTTTTTTCGCTCAAATATCTTTTATCATAATACCACACAAAATGCTCAGGAAATTCTTTATAAAGGTATTTTCGTGCTTCTGCATTGCTTTGGTTCATACAAAAAAATTATGTCAACATTGTCTTTAATGTACGGTCACTGGAAATCACGTAAAGAAGATCATCTTGTTTCTTAAATCCTACAAGTTGTTTGTCCTCAAGATGCAATTGTAAACTCTTCACAATGGATAAATTTTATTCAACAAAAATCTGTAGATTCTCCATATAGCTTCTGGAGGTGAAATTCATCTTGTTGTTTGAAATTGTTTTATTTCATCAATATTAGAAAAAATTTCCTCCGCCACAATATGAAAAGCAACTTGATCATGGTCTTTATAAATGTACTTATACAAATATTTGACTACCTTGATTATGGAGCAAATTTCAACATTCATATAACAGTCGAATTTCACAAGCAAGTATGGATTATATGGTATGACCCATCGGTTGTCTAAAAATGCACTTCAAACTTTTACATGTTCACCTGTGTTGTGTCATCTATATATAGGGTAAGAGCTCCTTCCTTGACTCGTAGAAGAACAAAATTCTCTAGGGTAATGATTCTTGCAATGACCATCTTTTCTCATGCATACATTGTTTTGATTAAAGTCACCACAAGACCCATGCATCATATGTTTGACAACTGTTGTATGTAAGTGTGGGTATTTATCTTTGTCAGACAATTTAGCACATACAAATCTATCATACACATCTGACACATTGATCTTGTACTTTGGCTTCAATATGATTAAAAAATGAGCATGGGGAATGTCTCTCTTTTCAAATTCAATAACATACACGTACGCGTAGGGGTGTCAATGGGCCGGGCCAGGCCAGAGGCCCGCTCAGCTTGGCCCAAATTTAGCCCGTTCGAGTTCGTTTAGGTGGCCCATTAAATAATTGGGCCGGGCCTAACCAGCCCGTTTAAATAATCGGGCCGGGCTTGGGCAAGTTGATTAAAACCCGTCAGGCCTATTAGTAGCTTTCTTTTCAGGCCTACCCGGTCCGGCCCGATTAAAACAAAGCTCAAGTATTTATAGCAAATTACCTTTCTACCTAAATTTAAAGCCGTTTTATATTCGTTACAGTGGGTATTTAGTAAAATATCCAAAATCCTCTCTTTTATATGTAAAGAACGACCTATTCCTCTCCAAAGTAAAAATCCCTAATTCTCAAAAGTGAACTGAAATCCCTTCTTCATCTCTCTCCCTCTCTGAATCTCTCTCTCCCTTCTCAATCTCATACGTGCTTGCTCACTGCTCAGTTGCTCTCAGCCTTTCAAAAAAACACTGCTTGCTCAGTTGATCGGTGCTTGGTCAACATCCCACGCGAAGCCACAGCCCACGGTCTCATATCTCTCGTGGAGCCAT
This sequence comes from Tetracentron sinense, assembly GCA_015143295.1. Classification (NCBI taxonomy): domain Eukaryota; kingdom Viridiplantae; phylum Streptophyta; class Magnoliopsida; order Trochodendrales; family Trochodendraceae; genus Tetracentron; species Tetracentron sinense. The sequence goes on along the minus strand of CM026568.1, from coordinate 34,676,374 downwards.
AGCCCACGGCCACGGTCTCGTCTCTCTCTTGCGGCAATCAGTGCTTGCCTGCTCCAATAGCTTCAACTTTTGTCTCACTTGCAAGTCAGGTATGTTACTTGATCATGGAAATTTATTGCCTCTCCTCTCTCCTTCCCATTTAGCATACAGATTTTAGGAAATTTATATGAGACACAGATTTTCCATAAAATTTATATATCTTATTTATTTTAATGCTTTCTATATTTACCATAGCACACAGATTTTGCAATTCGAGTTCCATTGTTTTCTTGGCCAATTTTGCTTTCTCTTCATCTTAACAAGATTGCTATTTGTTGCTTTCTTTGCTCTTGTAAAACTAATCTCAATCTTATCTGTCATTGTTGAGTTCGTGTTTGGTTTGTGTTTAGGGTTAGGGTTTGTTATTTAGGAGAAAAAAAAGCTTAGATAGGGTTGTATTTAATTCTCTGAATGGATTTTTCCAATGATTTGAACTATCTGAACGAAACAATACTGTACACAATTAACAATTATTTTTTATTTTTTTTATTTTCTTAGTTCATGATTTATTATTTTGAAAATTTCTTTGAGAATCTCCATGGTTGCGGGAGAAACCACTTTATTCTAAAGATTGGGAAAACTTCATTAGTTGATTCTAATATTCAAGTTCTCTGTTGCATTTATTCTTTTTTTTTTTTCTATTTCTTGTAGGTTGCTTCAGCCTCGATTTAAGGGCGGGACTACAACTGGCTTGATTGTACCATTGAATTGTGACGTATATCTAACTTTGTGGTTTATTCTATTTTTAAGTGCATATTTCATAATTATTATCTAAACATGTCAACAAGTGTTGAGGATAGTTGCCATCCTCATATAGATGTTGATGACGATAAGACTAATAGTGTAGAGATGGTAGAGCCATCTGGTCCTATTCACCCATCAATTTCAGAACCATCTTCTGCCTCTAGTCCTAAAAAACGAACTAGAAGACTAACTTCAGACGTTTGGGCTCATTTTCATAAAGTAGAGAAATATGGAATTGTGAAGACAATATGTAACTACTGTAAAGGGAATTTCTCAGGTAAAGGTGGTGGTGGAACAAGTCACCTACGTAGACATATACCTAAATGTCCAAGTCGAACAAATCTCCATATTGACCAACAGACATTATCTGCAACTGTAGATCCACAAGGAAAAACTGCAATAACTAATTTTAAATTTCACGAACATAAAAGTCATGAAATACTTGCACGAATGATAATATTACATGAATATCCATTTAACATAGTCACTCATGTTGAGTTTATTTCTTTTTGTAATAGTTTACAACCTAAATTTAGGATGGTATCCCGTAACACTATAAAGAATGATATCTTAGGCATTTACAAAAGTGAAAAAGATAAATTATCTAAACTATTTGACCAAATTCCCGGACGAATTAGTTTTACATCAGATATGTGGACGTCGAACCAAACTCTTGGATATTTGTGCTTAACTGCCCATTTTGTTGATAATGATTGGAAGTTACAAAAACGTATAATTAATTTTCCCATGGTCCCTTCTCCCCATACAGGACAAGCTATTTTTGATGTAGTTTTAGTATGTTTATTAGAGTGGGGAATTGAGAGCAAAGTATCATCTATCACATTAGATAATGCTTCTGCTAATGATGTTTTTGCCTCACACCTTCAAGAGTACCTTCGTATGAAGGATTTGCTTATTCTTAATGGTGACTTGTTTCATATTCGTTGTTCAGCGCATATTCTTAATCTTATTGTGCAAGATGGGTTAAAATCAATAAGACCTACTATACATAAAATTCGAGAAAGTGTAAAATTTGTTAAAGCATCACAATCTCGACAACAAAAATTTGATATTAAAGTAAAACAATTAGGTTTGCGAAACATCAAAGGATTATGCCTTCATGTTTCAACTCGATGGAACTCAACATATCTTATGTTGGAAGCTGCACTGCACTTCAAAGATGTGTTCATTTGGTTAGGGGAACGCAATTCAAACTATTACTTTGCACCCTCAATAAATGAATGAGAAGATGCTAAAACAATTTGTAACTTTTTACAAGTGTTCTATAAAGTTACAAATACCTTCTCAGGATCTAAATATCCAACTAGTCATTTATTTATTCATGAGATAGTCAACATCCATATGCTTTTAGTAAATAAATTTAGTAATATGAATAATGTGTTTGCAAGCTTTATGGCTAAAGAGATGTTACTAAAATTTGATAAATATTGGAAGAAATATTCTTTACTTCTTTCTGTAGCTGTGATACTAGATCCACATTACAAGATGGAGTATATTCCATTTGCTTTCAATACCCTATATGGAGATGACTCTATTCAATATGAAAAAAATGTATTAAATTGTATTACTGATCTTTATGAAGAGTATAAGATGAAATTTGATTCCACTAATGTAACAAATGTAATTAATACAGAAACAATTGAAGTTGTATCGAATGAATCTGAATTTACTTCCATTCGTTCCTTGTGGCAAAAAAAAAATTGAGTGCAATTAATAATGTGAACACTAAGTCTGAATTAGATCGTTATTTAAAAGATTCAGTCGAGCCTACAGGTGAAAATCAATTTGATATTTTTACTTGGTGGAAGAATAAATCAAAAATTTATCCAATAATGTCTCTTATTGCACGTGATATTTTAGCGGTTCCTATTACAACAGTTGCATCAGAGGCTGCTTTTAGTGGAGGAGGTAGAGTACTTGACCAGTATAGGAGTTCTTTACTTCCAGAAACTGCAGAGGCCCTAATTTGTACACAAGATTGGATTCGCAATGAAGCTAACGTGCATTTCGAAGAGACTAACAATGACGAGGTAACGTGCCTTTAGGTGTGATATGTTATTTTAGCCATTGATTTTCATGAACACATGTTAAATATTGTTGTTGGAATAACACGAATAAGGTGTTATTCTTTATGCTTCGTTTCTTCTTTATTGAAGCACAAATTGTTGGTTACTTCTCCAGCAGTATGTTTCAGCCGCTTAGTACGTTGACTGCTGGGGTGTGTTTGTAATACTGTTCAGATAGAAAGATCAAATATGGAGTTTTCAGATGTTCCGTGGAAAGTCGTCGGTTGGCTTCTAATGGTGGACCAAATGTAGATGAAAGAGGTTGATCAATATTCCTCCAGCTGCCGTGTACTGCTTTGCTTCATTGGATATTTTGAAATTTTGTAGCTAGAGATCAAGATACTGACAAACATTGAAGAACTTGCTGCCGGTCACTATAATCATCAAGATATTTTGAAATTTGTTGCTGATCAAGATATTCGTTCAGCCACCATCTAACTTGTTTATGAAATATTGATATTTTTCTGGGCTGTTGATACTTCAGATATCTGTTATGAATATCTTAATTGTATTGTGATAGATGGAATCAGGTTCGAGATTAGAAGAACTTATTGCTGCAAGTTTTAGAAATTTTCTTGTAATGGAGTAAAGGATATCATAGTATTATATGATATCTCCATTATCTGTCATTTATGATGAATAGATACCACACGATAAATATGTGACATTTTGGTGAAGAGAAATGTGATAGGAATAGACTTAACACATATTAAGGTCTGATTATAATTGGCCTACCCATGAAACCTGTATGGCCCGCTTCAAGCCCATCTAAGGTCCAAAAAAAATTGGCCCGCCCAAGACCTTCTAAGGCCCGAAAAAAATTGGCCCGCCCAAGCCCATCTAAGGCCCGAAAAAAATTGGCCCGTCCAAGCCCGTAAAGGCCCGAGTTTGCCCGAGCCCGATTAATAATAGGGCGGGCTTGGGCTTACATATAAGCCTGTTTATTAATTGGGCCAGCCCGAGCCTGCCCAAGCTCGACCCATTGACACCCCTACGTACGCGGCAATTGGTCTAAATATTTGTTTCTTAAACAATTCATCTTTTAATTCCTCCAATTTGGCTTGAAATCCTTGGGTGATCTGACCTATTATGTGCTTCCTCGTATAATTGCAGTTCTCTTTAATTTCTGACCATGAAGGATTACACGTCATTGTTACAAATATATCAGGCTTTCCAAAACATTGGACCAATGTCATTGCATCAATGTATCGGCTTCGCATGTCTCTTGGTCCACCTATAAATGATGCTGGCAAAACAATTTAATGACCAACCTTGAAAGCACGATTTTCTCCTACTGCAATGCTATCAACGATACCTTGATATAAATCTGCTCAAATTTCATCATGTCGATAGCAAAAGTAGTCCAACCGAGATATCTCTAACTTAATATACATATCAACGACGTACTGTTGTAAAAGACGACCAGAGCATAATAGCATTGAACTCGTTCTTGGTCGTATCTGTAACTTGTAACAATAATACTCATGACAAGAAACAGTTGATCTCTTGCTAACTTTATTTTGAAGCGCTGAAAAATATAATAAAAAAATGTTATCATATGTTTGATGTTATAAATTTTTAGTATAAAATAGGGTAACAATCATGTTATTAATATCTTGTCTTTATTTGTGGAAGATATCATCTATTGATGTCAACTCTGAAGGATCAATAGACATTTGTTCCTGATGACAATGTCTTCTCTTATTTGTTCGATCTATTTTTCGAATGCCTTCATGCCAACCATTGTCTCCATATGGAAATAGCAATTGATACTGCAATGGATCATAACATCCAAAGTAGTATTGCATTTTATGACTATGTCTTGAATGACTATAGACAACGATATCACGTTTAGTCCACTCACCGGAATTGTTATTTTCGACCCATATCGCTACGAATTGGGACTTTGATAGAGCATTATATACTCTTTGATCTAACCCAGTGTTACTCTTGATAAGAATCTGATGAATTACCAATGCAGACATGTTGCGCAGAGTTCGAAAAAATGAACAATATGGATTGATTGACAAGATATCAATAAGCTTTTGAATGATATTTGAATTAAGCTTTGGGTATCTTCGCATCCGATTCTCAACCTCATGCTCAATATCATAAAAATATAACTGTAAATGAGAATGACAACCATTTGTTGTTATTAGCTCATTAATATAATGGTACACCTGACCTTGTACCTTGAAGGTATAAACACCTTTATCACTTTTGCAAAGACTTCTGTCATATTTGACACAAAGAGATGTAAATGCAAAAGTATTGTTATATGTACGAATGTATCTTCTAAATTCAGAGGCTTCTTTCGAATCCGAGCTAAATTGTAACGACCCCAAAACCCCACCTTGGTCATAATGGGACTTTGGGTCCATCACATTACTTATCATTGCTTGACTTCCATGGCAATAAAGCATAACTAAAAGTTAATTCTCCCAAAATAGCAACAGTAAAATTTTTTCCATAAAAATCTCTCATCCAATATATGATAAATCGATTGTAATCCAAATTCACAAACATAAACTAAAATGAGCCCAACATAACCCACCATGTTTGGTTAGAGTAAAATCATCAAACAGTGAACAGTCTAAGCAACATCCTGAAATAACATAAGTCTAAAACAAAATAACCCCGAAAGTAAACTACGATCTACTAGTAGGGACAGCTATCAAAATCTCTAGTTCCCTCCTCTGTAAGCTCACCTCCTTTTCATTCTTTAGAGTATTCATCTTCCACTTAAGGAGTTGCCGCTTGATCCTATACTATACCTGTACGACAATAACAGGTCGACTGAGCATTGAATACTCAGCGGATATTCAAACTAACTAACAATAGTACAAACATATGTCAAATATCCAAATCACGTGACATTTGTAAAGTCAATAGCAGTTTAATATAACATGAATATAATCAGAGTGCGGAAACATGTGAACATCATGACTTGACTTGACTTGTGTACTTGTGTGACTCTTGAACTTGTGCCATAAATGCAATGCATTCTTGTTTTTCCCATAAAAATAGTTATCGAGTTCTTTGCATTTAGATCCATGAAGGTGCATTGATAGAAGCGTAAGTCCATAGAGCTCTTAGATTCCAAATGTCCATGATAATTATCTAAGACTTGAAATCTTATCCATAGAGAGCATCAACGAATACCGGAGCTACTTGAATTTCAGGGTCCTTGTAAAACCATGTAGTGTCCTTGTCATTGTACTTGTAATTCAGTGTCCTTGTACTTGTCATTGTCCTTGTATTTTAGCATCTATGCAATGTCCGTGTTCATGATTGTGTACCCGTGAGACTTGTAAACTACTACATGTAAACACATAAATTTACCGTCCTTCCTCCCCTCTCAACTCTAAGTGTCAAGATAAAGGTCCGAGAGTAGAGGAATAACGCTAAATTTATTTTAAGAGTCGCCACCTACTTAGGGGAAGTAGGATCCCGAGATAATCCAAAATAAGGGGGTCTACGGTCCAGAGTAGTCTAGGTAAGAGATCCCTTTAGGTCCTGGGGAAGGGGTTAGGCACCCCAGGACCTCCATCCAATGATGGTAACCTACTCATTAGGTCAAAGCCAAACATTTGAAATCACTTAAAATTTCCTAAATAATTATTAATTTTGCTAATCAAACACAAATCAATATGGGGTGTAAAAATTTTATTTTTTGTTGGGGTCGAACCCTGGTTTTGGGCTACCTACTTATCCGGTTAGTCGGAATCAGACCTTCATAGTAGTTCGGGGTGGCGACTGTTTTTATACTCGTTTCGGAGTGTGGTCACTTCCAACTCGTGCTAGAGTTGGGAGGAAAGTGGAATTAAGATTTATGAATCTCATTCCGAGAAATGGTTGCGTAGCTAGGTGCTCATGGTGGAGCTCTAGGTGGCGTTCACTTATTAGGGTAAATTTCTTTTAGATTTTTTGGGTGTTTTTGTTATTTTGTATTTTTTGATTTTTTTGTATTTTTTGATTTTTTTGTATTTTTTTTTTAATTTTGGCAAGTTTAACTAGTCAAGAGCTAACCTAAGTGCCCAAGGTAGGTAAAAAGGAAAATAAAGCCTAGTCACACATATACACATGACATAAATTATAACAAATTAAAGGGCTAAGCTAATTACTGATTATAGAGGCAAATCAGAGTTAAAAAATTAATCGTACAACATCCAAGGACCTAAGAAAAAAATCAGTTACTGGGCCAAGGCTAGCCGTCCATGATGGTCGGCCCGCTTTAGCTCAGTGGCTAATTTGGGATTAGATCTAGTAGTCCCTTAAAAGAATAGAGACCGACCCCTACTGGAACCTCAAACACCATTCCAAATAATAAAAGAAAAATGGAAATGGGGAGTATGCATACCTGCGTGCGGTTGTTGTTAAGGGAGACAAAGATGGTGTCGCTGCTCCAGATCGGGAAAGGAGAAAACCATACTCGAACTTAATTACAGATTAATAAAGAATAATAAAAAAAAATAAAAATGGGAGAAGCTACTGGTGTGCCAGTGGTGGCCGGAAAAAATGACCGAAGAAACTAGATCTCTTCTGTTCTGCAACTCGCCGGAAATGGAGCTGATCGGAGAAGACGATTGGCGTTGGACATGGAGAGGCTGAACTGAGCTTCTGATTCTCTGAGAAGATGGATAGACGAGCTGTAGGTTCGCCGGAGATGAAGACCTAGCCAGATGATGAAGACGGTGGGAGAACCTGAGAGAGACAGAGATCTCTCCAACTCTGAGATCAGAAAATTACTCGGGCTAAATCCAGTGGTGATCTGAGTTCGCCGGAGAGAGGATTCAGTAGGAAAAGATCGAGATCTAGCGACGGAGAACTGCTGCGCGGAGGATGGCCGGTCTGGAAATGAATGGCGCCGACGAAGCTTGAAGATGGACTGGGTTGCTGCCAACAAGGTGCGATAGTGGGCTGACGATGCGTTGGTTGGAGCGTGGTGGTGTTGGCATCGCCAAAGAAGATTGAGCAGAGGGAGAAGAACGTTGCTGGTGAGATGGTGGAGGCTTTGAGATCTAGATCAGATCTGGATAGAAAGCTCACTGGCCGGAGGTAGTGAGGAAGATCGGAGGTCTACTCTGCTCCTGTTGATCTGAGATTAAAGAGGAGGGACGAGTTGCAAATAAGCAATGGAGATCAAGGCTGCCATCAATCTAACGCCGGTGATGAAGCATGGTGGAGCTGCTGGTCTGATCGGAGGCACAATCTAATGCGGTGGCCAATACTGCCTGAGAAGAGAGAAAAGATTGGGAGGTGCTGGCCGGGGTTGCAACTGCCACTGGAGAAGGGTGGATGGTGATTGACGCAGCTGATCTGCTGGCCGGAGCTGCGGTGATCTGGATTGAAGAGCTGGATCTCAATGACTTGCCAGACTAAGATCAAGAGAGAGATGGATCGGGAGATAGAGCAACAGGATCCCTGTTGCTGCCGTAAACTGAAGAAGAAATAAGAGAAAAGGAGGAAGAGAAGGGGGCTGTCTCAAACGAATGAGATTAGGGATTTTAAACCCTATCTCTTTCTTTATATAAGCAACAGTAATGGGCCTTGGACCTTAGGGTTTAAATTCTTTGAGGATTTGGGCTTAGGTGCACTTGGGCTTGTGTAAATTGGTCTATGGTTTTTATCAAATGGGTCCAAGATATGGGCTTGAGTTCATGGGTTTGTGACTTAGGTGACTTTGAACGATGGATCCTTCTCTCTCAACTCCTCTCTTCTTTACTGTAAAAAGAAAATAATAATACTAAAATAAAATAAAATTGAGTTAATTAAAAATAACAATAATAATAATAAATAAATAATAAAAAAAAGAAAGGTAAATGAGATTTTAATGGTGTAAAAATGGGGTGTTTACACTACACATGTGTACTTGTGCTTGCGTGTCGTGATTAACCTCCGAATTCGATCATTACTTAGATTTCATCTTCCGTCAAGAAATTCCGCTAGGTTACATCTCCATAGTTAGAGAATTCCCGACATGAAGGACTTCCTCTAAGCATTGACCTACCCGAATATCAATCACCATGCAACTTGAATAGGCCTAAATTTATCAAAGCATACTTCATATCTTGGCATATTCATGCTAACATTTTTAACATCATTTATAAGCATAATTTATCATAGCATATCTTATTATACTAATACAAGTCTTTCAATATTATCACTTTCCATACTTAGTGTTCTTAGGCATTTCAACAAACACATACAATGCATTAATTATGTATACAATGTCCTTCCCATTTTCACATTCCAAAACCATATCACCACTCATTCATAAACCATATTCATCCCTTTCAAACCTCACACCAATCCACACCTTCATAATCCATTCCTTCTTCATTTTAACCCATTCACCATCATTTTTATACATCCATAGTCCATGAATATAATGCATAATTTAATTTAAGTTTCTAAAATACAAATTCATCTATATCCTTACTTATCATACAAATTCAACACTAATCCATCATTTCTCATACCAAATTAATAATTATAATAATACCAAAACTAAAGTAGAGAGGATATTGACCTAAATTCATATTCTCATTCTTTAATTCATGCATTTTCATGTAGATCTCTTGATAATCCATACATATTGTAGTTTAAGCATACAAAACACCTAAATAGGGTTGAGTTATAAGGGATATCGACCTTAGGGATCATTCCCTTTGATCCAAATTGCTCCCAAGATGATTTGGGGAAAATTTCCAAGCTTTCTCCTCATTCTAAGAGCAATCTCTACCTTCACTAAACACAACCCTCTTAGAAACCCTAGGTTTTCTCTCACATTTTGCCAAATTAGGTTAGAAATAAGTAGGATACTCTAAAACCTTGAAATAAGACCCCTATTTATAGTCTCAAGGCCTAAAAACCCTAAAAAATGCAATTTCAGACTTTTAAAAACTAAAAATGCGCGCACTGATCTATTGGACTCAACTAGGAAATTCTCGGGCTTACACCGATCAATCATCGATCAATGGCCGATTGATTAGGCCTTAACAGAAAAACTGGAATTTTTCAACCGGAACCCGCTCTGGTAATTGGGCCATAACTTTTGATTCAGATATCGGATTTTGACGATTCAACTTAAGTTAGACTCGTCTTTGAAATGGGAACAATTTTGTCTCGAATAGACAAAACCTAATTCTGAGTTTTTAATTACCTAAATAGGCTCTAAAGCTGATTGGTCTGGAATTTCAGCAGACAAAACATTGGAAAACTTACTTTTGACTTAGCTTAGACTTATAATCTAAAAAAATATTAAACATGAACCTCAGAGAGGGTTCCAATACCTTTCTAATGGTTCAAGAATTACTCGATTCCGATAAACGGTGACGAGACTAGAGCTTCTTAAAGTTGAAGGTATGTTATGACATCTCTCTTATTTATAACTTGATTAAACTTTGACCACACCACACTAGTTAAATATAATTAAATAAGCATTAAAACACCACAAAGATTATTATACCCCTAATATTTGCATTAAAGGCATGGAAAAAAATTCAGGTCTCTACATCAATAATGTACAGAGTTCTTATGGGGCATCATTTGAAACCAATGACTCTTGTCCGTTAAAGCAACAAAAGCTTGTAGGCTCGTGATAAAAAAAATTTGCACCACAATATCACAATATTGACACATTGGGTTGGACGGTAAGACACTGGCCTAATGAGCTATATTCTGAAGAATAGTATCTATATATGTAAAGCTATGGTGACTTTTATCTGCAACATATAAAAGTTGAAATATCAGCTATTCTCTGAACTCTAATGCTTATTGGAAGAAAGTAAAGGTGATTGTATATTTTTTGGCCTTTTTATGCACTCTCGAGCTATTTGATTTTGTTTTATCTTTCCATATAGATTCTGTCACATAGTTAATGTCACTATCACTTATATATTAATATTATTTAGATGCAACTAATTTAAATCTTTTTTTTAATCCAAGTACATATTAAAGCATATTTAAATTTGTTCATACCTTACAATTATTGTTGATGTACCTCTTCTGATGAAGCAAATCGGTGAGAGAGCTTTGATGTGGACCCTATTACAAGTAATTAAGACTTTATTTACGTTTTTTCTGCTATAAATTTTTAGTCTACTTAATTATTAATATGAAAGTAAAATTGTTTACCGACTTCATGAGAGCTATAAGCCGTAATTGATTGTTTGCCTTTATTTGACATTGATGATACAACATATTCAGCTTGATTCTCTTCAATAATAGGCATAGTAAAGATCAAATAGCTAGTAATTTTTATTATATTTATTTTTAAATATATAGCAACAATTTATAAAATCCAATGTAATTTTTATAAGAAAATCCTATTACTTCTTACCATGTTCCTGCAAAATATTATTGTCTGAGGGTAATGTCTTTATTTATAGCACGCTCAATTGTTTCTTCTTTCTATATGCTTCTCTTTTTTTTTTTTCGTATTCATTCTTTTTTCTCTTCACTCAATGCAGCGTAATATTTTTTAAAGTACTCTCTTTGACTTTGCTTAATCACTATTTATATATCTATGTAATTGATGTAATAAACAAAAACAATTTAAATCAATGTTATCTTAATTAAAAATCAGAACATAATTCTAAAAAATATATATATTAAATTATTAATATCATTTGATGCATAGTGAGGAGATAAAAGGGGAAAAAATAAAATAATAAAACTAATTATATGAAACTGTTGCTCTCAAGTGTGTCAATGAAAGCTACCAAATGATCTAGCTTTCTGCTTTCTAACACTGTCTATTCATGGCCTATGATGCGTAAATAAAGGATTAACAGGTGTTATGACCAATTTCTTTCAAGCCATATTGAAGTTTGAGAAAATAAAAGAATAAAACTAAATATATGAAACAACAAATAATCAAATCCTAAGATCTGCACAAAATGTGGCGCTCTCAAGTGTGTCCATGAAAGCTACTAAACAATCTAGCTTTCTACTTTCTAACACCGTCTATTCATGGCCTGTTTTGCGTAAATAAAAGATTAAGATGTGTTATGACTGATATTTTTAAGCCATATTGAAGTGGTTTCTCTGACATTAGGGTGCATGTTGCTTCTTTTTTTTTATCCTCTTTGGTAACCTTTGGTGACCAAGATGGTTTAGGCATGGCCACAACAACCAACATGGACTTTATCTTACCTACTTTGGTTTGTACATAACTCCTCAAAAGATTGAAACATATAAATAATTTCTAAAGCCAAAAGTCATGCATGCATAATCTTAAATAGAACACTAAGAACACTCCCTTAGTTTTAAAGTAGCTTACATGCTTGAAATCTACAACACACGTTTCACCAAGCACACTCCAGAATCCTTTTAATAAGAGTAAGTCGCTTGAAATCTTATCCTCTTCAGCATTCAAATTGCTCACAATCTGGAGATGAATAACAATGAAGGTATGAGCAAAGAAAATAACGAGGTTGACTTTTATATGAGAAAAGCAAAAGCAGATAGTAGCTGACCCCAATGACACCTTGCTCTCCAAAATGATCTCAGGCCTGTGGTTAACATCAACCAATGACCCCAAACAAAACATCAACCAACGGCTCTCTGAGTTCATCAACTAAAGAAGACTCACAACAACTAATTGAGGGTCGAATTCTTTCACCTGTTCAATGTACTTGTCGGTTACTGAAATCTATGTTCTATAACATTTACATCAAATCTTGAATACTCACGTGATCAGTAAACTTTGAATGCTTGTAGGTAAGGGATTGGAGATCACTTGTTTGAGAAGTAAGAAATGTTTGAGAGGGATCAAGAGAGTGTGAGAGTAACGGAGGAGATCAATAAAATCAACCATGAGCCCATAGATTTGGTAACCGTCAATTAGAAAGAAGGAAGAAAAAAAACACAAAATTAAGTCACTGTATAATACCTCTTCCCTAACCACAAGTGAACACGTGTCCCTTGTAACCTCTATTAACCGTGGTTGAGTTTCACTAACCCTTAAGATAACCTTTTAACCTTAGGGTTATGAAATCTAACTATGGTTAGATTATTAAAACCTCGGGGTTATGAAATCTTAACTATGGTTAGATAATTAAACCCCAAAGGTTAGAAAATATTAACCATAGTTAATTGGTAAATGGGACACGTGTTGACCTGTGGGTGTGATTGAACTCTCCCTGAGTTCAATCGCGATTGGCTGTGATTAGATTTCCCAATCCTACCCTCTAAATTAGATCTCTGTCCAACCATTAATGCATGTCTATCATGAGTCTTTGTAACCGCCACTTAAGCAAAACCTGAAAATTAACCCAAAAACAAAAAAATCCATGTATAATACCTCTTCCCTAACCACAAGTGAACATGTGTCCCTTATAACTCCTATTAACTGTGGTTAAGTTTCACTAACCCTTAAGATAACCTTTTAACCTTAGGGTTATGAAATCTATCTATGGTTAGATTATTAAAACCTTAAGGTTATGAAATCTTAAGTGGTTAAATTAACCACTTGATTGCTTTATTCAGACTGTTGTTGCTCTATTCATATGCGTCATTCTATCGATCATGGAGGATATTTTTGGAAACAAAAATGTTGTACAACATATGTTTCAATCCTCTTTTAGTTATAGGTAATAGATAGATAATTAAACCCCAAAGGTTAGAAAATCTTAACCACAGTTAATTGGTAAAGGGGACACGTGTTGACCTGTGGGTGCGATTGAACTCTCCCCGAGTTCAATCGCGATTGGTTGTGATTAGATCTCCCTATCCTACCCTCTAAATTAGGTCCATGTTTAACCATTAATGCATGTCTATCACGAGTCTTTGTAACCGCCTCTTAAGCAAAAGCAGAAAATTAACCCAAAAACAAAAAAATCTATACCACCCCATTAATGCATGTCTATCATGAGTCTTTGTAACCGTCACTTAAGCAAAAATTGAAAATTAACAAAACAAATAATATATATACACTACCCAGACCGTCTGGACTAAAAAATCAGGCTGTTAAATTAACCATTTGATTGCTTTATTCAGTCTGTTGTTACTCTATTCATATGCGTCATTCTATCGATCATGGAGGATATTTTTGAAAACAAAAATGTTGTACAACATATGCTTCAATCCTCTTTTAGTTATAGGTAATAGATACATCAAACTTAAAATTTTCCCAATGTTTTCTAATACACACCAAAAAGAAAAGAGAGAAGGACAATGATGCCCTTATCCCGTTCACCTCTTCTCCTTATGATGGAAATCTATGGTAAACACGCCGTAGAAATCAGATTCTTCGTCAACACTGAAACCTACTCTAAGTAATCCATGATTGAATGTAAATATGAAGTAAAAATTTTGTCACTGAGAAGTTTGAATCAGATCATATAGATCAAGCAACTTCATCTCTTCATTCAACCCATGCCCATAACTTCCACTAACTCCAATCTCCCATTCCCTCTTAATTTCTCTTCAATTCACAAGCAACACCACAGACTCTAAAACCCTTTTGATATCACCGCTCTCTCCCATCCAGATTCCATATCAATGTAAAACGAGACGCCACCAATTAAAGTCATGCAATTGGGGCTGCAATTTTTCCAAAAGCATTTGGTAGATTTTGACTGATTGCTTTACTGAGATGGTAATGCCCTAACCATGAACTCAGATGGTAGTCCCTCAATCATATCCTCTATTTGTCTTCTTCAACATCCTCTGCCGCTGCTTCCGAAGAAGACAAATTGAATTCCATGAAAATTGTATCCGACCATCCCCATATTCCCCAAGGGTCAAAACTGTAACAATGACAAATCTATGGCAATAGGAACAGAGCATTTGGAGGACTGCATGTATTCCAGGGAGTGTGATTTTAGTGGAAAAAAAAGGATAAGTTGAGGCCCAAAGCAAAAACAAACATGATGTTTGCAGAAGAGGGGAGGTAGAAGCAGAAGACTGGAGGAAGAAGAAGAGGCATATTTGTCTTTTTTCTCTTTTTTTTTTTTTGGGGGGGGGGGGGGGGGGGGGGTGTATATTAGTCAATGTAATTTTTTTATTATGTTTGGTGTATATCAGTAATTTGTGGTGTGCATGTAGCACCACCCTAAAATAATTGCATACCATTTTGTGTAGATTTGTGTATGTCACTCACTAGAAAGATGGCCTGGGTCGAATGATTTTTTTTAAATGACATACTCTAAGATCTTTTAAGAAGTTAACACTTGTGGAAGTTTCATTAGTTGTGTGATATTGATGCCACTTGAATAATTGTATACGATTTTGTGCAGATTTGTGTATGTCACTCACTATAAAGATGTCCTAGGTTCCCAACAAAAAAAAATAATAATAATAAAAATAAAGATGTCCTAGGTCGATTGATTTTTTTTGAATAGACAAACTCTCAATTGGAAGCTCTCCCTAGTCATTTACCTACTTGTAGTATCAAACAACGGTTAATTGTTTGTTAGTGGTGAGAGTAACACTGTTAGAAAACATCACCCATTGAGATTAAGATATCACACCATGCTATTGGAGCAAGCGATAGCAGTGACAAGGACAATCGATCGCACTTGGCTTATAACCACCTAAGGGTGGCTCTTTACTCCCTTGAGACTTACTTCTTTTTTTTCTTTCACCCTTCATCTGATTGCAAGCTGCGAGCAAAGTAGCTCTGCTCCATAAATAAAAGAAACCAGCAAGTTCTTTTCCGCTTGACAGCTAACTCATGAGCAAAGTCGCCTTTTGCCGCCCCTCATGCAACATAAATGGATCTTCACTAAAAGCCGACTCTATTGACTATTGGTTGATGGATAGTGCTCCTTACTTTGCCATGAGAACAAAGAAAGATGCACTATCTTCTTGCAGCTTTGCCTGCTACTTACTTAGTTCACTCAGGGGCGAAGACAAGTGGGGGCCTGTAGGGGGGGGGGGGGGGGGGGGGGCACGTGCCCCCCGCTCAACATTTGGATTTTTTTTTTTTTTGGTATAGCATGGGAATGGGGACAAGTGTCCCCTAAACTTTGGAAATAAAAATTATTTTTTTAGATGGGATCATATTTGATTGAACTCGACCCAAATGTGTCTATTTTAACTCGATCTATTAACTATGGTTAAAATTTACTTATCCTAATTGTTCAACAATATAACCCATGTTTTTATAAAATAAAAAATTAACCCTAAAGGTTAAAAGTTCTTAACCAAAATTAAAGGAGGGCTATGTAAGTGTGATTAAATTGTCCGAATTCAATCGCAATTGACAGGATCCGAACTCGATATTTTTTTATACTAAGTTGTTTAAGTATTTAATTATGCATAATTCATTGGACAAGAGAGACAGTGTCCCTTAAAAAAGTATACTATATTATTTAATGTGGCATAGATGTGGGGCGACTGTCTCCTGCACTCAAGGGCGGAGCCAAGAAATTTTCATTGGGGGTTGAAATACATGGATAAAAAAACTAATAGATTTGAGGATATGGAACTTGGGGGTTCGGGGGTGTAGCCCTCAAGAAATTTGTTTTTTGGGTAATTTTTTATTCTGAGAACTTTTTTCCGGGTAATGTCCTTGAGGTCACCACGTGTCCCTATTGATACCCCTTAACTGTTGTTAAGATTCATCCACCTATCTTTGGTTTTTTAAAAATATATCAAAATATCTTTCAAACCATAGTTAAAGTCACTAACACCTAAGGTTTAAAAAAATTAATATTTTTTTCTAAAAACCAAAGATAAGTAGGTGAACCCAAATGGTGAATTTTAACTATAATTAAGGGGTGTCAATAGGGACATGTGGTGACCTAAAGGGCATAACCAGACTCCATTGGAGGGCCCACTACATATGACAAAAAATATGTGGAGCCACTATGTAATAAGACAAAATAATTTGGGAGCCAAGTATATTAAAAAAACGTATGGGGCCCAATATTTCATACAAAAACATAAGGAATTACACAAATTTTGGGGGCCCCCCGCTCTGCCCCTGCCTGCACTTTTGGAAACAAAATATATATTTTATGTCATTTAACTTGTTTATCTAACTTGGCATAGTTATGAGGCATGTGATAGATGCCCCGTAAATAAGAAGAAACAATACTTGTAATATGTACAAAATGTATGGACAAAAAAACCCGATAATTTAGCTGTCTACAAAATTTTTGGGGACTACGCTCCCTAATCTCCATCCCCCTAGACCCATAATTTTTGGTATCCACCTAATCTTTCTCCACAAAATTTATCAACAATTACTACTATGTTCAATCAACCATAGGTGGCCCCCTAGCTACTAGAAAATCCTGGATCTGCCCTGCGTTCATCTATTCTAATTACTACTATTGTCACTTGTTTAGTTGTCGGAAAATAAAAAGAGTGTTGATGACGGGGTAGGAATGGCAGCATACATACCACATCCTATCTCGGCGGCTTGTGTAACCCCGAGCTGATCCTAAGCGCTTCATCAGGGGATTAGTGTGTGGATCATGGTCACAATCTATCTCGTAGGTATGACAACAAAGGTGTCCCGTATCCTATCTCGGCAGCACTGCTACCCCAGACTGATGGCTAGGAGGGCGTTATGGGACGTTGTCAAATCGTCATACACTCTATGAGTTATGACTTGCGTAATCATACTCATCCCTGTGGCATGCGTGTCACGCCCGAGGGCAGAGGAATTGCCCGCCAAGTGGATGAATGAATTCCCACCACATTGCGTTCGTCATGAGGATCAGAAGACTTCAATAGATGCTACAGACGCTTCCAAGAGTAATATATCGAAAGTATGTGACCCGCCCTCCATGTATTGAACTTTCATTTCTTTGGAGGGTGTTTTAAGATTTGTGGTTTGGAGGGTGCCAAGGAACGTGTTAATAATTGAAACGTCTTGAAGAATGAATCTCATAACAACTTTTAGAACATCGCAGCTCATTTCCTTAGCTCGTGACTTATCTTATGATAAATGATGTTTGGGCATGTATTTTGGTCATTACTCCCTAAGGTA
Organism: Tetracentron sinense; assembly: GCA_015143295.1. Lineage (NCBI taxonomy): Eukaryota > Viridiplantae > Streptophyta > Magnoliopsida > Trochodendrales > Trochodendraceae > Tetracentron > Tetracentron sinense. The sequence goes on along the minus strand of CM026568.1, from coordinate 34,658,554 downwards.
GTTATAACTAGCTTGCTGAGATGTCATGAGCGTATTTTTGACAACTGGTTATGAGTTGTCAAGAGCGTATGAGCTGTCATGGAATCGCAGACCTCACTTTGGAAATCTAAGTAGATGACCCCCTCTATGAGTGACGTCAGAATTGTCACTGAGAAGGAAAACCATCTCCTTCATCATTTTAGTTTCTCTAACAACAACATTCATATGAGACGAAGAGCTTGTTCTTCCCTCTTCCTTTGATCCATGGCCTAGATCAACCCTATGTTTCTGTCATTTACTTGAATGTCTATTTCTTTAAGAAGATTTGAGTCAAATCGGTCAAAATTGTTGATTTAGGTTGATTTAGATTGTAGATTTTACTCAAATTCATCTAAATTCAACCTCAATAAAGAGTTAAGATAACATATAAATTTAAAAAGATAAAATTTTGATTTACTCAATACAATTATTAATTAAGTTTTTTTTTTTGTTTTCACAATATAAATATTTGTCTACTAGTAATTGGTAGGATTAACAACCATGGTTGAGCCTCTTGCTAGCCACATAAATTATTAGGAAAATTGTTGAGCGTATGGCCCAAACTTCAAAGGAGTCAGTCGATCGACTTGAATCTTGGTGGACCAAGTTGCGGATTTTTGTATGGGTGAAAATTTCAGATAATGCGTTTTAAGTCAGTCGAACCGATATTGCATCTCAGTTGACTGGTTTGCGCAAAATTTATGTTACGAGTGTGAATTTGACATGTTATGCGAATTGAAACTTTCTATTTTGCCTGGGACTCCGATTTAGGCTTAAAAAATGTGCTTATAGGTCTAGGGTTGTAATGCATAAGAGAGTAGAAAATAATAGAAATGAATTAAACACATCAGGGTATTTAAGGGAAGATAAATAGGAATTCTTATTCGGTTTCATTGAGAAGGTGACTTGAATGGGGTGTACAAGGGGCTTTGGACTTGGGTTGAGATTAAACATGAGAAGAGATTGATATTATACTGATTTTCATAAGGTTTCTCGGAATAAGAAATAAGGAACTAGATCTTGACCCGTGGACGTAGGCAAATTATTATCAAACCACGTATACCTCTTATTTCTCTTTGTTTGTGTGCTTGTTTATTTTATCCGCCAGTATTTTATTCCCCAACAAGAACTCCGTCAATGAGTCCAAAACACCAACCCTAATTCACAAAAAGTTGGATGTGTTAATATAGTCAGGTTAGAAAAATTGTCACCTTTTATATAAGAGCTAATGTCACTATATATTAGCACACTTATTAATTGTTCCAGCAAAAAGAAATGTGTCCCTCGTGAGGAGGGCTAGGCGAGTCTCTTGATGGTTAGGTGAGTTAGTAAGGTCCTAAACTACTAATATAATATATTAACAAGTGTCAAGAGTCACTAAGCGGTCTATCACAACTAATTGAACAGTGATTAGTCGACTCCCCTTTTGGCTAAGTAGTCGAATGCCTTCCCACTTTGTCCCATTTAACAGGCCAACTTAAGATTAATATATTTTCCCCTAAAAATCAAGGTCAAATGATTGAATCTTGTGAATGTTAACTACAATTAATTGATATTAAAGGAGACACACAGTAAGTTGTCGATGACGCATTCGACATTTGGAAAGCCAAGCAGTTCGCTATCTATTTCCTTAACTAAATGGTGTTGTTTAGTCCATCCCCCCCCCCAAAAAAAAAAAAAAAAAGTGCTACTATGAGCACACCAACATTTACTGACTTTACACTATTTAAAAAGTAATTTTTATTTATAAAAATAATATATTGTCTATTGGCACCTATACCCCTAAATCCTCTTCTAAAAACTCCTAATTTTAAGAACGAACTTGTGAAACTCCCATGACCTTATATCTAATATCTAGAAAGTCGGCGAGTTGTAAAAACACAAACTACTGTAAGTTTTTCCTCTTCTTAATAACCTCAAAATATAGGTTCTTTAATTTTCTTCGCCTTAATAAGCTTAAATCTTAGATTTATTTTGGGTGGTGCTACACGCACACCTCAAATTATTGATATGCACCAAACATAATAAAAAATTACAATTACTTAGAGCAGGTTTCATTATTGCTGAAGAATCTGATTTCTACTACGTTTACTTCTCTCTTTTCTTTTAGGTGTCAATTAGTAAATATTGGAAAAATTTTAAGTTTGGTGTATACAAGTAAAAGTTGGCGTGCGCGTAGCGCCACCTTTATTTTAGTGGGTTTAGTACCACACAACCGATCAAACTTAAAAAAGTGTGAACTTTTGAAAGATACATTAGGTCAACATCTAATGCTGACAAAAGAAAGATTTTAAGAAAGGCGGTTCACCATATTTTGAAAGGGACGTAGGTCTTAATTTTATTGATCTGTGCGGATCAATAGCAAAAATGCTATTCGGCTCTATTGGTGTGGCACGTACGCACCACATATTTTTGTTTTAGTCCTCGGATTCGAAGTCATAAAAGGATCCTTTTGTACATCCACCAAAATGGGACATGCGGTGAAAAAGTCAAATTTATGGTATTAAGATTTTGACTTCTCCACACATTAAAAGACACATAGTACTAAACAAATGAGAAAAAGGGAGAGAGATATTAAGTGGGAAGAAGTCAAAATCATGGGGAGAAAATGAATTGACTTATCCCTTTTGGATGCCACCTGTCATATGGTTTATGAATGCCTAAGACGACCTTTTTGGCTTCGCCAAAGATAATTCTTAACCATATTATATATATATATATATATATATATATTTATTTATTTATTTGGTTGAAGGCAACAATACTACTAGGCGACGCTACAGGCAATAGAAGGAAGACCACACAGACTCACGCGCACACACACCCTCAACCCATTTGATATCTTTCTCCATTTTTTTCTCACCTATTTATCACCAGATGTCATTTGGCGTGTGGAGAAATCTAATCCTTGATATTGATTTCTGTCCCCTATTTGTGATGCCCGAGAGGAGCCTTTCTGCTTGGCCAGATGGAATCCGAGGCGTATTTTTAAAGGTCAACTGTGCATCACACGCACAATAAACGAAAGTTTCGAAATCATCGACATCGGCGAATCGCCGAGGAGAAACACCAAACGGTACGACGCCCGAGTAGTAAAAAAATTGGAATCCATTAGAACAGATGAACTACATCTTCATTAGATACTAACAAGAGTTTCTATATATCAATATCGAGCTCGATTAATACGTGCTAACAGTCTTTTTCTTGCAGAGCACTGGTCTAGCTTCTGCGATCTATACGAGTTTATGAGAATCGAAGCCATTGATTCGAAATGCCTGCTTTCTTTAGGTTTAGCTCCGGAGATGTATCGGGCTTCAAATGCCTGGTTTCTTTAGGGATTATGTATGGAATCATGTCAGGTTTAGTGTACTCGGTTATTCACATGAAGCATGTGAAACCGCTCGAGATAGACGCGCCTATCGATCGTTTCTCGGAAGCAAGAGCTATTGAACACGTGTGGAAGCTGTCGAAAGAGATCGACGGCCGCCAAGTGAGTGAACATTTATGAAATTTGGTTCAAATTCAAATTATCTTTTTTCTGTTTCGTTTTTGCAATGGAAATTTTTGATTCCTGGAAGCTTCATCTGGATAGAGAAATGTCTGGTTTTTGTTTACCAGGAAGGGCGTCCAGGTTTAAAAGAGGCTGCTATATACATAAAAGGGCAACTGGAAATGATGTCCGAGCGAGCTGGATCCGATATTAGGTTGGGGTTACCGTTTTGACGCTTTTTTTAAGGCTGTACTTTTTTCATTTGTTCATTTTTGTTAGTTCAGTTCATGGAAATTCAAAACTGTTGAATTTATTCTGCATGTCAGCAATAAAATTTTCTATGGTTTATTTTGTTCAGTGTTTTCTCTTATATGCGTAGTCATAATTGTTGCAACTTTTCTTTCACAGAATTGAGATCGAGGAAACACTTGTTAGTGGTTCCTTCAACATGATGTTTTTGGGTCATAGCATATCTCTGGGGTACAGAAACCACACAAATATTATTATGAGGTATTCTCCCGACTCCCTTGACACTAATCGGGTTTATATCAAACTTTTTGGCAATAATATGCATGTCAATTTTCTGTTGGTGCCGATATATGACATAAGAAATCGTCTATTGGGAGCCATTGAATGTTACCATACCAGGTGTATTGTTTTGTTGTTTATAGGTCATATTTATAACATATTTACATCTACCTCTCAGCTCAGATGGCGGTTGTATACCCCTTATGTGAGGGAGGTTCTAGGATCGAGTCCTAGGAGGGTATTCCCCAATAGAATGGTAGTGGATCTCTTAGTGTTTTGGCGGTTGATAGGCCCACCAACCTCAGCTTATCTCACATTATAGGCATGCTAACCCAGCTAACTACTAATAGACCAACCATTGTCTACAAAAACAAAAAAGTCTAGGGCCTCAGAATTTATTTTTCGCATCTTAAATAGGAACGGAAAATCTTCCCATTTATTGGAAAGAAGTCCATTAACCTTGATATTACCAATTTTTAAACAAAAGATGTCCGATTGGAATTAATTGAAAAAGTTACGCAAAACCCTTATTTACATTACACAATTATTAGCCAGTTTGGAATTTTCATTACAATTATCAAAAGAAACCTTTTTGTCACGTCATTATCAGTAAATCTCAGGTGACAATTGATTGCCTAAGGGCCTTTTCTTATATACCAACATTACTCCAAAAGTGGCTACTTTGAAGTTTTTTCATTAGTTACTCAAACTTAACTCACATGAGTTTGTTGTTGGAACTTCCAAATTGGCTTTTCAATGGGCATGATAGATGTTTGATCATCATCGGTTCCTTAGCTCAACGATTTCGGGTTGGTAACACGAATCCTGTTCCTCCATTCCTTTCGATTAACTACTAGAAAAGGCTTAAAGCACGCTATCAAATATTCCTCACTGTCTCCATCCAAATCATTTTAGGTATTTTCATTTCCTTTTTAGAGGCTCCAATTTGCATCAGTTCACTCATTTCATTAATGCCGTTACAAACGCCATTACTTCTAAAGGCTGGAAATTTCTTTGGAAGTTACCAATTCCATCCAAAGTATGCTGGTTTGTTTGGCATTGCCTAAAAGATGCTTTGCCAACTCGTGAAAACCTCTGCAGGAGAAAGATATCGGATGAAACTTATTGTCCGATTTGTGACAACCGGATAGAAACAATCAACCACATACTTTTTGACTGTCAAGTAGATCGGAGCGTTTGGTGGGGATGTTCCCTAACTATTCGAACAGATCAGGGAGGCAATAGAGGTTTGAAGGAATGGTGGAACCAGTGGATTAATGAGGACGTGGAGGAGCAAAGGAAGGTATCTAACCTGACCCTTTGTGCATCCATCATGTGGAGTCTCTGGAAAGGCAGAAACGAATGCTACTTTAAAGCGTCTCCCCCCAAACCGCATCATATAATCCAGCAAGCCGAGGGACTAGCGCAAGAAAGTCTACAGGTGAATAGAGAAATGAGACATAATCCCCAAGCAGGTCAAGTGAAGAAATGCACAGCAGACAAGCGGTGGATCCCTCCACAGCAAGGATGGATTAAAATTTCCTCAGATGGTGCTTTCAATCCGAGGACACAGGAAGCGGGAGCTGGAGTTATAGCGCGAAACTGGAAAGGATCCATATTAAAGGGAGTTATCCAAGCAATCCCGGGAGGTTCGGCACTGATTGCTGAGGTAGTTGCTCTCCGGACTGCAATTGCGTTAGGGGTGACACAAGGATGGCAGCTGGTGGAGTTGGCTATAGATGCTGAAGTTTTGGTAAAACTGTTCATCACCCACAAATTAAAGAACCCTCAGAGATCTCGGCAGTCATGGGAGATATAAGAAAAGATTTATTGAAGATACCGCAGCACAGGGTCACCAAAATTAGCCGAACCACCAATTCTTATGCTCATAAACTTGCTAAATTTAGCATGGGGACGGGTGCGAATGATGATTTTAGGACTCAGATCATACCTCCTAGGAATTGTAGGAAGATTTTGGCTTCCAGGAGTCTCCACTTTGATCTTGTTCTTGGTTGATGTAATTAGTTATCCACTATCAAAAAAATAAAATAAAATTAATGCCGTTATTGGTATTTGTTGAATATATCTGAACCATCTTAGTCGGATCTCTCTTATTTTATCACCTATTGGATTTACTTCCAAATTCTATAATGATCTAATTCATAATCTTATCTTTCCTTGTCTTTCTACTCATCCATCTCAGCGTCCTCATCTCCACTACACTAATTCTATAAATGTGTAGCTTCTCGGTGGTCCAACATTTCGATCCATAAAGCATAGATCGTCATATTAAGATCTTATAAATTTTTCCTTATTAATTTCATCAAAATGCATCGATCACACAACACTTTGAAGCACATCTCCACTTTAGCCTCCTCTCTCTAATTCCATCGACAATATGCTCTATAATTTCTCCATATCTTAAATACCGCCTTAACCATATTTGTATTCTTACCATGGTTCAAAATATTGGTATCGGTCGCCGTATCGGTAAGCCCAAAATAAGATACGTATCGGCGTTTCGGTACCGTATCGGTTGGATACGGCGGAACAATTCAGGATACGCTAAAAAAAGCTTGGATAAGGAAGGAAAAACTTGGATACCTTGCATAAAACCTCTTTTAATGCAAATATAAGCTAAAAACAAACTAAATGAAATCATCCAACTACATTTATAATCATACATACGAGAGTTAACAAATTTATAAGTTAAAAAAGGCTTGCGCGCTGATAAATATGTATAAAAATACAAACCATAGTTACTTAATTAAGTTTGAGATTGCTCATGGAACATTACCAATGCCTGATATTGGATTGATAATTGATGTCTCAAGGGATAGATAGTGTCATCATATCCATCCGTGTCAATTACTAGTTTAAACTGATCTAAGCAGTGAATGCTAGTAACGAAACCAGGGATTGCTCAAATCTTCCAGAAATTTGGGAATGTTTATCTAAGAAGACACTTGAAGAGAGAACGCTTCCCTCTTCATAATCAACTCAGGCAGCTCTCACTAGCAGGTGAACTAGCCGCAGTAGACACAGTTTGGAATGCAGCTCAGAATAACCTGCATGTTGAATTCAAACAAGGTCTCTATGCCCTTCTGGTAAAAATGAGACAGCAGCGAGCAGAAATTGCTCAACTCAAATGAAGAATGCCAGGGAGCAGCCCTTCTTCCTATGCCAGTATTACTAGCCCATCAAATCTAGTGTTTGTCAAAATTCAGTGTAACGTACGATACCTTGTACCTACTGAATTACAAACCAGACCAGTTGCTAGTATGGATTTCGCACTAGCACAACAGCTCAACGAAGGAATGTTACCCCTCATGGGTCTTCTCGTTGAAGGATTCGTGACAACAATCCCAAGACTGTTTATCGATACTCATAAGTATCCGATAACGAATACCGACGTAGCTCTTACGCTGATTGACTACGGGTATCTTGCCTGCGTCCTTGTATGGGGAGAAGAAGATTTGAGCATACTCCTTCCAGAACATCGGAAGATTGTTACCCTCCTCCTCAAAGGCCAATATCCGAAGTATATTGCCTTCTGGACCAATCAACAAGAGGACCAGAAATTCAGCCTCATCCGGATTTCAGAAAGCCGGATATTTAATTTTGACCCTCAGATCGAAAAAAGAGATCTGGACTACCAAGCTTTGCTAGGACATCAGACCGGCCTTACCAGTGATCTCGCCTTCAGTCTTAGTACAAACGGAGAAGATTGGTGGACCCTCTACAACAGTCACGGATGTATGATCCAGACCCAAGATATTTACGGCTCTGAGATCACTGTAAAACGACGCCCTCTTGACAGCCCACCAGAGGAAATCGTGATACATTGCACCATCCCGCAGATCGCAGTCATTTGCCTCAGCGACAAGCGAGCCACCAAAGAGACGCTCAGCCCGTACTGTATATTTACATATATTGGATAGAGCCCGTACTGTTCGTGGAGATCGACAAGAACAGGTAGACCGAGAAGGATACGATCCACTACTTGACGTAGATTCAGTATTAGATCGCTTCTCAGACACTGATGAAAGTTTTGATGATTAGACGAAACTCATCAAAAGAAGGACTTTTCCCTAGACTATACGATTGGTTATACGGGAGAAAGTACCTAGAATCTCTAGACCCTAACCTCCTCCCTACAAATGGAGTTTGGTTCGATGAAAAGACTCATACTCATCAAGAGTATATCTCTACTGAAGAGGTGGTTACCCTTCAAACCTTAAGCCAACAAGGAAATTATATTGCCAGTAATCTACGATGGATTATGGAAATCCTTGTAAGGACGTGTGTAGATAGCAGCTCTTGGTTTCGTAGACAAGAGATCTCTGTAGAAATGGATTTTAAAACCCTTAACAAGACTGTTAAAACAGGGCTTGACGCCCTAAGTTTTAAAATAAAGACCCGTCTTCCAGATAATTTATCGGAAGCCATTGAACATATCATAGATCTGTACTACGATACAAATCTCGATACTAAATTAGAAACTCTAGAGCAGAATCTAGAAACAAAAATAGGAAAGCTTCTAGACAGCCACACAGGAGCCGTGTATAGCTCTCAAAAATTAGAGTTTAAGTTTTTAAATCAAAATCTTGACTCTAGAGCAAACAAACTAGATAGAAGGATTGATTTGCTTTCAGACCACTTGAATAAGAAACTCCTCTCTATTCAAGAAGTCATTGGCGCAAGAGAAGAAGAACCTTCTCTAGTAGACCCCTCTAGAATTGTTCATAATGTCTGAACACCTTATGGACATTTCGCCCTATGAACCTTTACCGGTTCCTAGACGACCATCTAGACCAGAACACTCTGTAGAATGGTACCTAGCCCAAATTGAACAAGATATGAAGTTAGCAAGATCATATCTAGTTAGAACTGATAATCTTCAGGTAAAGACCATTAAAGAATTAGAAACTTTGTTAATACAAAATCTAAACTTTACATGTTCAGGCTTAGTCCAACTTCATACACAAATTCATAATAGTGATGAAGAAAACCGAACTATAGCCAATACCATTTATAATGGTATTAAGCAGAGTCACGAGAACTTTGTTGAGTTTACCAGCAAACTCTCAGATGCTTTAGACAGACTTGTTCACAGGGTTGAACAGAGTCAAGAAAACCACAAAGACACCTTGACAGAAGAAATATTTCGTTATTTCAATCAAGGAAGAGCAGACTTCGAGTATGTCTCTCGAAAGCTCGAAAGCATCCAGACTGCTAATGCAAGAGACACCACTAAAATTCTTAGTGATGTTCATCAAATGATCATAGACCGACAAATAGTTGACACTGAATCAATCAGCTATATGTTACATCCTACTTTTGAGAATCTCAAAAATGAATTGGGAATCTTTAAAGACCGATTAGACCAAGTCTCAACCCAGAGTAACACTACTCAGGCTATATTTACAGATATCTTAGGGAAACTAGACGATCTACCAACCAAGATAGATCTAACGAAGTTTCAAGATGACCTTAAAAGAAATATGTTAGGCATTAGACAAAACCCGCCTCTCCAGACTAATTCTTCTAGAATTATAAATGATGGGAGAGAACAGGCAAGGCTCACAGTTACTAAACCGCCTTTGTCTAGCCACGAGTGCAATATGCTTGCCCTCAGAAAAATTGGGAGACAATTAACCACTACTGTCAACAATCGGAATCTTCCCGATATCTCTTGGCATAGTGATGATAAAACTCTTGAAGACTACATTATGTATAATCTTCAAAAGGAAAGGTTACCCGAACCTAAATACAAAGACATTTTTCTCCAAGGAACCACTCCTTTAGGAGATAATTATGAAATTACAAGATGGAATAACACGCTTGACATTACCCCTGATCAACAGGTTATTTCAGTCTTTAACGACAAATGGATCACTAAGTATAAGCTTAGAGGATACAAATATATGTCCTTTGGACTATTTCAATGTCGTATCCAAGGCCTCCATTTACCAAACTCTCGATTCCGAGTTTGTGTCGTCCTGATAGACGAACGTTATCAAGAATTCCAAAAGAATGTGCTTGGAATGGGAGAATTACAGCTCCAAGATAATGTCGCCTATTTCCAGGTTATCCCTGGTTTCGTTAGTAGCATTCACTGCTTAGATCAGTTTAAACTAGTAATTGATATAAATCAAAAATATGAAAATACATAGACCCTTGTATTCACAAATCAAGTTACATACATGATAGAAACTCAATACCACATTGAGCTTCGTGCCGGCTCATACTCTATCATTCTGGAATCAGGAATTGAGTAGAGTGATATATTATAAGTGGTCCAAACATGATGATACCACTGTGTCCAAGTCATCATTGTGCGGTACATGCCTAGGTACATTTGTACATATGCTTGCTGCTGAGTCGTGATCTGTTCATAACTGTTAGTCGAAGACTGAGATTGAGCATCAAAATCAGTGACTCCTGATAAGTAGGGTTCAGTTGGGGCATCATAACCAGTGGCTCCTGATAAGTAGGGCTGGGCTGGGGCATTATAACCAGGAGAATAACCTTATTTACATATTAATATCTGAAGTAAATGAAAGTAAAATCAAGTTAAAATCATTTACTTAAATAATATATTATGTAAATAAGTTGTGTTTATTGGGTTTGTATTGTAGATCCTAGTGTAAATGGAAGGAGAAAAAAAATTAATTGAAAAATCCTCGTATCAAGTGTATCGGTCCGATACAGTGGAGTTTTTTTTTCAGCGTACCAGTATATCGGGTAGCTCCAAATAGGATACGTATCGGCCCGTATCGGTCGATTGATATCGATATTTTAAACCATGATTCTTACTAAAGTTGCATTCCATATATTTTGTCTTTGTTCGACCTATTTTAAAATCCTTAGATTATAAAGCCTCTTTCCATTATTCTTGTTACATTCGTACACTCTCTAGTTTCATCGATTATTACCACATAGTTTGCAAATAGCATACATCAAGAAACCTTATCTCAAATAGGAGTTATCAATTCATCTATAACCAATGTAAGTAGATACAAACTCATATAATGTAGATATTTTGTTACAGGAAACTTGGTAAATAATATACACCATGGTAGATGTTTGATATAGGGAAATTGTCTTGTTCAGTTGTTTGAAGCTCACATAAGATGTACGTAGTAGAAATTGAAACCCGAATGTGTAAAAGAAGAAAATAGTAGAGAAAGTCAGGAAGAAGAAGATACGTATGTTTGGAAGAATGATTGTATTAACCTTATCTAGGTCAACACTCATGCTTTTATTACAAGTTTATAACGTGAAATTTTGAGGACAGTAATACCCTCGTAGGCGTGTGACACAAATTCACCATGTGTTATATAACACATCATAGGTTTATATATTTAGGCCCATCACAACACTCTCCCTCAAGGAGGATGTAGATTTCTAACATGCCAGCTAGTCAATAATTATATGACGCAGATTTAAAGCCACTGCCTTTGTAAGAACATCTGTTAACTGGTTCTCTATTCTATCAAATGGAAAAAAGATTAATTTAGATGCAACTTTTTCTCGAATAAAATGCCTAACAACCTCTATATGCTTTGTTTTGTCATGCTGAACTGGGTTATGTGCGATGCTAATGGCAGCCTTATTATCACAGTATAACTCCATTTATGACTGGATTGGGAACCTAAGTTCCGTCAAGATGGTCTTGGTCCACAATAGTTCACAAGCCCCATGTGTCATAGCTCTGTTTTCTACTTCAACATTAGACCTTGCCACAATTGTCTTTTTCTTACTCCAATTGACCAAATTCCTATCAATAAGGTTGCAATACCTAAAAGTAGATCTCCCCACATACTCTATGTCCGCCCTGACTATTCCCTAGTCGATTGTCACTTCCCTTGAGAGATTGCAGAGAAACTTTCTCTGGAATGGGAAAGCCGATAGCTTCAAGTATCACTTGGTGGCTTGGGACAAGATATGTAGGCCTAGGAAAGGTCAAAGGAGGGAGTTTGAACTTAACACCGTTAGTTCAAGTCAACAAAGCTTTACTAGGAAAATGAGTTTGGAGATTTGGTGAGGAGAGGAAGAGTTTATGGCGGCCTGCGAAGCCAAATACGGTGAGGTGTCTTGTTGGACCCCGCAGGAAGTCAAAGGCTCCCATGGGGGGGGGGGGGGGGGGTTATGGAAGGGCATCATGGCAGTTGCTAGTCTGGTATCCCCAACTTTAAGTTCAGGTGGGTAATGGTCTAGAGTTAAAGATTTTGGAAAGATGTGTGGTGTGGTTCCGGAAAATTACAAGATGAGTTTGGTAGTATTTTCCTTTTAGCTGAGGACAAGGATGCCTCAGTTGGGGACTACCTTCAGTTGAGACGGACCTGACTGATTGAGAAGTAGAGGAATCAGGCAGGCTTCTTGGGCATATTGAGTCTTTTCCCTTGTGCTCTCAGAACAATGACGTTAGAGTTTGGTCTAGAGGCAACAACGGACAATTCTCAGTATGATTACTGTTACAATCATTTGAGTTAGTTCATTCCGGTTATTTTCCTCATAAGTTGGTTTGGAATCCCGGTATTCCTTCCAAGGTTTCTTTCGCCTTATGGAATGCATCTTTGAAGAAGATTCTAACTTGTGGTCATCTGAAAAGTAGAGTTTGGAGGATGACAAATTGTTTTTATTTGTGCCTCCATGTAGAAGAATTAGTGAACCATTTGCTTTTACATTGTCTGATTGCGAGTGAGAATTTAGATTTTTTTTTCTCAAGAGTAGGGGTGGATTGGGTCTTTCCTTCTTTCTTTCTCAACTTCTTATCTTGCTTGTCTTTGGTTTGTGAGGATGAGGCGCATAATGCCATTTTGTCAGTTCTTCCAGGTTTTATATCTTGGTCCATTTGAAAAGAGAGAAACCAAAGAGTCTTTGATAATTCTCCCTCAATTTCTCGTATTTGTTCTCGCATCTGCTTGCTTGTTCCTGAGTGGTCTTCTATTTGGCGAGCCGGGGAGGATGTGGGGGGTTTATTGGCTTGAGGTGTCGCGACCCAAACTACCCCCTAGGAGTTAGGATACTTTTGGCTCGTGACTTCATTAGCAAGCCATCCTGTAAAACATACAAGGCACACTATATCGGAAGCGGGACTAAAAATTTCCTTTATACATACCGTATTCCAAGTTCTCAACAAAAACCAAAAGTAATAAGTGGACATGCCCACTTACAAAAAATATATAGAATCACTCCTTGTCACTCAAATATAGGGTCACCTATCAAGTGCTCTATGCTCTTGAAGACTACCAAAAGTCTACTCTTCTTCAACATATGTCTCCTCAACCCACGGCTCCTGAGGGCAATCGCAAATGTCGAAAGGACCTGCCAAATTACAGTTCGGCTGAGTATGAAATACTCAATGTATACAAACCACTAGATAATAATGTCATAAACATTAATATACCATAGATATCACATTTTAATCAGAACACATGCATTACTTTAAAAACCATCATGTGCATATGTTTTCCAGAATACACCCTTGTTACTTTACTTTACTTTGTTTCTTTCCTTGACTTTGAATTACTTTACATCTTTGTATTACTTTACTGTCGTTGCCATACGGGTATTTAAAATACCTTAGTCTATCTTCAGAGTCAGACAACCAGTACCCATGACCCTTCCTCGAACATAACTGGGTGGGCCTGCTATCGTCCTCCCTGTCGGCTATTACCAAGATGACTGGTACCCATAACCCTTCTTCGAACATAATCGGTGCAGGCCTACTATCAACCGATAACATCATTACTTCCTTTACTGTCTTTTGGAGCCATATAACAAGTACCGTCAACCCTTCTTCGAACATAATCGGGTTGGGCCTACTATCAACTTCTCGTCATTACTTCCATTAGCATCTTTACTTTACCTTGCTTCCCATTACATCTTTTATACTTTACTTCTTTTTAACAAAATCTCGATCATGCATATGCATATGTGTCAGTGTAACAATTGTGAATAGCATGGTAGCACTTTAATAACCCTTAATATGTAGCCAATACTTCACATATTCCATCCATAGCAATAGCCCATATACAAAGAAGTCGCACACTTTCAATTACATCGAAAAATATGGTTTTCCTTTTGGTTTTCCCCCAAAATTTATGTCTTTTATCATGCTTTTCTAAATTTAATCATCACACAATACCTAGTAGCAAGAATATATGCTTTTCATTCTTTGGGTTAAGGCATAGAAGCATCACAAATTAACTAGTAGGAGTTCCTTCTAATTCACATCACAAATCATAGATTTTTATCTTGGTTTACAATAGGGTTTATGGCATTAAAAGCTAGTAGAGTTTATCTACCTTACAAAGACCAAATCCCTTATGTCTAGCGCTTGAGAAAGCTTGAGGAAACGAAGATCCAAGCTCATGGAAGCAAGAACAAGCTTTGGAGGCAAGATCCAAGCTTCACTGATGATCCGAGCACAACCCTTGAAGAATTCCTTTCAAAATCCTAGCTTTCCTCTCAAAATCCCAAAAATTTGTTCTTAGGGTTTGGTAAACCCTTACCCATGAAATTGGGTCCTATTTATAGGCTAATGGTTGCCAAAACCCTTAATGCCCTTCGAAAATATCGTAGAAGGTCGGTTTGATTTTTCTGGGCAAATTAGTCGACTGGTTTTATCGTGAGGTTATTGTCTGAAATGCCAGAGAAAATCAGTCGACTAATTTTGTCTGTCGAAGAAACCGGTCGACTGGTTTTCTGTCCTTGGCCAATTTCGCCTTCGCTTTGATATTTTGACCATAACTTTTGATTGACTTATCGGATTTAGGCGATTCTACTTGCGTTGGACTCGAAATTCAAAGGGGAACAAATTTATGTCTAATATTCAAATCCTAATTCTGACTTATTAATGGTCTAAATAGGCCCTAAAGTTGAGGGTATGTTAAGACATCCATCTTCTTTTCTTTACAACTTTGATCACACAAGAGGGTCCTTAGGCCCTGAACACATGCCCTAACACACTCCCATGTGAGCGTGCACAAGACGTGAGACTCTTGGCCTTCACATGCCCTTGCACAGGCACTAATCACATGTTCTCAACACTATTCACAATACTATGAACTTGGTTTCTTGGGTTCTACATGAGGAGTGTATGGGGTTGCTATAGCTATTTCATTCTCTCTTACTCAGGGTGGGTTTTTTTTGTGTTGGTGGTTGGTTTTCTTTCCGTATTCTTCTTACTTTCCTTTATGAGTTTACACACTTGTAATTTGTAAACTCCCCCTTATTGTAACGCTTACCTTTTAACTTTTTTTTCTCTTTTATATATAATTTTTATTGCCGATCAAAAAAGAAGAAGCCAAAAGTAGATCTTTCATCTGTAACTGATCTTGCCCATTTTGTATTAGTGTAGCCTTTTACCTGCAGATGACCATTCATGCTAATAAATAAACATTTTTCCAGAAGAGGACTTGAGATATCTTAGCACCTTTTCAACCACCTTTGGACTCGAAATTCAAAGGGGAACAACTTCAATTCCAATGAAATATCTATGAGGTCACAGATCCTTTTTATCTCAAGTTCATTAGCTAGAAAAAATGAGTTTTTGAATCTCATCAAGATTATCAGTCGTCACCTATTACCAGTATGCATCCATAAATACGATTAGAATCGTGGTTATAACACCTTTATGTTTCACAAATAAGATGTGGTTAGCATGACATTGCATATACCAAAATCTTTTCATAATTCCACTAAATCTTTCAAAATAAGTTCTAGGGAACTGTTTAAGAACATAAATTACCTTTTTGGGGACTGTCTAAGACCATCAATTAATTACATTCTTTAACCAACATATTTTGCCTTTTTCATTCTTTACTCGTAGTCCTTGAGGCAGTTCCATGAAAACTTCTCCCTGTAAATTATCATGAAGAAATGCATTCTTTACATCTAACAAGCAGCCAAGACAAATTAGTTGTAAGAGAGATAAACTCTAACTAACGTCATCTTAGCAACCGGAGCAAACATCTCTTGATAATCGGTTCCATAAGTTTTTATAAACCCCGTAGCCACCAACTGATCCTTGTATCTATCAATTGTCCCATCAACTTTATGCTTCAATGTGAACACCCACTTACATTCAATTAGTTTTTTTCTCTTTAGAGCTTCAACAAGTTCTCATGTATTGTTTTTGTAAGGGCCTTCGTCTCTGCTGTTTCTGTTACACTGGAAGGAGTAGACACTAAAAACAAGAAGGAAACAAAAACTCGAAGGGATGAAGAAAGTGAGTCATAAGAAACAAAATTAGAAATGAGATGAGCAATTGTACAAGTATGTTTCCCTTTATGCAAGGCAATGAAAATTTCATCATCTAGAATGTTAGAAGGAATTGAAGAATTACTAGGACCTAAATTAACTTGAAGGTTAGGTTTTATGAAAAATCTGGTGAACCTCAACACAATATTTGAGTCAAGAACTCACAAGGGTGGCTAGGTTTCCCTAAAAGTCTATGTATCCTTTTTAAATTTATGCAATCAAATTATTAATTAAGGGAGGATGGACATTAGTGCGGAATAAGGAAGGACGAGCAAACCTCAACGCAAAGATTTGTGCGTAGAAACCCTTTCGGGAAAAACCACCGGACCTAGTCTAGCAAAGAGATATCACTAAGACAAAGTAAAGATACTTACAAAACTTGGACTTGACTCTATTGGACTCGTCACAACGATCCTCAACACTTGTCCTCAACGCCTCAATAAGTAATCACGAACTCGCAAGTCCCGTGATCAACCTCAGCAGCCTGTACTTCTCTTGTGTCTCGACAACCACGATCTTTCAATCGATCTTTGTCAATGATGGCTCCGGATTCCTCCGACTAAATAACCACGATCCTTCTAGGATCGATCTCCTTCGCAAATGTCTGGATCACACCGACCAATTGTTCTTAACAAGAACGGGTTGATGATTGTTCAATTAGCAAACCCTAGATTGAATTCCAATCATATGGAATAATCAAGCAAGCAAGGTATGAAGAATGACTTGCAAACTCTAGGGGGAAGAGGAGAGGAGAATGGGTTTAGGAAACCCTAATTATCTCAATTGACTCTCTCAAAACCCTCTTAACTCTCTTAGGTTCGAATGGGGTATCAAACCCTCTAATTTACAAGCAAAATAGAGTTTCAAATGAACTGAAACACTTCAATCCCGTGGATGAAAAAGTCAAGATTCATGCATGCCAGTCAACCGGAATTCATGGGTGGTCGACTGGTTTCACTTGGTAGGCTTCGGGCTTAAGAAACAATAAGTTTTTTATGACAACGGTCGACCGGCTTCAAGATCCGGTCGACCGGTTTTGCAAACTAGCTATTGCAATGAGTTTTTCAATTGAAAATCCTGTGAGCGGTCAACCGGTTTGCTAAAAACCAGCCCAAATTGAAGTTTAGCATACCAAATGACTTTCTAGAATTGAAACTAATAACCTAAGGTCTTTACTGGTTTTCTAAGACAATTCCACCTAGGTAATTAGAGTATCTAGATCACTTACCTTCCTAATGGAATGAGCAAAGCTTGGAGGCGGAATCTTCAGGCTTCCACTTCTTGAGACTTGATCTTCTTGAAGCAAGGACACTGGACACACTCTACTTAGTTTTGATCTCGGAATTAGCCAGCATATAACATGACTTTACATTTTGGATCAATTTATAGATACTGAGAGGGTTGTTTTGCTTATGGAGGCCTCACTTTCTGGCATCTATAGTCAGGGGCAGAGCCAGGATTCTCGTGCGGGGGGGGGCTAACAATGGGGGGTCAAGGCGTAGCCCCTAAAATTCTTTTTTTTGAGGGCCAAGTTCATGGGTCATCGTGTCTATTTGTGTCCATTTGTAAAGAATATATTTTATATAAGAAGTTTAGGAGGGGCTAGAGCCCCGCCCCCCGACCTTGCTCCTCTCCTAGGCTACGCCTCTATTAATAACAGTATAGGATTTTTTTTTTCAAAATTCAGGGGGCCCTTCAGCCCTCTCTGGGCCCCATGTGGCTCCATCCCTGTCTATAGTAAGTTTCCAGCTCCTCACCCCCAATAGACCGATGGAGGAAGTGACACAGATGGAAAATTTTCTACAAATGCTTCGTTACAACTTCTCTTTCCCTGAAGTGGAACTCCCGTAACAAAAAAGGAACATATTTGAAGAAGGTAACATCCATAAAAATAAAGCATTTTCCCATCATAGGATCATAGCCTTTATACCCTTTTTGAGTTGATGAATAGCCTAGATACAAACATTTTAAGGACTTTGGATCCAATTAGAATGAGTTAAACCCAACAAATTAACTAAACATGTACACCTGAACATGTTGAAAGGAAGACTAAATGGTAAATACAGGACGCTCATGAAACAACTGGTGTGTGGATTTAAACTTGTATACCTTTGATGGTATACGATCTATGAGATAGACAGCAGTGAGCACAACGTCCAACCAATATTTTTTCTCAATTTCCATACCCAACAATAGGCAGCTTCGAGCGACCTTAAGGAGAAGCATGTTCTTTCGTTTGTTTTTTTTAAATTTTGTTTTGGGGTTGTAAACACCCCATTTTTGCATTATTTCTTCCCCTTCCTAATTCTCTCTAAAGCTCCAAGGAATTCCCCTCCAAATACCTTACATAACCCTACGTAAGACCCAAAACCTTTTACCCTAGCCCACATACCTTACCCAAATTCCCAAAAATCAGAAAATCCTCAGTTTCAGGAAATTCCCTATCCGGGGGTACTGAGATTACCGCTAGACTAATCTTCACCTTGTTTGGGTCTGGCGGTGAACCCACCGCTAGATTGCATTTCCCTATATTAGACACTGTTGGTAAACGCTTCATCGCCATTCTCAGAGTCAGAGTGTTTCAGGTAAGTCAGTTAATCCTTGCATGCACCAGTGCCCTAAACAAGAAATATTGCAGACTGGCAGTGAAGAGATTACCGCCACACCCATTTTAGGCATTAACGTAGCTGATGGTAGACCATCTACCGTCAATCTGCACAGTCTCCTCTAACCAACAATTTTCCCTTAGGGTGCGTTCGGTTGAGGGGTGAGTGAGGGAAAGAAGGTGAAAGTGGGAGAAACCCCCACTTACCCCCTGCTCGGTTGAAGAGATTTGTGTTGTTTATCTCCGGAAAAGCATTTCTATACAATGTCTTCTTTCTCCCATTTACCCCCATTTTATATTCCATCAAAAAGATGGAATTGTGAAAGGAAATGGGAGAGTTTTACTATTCCAACTCTACCCTCCCATGTACATGTAAATAACATGTTGTACAAGGGGCAATTTTGAGAAAACTTACTTTCCATTCAACTTTCTTCTAAACCAAACATCAAAAATAAAAGAAAGTGAATTTTCTCTCAAACCAAACACAAGAGAAACTACAATTTTCTTTTACTTTCTTTTATTTTACTTTTCTATCTTTTCTTACCCATTTACCCCCTAACTGAACATACTCTTAGGGAAACATTCTTTTGACCTTACATACCCCCATTAACCCGATTTTCTCCCTTGTGATAATACCCTCTAGGTCCCTAGATACCCAAACTACCCCAACCCTCATCTTCTTCTATAAATTCCCAACCCCCAAGCCTTCAGAGTTCACTCCCTCTCACCTTAAGAAAACTCTAGAGAATTTTAGAGAGAGAGAACCCCCTACTTCCCAAGCACCCTAACCCTTGCACCTTGGCCTTGGAAGAAGATAAGCCTCTCTAAAAGGGTGGAAGCTATACCCCTTGAGACTAATCCTTCCTTGTCTTAAGCATCCTCTCACCCTATCTTGGAGCTTTGGAGAGAAGAGTAGTGAAGGAGTAAATCTCCCTTATCTCTTAGTTTCCTTTCACTTACGCTCTTTACTTGCTTTCTAGGTAGTTTTCTCTTTTCACTTACTTTGCTTTAGCTCCTAGTCCATTTCCAGGAGCTCGAAGAAGGCCTACCCCTTTCAAGAGTAGTTGGCCTCCCTATGATGCATTCCACTGATTAGGAGCCCCCCATGAAAAGGAAGAGGGTGGTTAATCTCATCTTCGCTTCTCCTCTATGCATGCCCCTTTTCCTTTTATTTTTCCACGTTAAGTGTGGGAGTGAGCAGGCCCTTGAGTGAGGCAAAAATCCCAAAGGAAGGTGTTGTCCAAGGGACAACACTGTTTCTGTTATGTGCAACTCTGGCAGCATTCGTTCTACAGCCAACCCCATTTAGTCATTATGAGTGTTCGTGGCAGAACATTTACCGCCAAAGACTGGACAATGCATAAAACAATATATTAACCCCATCCTTTGGAGTTTCTGAACCACCCCTCGTCATCCCCAATCCTCACAGACCCTCTGGACCCCTTTTGGATTGATTGTGATTCGGGCCAAGCCAAGAAAGTATTGTTTTCAACAATTTTCCAAGCTGAGTCTACTGTGTTTACCGCCAACTTGGACAGTGCTGAGAACAACACTGTCTTTAGGTTTTTATGCTAACTGTGACCATTCCCTTATGATTGCATCACCCCCATGATCCCTCTAGACCCTCTGGAGCATTGTTGGTCACCCTTTTGATTTAGGCCAAGCTAGAGCAATGTTGATTTCAACAGAGTCTCAATCTGGCGGTACTGTGTTTACCGCCAGATTGGACAGTGCTGAAAACAGCATTTCCCTTGCGCCTCTGTGCCACCAATGGACCACCACTGTGGTGTCCTCAATTCCCTCATCCTCTAGGATTCCTTGATTTTACTTTAGACCAATCCTAAGCTAGAGGGAAGGCCCAAATCCTCTCTGTTCATGACTGGTGCTAGTTGCAGTATCGCTAACCTGTTTTCATTCTTCTGTGCAGTTGGCAACGCTGCAATTACTGCCAGACCCAACACTCGACAGTGCTGTAAATAGCACTGCCACTTCATCTCGGGCTACCTGTGGGTAACTCCCTGGGGTTCTCCACCTGATCCTGGACCCCCCAGACCTGACTTGGGCTAATTGTTAACCCTAGTTCAGCTTGTCATTCCCCTTTTGCTCCATGCATGAGCCTAAACTGGTATAATATATCAAAAATACCAAAAATATCCAAATAACCCACAAAATCACAAGTTAGCATGCACATGAACTACATTGGCTTGATCCTAGTAATTTGGGTATGTAGGTAGCCCTAAAGGGTCCAACCCACCTAGGTTAGATTTCTTTTTCTTGTTTAAGCATGGTTTGTGATTAATTTAGCATGGTAAATTAGCATATTAAAATCCATTTATAATTCCCTTTATTTGGCTTAGACTTAGGCAGTAGGTTGTCATCTCAGATGAGGGTTTAGAGGTGTCTAACACCTTCCCTTGAGCTTAATAGAATCTTTTACCCTAAATATCTAATTGACCATTGGCTTTACCCATACAATCTATGGGATCCTATTTTCCCCAAAATAAATTGGTGGCGACTCCTTCAACTATTTTCATATTTTTAATATTAAAATATTTTAAAAATAGAATTAATATTTTTTTCTAAAAACCAAGGATGGGTGGGTGAACCCTAGGGGTGGGTGAATCTGAACCACAGTTAAGGGGTGTCAAAGGGGACACGTGGCCACCTCAAAGGGTGATAACCGGATTTGCCATATCCGGTTATAAAAAAGAGGATTTGACTCCTTTGCCCCGTAATGGAAAGGCGGTAAATGTTCGCACTCACAGGGGTGTGGACAACTATTTTGATGCATAATACCTTGTTATTTGAAGTATGCCCTAAGCTGATCTTCCAGATATTAACGTCTATTGTCTGACCTGAACACTTATGACACTTTTTTCAAACTGTCATCACCATCTTATGAAAGACACAAATAATATTAGGCACCTCATCTCTTGTCTTCATAAGATATATCCATGTACGTCGTGTGTAATCATCCATGAATGAAATCAAATACCGAAAATCAAATATGGATAAGGTTGGTGAGGGTCCCCACACATCAGAATGCACAATATCAAAAGGAAGCGGACTTCTTTTATTACTCGGAGGAAAGGAAAGTTGTCAAATTTTTGCTAGTTCCCACACCGCACATTGTAAACTTAGTGGATTGAGAGACTCAAACAGACTAGGAAATATGAGTTTTAACGTTTGAGCTGTGGAATTCCAATTCTCATTAGTCGTTCAAAGGAAAAGAAAACCACCAGAGACCAGTGGTTGCATATAGTGAAGTAAACATGACATGACAATTATATTTTTTAGACTCCCACTTGTTATAAGAGCCATCAGATGTACTGGGCTCCACACTTTCCCGATAATATACTTTCTGTCTTTGACTGCCAATAAACATCTTCACAGACTACGACCGTTCGAGATATTTTGACCATCCAATTTCACAGTTGTAATTAGCATGCTAGGGTTCCCCAGTAGAGGGACCACATACGCTAGAAATCCCTGATATATTATCAAATGTACTTTTATAGGAAGACTTTCAGATGCAAGAAAAAAAAACACAACTTTAGGCCTTTGATTACCTATAGATCACATATGCTAATAAACACATAGGTAGATATATGCAAAATAGCCCTTAAATCAGGCTGATCTACACAAAATAACCCTCAACTGCTGTTACCAATCTCCACAGATCA
This sequence comes from Tetracentron sinense, assembly GCA_015143295.1. Lineage (NCBI taxonomy): Eukaryota > Viridiplantae > Streptophyta > Magnoliopsida > Trochodendrales > Trochodendraceae > Tetracentron > Tetracentron sinense. Next base: position 34,635,957 of record CM026568.1, on the reverse strand, counting down.
ATTATTTCTCATCTACTAGGATGTACACTCCAATGTTGTTAAGAAATTGGGGACAGGGATTAGCATACACTAGAAAAAGTTTTTTAAAGTCTCAAATCTTCACAAAATGATTCAAAACTTGTCTCAAACTTTCCACAAAGATGGAGCAAACTTTACTAGATTACCTGACCAAAAAAATTCTAAGGATCTCAACCACCCAATTGATCAAAATCTGATTTCTTCATGATTTTTTTTTTTTGGATTCAATTGGATGGACATAACAGCTTCAAAACAACTAAAAAATTTATGGGAAAAATATCACAAATCACCAAAAAGTATTCCCTCTTACAGTTTTTTTCCTTCTTCAGACTAACCTGCACGTACAACCGCTAATGTCAGCAGATTTCTGGCAGCCTCTTGCTCATTTGCCCTTAGGTAATCTCCCCGAGTTGTAACCTGCTTTGATACCAAGTAGAAATTGAAACCCTAATGTGTTAAGGAAGAAAAGAGAAACAAAAGATATTTATGTTTGGAAGAATGATTGTATTGACCTTGTCTAGGTCAACAGCCATGCGTTTATTATAAATTTAAAATTGTGAGGTCAATAATACACTCAATAGAATGTGTGACACAATTATGTATTTATGTGTTATAACACGTTATGGGCTTATGGATTTAGGTCCACCATAACATAAGAAATCCGCAAACTAAGCACGAGAGGAAATTGCAAGTGGCTATTTTGTTATCTACATTCTTGTAGTTGCATTTAATTCAGTAAAAAAATCTGGATGCACATTTTAATCAAATAGCCATCTGGCCCGTCTTGCATGATTAATAGGTCATGATTTGACAAGAACCCAATTGCCCTCTATACTTTTGCTCCGCTTTGTTACAGCCATTGACGTTGGACAAAGGTGTTGATTTGACAAGGACAATCCTTCTCTGTACTCTGATCCTATTTGCAGTTATTAAAGCTAATTTTTTATCTGTCCCTCTCGAAGATTCTTTTTAATGACTGCAAGTCCCATAATATTGTTCACTTATACCATGTTCTTTCTAGTTTCGATAACGAAGCAAGGAAGAATGTATGGAAAAGAGATTGGATCCACCTATTGCAAATATATATATTTTTTGAATTTGCTCTTTCATTCAACACGTTCTCTTAAATGAAAACAAGAAAATATAATTCAAATTGTTATGTTATCATATTTCCTTTTTTGTGTGTGTTGCATTGTAAGAAGCAATATACCGGTGCTCATGTCATATGGGGCATCCAAACATTGCTGTTAGCACCTTACAACTTGTTTCCTAAATGTCCTTGTTAATAACCCTGAATAAAATTACAGGATATCACCATCAGGTTCACAAGATACTGATCCGTCGCTTTTAGTGAATGGCCATTTTGATAGTCCACTTGGCTCTCCGGGTGCTGGTGATTGTGCTTCATGTGTTGGTGGGCTCATTGATATTAGTTGCTAGCCTTTGTTATATTTCACTGGATATATCACCCTTTACAGTATGAATTTATTTTTTCTTTTAATTATTATTATTTTTATTTTGTAGCTTCAATGCTTGAATTAGCACGACTTACGATTGATTCTGGCTGGATTACCCCCCGACCTATTATTTTTCTTTTTAATGGTGCAGAAGAACTTTTTTTGTTGGTAAGGGATTATTTCTGGTACTATGTTTGGAAATGATCTTATATTATCTTGTTATATATATATTTATTTATTTATTTATATTCTTTTTTGTGACTATGTCCTTTGTTTCTATCTATTGTTATTAAAGTTTTCTCACTTATTTTTTTGTCTTATTTTGTCTATGTTCATCCTTGAAAGTTTTGATACCTCATTTGATATCACCTCCTCTCAGTTTGAAACATCCAGGCTCTTTGGAGGAAATTGTAGCAAACACAAGTATTGAGAAACTATTTAGATTATTTCTCTATTTGTACCCAATGTTAGATCTTTTCTTATTTGAAATAACCTCCATTCTTAGAATGTCATTGAAAGTAGGAAAGGGGTAAAAGAGGGGCCTTTTTCTTTGGCCCTTTTACATTAATGATTTATTCTTGTTAAATGGAGGGAGCTGTTACATGCCCCTTTTCGTAACAATTGTATCGAGTGATATAATCTTGAACTTAGTTACTGATGGATGGAAACCCCCACATATGATCACTAGAGTGCACAACTTGTGCGAAGAGGAAAGATGTGTTATTGACTTTCAGATGATCACATATTCATTTCTTTTTATTTTTTACCATTCTAATTCTCATTTGAGCCATTCATAAGACTAACCTATCTTGAGAGAGACTTGGAAGTTGTTAAAAAGGAAAATAAAAAGAAGAAGAGAAAGTAAATGCAGAAAGATCCAAAGATGTTTTTTTTATATCAATAGAAGCAATTTCATTGAAGGGAAAATTGTACACAAGCAAAACAAAGTCACCAGGATCTTGACAAACTCCATCCTCTATTTTGGAGGTCATCTAGAGTCAGGATCTTATCCAGAAATGTTGTCCACAGAAAGAAAAATACCTTTGAGGGCACCCCTGGATGCTAGACGCTTTGTTGTCCCTAGACCAAACTCGGCCATCCTAGCTATTGATACCGGACGAAAACACATAGACTGAGATAAGAGATTAGAGACGCTACTCACTTCCATAGTTACCAAGTACGGGTATAATATGGCAATGATCCGTTCGGGAAGTACGGGTGTTATACGACAAAAACACGGCAAAAGTACGAAGAAATTAATAAATAAATAATAATTATAAATAAATAAAAATTATGATATTAACTAATAACAATCATACGGAATGTGTTTAACACGATAAAAGTACGACAAAAATATGCGTATTGTACTCATTTTATACATAACCCGCGTATTATATGGCAATACGTGTATAATACTTTACACGACAAAAGTACGGAGTTTTAACGGCGACCCCCCTAAAAGAATTGTATGGGCACTATACGGGTATTTGGTAACTATGCTCACTTCCCAGTCATTGAACGAGCATATGAACCTAGCAATCCTGTCCAACATAAATGCAACTGACGCTAACAAAATCGAGAACAAAGTCTTAAAGTCATGATCCATGGTTCCAGATCCACACCAAAGATCATACCAAAAATTAACCTCCTTGTTTCCTATAGTGAACCAAGTCTGCTTGACATAATTGTCCAGCATCCCCTCGAGATTTCCTTCCATAGCCCAACCCCATAGGGGTCCTTAGGCACTTCGGGTTCCATCCATCATGTTCCTCATGTTGGGCCACGATAATTTCTCTCCATAGACTCTGGCTTTCCGCTCTAAATTGCCATAACAACTTTCCCAACAATGTCTTATTAACATCCCTTAGTGACCACAGATTAAGGCCACCCCTCTCTTTCGGACAACACACCCAATCCCACTTCACCATATGGTATTTTTCATTAGTCATCTTTTCGTTCCACACATTTTTTTGTTGGATCCTTTCTAGAAGGGAAGCAACTGATGCTGGAATGCAGACTCTATAGGTGCCTGTTATCGAGTGGACAATCTCATGTCTCCATATCCTTGAAAGCCGAGGGTTCGTTTAGAAGGGCCCAAGTTCCCGTTGTAGCATTGGTTATTATTTTAGAACTTGGGACGTTCTTTTAGTTCTCTCTTAGAGTTACCATTCTTTATAAAGTTATTGCTGATTATTCATCAATTATACATTGTTCTCATTTTTAGATTTTTAATCATGTGCAGATTTTTTTTAAATATAAGTTTTAGCTGTATAAACGGCATACCTGTTCTTCAAGTTGATCTAATGATACCCTTTCTGTTGTGTGGAATCCGGGAATTCCTTCAAAGATATCTTTCTTCCTATGGACTGCAGTTTTGAATAAAATTCTAACATGTGATCATTTGCAGCATAGAGGATGGAGTTTAGCTAACTGCTGTTTTATGTGTCTCAAAGCAGAAGAGTCGGTGGATCATCTCTTGTTGCACTGCCCTGTAATGCAGGAGGTGTGAGGTTTTTTCCTCTCCCGCATGGGGGTTACCTGGGTCTTTCCCTCAACCTTTCACAACTTATTGTCTTGTTGGTCTTTGGTTAGTGGGGCGGGTACTTTTGAGGTGTAATTTGGGGACTCTTCCCTGGGGCTATTTCTTGGGTGTTTTGGAAAGAGAGAAATCTCAAAGTTTTTGAAGATGTTCTCTCTACCGTACCCCGGATTTGTGATCGCATCCGGGTGGTTGTCATGGAGTGGACAGGGATCCAGTGTAGAGGGGAGGATCTTTGGGGTATATTGTTCTAATTTGTTCGTCCTAGGGGGATAGGGTCCGTTTTGCTTTTTCTTGGTTTTGAGTTTATTCGCCCATAAACTCTGTGACCGTGTTGTCTCCCTGTACATCTTTTTTTCAATCTTAATAAATTGAATGTTTTATTGATAAAAAAATAAAATAAAATTTGGTATCCTTTCTGTATAGTTACATATTTGTGGTAATACAAAGGGGAATTAGTAACTTCGACTATAATCTTGTCTTATTCAGCCTTTATATTCATTTTAGTATCAAGTTTGGGAGGATTTCAATTAATAGGGGCAAAAAGAAATTAATCCTTTTAAATGCGCTAATTTTGTACTCTAGAATTGTGGTTTGCTCCTAATGTCAATGCATACAAGAGTATGCCCCATGTCTATAGAAACTAAAACATCCTTGATTTGCCTATAAGATTTTGTAAGTGGTTACAGATTGGAAAAATAAAATACTTGGAGATTGTTCATTGTGCACTTGTAGGAGCCAGTATAGTGTTGGTTATATAATGCTTATTAGTAGATAGGTTCATATAGCTACGTAATTACCTTTTGGGGATTCTTGCATTATTGTTTCTTTCAATGCATCTTAAGTTTACGACAGATGATTTGCACAAAATTGCAGGGTTCACATGGCTTCATGAAGACACATAAATGGCATAATACAATTGGAGCTTTTATAAATGTTGAAGCATCAGGGACTGGTGGTCTTGGTATTATTTCTTCCAAAGTAGTGCAATATTGTATGAAAGAAAATTTTATTAGTTTATCTATCTATGTTGATGGTATAAAATGAGATTGAAACAACTCTGACTACCTGGTAAACCTTTTCCTTTTTGGTGGGTAAGTGACATCAAGGTTGCACTATAGAGCATCAACCAATTGAGCTACAAAACAAATATAACAACCACTTTCCTAGGATAACTTGGTGAATATGGTTTTAAAATAACATGACCCTAAAATGATGACGAATTTCAAGAAATGGTCGAACTCCGCGTTGTCTGCTTAAAGCAACCTTTTTGAAACAAATTTTAACATGTTACTTGGTTACCCCTGATGCCCTTCTCTCTCACCATTTGCTTTGCAGGTGCAGCAGTGTTAACTGCTAAGCATCATCGGACATACCAATGCACACACATGCGCTGATTTGAGCTACTATTCTATATTCATAGGATTAGAGAATGTTATTCATGAATCTTTGACCGTACATGTGGTCACTGGTCCTTGGTCCAAGAGAGTCCCTTAAAGGAATCATTGTCCAAAATATGCGTTGTTTGGACGGTCTTAGGTTTTCAATACGTTCGTTGTGGATCATTATTCTTATTTATCCAAAATGCAGGCTCTTGATTACACTTTTTGGATTGTCAAATTGTTACCATTTTTCGGCTACCAGCCGGCCATTGGATAGATAGGACTTAGGAGTGAATCAATTGATGACCACGCATTCCATATTCATGATCATGAATCTGCAAATAGGAAAATTCTCTAATATGAACTTTTGTTTTCTTTCTTTCTTTCTGCTACAAACTATTGCATCTTCATGTAGTGCTGTAGTGTTCTTTGTTGATTTATCTATTGTTTAATTAACAGATTTAGTCTGCCAATCTGGACCTGGGTCTTGGCCTTCTCTTGTCTATGCTCAATCAGCGATATATCCAATGGCACATAGTGCAGCACAGGTTTTACATTTACATCTCACATCATTATCATCCCAACACTTTATACTAAATATGATATTCATGCAAATGTCATGCTTCATTTTATTCATGTCTTAATTAGATTTCTGAAAGTGCCAATTAATCGGAATTAATAAATCCTGATGAACCCTAAACTGATTTTTTTTTTTGCTGAACCAAGAATCTGTATTGTCAAAGTGTCACCTAGGCGACCTCCTTGTCTAGCCAGGACTCCTAGTGCCTATTCAGGTTCTGGCGGCAACTCACTAAGACAAGGTCACCTAGTGGTGCCTACTGCCTAGGTCTTGCCTCCTGTGCACTAAAGTGCTAGTGACAAAGGTGCATGAGACCCACAAAGTTAGGTGCTATTTAAAAAAAAAACATAAAAAAATGTAGAAAATAAACATATTTTATTTAAACAATTTTGTATAGAATTTGTCTGGACAAAACAGATCTCGTCTAAGGTTTTCACATCTAGCTCTTTCCCCCCTTTTGCAAAACATACTATTTGTTTTTTATAAGACATTTTGGTCTTTCTTGTGTTTTATTTCTAAATTTTAATCTTTATTTTTAATAAAACACGAGTCTCATAAATCGTTATTATTATGATTAATAAAATAAATTTTGGTTGCCTGTGCCATTGCCTAAGAAAAACCTCCCCTTCGGAATTCCTATTGCCTAGACGTTGCCCAGAGGTGTTGGACGCTTCGACTACATTGGCAAGAATTTAGAGAACTGTTTATACTACGAATTTTTTTAAAAAAGAACTCTTTCAACAAGGTTCGTTTATGCTGGATATGGGGAAGATGATGTGGATGCTGCTTAAGGTGCTCTTCCTCTGAGAAATCCGGCTGGAATGCCAAGTAGGGAGGGGTAAGACAGTCTCAGATCAGCTTAAACCAAACGTCCTGGCCATACTGAACTGATTATGGGAATGACGATGTGTAAAGTTCTTAAACTATACTTATAATTAGAAGTTCTTCCCTCATATATGCGTATTTACATCTCTATTCTAGAAACCAATGTTCTTTTAAAAAACCCATCAAAATTCTTTTAATTATGTTGTCCTCCTAATCTTTGAAGATCAAAACATCCCCTCTAACTCTACATACACATTAGATGATGTGGGACAACCAACCAATGGGTCTCCTTGGAGTATCACCTTGGAAAGCCATGGTGATCTGAACCTTAGTGTGCCAAATATCATATGGTTTAGGAGTTGATCCTTCTCTAAATACTTTTCCAATAAGTTAGACGCATGGTTCCAATCTAGCTGATTGACGCTCTTGCATTGTAAAATTCTCTTTCCTAATATCAATTTTTTATTTTTTTTGGTTAAACAAGATTGGATATATTAAAGATCCCAATAATACAATAGATGACATAAAATGAAGTTTCTTACGCACTATAAGAAATGACTCGCCAATCATCTTAGACGAGGATGGTGTGATCCTTCTTGAGGGGGTAGATAGAAGGGGAAAATCCTATATCAGTTTTGATCGTTGCTTCTGAGACTGCAATTTAGCATCAGATGAAGGATGCTCAACCATTTTAGGAGGTGTTTTAAACCGAAGACTATAGAAGCCTTGGTTTGTTACCAAGATTGGATTCGTTTGAGGAAACATAATGATTCATTAGAAATGTTAAAGTTATGCATAATGAAAGAAAATGTAGATAGTTAAACACATCATAGATTTATAGTATATTATATGTAATATCATTATAGAATAATAAGGTTATATTAATTTATTTGAGAAAAAATATAGACTTCAACATCGACAAAAAAAGAAAGAAAGTTTTGAAGTCCGTCGTGCTGCTCTTTTCGTTGCATTGCTGGTCCCAATCCCTGGATAAAGGTGGAGGCCAGGAGAGTTGACAACAGGTTCATAGCCGGTGGCATTGTATGAAAAAAATGGAAAATTGTTTGCTCTTCTTTGAGGCCTTAGCCCAGCCTTAGCCCTTGAGGGTAGGACTTGGGCCTAGCTAGTTTAGGCCCTCCGAGGGATGGGGACTCATCCTTATAAGTAAGGGCTTGGCCTGGTAAGACTTAAGCCCTGCCCTAGCCGGCCCTTTGATAGACCTAACACAGGCAGGACACCGAGGAGGCGAGGATGCTATAGTAATAACAATGCCATGGGATGCCTATTGGTGGCACTACTCATGACGAATCCCTCCTTGCCCAACAAACCACAAGATCCAAAGTCCCCCTCAAAGTTTGGTCGTCTAACAGTGCGGGACATTCTCCGCTAGGGGATGCCTACCTATTACATGTCTACACTAGTCATTCCCTGCTCGATAGCTTTATTCCTAGAACGTATATAGAGGGAGTTCCTCTGGCATGATAAAGGGGGTGAGTTCAAGTATCATCTAGTTGATTGGGCTCACATTTGTCGCCCTAGGAGCAAGGGTGGTCTTAACTTGAAGCCCTTGTCGCGAGTCACTAAAGCTCTGTTATGGAAATGGATCTGGAGGAGAGGGGGAGTCTATGGCTATCGGTGATTGTTGCCAAGTATGGGGAACAATCGTGTTGGGTTCCCAAGGGAGTCAAGAGGGCCCATGGGGTGGGGATGTGGAAGGGTATCATGTCAGTTGCGCGGTTAGTTGTCCCTTTCTTCGAGTTCAGGATTGGTGGAGTTTTGAGGTCAGGTTCTGGAAAGATGTGTGATGTGGTGCCACGAAATTGCAGGATGACTTTGATACCTTATTCCGCATCGTAATGGACAAGGAGGCGTCTGTTGGGGCTTACATTGATAGGGGTAGTGGGGTGTGGGTGTGGGGGGGGGGGGGGGGGGGATCTACGTGGTGTCCAAAGCTGAGAAGAGGGTTAAATGATTGGGAAGTCATCGAGTTCAGCAGGTTGTTAGAGAGATTGGGGTCACCCTCTTTAGTCTCGCAGGGCCCAGATTTTAGATTATGGTCTAGAGGCAACAAGGGTCATTTTTCAGAAAGTTCTCTAGTTCAGATGCTTGGGTCTAGTCCATTTGCCCCGTTTCCTCATAGGACTGTGTGGAAGCCTGATATTCCATCCAAAGTATCTTTCTTTTTATGGAATGCGGCTTTGAATAAAACTCACATGTGATCACTTGAAATCTAAAGGGTGGAGGATGACGAATCGTTGTTTCATGTGCCTCCAAGCGGAAGAGTCCTTGGATCACCTACTCTTGCATTGTTGATGCTGACATCCGCGAGTCCAAGGAATTTCAGGTTTACCAAAGGAGGAAGAAGAAGACGAAGACCCCCAAGTCACTTTGGATAGATGACTTAGTGCATTGAAGACCTCGTATGCATACATAGAGCATTTGGAAGGCCCCACATTGGGAAGGTATGCATACAGGCCGATTTAGCAGGTTGTATTTGGGAATGGGCTGATTTAGTAGGTTCTATTTAGTTAGGAAAAGCCCAAAGGGCTGGATTAGTACTTAGGAGAGTTATTTTATTAGTTTGGGCTATTATAGTTTTTTTTATTACGTTTTGGTTATTTTGGTCTTTTTACAAGTTCCAACTAGGGCTTCACCTATTTAAAGCCTCTGTATGCTGTAAACTTTTAGTTAGTGAATGATAATCAAAGAACAAGAGTGCTTTTGAGTATTCTCCTGTGATGCCATGGGAGTGATTCCCTACCAATTCTAAGGTATATTGTTCTAATCTCTTCTCTTTCTTCCTTTGTTCTTATTGATTTTCTGTTTGTTTCATTGAAACCCTAACTCATAAAACCCTAGATTCTATTTCCCTTGCAAGAAACCTAACCCAAATCTAAACCCTAGCCTTCCCTTACCCTGCCCTCAGGCCCCTCACCAGCGCAGCCCTCTCTCTGCACTCCCAGTCCAGCCGCAGGTTTTTTTCCTGCAATTTCTCTGCAATCGCAACCCTGTTACAGCCCCCATACCCCTGCCCCAACCCTGTTACAGCCCCTACCTTGCTGTAGCCAGCCTCTTCCATTCTCTTGTTGCTGTAGCAGACTTCTACAGTCATTGATATTGATATTCCAGCAGTCACAAGCCCCTCCTACCCCTGTCCTAGCTGCTGTACCAGTCCCAAACCCTTTTGTTTTGCTGTACAACCCTATACAGACTTCCTTCTCACTGTTACAGCCCCATGCCATGTCCTACTGCTGTTATAGAAACCCTAGGCCTATTCCAGTTGCAATTACATGTTGCCAATAACCCTAAAACAGTAAACCCTAAATTCGTAGGCCTAGATCTTGTGATTTCTTTATTGAACACTGCTGGTTTGTGATCTTCAATTCTGGAATATCTGAAACCATCTCTCATGCAACTCTCAGTTAATGACCTTTGTTGAGCCTCAAACTTAATTTCTTGAAATACTGGAATTGGATTAGAAAATCTGCATTGAGTAGAAGTTAATCCCTAAGCTTGTGGAATTATAGAATTCCGTTAACCCTCGCGGATATAACCGAGGGTCATTATTGTAGGTATGTGACATGGCATTGAATCTTCCTAAAATTGCTTTCTCGAATTTTCTGGATAATTATTTGTGATAAGATTGCTGATTTATAATTTTCATTATTATTGCTAATTCAATCTTAATCTCAGCTTATTAGATTTTAGGTCATTGCGTAGTCCTACATCAACTGTCCTGTAGCAAGGGAGGTTTGGAGTTTTTTTCTATCTCATTTGGGCGTGAATTGGGTCTTTCCCTCTTCCTTTCACAATTTCTTATCTTGTTGGAGGTTGGTAGGTGGGGACATCTCAAGGAGTGCTATTTGGCGAGTCTTGCCGGGTGCTATAGCATGGTCCCTTTGGAAGGAGAGAAACAAGAGAGTGTTCGAAAACTCTCCCTCCTCCCTCTTATCACATTTGCTCTTGCACTTGGTCGGTGGTCAAGGCCAATGTTCGAAATATCGAAAATATCGGCGATATATCGCCGATATTTTTCGATATCGGAGGTGACCAATGTATCTATACCAAGTTGGAAAAAAATTACACTATGTCTGTTGATATCGGCGAGATATCGGCGATATCGACGATGTATTGCCGACAACCCACCGATAAAGACCAGAATCGTGAATCCAGTTTTTTTTTTTAAAAAGTCTACCGTTTTTTTTTTTTTTTTTTTTTTGCAGATGTACCGGCATCCATCCAAAGAAATAAAGAGAAAACAATTTTTGAGAATCAGAGAAGTGAGATCTTTGATTTAGGCGGGAAAAAAAAGGGTTTTGGGAAGAAAGAAGGAAGAAGGGGGCTTGTGGGCAGTGTGTACATACCTGTGCCATCGCCGTCGCCGTCACCGTCACCTTCGCCGGTTGCCTTCGCCATTGCCGTACTATCTTCCCTCTTCCATTCGGAGCAGAGCTCCTGTATTTTTCTCGATCGTGAATGATCGAGTTTGGTTACTTTGGTTTTAAACCCTTAAAAGGGTAAAGCTAATGTTACTCTTGTCTTTTAAACCTAAAAAAGATAATGCTAATGTTACTCAGTCTCTTTAAACATATAAATATTTCTATTTTCAATTATTTTAACCCAATAAGGGTAATGTTAATTTCACTCTCAATAACATACTTCCCTTTTAAGTATTTTAACCTAATAAGGGTAATGTTAGTTTCACTCTCTTTAAAAATGGGGACTTAGGCTTTTAATTTTAATCTAAAATTTAAAAGAATAATACTATTTTTAGTACACAAATTTAAAATTGGGGACTTAGACTTTTAGTACAAAAATTTATAAGTGTTAACTTACAAATTTATAATTTTTTTTTTGGTTTAGTACATAATCTAAAAAAAATATTATAAGTTAAAATTTTTAATATAAGGTCTTTTTGTAAAAATGATGTGTCATATAAAAAATTATATTATACGACAAAAATTAATATGTTAAAAATTAATATTGATTTATATTATTCATCTAATTCAAAAAAATATTAAAATTTTTAACATAAGACTTTTTTAAAAAAAATTTAAGGATTATAATTGAAATTCATGTAAATTTTATTTAGTTATGAACTTGAATAATTTTATATTATTATTATTAATAGCTAATAATTTTAAATAATATAATTTATTTCACTAAAATTGATATAAAAATGACTAAATATTACTTAAGTATGTTATTTAATAAGAGAAACTAAAACAAATTATTTAAGTGTTAAAAAATAAAATTTTATTAATCGAGACAGTGGAAGCCATTGGACCTAGAGGTCCTGCTTGTTTACATTATCGCCACTCGTCAGCGCATATCTTTGTTCTCCTCTCATTGCATCTGTTATATACATTCTTGTTTTTTTAATGTTTTCAATCTAAAAGGTGTATTAACATCTATTTTAACATTTCCTAAAGTTTCACTACAAAATTCAATGTTTTGCCCATTTTGTTTGCCATTATTCCAAAAATCACCAATAAACAATATATCTTCCGATATATTTTTTTTCCGTTGCTCGACATGTCGAGCGATATCGACATTTAGAACCTTGGTCATGGCATGGTACTCGCATAGGCAAGAGGGGGTGAACTTTGACATACTATTAGTCTAATATTGTATGGGGGTATATGGGTTGAGGGTACGAGGGGCTTCTATGGCCCATCTGCCCTCTGTACTTCATCTTTTAGCATCGGTTCACGATCTCGTGAACTATGCTTTGTCTTTATCTTTGTAGGCTTGCTTTACTATTTCTATAATATATATGCATGGATTATTGATTAAAAAAAAAACAATGTGGCCCATTCCCCATGTTAGGTTCCAAATGAGTATGTAGTGAACCGAGAGGAAATTCCATCTCTTGACATGGCACGCGACGCCATGATGCTCGAGTACTCACAATAGGGCATCCAAGAATTGTTGAAACTTGAGGTTGTGACATGCGAATGACGCCCAGGAGTCTGAAGGCTTAGAGATATGGCAAATGACTCCTAGGAGTTTGGAGGCTAAAACATATGGCGAATGGGAGCCATGAGGCTAAGAGCTATGGCGAATGAAGCCAAGGAGATGTAAGTCATCACATCAAATGGTGCCACGTTACACTTGTCGTTCATGCTGATGACATCATGGGCCATGGAGGAGATTAAATCTATGCCATCAACAAGGTTTTTTCTGAATGTCATTCAAATAATGTATTTGTACAAAGTAATAATATTCTCCTCCAAATTAAAAGTAATTTCATCTTCTTGTGCAATGTCGGGTTGACTCTATTTTTTTAATCTTTCTAAGTTATCTTTTGATGTTTTATGTGTGTCCAAGCGGAAGAGTCGATAAATCACCTTCTCTTGCACTGTCCTATAGCTCGTGAGATTTGGAGTTTCTTTCTTTCCCGCATGGGTGTGGCCTGGGTCTTTCTCTCTTCCTTTCATAACTTCTTATCCTGCTCGGATTTGGTAAGTGGGGAATGATCAAGGTTGGCGCTGTGGAAGATATTACCAGGTGCCATAGCTTGGTCTATTTGGAGAGAGAGGAATATGAGAGTTTTTGAGAATTTTCCCTCCCCTCTTCCTCGGATTTGTGCTCGAACCAGGTCTTTGGTGATGGAGTGGGTTTCAGCTAGGCAGGAAGGGGTGAGCTTAGGCATGATGTTTGCCTGATTTGTCTTTTCTTTGAGGGCTTCTATCAGGGGGCTAGCAGGGTGTATTCTATATTTCTATCATTTTTTCTTTTTGCATCTCGCATTGGTTCACGATCTCATGAACTATGCTCTTCCTGCTCCTTTGTATTGGTTGTGCTTATTATTAATATATTTGCTTGGATTATCAATAAAAAAAAGTTATACAAAAATTAATGTGGTAAGCTTTTGATGTACTAGTTGCAAATAAAAGGGAAAATGTACTAGTTTCACATAAAAGGAAAAAGTCTATTTGGACTTTGACAATTAGTTCGGAACAGCGCACTGAATCACTGGTCTTTTTGTACTTCTTCTTCCATCATATTTACGCAGTTTGTACTGATAAAAAAATTCATATTTACATAATTTTTTGTGTAGATTGGAGAACAGTTTATTCTCCTTCATTTTTTGCTCTTGTATTTGTATTCTAGTTTTATACAATTGATGTGCTTGCAAGTGATTTAATTTCGATTCACAGGATGTTTTCCCTGTTATTCCCGGAGATACAGATTACAGAATATTTGCTGAAGATTATGGCGACATACCTGGGCTGGATATTATCTTCCTCTTTGGCGGTTATTACTATCATACCTCTTATGATACACCAGAGAGACTATTGTATGCATTACAACTGCTACTTTGCTGCAGATTTGTTTTTCTTAATATTAATATTAAGAGGCGTGCTAGCCCTACTCTCATGCATCCCATACTTAGGACTGCTCTAATATTAATTTTTGTCATTGGGTACTTTCTCTAATACATGCAAATCTCTGTAAACCAGACCAGGAAGCATCCAAGCACGGGGAGACAACTTGTTCAGCTTAATTAAGGCCTTCACAAGTTCTTCTGAGCTACGGAATGCCCGCGAACGAGTGCCCCTTTCTGTGGCAGCGAATGGAACCAAGGGCGCTGTTTTCTTCGATTATTTATCATGGGTTATGGTATGCTACACAATTTATGATTCGTTCTTTACTCATTGGTTACATAGTTTCAGATTGATATTATAATATTGGATCATCTAAAAGGTATTCATATTTTTATAGTATTGATATCAAGTTATACAAATAACATGCTTCTTAATTTTTATTATCATTTTAAAAATTTCTTTCAGATATTCTATTCAAGAAGTAAAGCTGTGATACTTCACAGTCTTCCCATTGTCATCTTCCTTCTTATGCCATTCTTCTTGCGTTTTCCAAAAGTTGGAGTGCAACATTGGTTCGCCACCTTCTGTGACTTTATGAAGGGTATGATGGTTGCTTCTTACCTTGAAATGTCAATACCATCTAAAACCGTTTCATTTTGTTAGGCCGAGTAAATTTTGGCCATCTGCTTCCGTATGTTAACTATGCTTTTGATTTCCCCAGTCTTTTTATGTAGGCCCTGAGACTCTCTTTAGTTTCTTTAACCTATATATTCTGAACTACAGCATATTTTTACTTTTATACATGTTGATTCTCTACTTTTAAAAGAGTGTTAAGAACAATGTTTAAGCCCTACCAAAATGCTCTGGTTTATTGTTTCTGTGTCTTCTGCTTCGTTGCAGGAATGATGTTCCACGCCCTTGGGGTTATACTGGCAATTATTGTTCCCATTATCTTTGCCATCTTGAGACTGCTTTTCTCTAGTTATGCAATGAGCTGGTAAGGGTTTATTTCTATCTAAAGTACTTGTCTTTCATAAAGTATTGCAATTACCTCTTACAAATCTTGTAAGTTCTTCATTTTACCAATGGATTAGCCGTGTGCTTATCTGTAAGGTATATCTAAAAGGTGTTATTTGTAAGACTCTGAGTTTGGTATTGTCCCTCACAATTGAAACATTAGTTTAGTAGTTGGCTCTTTTCAATTATTAGAGAAACCTGATGAAGAAGAAGATAGTTGATTCCTCTCGTAGTAAAACCCTACCAATCAGTAGTTGATTGAGTGGGTTTCGATGGATTAGGTATTAGGGTTAGTGTTCTATGGATTAGGGTTTTGGAGAAGAATAGGAGAAAGAAGAAGAATACTAAGAAAAGATTAGAGAGAGATTAATGTTTCTCTCCTAATCCTTAATTATTTATACTCCACTAATAGTATATAAGAGATACTAATAGTATACAACTATTACATTGTATAAGACATAAAATAAGAGAAGTATTCTACACTCCCCCTCAAGTTGGTGCGTAGATATCACTCATGCTTAACTTGCCAACAATATTGCGAAATTGAGAACCACCAAGACCTTTGGTCAAAACATAGGTCAACTGATCTTTGGACTTCACGAATGAATTGCAAATGTAACTCCCTTCAGCTTCTCTTTGATGAAGTGACGATCAACTCAATATGCTTAGTTCTGTTGTCATGCCCTGAAACCCAAACTCCTGAGTCTCAGGGTGTGAGTTCTCATTCAATCTCTTGGCTCATATTATATCAATTTAATTATTCTTTATAACACCATGATAAAGATTTGAACTCCCAGACTCACATGTATAATATGATTCATCAGAACAACTCTTTACAAATGTACAATCCACTACATATACATCAAAATTCCAATCACTTTCTACTTGTAGTACAAAATTAACCTTTTCAAACCCAAAATATATATTTGATGATATCTTCTTTTTCATTTAATATATCTACAAACACTACACTCCAAAAAGAAACAACATTTATCTCCCTTCGTCAACTCACTCTGCAAGATTAATATTAGATAAGTTGAAAAGCTCAATAAGTAATTCTCATGTGTGTAGGATTCAATGAACTTAAAGAAATGTAGTGGAAAAATATAGACTATTCTCAATATAATAGACGAATTATCATATGCTCATTTTCAACTCAATATATAACAAATTTTCAAATCTATGCATGAGATCATATAAATCATTTAGTTGAAAATCATGAATTTAAACAGTTCAAAAATACAAATCTATGTCGAATCGTAATTCCAATTAATATCAAGTCCCAAAATAAAATCCGAAAAATCTCAGGATATTAATAATTCACAAAATAATTCGATATAACAGAGAAAAGAATGGCGGTCAAACAATTTGTGCGGTCAAATCGGCCATCGATTTTCTGCATTCAATAGTCAAAGCTAGAAGCAGTGAAGGATCACCATATCTGAGATTTGTAGGGAGTGGGCGATTCGGGTTGGTCTGAAAACCCATCCTTTGGTGCTTCAGGGGGGATCTTGATTTTGTGGAATAAAGCTAAAGTGGAGGTATTGGAGTCTGAAAAGGGGGCATACTCGAGTTTTATTCTTTGTAGATTGATTGGGGAGGACCTTACCAGGGTGTTTACAGGGGTATACGGGCCTTCAGGAGGATTGGAGGATAAGCTATTGTGGGATGAGCTAGAGGATGTTAGCGTGCGATGGGGCGGCCCTTGGTGTTTGGGGGGAGATTTCAACTGTATTCGGTTAGCTTCAGAGAAGAAAAAGGGTAGTGTTCTTACGGCTAAGATGAAGTGGTTTGGGGCGTTTATCTGGCGGCATGAGCTTATCGATTATCCGACTCGGGGGGCCTAGTTTTTGTGGTCTCATTCAGTATCTAGTGGGAGAATGAGTCGGCTAGATAGATTTCTAGTAAGCCCGGAGTGAGAGAGTCACTTTCCGAATGTGACTCAATCCTCTCTTTCTAGGACCATCTCGGACCATGTGCCTATTGTGTTAGAATCCGGCTGTTTCAGAGGTCCTTCCCCGTTTCGCTTTGAGAACATGGAGCTCAAAGATGAGAGATTTAAAGGCATAGTGGGTGAAGTTGGAGGAGTGTTGGAGGATGGGGGTTAGCCAGTACGCGTTTTAGCCTGAAGTTGAAAGCACTGAAAGCTAGACTTAAAGTGTGGAACAAGGAGGTGTTTGGAAATGTTCAGGTGAGGTTAAATGGGCTCCTCAGGGAGATAGCTATGAGCACGGAAATTCACTGCCTTTCCTCCCCCTCGACGCTAAATGTTGGAGTCGGGCCCAAGAGCAAAAGAAAAGAGTCGCCATCTACTTTTTGACACGGGAAGTAGGATCCCAAATTAGACCAATGATACGGGCCTATAGTCCATGAGATCTAGGTAAGCGATCCATTTAAGTCCTAGGGAAGGCGTTAGGCACCTTGGGACCCCCATCCTGGGATGGTTACCTACTCATTAGGTCTAAGCCAAACATCGAAAATCACTAAATATTTCCTTAGCAATTATTAATTTGCTAATTAAGCATAATCAAGTATAAAAGGGGGCCAAAAATTCTATCCTAAGTTGGGGTTGAACCCTGGCTCGGGTTGCTTACTTATCCGGTTAGGCGGAATCAGAACTAGTAGTAGTTCGGGGATGTGGTGGATTTTATACTTGTTTCGGAGTGTTCGACAGTTATAACTCATGCTTGAGTTGAGGGAAGATGAGTTGAGATTGTGAAATCTCATTCGGAAGTTTGGTAGTGTGCCTAGGTGCCCATGGGGGAGCTCTAGGGGCGTTCAATTATTAGGGTAGATCAATTTTTTTTGGGATATTTTGTTTATTTGAATGGTTTTGTATTTTTATATTTTCCAATTTTTTTGTATTTTTTAAATGGTAGTTTACCCTCATTTCAGAGACTAACTAGCAGGGTAAGCAAGTTGTTTAGGGTTAGGAATCCACCTAGGTGCCCAAGGTAGGCAAAAAGAAAAGAAGCTAATCGGCCTAATCCTATAATTACACATATACACATGAATAAATTACAAGAAATTAAATGAATTAAATTATCAATCAAATAGGAAGGCTGAAAGTGATTTGAGATGAAAGAACTGCTACTGTACCAAGGCCTATTGACTAATGGTAAGAATTAGTCAATTGGCTTTGGCTCAATAACATTGCCCAGGGAATCAGATCTAGTTTTAAAAGATGGTTTAAGTTCAGCTTAGGGTAACTTAGCTTACTAACCTAAAACCCATCTAAACAAAAATAAAATGAAAAGAAGGAGAGCCAACGTTTATTGCCGAAACCTGGTTCAATGGTTATTCTGGCCTCTAATAGGCCGAACTTTAAAAGTAACTCCCAGTCCTAAACTGGTTTTGAACAAAATCTCAGCACCAATTTTTAAACAGGATCATTTTATGTTCTAAAGTTTTAGACAAAGGGTATCCAAATTTTAAATAAAACAAAGCAAGCAAACCAATATTCTTTTCTAAAATTTTAGAAAAAAGATTTGATTAAAAAAAACCTTCAAATTCCGGTCAATCCTCTGGATTTAAAAAAACAAACAATAAAAAATCCAACCTACTTTGCTTTCAACAAACCAAAACCAAAATCTCAAGTTTTAACTTAAACAGTTAAGAAACTTCTAACCATCAGTTAAACCAAGATCTGATCTCTTTAAAAATAGATCTCACAACACCTTAAATAGAGAGGAACCTCCACACATCATCGAATCCCAGAAAATACACCACAACAGGGAACTATAAAAGAATTTAAATAGGAAGGGGAAAAAATATACCTGCCTGAGAGTTAGAGTGGTGGTGATGATGGCCGAAGGCTATTGCTGTTGCTCAGATAGGGGAGATTCTCTCTATCTCTATCTCTCACTTAAAAGAAAAAGAGAAAAGAAAGGAGAAAAGGAAGAAAAAAAAAGAAGAAAAGGGAATCCACAGAACAATGGATTTATACCAATCAAGAAAAAACAAAATCAGACTATGAGAGATAGAGTACTGGAGAGTGGCTGATTCTTCTGTACAGGTGAAGAACATAAAAAATTAAATACTAATATAAAAATACAGATAATAATACTACGAAAAATACTAAATCTAGATACATAGAGAGGAAGATGGACAGAGAGATTGAAAAAAGTGAAGTGTCGAATTACCTGGAAAAAGGAGGTGAGCTGCAGGCCGGAAGATCTCAGCTCGCTGGAATTGGAGACCTAGCAGGAGGTGGGTCTGCGTTCTACTGGAAGTGCGAAAATGAGAAGATGAAGGAAAGGATGATCAAGTAGGTAGATAAGTATATAAAACAAGAAATAGAAAAAACACAAGAGAGTAAAGGATTAGAGAGAAAGGATTGAGAGATAAAATAATTTACCCAAGAACAGAGAGAAGAAGAGCTCACCTGAGGTGCTGCTGGATTTGGCCGGAGATGGAGGTGATGATGGTGGCGGCTCCAACGAACTGGACTGAACTGATTAGAGAGGGTGGAAGAGAATGGTGCTGCCTGATATGATCAGGGAATCGAACCAATGCATAAGGAGATCAGAACTCCTATTGACTGCCGAAAACAGTGTTCAGGGTTTGGATCCATCTCACTGTAAATCAGATCCAAATAAAATGAAGTGGGTAATGAAAGAATAGGAGCAAAACCAAAGAAAAAAATAGAGAAAGAATAATTAACAAAGAAATAAATAAATAGAGATTAACCAGAAAATGAAGTATAGATCAAGAGGGAGAGAAAAACATACCGAGATAGGTGCCGGAAAAGGGAGCTGACCGGAGAGAAGGGATGTCTAATTGAGCTGGCCGACAGGGGATCTTGCTGCTATTAGTCACCGGCGAGAGCTAGGAGGGAGACGCAATGGCTGCTCAGGTAAGAGGAGTGCTTCTCTAAAGCAATGGCTGCCGGAGTGAGGTGCTCGCCGGAGAATATCCTGAAGAAGATGGATCTGCGATGGTGGAAGAGCCCAAGGGAGAACAGAGCTCTCTCTGTTGCCGCAAACAGAAAGAAATGAAATGAGTCATCGAAGGCTGAAAACATAAAAGGATATTTATAAGGTTAGGGTTAGGGAAATTAGGGTTAGGGCTTTTGGGCTTGGGCTCTTGTGTGGGCTTGAATAAATGGGCTTTAAAATATGGATTCAGCTAAGGGTTTTGGGGTTTCCATGGGCATGGACTTGGATGCTCTTGGGCTTAGGGTTAGGGAATTTTCTCTCTCTCTCTACCCTTCGAATCCAACTATTTGAATAAAAAGCAAAATAAAATTAAACTTAAAATTAAAATTCAATCAAAATAAATTAAATTTAAAAAAGAAAAGAAAAAAGAATATAGGATAAAAGGGTGCAAAAATGGGGTGTTTACAATAGCAGTGATGGATGTTTTGGTCGAATCGCGTGAGCTTTCAGACATAGAAGCTCGGGAGTATGAGTCTAAGAAGTTGGAATATATGGAAGTGCTTAACCTAGAGGAGATCAGTTGGAACAAAAAGCTAGAACGAGGTGGCTTAAAGAAGGGGATCAAAATACCAAGTTTTTCCAGTGTACAACCAATTTTAATAGAAAGCAGAATTTTATATCCAAGGTAAGGGTGAACAGGGTTTGGAAGGAGGAGCAGAATGAGATCGAAGTTAGTGTTATCTCTTACTATGTAGGCTTGTACCATGAGAGGGAAAGTTGGAGGCCGAGGCCGGAGGGTCTTCCCTTCGTAAGCTTGTCCCAAGAGCAAATTTTTCTTTGGAGGGGCCTTTCGAAGAGGAGGAGGTCCTTGGAGTTATTCGTAGCATGGTCGGGGATAAGGTTCCATGCCCGGATGGCTTCACCATTGAATTCTAGAAGGATTGTTGGGAGATAGTGGGGAAAGATTTTTTGGAGGTGATGAGGGAACTTTATTCTTCGGGCCGGTTTGACAAAGTGATGAATAATACTTTTGTGGTGTTGATTCCGAAGAAGGAGGGGGGGGGGTAGAGCTATTGTACTTTCGTCCAACCAGTCTTGTGAGTAATGCGTATAAGATTATGTCCAAAGTGTTGGCAGCCCGTCTTCAGAGAGTGATGAAATCCCTTGTTTCCCCTCAACAAGGAGCATTTGTGGGGGGTAGACAGATTTTAGATGAGATTCTAATTGCCAACGAGTGCATTGATGCTTGTACTAGATCTAGAACCCCTGGGTTTCTTTGCAAAGTAGACATGGAGAAAATATATGATCATGTTAATTGGGGCTTTTTAGATTATGTTCTTGGAAGAATGAGGTTTGGTTTAAAGTGGAGTTCGTGAGTGAAGACGTGCATATCCTCAGTTTCTTTCTCCATTATTCTGAATGGGAGTTCGGTAGGATTTTTCCCCAGTTCTATGGGGTTGCGGCAGGGCAACCCTCTTTCTTCGTTTCCTTTTGTGCTTGTCTCAGAAGCCTTGGATCGTATGCTAGAGAAAGCAGAGGGGGCGGTTTTTGAGGGCTTTGTGGTAAGTTTAGCCCAACTGTGCATATCTTATCTCCAGTTTGTAGATGATACTCTGATTTTCTATAATGCGTTGCCGCGGAATCTACTATTTTTTAGGTGTCTTCTTTGGTGTTTTAAAGCTATATCTGGGCTACGAGTTAACCTAGCCAAGTCAGAGATAGTTAGCGTTGGAGAGGTTCCATACTTGAACCAGTTGGCAGTTTATTTGGGATGCCGAGTGGGAGTTCTTCTGTCATCGTACCTGGGAATGTCTCTAGGGGGAGATTTCAAAGCTAAAGCAGTTTGTGCCTCAGTTATAGAAAGGTGTGTGAAGCGGTTAGTAGGTTGGAAGGTGCATTATTTTTCTAAAGGCGGCAAATTAACTCTTATTCAAAGTACCCTGAGTAACCTCCCGACATATTATATGTCTATTTTGACCTTGCCTAAGTCTGTAGCCGTTTTGCTTAAGCGCATGCAAAAGGAGTTCTTGTGGAATAAGAAGGTAGAATCCTCTAAGTATCACCTAGTGGCTTGGAACCGAGTGTGTCGACTTAAGGAGGATGGGGGGTTGAATCTTAAGTCTTTGATGCTTGTCAATGAGGCTTTGTTGGGAAAATGGATTTGGCGGTTTGGAGTGGAAAATATTAATTTGTGGCGAGAAGTGATAGTAGCCAAGTATGGGGCGGTGTCGTGTTGGGTCCCGAATCAAGTTAAGAGCCCCCATGGGTTGTGCCTTTGGAAGGGGAGCATGGCAATGTCCAACTTGGTGGTGCCTAAATTCAGATTTAAAGTGGGTCAGGGGTCTGTAGTGAGATTTTGGAAAGATATCTGGTGTGGATATTCTAGACTTCATGATGATTTTGGGCACTTATTCTTGCTTGCTTCCAACAGGGAGGTGGTGGTGGGAGACTACTTTGAGAGAAGGGGAGAGGAAGGGGTTTGGTGTCGGTGTTGCGTCGGGATCTAAATGATTGGGAATTGGATGAAGTGGTGCGGTTGTTGACTCGATTAGGTTTTTTGTCCCCTTGTGCTGGTATTAGGGATTGTAGGGTTTGGTTTGGTAGCAGTCATGCTCGCTTCTCAGTTCGATCTCTTTGTCAGTCTTTGGGTCCGGTATCATCGGCTTCGTTTCCTCATCGGCCGGTGTGGAATCCAGGCATACCCTCTAAGGTCTCTTTTTTCCTTTGGAATGTTGCGTTGAACAAAATCCTCACTTGCGACCACTTACAACATCGAGGGTGGAGAATGACCAATAGGTGCTTCTTGTGTTTCCTAGCAGAAGAGACTGTGGACCATTTGCCCTTGCACTGTCCCATTGTATTCAGTATTTGGGGATACTATCTTTCCCGAATGGAAGTGGATTGAGTCTTTCCCTTTTCATTTATTAATTTCTTATCTTGTTGGGCAAGGGTCAATGAGGATGGAGCTAGGGGGCTTTGTGATCGGTGCTTCCGGGGGCAATATCATGGATGATATGGAATTAGAGAAATCGCAGTGTGTTTGAAGATCCTGCTGCGTCTCAATCTCGTATTTGTGCACGCATTCGGTTGGTTGCATTAGAATGGGCGGGCATAAAGCATGATGGGGAGGAGCTGCGGGGGGGTGCTGGGTTGAGTTTCTTTTCGGGCGAAGTTTTTAATTTAGGAGTCAGGATTCTTATTTCCTCATATTGCGTTTGAGTTTATTGTCTTGTAAACCCTTGTTTTTCTGATTTCTTTGTATTCCTATATCCTTGATTGTTCTCTTTTTAATATATTTGCTGGTTTATCGATAAAAAATAAAAAACTATCCAGATTACTATATACATACATCAACACCAAATACCAGAGTGCTCTTCTATATTGACTCACTTATTTTTCACCGATCTTGTCAGCATATTTTTCACAGTGGCTTGGGACCACCCTAATATGCCAGGGTCTACCGGACGTCCTGTACTAGGGTCAAATCCTTAGGCTTTCTCAGAATACAATGTGAGAATGTAACATACACAAGGGTTACTCACCAGCTGGTACAACCATACAATCATGAATCGTCAAGGTGGTATTCTTCATTTTAGATATTATCTGACTACCAAATCCATGGATCATTAGTGAGATTTATCAAAAATCAAAATTATATCATAGATATACAATTTGAGCCAAATCTTATAATCACAGCACCCAAAGGTATTTCTTTCTAAATCTGATACAAATCAAGGATATTTTTCACAAATATCAAACTTAACCCTGTTTCACATGAACTTATCATTTAATTTAAAATAGGAAAATCCAGTATGCTTAATCAGAAATTAAATTATATCATGATATGTTATTAATTTCCCAAAATTCTTGCATATAGTGAAAACATTAACTGAACCTTATAGTATATCTCGAAAATTTTAAGTAAATTATATAACAAATTTGAGATAACTAAACATGTTAATAATAGGATTTAAAATAACTACACATTAAATCAAAAACACGAGTTTACTTACAATCTGCAAAAATCCAGATGAATTTTTCTCTTCCTTCTTTTCTTCTTCTCTTTCCCTTTCCTTTCCCTTCCCTTCCCTTTCTTTTCTTTCCTTCCTTCCTTTCCTTTCCTTTTCTTTCCTTCACTTCCCCTTCCTCTTCCTCTTCCTTTCTTCCATAACCTTACTATGCGTGCTTGCTAAGAGAACAGCAATAATCTTACTGTTATTGTTCTCCAAAGTCCAAACCGTACAACAGAGAATGTCTCATATAATTATATTATATAATATATATAGTTTAAAGGTTAAACATCCACGTGTGGGTGGGTTTGCCACCACCCAACACATGACATGAACTCTCATTAATTACATATTAACCCCTCATACTTAATGTTATTATATTTAAGCCTTTAATTTATAGATTAGTTATAATTAGCTCCTTAATCACTAATTAGTTAATTAATTACTCACTAATTGTAATTAATAATAAAAAATTAACATTTATTATACTTCTTTATCTTACCTTATTTACAAATTAATCCTCCCTCTTAACCTTCATTATACTTAGGCCTTTAATCTCAAAATAGATTATAATTAACACCTTAATCATTGATTAATCAACTAATTACTCATTAATTATAATTAGTAATAAAAATAATTTGTTTTTTTTTTCAAACCCTTTTCTACATTAGATTGATCATTTCTGTTACTGTCGAAATTTCGAAATTCTACTCCAATTGACCAATATTGCAATCTGAAGTTTAAATTCTTAGGGTCTCTTAGGGTCATCCCTACCACTGAATATATGCTTACATAGAGATTCCTAACTCACATACTTAATATTTTAAATATACATAGGTACAAACTCATATGTTCAAGCTAAGCTCAAACTTGGCCAAGCTCGGCTCGAATACACCCTACCTGTAATATAGCTCATTCTTCCTTTCCCATTGATGTATAGCTTCGCCGATTGGGACCATGCCAAATAGTTGACTCCATTCAACAAAACAGTGGTAATCTTTTGGTAGGGGAAATCAACACTATGTCCACTTGTCCCAATAGGGAAGGATCCATTCAAAGGTCCCACTTCAGATTGATTTACTTTTGACATGCTTCACTCTTAAAGAATCCACAAAGGAGGCACCAATAAACAAGCGCCACAAGGAGACACATTCCTACTAAAATAAACAAACACCTTCTAGGCAAAAAAACAAGCACCAAGCTCCAACACATCAAAGCAAACCCAAAAGAACGCTTATCGTCATTCCAACTAGACCTAATGGGTCAAATACATCCATCTTCAAGCTGTTCTAACCCAAACATATCATTACCATAGTTGTTATACAAGAGTTAGAAGCCAAAAAACTCAAAAGAAATTCCTAAAACGCCAAAAAACGCAGCATATATGCCCCCCTAAAAAGCTCCCAATTTCTTCACATCAAAACTGTTTTGCATGAGACCACTTCCATTGGGTAGGTATGTAAAAAACCGAAGCTAGGGGGATAGATTTCCTCACCAAACAATACCACACTGACAAAGGAACGAAAATCATTCACTGATTAGAGTTTTTTGGAAATTTCTTCCTATTTTCTGAAAATCCTCATAAAGCATTCAATACTTGTCCAAATTTCGTGAACTAGCTCAAAAAACTCGGAAAATGAGCTCTTCAAATTCATACCTTCAAAACCAGAAGATGAAGAGAGTGAGTGTTTAATCACTGAGCCTGCTCTTATCTTTACTATTATAATGGGAGAGGCTGGCGTAGATGATTTTTCTGAAATTCCCATACTACCCTTATATAAAAACATAACTTTAATTGAATGTTTTGGTTTAAAACCCAAACTACCACTTGCCTTTGATTTAATTTCCAAACTACCCCTTGCTCATCTATCTATTTAGAATCACAGCCAATTGCGAGTGAACTCGGGGAGAGTTCAATCACACCAGTGGGTTAACATGTGTCCCTTTTAACTCCTATTAACTGTGGTTAACTCCTTCCCCTCTCTCTCAAGTGCATTGCACGTCCCACTGGTGAGTTCAATTGCACCCGCGGGTTAACACGTGTCCCTTTAACTCCTATTAACTGTGGTTAACTCCTTCCCCTCGCTCTCACGTGCATCGCACGTGCCACCCGCTAGTGTTTATATATATAAGATAGATTATAGAATTACTCTTTAATAACAAGGGGAAATAAAAGGCTAATACAGGTGAGGACATAAATGCCCTCGCACTAAACATAACATTTTGTATACTTTTCCTCTCAAGTAATAATTTGTGAAGTAGGATGTCAAATGTAGGAAAGGTATGACTAAATTTTGGTTAATTGGCGTCTCATTCAGGATTCATTAAAGCCTGCCATGAAGTTTTTTAATGTTCGTTTTGATTGTCAGTTGGAGCCATCCAATCAAAGCCAACTCCTGTCAGGTCCTAAGTAACCAGAGCGAGAGCGTCAAATTTCAATTTAGGTTTAGAATGAGAGCGCCTCCGGAGCGTTGATATATATATATATATATGAAATAATTTAATTAAATCCAATTAATTAATAAAATATAAAATAAATTTCACTTTGAAAAGATTGTATTAAAATAATATATATACTGGATAAAGTTTCTTTATTTATTTTTAATGTATTAATAAAAGAAAAAAGTAGATCTCACTTTACCGCAAACCCACTTTCACTATTTTTTAATATTTATTTATTTGAGAGTAAAAGAGTAAATAAGTAAATGAATTGTAAAAAAAAATAAAGTTGAAAAGACTTTGCCGGCTGACACACTTGTCTCTCAAAGTCTCATCTTGTCACTGTCAACTTTCTCTCACTTTGTCACTATCAACCTCTTTAAAGGGTGGGACATAACCAAAACAGTCTTTTTTGAAAACGAAAACAACTTTTTTGAAGGCAAAACTGCCTTTGAAACCCAAATCCGTGCTCCACAGAATTTGAAACCGCATTCTACGATATCCAAAACCGCGCTCCAACGGCAAATCCGCTCTCAAACTGTGAGTGCAAGGTTTGAGAGCGGGAGGGTATTCCCACGGTTTGGGTTACTACTTAGGTCTAAGTGGGCAGAGGTGATAATGGAGCGAGGTGTTGAGACTGCTCACCTGCAGGCATGGTTTAAAATATCGATACGGGCCGATACGTATCCTATTTGGAGCTACCCGATACATTGGTATGTTAAAAAAAAATCATCCCGTATCAGACCGAGACGAGACTGATACATGCCCGATATGGGAGATTTTTCAATTAATCTTTTTCTCTCCTATTTACATTGGGATCCACAACACAGACCTGATACTTAGAACTTATTTATATAAAATATTATTTAAATAAATGATTTTTAATTAATATTATTTTCATTTACTTAAGATATTAATATGCAAATGAGGTTATCCCCCATTTGAATTCAATAAAAATTATCATGATCCAAATTCTGAAGAATAAAAAGTCAACTTTCTAGTTCAAAAACACAATCCTCTTTTTGCAACTTTTATGAATTAAGTCAAAATTTCAATTTTCAAATGATAAGGTATTTCTCAAATATTCAAATTTCATAAATTCTATCGTGTCAAAAATTACTAAAACCCAAAGTTTGGCAAATAAAGTCTCATATTTTAGTCTTAAAAAATATTTTCATCTACAGGGTTAAAAGTCAACTAACAGTGTAATAGTTCAGCATAAAAAGACTTACATTAAGCTAAAATTTATGATTGTAATTCAATACATTCTTATTTAACTCATTGAATGTAAAATTTTAATATCTAGATTGTTTTTCTTATACTTAGCTAAGTGAGTATGGTTTGTATTTTCATATCTTTGTATCAACACAACATGCACGCCTATTTTAACATATAAAATTTTTAACCCTTGTATGTATGGTTATAAACATAGTTAGAAACCTTCATTTAGTTTGTTAATAGATTATATTTGCATTAAAAGAAGTTTTATGCAAGGTATCTATGTTCTTCCTTGCGTATCCAAACATTTCTTAGCGTATCTTGATTTTTTTTGAGGTATTCATCCGATACGTTGGTACGTATCCTATTTTGGACTTACTGATACGACACCTGATACCGATATTTTGAACCATGCCTGCAGGTGTGGGTCCTGAACCTTGGATTGGATGGTTATAATTGAGAATCCACACCAATCTTTTGCCTGGACTTGAACTAGATCATTGCCTTTGTATGTATGTGCATGTCATGGTTTCAAATATCGATACATATCGATTGATATGGGCCGATATTTATCGGTTTTCTCCCTACCTGATACATACTTGAATAAAAAAAAATCCTCATATTGGTACCGTATTGCCCGTATCACCCATATCAGACCGATACAGGCGATACACTACCATTACACACGACACACTCATTTCTTCTTTCATTTACACTAGAAGCCATGACATGGACCTAATACGCACAACTTATTTACATAAAATATCATTTAAATAAATGGTTTTAAACTTTACTTTCATTACTTAAGATATATATTTGAAAATAAGGTTATATCCCCATTTGAATTAAAAAATTATCCTAAATCCAAATTTCTAAAGAATAAAAAGTCAACTTCTAGTTCAAGAACACAATCCGTTTTTTAGGGATTAGGTCAAAATTTCAACTTTCAAATGGTAAGATATTTCTCAAATTTGAAAATTCATAAATTCTATTATATCAAAACATTACTAAAACTAAAAAGTCTGGGAAAAAAGTCTCATATTTTAGTCTTCAAAAATATTTGCATCTGCAAGGTCAAAAAAGTCAACTAGCTGAGTAATAGTCTATCATAAAAAGACTTACATTCAAGCTTATAATTTATGATTGTAATTCGATAAATTTTTATTTAATTAATTGAATATAAGATTTTAATATTTAGATTGTAGTGTCTATATTGGCTAAGTGACTATTGTGTGTGTTTTCATACTTGTTTATCATCTATGATTGCATTTAGATTGTATGGCCTATATTTGGCTAAAGTGATTATTGTTTGTTTTATCGTAGTTGTTTATCAACATGATCACATTATTGAACTTATAAAATTCTTAACTATCATATGTAAACCATACACGTAGTTAGGGCATTCATTTAGTTTGTTCTATTTGCATTAAAAGAGGTTTTATGTAAGATATCCAAGTTTTTCCTTGCGTATCTAAATGTTTCTCAGTGTATCCTGATTTTTTCCGCTGTATCCAACCGATACGGTACGATATACTGATATGTTTCCTATATTCAACTTACTGATACGACACCCGATACCGATATTTTGAACCATGGTGTACATGTTCATAGATCATAAACTATTTGCTTTGCTTCTGGTGATACACTACACTTGACTTAATGCAGGTTTGCTCACCCATACTTGGCTTTTTTGATGTTCGTCCCCTGTTCACTTATTGGTCTGTTGATTCCAAGATTTGTATGGCGATGCTTTCCCCTCTCTCAAGATGTTTCAGTTCTCAAAACATCAAAAGAGGTATAAGTTTTCATCCTAGCCTTAATTATTGTTAATTCGTGCCAAGTTTACAGTATATCATCTTTCACAATTGATTTTAAACTTTCCATTTGATAATTATCTAATTGGATTTCTACTTACAAAAAAATCATATAGTTAGATTTATGTAACATCACATGGATGATGGATCATTTTCTCTGTCTGTGTGCTGAAAATTTGCTGACATGGAATTGTTGTACTGTGGAATAGTTTTATTGAGATGCACTTTAAGGTTACTTTTCATGCACACGGCGGAGAAAACTCGAAAACTTGGAATATGCCATCCAATGGAATGTGCAAGATATATTGCATTCTATTAATCTTTTTGCACCCATATGAAGATCTGAAAAGACATTTTAATCAATAAGTAGAGTAATTGAGTGTAAAATCATAGATTAAGAAGCTGTAGATGGTTGATTTCTTGGTGCTTTTGAATGACATCTGGTGTTTCTAGATGAGAACACAAGCGTAAATAAGAGAAATCAATATAAAATCAAACTATTGAAAATTCATCCAATATATGCAAGAAACCAGAAAATGAATTGGTGTCCATAGCTGGAGCCACATCTCATTGGGTTATGCTCATGACATGACAATCAGTGAGTCTGTAACTGGTTCTCGCACACATTATACTTTTCATGGGATGGGGTAAAGCTGGGATTGAATTCAGGGTCTCATATTTGCAGTGTAAATCCTCAATTAACTGAGCTTCAGGCTCAGGCCCCTTTTCTCACTTAGTAGATGTGTTCTCTTGATTATGACTATCTCTACTATGGCTGAAAAAATTGATCATGTGGCCAGTATACAGTATAGAGTCTTAAATTTAGTACATTCTTTCCCTTCTTGATTTTGTGCCCAGAATACAGTTAAGAATCTTCTACATAATATGTTGCTTCCACTTTAGAATTTTGTTATTCCTAGAAACTACGTGTAATGACTAATGAGACACTATCTCAAGATTTTTTTTGCTCCTCTCAGATGATAATCTTTTTATACAATTAAAATATTGTGAAGATTGAATAACTAATAGTCTTAAAATCACATAAGTCAAATTTGAAGGAGTATCAACTATAAAATATTCAAGCTGTAGGATGTGGAGAACAGAATAGGGAATAGTATATCACTGCCCTTAGAATTACTAATTGAAGGTTTCTACAAACGTAATGTTTGGCTCCATATAGAGGTTAAAGTGAACCTGTTTATTCTTGGTGTTCCAGTGTTGCTTCGGGTTAGTGTTCTGGAACTTCTTGTCCAGGATGTTCCTCTCCTTTCAAGGGTGTAATGCTGAGGTCACTGGTCAGGGGGTTTGACCCTCACTTATCCATCCAGAAAAACAGGAAAAGGAAAAGGAAAAGGAAAAAGAAAAGAGAAAAGAAAAAGTGTTTTGCTGTGCCCACTGCCCAGGACGCACATCCTGGTCCAATATACCTTGCCTGCATTTACATGCCTCAATACCCCGAATGGGACTTTTATTGCTTGCAGTCATGTGCAAATTGTAATTTTAAGAAATTTGGCATGCATTTTCTGTTCAAAACTCCTAATCTATTAGTGGATAATATTTCTTAGAGCTTGTAGTGTGAGTTAATAACTTAATATGCATTCAAAACATCATTCCTTATTTTATCGATTCATTCTAGTACATGCTTATCAGCTACATCAAAATTGATGATTTTCAAGACGTTAACACCCTAGTCGGGCACTGCTTTTGAACTTGGGTTTGCACAAGCTTTAAGTTTCTTCTGTAACTAGGGACAAGGTATATTTTGGATTTCCTGAATGAGTGGTCAATAAAGTTATGAGAACCAACTTAAAAAACTGGGTTCATGTATTGTTCTCTCTCTTTCTGATTTTCTCATTAATCCTTGTGGAAACCCAAGTGAAAAAACAGTACCTGGAGAGAGTGTTGTCGTGTTGTAAACAGAGAGGTGTATTTTACATTTCCCAAACAGCGGTCAATAAAGTTATGAGAACTAACTCAATAAACTAGATTCATAAATTGTTCCTTCTCTCTCTCAATCTCTCTCTCTAATCCACCTAATGGTACTGAATTCCCTGTTATACACCATTGGGCCGAGTTTCTAATGGAAGTAATCTTCTCGAGTTTGGTACATGGAGTTCAGCTATGAGCTGGATAAAGACTGTAGTTGTCAACTAAAAACAAGTATCTGCACATTAGTTTATGTATCTTCCACCTAAGTTTCCACTCCCACTTTGTAATCATGATCCTATTTCTACCTGTGCTTTGGTAACTTTGGAACTCCTACCTCCAACTGGTGCTGTTATTCACTTATTGTTTGTGATTACTAACTAAAAATTTTTAATTGCCTTTTTATGTTTCTACTTTGTATGATTTATAGTTTTGGATTTTTACTTAATCCTAATACTTAAATCGCAGTATCTTGATCCAAAAAAGAAAAGTATCATCTTTAAAGTATATCATCCATTCCTTGCTCCTACTTCATGCAACTAACCTTCACTCGCTTATGCAACTAAAATCTGCACTGTCTTGACACTAGTCTTAATATTGGAAGGTTGACTCTCATGACAATAGAGTCTGGTTAACATCATCGTTACTCGGAACCAGTGGATCTTTTGAATAGTTTCTTGACATATGAACCTTACAGGCACTATGTGATGAAGCAAGGTTTTGGGGAGCTTTCGGATTGTATGCCCTCATAACTTTGGTATGTAAACTGATTTATATTATTCTTTAAATGGAGTTATCCCATGAAGAAGAGTTGAATTGTTTATGATATGACATGGAAATGGTATTTATCACCCATTTTAATTGGTTTTGTCTTTTAAGTGGCTAAAATTAGTGGAAACTTTAAAATGCATTCAATTTACGTTTATCTTTTTTAATGGGCAGGTTTATCTTGTAGCTGGGCTGGGTGGAGGCTTCTTGACTTTTTTCCTGTCAATTTTTATGCTTCCGGCATGGATTTCCTTCTGCCTATTGGCCAAGTCTTTTGGTCGCCAATCACTCAAGTAAGGTTCAATCAATACCTTTCTCCATAGTTACCAAGTCGGAGTTCAAGAATTATTCGTCTAGGGGAAATTATGGCAAAAAATAAAAAATAAATTGAGAATGAAAAATATATGAAAAAATATAAAATAAGATTAGTAACTATGCAAAATTATAAACGAATATATTTCATATATTAGATATATATATTCGTGACTTTTTCAAAAAGTCGTGAATAATTCATGTTTAATTCACGAAATTCGTGACATTTTGACTAAGTCATGATTTTTTTCATAAGTCGTGAATTAATCGTTTGACTGAAAAGTCGCCTATTATTCGGTCTTTTTGAAAAAATTGGAGAACTTTGTTATTATGCCTTTCTCAACCTTCTGATTCTCCAGTTCTATTTTTTACCTTCTTGAAATATGTGAATACTGAAAATCTAATTTCATAATGTTGCCTAACCTTTTACCTTCTTTAAATATATGAATACCTAAAAGTCTAATTTCATAATGTTGCCTAATTTATTGTGGGTTGTCATGAAACAAAAACTCTTTTACCATTATCTGGTTGACATTGTATTGATTTTACTGTTCACAAAGAGAGATAAAACTATTATTGTGAATGACTTTATAGCTAACAATTAGAGTGCTAATAACATTATGTGACAAGGCTTAATTACTTGGTAATGTTGATATTGTTTGGCATAGTTCCCTTTGAGTGACTGGAGGTTTGGTTAGAGTGTATACTATTTATAAAGTTTAGGTATTGAAGATATTTATATGATTTTTTAATATTATATCTTGTATTTTTTCCATATGCTTTATGTTATTACTTACATACGAATTTATATTTTGTTAATTTCTGCTCACAAAGACTCTGCTATCGCATTCCAATGCCGAGCTTTTATTTTAGTATGAAAGAGCGAAACACATAATGTGAGAAATACATAATACATGTTTGTAGGGGTTGGTGATATTAAATATGGCAATAACTATCATTCAATAAGTTGCAGAGTGTTAGATCCTTCATGCAGTGACTTTAGTGCTTAGGTATACATGCTCTCATATCGTTGATTTGGAGCATCATGATCCAACAATACTAAGAATTCTGTTTTTATTATTTAGGACATAATGATTAATGATGTCTTCCCAACTTATCTAGTTTTAGGCATAAGATGATTTTATAGGGGATTTGAACCTGTGCATAACTGAATATCTGTACAATGATCTACATAATTATTTGGGCAATAGTGTGAATATTGTCTTATTCATAAATAAGTACTGCTAATTTACCTAAATGTTTTCCCGTGCATTCAGAATTGCGTGCATAAGTAAATCAATGCACACAAATCTACAACTGTAAATCAATACATACAAATCTACAACTTGAATATTTACTTTCGTAGTTGCATTTGATTGTACTGTTATACTGACATACAAATGCATAAAAAAAACTGACAAATTCAGTCACGCCCCAAAATACCCCGTAGGAGTTAGGGTTACTTTGGATTATGACTTGACATGCTTTATCAAATCATCCTGTAAATACAAGGCATAACTATAGCGAAAGCTAAAACATTTCTATTTAAACTGAAATATTCCAAGTATTATCAAAGTTATATAAATGAACCTACAAGTTAGAGCAAACAGATTTGCTCACAAAATAATATTTACACTCAACGTTTTCTGATCATCTAGGCTTATTCATAAGGCCACACATCCAACTCTCTAGCCTCCACCTGAGGTTCCATACACTGCTCCTCTTCGCCATAATCCTCCTCAATTCATGGCTTGGGACCACAGATGTCAAATCCAATACCTTCCGACATAAAATGTACGACTGAGCATGGAATACTCTGCGAGTACAAACTAATAGCAGACAATGGATAATATACAAAACATATCGTGCATAAGAATTTAAAACAATATAATCATGATGCATGCATAAACTGAAATACTTAAGACATGTTTGTAACTCATGGTTCTTGTCGTGTACTATGTTTGAGAAAACATGTTGTATTGTTCTTGTTCTTGTCTTGTGTGAATCATGGTACTGTACTTGCTTGTTCTTGTTCTCTTTAAATTGGGTATGCCTAACTGCTATTCATAATCCGTCACAAACTAGCACCCCTCATGTTTGACTGTTCCTGTTCTTGTTCTTGTTCTCTTGAACTTTGGGCATGCCTAGCTGCCGTTCATAGTCCGTCGCAAACTAGCATCCCTTATACTTGACTGCTCTTGTTCTTGTTCTCTTGAACTTTGGGAATGCCTAGCTGTCGTTCATTGTCCGTCGCAAACTAGCATCCCTTATACTTGACTGTTCTTGTTCTCTTGAACTTTGGGTATGCCTAGCTGCCGTTCATAGTCCGTCGCAAACTAGCATCCCTTATACTAGCATCCCTTATACTTGACTGTTCTTATTCTTGTTCTCTTGAACTTTGGGTATGCCTAGCCGCCATTCATAGTCCGTCGCAAACTAGCATCCCTTATACTTGAAGCCGAGAGTTAGAGCCTTGACTTGGTAACGGCCATGCTTGACCGTTATAGTATAATAATATATAGATATAATGTCAAGGTCCCCAACTCCGTTGACCAGCCCTACGTTTGGCTTTATCATTGTTGTTGATCACTTGAAGCCTAAGGAAATTGATTTAGACATGATCCTTGAAGTAAGATCTTAGACTTGTCTTGCATAAACCATTTTCGTTTCTTTTCAAATTCATGCTAACACTTGTGTAAACATGCATGCATGATTAATCATGAAGTCTAAACAATAGAGCATACTTAATCATCATGCTTCAATACCAAGTAACAATAGTCATGAAATTAGAATATCAATACATAATTCTATGTACAAAGTATGCTAGTAAGATGTACTTACCATTATATCTACAAAGTATGCTAGTTATATTATTCATAGGTAATTAACATACTCCATAACAATTTACAACATGCATGTATTCAAAACATCACATTCATAATTATATCTACAAGGTAAGCTAGTAGACTGTACTTACAATCGATTAAGCTTTAACAATTATCAACTCGCTCCCGAAATACAAGACTTGTGGTAAACCGCCCTCTCTAAGCTCTGAAATGTGCTTCTGTTGTTAAAAATACTGCTGGAAATGGACTCAGCTTGCTGAAAAATGCCTGAGTAGTGAGCCTCTTTCACTAGAACACCTTCTCTTTCTATTTTCTCTCTCTCTAAAAGGGACTCTCTGGAAATTTCTGTAGAAATTTTACAGCAGCTTCTCTCTTTCTAATTTGAGAGAATAAGTGTTATTTCTCTAACATTAGTACATGTGACACTTGTCATTACTTAAGACAATTGTCCTAAGTTGGTGACAAGCATATGTCTAACATTAGTACATGTGAGACACTTGTCATTACTTAAGACAAGTGTCCTAAGTTGGTGGCAAGCATGTGTGATGACAAATGGCACACATGTGTGCTGTCACATGTCTGCTAACCTCTCGACTTCTGGTAAAATCCCATTTTTTTTCCACTATTAAATTCATGACTAATTAATTACTCGCGCAAAATTTTCGAAATTACAGGGGATTGAACATTAGCCAGTCCGGCATCTACAATAAAAATCTCGAGTAAAAATACTGAGTTTTAAGGGTAAAAAGTAAACCCGGAAAAATATTGACAGACCCACAAATTTTCCGATTTGTAACAAAATACACTGTATAAACACCATTCACATACATTATATAAACTAAAGGGAATCCCATTTTCGAGGTCTTACAAATTCATCTCAGATGGTAATACATCTTTCACTTCTTCTCTCAATAACTAGAAAGTGTAGTTTTTTCAGAGGACTCATTTAGATAGTGGTGATAATTTGTGATATCTCACCTTCACTAGACCTTGCATATCAGCAAGAAAGCAACTGCTCCATCAGCAAACTGGTGATTTAGGCCTATCTGCATTCTGGTTATAATATTGTCCTTCATTCTTGTTTGACTGTTTCAAAGGCATTATACTTATACCTCGGGTCCTAGACACTGTCCACTTCATTTTCCCTGGTTAATGACGTGCACGTGGATGGACTGACAAATTGTATGAACATATGCAAGCCCAATGTGTCAATATGGTCAAGATAATTAGCATGCAATGATTTGTTTGAACAGTGAGGCCTAATTGCTAATTGGTGAATCTTGCAGGTCAGCAATGGGTTATGTGATACCTTTAATACCATGCCTTACATACTGTGTGTACTTTGGTGGTCTTCTTGTCCAATTCTTGATTGAGAAGATGGGTATGATTGGTTCCCTTCCACCTCCGTATGGTTAGTTTTGCCCAACTTCTATCTTTGCTGATTGTAGATAAATTGATTTTTTAGACTTGGTCATTTCCAATGTCTTTATATTTCTTCTGAAATGCTTAGGGTTAGGAACTATGGCAAATGGAATTGTATTGGGCTGGAATTAGTACCGCCTTGAGTCTCTTTCTAACTAGGAAGCATTAAGATTCAGTTCTATTGACTATATAGCCTACAAGAAAATGAAAAGAGAAGTATTAAAAAAAGTTATTTGGTGCCTACAGTTAATGGGTTCCGAATGTACTCTCGGAGAAACTTTGCTGGGCTTCGGATGTTGCATCCTCAATGACCCCATCTCTATTTTGTGTTTGTGGCCCACTGACTCATTTCTGAACCAATCAGTTAGCGGGTCAGCACTTGGATGGGGCATGGCTCAAAAATCAGATCGACTGGATGTTTAGACCTGCTTAGTAATTGAACTTTTCCCTACGTTCTACTTTAGATTGGAAGATTATGATCTTTCAGTCAGTCTTATTTTTGGGCGATTCCTCATCTATGAACTGGTAAAATTATGTGTCACCTATACCGCATGGGACAAGGGTACATTTGGTTATCTTTTAGTGGTCTTATATTACTCTCTAATTCTTTTTATACCTCAAAAGTGGCTCCTATAAGACAGGGTATGGTCTGAAATGTTGGATCAGGCTAATTCACAGGTCTCCAAAAGTTATCACATAATCATGGAATCTTTGCTTGCAGGGTATTTTGTTCCTGATATTATTGTAGCAGGAGTAATTGGATTTGTGGCTGGTTGGTGTGTGGGACCATTAATACCTGTTTGCGGTCATTGGTTAGCTAGATCATCCGTTTTGCAATGCTTGCTGCATCTTACTGTGCTTGCCTTGGCACTTTCATCCCAGTTCTTCCCATACAGCACAGCTGCACCAAAAAGGGTTATACTTCAACATACATTTCTAACTGCAGGTATTCAAGAAAACAACAGCTGAAATGCTAAATATGTGATCTTCAATGTGCCATGTTCCTTTTATAAGCCCTTAGTGCTGGCACAGACGCACTGGGCCTTAGTCTAATAATAAAGAGATTGATATTTTTTCTTGTTCCTGCCTTTAAATTTTTATTTATTTATTTAAAAAAAATTGAATGAAAAATGTTAAAATGTGTGAGCCTAATTCATGAAGTAGTGACTGAGTTTTCTTACAGCCATAGTCTAAGTGGACTATAACTTATTACATAAACACGCTCTAACCTCTCTTCATAAAGCTGATGGGGTGACCTTTCTTATAACACTTTAATAAGGATGATCTCATGGTCTCTCTTCCGGCATATTAGGGTTTCATGTTTCAACCTTCATGCATTTGGAATCTAAGTGGTGATTTTTTGCTGGTGAAAATTTTTATCTCCAGAGCTGTTGTTGAACTTATGTTGGTTTTAGTGTGCATCACTTGGGGTTACATATATAGTTTCATATATTAAAGTTTCGATGCACCATACCAGCAAGAAGTTCATTATGAACTTTCCTGATTTGTGTACTAGTCATACACGCATAGTGACAAATGTCGGGGTTCGGTAATAATTCGGCGGAGGTCAAGTTCAGAAAAATTCGGAACAAATAAAAAAATAAATATAAAAATATACCGAACAATTTGCTTAAAAAAATACAAAATTAGTAGTTTTAAAAACAAGTTTGAGAAATAATTCGGAAAATTCGGGAATAATCCGAAAAATTCACAAATAATTCGGAAAAATCGCAAATAATTCGCCAATAATTTGGGAATCCAATAATTTGCGAATAATTCAGCAAAGCAAAAATGCGTGAATAATTCGTGAATTTTTGAAAAAAACAGAGTTTTTTGTTACAGTGCATAAATGCGTATCCATACTAGGCAATGCAAGGGTGGTAGTGGGGCCTGTGGTTGGGTGCACAAGCCTCGAACAAGTTTCACTAGAGAGTAGGTGGCAGTAATGGAACATGCATGGTTGACCTCTGTTATGGATAATTCTATTGCTAAAAATATGCAAGTGAGCTAGGGACCTGTGTAGTGTAAAGTAGGGAAGTACTACAGGTATTAAGGTTATGCCATTACATATCTCTTGAGAAACTGGCACTGTCCAAGATTACAATTGCAGAGTAGCCTGTACCTTGCACATGCTTGTATACAAGACTTCCTTTTTCCTCTGTTAATCTCTGCATCTCAAGAACAAATATACATGCATAGTTTACACAGATACATGGATACATGCATGCTTGACGTGTGAAGGTTACATGAAGTGGTTAGTTATTTCATATAAGAAGGGTTATTTAGATTTGTTTCTACCAGGGACTGGATTTCTAGAATTAAGAGATTTGAGGCACATATGTGCTACTCAATCCACCTAAAATATATAAACACTGATAATCCCGCCAAGCTACTTTTTAAGTAATGTCATATGACCAAAATGACCACATATTTCCTTAAGTGCCACACGAATACCTTTGACACGTCTAATGTAGATTAAAATTATTATGTATTTTGGATCAGTTAGATCAAAACAGCAATAACATCTGTAATATAGGAGGTAGGTAGAATTCTCAGTTAGGAGATTCATAACCAAGATGGCAATATGATGCAACAAACTATTGATGCAATTCTGCATATCAATAATGTAATGTTCTTTAGCTTTTTTCTTGAATTTAATTTTAGGATTATAATACCTTTATAAATACCCTTTTTTTTGTTATATCTTCTGAAAATGTCTTATTTGTGGGAATGACAGATGGAAGTCGGATTGTCGAATCCAGTTACGATTTTTCTGTAGTGGATTCCAATTCTTTTGGTTTTCTTTTCAAGTATGCACCCAAAGCAGCAAAGGAACTACATATTGGTTCAGAATTATCTTTTGAAAACACTAATCAGTCTCATCGAGACACTTGGACGGTATGTATGAAGTACAAAGCCTATATTTTGCAGATTGCCATAATTTGCATGAAAATAGATGTTCTTTTCATGCTTAATGTCTTACTGTGGAATTATGATGGGCATGCTCTGTTTAAGCTGGTTTTTCAACTGTCCCTTCTTTCATTGCTCAGGGATCACTGTTGATGCATTAAATCATGTAAAATGAATAATACGAACACACCAATTCTAGTATATTACTTTGTTAATATTATTGGCACTTCCACATAAATATTTGGAGGAACTATACTGTACCAATCTAGCATACCCAAGAAGTTGGAGCACTCAGCTTAACTTTACCTGTGGCTCACATGCATGGACACATTATGGGGTCCAAAGCATATCAAAGATCGACACTCTCGACAACCTTGCTAGCAAATATCCCCTGTTGATCTTGCGATCATCAGAGCTTAGTGTTTTTTTTTATTGGGGACTTGTATTCCCATATGACCAGATTGGAACCGTTAATTACATTTTCTTCTTTTTAAGAGAACCACTTCTGCTTAAGAAAGGGAAATGAAAACACAGATAATACTATCTATTTCTTTTCAGGCAATTTTAACCCTTTAAGCAAAGTTTAGCACAACTCCTAGATGTTGATGGGATTGATGATGAAAAATATACCTGGTACAGTTGTACTTGCAGAATCTTCTTCTCTTCTTTCTCTTCCTCTCGGTGAGGTCTCGTGTATTCCCACGTGAGAAGGTAACCTCTTTTTATAGAGGTTCTTTTTTTACTCACGTTCAACTCCGTGTGAAGAGTTGTACTATTTTAACTCTTCCACCTTCCTCTTCTTTGTTGGGGGAAGATTTGCACTGATGGATCTGACCTCCTTGTGGTTTCTCCCTTTTTGAAGATAATTATATCTCCATCGCGGATGATTTGGACCTATCTTTTCTCAAGATTTGATAGATTTGCTGAAGCATGTCCATGGCCATGTGATTGAGCCCATGCCTCTTCATTTTTTCGGGCTGAGGGTGAATTTGCTCCCGATGCTCCTTTGATATTGACCGTCGATTTTTGCCTGTCAACAGGGTTTATCTATGAAGTTTCATGTTCTAATTCACTCTGATGATTGCAATCATCCAACCTAAGGGATTATTGTGGATAGTTGGAACATTATGCTGATTTTAAGTGCAAAGTCTATGTATTAGATTCTTACAATCATCAACAATGTAGATCTCTAGCTTGGGACTTGGGAGATCTATTTGATGAGACCTTTTGAATTGCGGGATCCACCCCTGGCATGTGAACCACATGTATATGCCTTGGTAGATTATCTTCATGACCCACCAGATTGGAAGCTGAGATGTTTTTTTTTGCTAAGGTACCCTGCTTACAGGCGACTGTCTCACTCTCTCAATCTCACTTAACTCAAATCCTGAACTTTGTTATTATTATCAGATTTGTGAATGTATTCAACTTTTTCTTTCTGCTAACCAAGGGTACTTTATTTTATGTCAAGCAATCGTTTACTTACCAATACTTTATTTAATCTAAGCTACATATATACATCCAAGAAGCAGTTGTTATGGGCTTACAAATTGTGAAACTTTTCTGAGGGTTTGTTTCTTATGCAGGTACTTTTTCCAATATCGTTCTTGTTTTCAGGAAGCTTGAAGTTCCCTTCAAGAAGCGATGATATTTTGAAGCAATATAGATATTTCCCTCATTTGTCTCCTTATAAGCCACTTACAGTTTCTAGCACGAGATCTCGGAAAGTCCACTTGGAGCTTTATTTAGGGTGAGACAGAAAAGGAAAAACAATGCGCAATTTATGGACGCATTAATACCTGCATATACATACACTGTGCACATGTTTATCTGCTTCTTTACTTGCATGCCTTTGGGGTGGGGCACTGGGATGGATATCATAGTAGCATTCTACTAAGTAAGAATCAGAAATAAACTTATTTTCAAAATAAATATATACACTGTGCACTTGCTTATCTGCTTCTTTACTTGCATGCCTTTTGGAGTGGGGCACTGGGATGGATATCATAGTAGCATTCTACTAAGTAAGAAATCAGAAATAAACTTATTTTCAAGATAAATATAGGTGAAAATTATTGCTTATTTGTGTATGGGATATGTATCATATTCCTGTTTGTGTATGCTCTACATCACCTCTGGCTGTTCAAATTATTGCGATATATATGTGCAGTGCATCGCATAGTATGTAAATTTACACCTACATACATATGTACATCCTCCCCCCTCAGTCCACACAATTATATGTGGGATAGACAGATAGGTATAACATTTTGGAGTTTATATCTGTTTTGATATTTTGTAGCTTTCTAATTCTGTCTTCTTTTTCAGTTCTTTAGAGGAGATTTGGGTTGCAGTCATTAATATTACAGGTCCTTTATCCAGTTGGTCATTTGCTGACAATATACTTCCAGGTGATCTAAAATGGTCTGATTCTATTTTATTTTCTGGGTTTAACTACTTTTCTTCTCCATTGCACATTTTATCTTTGTGAAATTATTTACAGCTCCTGAAAGAGTCGATGGTGGTCCACCATCATACATTTGTAGACTCAGTGGAAGTAGCCATGGGAATTGGACCTTCTGGTTAGAGGTAAAGTGTCATACTTTGCTGGCCTTTTATTGCATCTCATTTCCAGTTTTGACTGAGGTGACCAGATACTGTTATTGTAAAAACATACTTATGTCAGAATGAGAGGGTCACACCTGTGGCACGCGTATGTCACAGAGGTTCTCTCAGGCAAAAATCCAATATTTGGATCACCCATTCGATCTGTTTAAACATTTAGTTTTCTGTTTGGCCATATTATCTATTTCTTTCTATTCCATGTGTGCTGTGTTTTCTGAAAAGCTAGATGAATGGCTTCCTCTAGTCCTGAATGATTCAAGTTTTATTCTTTTTGGGTCCTTTCATTTTACTCAATTTTCAAAGTGTAAACTGCAGACAAACAGTTCTGAAGCTTTAAGGGTGGATGTTGCTGTATTAGACCAGTATTTGGTCGAAGCTTCAAGGAAATTGAAGGGCCTTTTTCCAAGCTGGGTGGATGTCACTGCATATTCGAGCTTTCTGTCAAGCTACATCTTCTAATTCCACATTTTTACGTTTCCCTGTGTATCTAACCGAGATACAAGGTGCTCATCCATTGTATTTGTATCTTTGTGAAACAATTTTGGTCTCCATTGTGATGGTTGAATAAACCAAAATGATTTTAGTATTTAATTTATTTGGTTACTTGGTTGATTCAGTTACTAAAAAGAGGAAATTTTAGGTAGTTGATGGTACACCTGAAGTGGGTTGGGACTCACAGCCATTAATGGGATTCTTGGGAGATCTGTGCTCAAATTGGACCAGTTGGATGTTTTCTTGGATCATATCATTAATTTTCCAGGGGAATTGCCTGTTTTTAAACTATAATTTTGATAATGTTAGTAAGCTTCTTTTTGGACAAGCTGATCTTCAGGTGGGTTCGGATAATACTATGTTACAGACAGGCTGAGGTATGTGTTGATGATTGACATACAGTTTGAATGGCTCCACCTATGAGATCTCAATGTTTTAAACGTCATATGATAAAAGCCATCAAGTAAAATTCAAGAAAAAAAACGGAGTTTTCCTTCCCCAAATGCATGTTCATTTCCCATTCTGTTCATTAATATTGCAGATGCTATTATCAGTTGAATCTGGACTGGACCATAAGGTTGCTATGACACCTCTTGGATGAGCAGTAGTCCTGAACTAAGAAGACTTGGATGAAATGTCATTTACAAATGATCATTCCCTACATATTGATGCATAGTTTCTCATTGGAAAATATATTTCCCTATTCCCTTCGAAGTATCTTTCTTTATTTACGAAGTAACTGCCAACTTAAGTGTGTTTGGCACTCCACCATCTATCTGGATCAACCCTTCTCGAACCCTGTAACTACTACAAGCAACGCATCACAATTCATGGTCCTTGAGTCATTGGATCTTGGCTTTTGAAGAGGATTCTTTTTTGACGCATTAAGATGTGCTCAATGCAGTAAACACGTTTAAACAAATACATCATCCAAGCACCTCCAATTGCGTTCTAATATTTGTTTTTTTCATTTAATTTGTTCGTTTGGAGGGAAAACGTTGGAAATGTAGGGTTAGCAAGGTTAGTGGTTAGCTTGGGGATTGGAGCTCTTGCGACTCATCACCCGGGGGGATTGAATCCCAAGACCTCCCTCAACAGAGAGGCCACACCCACCATTGAAGCAAGATGCGGGGTTTTCTTAAAAAAAATAATTCAGTGCACCTATTTTCCCCTCAAAGTCCAAACAAACGTAGCCTTGGTAAAATCAGTTTTCTAAGCTTACATTACTGATAAATTCAACCTGTTCAGGAGGTGGGCTACCCTTCAATCAAGCCCAATTCCCATTTTAGGGTTACGGTTTCAATTAGTGGGCCTGAAAGCCCAGTCTTAACTCAATACCATATCCAAAGATCTAGGGTTAGGGTTTCCCAGTTCATTTTATCATTTTATAGTTTATATTTATAGAGTGGCGATATCACATTTTTTTTTGTAGGCTCGCTGAAGAAGCAGGAGCCGCAACAACCAACAATGGTATTTTAAATGTGTTCTTCATTGATTATTCTTTGGATTCTCCTTTGATTTCTTGTTACTGATTATCTTTGAATCGATTCTCGATCTTTCAGGTGAAGTATTCGAGGGAGCCGGACAATCAGACCAAATGTAAGTATTTAGATTTGATCTTTATTTTGCTGCTTTCTTTACATTGGATCTTTTTGAACTGTATTATGAACAATCACAGACTTCTTCGTTTTTGTTTTCATGTGTTGCACTTGATCTAAGTTTGCTTTCTTTTGAAAATCTAGGGTTTAATGTCTTACCATCTTTTTTCATAGTGATGACGATGTTATTACGCTATTAT
Source organism: Tetracentron sinense (assembly GCA_015143295.1). Lineage (NCBI taxonomy): Eukaryota > Viridiplantae > Streptophyta > Magnoliopsida > Trochodendrales > Trochodendraceae > Tetracentron > Tetracentron sinense. The sequence continues at coordinate 34,591,351 of CM026568.1, read as the reverse complement.
CATATCCCACCCGCTTTGAATAATGGAAAAAGGGTTTTGTTTGTCTTCATCATTTTCTGTTGCTGTTAGATTTCATTTTCACTGAATTAGCAAATGTAGGATTTAAAACATAGGTCTCGGATTTCATTCATTTTAATCTTGTGTTTCCTTTATATTGCAGCCTGCAAAGCCAGGGGCTCGGATCTGAGAGTTCATTTCAAGGTATGCTGAGCTGAAGTTATTTTTTATTTTGCTTATGGTTTTTTTTTAATGGGGTCTTCATGGCAATTTTGGCTGTAATATAAATCAGAACTGATGATGAAATGGTTCTTCATAGTAGGCTAAATGTAGTTAATTATTGTTCTTCTGCTTGGAATTTAAACTCGATTATAAGGATTTACTTCAATCTATTTCGTGGGCCATTCTAACGTTGATGCTCATAACATGACTAATCATTTCATTGGTCCAGTTGATGATGTATTTGATGTGGCATAAGCCGAATAGACCGGTATTGTTTTATCCTTTTGATCTAGAGCTACAATTTGGATGGATTGAAATAATTTTGGTGGAGGTTCCCTACTGTCGAAAGTAAGGTTTTTGGGTGGGACTTGGGAGAACTTTAGATTATGGATTCATATCAATTACATCGATTTCTTTTGAATCCAGAAAAGTTATATGTAACATAACTCGTGATTGATTTTGTTGTGTTGATAAAGAAACCTGATAAAAAAAATTGAGACCTGTTCTGTCTGTGAACTAGTCTCTCATAGACTTCAGGGAAATCGGTTGCATTGTTGGGTGAATTCTGTAGATGTTATTGACAGTATGTGCAGTAAATGATTGCAGATCTTGAACACAATCTGGTCAATGAGTTGATCAGTCAAGTTTGAGTGTAGGTGCACTACGAATGATAGGCTCACTAAAATGATGTAGATTTTTTTGTGAGTCCAAACAAGTTATATGTCAAATAGATTGTGATTGTTTTTTTTCATCTGTGTTATTAAACCTGATGAAAAAGCAGGTACCTGTTGCCTCTGTGAATGGGTATCTCGTAAACTTCAGGGAAATCACTTGCTTCGTTATTGGGGTGAACCTCTGTATGTGCTAGTAACAGAAGGTTCAGTAAATGATGGCACATCGTAAACAAAAGTTGAACAATGAGTTGACTGACAGGTGTAAAGTTTTGGAGTAGGTTCATTACAGATGATGAACTTGTTTCAGTGAAATGGATTATTCTGAATCCAAACAAGTCTTTTAAAATGTGATTTTTTTTTTGTTTAATCTTGAGTTTGAGACCTGATCAAAAAAGCAGGGGCTTGTTGCCTATGTTAGTGGGTCTCTCGTAATCTTTAAGGAAATCATTTGCATTGCTATTGGGTGAGCCTATGTAGATGTTGATCGTCAAATGTAGATGTTGTTATATGTCAAATATATTGTGATTGTTTTTTTGCATCTGTATTATTAAACCTGATGATAAAAGCAGGTACCCGTTGCCTCTGTGAATGGGTATCTCGTAAACTTCAGGGAAATCACTTGCATCGTTATTGGGTGAACCTCTGTATGTGCTAGTAACAGAAGGTTCAGTAAATGATGGCACATCATAAACAAAAGTTGAACAATGAGTTGATCGTCAAATGTAAAATTTCGGAGTAGGTTCACTGCAGATAAATTTGTTTCAGTGAAATGGGTTATTTTGAATCCAAATAAGTAAATGTAATTTTTTTTTGTTTAATCTTGTGTTTGAGACCTGATTAAAAAAGCAGGGGCTTGTTGCCTATGTTAGTGGGTCTCTCGTTATCTTCAGGGAAATCATTTGCATTGCTATTGGGTAAACCTTCGTAGATGTTGTTAGTGAAAAAAGGTTCAGTAAATGATCTCACATTTTAAACAGAACCTTGTAAGCTGGTGGATGTTCTGCCACTATAGCTTTGTGTAACCTGAATATTCCTATCTAGGATAATTGTTTCTATTAGAGCTGTATATGGTGCTCCCGGCTCCTTTCCCTAGACCTACATGGATAGTACTTCTTTTGTCCTGAGGTAACAAAGCAAGGATCTATTTCTCTATGAGCAATTTTTTATACATCATGTAAATTCCCTCAATATCTTTATTGGGTGAACCAGTGTTGGTTGTGCCCATAGTTAGTAAAATCGTGTTTAATACGTGAGTGGTTCGCGAATAAGTCGTTCAACATTCTGTTCGGCCATCCTTTTCAAACATTCGGATTAGTCCGTGAACTTTTGAATTGTTCCGAATAATCCACGAATTAATCGTATCATTAAAAGAAAGGAAAAAAAAAAACTATCAAAATCCGACCATAAGTCGACACATCACGGGTTGATAGAATACTTGTGTACGGTATGACACATATTTCTCCCTCCTCTCTGTCTTTCTTTCCTCATTCACCCATCAGGCATCAAAACGGTTCCATCCCGTCGGATCATCGGCGGCGAGTAAACTGGACTGGTCACTAGCTCACTGCTTACTAGCTAGAACCAGTGTAGTCAAAATGTCGCCTAGGCAACGCCTCGCCTAGCCAGGACCCCTATCGCCTAGATCATGATCTAGGTGGGCACTCTTTAATTCTTATATAATATAAACAAAATAAATAAATTTTGGTCCCTTAGGCGTCGCCTGGACTCCTTGACTACACTCGCTAGAACCTCTCTCTCTTCCACGCTCTGCGTTAGAGCTTAGTTAGACTGGTACAAAATATTTTAAAAAATTGACAAGAAGGTTCTTGGGTCATCTCGTCTTTACGTTTCGTACATATCCTACGGGTATTGTTTCTCTTTATGTATGTGGCAGTTGTCCCCTTGCCCCATGGTTATGCCCTAATTAAATAACATAGTATAAAAATATATTTTGTTTTCAAAAATTCAGGACTCAAATATGGCACAATAAAGATCTACAGAAGCTCGAGTTTAAAGATAGATCGTTACATTTCTTTTCCTGAAATCTTTGCTGAATTTGAAGCTATGTTCTTGATTGGTCAGCCCATAGTAATAAAGTCGGGGATTAGGAGTAATTCAACAAGGGTAAAGTTCGAAAAAATTTGGAAAAATCGAGGAATAGTTCGGGAAAAAATAAAATGTTATAAAAATATATTCAACAATTTGACTAGAAAATATACAAAAGAAGCGTTTTACTTTTGCGAAATTTGTGAATAATTTGAGAAATTTAGGAATAATTCACAAAATCCACAAATAATTCGGGAAACCTAAAAATCACAAATAATTTGGCACCTAAAATTTGTGAATAATTCACTTTTTATTTTTCAAAAATTTGAAGAATTTTGTTACTATGGGTCAGCCTACTTCGAAACTAACAACAGAGCATTGGCTCTCTAATAGAAACCGAATTTAAATGAGAATCTCGAAGGCTTTATATAGGAGTAGTTGCCTATTTAATTATTATAATGTCATTTGGTACACAGGGGATGCTTATGTTAAGTGAGAGAGAGTCCTGAAATGATAAGACTTCTTGTTAACCACTTTCTTGGGAAGAGGTTCATTGACTAGGCAACTACACATCCCCTGCATACCAAATGGCATTATAATAATTAAATAGGCAACTATTCCCATATAAAGTCCTCGATATTCTCATCTAAATTCGGTTTCTGTTAGAAAGCAAGCGCTTTGCTGTTAGCATGGTTAAAAAACTTAGCGAAACGTTCTGTAATGGTTTCGGTGGCCTACGATACCGTACCTTTACCCGTTTATTCCGAAACAAATGAGTAACGTTCGAAACCATTACGTAACGAGCGTTAAGCCCGTAACGGTTTCGGGCATAAGACTCGTCCGCGATTTGAGTTTTAAAAAAAAAACCAGAACAGTTAACCCATGAAGAACAAGCTGAATCTCTCTTGCAGACCTATCAGTTCGACACCTAGTTACAAGCCTACAACATATAGAGTACAGATACTACAGAATACTCGTCTGGACTGGATTCTGTGTATGTTTCAACCCTCGACCTATCTAATTTCATTATTTTTACATTTTTAGCTTCATATTGGCTTTAGAAGTATCTTTTTATTCATTTATTGCATTTTTTTTTTCCTAATTGTTTAACATTTTTTGTGTGGGGAGGGGGGGGGGAGGGGAAACAGCCGAAACCGTTACGTAACAGTTTTAACTGTGTCCGTTACATTATCCGAAACCGTTTTTTTAAACCCTGATTGTTAGTTTCGAAGCAGGTTGAACAATCGAAGAAAAGAACTTTAGATTTGTCAAAGATTTCAGGAAGATAAATGTAAGGATCTATCTTTAAACTCAAGCTTCTGTAGATCTTTAATGTGCCATATTGTCATAATTTCATGAGTGAGCTAGCAATGTGACTTGGTTAGATCATCCAATGCCATATTGTCACTTTGTTATTGTTTGGTGATTTTTTGTCTTGATTGCATTCTTCTATCGTCAAATATTGGTGCAGTTGTTTGTATTGGGTTTGTTATTAAATTATCTTTGCCAGACCACTCACCTTGTAGATTGTTCTAAATTATTTGTCCAAGGAGGGTTAATATATTTTGTATGGTTTAATTGATCCTTAGATAGATTCCTGATTCTCCTTGGACAATGATATTAATGTTTGGATATGCTTGGACTCATGTCCTGTTGTATCTGTCCTTTGTTTTTATTTGCAGAATACAAGGGAGACTGCCCATGCAATTAGAAAGTTGCCTTTAGCCAAGGCTAAAAGGTATTTGGAGGATGTCCTGGTCCACAAACAAGCCATTCCCTTCCGACGGTTCTGTAGGGGTGTTGGTCGAACTGCTCAGGCAAAGAATCGCCATTCAAATGGACAAGGGCGCTGGCCTGTTAAATCTGCAAAATTTATTCTGGACCTTCTTAAGAATGCTGAGAGTAATGCAGATGTATGTCTCATTCTATCTAATTGTTCAGTTGTTAAATTTGGCGTCATCTATATTTTCTAACATTATATTGCTGTCAAATTATTCTGCAGGTGAAAGGTTTGGATGTGGATTCACTTTATGTATCTCATGTCCAGGTTAACCAATCTCAGAAGCAGAGACGCCGCACATACCGTGCTCATGGAAGAATCAACCGTGAGTTTCCTAATCATTTTAAGATATGTTCTTTCATATTTGTGGCTTAAGATTGTGAGTTTTGCCCTTAATAACGAAGTATAATTCATTTTTGCAGCCTATATGTCGTCTCCCTGCCATATTGAGTTGATTTTGTCCGAAAAGGAAGAACCAGTCAAGAAAGAGGTAATCCATCGAACAATTCCATGAAAAAAAAACATAAATGAAATAAAGCTTAGTGCTAAGGGAGGTGTGTGGACACCTAAATGAAGTCATATTTCAAATTGTGTCACTTCAGAGTAAAGTCTTCAAGTTTTATAAATTTTAGGAATAGACTAAATTGGGCAGTAGTTTTTAAATTAAACGAGCTCATTTTAAGACATTTCAGGAGTCATTTCAGAATTTTGGTGAAATGAGCTCATTTGATGTTAAAATATAGTTCGAATTAGTCTATTCCTAAATTTATTACGCTTGAAAACAGAACCATTTAAAGTGACAGAATTTGCCAATGATTTCGTTTAGGTGTTCCCTTTAATAATTATATAGTTTAAAAGTATGTGACTTTGATAGTAGGCTTTAATAGTAATTAGGCACATGTTAAGCAAATCAGATTAATTTTATCTCATAATTCGTTTGATACCACATCATAATGAGCATTTGTTGGTCTTGCAGCCTGACACTCAATTGGCCCCTAGGAAACCGAAGAAGGCTCAAACTCTCCGCAGTGGTGCTTCCTCTTAAGTGGTGGATTGGTAGATGGTGATTTGTCGTGTTTTGAGGTCTTTCATTATGTCTCCTATGTTCGTAGAAGATAATTTTGTTGTTTTTAAGATATAATATTCGGGTTTGTGGGAAAATGAGATCCTTTGTTTCTGATGTGGGTATCTCTTTGGAGTGTTAAATGAAATAGTCTGATCCTTATTAATAGTTTCCTTACATTAGATGGAGTCATCATACTGCATGTAATCATAACATTTAAGTATTTAACGATCCTACTAACTTAGATAAATGTTACCCATACCAAACATATAATGTATTCCTTGTGTCATTTAGAGTCTTAGTTTACTTCATGATTTTGGTAATTTAATCCCATTGTAATGGCTGTGCTATCTATTCTTTATCCAATTTATCGTTCTTTTTTGTATTTTAATCTTAAAAATTTAAGTTTACATGATTTTAGAAATTGAGTGTCAAGGCTGAGGGCCCACTGTAGTCTAAATATTGTTTTGGCTACATTAGTGCCCTTGAAAAAAAATACCATGTTACTGTTCAAAAAAAAATTACCATGTTTTCTAGCTGCTTAAGCCTTAAACCTGCCAAAGAAAATTACAATTTTTTTTTGGAGTGCTAGGCCCAGTTGCATTTACTCCAAATTTTTCGATAGTCTGGGAAGTTGGGCCTAACACGTGGAGATGTTTTATATTTTAACAGTTTAAAAATATTCAATTCAGAGAATGTTTGTCATTTGTTGCGTCCCAGTTGCGTCTTTGGAAGATTTGTGACTGGTGCTAGCAATATATATATAAATATTTGTAAAAAAAATGGAATATGCATCTTATTTAATCTCTCAGGTGGTGGTGGATTACTCATTTATTACTCGGTACATGTATATTATGATAGTTTAGATGAAATTGTTTTCTAGATATCTAGTGTGCTTGAACAAATGAAGGAGGAATTTGAATTTAAGCATATCACACCCTCTCAGACTGTACAAGCAACGACTCAAGCACAGTGGATCGCCGTATAAATGGTTCTACTTCCAATTCTGCACAATCTTTTATATCCATCGAATGCTCTGTGGAGAGTTTACTAAAATCTGTGCAGAAATGTCGTCTAGAAATTCAGTAAGACTGCGGCTCAAGAAGTGTCATGGTACTTGTAACCCGAACACTGGGAAACCTGTCATCATTATTTTATTTTTTTTCTGCTTGGGGAACTTAATAATCCTGAATATTAGAGAACTTGGGTGACTTCGATCCATCCTAAAGATTAAACTCTTGAGAATTCATCTGAACCCCAAATGAGCTACTCCATATGAAATGAACCCTCTCAGAGATTGCCACTAAACAAAACTTCTAAAATGACTTATTTCCTGATGGCATTCATGCAGCTTGTACCAAATAAAACTTTGCACCCCAGTTTTTGCAAGAACATGGTCGTCTGCTGGCATCAGACGCTGGTATCAGCCAGAATCAATGTTTATAAAATTGGACCATTTGCTTACTAAAAACCTGAACGGTTCGGATTCAGTGGTTTGAGGGACGAACTGCTTGTGTGTTAAATACAGGAGAACACGAGTTTATGTCTGCTTGTTCTCCCCTTATATAAAAAAATTTCGGGCTTGGCAGATGGTGATGCTAAGGGAGGCCTACCTCTGAAAAAATGCCGCCATGGCAGACTTTGTTGGGTGTACTGAAAACTACCCAACAATACAATAATATTGGGATAAGAAGATAGTACTGAAAACTACTCTTAACCTCACATTTAGTTAGAATATTCACAAGAAGAATTAACAATCAAGCTCAGTTGAGAATCAGGTTCTACAAAAATGCTGCTGTAATTCAACCTTTATGTCAGACATGAATTGGAGAAAACAAAATACAGAACATATCCTCCCACAAAAATGCTGCTGTAATTCAACCTTTACGTCAGACATGAATTGGACAAAATACAGAACATATCCCCCCTCATATGTTACTATTCTACCATAATTTGGCATATTTTCTAAAAGAGCAATAGTCTCCTCCTCGGGGTAAGGAGGGGACTATTCAACTTCGCCCTCACAAATCCCCTTTAACTGTCCTTTTAACTATGGTTAACAAGTTTTAACTAGTGTGTTTATTTTTTTTCTTCTAGAAACTAAGGTTAGATGCTTTAACCCTAATGCTTAGTAAATATTAACCACAGCTAAAGAGAGTTAGAAAGATACATATGGTGAAAAAAAGGGGGCGAGCCCTAAGTAACCGGAGCGAGAGTGTTTATAGTCATAGTAAACAAGATGACTATTGATATCATAGTTGCAGGGAAGCTATGTACAGGGTGGGAAGCTTGTTTCCTAGACTCGCTTCCTCGGGCAGACTTGCTTCCTAGGAAGCTAATTTCCTCGGGCCGCTTCCTAGGAAGCTTGCGTTCATCATGTCGTATTTAGTAGTTAAAGAGAGGTGTATGTGTGATGTGATAGAGTAGACTATAGTCTAGTCTAAGGTGTAGATTCTAAGCAAGCGTTATTGGTTTGGAACCTAAGGCACTTACTTTTTTACACAAATCTCATGTAAGATAAAATCAAAACTACAATTACCCATAATAATATAATGAGAATGACGAGCCTATATCTCATTTCCCGCTTCTCGCTTTCGCTTTACTTTTCGTTTTTGTTTCTCGCTCTGGTAACTATGATTGATATATTAAAGGTCACATTCCAAATTTAATTACAAGATCATCAATAATTAACAAACCTTACAAGAATCTTGAACTTTACAAAAGAAAATGACAAAATATACCCCACTTAGCATTAAAAAAAATGAACTTTACCCAAATACTGTGCTCTCTAAGCATGCGATCTCTAGAAATCACAAATCGCGCTCTCTATAAATCATAAACCGCGCTTTACAAAAGTTGAAACCGCACTCTCAAGGTGAAAGTGAGGTTTGAGAGCAGGAGCAAGGTTTGAGAGCGGAGCGAGTATCTGGTTGAGAGGTTTGGGTTCTTAAGGGCGAGACGGCTCGAGGGGATTATTTTCCTTTCAAAAATATAATACACATCCACTTCTGTCAGCTGACATGTAATGTAACCAGGTGCCCTTGTCAAGATAGGGCATAAGAATTCCATTTCTCAAATAGGAGTTGATTCCAAGGGAACAAATTTCCAAAGACGAGTATGGTAATGCAACTCCCATTTTGCAAATAGGAATTGATCGGAGAGGAAACAAATGTTATCTAAAGCAATCAAGAAATCATATTATTAAAGAACTCTTCAATTCTATTCAACTGGTTCAAGATGTGAGTCACTGGAGTATATGAAAAAACACAATAATTTTTTGTTCTTCACTAGATCAGTGTCTAAAACTGAACCAAGTCTTGGAGAATTGAGCTAACCGACTGGAAAAACTGAAAGTGGCTTGATCAAATTGGCCTCATATCGAAGTTCTTAAACCATGATTAGCATAAGACAAAACTGCAAAAGAAGTTACGCGGGAAAGAGTTCAAGGCATCCATAATTAGCTGTTTATAGAGCTTCTGCTCCAAGAGATGAAATCCCAACAGTTCATAATGTATCGAAAAGAAGAACATCTCACAAGGCAGAAGTAAATGCTTAAGATAACAAATCAAAGCTTCTGGTTATTCTAGTTCTATGGTTTCGAGTCTGAATCTTTTATTCCAGTGCTCTTATCAAATACCTACGCATAAGAGTTAAAAACTTCAAACTACCATTACAGAACAGTTCAAAACAAAGTGACTCATTCTGTTGCTACCACTACCAAGACACCTCCAGTGCAAAAACTCCTCATTCGGATCGGGGCAGCAAGTATATATCGTCATTCCTTGGCCTGTGTAAGAATTCCAAGCCCCTCCTATTACAAGCAGTTCATCTCCCAGTGACTTGAATGCCACTCCCCAACCCCTACTGTGATCAGCTCTTACAGGGACATTGCCCAATTCCTTCCATGAATTACTCTTCTTCAAGTACACCTTGAGCTTGTTTGAAGAAGCATCAAGAGAATAGAGCTCATTTTTCACAACAGCAACGAGTGGCGGAGATCGGGAAGTCGGAATCGGAGAATCCTTCAACATATCTGGAATCAATTCCCACTTGTTCTTATCCCTGTCATAGAATTCCCCACAAGTTAAATCAACCCCGTTTTCATTTTGCCCTCCAATTACATAGAACTTGTTATCCATATAACATCCAGAGCAAAGTTTTCTCCTCAGATTCATCTTTGGAAGTGGGTTCCATGATTTGTTCTCTGGGGTGTATTTCTCAGCTGAATTTAAAATCTCCATACCAGTCCCTGTCCCAATCCCACCGGCAACACAAGCGAAATCGCCACAACTGACCGACGCAAACAAGCATCTCGGACTGATCATCGAAGGACCCTTGAACCATTTCTTCATATCCAGTTCATACCTCCAAACAACAACACCTTCAATCTCCTTGCCTGAAACCAGCAAGTGGGTTCCTGCACAAAACGATTCTTTGTCTCCGGCTGCAAAACACTGGTCAGATGGTAAATCTGGGAGTTTACTAAAAGACGCGAAATGGTGTTCGAATCTCCACCAACGAGACTCACCACTCGCCAGCATGAAGACGGACGGTTCTTCGATTCCAATCGCTCTTCTAATCTTAGAGAGCTCATAGCTCTTGAGCAGAGCTAAATACCGCTTGTTAACACAGCAAAGCTTCCCATATTCTGATCTAGGAACCCTAGCCAAGATCAGAAGGGCTAATTCATCAAGGAGCGAAGGAAGGTAAGAGTAATCTGCATCCTGGGGTTGCAAATCTGAAGAACCAACATCTCCATTTTCATAAGATGATGATCCGTCCATTTTTTCACTGAAGCTCCCAAGAGCCGAGCAAATCTATGTTTCGACAAATGAAAACCCTATAAGAACTAGTTAACAACTACCCAATTCACCAAATCCAAAAACAAATTTACCCAGAAGAAAATTTGGGACAAAGATCCCTTTTTTTTTTGTCGTGGATTGATTAAGGGGTGAAAAATACATGCGACCCAGATAGCAAGCTGAGGAGGGCTATTGAAGAAGATATGAATATACAGAAAGAGGGAAAATCAATTAAATCGAAATGGGTCATCGCGATTCTCCAGGGTTAGGATTAGAACTAGGGATAAAGTGTTTTATGCGTGGAAGAAACCCTAGACTTTCACATTAAGGAGGAGATAATGGAGGATGTGAAATGGAGAAGGAGATGGCCATTAAGGCGCAGAGCTCGGAGAAGTGCTGAAAAGGTTTGTTCTGCATTTCCTCTGTATTTATGCTTAAATTAAGCTGCCCATTAAAACATTGAAATTATTACAGAATACATGCTGATTCAGAAAAGTTAAGGGAGAGAGAGAATATAATACTGTTTCTGTATGGTTGTTCTGTCCTAATCCTCTCTGGCTTTTACCACGGAATGACATGTATTATTTTTTAAATTTTATTTTTTTACTATATTAGAAGAAGTAATAATCATCATCTCCTACTGACTATTCCTCCTTGCTCTCACAAATCCATTCAGTTATGTTTAAAAAATTAACGACTTCCGATGCTTAATTTTTTTAAAAATATTTTTGTTCAAAAAAATAAGGATAGATGTTTGAACCTTAGAGATTACTGAAATTTAACCATAATTAATAAGAGTAAAAAAGAGACACATGGCCCCAAAAAGAGAGACGAGACGGTAACTCACCTCCTCAGCCCGAGGAGGTGACTATTTTCCATTAGAAGCATAATCCTAAGATTAAATCAGAATTAAAAAGGACACGGTGAAGTTGTAAAAAAAAAACACTTCTTTTGACTTCTGCTAGATATGATCTATGTAGATATGATCTATGTAGTAGTGTAGGGCGTTGAACATGCTCGAGCTCAGCTTGAGCTTGATTCTCGAGTTTGGTTCAAGCTTTAAAAGAATCAATCTTAGAATTAGAAATTTTGACCCTTCACCACCCCATCCTACCAACTCCACCTCTGCCCACACCGCCAGCATTGGCAGCTCCCCAGGCCATGGTCCCCATGTCCACCATCCACCCACCACCCCCATACCACTTGTCTACGTGGTCTTGGTTTTTTTTTTTTCCATCTAAACACGATTTTGGTAGATTCTGGATGAATGTTTTCAAATAGGTTCTTAGCATAAAATTGATTATGCGAATTTTAAGAATTGATTCGTTTTAAGAATCATCAGAATTGATGCCAAGCTCCAATTAACCATTTCTCCGGCTAGTTTAATCAAGATCAATAGCATAGAAAATGCCAGGGCCTAAGCCTAGAAAGTGGAAGTTCGATTGGACAAAGCTCTCTTCTTCTTCTTTTCTAATGATTCTTTCTCGAAGGTTGTGTCTTTGGTTGTGCTGTCTCTCCAGTCTCCACTGATTTAGTGTTAAATCACTTTCCTTGTATCTTTTGGTTCAACCTTAAATATAATAATCAAAGCTTCAATGTGAGAGTCGTGTGGGCTTGGCATTTCTCTTAATGGGGTTCTTATAATTAACAAGTTAAGCATAGGATTGGTTGTAGAAAAAAGAAAAAAAAGGAAAAGGAAAACCCTGATTAGCTAAAAGCCCATAGATTTGGAAAGTTAGAAACCCCGAATTCTATTTAACATCGATTCTCCCTTTAATTAGCTCATAATTTCTAGTACTACATCTCCAAAGAACCATATATATACATATTTTTTTTATGGACTTCGCTCGCAAGACCTTACGATCCTAGAGTGTCCTAGGGTTAACTAAGATATTGCTTTAAAACAATTTTCAAATATCTAAAAGCAGTTAATTATAGGGTGTTGCCATAAGCACTCTAACAATTTTTTTTTTATAGAGTTTCTCTTTACTATCAGCACTCAAGCCCTAGACCCCTTCTTCTCCAAAAACTTACATTTACTTTAGGAGAGGGCTCTCCTTCACGAATAACAGCGAGTTTACTCGTACCTTGAACGATGTTAAGTGATAAAATATCATGAAAATTATTGATGTTATCCTTAATAACTCATTGAGCACATTTTCGCAAAGTTAGCCTATGATTTATTGGTGTGAGCGGCTATGATGAATGTAATGCGTACTTTTGAATGTTTTTTCTATTGTTTTATGGAATGTACATGATTGTTCATTTGAATTCTTATTAGGATGGTATTTTTCAAGTTTTAATGGTACCTAGTTTGTAAGTTTTAAGTTTGGTGTATAGTTAAGGAATTTATATTTAAAAAATCTTTTGGGTGTGCTCGTAAAATTTAACGCATTTTTTGGGGTATAGTCAATCAGTTAGGTGTACAATATGAAAATGTTGGTGTGCTTGTAAGAGCACCACTATTTTATATACTGCAGATAAAAAGATAGGTTTTTACTATTTTATACAATTTTAAAGCCATAAATTTTGGTGGGGATGAATCGGAGATTAGGAGGGTTTATTAAACAAACCCTAAATAGAATGAAGCACCAAAACCTGTACTTTTCTGTAATGGGATGAATCAACAATGGAATATATGCAATGGAAATGGGCATGCTTTTAAAAGGTTGTTAGTATTCTTATAAACTCATTGGATTCCAACGTCTTCATTCAGTGCACCTTCCACACACACACAGAAAGCTAGGGCACTCGTGGAATTCTTTGCCTCTAGACGTCTTGATATAGTTTACGTGTAGAATGGTTTCACTCTATAACCCCTCCAATCACCCTGCCATTGATTTATATTATCAGCACGGGGAGTGCTGGTCTTAGTCGTAGTCAGGCTTACTCGCCCTACTTTGGCGAGGAGTATATTAGAAACAGGTGACGGAAAATGTCAGTCATCTACGAGGCTACAATGTTGAAAGTCAAAACCCTGGAAGGCTAGAAGAAAAATAATAAACTGGCGCTTACAGTCTCCATGAGAAATATTTTCTAATAAACTGGCGCTTAAACAAGACGATCAGTCTCCATAAGAAATATTTTCTAATTCTATTGATAGGGAAAGTAACAGGAAGCCCTAGAAATAGTGGGAGAGAGTGATAGGAGAAGAGAGAGATGACATTTATAAACCAACAAGGGTTGGTGATGCTGTCCAGGACCACGCCTTAGGAATTGGAGGCCTTGACTTTTGAGTAGGGCTGTCAACGGATCGGATTCGGACAGGATCTGCCTAGATCCGAATCCGATCCGATTAAGAATCCGACTGATCCGAATCCGATCCGATTATATATCGTCCAATCCGAATCCGATCCGATCCGATCCAATCCGAGTAAGGTTATTTTTTTTAAAAAAAATCTATTATAATAATAAAAAATCTAATAATACCTTAATTAATACTAATTAATGTTAATTTTTTTTAAAATTAATATTTTATACATAGAAAATCTAAATAATATATTTAAAATAATTAAAAATTATTATTATTATCGGATCGGATTTTAATCGGATCGGATCACCCTATATCCAGATCCGATCCGATTATAATCGGATTCCACCGATCCGATCCGAATCCGATCCGACGGATCACATATAGGGTCCAAAGTCCGGCTAATCGGATCGGATCCGGATCATGATCCGGTCCATTGACAGCCCTACTTTTGAGGTCTCTCCACCTTGTTAGTCACCCTCAAGAATTTCTCTCTCCTTTCTTAGTGCGTGTGGATTGGGGGGGACGGGTTTTGTATGTGTCAGGGGATTTAGGGGATTTAGTCAGGTGCTCTAAGAGGCCCGGAAAACCTCACTGCAATAATAATAGACGAGAAGTAGAAGATCCAGAGTCCGGACTCTGGACCATCAGGGGCTGTTATCCTCTTTGGAGGCCTTGAGTAGAACTTATAGGCCCAGTGCTTCAACTGGGCTTGGATTTGTAGCTATGAGTTTAATGGGCCTACCTTGGGCCTGACAATCTTACCCCAGTAGGATTTATGTTGATTGTTGACTGGAGCTTGGATAGTCAACTGAAGATGTTGGAATTTGAACCGAGAACAGCCTTCGGGTGCTAGGGCTGCACTGAAATCGGACTTGAGCCCAGCAGGAATAAGTTTATTTCTAAGTTTTGGTTGAAAATGGGCTTTTTTCAGTTCGTAATCTATGCTTGGGCTGGAGACGTAGGAAAAGTGGGTCTTCATATAGCCAGTGGCTGAACCTCCGAACCATGGTGATCTATTCATGGCCAGTAACTTGGCGGGTTAGGGCCAACCTGCGTCTAGCCCTCAAAGCAAAACAGTTTTGTCTTTGGCCCAATCCAATCATACTTTCAGTCTAAGGGGCCCAAGTCAAACCAACCCCAAGGGCTCATTTCTCAACCTTAGGTTCAAGTCAAGTTAAGTTAGGCTGAACTTTTATATTGAATTTTTTCCCTTGAAATTGGTGACATTAAACAAAGTTCTAACTTGTAAAGCATTCATGAAAAAAAATTTAATACCTAAATAAATGACCTTTAAACCCTTAAGCAATGTATAAACCATCTTTCTTTTGGTAGCAAGCAATGTATAATTTTTTTTTAATTTTTTTTTGAAGAAACCAAAACTAGAAACATTTTGCATGTATATCATACTATTAGAGTGGGGTTTACCAAACAAATAATACTATGGTGGAGTGTATGAAGGGCTCGGATTGTCCGACACCTCAATTCAAGCCCAACCGTACATCAAGTTGTCAAGTTTTTTCAATCCAATGAAAAAATCCAGCCCAAGCCCGCCCAAGTGGCAACCTCTACCCCCGGTGGGCCACCCAACAAAACAAAGGAGGTGGATTAAATAGGGAAATGCTTAACTTTCGCACATTTGTCTATGTAGTCAAATGTGCGTCATGTCCCCGTTTTAACACCCTATTGTTAAGATTCACTCACTCTTAGGATGGCTTTTGCTAGACCTGTCACAAATTTTCCAAAAGACGCAACTTGGTAGCTACAAATGTCAAAAACATTTTCTACTTTTTATTATTTTAATGTGTTAAAATATCAAACATCTCCACTCTGATATGCCAACTTTTGCGTTTGTGGAAACTTTTTGAGTAAATGCGACTGGGATAGCACTCCTCCGCCTCCTCCTCTTAGGGTTTAGCAATCTAACCATCAATTGTGGTTAAGATTCACTCACTTTTATAGTTAAGCAATCTAACCTTGGTTTTTTTTAAAAAATAAAAAATATTAATCTTCATTTTCTTAAGTTTAACTATAGTTAGATAAGTGTTAAAATCACCACATAAGTTAAATGGGTGATGGGCTTTAAATGGGTGATGGGTTTAAAACTGCCCAATTAAAAACCTTCGGAACGCACTGAATACGTTTAGAACAGTTCTCTCGTTTCCCTTCGGACATCGTTTCCGTATTCGGCGTACAGTGCGCATTCCCGGTAAGTTACCACTATCCCTTCAGCTTTTCACGTCCTCCACAATTGAGTTCAGGGATTAGGGTTAGGGTTAGGGTTTCGAAATTGAAAATTTTGGAATTCAACTATACATTGAAGACAGATTGTTAGGTATCCTGATAGATCATATGTTTGATGTCAGTCTGATCCTTTATTACTTTCATTTCTTCTTTATTCGACTCATTTTGAAGTAGATTTGTCTCTTATTTTAATATTTCCCATTTGTTTCTTCAGGATCTCGTTTTCTTTCAGGATATTTATTGTTCTATTACATAATTCGGATCTTGGAGATGATTGATTGTTTAGGGTTTTATCGCAGTTGGATTTGATCTTCTCATTGTGTTTGTCTTCATTTGTAGATGGATTGGCAAGGGCAGAAACTTACAGAGCAACTGATGCAGATCATGCTCGTCGCCTTCGCTGCGGGGGCTTTCGTAACTGGTTACTTCATGGGTTCCTTTCAGATGATGCTTCTCGTCTATGCTGCTGGTGTTGTTCTGACCTCGTTGATCACTATTCCCAACTGGCCTTTCTTCAATCGCCATCCTCTTAAGTGGTTGGATCCAATCGAAGCCGAGCGCCATCCAAAGCCGCAGCCCACGACTTCAAAGAAGAAACCAACAAAAAATCACCAGAAGTAAGTCTTATGACTAATCTTGGCATCTGGTAGATGGGAGGGTGTTCAGTTGGTTCTTATACTTTAGACATTGGATGCTCACTATTCTTGTTTGCCTTAACAGTACAGAACCTTTAGAATTGATACATAAACGAGATATCAAGAGAGAATGAAATTTTACTTCACCCCCATTTCTTCAATATTGTTGTTTAGTCGTTTCTTGAAGTGCATTCTCATAAATAAAGAAAGAAAGCTTACTGAATCTGTTAATTGGGTTATATCTGCAATTGATCAGGTTCCTGATTCTATTTGTTAATGTAGGCCAAATTGCTAAATGTTCTTTACTTAATGGTGAACTACATGTAAATGTGATTATGTGACAGTTACTAAGCAAAGTCGTGTCGATTTCATTGTTGGTCCAGTCAAATATTGAAATCAACTTCCTAATTTTTGGGTAGGATCTTGGTCAGTAGCTCTTATAGTCAATTTGTGTTTATCGAACATGAACGTCTGAATCTGGAATTGTTGAGCACTGTTGCCTTTAGTTACCATTGGTAGACACAACTTGTATTTTGACCAAAGTGCCCGGAGAGAGAGCACCAAATTTATAATCACCCCATTGTCCAGAGCATTTCTGGAGCATCTGTCTATGTATACAAAGATGATGTGTAATCCGTAAAGCATAAGTATATAATAGTCATTTCTATATGATGGTATATTCAATGTCTTTATTTATTTTTAGTATTCTCTTTGAACTTTTTTGAACAGTAACTCTTTATAAAAATATGTAACTACATTTTTATTCATCTATTCAAACCATGTTTTTCAAAGTTGGTATAAACTGTGATTTTACATATTTAGTTATTCACTCAACGCTACAATACTCGATTTTCCTATTTCGTCAGCTTTATATTTTAATTAAATTATTTATATATTACATTAAAACTTCATTTTTTAATATCCATTGGAATGTCTTAATTATGACCCATATCTAGTATCTAAACTTGGGATGTCTCTAACATATTCATACTTTTTTAAGAATAAAAAAACTATAAGAATTTTGCTCTACAATGTGAGAGCACGAGTTAGGAAGATTAGATCCACACTCCCAAATTTATGGGAGCGAGGTTTGGAAAAGGATCAACGCCTAAATTGCTGAATCGAGGTTTCAGAGCAGGTGCAGCACCCTATATAGTGGGTTTTGGGCACTAAGATTTGGACATCCATCTGGATAAAAGGGTTATTCTCTTACTTGCTTTTTTTTATTTTCTGGAGTCCAGGATCAAATGTAATCAAAGTCTCTCATAACGTAGAATGAGATTTAGCAGTTGCGAACTGAAGAAGTCCCACAATGATAAGGATTAGGGAATTTGTTTGAACTTTGGAGGTCACAATATAGAACTCTTTCTTGAGCTATTTTTAGTGATAGAAATTAAGTATATCTTTGTCATAGACTGGACATCTAATGGCCCAAATCAGGAAAAAAATGGTACATTTTGGAGTTTTGGTTGTGAGGAAACATTTGTCATTCAGTTTGAATTTGGAACAATCCATAGCATGCCTTTTCCACTTTGCGCAAGTGTTACAGCTTTAATACATGGAACAATTATTAGGCAATTGAGTCGCTACATGAATTTACTGGAACTTTGCTTCTTGTTTAGCTATTGTGTCAGCATTTTCAATGGCACTTGGAAACATGCATATGGAATGTACTAGTTCAAGACGTGGTTGGTGTGTGATGCAAGATGGATCAAAAAACACCCTGTACCAAAAGGAAAACAATAAAAGAAGCTAAAAGAATAAGAATAAAGGCATTCGCGGAATCGGCTCCACCTTGATTTGTGGAATCGGCACTATACAATTTAGCAGAATCGGCACTACTTAATTGTGTGAAGTTGATTCTACACAATGATGTTTATTTTGCGAACTTGAGTGGTGCCAATTTCACTTAAGTCTATATGTTCTTCTTATTATCGTTATTTTTATGATTTTTCCTCTCTTCTGTTTTCTTATTCAAGTGCTTGCTCTAGATGATCTAGGGTGGTTTTCTCAACTGTCTTGCATCAGTTTTGATACTATGGCAAGTTATGATCCCACGGATGGACTTGACTAATTTTCAAAGCAAGACTAAGAACGTCAAAAGTTTCAGTTTTCAATCTTGAAAGGAAAGATGGCTGTGATCAAGTTTGGGACAAGATGTGCGGCTTTGGATAAGTTTCTCTGACTATCATCAATGAAATTAGTGACAACCACCTGATTTCAGAGAATTGATGAGATTGGATGCAGCACAAGAGAACATTAAAAAACAAGAAGCTGAGGTTTTCCTACACTATTTTGCAGAAAAATAATCTGATGGTGTTTGATATACTGTTGCCTCAATAGAAAATTATATTTAAAAGATGGATGAAACAAGGAGCAATTTACTAGTCCGAGGGGCATACACCTTTAAGAAACAGAAGGGGATAATCACACTATTTGGGAAGCCTTGAGTACGTACTATTGTTGAAAAGGCAAAGGAAGACTCAACAGACAGGTTTGAGGGTTCAAAGAAAGGATTGGTCCAACACTGCAAATCGGAAAACGATAACAAGTAAGCCATCCCAAAACATGTTGACAAGTCTAGTTTCACTTGTGAGAAAAACTGTCAAACCTGTCATGGTAAAAATCCAGCATGAAACTGAAAGCAGGACAAAATCCTGTTGTATCAATAAAATTAATCCCAATGTTCATGGCACGTCGAAAAGCTTACTAGTACATGGAAGAAGGGGTTGAAAGATGGTTGTTCCTGACACAAGTTTCTGGGAGCCATGGACAATTACCTTCTTACCTATGAAGCATACAGGCATGACATTGAGGAAGCAGTCACGCAAACTCAAACTCGAGGGCCAGTTCTTCCAAAACGATAGGGAATTATGTAATCATGAATATGAGATGAAGTACGTATTATGGCAAAGCCAAGAGCATTTGATCACGTATCTTTCAGTAGGCGTATTAAATTATGGTAGGGAATGAGAGAAAAGTTTAGGTTTTAGTCATTAATAAAAGCTTATTCTAGATGGAGTTAATTTTGTCAATATATTAAATTGAGTCATTTAGAGGTGGTTTTATTTAGGAAACCCGTGTAGAAACTTCCATGGGTTAGGAAGTCTTGTTAGAGTTTGAGTCTTTTTAGATCTTCACATTAAGTTAGGAGAGTTAAGGAAGAAGCCTACATATTTTTGATTACCGATCAAAAAAAACGGAAGAAGCCTCCAGAAGGCCCTGAATGTTGTGGGTGTAAAGTAGAGAGATAAAAATTGAATTAAAATTTATTTTTGCTACTTTATGCCAATTGTACATATGGATGATACTAGTTCTGTTCTTTTTTGAGTAATGTCAATTATATTCAATTGTATAGCCCTGATTCTGCGAACTTGATTGGTTTCAATTCTGCAAATTCGTGCATCAGTGTGAGATTACCAATTAAGAATTGTCTGATATGATTTAATCAAAGTTATTGTTGGGGTGTTTAACAATGGCCGAAAGCTTATCACATGATTAACAATGCCAGTTCATTTATAAATTATTCGGATTGATTTTTAAAAGAATAGCACTTTTGCACAGGCATATGGTTTGCAAATGGTCTTTCTCTACAGTTGAAATGCTAGATAAACAAGGATTTGATTATATGTTGAGAAATTACATTTTTATCTCAAGAAAGCTATTGGAGCCTGGTTTGACAAGCTATTGAAATGATCTTAATTTTGACTATGACATGAAGCAGAAGAATTCTTTTTTATGTTTATATATTTATATTGGAGCCTGGTTTGACAAGCTATTGAATTGATCTTAATTTTGACTATGACATGAAGCAGAAGAATTCTTTTTTATATTTATGAAAGACCAGACCTCCCTTGAGGTTGTCATGAAACAAGTACCTCAGGCAGATATTCTACTTGAATGCGTTGGTAAGAGTATGCTGGTAAAGGGCCATGAAAACCTTTCTAATTAGGGTTCTGAGCGCTACTCTAATTTCACTCACTATCTAATAGGTACTAGGATTTTAGAAATTGGCTTTGAAGGGAAGATTTCTTATTTATTGTAGAAATTAATTATAATATGGATTGATAGTCATCAATGTTTATGAATTGAGAATAGGAAGAAAAAGGTAGATGCCATGGGTGTACAGGATGATAGTTCATGGCATAGTCGAACCATGGTGCCATCAATGATTAAGAGATCTTTGAGGTCATAAATCAATTCGATTGAACCATTCAATTTATACTCCTCCAGCGTAGTGGACTGGGGGTGGAAGGATGGAAGAGATACGAAATGAAAAAGAAAAAAATTATTATGTCATTTTCTTCTTCTTCAATATGAGATATTATATATATATATATATATATATATAGAGAGAGAGAGAGAGAGAGAGAGAGAGAGAGAGAGAGAGAGGTATTGACACTCACGAAGTTAACCATAAGGCTCTGTGCTTTTGGTGGAACTTTTAATAGTCTAGAACATTAATTTTTGGAACAAGAGTATGGGAGGAGAGGGGAGAGGATTTCCAACTCTTTTACACAATGGTATCTAAATTTATCAAGTTCAAATTAATAGAAGTTACACATGTATGGAACTTAAAAAATTCAAAATTTTTGTTCGAAGTTGAAAGTTCCATAGTTGTAGAACTTTTGCACTTTATGGAATAATATATTTCTAGACATCAAGTAAATTTAGGCATGAAACAATGAAAGTTTTAGACTTTAAAAGTTCCACCAAAAGGATGGAGCCTAAGGGAAGCAGGGTTGCATATATCACAACTATTGAAATCACACGAGGGAAACCATATTACTAGATCATGATTTCTTTAAGAATTCACGGCATCAACACTGTCAGCAGTAGGTTCTTCTGAAGCTACTTTCTTGTAGGTAGATGTACTTGAGTCTTGTCCATATTGATATAGTCAGCATTGTCAGTGTTTGATAAAAATAATCTAGATGGCTCCTACTAATGGAGTCTGCAAACTTAAGTTAGTGTCCCTATGTCTGCTAGCCAGGGGGGGGGGGGGGGGGGGGGGCCATGGCCCCCCCAAATTTTTTGTAAATCCCTATTATACTAGTATGACTAGTGGGCCCCTCAATTTAAAAAAAAAAAAATTTAGTATACTTGTCCCCCCCCCAATTTTTTTGTCCTATATGATGTAGTGGCCCCCCCAATTTTTTTTGTCACATATATAGTGGCCCCCCAATGGAGTCCCCTTATGCTCATGTCCCTATTGACACCCCTTAACTATGGTTAAAATTCACCCAATCTCATGGTTCACCTACTTATCCTTGATTTTAGAAAAAAATATTTAAATAATTTTAATCTTAGGAGTTAGTGAATTTTTAACAAGGGTTCAAAAAGAAATTTGATATATTTTTTTTAAACCAAGGATAGGTGGGTGAATCTTAACCACAATGAAGGGGTATTAATAGGACACGTGGCGACCTCAAAGGTATTACCGAGAAAAAAAAATTTCAAAATAAAAAAACTACCCCAAAAAAATTTTTCTCAGGGGCTACGCCCCGAACCCTCAAATCCCATACCCTCGAACCAAATTTGTTTTTGTATACATGTATTTTGGCCCCCCCAATGAAAAATTCCTGGCTCCGCCCCTGCTGCTAGCTTTCTCCGATTCAACAACGGAAGTTGGCTTTCCAGTTCAATCACACGACCTAACAGATTACTGAGGGTCCAAAATTTCTCGACTGAGGAACTTGATCACAGAAAGTAACCCTTGATGTGGAGGGCAATCAAGATGTCCCCAACCAACCGGCATGATTAGTGCCAAAGACACCATAGTTGTTTGCCCAGTCTTTTGTTTCATTTCAGCGATGGCAGGCAGGGCAATGCCAGGGACTCCACCCAAGTTCAGTGAACGATCTAGAGCGAGCTCATTTCGGGCTTTCCTCTCGAACGTCAACTATATCATCTCTGTCGTGTTTCTGCTACTGGATTCAACTGATTTGCCTCGATGGACATTGATGTGGGTGTGTAACCTGGCTCCAAAAAAAAGTGGGGAGGGTCTACTTAATAGCTGAGGAATTATAGGGATTTCATTTTGAGAGCCTCAGTGGCAAAATCTCAACCAGTTCAATTTTACAGAGCTGGGTTTATTTCTTTGCTGGGAACTTACAGTGACAAAAGAAGGTGGAGATAGAGTACCATTAGGTTAGCGACCAAAATACTCTTAAGCATCAGCAAGGCCGACCTACAGACTGCGGAGGACAGAAGTTGCCCAGCCCTAGGATAGGGACAAGCTAGGCGTGTTCCAAACTAGGCCGGACACAGCAGAATGGAGGGCGGCCGGAAAACTGCCACCCTATAGTTTGTACATTCATGGTCCCTGCAACTTGTGTGAGATTCTCTTGAAAACGACTACCAATTTAATAAAGCCTCATACTGCATCAACCCAATGTGAGGGACTGAGCACCGAGAGCATGGCTGCCCCTAGGGAAGGCAAAATCAGTCTTCAGTTGTGCGGATTTTGAACCACTTCATCACACCCAAGGGAATGTTCTTGCTTTGCCTAAAGTGTCGGTAGTGATAAATCTTGATGAATTAATCTAGGGGTACTCTCAAATATACTCTCAAATCCTAACCGAGAGTTGATGTGCCATTACAAAAGACAAAATAAGTCAAGTCAAATCTTGGCCCTTAGTGGTTAGTTATAAATTATTAGGATTAGGGAGTATATTTGAGGGTATTCATAGACCGACTCTATCTTCTTTTTTTTTTGTCGGCATCATTTACCCACGATTAGCAGGTCAGATGTTAGCTTGGGCATTGGAGCTCTTGGAACTCATACTTGGGGATTGGATCCTCAGACCTTCCCCCCACTGAAGGCCACACCCCTATCACTCACGCAAGAGGGCGGGGGTGTAGACCGACTCAATCTTGATCGCTAACATTTCAACCAAAAAAAATAGCAGAAACTGGACGATGACTTTAAGCTAAAGGAAGTGGCAAAGTGTCTGGATATGCAATGGGATACCATATGACAAACTCAAATGCCTAAAGATTAGCCTGATTAGATTAGTGTGAGTTGTGATCAGCCTCTGGTGAATTACGACAGAGTGGTTCTACCAACAAAACCACCTTAATATTGTTTGGATGTCACTAACCACTTTTAACTGTCAAACATTGCGGGAAAAAAAATCTGTTTTCGGTTGTCAAGAAAAACAATTTGGAGCCCTCCATGAAAAGAAATACTGTCATCACAACTTGCATTTGTTTGGAGCCCTCCATGGAGATGGAGATGAAGATGACCCTATCAAGCTCTTCTCTGGTTGTGAAAGCGCCGAGAAGTTTTTCCAGTCATCAAGAACTAGTCTGAGATCATGGAGCTTCCTCTCAATGCCGACACAGCAATTCGCGTGCATTGTACACACCTTGCTCATATTTTTACTGGGCTGGCAAAATCCACCAAAGTAGGTTGTGTCCAAATAATTTATCTGTAAACCCAGGCGATTGACAATCTTGGCATGTTTGATGATCTCAAAGACAGATTGATCGTGAGAGTTGGGATACAAAACCCTTGCCATGTACCAATATTTATAGAACTCGATCGTCATTGCATTGGATTTCACGTACTTGAATCCTCCATTGGCCCTGTTGCTTGTGTCCATGGGGTTGCCCATGTAGAAATCGCATGCAATCGTAATATCTTCAGCGAAGTGCCGAAATGGATTCCTGAACCACATTACATCCGCATCCTGCAACCAATCCATGTTAGTCTAGCTCAGACAGACTCAAGCAAATAATGTATGTATGAGCATAGTTACAAGAATTATTAGTCTAGGAAAAATTTCAGAAAATATCAGTAAAATTAAAATTAAAACAATCCGTAATATATATAAAAAGAATATGTATATAAAATAAGATTATTAATTATAAATAAATATATTTTGTATATTAGATATTCATTCAGTACTTTAAAAAAATTATAAATAATTCGTATTTAATTCGTGAATTACTCGTTCATCGAAAAGGTTTGATCGAGTATTATGCAGGATTTTTTCAAAAAAATGGAAAACTTTGTTACTATGGGTACGAGAAACAAAACTCATACCGTGAAGACAAAGTTGTAGCCCAATTCGAGAACCAATCGCAAGAAGTCGATCCTTCTCCACATGAGTTTGAGGTAGTCTGGGGTCATGAACCGTTTCTCGGCAGCAAAGTCAACACCAGGGGTAGTGAGGGAGAAGCAATGGGGATGCATGGACTTGCACTGATCGAATGCTTTGCCATCCATGGCAACTATAACCAGGTGATTCAAGAGGCCTTCTGTTCCTTCTCCAATTCGGAAACTCTCTAAAAAGAGGTCAATTACCGATCCAGGACCAGACCATGCTTGATTCAGAGTAGTTAGTATCACTGTCCGATCACCCATGGATGCTTTCTTTAAGACCTTGACTAGCTCTCTCCGTTCAGGATTCTACTAAAACGAACACACAACAAACATCCTACTTTCAGCGTGTGTATAGACTAGAATGTGCACACATCTATAGCAATCTTTCTGGAATTTGCTTTTAAGAATTAAATTGTTTTGTTTCAAAAAATAATTTGCATATACCATTATCTGATTTTCATATTGACAAAGTCGGGGTTTGGGCATAATTCGGCATAGGTCAAGTTCGGAAAAATTCGAAAAAAAAATAATTATTATAAAAAGATATCCAACAATTTGATTAGACAATATACAAAATAAACAGTTTATTTTATCAATATAAATGAATTATTGCGAAATTCGAGAATAATTCATAAAACTCAGGGATAATTCATAAAATACGCGAATATTCAATAAACATAAAATTCGTAAATAATTCGAAGAATAATTCAGCAAATATAAAATTTGCAAATAATTCACAATTTTAAAAAAAAATCAGAAAATTTTGCTACCATACTGATTTTGCCGCGAGGAGGAGGTGTTTAACCATTATTGTCTTAAATGCCCTTGCACACCCATATAAATGCCTACAAATCCGTTTCAAGCACCACATGTGTCCAAATGGTTAAAGAAACAACCATATTACACTCCAGGATGTCATCACTCACTCAAGAATAAAACCTCAACCCCCAACCCCACGTCTTTGATGGGTCATAGCCCATCCTCAGTCCCACCAGAAGAGAATGAAGCTAGAAACCAGGATTTCCAACAACAGAATCAGAATAACAAGATGGAATATTGTAAAGGTATGTTTGATTGCCGAGAAAATATGTGAAAGCATAAAAAACGAAAATAAAATTTTGAATTTCTAACACAATTTTTAGTTGGGTTTTGTCTTAATTTATTTTCTTCTCTTTTCACTCACCCTATGTTTGGTTGCTGAGAAAATAAGGAAAAACATGAAGAAAAAAAAATTATACAAAACACAACTAAAAATTGTATGAGAAACCTAATATTTTCTTTTCCATATTTTTATCTATTTTCTTGGCAACCAAACATAGCATTATTTTCTCGCACAATAGAATCATAAGAACGAGATGAACTACGGTAAAAATATTCGGCTGCTGAGAAAATATGTGAAAACATAGAAAAGAAAAAAAAATGAATTTCTAATATAATTCTTAATTGCGTTTTGTCTAAATTTCTTTTCTTTCTCTTTTTTCCACTTATTTTCTTGGCGGTTAAAAAGATCAAAGGTACATAAAAATTAATAAGGAAGACAATCAAAAAAACAAAAAAGAAGCCGAGAAGAAGATGAGATCTTACAGATGGAGTCGTCCTAAGCCATGAGTAGCCATTCCCTTCAAATGGGTCTTCAGAATGGCAGAAAAGCAACCAACCAACCAACACTATTACAAAGACTATCAGAGAATACAGAGGATTAAACCTCTTCACCATTATCGTATCTATACCTCTCTCTCTTATTTCTCTCCTACATTAGTAAGAAAGAAACAAGTTTAGGTTTTTTAATTATCCTTTTAATATTTTGTTTTTATTTTGGATTTGGACTGCATTAATTGATTTTGGACTAACTTAGCATGTTTCTGGGTGCTCTTAATTTTGTACAGGAATTTCCCCTATTTCTAAGGGGTTTTCCACGCTTCCAGCGATTCTGTGTCACCGATATGTTTTTTCACGCTATGTAGAATTTCACTTATCGGGCCAGATCAAAGGCCGTACATGCAATAGAGTGGGGTCACAGGGAATAATGAAAATGATCAGATGGTCACAAACATCTGATTGAATTGGTTTTTGGGGCACGCCTCATGCACGCTACATAAACTGGATTACATTTTATAGAACTTGTTACTGTCTATAAACTATACAACAACATAAACTGATAAACATCTCAGATATGAAATTTCATAGAATGCAAAGTGCTTACCATCATTTAAAATGGAGGAAATAGGAAATCTGAAAACCAGAATCCAACTTTCGAATCTTCAATGCAATTGTTGAATGAGTCCTTATTCTCCTCTGACAATATCAAACTGAATAGATGACAGGGACAAGCCTTACAGACTAGGCTGAAACAACAGACTGGAGGGTCGCCGGAACGAGTCCTTATTAAGATTTACTAACCCTTAGAATTTAATAATCTAAACATGGTTTTCAAAAAAAAAAAAAAAAATTTATTTAATTTTTTTAAAAAAATTTAGTTAAGAAATTCTAACCGGGTTGATATTTTTTGTCCTAAAAAATAAGGTTGGATTGTTGAACACTAAAGGTTAGTGAATTTTAACTACAGTTAATAAGAGTTAAAAGGGACATGTGTTGACATGTGAGTGCAATTGAACGATCAACCCATTACTCAAAAAAATTTCTCGGGGGCTACACCCCCAAACCTACTACTTTTTCAGGTACATGTATTCCCCCCCCCCAAAGGAAAAATTCCTAGCTCCACCACTGCACCCAAGTGGGGTTTATATAGATAAATAATAACAATTAAATATATAAATTAAATTAAACTATTCTTAATCTAATGTTAATCAAATCTTAATCTAAATCCTATTAATTGTGATGCGGTAGTGATATGGTGTATCTTGCATACCATAACCATATATATATGTGTTATGTGCTCTATTAAAAAGATTGGCCTGATCATTAGCTTGTTGTGATGAGTCTCTGGTGGATTACTATTACGACAGAGAGGTATCTCTACAGTGTGTGGTTCTACCAACAAAACCAATCTGTATTCGGTCATCGAGAACAACAATTTGGAGCCCTCCATGAAAAGCAATACTCTCACCATCACTTGCATTTGTTTGGAGCCCTCCATGGAGATGAAGATGACCCTATCAAGCTCTTCTCTTGTTGCGAAAGCGCTGAGAAGTTTTTCCAGTCATCGAGAACCAGTCTGAGATCATGGAGCCTCCTCTCGATGCCGACACAGCAATTCGCGTGCATTGTACACACCTTGCTCATATTTTTACTTGGCTGGCAAAATCCACCAAAGTAGGCTGTGTCCAAATAATTAATCTGTAGGCCTAGGCGTTTGACAATTTTGGCATGTTTGATGATCTCAAAGACATATTGATCGTGAGAGTTGGGATACAAAACCCTTGCCATGTGCCAATATTTATAGAACTCGATCGTCATTGTGTTGGATTTCACGTACTTGAATCCTCCATTGGCCCTGTTGCTTGTGTCCTCCGGGTTGCCCATGTAGAAATCACAGGCAATTGTAATATCTTCCCCCAAGTGCCGAAATGGATTCCTGAACCACATTACATCCGCATCCTGCAACCAATCCATGTTAGTCTAGCTCTTGAGAGACTCAAAAGCAAGCAATGTATGTATTAGCATATTTACTCAATCGAGGTTTGAGAATCATTCGTCTAGGAAAAATTTCTGTAAAATTTGAAGAGAAAAATTCTGGCAAAATTTGAAAAAAAAAAAAAAAAAAAATATATATATATATATATATATATAAATTAAGATTATTAATTATAAAAATTATAAATAAATATATTTCATATAATAGATATTTATTTAGAATTATATATATATATATAATTCATGTTTAATTCATGAATTATTTGTTCAACAAAAATGTTGGGTATTATTCAGAATTTTTTGAAAAAAATCGGAGAACTTTGTTACCATGGATACAAGAAACAAAATTCATACCGTGAAGACAAAGTTGTAGCCCAATTCAAGAACCAATCGCAAGAAGTAGATCCTTCTCCACATGAGTTTGAGGTAGTCCGGGGTCATGAACACTTTCTCAGCAGCAAAGTCGACACCAGGGGTGGTGAGGGAGAAGCAATGGGGATGTATGGACTTGCACTGATCAAATGCTTGACGATCCATGGCGACTATTACCAGGTGATTCAAGAGGCCTTCCGTTCCCTCGCCAATTCGGAAACTTTCTAAAAAGAGGTCAATTACCGATCCAGGACCAGACCATGCTTGATTCAGAGTAGTTAGTATCACTGTCCGGTCCCCCATGGATGCTTTCTTTAAGACCTTGACTAGCTCTCTCCGTTCAGGATTCTATTAAAACGAGCACCCAACAAACATCCTACTTTCAGAGTGTGTTCTTGAGGCGGAACTTTTAAAAGTTTGGAACATTAATAATTTGGAACAAGAGGCGAGAGTTGAGAGGACAGGGGATAGGATTTCCAACTCTTTTACACAATGGTGTTTAAAATTATTAGGTTCAATTTAATTAGAAGTTTTTTTTATTTATTTTGGTAACCGTGGGGTGCTTGCAGCCAAGACTCCTACTAATCCCCACAAGTTGCTCAGAGGGCCCTACCTTAGGCAGACGAGCAACGCAAGTGCATCCAGAGTCGATTGTAAGACCTCCGGGTCTACGGTTCATCCCACGACCACTGGACTACATCCATGGGGTATTTAGTTAGAAGTTCAACATGTATGAAATTTAAAAAATCTAAAAATTTTGGTAGAATTTGAAAGTTGCATATTTATAGAACTTTTGCTTCTATAGGATAATATAGTTCTAGACATTAAGTAAAATTAGGCATGAAACAATGAAAGTTCTAAAGTTTAAAAGTTTCACCTAAAGAACGAATTAGCAATCGAATTTGCTTTTAAGAAATAAATTGTTTCAAAAAACAATATGCATATAACATTATCTGGCTTGCCCCGGGGAGGGGGTGTTTAGCTGTTGTCGTCTTAAATGCCCTTGCACATCCATTTAAATGCCCTACACATCCGTTTCAAATACCACGTGTCCAAATTGTTAAAGAAACAACTATATTCCACCCCAGGTAGTGGTGTAGACATGTGATGGGTGACTCATGTATAAAACACGTTTTTGATGGGTCATAGCCCAACCCTCAGTCCCACCAGAAGAGAATGAAGCCTATATGGACACCAGGATTTCCAATTCACACCCACAACAGAATCAGAAGAACAAGAACGATTAAATTTAGAGACTAGCATCACTCCCAAGGAACAATGCTCTATTACCTAGGAATAGAAACTCTTGCGTTTCTACTCTCAAGGAATAGAGAATTGTTCTTTGGGAGTGATGCCAAATGAGCCCAAATGTTGAGCCAAACCTCTGTTTCACGGCGTTGAAGGGGAAATTTTTTAATACACTTTTTAAAAAAAACATAATTACAGGATTCCCACCGTCATAGTGGAAAAAGAGAGCTCCCCTTCATCGCCATGAAGCGGAGCTCCTGCTTGGTATTTAAACTGCTAAATTTAACGACCATACAATCAAAAAAGTAAAAGAAGAAGCCGAGAGGAAGATGAGATCTTACAGATGGAGTCGTCCTAAGCCATGAGTTGCCATTCGCTTCAACTGGGTCTTCAGAATGGCAGAAAAGCAAGCAAGCAACCAACACAATTACAAAGACTATCAGAGAATATAATGGATTAAACCTCTTCACCATTATCATCTCTCTCCTTTCTCTTCTACATTCGCTCAGGAGAGGGAGAGGAGGAAGAAGACTAGTGTGAGAGAGAAGCAAGTTTAGGCTTTTTAATTCTCCTTTTAATATTTTGTTTTAGTTTTGGGTTTGAGCCGCATTAATTGCTTTTAGACTAACTTAGCATGTTTCTGGGTGCTCTATAATTTTATACGATTTCCCCTGTTTCTAAGGGGTTTCCCACGTTTCCAGATATTCTGTGTCAACGATACTTCTTTCACGCTACATAGAATTTCACTTATCGAGCAGTTCAAAGATCCGTACATGTAATAGAGTGAGCCCAAAATCCATGCTATCTTCCTGGGAATAATGAAAAGGATCAGATGGTCACAAAACATCTGATTGAGTTGATTTTTTGGGGGCACACACATGTACACGACATATACTGGACTACAAATTATAGAACTTAATTCCTGTCTATAAACTATACAGCAACATAAACTAATAAACATCTAAGATATGAAATTTCATGGAATGCCAGTGCTTACCATCATTTCAAATGAAGGAAAGAAGAAATCTGAAAACCAGAATCCAACTTTGACTGCTCATCAATGCAATTACTGAAGAAGATAATCCTATATCCCACACAGGTAGCAAACCCCGTAGTTCAAAGAGTCTGCCAATATCAGGCTGAATAGATGATTGTAACTGTCTGGTCTAACACAGCCTTTGCACGTGCAAAATTTTTTTTGGGAAAATGAGCCAGAAAAAATCTGGTTAAAATCATCTGAGCAGATTGTTTTTGAACTAGAGGGCGAAAAGGCCAGTAGATTCATGCAAGTCGGAATTTGGTGAATAGCAATGTCACATCTTCCTGAATGAAGAACCAAGACAGCACAAGTTTAATTTCTGCCATAACTGTAAAACATGCTTGACATAGGGTTGACTGTTAATTCATGAGTAGCTTCCTTCATACTGGAATTTCGCTTTCATTTCAACTGAAAATGAGGTAACACCCTTTGATTTCTAACTGGAATCTGTACTCGTGGATACATTTATGATTTAACCTCTGACAGAAGTAGTTTAGGAAGAGGTCTAGGTGCTTATTTACAGTTTTTGAAATGACGTACCGGGCTTGCTACTGGTTTTCATGTCCCAGAACCCTTAAGATGGTACCCTCTTCAACATCCATTAAATTGTCCTCATCATCCAGATCATCCAGATCGTCTAGTATCGATTGGTTGATCCGCTTACGAGATACTCTCCTGTGCTTCTTAAGCTCCAACCGGGGCTCTGCTTGTTTGACACCCATATCGCCAATTTTGTACCTGCAAATCCTAGATAGTTAAAGAAACATTTTTTTTTCTACACGGGTGGTTAACGAAAAACTTTAGTCTCTGGGCCATGCAAGAATTATAAATTGAGCAATACATTGGTCAGTCCATGCAAATGGTGACCCTACCTGTTAATTTATCAACATTGACATCTGAAAATAGTGCACTTTACAAAAACTAAAGTAATACTGAATTTCAAACAAATTAAAGACCAGTTATTTTAGAAGCTAGCAGTACTTTTGTCAAACCCAAAATCTTTACATTATTAGACTTTAAAAAAAAAATATGCAAATAAAGACATGAGAATAGTCTCATCATTAAAGTAAATTTGAGTACAATGCCTTGTCCCAATTAAATGGGACCAGCAACATATCCCAATGAGGGGTAAATATTCAAAAATGTCTAATCATTTCATATTTACTTTTGCCATACCTCACGTCACCTTCTCTTTTGGTTCCTAATGTCCTCAACTGAAATTCCTCCCTAATTTTGATCTCATCAAGCAGTTGAAGGTAGTATGGATATCTTTCCCAGTCCCCCTTCACCAAACACCCTGGTTCACCAAGATGCAAGCAATCATTGAATGAGCATCCTGCAGGTTCACTAGCACTGAGCATTTTACGGATCTGACGACAAAAGAATAAGGGAACATCATTAATCCAGGAACAGATAAAGCCATAGACAAATAAAAGTTGAATCCCTAGGAACTTGCGTAAATGAAATAACTGAAGCAGCAAACCTCTGGGAAAGCTTGAGCTAGAGATTTCTTTGTTACTTTCATCAGACTAGGCTGATTAAACCCTGGAGTATCGGCAAGAAATCCTCCTTCTGATAGTGGAAGCAGCGAAACATGGCGGGTCGTATGTTTCCCTCTTCCACTTCTCATTGACACTTCGCCAACACGCTGATAGTCGAACCAGGTATCCCCTTCTACAGCATCAAAATCACAGTGGTTGCTTCTCAAAGCATTTATCAGACTCGACTTACCAACCCCACTTGGACCGACAATAACATTTGTTTGTTCTCTCAAGATGTATTTAAGAGAATCTAGTCCATTTTTGGTCTCAACACTGCAAAAGAGTGGTTCATAGCCCCACTTACGAAGCCTAGCTTTCCATTCCAATTGTGTCTGCATCAAAACAAACTTCCTTATAAATAGAAAGGAGAAAGAACACTGTGTAGCTGCATAAGCACTATAACAAAAATATAGCTCCCTCTCTGTGCTTTCATTAGATCAAGTTATAAATGAAACACCGTGTAATAAACTAACATGATAAGAAAGGTCTCCAAGAAACTTAAAAGAAGCAGTTAGACACCTAAGATATTCAAAGCATTTTGAGGTACAACAAAATATCAGTCAGTGTAACATCAGCCACTTTACACCTCCCTGGTTTGCTCCAGTGGTAGGTGATAGACTCCAATATGATTACGGAAGTTCTAGATGATAGAGTTGCTAAGAGTCCAAGCTACTCACAACTCTGTTTGCATCCCTGTATCTCAGTTGTGCTTATCCAACTAATCACAACTCTATTTGTAACCCTGTATCTCAGTTATGCTTATCCAAAGAGCCTTTGCTCTAATCTGTAACTCCTGATTATAAATATACAGCAAACCCTCTTTAAGGGTTCATGGTTCAATAATCAGTAATCTGTAATTCTCTACATGGTATGAGAGCACTGATCGATCAAATTTCAATGGCGCCTTCCTCTGGTGATCAAACCATAGTTGCAGGGAAGCTATGTACAGGGTGGAAAGCTCGTTTCCCAGGAAGCTCGTTTCCCAAACTCGCTTCCTCGAATAAACTCACTTCCTAGGAAGCTCGCTTCCTCGGACAAATTTGCTTCCTAGGAAGCTCGCTTCTATCACATCTCATTTAATAGTCAAAGGAAGTTGTATGTGTGAACTGATGGGGCATCTATAGCCTAGGGTGTAGACTATAAGCAAGTATCGTCGGTTTGGAACCTAAGGCATCTACTTTTCCACAAAAATTTAATGTAAGATAAAATCAAAGGTGTAGCTTCCCATAATAACATTATGGGAATGAGGAGCCAATATCTCATTTCCCGTTTCCCTTTCCCTAAGGTCACGTGCTCAGTCCATGCATCTTCGCGGTGAACTCCAAACCATCAAGAAAGATACTACATCAATATCTGATTTTTTTTATTAAAAATGAACTCTCCCTTGGATTCGCTTGCTGCAATTCAGCTACCTATTTCGGACGATGATTTGGTTCTCCACAGTCCACACCTTAAATGGTTTGTCCACAGACTATGAGTCTTTCATCACGGTCATCTCCAATCTCCTTTGAGGAGTTACGAGCTCACCTCCTTCAGCACGAGCAACGGCTTCTTCATCTCCATCTGCCACAATCTAGTACAAAAGCTCAGCCAACAGCAATCTACACATCCAGAAACTCCAGCCATGGTTCTGAATTTAGAGGTCGTGGAAATAGATCCTTCTCCCAAGGATCTAACAGTGAACGTTATGGCATAGGTGTTGGGTGATCGATCATCCTACACTGCAAACAGCTCCAACAATGGACGTCCACAGCCTCCCCAACAGGCAATCTCTCACATGTCAGATTTGTGATCGACCTGGATACCATGCTCTGCAATGTAGGCATCGATTCAATTACGCCTTTCAAGATGACTCATTGCCACAATCCTTTGTGGCAATGACTGTCCAGGAGCTATTTGATCCCAACTGGTATCCTGATACCGGGGCCACTCATCACATGACCAATGATCCGTCTCTTCTTCATCAAGCTTGTGATTAAAAAGCGGCAATGACTCGGTTGAACTCGGAAATGGGTCTACTGCCCCCATTTCTCAAGTTGGTAACTCTTCTTTCCCATCCTCTAATTCCAACTTACTTCTTCGGAATGTCTTATTGGTTCATCATATCACTAAAAACCTTTTTTTTGTTGCCAACTTCACCAAAGATAATAATTGTGTGTTTGTTTTTTATCCAAATGGTATTCATGTCAAGGATCTCAACAAAGGGATGTAGCTCCTAGAAGGACCGGTTGATGGGGATCTCTATACCATCTGTCGTAGCACTCTCTCTTCAAAATTCGCTCTCTTCAGCAATAAAGTCTACACTCAAGTTTGGCATCGACGCCTTGGTCATCCGTCTACTGTTATTCCGCCCAAAATGTTTTCTGATTTGAATGTTCCCTCTATTTCTAGGAATAGAAATTTCATTTGTTCTGATTGCAAAGTTTCGTAGAGTACTAAACTCTCATGCAATAAAGTGATTCATAATTCTCCATCACCTTTATATCATATCCATAGCGATGTTTGGGGTCCCTCCCCATTACCTAGTCATTCAGATTACCGTAACTATATAAGCTTCATTGATGATTTCAGTCGTTACACATGGGTATATCCCATCCGAAAAAAAATCTGAAAGTCTCACATGTTTCCTTAAATTTCAGAATATCTTTGAAATTTAATTTTCAAGTAAAATTAAAATTTTACAATGTGATGGGGTAGGGGAATACACAAGTCTCACTTTCACTTCACATCTTCACAACAATGGCACTGTTGAACGCATCTTGTGCCCTCACACTCCAGAACAAAATGGTTTAGCTGAGCAAAAGCATCATCATCTACTGGAAACAACCAACACCTTCCTTGTTCAATCCAGAATGCCAAAATTCTATTGGTTATAGGCTCTATCCACAACAGCTTACTTAATCAACCGTAAACCCACTTCTGTACTTCATCACAAATCTCCTTATGCGGCTCTTTATGGGGATGAGCCTGACTAATCTTCAGTACATGTGTTCGGTTGTGTATGCTACCCATTTTTGGGAGCATACAGGCATGACAAACTCAGCCCAAAGTTCATCCGCTGTTTGCTGCTCGGTTACAGTAACATTCACAAAGTTTACATGTGCATGAACCCTCTTACAGGCAGAGTTTACATCTCCCGGCACTGGTCTTCGATGAGAAAACATTTCCCTTCAAAGACTCATGCAACAGCCCCTCTCTGCCCAATCGAAATGCCTGCAGCACTACTTCCTCACAAACTGTTTCACTCCCAGGCATACTTGGTCCAGCACCTTTCCTCGATGGGAACTCCATACTGCTGCAAAGTTCTTCTCCAAAATTGGTTGCAACCCCTTTGCCAATTACTTACAGCAACAACTCATTGCGGAGCTCCATTCAAAGCCATCTCACTCACAATCTGATCAAGCAACTTCAGAGCATCAAATTTTGGGCGCATCTCAGCCTCAATCAGAGTCAATGCAATCAATCAACAACTACAGAGCATCAAATTTCAGGAGCATCTCAGCCACAATCAGATTCACTTACTGATTCAGCACCCAAAGAGCATACAAACTATTCAAAATCCAATTTGCATTCCAACAGATTATGCGGCAGCACCTGCAATCAACTTGGTAATCGATCTCAATGCAAATCCAACACCTTCAAGTGCATCTACTGCTACACAGCATGAAATATCTCTGAACTCTCATCCAATGCTTACATGTTCCAAGGATGGAACTCTACCTGGAGTGCCCAAAACATTTTCAGAAACTTGGCAACAAATTCCTCTTGCTTTACTATCCACTACATCACATATTCATACTGCTCCATCATGTTTTTCTCAGGCCTCTAAAGATTGCAAATGGCGCACCGCTATGGTCGAGGAATTCAACGCCTTGCTACATAAAAAGATATGGTCATTGGTTCCGCACAACACCTCCATGAACATTATTGGATGCAAATGGGTATTTCGCATCAAGCAACATGACAATGGACGCATTAAGCGGTATAAAGCGAGACTCATCGCCAAAGGTTTCAATCAAGAAGTTGGTCTTGATTATTGTGAGGGGAAAATACCAGAAAGGACACGCGTCAGCAACAGCTCCTCCCACGCTCAGGTTTACCGGTAGAAGGTTGAAGTGGAGGGTGTGGCACCCTGACCTGTACTCCGATGGTAAAGTAAGTATGTGGAGAAGATGATGAACAGTAAAAAAAAATGCAGAGAGTTTGAGGGTCTTGGCTCTTAAAAAATCCGTCCCTTCACACTGTTTTTCACAGGTTCTTATAGGCCCCTCCCGCCATGGCCATAGGCACCCATGGATGACCATGCACACCTCAAATCTCTGATGTGTACTTCAATAATCATTTTGGACAGATCTCCCGGTCATTCGTACTGCACGCGTATCTGCATATAAAAGAGAGCAGGCATAGAGTAGGAACTCGTCCGAGGTGACTAGCATTAAATGACATTTAATGCTATATTTAATGCCAAGACAGTGTTCCCCACCTACCATCGTAGAGGTAGGATCAGTCCCAGGCGGCTGGACAATAGCACCGGATCTCATTACGTGTTGGGGTACGGGATCGTTGACAATAAGATAACGAGTACGTTGTCAGAATGAAGACGTGATCGTTGTCTATGAGATAACGGGGTCGTTGTTCGGTGGACAACGTTCTCGTTGTCCATATGACAACGGGCCCGTTGTCGAAGAGACAACGGAAATGAGCTCAAACGATAACACCACACCGAGGACAAGCTCGTTACTACCATACTCGGGGTTTTACGAAATTTACCCATTACAAATTGCCCCTTTATGATACTTTGAACGTGGTTCAGAGTGTCATAAATATAGCGAAACGACGGAAGAGAAGATACTGCTAACCTCAGAATGGCGATAGGTCACGTATTCTGCACGCGAAGACGTAGCGTCGTGCCAGCTGTATTGCGCGTACCGAAACGTCATACCTCATAAATGTTTGGCAGGCTGTCATCATTATCTTTCGGACGCTTCGTTTTACCCGACGGTTACTTAACTCGGTCAGAAGACCATCCTGCCCTTCACGTTGTCTGCATGCGTGGATACGCGTACGGTATAGATCGAGGTCATTATCGTCCTTCGAGTTATGGATTGGTCTATAAATACTGAAGGCCTGGTACTTCATCTTCTTCGCTTGAATTCTTGCGTTCTGCTACTCTGCCGGAAATTCTTCTCACCGACGGTCTGCTGCTCTGCTCTTCTCTCTTCTCTTGCTGTGCTCCTTGCTTCCTAGATATACAGTTTTTGGTAAGATTCTCCTCTTTTCTTTTGTGTTCAGTTTAACCTCTTCCATCCACCTCTTCTTTTGTTCTGTGGTCGTTTTCCTATATTTTTTTTGCTATACTTGTTTGCCACCATGTCTGCCGAAATTGTTAGAATAGATAGTGCCGATGAAGCCAGTTGTTCAGGCAGTGCCCCTCACGGTGTTATTACCAGCGTTTCCAAACCCAAAACCAAAACAGTTGTCAAATACGCTCTTGACCATTACAGAGCCCTTTACCAAATTCCCTCTCATGTCCACATTCATTTTAAGGAAGAAGACGTTCTTCCAGACCACCGTTCTTCCTGCACTATCGTCTACCTCGCCCAGTTCGAGGCTGGACTTCGATTTTCCTTATCTCCCATTGCGGACTCCGTCCTGTCCGTCCTTCAAATTGCCCCGGGGCAAATGCACCCGAAGTTCTACAAATACATGTCTCTGATGGACAAGTTCAACAGAGACGGGTACAACGTAGAGGCCAGGCACGTCTTCCACTTCCGCCATGTCGTGAAATGTCGGGGGGCTGATGAGGAGGGAAAGAAAACGTACTTCACCTGGAGTCAAAAACCCAGGATCCCCGATATCATCACACACCTCCCTGATGTGGAACGGGACTGGAAGGAGATGCCTTTCGTGGTCTCCGGAGCTTGGAGGGCAGAGACTGCCCGTCCTGTTCCCCACGAATTTACTTCAGGTCTGTTACTTTTGAATCGTTCTCCGTTGTCTGTTCTGAAAACGTATTCCTGTTACATGGCTAATAACGTTTCGCTCTTTCTGCAGAGATTTCTAAGCCACGTTTCTCTGAACTTTCCGCGGAAGAAGAGTACGCACTTCGGAAAGTTCGCATCGATAAAGGGGACGATTACGTCACCTGGACACCGTCCTCTGCTCAAGAGACAAGGTCCGCTGTAGAGGCAGGGACCTTACCTAGAAAGCCATCCCGACCAGCTCATCCACCGCCTCAGAGACCGCTCGGGCCGATAGCTTTCCTTGACGAGGAGATAGAGGAAGACATGGCTGACCAACTTCCCTTATCACAGCGATCCTCACAGGCTCCGATGCTGACTCGTCCTCCCCGCCCTTCTCGTCCCTCCCGTCTCTCCGCGGCGGATAAGAAGACGGAGAAAAGAGAGAGGGAAGAAGCTCTCAAAGCCCTGAAGGCAAAAAAAGCTCGGCGAGAGGCAGAGCATGACCAGAGGGTTCGAGAACGGGAGTCCGCCGGGTGTTTCCTACTCAAGCTGCAACATTCGGCGAGGGGAGTGGTATCCCCGCAGAGGAGCCTCCAATTGTTAGCACCGGCCCTCCCGTGGCTATCGTAGCTGCTCCGTCTACTGTGGCAGATACGGCTGCTGTTGCTCCTCCCAACTTTACTGCCCCTGTGGTTGTCCCGGCCTCTACTTCCTCACTAGCCGCAAACGTGGCTTCGTCTTCCGCTTCCCCGTCTTCTGTTCCTCCATTTCATGTCCCTCCTCGAGAGAGGATTACCATGGGGGTCCCCGCCGAGCTATGGAATCCCGTCTTCCCCCGAGGATATGCTCGTCCTACCGTCGTACATTCGGCAATGGAGCACGACTCCGTTGCCACATCGATGATGTTGGCGATGAGACTCCCAGCGGATATAGCCGCAACGAGAGACATGCACTGGATGGGGATGTTCAGTGCCGCGAGTCGAGCTATTGCCACGGTACGTTTTTTTTTTTTTGATACCATCTCTCTCCTTTTTTTTTTTTTTTAGCTGGGCAACATGCTCGCCGGGATGTACGAAATCACCACCGAAAACAGGCGTAATGCCAATGAGCTGAGGGACAAAATCATCGACCTGGAGAAGAGGGGGGCCGAGGACGTGAAACGGCTGAACCACGAGTTGATGTCCGTTAGAGCTGACCTGCGGGCTGCTAAAGGCAAGATTGCCACGGCCAAGAAACAACGGGACAAAGCTCGGGACGAAGCCCGTAAGGCGGTGGAGGGAGAGAAGGCGGCGGTGGAACAGGCCGAGAGATCCGTCCTTCGGATCAGCGAGATGGACGAGATCGTGAACACTCTCCGTCAACGGCTAGAGGCGACTGAGGCCGAGAAGGCAGCGTTGGCCAAACAGCTTGAGGAGGCCGCGGCCATGAGGGACAAGGAGGTTGAAGCCGCCAAGGAGGCTTTAACGGAGTCTCTTCGAGCCCACTTCCAGACAGAGATGGAACGGCTGATAGCCGAAGATCGGGTCGAGACGGAGAGGGAGCTGATGAACGAGCTCCGAGAATCGGGACGACTGGTAGAGTCTCCCCAACAATCGAAGGACGAGGCCACTCGTTCTGAGGCTGTGGGCATGGAGTTCCCGCTCGGTGAAGAGCTCGAGGTACAAGGAGGGGGGCAACCCCTGTTACCTATTGGACCATCTCCCGTTCTCCCCGAGGCTCCAGCTGAAACTACTTCCGCCGATTCCGCTGTTGCTGCTGACAACGTTCCGATCGTTCCCGATGACGCTGTCGTAGTTGTTGAAGTTGGTGAAGATTGATCTTTCCTCCTTCCTATCCCCTTCTTTTTATATTTTATTTTGGATGTACTCATGGCAATTCGTATGTTCGACTCCTGTTAGTAAATTTTATATATATCTCCATTTGTGGTCACCGTGTAGCAACCGATCGATCCGGAATAGGCATCTCGTTCAAATAAGACAAATAGCATATAATTAACTCGTGATTGGATACCCCTCTCATAACGTATATAATTCACTATATTACTCTAATAAGGGGTTGTCAAGGGTTATTTCTTGGAATGCAGACATACTCTACGTTCAAAGACGCGGATTAACACTACGGACGTACTTCGACAAATGGTCCATTTCATAAAGACGAACTTGTGGTAACTCGTGGTGGGACACCATGCTCAGAGGACATTCCATTAGTATAAGCCACCAGTATGCTCAGATGGCAATTCCTTTGTATGAGCCACCTGTGTCCCGTGGTGAGTACCCTGTTCGTGTGAAATGCACCCGCTGTAGTAACACATCTATAACATTTTACCAAGTACTGGACATGTAAATAAAAACGATTGATCACATGCTCACAGCAAATGCTCATAACGCACAACTTTATTGGAAAAATTGCTTTAAATTCATGACGTTCCATGACTTCTGAATTACATTACCTTGTAGGTCTTTAAGGTAGTACACACCGGGGCTCCCGACACGGTCCACGATGTATGGCCCTTCCCAGTTGGGACCCAGCTTTCCGCTATTGACTTCTCGTGTATGTTGGAAGACTTTTCGAAGAACGAGATCTCCGACTTGAAGAATCATTTTCCGTACTTTCTTGTTGTATGCCTTTCGTAACTATTGATGATACCGTTTCATCTGGATACTAGCATCTTCCCGCTTTTCTTCCAGCAAGTCCAAATGAATAGCCATTAATTCGACGTTTTTGGCTTCCTCTCCATGCTTCTTTCGGGAACGTGTTGTTGGCAAGCAGACTTCGGTGGGAATAACAGCCTCCGTCCCGTATGCCAAAGAGAACGGGGTTTCGTT
This sequence comes from Tetracentron sinense, assembly GCA_015143295.1. Lineage (NCBI taxonomy): Eukaryota > Viridiplantae > Streptophyta > Magnoliopsida > Trochodendrales > Trochodendraceae > Tetracentron > Tetracentron sinense. The sequence goes on along the minus strand of CM026568.1, from coordinate 34,549,946 downwards.
CGTAGGGCTCCGCGGTGTTGTCCTGTATCCCCACAACGCATTATGTAACTCGCTGGTCCACTTTCCCTTGGAATCTTCCAGTCTTCTTTTGAGGGCATTCAAAATGTTCTTGTTAGCTGCTTCGGCAAGGCCATTCCCCTGAGGATAATAAGGAGAAGAGAAGATGTGCTTGATTTTCAACTCTCGGCAAAAGTCGGCAATGAGTTTTCCTGTGAACTGCTTACCGTTATCAGAAATGATGGACTACGGAATGCCGAATCTACAGACAATATGTTCCCACAAGAACTTCTTCACTTCTTGTTCTCTAATACGCGCAAGTGGAACAGCCTCGATCCACCGGGAGAAGTAATCCGTGGCTACCAGCAGAAAAGTTAGATTACCGGGAGCCTTAGGAAAGGGTCCTACGATATCAAGTCCCCAGCGAGCGAAAGGCCAAGGTTGAGACACGATGTTGAGTTCCTGAGCGGGGGCATGAATTAATTTCGCATGACGCTGACGCTGACACTGACTGCATTTTTGTATGTACTTTTGTGCGTCAGCTTGCATGTATGGCCAAAAATATCCTTGCCCCAGAGCACGATGAGCGATAGTCCTTCCTCCCGAATGGATGCCGCAAATCCCTTCGTGGAGCTCGAGTAAGATCTTCTCTACGTCTTCAGGATGCACGCATCTCAAAAGGGGTCATCCAAAGGATTTACGGTACAGTTCCCCATCCACAAGGGTATAACGGGGAGCTTTATATTGTATTCGTCTTGCTTCCTTTGTGTCGAAGGAGAGAATTCCATTCTTCAAATAAGTTATTATGCCCGTCATCCAGCTTGACACTTGATTTACGAATAACACCGTGCGTTGTGTTTGCAGTTCGATGGAGGGGTATTCCTTATACTCCATGAGGATTGTCTTGGATTCATCAGTTTACATCATAGAGACGAGGTATGCCAATGCATCAGCATGCCTGTTATCGTCCCTTCGGACATGTTTAATCTCGATGACATCAAAGGCCTTTCGTTGTTCTTGTAAAAGTGCAGCGTAGCGTCTCATCTGTTCATCTCGACATTCATAGATACCGTTGACTTGGTTCACCACGAGCTGTGAATCACAGAACACTCTGAGTTTAGAAATTCTCAACTCTCGTGCACTTTGCAACCCAAGTATTAACGCTTCATATTCAGCTTCATTATTAGAGGCAGCATAACCAAGACGCGTTAGCTTTTGTACTTTAACATGATCTGGGCTGACAAAAACAGCACCAAGCCCCGAACCGCTGACATTAGACGACCCATCTACGTACAAGACCCAGCCGCACCACATCGTCAGTTTGGTTCTATCTCCCGCCTCGTCTTCCACAACGGTATCCTCCTCCGCATCGTCTGGGAGCTCATGACGGTCGGGCTCTACTGAAGTTTCGACCTCCTCCACAGGGAAATCGGCCAGGAAGCTTGCAACGGCCTGTCCTTTCTCTGCGGTTCGGGCCTGATATTGGATATCGAACTCGCTGAGTGCCACTGCCCACTTTGACATACGTCCAGCAGTTTCAGGTCGCCCCAACACAATTTTCAAAGGGTACGTAGTAATGACGACGATGGTATGTGCCTGAAAATAAGGACGTAACTTTTCAGTAGAAAAGACGAGAGCCAGGCATACCTTTTCCATTTTGCTATAGTTGGATTCTGCCTTGTGGAATGTTTTGCTGACGAAATAAATAGGCTTCTCTACGCCGTTGTGACTTCTGAGCAGCACGGAGCCAATGGCTCGTTCCGAAACGGAGAGGTAGAGGTACAACACTTCACCAGGTTCAGGTACGGAGAGGATCGGAGCGGAGCCTAGATACGTCTTCAAGGCGGCGAAAGATCGAGAACACTCTTCTGTCCACTTGAAAACGGAATCCTTCCTCAATAACTCGAACAGAGGTCTACAATGGTCAGAAGACTTCGATATAAACCGGTTAAGAGCAGCGATACGTCCTATCAATTTTTGAACTTCTTTCCTTGTCTTCGGTTCCGGCATATCTATCAGAGCACGGATTTGCGTGGGATTTGCTTCGATGCCCCGTTGACTGACGAGGTAACCAAGGAATTTGCCCGAGGTGACGCCGAATATACATTTATCAGGATTTAACTTCAGATTGAAAGTACGTAAAATAGAAAACGGCTCCGCCAAGTCGGCTACAAGAGAGACCCGAGTTCGGCTTTTCACAACGATATCGTCAATGTACACCTCCACCGATTTACCAAGCAAGGGTCCAAACATCAGATTCATTAACCGTTGATAAGTGGCCCCGGCATTCTTCAGGCCAAAGGGCATGACCCGGTAACAGAATAAGTCACGCTCCGTTATGAAGGCCGTCTTCTCTTGATCGTCCTCAGCTAAGAGGATTTGATTGTAACCCGAATACCCGTCCATGAAGGACAACATCTCGTGACCCGCGGTGGCAGTGATAAGTCTATCGATTCTGGGAACTAGGAAGAAGTCTTTCGGACAAGCTTTATTAACATTAGTAAAATCAATACAGACTTTGACTTTCCCGTTCTTCTTCGGAACAGCTACTACGTTGGCTATCCATTCTGGATATTGGACCTCACGAATGAACCCGTGCTGAATTAACTTATCAATCTCTTCATTGACGGCCTCATGGTACGCCGGAGCAAGTCTACGAGGCTTCTGTTTAACCGGATTGACTACGGGATCAACGTTGAGATGGTGACAGATGATTTCAGGATTGATACCCGTCATGTCCTCGTGGGACAAAGCAAAAACATCAAGATTCCTCAGAAAATTTATCAACTCCTGTTCTTCGTCCGTTGTCAAACAGGTCCCAATTTGTAGCGTCCTTGGCTCGTTCTCCGTCCCAAGGTTGACAAGCTTCGTGGGTTCAACAGAGTGGTTCGTCAACGATTCACCCAGGTTCTTCTCTTCCACGGACCCGATCTGTAATTGTTATTTGAGTAGGTCGGGTGGGGCATAATCACACTTCTGCGATGCCAGCTGGTCTCCTCGTATTTCACTTGGTCCGTCCGGAGTAGGGAATTTCAGTACCTGATAATAAGAAGACGGAACAACTCTCATTTCGTGAGTCTACCATCGTCCCAAGATGGCATTGTATGGGGACGGCGCGTCGACAATGGAGAACCGAGTGGACAAGATGATAGGTCCAGCTCTGACCGGTAGGATGACTTCTCCTACGGGTTGCATCGAGCTTCTGTCGAATCCTATCAAAGGGGTCTGTGCAGGAACGAGAACTGCCGGGTTCAACCCCATCTTTGCGAAAGCATGGAGATACAGAATATCTGCCCCACTTCCAGGGTCAACGAGCACTCGCCTGATGTCAAAATCGCCAATTCGCATAGTCAAGACAAGAGCATCGTAGTGAGGCCTGATCACAGTTGTCATGTCCTGATCAGTGAACGATAGGGCCTGCTCGATTTCCCTCGTTGTCGATCGCACCTGACAAACTTTTGCCACGTGTGATAACTTCCTTGCCTTCGCTCGGAACTGTTGCTCAATATCTACTTCCGGTACTCGAGCGCGATGGATGACATTTATGACTCCCTTCGGAGCTTCTCTGCCTGGGCCCATATGACCAGATGGCTCTCCCTCATGAGATCGGGTGGATGGATCCGTAATACGCCCTTCTCTTCTTCCAGAGTCCACATATTCTCCCAGATAGCCTTCACGGACTAATCTTTCCAGATATTCTCTCAGGATGCGACAACGATTCGTGAGGTGCCCGTGGCACTTGTGATACTAACAATACTCATGCGCCCTGGGTCCCGAGGTGACATCACGAACGGTCCGTGCTGGCCATTCGAAGTATGGTTTGTCTTCCATCGTCTTCATAATTGTCGCCGGGCTCGCTGTGAAGTTGACTTGACCAACGCGAGATGCAAAAGGACGTCTTTCTGTTGTCTGATTCTCCCTTTCCTTGTTATGCCCGGGTTCCTCTTGTCTCTGATAGGCACGGTCGTCCCGCCGTTGGGAGTTGGGACGTAGATCCGTCCTTCTTGATGAGTCTAAATCTTGGCGGACTCCCAACGAGTGTCGGTTCGGTTCTCCCCGTCGTTCAACGTACACCACTTTTTCCTGTCGTGTGCACCACCGTGGTTCCTCGTCGCTGGAAGATGATTCATACTTTAGTCTCTTCCCTCTCTTCGAGGAGGATTTGCTTCCCCACTCCACAGCATCTACCCCTCGTGCTCTGGGTCTCGTCGTTGCTGCAATATCGTCTTCCATCCTCCCGTACTTAGAGGCACGGACTATCAGTTCGTCCATCTTGATTGGACAGTCAAGGGCAAGAGATTCGTAGAGCTAAGAATTCTTGGGTATAGCATTCTTGAAGGCCGCTATGCAAGTGCAGTCTTCGATCTTATCGATATTAGAGACTTCATCGGTAAACCGTCGAATCAAGTCTCTAAGGGGTTCCGCCGACTTCATTCGCATGGCGAAGAGTGAATCTGCGCCTGCTTTCTTCTTCTTGTTAATGATGTACTGGTCAATGAAAACTGACCTGAGATCAGCCATACACTTGATCGACCCAGCGGGTAGATTACGGAACCATCTCGCAGCCGCTCCAGTCAGGCTACTAGGGAAGGCTTTACAGAGGAGATTATCATCCGGATTACGGACAGCCATAGCATTCTTGAAGTCAGTCAGGTGGTCAATAGGATCTCTCCTCCCATCGAACTTAACAAAATTTGGTACCACGAATTTTGACGTGGTATATGATTCGACGATCTCCTTGGAAAAAGGGGACGTCTCCTTCTCGTCTTTGTACTTCTGAGCGTATTGATCGAGAGAGGCCCCGCTTGTCACTCCTCTAACTCGAGCATTGATCAGGGCTTTTACGTCCTTGAGGGTTAAGTCTGTCTTCAACCCGTCGTTGCTGACACGGAGATCTCGTTGTTCAGCATGAGCACCAAGAGAACGAGGATAGGCAGTCTCGTCAGTAGAAGGAGTGAGAGTGAATCTTCTCTCCAGATTCTCTGGTGCAGACGGCGAAATCGGGATTGTTACTTTGGGGGGAGGGGAAGAAGGGAAATTGAGTTTACGAGCCGCAGAGCCCCCTTTAGGAGATTCGTCATCGATCTCCAAGTTACTATGCTCTAAAGCATCAAGCCGCTCCTGCAGTGACTGCTGTTGGCGGACTATCTGGGCCAGAGTGGCTTGTTGTTGTTGTAATAGTAACAGGATGGGATCAGATGTGGTCATGAGCCTTTCTGGTTGTCCAGAAGATTGGCCTGATGCGAACGTTTGCACGGCGGAAGGGGTGCAGGAAATGGCTTGAGGGGGCTGGTTTTCGACGATAGACTGAGGAGTTTGGTCTGCCATGCTGACCGGGAGAGGTGGTGTGAGCAAAGGGTGGGTTCGGCTAAAATATTTCCCACAGACGGCGCCAATTTTGCGAGGGAAAAATACCAGAAAGGACACGCGTCAACAACAGCTCCTCCCACGCTCAGGTTTACCGGTAGAAGGTTGGAGTGGAGGGTGTGGCACCCTGACCTGCACTCCGATGGTAAAGTAAGTATGTGGAGAAGATGATGAACAGTAAAAAAAAATGCAGAGAGTTTGAGGGTCTTAGCTCTTAAAAAATCCGTCCCTTCACACTGTTTTTCACAGGTTCTTATAGGCCCCTCCCGCCATGGCCATAGGCACCTATGGATGACCATGCACACCTCAAATCTCTGATGTGTACTTCAATAATCATTTTGGACAGATCTCCCGGTCATTCGTACTGTACGCGTATCTGCATATAAAAGAGAGCAGGCATAGAGTAGGAACTCGTCCGAGGTGACTAGCATTAAATGGCATTTAATGCTATATTTAATGCCAAGACAGTGTTCCCCACCTACCATCGTAGAGGTAGGATCAGTCCCAGGCGGCTGGGCAATAGCACCGAATCTCATTACGTGTTGGGGTACGGGGTCGTTGACAATAAGACAACGAGTACGTTGTCAGAATGAAGACGTGATCGTTGTCTATGAGATAACGGGGTCGTTGTTCGGTGGACAACGTTCTCGTTGTCCATATGACAACGGGCCTGTTGTCGAAGAGACAACGGAAATGAGCTCAAACGATAACACCACACCGAGGACAAGCTCATTACTACCATACTCGGGGTTTTACGAAATTTACCCATTACAATTATGACAAAACATTCAGTCCAGTCGTCAAGCCCTCCACAATTCGTGCAGTCCTCTCCATTGCAGTCACTCGTCGTTGGTCCATTTGCCATCTTGACGTCAAAAATGTTTTTCTCAATGGCGACCTCAAAGAGGTGATTTACATGTGTCAACCTCCAGGCTTCATCGACAAAGATCACCCCTTCCACATTTGTCATTTGCACAAGCCGTTGTATGGCCTCTAGCAAGCACCTCAGGCTTGGTTTCAAAAGTTTAGCACTTACCTCCTCAAATTTGGCTTTCGATGTAGCAAAGTGAACTCCTCAATGTTCATCCATCAATCCTCCAAAGGTACTTTGGTAATACTTCTCTATGTAGATGACATCTTACTTTAGGCATTCATCTCTAAGCTAAGTCATGTCTTCGAAATGAAAGACCTCGGTCCTATTCATTTCTTCATTGGCATTGAAGCATCACACACCAAGGGCAGTCTCTCTCTTACCCAAACAAAGTACTCTTTGGACCTTCTCACAAAATTTGGAATGACTAGCGCTAAACATTGCAACACCTTTGTTGCCATTGGCTCCAAATTATCTCTCCAACAAGGGTCACCTCTTGCAGATCCAATGTCCTATAGACAACTTGTTGGAGTGCTCTAATACCTCACCCTCACAAGACACGACATCACTTATGCAGTTGTTTACACCAGAAATCTGCGGCCCACATCAGACCAAATTTCCAGCCAACAACAGTCCATCAGGTCTCTTTATTCATGCACAAGCCAACTTCAGATCATCTCATGGTTGCTAAAAGAAACTTACGCTACATCAAGGGCTCCTTACAAGTTACAGTAAGGTCTTTTCATCTTAGCCACATTCGAGTTTTAAATTACTGCATTCTCCGATGCAGATTGGGCAGGAAACCCCAGATGACAGACGATCAACTTCCGGCTATTGCGTTTTCATTGGGTCCAATCTGATTTAATGGGGTACAAAGAAACAACCAACCTTTTCTCGATCATTCGCAGAGGCTGAATATTGAGCATTAGCCACAACTACAGCTGACATCTTATGACTTTGCTCTTTGTTACGTGATCTCAGGATATTCATCTCCAAACCAACAATTCTATATTGTGACAATATCAATGTCACTTACATGGCAGCTAATCCCATATTTCACGCTCGGAGCGAGAACATCGAAATAGATTATCACTTCATTAGAGAGAGAGTTGTCTTGGGTGACATTCTTGTACAATTTTTTGTCTCCAAAAATTACCAAACATCATATATCCTCACCAAGGGATTACCCAAGCCAAAATTTCATCTCTTCAAAGGCAAACTCGTGATTCAACCACCTTGAGTTTGCAGGGGTGTGATAGACTCCAAGATGATTACGTAAGTTCTAGATGATAGAGTTGCTAAGAGTCCAAGCTACTCACAACTTTGTTCGCATCTCTTTATGCTTATCCAACTGATCACAACTCTATCTGTAACTCTGTATCTCAGTTGTGCTTATCCAAAGGGCCTTTGCTCTAATCTATAACTCCTGATTATAAATATACAGCAACCCCTCTTAAGGGTTCACAGTTCAATAATCAGTAATCTGTAAATCTCTACAGTATGATGTATCCCTTTGGAAGCGGAGGACTCGGTTCGAGTCTCAGTGTGGCGTTCGAGAAGCCTACCATGTGTACTAACCTAAGTTAACTGCTAATAAACCTACTAACCTAGATAAATGATGACCCAAATATTTAAAAAAAATGTCAACTACTTTCATTCTTATGAGTAATGAGTATGCAAGGGAGTAAAGTTATCACAGTGACATTATGTGAATCGAGAAATTTTCATGAGTTTCTCCTGTTAATCTCAATTTATGATTTCAATTAACTCACAGCAGTTTTAGTGTATCATTGTAACAAATGCTACTTAGCTAAACTTTGCTTCTAGCAACTTGCATCATTCAACAAGCATTCAGAGCCAAGCACATTAATAATGCCTAAACTAAAAGAAAAAATCCTTCCGGACAAGAAAATAATCAAGTTTAACAACTGAATTAATTACCAAACAAAGCAAGCAAGCCATCGAACCTCTTCTTCGACAAGTTCTGACTTATTCAAAGCAAGAGTGAGGGGGATCCCGGTCGACTCAGCCTCCACCAAAAACCTCGTAAGTGAGAAAGCCTCCAGCTTCGGCTGCTCCATCGAAAAAAACACCAGTAAGTGATCAACATTCGCCACGGGAGGATCAAGAATCTCGGAATTCCTCTGAAAAACATTCTCAATCATCCCTCTCCCGTCCACCCAATCGATCGACCCAACCAGAACCTTATCCCCAACCAAAACCCTCCTTTTAATCTTCTTCAAAACAGCCTTAACGACACATAACAATTCAACCCCAATTTTAGGATCTTCCTCTTCTTTAGGTTCTAAAGGAGTAGTAAATGTTCTAGAATTTTCAGTCACCGTCGACGAACCAGCAGACTCGACGACGACTCTCATGAAATTCGCCTGAGCAGAAGCAACCATTCCGACGGCTTGGTTCTGCAAGAGCTGAGGTCCCTCTTGGGGAGCAAGAACTGGAGAGAGAGATGACATTTCCTTGACGGTGTCTCTCGCTTTGAGGAGATTTTTGTTTGGTTGGGTTTTCCTGTAGATATTAGGGTTTTGTCGAGCGGCCATGGAGACAAAACTGAAGACTGAGAGGCGAGAGGAAACATGGCGTATGAGATTGTTGCAGGTTGGTACAGAAGGTGTTGTTCGATGGCGAAAGATGGAAATAGTGGAAATCGGCATGGGAAAAACCGAATTGCAGGTTTTAATGGCGGATTGTTTGGGTCCTTGCCTAAGGACTTAGGGTTTGGTTACAGAGAGAAGAAAGAATCGGAGATTTTGTATAGTTGAGAAAGAAGAGAGAACAGTATTTGTGAGATTTATCTTCTTCTGTTTTTCAGAGCAGTTATTGTAGAAGCTTCGAGTATCGAATTCAGTCCCTGTACTGAAATGTTCCAGGTGCTTAGTGCGCACGACTCATTCGTGCTTCATCGTTTCGCGGGGGGGGGGGTTAGATTAAAGATTTTGCCCTGCCTTAACTCGCCACGTGTTCCTTTTAACTCTCTTTAAGTAAATTAACCACGGGAGATTAAAACTTCTTAACTCAGGAGTTAAAGGTCGGGCCAGAGGAAATCCATGCCGACGTTTGGCTACACACACTTCTATACTATCTATACTAAAAAGGGTGTTATTTGAGATGCATTTTGTGTTTTTGATTCCACGTTGCCGATGACTTTCTCTCCCATTTATTTCACTGAAATGGGACTGTTACAGAGAACGTTTCATCTCCCTACTTTGATTTCATCTTCCAAACATGGGGAATAGACACCCCTATTTCTAACAGGTTTCTTCCTCTTCCAAGGAACTCTTCCAAGGAAGTTACCGTTCAATTTATCCCATAAAGAGTTACACTCCTCTCTGCAAGCATCCATCTCTCTTCCCTCTCCATCCATCTCTCTTCCCTCTCTCCATCATCTCTTCCAATGATTTTACCACTTTTCAGCACCAAAGGATCATGTGGCATCCCACTCGCTCGTCTAGGACAGCGGCAATAACCATCGATCTCGACTTAACCATTGGGCAACCATCTCTTTCTTCGGCTTCACATCCTTCATCAGCTTCACAGGTCAGTCCCACCACCACTCTCTCTCTATTTTTTGTGTGTTTTTTTGCCGATCTCTATTTTTCTTTTTTCTCTGATTTAAACAAAGAAATTGGAGGAGTACCAACTAAAATCCATCATTGCATTACGGACCTTGATTAGAGAAAATAGGGTGGGTGGAGTAGCCTACAACGATCGAAGCAATGCAAAACTGTTGAAATGAAGATTCAAGAAGAGAAATAAGTCCAGTAGGAATTAGGGTTCACGACCAACCATATCTGAACTTCACGACCAGCCCCCATTTTCTTCCTTTCCTTTCTTCTTTTCCGCAGGAAAAAAAAATTAATCGAACCCAGAAATCATTTCTTCCCTATATTCATTTAATTTTCTGCCATCTTTGTTTCCCAAAAAGCACAAACCTCCTCCTCTCTCTTTGATCTTTCTGAGCATCTCAAATGCTCTTATTCTTTCCCCCCTCTCTCTCCATTAGATAATTGCTCTTTTTTTCCATGAGCGAAGAAGATGCTTGGACCAAATGAATGCCAAATTCAACAATTTCTGTTCTATGGGATATTGTCTAATCAAAGGAGGGAAGGATTTGTATAATAGAGATTTGGCCATGGGCTGCATCTCGCTTTCTTGGCTCGGAATCGATTCCAACAGGATGAGGTATTCCTTTTTAATGGTTTTTAGATGATTTTGAAAGATGGGTTTTGTATTTTTCTCTGAAGCTTGCTTTTGTATCTATTTGGGGTTTCTTGCAGGATCTTCTGAGTTTACTAATTTGTTTATAAATAGTTTAGGTTTTTCTTTCTGAAATTAAATTTTTTCTGTTTGTTGTTATTGGTTTTTTATCTGTTCTCTCTTTTGTAGAATATTAATATTCTTCTTCTATTTTTCAGCTATCAGATTTGCACAAACTTGGGTTTTGGTAGCATTTTTTTGCATCCGTGGAGAATCCTGGGAATCTGGGTTTTGTGAGTGAATTGGAAATATTGAAGTTTTAGCACTTCTTTTTCTTATTGGGCTATCTTTAATCGAGCTTCGTAGTGGTCATTCTTCAGTAGCATTGTCTTAGATTTGGGAATATCAGATTGAGTATTCTCAATTTCTCGCCGAGGTCTCTTTCTTACTCTTATATGAATGGAAAGTGGTGGTGAGGGTGGTGATTCGGTACACTCCTAACCCCATTTGATATGGTATAAAACTAGTTTTACAGAAAATCGATGGTATGAAAAAAATCATAACATTCTTTCAAAAATCCTAATATTCTTTCAATATCTCTATTTTTCAGTTCTCTTTCAACTCAACTTTCACTATTTCTTAGTTTTTCCATCTGGGTTTCCTTCTTCCTTCCATTTGCCAGTGTTTATACCACTAAATTTCTTAAACCAATGGTTGTTATTCCTTTTTAACAAAGACAACAAAACAAGTATGAGTCGGCCCTGTCAACGGTCGGTGCCGACGACGGGAAGGGAGCAGGGATCTGATTCCATTGCATAATGGTAGATGAGGTACAAGGCCTTTTTATTTTATGCATTATATTCAAAATTCATTCATGTTTTATAATTGGGTTTAGATATCAGTTTCAAGTTATAAAAGTGATGTATCTCTATAATGATATCAATCTTTATTGTTAATTGTTTGTAGGATTTTTTTGCAGAAAAATATTGTGTATTCGTATCCATGACAGATTTCTTGCGAAGGAAGGTTTAAGTTGCACCCATGTAAGCATCTCAACCCATATAGAGTTTTTTCCTCCTAAATTTCATCTTATTGACGAAATGAATTTTTCTTATTTGCTTTTAAAATTTCTTCTAATTAATTAACATGCTTAGAGCACAAAGGGATGTCCAATGATATTGTTGGTTAGGAAGATAAATGATCTCCGAACACATTTTGAAGTGGTATTAAGAACTTTGACACCTTAGTCTATACTTTTTTTGTTTCCAAATAAAAAAACCTTGGGTTTCAAACCTCTTTAAATTGTTACTGAGCAATGGCTTCTTAAATGGGATAAATAGTCGATGGCCAGACACTTTTAATATAGTTTTGTGTACTCCAATAGAAATTTCTTAATCATACCCATTTGCCCAAGATCATTGATCATGTGTGAATTTATACAATTTATCATGTATATTTCAGATTTTCTATCTTTTTCTTTTATTTAGAACACCCGTGCATCGCACGGGGTTTCGCTAGTATCATTAGACAATGTTTGTGTTCCATCTTCCCATCATTTATCCGCTCATTCGCTTACAAATACAAGCACTCTAATCCATTCAACAATAGCATACACACCATGGGGCTGGCCGTGGCAGTGATTCTTCCCTCAAGTACCAAAGGGTGTGATAGATTTTTTTTTTTGTTTTGATAATCCGGGTGTGATAGTTCTAATATTCAAATGTTAGTGTAGTGCTGATTAGCGAACTAAGATGCTCGTTAACAGTTTAATTTGATTGATTTTTCTTTTTGATCAAAAAGTTTTTCTTTATTTAAGACAGTTCGTCTTTTTTTTTTTTTTAATAGTCCATTGCAGATTATTGTGGGTTGTCTCCTTCTCCATGGGCTTCTTTTGTTCCCTTTTTTTGTGGATTCTTTGATTCGATTTCTTCAATGGTCCACCCTATCTCGTTAGGGGCTTATGCACTTCGCTTCACTAGTGAATGCACTAAAATCTAATAATTGTGCAACGTCCCTTTTGGGTATGCGGGTACTAATAGTCCTCTCACTGCCAACTAGCTCGTTAAAAGTTCGATCCAACTTGTTTAAGTAAATACAAGCTAAGCTTGAACTTGATTTCCGAACTAGTATATTTAATAAGTCAAACTTGAACACACTACAACTTGGATCGTTAAAAGCTTGGCTAAATTTTATATATATATATATATATATATATATATATATATATATATATATATATATTTTTTTATTAATAAAAAGTACAAGAAATATACTAACTTGAACTTGATTTCCGAATTAGTTTACTTAATAAGTCAAACTTGAACACACTAAGTACTTGGATCGTTAAAAGCTTGGCTAAATATATATATATATATATATATTATTTTATTAATAAAAGTACAAGGAATATACTAAACTTTATTTAGACTTAAATACTCTTTAATTAAAAATACTATAATATACCCTCTTCTAATTAATCTTTCTTTACTATTATAATGGGAGAGACAGGCGTAGATGATTTTTCTAAAATTCTCATACTATCCTTATATAAAAACAAAATTTTGATTTAATGTTTTGCTTTAAAACTCAAACTATCCCTTGCCTTTGATTTAATTTCCAAACTACCCCTTGCTCATCTATCTATTTAGAATCACAGCCAATCGCGATTGAACTCAGGGAGAGTTCAATCGTGATTGAACTCAGGGAGAATTCAATCGCACCCGTGGGCTAACACTTTAACTTCTATTAATTGTGGTTAACTCCTTCCCCTCACTCTCACATGCATCGCACGTGCCACTAGTGAGTTCAATCGCACCCACGGGTTAACTTGTGCCCCTTTTAACTCCTGTTAATTGTGGTTAACTCCTTCCCCTCGCTCTCACGTGCATCGCTCGTGCCACCCGCTAGTATTATATAATTTAATAATCTCTAATAATTAATAAATTTGTAAGGAACCGACTTGATTTTATAGTGTATAATTAATAATCCCTTATACTTGTTATTTAATAATTTTTTAAGAAAGTTCTAATATAATATTAATTATAAGAGAAGTTTTTATACTATAATAATGCATAGTTATATGAATATTATAAACAAGTTGTGACGATTTAAGTTTTAGGAAGAAAAAGGATAAAATTATTTAGATATTTTGGTTATGTATAATAAATTATCATGTAGTATAAAGTTTTAGATATTTTAGAAAGAAAAAACTAAAAAATTTATTGTATGAGAACTCCAAAATAATTAACAAAAGTTAGAGGGAGAATTTCATGAAAAGCAAAGTGTAAAAGGAAGTCTTTTACCAAAATAAAGGATGTTTATTCTTCTATTTGAAAAGGAGTTTAACTTTACCAAACTGAAAAAGCAATGAAAAAATAATGAAAGAGGAGAAAAAATGGAACGGGAAATTTCAACCAAAAAAGACCCTTGAGTATTGAAATGCTTATTCATCCTCCCGATGAAGAAATAGTGCATGAAGAGTTTAATGATGAAGGTTTGCTTGCAATAGCAAATGACAATGATATTAAAGAAGAGAGAGAATGGTGAAAACATGTAAAAAGAAGTAATATCAAAAGAAATGTTAGCTACATTTCATACAATTATACAAAAGTTAAAGGAAGATAAAGTTGCAAATTATAATATCCGAATTCGTTTATCTAACAAACTGAATTTAACACAGTAGTACTCGGATCGTTAAAAGCTTGGCTAAGTTATATATATATATACTGAACCTACTAAATATTTAAATGTACTTATTCTATTTAAATAATAAAATTAAATATATTTATCATATATCTTTACTATTATAATGGGAGAGGTAGGCGTAGCCTGATTTTTCTAAAATTCCCAAACTACCCTTATACAAAACAAAACTTTGATTTTATATTTTATTTTAATTCCTAAACTACCCCTTGCTCATCTATCTATTTAAAGAACAAAATCAAAACCAATCGCGATTGAACTCAAGGAGAGTTCAATCGCACCTCCGGGTTAACACGTGTCCCTTTTAACTCCTATTAACTGTGGTTAACTCCTTCCCCTCGCTCTCACGTGCATCGCACATGCCACCCGCTAGTTAGTATAACATAATAAGATATCTTTTATATAATTATATACTTATACTAAAATTTTAGATAGCACGGTACCTTCTTTACCTATAAATGGATAATAAAAGCAAAATTTTCACTTAATATAAATAGTTATATCTAATGAACTAAGTTGCTCACAAACGGCTCGAGCCTCTTTAGAAAAGCTCAAGTTTGTTTATTTAGCAAATAAGTCAGGCTTAAGCTTGACTTTTTAGCTCATTTAATTAATGAGCGGGTTTGAACACCCCATTACTTGGCCCAGCTGGCTCGGCCCAACATTAACCCTAGGATCTATCTAGGCATTAACTCACTAACCTAGAACAAATATTAACACTAGTAACCGGGGTTGCAGCCTAACCGTAATAGATGGTACTTACTATTTAGTGGACATAATTTATAATAAATTGTTTATAATTAAAAAATAATTACAAGATAATTATTCAATTATAATCATTAAAAAATAACAGTGGTGTAACTTACGGAAAAAAATAATTTCTATACAGGTTATAAAGTAAAGTTATTAGATTAACTCAATCACCGAAACTGTTTAATCAAGTAAAATTTTGTTTGATCAAAATTAATGCACCTACATATTTCAGATATAATGTTTCTTCCATTGATAATTATCCTAGTTATCGCCAGACAGTCAAAGTCATCGTATGGTGTAAATACACCCCAACGGCCAACATCTCTAAAGTTTTTTATTTTTTGGTTAAATCTCTAAAGTTGACTACATACGTTGTTAAAGATCCATGGTCGCCCCACGGTGGGTCACCAGGACGAGGATCAAAAGCAACATGTATGACTTGTTTAGGTGTTGTGGCCATTCAGGGTACGGCATTAAATTCGACAATTATAATATGTTCGTGCGGCAGCAAACTTATGCGCACAAAACACCCTCCTTTTGTTTTTTGGTTGACACAATAACACCGCAAGGCGTTACTGCTTAACTACTTCCAACGATTGAGGAGATATATGGCAATTTATGGCGTTGCAAATACATATAAAAACGTACAAGCTACACATGTATCTCCTTCCTAGAAGCTGATCATTGTGTCACCATATCTCTTTTAACCATTTGTTAACCATCATTAAGTTTAATTAAAATATGATAAATATTTTTTAAAACCAAGGTTGGATGGATAAACTCAAGGAGTGAGTACATCTTAACCATAGTTAGTGAGAGTTTAAAAATAAAAAAAGGGCGACCAATGAAATTGGGCGGTCTGTTTCTTTTTTTTTTTTTTTGGAAGTTAAGCTGGAGTTAGGCAGACCCCGACCAGATATATTAAGAACCCAAACTATCTTACAATCTCGTATACAATTTCTCATCCCGATCTTCACAAAGGATAGATTGGAGCACAAGAGGAAGACAGAGGGGAGGAAAATCTGCACGAGATGTATCTACAGGTAGTCTTGCAAGAGAATCGGCCGCTCGATTAGCTTCACGCCAAACATGTCGAATATTGCAGTCGACAAAGTCATTCACTAGTTCTTTAGCCACCCGAAGCTCAGCACTCTTCCCATTTCCCTTTTCCCTAACCAAAATATCAAATGGAGAGGAACTATACTTTCCAAATCTAAAGCTTTATTGGTCAAAAGAAGTTGAAGGTTCCTCAAAATAGTTGAACTGATGTTTTTCCAATTTGATGAACTTCCAGATCAACTGGGGGAAACTAGAAAGCCATCATTTTGCTACCAGAGTCTGGTTACTACTTACAAAACCCAACAAACAAACAAAAAAATCCTAAATACCCAATCATACTGACTCGTACATTCAAAATTTTATTAGGTCATAGTAATCCACAAAGGTGGACTCTGAAATTCAAAGCATAGGTCTTTGAAAAAAAAAACAGGACTCAATTCTACTAGATAAATTATTCTCCCATTGACTATTCTTTAATAGCAGCCGCCTCATATTGCTCAATGCTAACATAGATCTGGACCTCTGCAATAAGACACAAAAGAACATTAAATATTTATCAGAACATTCATTAACTGAATATATAAAATAGAACAGTAATTGATTTTTGGTCAAAGAGTGTGTGAAGTAGAAAATGTTTCTTATTATATTATGGTTGTTGTTACAGATTTTATTGAAGGCCACAATATCACGGCTCTGAATGTACTCATTTGCCGGTCCAGCAATGAGTTGATCCTCAATAAGATTGTTGACAGAGACAAGGTCATCCATGATGGTTAGCATAATCTGCAACTTCTTTATTCCATATCAAATTGGTACAAGTTTGGCTGTTATTGGGATTCCAACATATTAAGGTGGCTTTTGTTAACACTAGTCTAAAAGAAAGTGTTTATTTGAAAATTATGCTTCGTGGACTTTAGATTGTTAAGTTGAAGGTATGTCTATATTTTAAAGATTTTATGAGTAAAAACCTTTACTTTAAAAAGTAACTCCATACATATTTTTTTAAGTAGAGGTTTTTATCACTAAAATCTCTAAAATGTAGACATGTAATTAACTTTCAACTTAACAATCTAAAGTCAAATTAAGCATAACTTTCAAATAAGCAGTGTTTTTTAGACTAGTGTTAACTAACACCACCTAAGTTAATATGTAGGTTGCCAAAATAAAATAACAAAAAAAGATTTGCTTCAATATGCTAACACACAAACTTTAAGAAAAGTTTGTTCATCTGCATTAACAGTTAAGACAGAATGCACAAGAAAAAAGGTACATGCAGGCTCCTTTTGAACACTTTGCGCTGCTTCTTCAAGCTTTTGCATCTCAGTTTCATCATCGCGTGGCTTCACATCCAATAAAATTGAGGACTTCCCAGCTCACAGAGAGAGAGAGAGAGAGAGAGAGAGAGAGAGATACAAGCAAATTAAGGCTTGAGAACAACATAAGAATGATTGACACCATAAAGCATTACCAAAGTCCGTAATTGAAAAGGGTGGTCGGGGACAGGATTGGTTCAATTATAGTTAGAAAATGGACACCATATGTGAGAGAGAGAGTCAATCTGATTTTATAGATAAGAACAAATTAAGACTTGAAAACAAAATAATAATTTATGAAGTATTTATGACTTTTTCAAAAAGTCAGGAATTATTCACGACTTTTTGAAAAAGTCTCGAATATTTCATGCATGAATTATATTTGTTTTTAATTATCATAATTAGTAATCTTGTTTTATTTTATTTATTCATATATTGGCTTACCTTTTTCAAATTTATTTCTGACATCTTTTGAATTTTTTCTTAAATGGATAATTCCCGAACTCTAACTTGGTAAATATGCTTCCAATTTATGCTCAATCAGTCAAAAAAAAATATGCTCGACTCACCCTCTACCGCGACACCATTGCCTTCTTCAGAAACAGTACCATTGCAATTGCAAAATCTTAAGATCTTGGAGAAGTAGCAACACAAGAAATAACCAGATAAATAAGCCCTATGAACTTATGAAAGTCTTGAAAGGTGCATCTATGTGGTTGTACCACTAAGAAACATTCACGTATATTGCCGATAGAGCTTCTGAAATAGCCACAATATCATCCTTTTGTAGCTTGGTATTTGCAATAGGATAAAAATACAGTGATGATAGAGGGTAACCCGTTGACAAAATGGTGGGAAAATAAGGATCACTCTCTTACCACCAACACCCGCTTATAAAAAAGGGGAGGGAAAAAAAGCTTACCTGGTAATGTAACTCTGAATTATGCCTTTAAATGATCACTGCAATTGCTAGCAATGCCTTTGAATGATCCCCTACAAGTATGGAATTGCAAAATAGATTACACGATCTTGTGTAACTTAAAAAACTAGTTTTATATACAAACTGTAAGGGATAAAATTCGTAAAAACTAATTAACGTTGGGGAACGAGCTGGCTTTTATTGTTTTGTGCACGAAAGTGACACGTGGACGTGTGTTTGAGTCACGTGCTTAAAATAGGAGGATACACATTATCTGATGCATAGCGTTCACGTTGTACAAATTAAGATGTATCTGTGGTCTTGCGAAACAACGTTCTCGTTGTGGTTTCGACAACGTATCCGTTGTCTTGTACACAACGTAGACGTTGTATTCTCGACAACGTTTTCGGTGTTAATTGAACAACGAGCCCGTCGTGATTCAGATAAGGATGTCCAGGTCATATTTTAAGACATATACAACGTACCCGAGCTCGAGTCAACAACGAGACCGACTCGCAGGAGGGAGTATTCAGGAGGCGATCGATTGTTCTGACAAGTGGGCCGAAAGCACTGCCTTGGCATTTAATGCAGGTCACTTCTATGTGCTGTCAGACTCAACCGACTGAACTAATGATAGGCTTTCACGTGTGATGCAACAGGTGGTAGATTTTACTGACATATTTGGTAATGAGTGCAGAGCACGTGGTATGGGCATCTATGGTCATCTATGGCCATACCAAGGTTAACCTATAAATACCCCGAGAATTTCAGTGTTACAGGGATCGAAAGATAGACATATTTTTTAGTGCTCCTGTTTGCTTTACTGTTCATCATCGTCTTCATCTACTTACTTTATCATCGGAGTACAGGTCAGGGTATCACACCCTTCAACTTCTACCTTCTACCAGTAAACCAGAGGTGAACAGTTGTAGCTGACGCGTGTCCTTTCTGGTATTTTTCCCCCTCACAAACGTTTGAACTACTTGTGATCCGGAAAGCAATTGAAACCCTAAGTTGTTAATGCAATTAAGTATAAACAACAAGCAATATGAACAAACATGGTTCATAACAACGTTCTTTAGCTGATGCTAGTTTATACAGAAAATTTTTGGTAAGAAAAATTACAATAGATCATAAACCCTAATATATAGTTGAAATCGTCATGTAAATGACCATTGTAATTTGCCATTAGAGACTAAGTTTTACCTTCGAGGCCTTTTCCTGCTCTGGCTTCCTTTTGAATCTTCTCCGTGAGAGAGGACTGTGAAACAGTGAGAGTAATAGGGTTCCGAATAAGAAGTAAGAACCTATTTGTAGAGACCCCGAATCTTTTTCATGTTTTTACTTCATTGTATTAGGGGTATTATAGTCCTTATGATGTTTTGATGTTTATTGTATTATATATTTATTTGGTGTGGTGTGAACTAGGCTTAATCAAACTTGTAACGGAGGGATGTCATATCACACCCTAAACTTTAGGAAGCTCTAGTTTTGGCACCGTTTACTGGAATTGAGTGATTCTTGAACCATTAGAAAGGTGTTGGAATCCTCTTCGAAGTTCATGTTTAATGTTTTTCCTTAATTTGAGTTTAAGCCAACTCAATGGTGAGTTTTATTTAATGGAAATGCAGATCAGTCAACTTTGGGGACAATTTAGTCTATTAATTAAGTGGAATTTAGAAATTCTAAAATACCAGAAATGTTCGTTTTCGAAAAACGAATCCAACGCAAGTTGAATCGTCAAAATCCGACGAACGAGTCAAAAGTTATGGCCAAAACAGTAAAGCGGGTCAAAAATCTATAGGCAACCGATCGCTCGGTCAGAAGTAGCGATCGATCGGTCCAAAACCGATCGATCGGTATCTATCGACTGGTCCAGAATTTTGTATGGGGAAAATTTCCAGAGAGTGCTTTTTTGACCGATCGACCGGTCAAGAGCACCGATCGCTCGGTTGAGAACCGATCGCTCGGTCATAACTACCGATCGCTCGGTCCTTCGTGTTTTTGCAGAATTTTAGTAAGGGCTTTTTGGTCTTTTTGTTCTCAGACCTTGGAGCTATAAATAGGGGGTTCTACTCGAAATATTAAAATACTCCACCTAGTTCTAATCTAATTTGGCAAAAAAGGGGGAGAAACCCTAGGGTTTTGAGATAGGGTTTTCTTGGAGAAGGAGGAGATTGATAGGAGATTGCAAGAAAAGTTTGGGAAGCTTCTCCAAATCGTCTCGGGAGCGTTTTGAATCCAAGGGAAGGATTCCTAAGGTCGATCTACTATCCTAATCAACTCTATTTTAATGTTGTGTGAATATTAATTTGATAGAAATGATAGAATAGAGATTAAATGCATTTTCTCCAAATTTTCTATGTAGTAAGCTAATTATTGATGGAAATGTGGATTAAATGTGGATAGAATGTATGGAGGATGGGAAATGTATGGAGGATGGGATTAAGATAGTGGATGTGGATGAATATATGGATTGTATGGATTGAATTATGATTTGATGAATGAATGAAAAGGTAGAGAAACAATGGATTCATATTATGTGTACTCAAGGTGTTTGTGAAAATGTCTGTGAGAATAAATGCTATGATACTTTTATGAAATTGTGGTAAATGGATTATAAATGATGTTAAGAATTATGATAAGAAATATATATGTGATTGTTTGTTAAGTATACTTAATTTCTTGCATGAGAATTGATAGTCGGGAAGGTAAGAACTTAGAGGAACATCTCTCAAACCGGGAATTCTCTAACTATTTGGTATGAGACAGTATAGTGGAGTTTCCATGGTGGGAGATCGAAATCTAAGCAATTACCAACTCGAATGTTAATTTCGACACTTAAGCACATATGCACGTGTATGTTAAGATAAGAGTCTCACAAGTCACACATGTGAACCACAAGCATGAGCATGACATACGTATGACATTCTGAATAAGCATAAGCATGACATGGTCCGTATCTGCCAAGAACGGCATGTCAATTACATTTGATTCATAGGCATGGTCCGTATCCGCCAAGAACGGCATGTCACATCATTGTATGATCTGAATAAGTGCATAAGCATAAGCATCTCACAAGCACGTGGTCTCATAAGCATAAGCAACTCATAAGTGTATTGTCTTCAAAGTCTAAGATTCTCACAAGTACACGAGTCAAGGTGATGATATGATGTATATGCGCACACGTTCTTCCGCACTCTGATTATGTTATTATGTTATTGGATATGTTTCTGACTAAGTGCAGATATATCATTATTGTTGGTTGGATTTTATATACACTGAGTACCTTTGTACTCAGCCGGACTTTGTCTTGGCAGGTATAGAGTAGGAGTACACGGCGGAGCCGTGGGTTGATGAGACTTACCTCGAGGAAGGAGGGGAAGGTGAGCCTTCTGAGGAGGGAGCCGGAGACTTGGGCGGCTACACCTCTTAGTTTACATTTCTTTTCATTGAGAGAGTTTTGTAATTGACTTTTAGAGGATGTTGCTCAGTAGACTTTTATGATTGTGTATCAGACTCTTTGGATTTAATAGTTGTAATTGTTGACTATAGACTCGTGTTATCTAGTTGGTTTGGGTTATATATATCGGAAATTTTATTACTCTCATTTTTGAAGACTCGTGTAGTAGCCTTGTATGCATGGTTTTAAGCAGGTCTAAGTAATGTGGCGATTCCAAAGTCCTATTTTAGCCTTGTAGGATTTTGGGGTCGTTACACTATTTGTTACGACCGAATTTTTATATATATATATATTTTTGTGATAGGTTAATAGACACACACATACCATATCTCAACTAAAGTCACAACCACACACACCTCTAAAAAAAGAGAGGCATGGTGGGAGTACTATCGGTAAGCGATGTGGGACTAAGGTCTACACACATAGGGAGCACTTTGGCTTTTTTTGGTGATAGGTTAATAGACACACACACAAACCATACAGTGACCAATTTGGTGTGTCGCATCTTATCCAAATATAGACCAAATCCTCTACGGTTGGCAAATCTGGTTGTCACCCCTGAGATCGCCACATGTCCTTTTTAACAAAATTAGTATTTTTTAATGAAACCTTTAGCCAATTAGTATTGCATCCAAAACCTAATAGTTGGTTTCGAGTTTCGTTTAATACTTTCACTCTTTCTTCGCCTCTTCAATTCATACAGCTTGAGCTATTCTCTCCACTTGGTTCTACATACAACGTGATATACTCTCCCTCTTCCTCTAACTCATCGATTTCTACAAGTAAAGAAGGATTGATATTAGAAATTATCAAGTGAAACCCTAACTCTTCTCACATGTAGATGCCGAATTTTAACTTTGATCTCTCATTTAAGGTTTTTTTACATGTTTTAAGGTACATTGTTGTATATATTACAAATATAGATTTTAATATTGAGTTGAGTATGAGTTGGTTCAAACCGAACCCAAACTTACAATATCGCATAAGGGATGGGTTTGGGTTTTATATATTGGAATGAGTTTGAGTTGGATTAGACATGTGAATAAATAAGGCGAGCTAGTCCCAAATGGCTTCAGCCCAACCCGCCCATTGGACACCCTCCCAGCATTTAGTAGTTGACTCAAATGGATGATGAGTCCACACGTGCATTGTGCAGTTAATGAACCAGGCTGGGCTTCAAGGCTGGGGTCACGGGGCCAACCGTGATCGAGTTTACCACAACAAGGCTTTGTGCAATTCAAAGCCCAGTTCAGGATATTCCAAAGTTGAGAGTAACTGGGTTGGATTTTTGGGCGACATTAATGTATTCGAGTATTGGTTGAATACTTGATGCTCCGATGGCGAATTCTAACCCAGTCCATCAAATCACACTCCGACTAAGGGTAGCAATCCGTCCCTCCAATGAGAGCACCCTACCCGGCCCTCTTTTATTTTCCAAGGCTCGCGGCCGAATAGAGCCACCCCAACCCTCCACATGCTTTACTATACCATAACATGTATTGTATTGGATATTATATATTAAACCTATACTATACATATATTAGTTCTATATATTTTACATAGACATATTTTAATTAATACTATCTATTATGCATTGTGTCAAAATGACTTCATGTTATGTTAGTATTGTAATAAATTTAGATATATCCTAGTGTTATACCTTTTGTCAGTATGATATCAAAATTATACATGCTAATGCTAATGCGATGCCTCATGTCATTAATATTATTTCAAAATGTCATATGTTATCATTGTGTCAATATTGTTTCAAAAGAAAAGTGCAAACACACATGTATATATATTCCCTTTAAGAATATCATTTAACACAAACTTTTAACACACTTTAAACACACACACACCCAATCAGACCTATGGTAATCGCTAAGGTGCCATAAAGATAGATCTACACACCCACTCCAAAATGCCCGACTAATGAAGGAGTGGAGGCCCCTTACTGACGTGAGACTAAGGGGGTTAGTAATATCCAAACCGCAACACGGTGCATTAGCTTTTTTTTTTTTTTTAAGACACATAACAAATATAGAGTATATTATAAATTATACTATGTTTTCCTTGAGAAAATGATCATAATTCACCACCGAGCAAAAAAATTAAAGATTAATAAACTCATCTCGCTCTTTGTGTTACATTGCTCGTCCCAATGATGGATAAAGAATATGAAGGTTGATTTTAGGATAGTATCATGTATGCAAATTTGTTTTACTAATCTTTTTAAGCCCTGTACCTAGACATGACTTGTTCATGACCCTTGAGGATAGAGTTTGGGCCTAAGCAGTTCATTCCTTTCTAGGCATAAGACTTGGTTAGGACATGACCTTTATATGCAAGGCGGGACCGGTAAGACCAAGGCCCTACCTTTTGACAATCCTTCTCCCAAAACATATATTTATAAAAAAAATACATGTTTCTGTTAATTATAGGCATCATTAAACCTTAATATTAATGCTAAATTTGTTTTTTTTTTAAAGAGAAACAAAACGGGTATCTAACTGTTGCATCACTGCATCGCCCGTACTTAAACTTGACTGGTTTGGACCCTATGTTAGATAGTCCTCACTCTGCGAGTGTTCTATGGAAGCGTCTAGCAAATCTAAAAAATAGAACTTATCCGGCTTAATCAAAATAAAATAGAAGTTAAAATTGAACTAAGTCCATTTACCATAAACATCTATTTCAAATCTATTATTTTTTTGGCATTAGTCATTTTTTCAAGTGAAATAGACCACAAAACGCACATTCGGCTATGTAGCCAAACATCCATCCTCATTGGTTCATGCCGTCCAGTTTAATATTTAATAAATGTGGTTGAGATTCACTCACCCAGCCCTAGCATTCATTCATACAACTTTGGTTATTAAAAAAAAAATTAATCTTAAATTAGTTAAACTTGACCATAGTTAAGAGGAGTGTTAAAAGGGATAAAGGAACGACATTCGGTTACATAGTTGAATGTGCTTATCAATTATACTGTTTCTCAAAAAGCGAACAAATTAAATTTTGAACCATAACTTATTTTGTTAAATCGAATAGATATATTTTTTCTCATTTATTTATATATTTTGTTGGGTGTAGGCATCATTCATTGAGTCATCTAAGGGCTTGATTGGATAATCTTATATGAGAATGAAATTCTTTATCCAAAGTAACTTTTAACAAAATAATTAAAAACATGTAAGACTTTCTATAAAAAGCTAGTTGGGTCAACTTCTCTTAAAAACAATATTTCGACTTTTTATGACTTGATTCATAGAGAAGTTATCCTCTTAAGTCCACAACATTTTAACCCAATTTTGATTATTTAGTTAAGAGCCAAAAGTTACTTAAAATCCAATTTGAAAGTGTATCTAAACACTACATAAATTATTTATGTGGTAGGAAAAAACATCAATATTTATTAATTGATTAAAAGGTGGTCATCTCAATCGTTACACAAACTCATAGGAAGGAATCGGTCATAGTCCTCCCAAGCAGAAAATATACATATTGCCGAGATCAATGGGCAGGTGTAAAACTAATGAACTTTTAAAAAGAAATTTACATTGGTTTTTTGGATTTTTTTTTTTGGGGATTTTTTTTGGATAACTTTATTCCTTATATTTCGTTATGCCCTATTATACCACTAATTATAGTTCCGATTTTATTTTAGCGTGCATTTAATTTTTTAAACAAGACCACTGTATGAAAAAATCTGTAAAATAATACATATTTAGCTCTTAACAAATTAGGAGATTGAATCACAGCCAATTGTGATTGAATTAAGAGAGAGTTCAATCGCATCCATAGGTCAACACGTGTCCCCTTTAACCTTTTTTAACCATGGTTAAGATTTTTTAACCTTTAGTATTTAATAATTTAATATTAGTTTTTTGAAAAAAACCAAAAAAAAAAAAACTGTAAGATTTAAAATTTCTTAACCAGAATTAAGTATATATTTTTTTTATAAAATTCGATCATTGAACACTACGGATTAAAGAATCTTAATAATTGTTCATAGGGGTTAAATGGGACACATGTTGACTTGTGGGTATAATTGAACTCTCCGTGTATTTAATCGTGACTGGCTGTGACTCGATCTCTCAAAGTAACTATCCGTTTTGTCCCATAGCATGTCATGCCAACACCTGTCTTTTAAACTAGCGGATGAAGTGCATTAACCTCTGGGTTAGCTTAAAAAAAAAACAAAGGGACAAAAAATGGTATCCAATTTTGGTTTCCATTCAAGACTTTGACCACGTTTGATCAGAAATCAACGGTACGATAAAACTGGCAACTCCATTCATACGTTTCCCCACCCTTCATCTACCTACACCACCTGCCGGATTTTTATTTAATTTTTCCATTTTAACACGTGCAGGTTAAACCCTTTTCACCTCGCAAGTGTAGTGAGACCAGTGACCACCCAGCCTTAATAAATAACACGAAACCCTATATCCGTATGACCGTATCCGTTTCTGTATCCCCCCTTCACCGTCGCAGCGTATATTAGGAAGAACTGAAAATAAAGCTAACATACGCAGGCAGCGTACATGCATTTAGAAACCTGAGATAGGAAATAAATTCCAGCATACCAACCAGACAAAGGATTTCTAAAAAGAAAAATAATTGCTTATATCCTTTCTCTCTCTTCTCTCTCTCTCTCAAATAACAGAGAAGAAGGGGAAAAGAAAAGGAAAAGGAGTCATGGTTTCGACAAGGCGAAGCGGATCTCTCTCGAGTAATATCAGCAAGAGATCTTCGTCTTCGGAAGAGAAACCCTCGTCGCCGAAGCGACAAAAGGTATTGAATCTAGAATCGAGAACCACAAAAGTTTTCATTTTTATTGATGTTCTTGAAGCTCTGAAGATTTGATTTTGATCTATATTTCGTCTTAGTCACCTTACATTTCTTGAATTTTTAGGTCGAAAATGGCGCAGCAGCGGAGAAATCAACGCAGACATCGGGATCGTCGGAAAATTCAAAGGAATTGTATTCTTCGCCGGCGTTAGATCCTGTAGAATGCGCTCCAGTTGATCCTCCGATTTCCGCCGGTGGAGCTGCCGACGATGCAGATTCTGTCAAGGGGGACGACGGGACCGCACCGGAGGTTCCGGTATCTACGACCATCGTAGAGGGTAGTGGCGTCAATGAAATGATCGCTTTGCATTCTTGATCTGTATTTTTTGGTTTTATTGGATGGTGATTTGAATTATTGAGCTAGAGGTTTTGGTTATTGTAATTTTGAAGGGTCTTCGCCGATTCTGGTGGACAAGTCAAGAAGTTCTTTCTCTCCATGGAGTATGTATCAGAAGCAGAGCCCGAATTTGGACACGTCGACTCCTTGGTGCAAGCTTCTGTCACAGTATTCACAGGTAATTTGAGCTTCTGTATCGAACATGGGATGCCTTTCTTGGTTTTGGTTGTCTTCATAGGGAGATTTATTTGGGTTATTTCATGCAAATTCTTTTGAGTTCGTATTGAAAGTTATGTTGGTTTTTTTCCTCTTCTTATTTTTTTGCTTTGATCTCTGTTAATGTTATTTTATCTAAGAATTGAAAAAGGGGAATTTTGGCTGGCAGGCTCTTTTGGATGAAGAAAGATTAGGAGTGTTTATGTCTAGTCTTTCAGACTGGATTTGGATTTTGGTTTTGTTTTATTGTGTTTTCGTTGCTGTCTTAGTCCATGTATGTGCATCTTCTTATTAGTGGTTCTGAAACTGCAATTCTTGAAGGGAAATGCACCCTTGTGATTTCCAAATTTAAAACTATTTTTTCATAGCACTTTATAAGATGATTTTGTTTTCATTCAAGATCAGACATAACTGCATTTTCATTTTTCAAACTGAAGCAGATTGTCTTTCCCCCTTTCACCACATGAACTAATCTGTTGTGTACTGCAGAACCCACATGTTCCCATCTGCACACCTGTTTTCACCATTGGTTCAAACAGACACTGCAACTTCCTTTTAAAGGACCAAACTTTTAGTGCAAATCTTTGCAAGATCAAGCACACTCAGGTATTATATAGATATTACGCTTACTTAAAATTCCACATTATCACCATTTGTTTCGTGGGAGATGGGTTGTGGAGTGGCGTGTTTGGGTGCATTCAGTTCCTTGCATTGTAGCCCAAAACCCTCCAATGTGTACATGCAGTATAAGTAAACATTGTTCGTGAATATTGCAGCGTGATGGCAGTGTCATTGCCTTACTCGAAAGCACAGGGAGCAAGGGATGTGTGCAAGTGAATGGGACAATGGTAAAGAAGAACACCAGCAGTGCCCTTAACTCTGGGGATGAGGTGATCTTTGGTTTGTCAGGAAACCATGCTTACGTATCCTTCTCATTGGTTTGTCCAGTCAGTTCTTTTACTTGATGGGTTTTCTTAATCCTAAAAAAACAAAAAATTAAAAAAAAATTCTGCATGGATTTCCTCAATTATTCTCCAATATAGATTTTCCAGCAACTTACGACCGAGACTGCGACTAAGGTTCTTCCATCAGTTGGCGTCGCAGAGACTCAAAGTAGTTCAGGGAAAAGTCTGCAACTTGAAAGGAGGTCTGGGGATCCTTCGGCTGTGGCAGGGGCTTCTATATTGGCATCTCTATCTAGCTCGAGACAAGATTTATCGAATATGGGCACACCTCCAGCTCAAAACACTGTTGAAACCCACCAAGGGACTAAGATGCCCGTTCATTCTGTTGCTTGTGATAGTCCCAAAATTGATCTGGATTGCTTGGAAAGGAAAGGCAATTCTGATCCAAGTGTTGGGAGTGATAATGCTACTGACGTTGGAGCAACCAGCAAGAACCTTCGTCTCGACAAGAATCAAGATTCTGGCATAGAGCCAGCAATTGTAAAACTTTCTGGGGTGAATGATTCTCTAAGGCCTTTTTTGCGGATGTTGGCTGGATCGACTAGTTGTAACCTGGAATTGAGCAAAAATATCTTTAAACAGGTATTGGAAGAAAGAAAGGAATGGGTGAGGGATTCACAGCCAGCATCAACATCAGGTGTCTCTCCTAAATGTGCAGCATTCAAAGAAGATATTCATGCAGGGATTCTTGATGGTAGAGAAATACAAGTCTCATTTGACAAATTTCCGTATTATTTAAGGTATGAATCATCCACAGGATGTTTAGTTTCTTATCTTGTATTACTATTATGTTTCTTATTTTGTTGTTTCTGCATTCTGCTGTACTGATCTCACTGCAATGCAGTTTGAGTATGCTTGATTATCCTGGTGTTCTTTGGAATTCCCATCTTGCTGTTTATAAACTTTCTTTAAGATGCTACAACAATCTCATCATCATCATCATTGGCCAAGCCTTATCCGAACTATTAGGGTTTTCAGCTGGATTTCTGTTCTGCCATTCCACTCTGTAAAGAGCCATATCTTTAGTCAAGCATGAAAATTCAAATATTTTCTTTCTACTTACATTCATGTCCTTTTTCAGTTAATTCCCCGCCATTTTAGAGCTTTCAACATGTACTAGAGCTCTCTTTTTCTCATTGGTGCTGTCAATGCTACTAGGAAATACTATATGAATGATTCAATTGTCATATCATCATCATTGCCATATCCCAAATATAGTTGGGGTTGGCAAAAATGCAATATATCAGCCTATATATTGCAATATCGCACACCAGGGATATATTTATCCCTTGTTGTGTTTCTTTTAATACCATGTTGCGCTAACAGAGCATTATATTGCATCTTCTTGCAAAATATTGCAAATAGCATATATTTTGATTGAGAACTTGAGATTTCTCTCTCTCTCTCTCTCTCTCTCTCTCTCTCTATATATATATATATATATATATATATATATATATATATATATCATGTGAGATTTGTTGAGATTTTTCTTCTCCCTTTGTATTCATCAAATTTTCACCCTATTTAATTGGATTTGGGTTTTTCAAACTTTAACCCCAATCACGGTTGGGGTGAGGACGAATATGGAGAGTTCATTATGTTCTAATGATGAGCCTTTTAATTCAATGCTTTCAATCCATGGAGTCACGATACCGCAATCTAATGAGGAAGTTAGAACAGGAGTTGGGTCTAGTATGTGTTCGGTTACTAGGGATCTCACAATAAACCCAATTAGACTCGAGTCAGTGCCTGTAGAGTCAAACTCTCATTCCAACCAAGGTAATCAAGGGGGTAGCCCTCTGGGAGCTACTAGGTGGGAGTCTAGAGGGTGGTCTGAAGGGGGTTCGGGTCAGTTGGAGGCCCTGGGGAAATTCCTAGGGCTATCTTTCGAGGGTCATGAATAGGAAGCTAGGGCTTTGTTCTCTCGTCTTGAGCGGGGTAGATCCGAGGAATTAGTGAGTCCCAGTCGGAAAGCAAGCTTAGGGAGGGGAGGGAAATCAGCCAAGGAGTTGAGGAGGTTGGAGTGTAGTGTTAACTATGACATGTCGGGGTCTCGGAGCGTCTCGTGTAGTCCTCGAATTGGCAAGGGTCGTACAGTTCGAAGATGACAGACTTTCCCATCATCTCTTGGAACATTAGGGGTTTGGGCTTAGTGGACAAACATGTGGCGATGAAGCGTCTGGTTAGAACTAGGAGACCAGTTTTATTATGCATTCAAGAAACTAAATTAGAGTTAGTTCAGGATCACATCATCAGAGATTTGTGGGATATCTCAATTCCCCAATGGCGGGCCGTTCCATCTTTGGGAGCCTCGGGAGGTATTCTCTTAATTTGGCACAAGGAATTGCTGGAAGTGTTAGAATCAGAAATGGGGGCTTATTCAATTTCCATTCTTTGTAGAAGGGTGGGGGAAGAGTTCACTTGGGTTTTCTCCGGGGTTTATGGCCCATCTGGAGGGTCAGACGATACTATGTTCTGGGATGAGCTTGAGGATGTCAGTGTCCGATTGGGGGGGGGGGGGGGGCCTTGGTGTCTGGGTGGTGATTTTATTAGCATCAGGTTCTCAGAGGAGAGGAAAGGTGGGTGTGGGGTCAATGCAAAGATGAGAAAATTTGGGGATTTCATCGACCACCATGAGTTGATTGATTTTCCGTTAAAAGGGCAGCTATTCACGTGGGCTCATTCTGAGACCAGTCATCTGGCGAGCAGACTAGATAGATTTCTCTGTACCTCAGAGTGAGAAAATTATTTTCCAAATCAAATTCAAACTACCTTGCCATGGCCGATATCAGACCATGCTCCCATTTCCTTGGAGGCTGGCGAGTTTAGAGAGGGCCCCATGCTGTTTAGGTTTGAAAACATGTGGCTATTAGATGATAGGTTTAAGGGGGTGGTGGCCGATGTTTGGAATGCAAGAAGGGGGCAGGGATCTGCGAGCACTCGATTTGGACTTAAACTTAAGGCTCTTAAAGCTCGCCACAAAGTGTGGAATCGAGAGGAGTTTGGCAGTATTCCATCTCGATTGTCTGCCCTTCTCAAGGGCATAGGTGAGTTGGATGCGAGGGGAGAAACGGGATCTCTATCCGTAGAAGAAATCCGATCAAAGGAAGCAATGAAATTGGAGTACTTATCCACGGCTAGGATGGAAGAGATCAGTTGGAAACAGAAGGCTAGAGTTCGTTGGTTAAAGGAGGGTGACAGGAATACCAAGTTTTTTCACAGAATGACCAATTTTCATTGCAAGAGTAACTTTATTTCCAGAATAAAGGTTCACAGGGAGTGGCAGGAGGGATCAGTAGAGGTTGCGGGGAGCATTGTCTCTTTCTTTTAAGATTTGTATACAGAAGAAGAACAGTGGCACCCACAATTAGATGGTTTGTCTTTTGAGTGTTTGCCGGAGGAGCAAAGGGTTGTGTTGGAGTCTAGTTTTTCGGAGGAGGGGGTCCTCGGTGCTATTACATATATAGCTGGGGACAAGGCCCCTGGCCCGGACGGTTTCACTATTGAGTTCTACCGCTCATGTTGGGAAATTGTGGGAAAAGATCTCTTGGAGGTTATGAGGGAGTTGTATGAACCATAGTTGCAGGGAAGCTATGTACAAAGTGGGAAGCTCGCTTCCCCGGAAGCTCGTTTCCCAGATTCGCTTCCTCAAACAGATTCGCTTCCTAGGAAGCTCGCTTTCTCGGACGGACTCGCTTCTTAGGAAGCTCGTTTCCATCACCTCTCATTGAAGATCAAAGGGAGCTATATGTGTGAAGTGATAGGGCAGACCATAGTCTATAACCTAGGAGTGTAGACCCTAATCAAGTATCGTCGGTTTGGAACCTAAGACATCTACTTTTTCACAAAAATCTCATGTAAGATTAAATCAAATATATAGCTACTCATAATAACATAATGAGAATAAGGAGAATATATCTCATTTCTCGCTTCCCGTTTCCTAAGGCTTTTTTGAGTCTCGTTTCCCGCTTCTCGCTTTCGTTTTGCTTCTCGTTTTCGCTTCTCGCTCTGGTAACTATGGTATGAACTAGGGAGTTTCGATCGAGTGATCAACAACACTTTTGTTATGTTGATTCCTAAGCACAAAGGGGCAATGAACATCAAAGATTTTCGGCCAATAAGCCTAGTGAGTAGTGTTTACAAATTTTTTTCAAAAGTGCCAGCCAGTCGTCTCAGGAAAGTGATGAGTTATATCATTTCCCCTCAACAAGGGGCTTTTGTGGAAGGTCGCCAGATTCTGGATGACATTCTAATAATTAATGAATGTATCGATGATAGGATCATATCCTCGGTCCCAGGCTTACTGTGCAAAGTGGACATGGAGAAAGCCTATGATCATGTCAACTGGTCATTTTTGGGTTATGTCCTGAGGCGAATGAGTTTCGGTCCGAAATGATGTCACTGGATGAAGTTGTGCATTTCCACGGTGACCTTCTCTATCCTCATTAATGGCAGTTCGGTAGGGTTCTTTCAAAGCTCTAGGGGTTTGAGGCAAGGGGATCCTCTCTCCCCTTTCCTTTTCATCATTGTATCAGAAGCTTTGAGTAGAATGTTGTCCAGAGCTGACGGGCCAGTGTTCCAAGGCTTTTCCTTGGGCCACGAAGGATTACGCATTTCTCATCTCCAGTTTGCAAACGATACTCTCATTTTCTATAGAGCTTCTCGGCAGGACCTTCTCTTGATTAGGAGCATCCTTCTTTGCTTTGATGTTGTGTTAGGGTTGCGAGTCAATTTGTCTAAGTCGGAAATAATAGGGGTTGGGTAGGTGGTGGGTGTTTCCTCTCTGGCGGAAGCTTTGGGTTGTAGGGCAGGGTTTCTCCCATCGACGTACTTAGGAATGCCACTAGGAGCTAGCTTTAAATCCAAGGCCATTTGGGCTCCGATCTTGGATAGATTTTCAAAACGTTTGTCCGGGTGACAATCATCTTTTTTATCCAAAGGGGGGAAGTTAACTTTGATTAAAAGCACTTTGTGCAGTTTACCCACATATTTCATGTCATCATTCGTTATCCCTCGATCGGTAGCTCTATTTCTTGAAAGAAGGCAGAGAGAATTTCTTTGGCATGAAAAAGGAGGACAGTTTAAATACCATCTAGTCGAGTGGGCGCGCATCTGCCGCCCCAAGAGTAAAAGGGGTTTAAATCTGACGCCTTTGTCGTTAGTGAACAAAGCGCTGCTGGGAAAATGGATTGGGCGTTTCGGGGAGGAAAGAGAGATCTTGTGGTGGGCAGTGATAGTAGCCAAATATGGGGCCCTCTCGTGCTGGGTTCCGAAGGAGGTCAGGAGGGCTCATAGGGTAGGATTGTGGAAGGGCATTATGTCGGTTGCACATTTAGTCACACCATTCTTTGAATTTCGAGTCGGGGGGGGGGGGGGGGGGGGGGGAGCCGAGGTCAAGTTTTGGAAAGACATTTGGTGCGTTAACTTGAGGTTGCAGGACGACTTCCCCACCATTTTCCGTATAGCCATTGATAGGGATGCATCCGTAGGGGATTATATTGATAGGGGAGGTGAGGGGGCTATTTGGTGTCCAAGTCTGAGAAGAGGGTTGAATGATTGGGAAGTCGAGTTTATCAGCCTATTAGAGAGGTTAGGTTCACACCCATTGGTTTCCCTGGGGCGGGATTGCAGAGTGTGGTCTATAGGCAACAAGGGTCGTTTTTCTGTGAGATCCCTAATTCAGTCTCTTAGGTCCAATTTTCCCGACTTTTTTCCTCATAAGACTGTGTGGAATCCGGGCATTCCTTCTAAAGTATCTTTCTTTCTATGGAGTGCGGCTTTGAATAAGATCCTCACGTGTGATCACTTGAAGTCTAGAGGGTGGAGGATGACAAACCGCTGTTTTCTGTGCCTCCAAGAGGAAGAGTCGGTTGATCACCTACTGTTGCATTGTCCTCTAGCAAGTGAAATTTGGAGCTTCTTTCTATCTCGAGTGGGTTTGATTTGGGTCTTTCCCTTTTCCCTTCTCAACTTCTTATCTTGTTGGGAGACGGTAGGCGAGACTGTTTCAAGGGTGGCTTTATGGTCGGTTTTACCGGGAGCCATAACATGGTCCATTTGGAAGGAGAGGAACAGGAGAGTTTTCGAAAATTCTTCATCCTCCATCCATAGCATTTGTTCATGGACTCACTCGACGGTGGTGGACTGGTGCATAGCAAGTCAGGCGGGGGTGGATGTTGACTTATTATTAGTCTGATTTTTGAGGCACGAGCCGCACAGCGGTGCTCAGGGGTTATTTTGTTTGTATTTCTATTTTGTAGGTGTTGTGTTTCGGTTCATGTTCTCGTGAGCCTTGGTTTTTTTCCTGTTTCTCTTCGTTTTGTTTGTTTGTTCTTTTCTTTTTTCTGATATTTATATATTGCTTGGATTACCGATAAAAAAAAAAACCCCAATCAACTCAAATCTTCTGGGAATTGTTTGGTAGAATGCATATTCCTCCCCCCCTCCCAAAAAAAAAGATGTGTTTAAATGTATTATTTTCTAACCGATTATATTTTAACCTCAATAGTAGGCCTATATTAATTTAACTGATAAAAAAATTGCCGAAACAATAGAAGTCAACCTCAAGTATGTTGTGAATTTTTAATGGTCTACGTGTCCATCCAAATTGAATCAAGCCTCACGTAGTTTTAACGCATGCAAACACACGAGCAAACATCAATATTTGGTATTTTATGGAATTATCTTGGTTTCTTTTTTAGTATTTTCCTTTTTTTTTTTTTTTTCTAGTTTTTATAGTGGCACTAAGTAATTTAGGCTCATGTGGGTGTGGGGCATGGTGGGACTTAAGCAAGCTTAGACTAGTATACCAGAGAAAATATGCATGCATCAAATAAATAAGAACTTAGAAAACACAAAAAATTGGTAAAGAAGAGGTCTATAGTGTAATCCAGGGGATATGATAATCTATGTTATAGACCCACAAAGACTCCAAAATCTGAATTTGGAACTCCCATAACAGCCCCTCAAAGGCCCAAAACAATTGGGTTGAGACCTTCTAATAGTCCGGGTTTAGGCTCATAAAGGCCCCAAAATTTTTTATTGGAAATCCCATTATTTGTTTTAAATTTTAGGCCTGCAAAGGCCTTACAGTCTGGGTATAGAAACCCCAAACAGTCCTAGCTCTTTAGGCCCACAGAAGCCTAAAGAACTAGGTTTAGAACCCATATGATTGTCTGGCTTTGGTCCTACGAATGCATGGAAAAATCTGGACTGGCAACTCCTATATTAATCCAATTTTTTAAGACTGACCAAGGCTCTTCAAACTGGAGTAACAACCCCCACAAAGTCCAGATTATAGGCCCATCAAGTCCCTAAACAATAAGGGTTAGTAAACCCACTAACAGTTCCAGATTCCCTTTTAATTTTTACGAATAATAAGAAGATAATGGCAAAAATATGGACAATATTCCATTGGCAAAGATATTCATATTCCAATATCTAAATCTAGGTTTCCTAGGGACCATTCCAACACTCAAGCACTGCATGAGACAACTTAAACAATTATGTCTTTTACAAACCGTTATGTATGAGCAGTGAGCACGAAAACAGCCACAAACCTGTCATATAAAATCAAGACAATAACAAGCCTCATACCTAAAGCATGAATCTGTCATAACAGTCATGACAGGACACTGAACATGGCCAAAAAAACCAAAATCCAACATAAGAGTGAAATGGCACTTATGTTGTGTTGCTGCGGCAAGGACTATTGTTTATGCACCAAGAAAACCCAGACTAGGATAATAATTGCCAAGTTGACGTATCTCCAAAAGCTTGTTTCAAAAGCCTAAAAGAATTCTTGGATCCAAAGAACTAGAATGTTTAGATATTTAAAAGCTTGAGAAATCCACCCCAATTTTGCGGCATGAGATTGGGGAGAGAATGGGTTTGTGTGTGTGACTCTGTGAGAGAGAGAGAGAGAGAGAGTGGTGGAGGTCTTATAGATTGTTTTAAAACACAGAAACTCAGATCAACTTGAGACCTTGCCAGGTCGAGTCAACTTGAAAACTATAACTCGAAAAAATGTAATATATTTTTTAATATTTACTATATATATATAGTATGAATTAAAAATTAATGATAAAACCCAAAGTTAGCAAACAATTTTCAATGAATTTTAAAAGCCGAAGTATACATATGGGTGCCTACAAAATAGCAAAATAGTACCCTCTCTACACCTATCAATCACCCCTAAAAGCCAATTACACTTTTCCCCATCCATCCGTACCATACCGGTTGATTTTTCCTTTTTCTTCTTTTATTCAATGAAAAAGTTCATGCACTAAGGTATATCAGAGGGTTTTCTAAAGTCGAATCACACCTTTTCCCCATTCATCCATTCCATAGTTGTCAAGGCGATCAGGCGACTTGAGGCGACAGACCCCATGGACGCCAGAGGCACCCGAGGCATCGCCTGATGAACTTTTTGTTGCAGAAATTCCCCTTAATATGAGATCTATGTATGATGCATTTTCTTCTATAAGAGGCCCTACATTTATATATAAATTACACTATTGTCAAGATACACTTTTATAAAACCATCGTTAGAGATGGTTCTAAGAATAATAAATGGGGATTTCAAGTGTTGGAAAAAAATAGAATAAAAATTAAGTCTACAATGACTGTTGGAGGGGGGGAAGGAGAGGAATTTTGAGGGATAAATATAGACAGCCCAACAAGAAAGTGAGAGAGAGAGAGGAAAGAGAGGGGAGAGGATGGAGAATATATAAGGCTGGATAAAAAGTAAAAAAATAGTCTGACAGTCAAATATGACATTGAACAAGAGAGAAAGAAAAGAGGAGGGAGAGGGAGAGGGAGATGTCGTCTCTTTCTTATTCTCATTTCTTTCTTTTTCTCGATTATACTCAAAATAAGTAATAAAAATAATATTGATAAGCAAAATATATAACTATAAGACCTGCAATTATTTAAATCATAAAAGACTCCTTTAAATACGAGTTAATGAGAGTTTTGGAGGTCCTAGAAGGAATTTGGGGCATTTAAGGGCTCTTAATTTGTTATTGGGCCCCTTGAACTAGCTATAATTTAACAACCATGAAAAAAAAACAAATGAGGACTATATGGTCCACCCATAAATAGAGGGAGAGAGACCAATTGGTCCATCCATTGAGAGAGACGACAAGTTAACATGAGAGAAACATGCTTCACAACGTTCGTCTTTTCTTTCTTCTTTTATCTGCAAACATTTTTTGTTGCATATACAAATCCTAACATATTATATTGTAAAAGAAATGAAAAGTATATAAAATAACATATTTTTTTATTTACCGAACAATTATATTCAAATAAAATAAATTTTTATTTCTTAAACAATAATAATATTTCATATTAAGATTTTTAATAATGACTGCCTAAGGTGGCCAGTCGCCTGAGCCCAGCAGAGCGCCTGGTTGCCTAGGTGACCGCCTAAGGCGACACCTTAACAACTATGATCCATTTGAATTATGCCGGTACCTTTTTTCCTGTTCTTTTATTCAATGAAAAAGCACACATTTTAAGGCATTTACGCACTAAGGCATTCAAGAGACTTTCCTAAAGTCCAACCACACCTTTTCCAATCATTCTACTGTATTTGCATACGTTTTTTTTATCGATAACGCAATTCATTGAAAAGGGAAGAAGGATTACAAGATAGATACCCGGCTAGAAGAGCTTACAGGCATGTAAACTCAAAGCCAGGTAAAAGCACGAAAAAATACCTTTATCCCTGGGGAAACACAAATTATTACAGTATCTCCCTCCCACAAAATAACCCTGCCCATTCTATGACTACCAACCTGATGCACTCGCAGATCCGAGGGACAGACGAAGTGATGCCATCAAATACTCTATGATTTCTCTCCTTCCACAACTTCAAAAAAATAGCCCCAAGGATTACCCCCCAAATCGCCTCCCAAGCCCTCGTCCCTCTCTCCACGGACCAACACGATAAGAAGTTGATGAGGGATGAAGGAAAGACCCATTCGATAGAGGAAAAAGCCCCACACATCGTACGCCATGAGGCAGTGAAGGAGAAGATGATCCGTCGTTTCTTCCGCTTGGAGACAAAAAACATCTGTTAGCCAAACTCTAGCCTCTATGTTGCAAGTGCTCACTTGTTAGGATTTTGTTCAAAGTCGCGGTCCATAGGAAGAAAGATACTTTAGAGGGGATTCCAGGATTCCACATCACTCTATGAGGAAAAGACTCACTCGAGGTAGGGGATATCAATTGAAGCAACAACCTTACCGAGAACTACCTTTGGCTGCTTTAAGACCATATCCTTGAATCCCCAACTTCTAGACATAGGGCCAACAAGGTAATGCGCTCCAAAAGCCGAGACATATCACTGATTTCCTAATTGTTGAGATCCTGATGCATCCGCAGACACCAAACAACCCCCGACGCACTCTCATATGAATCCTCCACTAGGGCTTCCCTGTTGGAAGCTAGGGCGAAAAGATTGCCAAAATCGTCTATTAATTTGGTAGTTCCGCTCCAAACGTTCTTCCAAAACTTGATCTCTGATCCTCTCCCCGCTCGAAATCTGAAGTAAGGCACGACCAGATTGGCATTGGCCATAATCCCCTTCCAAAACCCCTGACCATGCAGGCCTCTGACCTCCCGAGGAATCCAACACGATGTTTCCCCATACTTGGCGACTATCACAGCTCACCAGCTATCCTGCTCATCCCTGAATCGCCACACCCATTTACTTAATAATGTTTTATTCACTTGGATGAGTGGCTTAAGATTCAATCCCCCATTTTTCGTAGGGCGACACATTTGAGTCCAAGCAACTAAGTGATATTTGACTTTGTCCCCTCTCTCATTCCACAGAAATGCCCTCTGAAGCTTCTCAATAGAATGAGCCACTGATCTGGGAATGATGAGAATAGACATGAAGAAAGTAGGGAGGCCACATAAGGTGCTTTGAATTAGAGTTAGTTTGCCCCCTTTCGACAAGTATGCCGATTTCCACCCTGATTTTTTATCAATGCGATCAAGTACCGGGTTCCACACTAATTTTGCTTTGAAGCTCGCTCCCAAAGGCATGCCCAAATACACCGAAGGAAGAGAGCCCACTCGGCATCCTAGCCAGATGGCCAGATGATCTAGAATAGGAACCTCCCCAACCATGATAATCTCTTATTTGGCGAGATTGACCTGTAAATCTGACACTGCGTTGAAACGTCTAAGAACACGCCTAAGATTGAGAAGGTCCCTTCTCGATGTTCGCCCGAAAATAAGAGTGTTATCCGCAAATTGGAGGTGAGATATCCTTAGTCTGTTGGCAGCAGCACTGAATCCTTCAAAATAAATCCTCTCAGCTCTGGACAACATCCGGCTCAGTGCCTCCGATACCAGCACAAAGAGAAAAGGAGAAAGAGGATCCTTCTGTCTCAAGCCCCTTGAGTTGGGGGAAAAAAACCCACCGAACTTCCATTGAACAGAATTGAGAAATAGATCGAAGACATACAAGACCTCATCCACTGTTGCCACTTCAACCCAAAGCCTATCTAGCCTAAGATTTAAAGGGCAAACTCTAAGTTGACATGATCATAGGCCTTATCCATATCTACCTTGCAAAGGATTCCCGATGTTTTAGGGCGCACCCTGGAGTCGATGTACTCATTGGCAATTAGGATCCTATCTACAATCTGGCGCCCTCCTACAAACGCACTTTGCTGGGGGGAAATAAGAGCGGCCATCACCGCCTTATACGTGTTACTCACAAGGGTTACCGGACGAAAGTCTTTGAGATCTGAAAGTGCTGTTAATAACTCTTTCAAACTGCTCTGTGTCATATAACTCCTGCATCACCTTCATGAAGTCCCGTCCCACTATCTCCCAACAACACTTATAAAATTCATGGTAAATCCGCCAGGCCTAGGAGCCTTGCCATTGGCCAAACTAAACAAATGGTGAGAATCACCTCCCCTTCCTCAAACAGATTCTCTAAGGCCGTCCTCTGCTCCGGGGACAACCCATCAAAAGTAATGCCATCCAGCCGAGGGCGCCAATCTTCCCTTTCACGGTACAGTTCTTTTTAATAAGAGACCACACTCGCCTCAATCTCGCTTTTCTCCTCCTTCCAAATGCCGTCAACCCTTAACTTTGAAAGAAAATTCTTTTTACGATGGAAGTCGCCATTCTGTGGAAAATTTAGTGTTGCGATCTCCTTGAAGCCACCAGGTTCCAACTTTTTGTTTCCAGCTAATTTCTTCTAACTTGAGCACAAAAACATATTCCAACTTCTTGGCCTTTCTATCTCTGGATCTAGAAGAGGATAGATCTGTAGTCTTGGCTAAAACACCCAGTTCGCCTATGTCCCTCAGTAAACCGGAAAGATGTGCTTGAATGTTTCCGAAGACCTCTTTGTTCCATACTTTGATGCGAGCTTTCAATGCCTTAAGTTTGAGGCCGAATCTAGTGCTAGTTGACTCCTACCCACTGTTTTGATTCCACACCTCGGCTACTAATACTTTGAACCGATCATCCTCGAGCCACATGTTCTCGAAGCGGAAAAGACTAGGCCACCCTAAAAAACTTCCTGATTCCAGTAAGAGAGGCACATGGTCTGAGATAGGTCTAGGAAGGGAAGATTGTGTAACGTTTGAGAATTGGGCCTCCCACTCCTGATCAACTAGGAAGCGGTCGATACGGCTTACTAGTTGGTTGTTGCCCGCTTGGGACCAAGTGAACTGGGCCCCCCTCGTCGGATAGTCTATCAAATCATGACGAATAATGAATGCCACGAATCTCCTCATCTTGGTTGTGAGCGCGCATCCCCCATTCTTCTCTAAAGAGAACCTGATACTGTTAAAGTCACCTCCCAGACACCAAAGATGATTCCATCTCACGCTAACATCATCCAACTTGGTCCAAAAATCCAAATCCGCTAACCTCCCTACCGGGCCGTACACCCTTGAGAAACCCATTTAAAATCCTCCCCTACCAAATGGCAAATGATGCAAAATCGAAAAAGCTCACAATTCTGAGTCCAACACTTTCACTTTTGCTTTATCCCACATTATCAAAATTCCCCTAGATGCTCCTATCGATGGAAGCTCGATCCATCCCAGATCCGGGCTCACCCAAATGTCCTTGATATGATACTCCTGGGCGGTAGTTAAATTGGTTTCCTGAATGCATAGGATTGACAGATGCTTTGAAAGCTCGAGCTGTTTTATAGCCACTCTCTTCTCCAACTGTCCCAAACCCCCAACATTCCATGAGATAATGGAAAGACCTGTCATCTATCCACTTGGCGGTCCCTAGCTGATCACGGGCTACACGACTCCCCTCTTGTCTAGACTTGATCATAGTTGATACCGCATTCTAATCTCCGCTTCTCCATTGCAAAAACCCCTCTCTGACCAACCGAATGCTTGCCTCTAGAGCTACTTCTGCCCCTCTCCCCCTCCTTCAATTATATGATACAAACCTCTAGCCTCGGACTCGTGACCTTCCATAGATAGACCCAGCACCTTACCCACCCTTCCATATGGTTCACTACCCATGCAACGATCTCTTCCTGACGCATCTGAGGAAGATTACTGGTCTCACCCCCCGAGAATGGGTAGCGGTAGGCTGGCTTTGATCCAATATCTCGGCCCTCGAGCTCCTGACCAACCCATTAGAATTTCCACTATCTCCATGAATCTGAACCAAATCAGAATTATACAGACCAATTGGACTTATGCCACTCGAATTATCCATCCTAAGCACATGCACTAAGTCATTCAAGAGTGTTTTCCTAATGTCCAGTCACGTATTTCTCCCATCCATCCATTCGTTACATACAACCATACATGCACTTTTTTTTTCCTGTTATTCAATGAATAAATACACACTAAGGCAAGAGGAATTTCAATCCAACTCACAAATAACTCGTGGAAATGACTGGTAATTATCTCTCTCGGTTCTACGGAGTAGAGGGATGGGGGTGTTTGGTATGTGTTATAAAAAAAAACACTCTCTAATCTTTGTTTGCTTGACAAGATTTTGTACATGGTGGAGGATCGTTGAGGTATTAGGTTTGGAAGGGTGTTTAATTCTACTACTTCTCCTCCCCCCTCCTTAAAAAAAAATATTTCGGAGAAATAGAGAATGAAATCCCTTTCATTTTGGAACTTAGGGTTTTAAGGTAAGAGAGTTTTGAATCCAACTCACAAATAATTCATGGAAATTGCTGGTAATCATCTTTCTCGGTTCTACAGAGTAGAGAGATGGGGGTGTTAGGTATGTGTTATAAAAAAAAACAACCCCTAATCTTTGTTTTCTTGACAAGATTTTGAACTTGGTGGAGGATTATTGAGCTATTAGGTTTGGAAGGGTGTTTAATTCTTCTTCTTTTCCTCCCTCTTTAAAAAAAGATTTCGGAGAAATAGAGAATGAAATTCCTTTCATTTTTGAACTTAGGGTTTTAAAGACAATTATAAAATTCCAGTTATGTCTCTTCAAGGATCGGTCCGATCCACTCGACTGAGTCAGGTGAGTTTTTAGTCGATTTTGTTTCACTTTTGCATTTTCAACCAAATTGGCTTGAAATTTGACCAATTCGAGTTGTCTCGACCGAGTTTCGAGTAAACTTGGCGATTTTTAAAATTCGAGCCAATTTTGTTTTAAAAATCACCGAGTTGACTCAAAAACTGGCCAAGTAACTTGGATAACTCAGAAGTTGGTTTTAAAAACCGCAGAGTTAACTCAAAACTCTGTTGAGCCAACTCGGAAGTGAAAAAAATCTGCTAAAAACTCTCCTGATTCGGTTCGGTCGAGTTGACTTAACCCAACCAAGTCGAGTGGATCAGACCGATCTTTGAAGGAATATAATTGGAATTTTATAAACCAATTTTAAAACCCTAATAAAAATTAATAAAATGAAAGAGATTGAAAGGAAGTTCAATATCTATTTCTCAGTAATCACGTTTTTAAAGGACGAGGAAGGATTTAAACACCCTTCAAAACCTAATAGCTCAACCATGTATAAAATCTTCTCAAGCAAACAAAGATTAAAGGCTAATTTTTTTCCAGCATTGACTACAGACTAAACACCCCCATCACTCTCCACCGTAGAATCGAGAGAGAGAGAGAGAGAGAGAGAGAGAAATACCAAGTCATTTCCATGAGTTATTTGTGAGTTGGATTTAAAACCCTCTTGCCTTAGTGCGTGTGCTTATTCATTAAATAAAAGAAGAAAAAAATACCTATATAGCTGAATGGTACAAATGGATGGAAAAATGTGTGGTTGGACATTAGGAAAACCCTCTTGAATACCTTCGTGCATGTGCTTTTTCAGTGAATAAAAGAAGAAAAAAAAAGGTATGCAAGTATGGATGGATGATGGGAAAAGGCAATGATTTCAGGAAAAGTCTATTGAATGCC
Organism: Tetracentron sinense; assembly: GCA_015143295.1. Classification (NCBI taxonomy): domain Eukaryota; kingdom Viridiplantae; phylum Streptophyta; class Magnoliopsida; order Trochodendrales; family Trochodendraceae; genus Tetracentron; species Tetracentron sinense. Next base: position 34,506,522 of record CM026568.1, on the reverse strand, counting down.
TTAATACATGCATTTACATTGAATAAAAGACGAAAAAGAAAAGGTACATGCGTAATACGGATGGATGGGAAAAAAGTGTGATTTGACTTTAGACAAATCCTCTTAAATACCTTAGTGCATGACCTTTTTCATTGAATAAAAGAAAAAAATTATTTGCTTGATACAAATGGATGAAAAAAAGGTGTAATTGGCCTTTAGAGGTGATTGATAGGTGTAGAGTCCCGAGGCTTAAGGAAAATGCCTTGAGGCTCAATTATGAAGCTTAAACCCCATGAGGCACACGTTTCATGCCTTGAAGCTCGCTTTATGTCTATGGCGTATGTCTCATACTTTAATTAAAATTAGGTTTCTAGCTCCAGGCCCCCAACTAAGACTTAAATGTCATTTTGTTATTCATTTCAACTAATAACATATAACAGTTTATTTATTTCAAATAAGACATTAAAATTGATTATGGTAATATTGGTTTCAAGTTTTAACTAACACTTAATGTATTATGTTTAGCATATTTAGGCTTTTAAAAACCCTTTGAGTCTAATTCACACTATTTCCCTAGTAGACATTGCAAAATTTAGAGGCATTGGTCTAAATGTAGTTCATGACTTATTTACAATTTTTTACTAAAATTCTAAATCCACCACATGAATTGATGATTGAACATCATCTTCAATATGTATATGAACAAAAAAGTAAATCTAAACTCTAGCATTTGCTTGCATTTTTTTTTATAGTTAAATTTTTATATATTATTTCCTATGTGTACGTGTTGCCCACACGAACATACACAATGTACACAAATACAAATATATATATATATATATAGAGAGAGAGAGAGAGAGTAGCATTCTAATGAGCCATGCTCATTAAAGCTTTACATGAGCGGTCTCTAATAACGTGACACGTGGTAGGTTGCTGTAAAATCCAACCGTTGGATGTCAAGACGGGTCTACCAAGAGACACATGGCAAAAAATTAGCTCGATCAGACATTAATAGACCATCCAATTGGATATGGGAAAATTAGCTATTTTTATAACCTAGATAGGGTCTAGTGAACCCTAGGGGTTAATGCTGATAAACTAGGGTCAAATCGAATGATCTAAACATGGCCGATCAGACTGATATTTTGACACGTGTCTCTCAATGGCCCACCTCAACATCCAACCATTGGATTTTAAAAAATATTGGCATATGTCATCTTTCTAGAGGGAGCGCTTATTAAAAGCTTTAATGAGCACGACTCATTAGTATCCTTCCCTATATATATATGTATATATATACTATAATATTTCATTCACTTTTGAATTTTTTTACAATTTTTCTGATATTTTATTTATTTTTGAAATGAGAGAACATGAAGCTTTCTGGTGAGGCTTAAGCCTCACGCATCTTAAGGTCCTAATGCCTCGCCTCATGCCTTCACATTTTAAAACATTGGTGTAGAGAGAGTACTATTATGTAGGCACTCATATGTATACTTTGGGTTTTAAAGTTCATTGAACATGGTTTGCTTACTTTGGGTTTTATCGTTAATTTTTATTCATTATATTTATATATACATAATCAATATTAAGAATATATTATACCGTTTGAGTTATAGGTTTTGAGTTTTGCCCGAGTTTTCGAGTTAACTCGACCTGGCAAGGTCTTGAGTCAATCCGAGTTTCCATTAACTGTAATCCATCTACCAATAATGTTCTTTAATCTTTAGAAGTCAGCATCTCCACAGTATGTGAGAACCATTGTGCAGTCATCCTTCAGCTGAATATTCTTTCTACCTTTCCGTAATCTCTTCATCGTTTACCAAGAGTCTAGTGCTTCTCTTATGCATCCAACTTTATCTAGTTTTTTTTTTGCTAATTCGTGTAATTTATAGACATTTGATGATCCTCTATTGGACTATTATATACAACTTATTGTATAGGTTATGCCTAATATTTTGCTAAACTTAGTACTTTCCTAGCTTTCGTTTTGTCATTTTAATATCTCCTAGGTTTCCTCATTTTTTCTGATAGGTAAAAGCAAATATATTAATCAACAAATAAAGAAATATATACATAGATCGGTTCACGAATGGGTGAACATGAGAGGACAACTCAGTAGAACCCCAAAACAGCAAGCCCCCATGCCAAGGGGAAAAGAGAAGACAACACAGAAAGCTCCACTTCCTTCCTAATAACACACCAAGCTTTCGTATATTTAGTTTCTTTCTTAGTTTGACAGTAGGACCTCTTTTCTTTAACGGCCTTTAGAACCTCATCACTCCACCACCAGGTCTCTTTAAGCAATTGATTTTCTCTTGAGTTTCCCCCAAAACTTTTTTTCTCCTTCTTAAAATATAATTGGCCATTTCATTCATTTTTATAGTTTCCACTTTTAACTTCCATGTCCCTCCTTTTTCAATCTATTTCTGAAAGCAGCTACTTGTTCCCTTTTAGGTTCCACCACCTTATTCATTCTCCGTTCTCCTTTTTTGTTTTCATTCATTCTCTTCCAACACTTATTGAGCTGCAATATTATTTTTTGCCACTTCCATGCGTATATGCAAGGGGTTATTATACTTGGATACATTGCAGTTTTGTTACCGGGAGCTCCCTTAGTTGATATGTTGTGCCCATTCGCTAGGACTGCTGGATTATCTTGTGCATGGCCATTAATCTTTTATGACAGACAAATAATATTTATCCTCCCAATTGTTTTCTCACAGCGAGAGCACGAAAAATGTGCTGATTGCTGCTGTGTTTATACACCTGAAGCATAGAGACTATGCAAAGTATACCTCTGAGCTTCCTACCATAAGCCCAAGAATTTTGCTCTCCGGTCCTGCAGGTGAGTGAGTATTTTCTATCTTCAAATGTTTATCGGTGATTATGATCATTTACATCCACCAATTGAAAATTTAAGTTACTGTTTTTAAACATTTGTGCAGGGTCTGAGATATATCAGGAGATGTTGTCAAAGGCACTTGCCAATCACTTTGGGGCTAAATTACTTATATTTGATAGCCACTCAATTATGGGTGTAAGATACAAACCATCGGAATTTAAGTCTGATTTTGGAAGAATTTCTGCTTTTTTTATATTACTAATTCTGTGTCTGGGACTCTGGGGATGCATAAACTTGCTTCCTGTTATGGTCCAACAAGTTAATTAATTTGTTGTCTTTATGATGATTGTTATTACAATTGTTCTACTGTATTACATATACTAATCAAAAAGGTTAAGTCTAATTAGCAAGTAAAATATCAATCATAAATCTGTTTTAGGGTTTATCTTCAAAGGAAGTAGAGCAGTTGAAAGATGGACCTCGAGAAGAAAAATCCTGCATTTGTACCAAGCAACCTCCAGGACATACTGACTTGGTTAAGAGCACAAGTCCTTCAGTTGGTGAAGCAGATACACCTAGCTCTGCAAATGAACCATCTTCTTGTGGTCTGGAATCTCAACCAAAGCTGGAGACTAACACTGCACCCTCGTCGTCCGGGACATCTAAGAATCATATGTTCAAAACAGGTATGTCACTGCTAAGTGTTAGTGTTACCACAGAAAGGCTTTTAGTTTTGGGATGTTCTTGTTCTCTCTACTGCTTAGAGAGTTGTTGATGTTTCTTGGTTAGAGCATAGCTAACGGTATTTAAATATGAAACATTCAGGCGACAGGGTAAGATTTATGGGTTCCGTTTCGGGTGGCTTATATTCAACACCGACTCCTTCAAGGTACAAGTCATATGTTCATATCTTATGAGTATTGTTTTTTATTTTCTCGTGTCTATAAACATTTCACTTATAGATACTAACCTTTCTTTAGACTGCTTTTATGGTTTCCGAGGTATACAACTATATAGATGGTTCATGCGTTTTTTGCTTCTCAAGCTCGCCAATATCCCATATTTCATGCATGATGCAACCAATGTCTTAAAATCCCATGCTCTGATGAATCTAAAAAAATGTAGTCAAAATATCACCTAAGAATCGTCTAGGTCACCACCTCGTCTCACTAGGATCCCTATTGCCTAATTAGGGTCTAGGAGGCGACACTCATCAAGATGAGGTCGCCTAGCGGTGCCTAGATTCTGTTTCCCCGGTTCTAAACGCTAATGATGAGGGCAATTGAGTCCCACAATTATAATGTGTACACACACACAATAATGAACAGATTTTGTTTGGGTTTTTGCATTTGGTTCTCTCTCTCTCTCCCCCTTTTTCCAAACTATGCTCTTTATTTTCTACAGTGAAATTTTGGTCTTTTATATGGTTTATTTCTAATTTTTTTTATCTTCTTTTTCATTAATACATGAATATCTTAAATTATTATAAGATATAAATAAAAAAAGGGAAATGCTAGCCCTAGTTGCAGACTTCCAAACTCTCTTGGTGGTAGCGACAAGTGTCGCAATTTTTCCCTGTTACCTTGAGAATTGGTATAAACCATCAATCCTCCTTGAAAATTGTGTTTTTGAAGGGGTAGCCGGTAGATTGGATATTTCTAGGCATTACTATTTGGATTGCAAGTGGGGTTGAGTTGCTTCAGATTGTTATTTGAATCCGGCATTTGTTAGATATTTTGAGCTTGTAATTGGAGGTCTCTTCTGTTTGATGTGCATTGTTTGTGGAGGCTGATTCCATTACTTTTGGGTGGTTGGCTAAGAAATAGTCACTTTTAATATTTTGAAGCTTTATGGAAAATTATTCCGGCATATCAGAGCATAAGATATATTTAGACGATAGGGTCAAGATAGATTATTAACCTACTGCAAGTCATTGGGATTTTCAAGCTTTATAAGATATATTTTTAAATGCTTGTATTATGAACGTTGTAGACACCCAATTTTGCACGCCTCAATGACTCGTTTCACTCCAAGTATTGAACAAATGAACTCAGAGATGCGATCCGAACTCCAAAGTACCCAATCTCGAAGCTAAAAGCGAAGCTCAGTCCAACCCGAGCCTGAACCAGCCAAAGCCCAAAGAAAGGGGCTTGCATTTGTTTGAATAAAGCCCAGCGTCCTTTAAAAGGGCGCAACCCTTTTTTTTGTGAAAAATTGATGTCGCGCCTTTTGAAAAGGCGCAATTAGGGAAACCCTAATTTTAATTAGTGGTTAAATGCTTCGATGACCTTAGCGCCGTACTCAAGGAGGAAAACCCTAATTTCGCTGTTCTAAAGGACCCAAGCTCAAATTTTCCCATTTTTTATTCCGCCCAGGCCAATCGCTTTGAGCCACCTCACTACAGTTCCATCTACAAAATTAGTACGAGCAGGAAAAAGTTTACAAGGGGTAAACTCAAAAGAAATTAAGCGTATTAGACAAGCCCACAGAGAGATTTTATTGAGCAGAATAGTGACATCTCATGAGTCTGCTTTGCTCAGTCCAAGAACTTTCCCACTTCCACCCACTTTAGATGGGAAAAACACCATAATGAAATCAAATTTCTGTTTTTCACACACACGTGCAACTAGAGTGGGCGAATCCTTAAAAACTCTCTTATTTATTTCCCTCCAAATAGGCCATGATATATCCCTAGGTAGGATGGACCAAACTGCCTCTTGACCACTGTCCCAACTCACCGTATACCAACAAGATAAAAAAATTTGAAAGGAGAAAAGGAAAACCTTATCCACTCCTAGATGAGAGAGAAAATGTCTCCATATTACAACCGCAACTAGGCAATGCATCAACAAGTGATCCACACCGACTCTTTCGTAGGAGGGCACAAATAAGAATGATTAGTAAATTCCACCCTCTTTTACTCAAATGGTCACATGTGAGAATCTTATTTAGAGCTGTAGTTTATAGGAAGAAAGATACATTCAATGGAATTAGAGGATTCCACACAGGCTTACAAGGAAAATGGGACGAGGGTGGAGAGCCAAATAACTATAATAATAATCTCATTGAGAAATGACCATTGTTGCCTCTAGACCATATCCTTCTATCTCATACCCATATTCGGCCGTTTGATTCAATGATTTGGATTTGGACGTGATCTTTTGTAAACCTTTGAATGATGAACAATTGCCGAATATTTGAAAAATATTTCATTTATTGATTCCAGTTCCCAAGTCTCCAACGAAAGCAACCCTTATATTCTCTCTCTTACTTTGGCAGTTCTTTCTCTCTCCCCGATCTTGACTGAATATTTATCGCCGGATCACCGCTACTCACTCACAGTTGGTCTGCCGCAGGTCTCTCTCTCTCTCTCTCTCACTCTGTTTCTTTGTCTCCCTTTCTCTCTCCCATCTCTTAGTCCGACGACTCAGACCACCCGGGCACCACCATCTTATCGAAATCCGTCTCTCTCTCTCCCTTTCAAGCTTCTAGGTTTCACTTGATTAGACTGAGTTGAAATTTCAGACTTAGAACTTAGTAGCTAACAAAATCTCGAGTTTGGATTCTGGATCATCTTATGCACATGCTTGAGAGAGCAATCCAATATTGGTGTGCATGCCTTCAGAGAGAGAGGTTCGCAAAGGTAGACCTTCATAGGCATGTCGCGTATATGCTTGGCACTTCCTTTCTTTATCAGAGAAAGAAACGGAAAGAACGTCCTTTGAAGTTTATCATACTTGTACTTTACCACTTTTCATTAGATTGATGTGAATTATATACATTTTTTATTTTGAAGTTTTTAATTTAATTATTTAATCTTTACATTTAATTAATTAATTTTATATTTTATTTATATATTTTTAGGTCCTCTATTTTTAATCTATTCGATCACTACCTATTCAACTACATTAAAAATCTAAATAAAATGTAATTTTATACATATAGTTTATTTGCTAAGCCGAATTTTTAGGTCTTGGCCCGAATTATTCCCATATCTTACTTTTAACATCTTACGTTTTTTTCGCTGAATTTGTAAGCGAATTATGAGCTGACTATTCTGAATTAAATGCGAATAATTTCCAAACCAAAATTTTGCCGTACGATGAATTACTAACTATGCTCTGACTTGAGGACAATGGATAATGACATTGAGGTGTTGCAAAAGAGGTAAAAACTAGTCAAATTCCCAACAATTTAGACCTCACCTTAACCTAGGACACCAGACCACTCCCCTCTCCCTCATCTCAACTGAATTCGCTACCAAGGCCTCCCTATCCCTAGCAATTAAAAAGATATTAATTTTATCGATTCGCTCCACAAATCCTATCCCAAGGCCCATAACCTAATCTTCGCTCACCTTAAATCTATTGTAGGGTGACAATGAGTTAGCTACCATCATTATCTCTTTTCAAAGCCGCATGCCATGAGGGCCCCTAACCTCCCTCGAGACCCACCTAGATGATTCCCCATATTTAGACACAATCACCTTATACCACAAGCTACCTCTTTCCTCCCAAAAACGCCACATCTACTTGCCTAACAGGGCTTTATTCACTAAATACCAATGATTTCAAGTTCAGCCCGCCATCCCTTAGACAGACCTGATCCTATGTAGCCAAATGGTAATTGGCTATGTCCTCTTTCTCATTCCAAAGAAACTCTCTGTGCATACGCTCTACTTTGGCCACTATTGAACACGAAATGGTGACAGAGGACATAAAGTATGTTGAGAGATTGCTAAAAGTGCTTTTGATGAGTGTTAATTTTCCTCCTTTAGATAGAAATATGGATTTCTAAATTGCTAAGTCAACTGGCAAATCTTTCAACTACCGGGGACCACGCCTCTTTGGATATAAACCTAGCACTGAGGGGTAGCCCTAGGTACACAAGGTAACGACCTCGCCTTACATCCCCAACAAGGTGCGAGTTCCTTTAAGTTCGATATCTCTCCGACCATCACAGTCTCACTCTTGCATAAGTTAACCCTCAGACTAGACATAATTTTGAAGCATCTAAGGGAGATGAATTGCTTACATGAGACACTACAAAAGACTAGGGTGTCATTAACAAACTAGAGATTTGATGTCCTCAAGCTCTTATAACCTATGGAAAAACTTTCAAAAATGGCCCCATCCGCTCTCGATAACATCCTACTCAAAACGTTTGACAGTAGGATGAATAGGAAAGGCAATAGGGGATCCCATTGTCTCATACCCTTCGAACTTCTAAAATACCCAATTGGACTATTGTTCAACAGGATGGAAGATGAACTCTTTCATCCACCTACACAGCTCCACCTGACCCCATCACATACTCCAGAAAATCCAAATTGACGTGGTCATAGACCTTCTCCAGATCAACATTACATAGAATACGGGGATTCATCGATCTAATATGCTCCTCAACACACTATCGGCTGTCAATAATCCATCCAGGATTTGTCAGCCCCTTACAAAAGCTCCTTGTTGAGGAGAAATTAATGATCATAGAACGCCTTTCAGACGATACTCTAAGACCTTAGAAATGATCTTATAGGTGCTGCACACAAGGTTAATTTGGCAGAACTCCTTCAGGTCATGAGAATCTGCCTTCTTCGAGATAACACCATGAATGTATTATTGATCACCTTATCTAACTGGCCCGTGTCATACAACTCTTTCATTATTAATAAGAAGTCATTTGCCCAAGAACTAAATAATTTGATTGTAAAACCATTAGGACCGGGGGACTTATCCTTGGCCAACTCTCGAATGGCTTGTAACATCTCCTTGAATGGTCTTTCCTGAAGTTCCCTATGCTCATCAGCTAAGGTGTCAAAATGGAGGCCATCCAACTTGGGTCCAATGATGTCTTTCCCTGTACAACTCCTTATAAAAGGACACCACGCCATCTTCGATCTTATCCTTATTCTCCTTCCAAATCCCATCTACCACTAGACTGGAGACAAAATTCGTTTTCCTTCAAAAATTGGCCATACGATGAAAGAATCTAGTGTTTCGGTCTCCCTCTTTGAGCCATCTGATGCTCAATTCTGTCTCCAACTTGTTTCCTCCAATTTTAGGACTTTCCTGACCTCCTTATTACGAACTTCCTCACATGATGTCTAACTCTTCAATGGTTCTAGGAGGTTGGACTTACTCTCATGAATATCACTAAATGTCTTCCTATAATCCTATTCCACACCTTAATTTTGGATTTTAAAAGTTTTTAGTCTAAGTCTAAACCTGGTGCAAGCTGAACCCCACCCTAGTTTTGCTCTCCGTGATTCAGCCACCAATTCTTTGAAGCTCTCATCCTCAAGCCACATGTTTTCAAATCCGAAAAGGTGTAGGTCCACCCTTGAAACATTGTGATCCTAGGATGATAGGGATATGATCTGAGGTGGATCTGGGTAGAGATGATTGTAATGAGATTTGGAAATAGCCGTTCCCATTTTTTATTGAAGAGAAACCTATCTAGCCTATTAACCGATGAGCCTGTAGCAGATTGTGACCATGTATATTGTACCCCTCTCAAAGGGTATTCGATTAAACTATGGCTGAAAATGAAAATTGCAGATCTATCCATTTTGGCTTTACCATAGTTCCCCCTTCCTTTCATTCAAGAATCGAACACATTTGAAGCCCCCCCCCCCCCCCCCCCCCCCCGGTTAAAACACCAAGGTCCATCCCATCTCGCCCTAACATCACATAATTCCTACCAAAAATCCATTTGTTCTAACCTGCTCATCGGCCTATAGACCCTTGAGAAGACCCAAATGAATCCTTTGCTTTTCGATCTACACAAAATAGATATCGAGTATGCGCCAAACTCTGAGTTCAATACTTCAATCCTCTCTCTATCACAAATCATGAGCAATCTACCTGACGCTCCTATTGATGGGACGGATAGCCAATCCGATACAGACTTCCCCATATTTCCCCAATTTGGAAGTCCCGGATGTGTTCCATTTTGGTTTCTTGTGTACAAAGGATTGACGGTCTTTTTGCTTTGACAAACTGTTTTATTGTAACTTGTTTCTCCAATTGGCCCAACCCTCTAGTGTTCCAAGAAATCAGACAAAGACTCATCATTTACGAAATCGACGATCCCTTCCTAACCTAGGACTATTAGAGGATGGATAGCCCTCTAAGATAGTTTATTTGTTGTTGAAGAACAATTATATTGCTGGTGTTTCATGTCAATTTCAGTGTTAAATTGGACAAGAAAGAATGAACACACCAAACAATTTTAATTGGACAAGAAAGAATGAACACACCAAACAATTTTGTTCTTGCTGTGATCTCAACCATTGATTCAACTTCTTTGAAATGAGTCCCGACATGGAAGTTAATTTAGTCTTCGATAGGTTTTTCTCTCTGGAGATTACACATTGCTTAGTCTTAGATAGGTTTTTCTCTCTGGTGGTTAAACATTGCTTCATTCTGCTTAAAAGCGGATAAGAGAATGTTCTACAATTATATGGATGCTCCTACATATTGAATTTGATTCTGTGCTATTCTTTGGTTCTTTCCAACCTCCTCTTTTCATTTCTATTTCTTTTAGTGCAGTATGAATTTCTATTATGTTCTTACCACAACTATTGGGGGCTTATTTTAAATTTAGGGGACCAACTTATGGAAACCGGGGAAAAGTTCTGTTACCTTTTGAAGATAATCTTTCATCCAAAATTGGCGTACGATTCGATAAACCTATCCCTGAAGGGGTTGACCTTGGGGGTCAATGTGAAGGTGGTCACGGATTCTTTTGCAATGGTGATGTCCTACTCCTGTAATAACATGTTCATTAGCTCTAAAATTGTAAACTTCATTTCTGGTTTCAATATTTGTTGCCTCAAATATCTTATATTGAATTGTTGGATGTTTCTTTCGTTTGTAGTTAATGATCTGCGTTTGGAGATCCCGGGTGCAGAGGATTTGGACAAGTTACTCATCAACACCTTGTTTGAGGTAGTTGCTTTGCTACCTACATTAACAGATCTTATTCTGATAGATTTTTGTGCTTTATTGTTATTTAAATTAGCTACTTATTAGATTCATTTATCCTTCCCAGGTTGTATATAGTGAGAGCAGAAATTCTCCTTTAATTTTGTTTATGAAAGATGTTGAGAAGTCTATTGTTGGAAATTCAGAATCATATTCAACTTTTAAGAGCAGGCTTGAGAAGCTTCCTGATAATGTTATCATAATTGGCTCACACACTCAGACAGATAACCGCAAGGAAAAGGTAATGCGAGTTTGATTTTCATGATTTAGCTGCACTGAAGACATCCATTTGTTTTTCAATTGTATTTCCAGATCTACTTAATTTCTTACCCTTATATTGGAATTTTATTTCCTTGAATACTATGTTGTTTTCTTGCAGTCTCATCCTGGAGGTCTTCTTTTCACAAAATTTGGCAGCAATCAAACGGCCCTCCTTGACTTTGCTTTCCCGGTAATGAGAGTATCCATTATGAAATTCTTTTTAGATTTTTCTGCTCAGAAAACCTACACTGGCGTTGAAAGTATGGGTAGTTGTCGTAATCCCTATATATATATATGTTTGTGTATATTATCTCGATGTTTGATGATTGATTTTTATTTTTTTTGGTTAATTTGATGATTGATTGAAGTTGCATAATTCCCCTTCATGCTTTCCATACATTAGTAACTTCAGTTATTGCTTCATCATCCATCAACTTGAACTGAAAGAAAGTTTCCAGTCTCAGGATATTCGATATCTTAATTCATTTTTTGAGTTGCATGCTTGTCTTTTTTTTTGAAAGAGCACTTAATTTCTTTTTATCAAGTTCTTTTGACTTACAATGCACAAGGCATGCTCCGTTTTAAGGATCCAACACAAGAACATATTTAATTGCTTGGAAAAATTTCAAACTTGTACAATAAGTTTCTTGTAGACAATTATTTTGGATCCTACTGAGTTGGAAAATAGCAAATCCATGTAACTTCTAAGAAATAAACACGGATGTGTGTGTGTACTATAGTTGAGTATTCTGTTTCCTAATCCTGGAAAATGCTTTGTTGGGGTATACATTTAGACCTTTTACCTATTTTAAGATCTGCAAAAAGTCAATTTTTCATCTCTCCTTGTTATTCTTGATGGAATGCCTGCATTATTTTTTGGAAAGCAGGAAAGAGTAGGTTGCTAGGGTTTGAGGGAAAGAGAAGAAGAAGAGAGAAAGAAGAGAACGAAGAGGAGAGAAATTGGAAAATGAGGAAGTAATTGTATCCTCCTTTCTTTGGTCTTTATATTAACTAAGAAACTATCACAAGGGTGGGCCATAGGCCCATACAAGAGAAGAAATAAAAATAAGAGGGCAATAAAGGCCCATTACATTATACCAACACTCCCCCTCAAGCTGGTGCATATATGTCACACATGCGTAGCTTGCTAAGGATGTCAAACAAACGATAGCTAGGAACACCCATGGTAGGACATTTGTAAGTTGGTCACCAGTCTTCACATAAAGGATGCAAATCTCTCCAGAGCTGAGTTTTCTGTGATGAAATGTCGATCAATCTCAATATGTTTGGTTCTGTCATGCTGGATTGGATTGTGGGTAATGCTAATCGCAGCCCTGTTATCACAATAGAGACTCGTAGGCTTGTCCACTGGAAATCCAAGTTCCCTCAAGAGAATTCTTACCCATAGCATTTCACATATTCCATGAGCTATGACTCTGAACTCAGCCTCTGCACTAGACCTTGCCAGTACTGCCTGCTTTTTGCTTCTCCAAGTAACTAGATTTCCCCCAACAATCATGCAATAGCCAAATGTAGATCTTCTATCTGAAAGAGATCTTGCCCAATCAGCATCAGTGTAGGCTTCTACTCTTAAGATGATTTCAAGTACTTGAGAATCTTGTAAACTGCCTCTTGATGAGAGGTTTTTGGAGCATGCATAAATTGGCTCACCATGCTCATGGCATAGGCTATATTGGGACTTGTGAGGGAAAGGTAAATAAGACGACTAACAAGTCTCTGATATCTTCCTACATCACTAAGAGGTTCACCACCATCATTTGCGAAGTGCTAACTGGTGATTTTGCTCTATTGGCACATTTAAAGGCTTACACCCCAACATTCTTGTTTCTCTGAGAAGGTCTAGGATGTATTTCCTTTGTGAGATGAAAATCCCTCTTATTTTTGATCTGACAACTTCTATGCCAAGGAAATACCTTAATTACCCCAAGTCCTTTATCTCAAACTCTGTAGCCAGTTGAGATTTTAACCTCTTTATTTCATTTGCGTCAGACCCTGTCAAAACTATGCCATAAACTATAATGGCGGTTGTCTTACCCTGATAGTGTTTGATGAAAAGAGTATGATCTGCTTGGCTTTGAGTATACCCTTGTTTCTTCATTGCTCCACTTAACCTCTCAAGGCACAAGGAGACTGCTTTAACCCATATAAGACTTTCTTGAGTTTACAAACCTTCCCTTGAGTTGTGGGCAAACTAAACCCTGGAGGAACTGTCATGTAAACCTCTTGTTCCAAGTCTTCATGAAGGAAGACATTCTTCACATCAAATTGATGAAGAGACCAGTCTTGATTAGCAGCAAGAGAGAGAATCACACGGATGAAGTTCATTTTTGCCACAGGAGCAAAGGTCTTATGGTAATCAATTCCATGAGTTTGAGTGAAACCGTTTATTACCAGTCTTGCCTTGTACCTTTCCACGGATCCATCTGACTTGTATTTCACTGTGTAGACCTATTTGCATCCAACTGACTTTTTTCCCTTTGGAAGATATACAAGTTCCCATGTGCCATTTTTCTCAAGAGCCCCAATTTCTTCACACATTGCATTCTTCCACTTAGGATGGACAAGAGCTTCAGAAACACTGCAAGGTAAAGACACAGAAGATAAAGAGGAGGCAAATGCACGATAGGACGAAGATAAGGAGTTATAAGAAACAAAATTAGAGATCAAGTGTTGAGTGCAAGTTCTAACTCCCTTTCTTATTGCAATAGGGAGATCAAAATCATCAACAGGTGAGGGGTCAGAGTCATTACCTGAGTTAGAAGGATCCGGATTTGAGGGGGGATCTTGGCATGGGGTGTGAGACATAGATCTTAGGCGTTTGGAGTAAACCTGCAAATCTCTCACTTTCTTGTTCTTAATGTCAACCACAGGAGACTCATGAATATCAAAATTAGGAAGAAGTACAGGAACAAGAGGAGAAAAGAACTCTTCAACATCAACATTCCCCCCTGTAGAGGAGTCTTCAAAGGAGGAAAGTAACGGATATCCTCAAAGAAAGAGACATCCATAGACATAAATTTCCGCTTGGAAGGAGGATGGTAGCACTTATAACCCTTCTGAGTGGGGGAATACCCAAGAAAGACACATTTGACCGCACGAGGATCAAGTTTGGTGCGGTCAGGTTTGAGTACATACACAAAGCAGACAAACCCAAAAACTCTTGGTGGGATAGGAAAATGGGGAGAAGTAGGGGAGAGGATATTAAGGGGGGCTTTGAAGCCCAAAATCCGTGAGGGCATTTTGTTTATAAGAAAGGCAGCAAACAATAAGGCGTCTGACCAAAGGTATTTGAGAACATGCATGGCAAGGAGAAGGGATCTAGTGATGTCGAGTAGGTGTCGATTCTTCCGTTCAGCCACTCCATTCTGTTGGGGAGTGTGAACATGTGGTTTGATGAACAATGCCATGGTCAGTAAAGTAGGTACACAAGACCTCACTCAGGTATTCCCACCATTGTCAGAGCGAAGGATCTTAAGGTTGACATCAAATTGAGTGCATACCATCCCGTGAAGTGCTCGAAAAGAAGCAGAAACATCAGATTTGGACTTAAGAAGATACACCTAAGTGGCACGAGAAAAATCATCAACAAAAGTCACAAAATATTTATACCCAAACACAGAGATAGTAGGTGCAGGACCCTAGACATCAGAATGAGTCAGTTCAAAAGGTGAATTGCATTTAGAAGTGCTAGGAGGGTACGAGACCCTACAATGTTTTGACAATTCACAAGTTTCACATCGAAAAGAAACATCAGATAAGGAAACAAACAAGTGAGGAAACAACCTCTTGAGAAGCAAGAAAGAGGGATGGCCTAAACGAAAGTGCTATCGCATCAACTGGTCAAAATTACTTATGTGGTTTGAAGAGGACATCATAGGAGAGGAATCTAGGTGGTAGAGCCCATCCTTCTTACGACCACTGCCAATAATCCGCCTCGTCACCATGTCTTGAAAAAGGCAATGAGAGGGAAAGAAGATGACACTACAATTCAAGGATTTGGTAATACTACTAACAGACAAAAGATTAGTATCAATGTTAGGAACATGAAGAACAGTGGATAGTGACATAGATGGAGAGACATGGATGGTACCTTTGCCTGCAATTGGGGACATTGTATTATCAGCAATACGAACTTTATCTCTACCAGAATAAAGTTGATAAGAAGAAAAAATGGAGGACATACCAGTCATATGTTCTGAGGCTCCAGAATCAATGATCCAAGAGGGATGAGCAGATGGGACAGAGAAACTAAGTGCAGTGGTAGAGATACCTGACTGAGCAAAGGATGAGGAGGATGCAAGGGAAGAATTTTCCAATTGGGACAAGGCTCTACGCAGGGCTGCAACTTCGTGGCGGAGAGACTCCACATCATCTCTAGGAATAACCATGGGAGATGAGTAATGTGCGGCTGCTATGACAACATGGGCAGATGTGTCCCTCCTGTGTGATGCCCTCTCTGGGCAAACCTCCCGTGCAGTTGCCAACACTGAGCACGGGTATGACGTGTCCGCCCGCAATAATCACATTTAAACATAGCTTTGTAATCAACATTGGTACCATCAAACCGATTACCCCAACTCCTAGGACTCCTACTACCCCCTCTTCCACCAACATTATGGAAATTGGAGGAAAGAGCAGGCCCCTCATGTCCCATTCCAACACTTGTAGGTACCATATGAGAGGATTTGGATATCTCTGACATTTTGTCGAACACACACAATGCAAACACACAACCTTTAAAAAAAAGCAATGGAGACACACCTCCAAACTCAAGAGTCAATCTTGACCTTGAATACCCCCCATACTTGAATCCCTTCAATTCCAGTAATCCATAGACCTTAAAAATGCTAACCAAGACAATCTAGGTGGCTGCCATAGTCAAAACAGATCACAAACAGGGAAAAAAAAAGGCAGTTTATAGGGCTGAAAAATACTCACCGAGCCTCCAAATCAGAATGGAATCAAGCACAAACTATGAGGAAGTGTTTCTCTCAAAAGAACGAAGGATCCATGTCCATTAATCCATACAAACAGCTATCCATTTGAGCAAAAATGAATCTGAACTTCTATGGAAATTTTTTCGGATTTTTTTCATATTTTCCTTTAAATCATCATAACTTCTTCAACATTCACCTAAATCACATGGTTTTTGATTCAAAAATCTTCTAAATTTAAGTTCTCTGAAAAATAACTTCAAAGCTTACCCCATGGGTAGCCTAGGCCGTACGGCTGAAGTCAGCCGTACGGTGATGACGCCAGCAACGTGGTCCTCCTTTTTGGTTGTTGTTGTTGTCTTAATAGACCCCTTCTTCTTTGTTTAAATGCTCTGATACCAAGTAGGTTGCTAGGGTTTGAGGGAAAGAGAAGAAGAAGAGAGAAAGAAGAGAACGAAGAGGAGAGAAATTGGAAAATGAGGAAGTAATCGTATCCTCCTATCTTTGGTCCTTATATTAACTAAGAAACTATCACGAGGGTGGGCCATAGGCCCATACAAGAGAAGACATAAAAATAAGAGGGCAATAAAGGCCCATTAGATTATACCAACAGAAAGAATTGTGCTTGATGATTTAGGCGGCAACTTGGAATGGGAAAATACACTCGTAATTGTATCCATCATTTTCAGAAGAGTTGTGCTCTTAGTTTCAACTAACTCTTACAAGTTTACAACTGCTTTCACTTTATGACATTTATCTAAGAGGATAAATGTTGGACTTAAGTGCTAGAAAATTTAGTATATATATATTTTGACATTAAATTTCCGTAGATTTTCTTTCTATGACTAGTACTAACATTTTCCTTGAGAAGAAAGAGAAAGAAAATTACACAGGTAAAGGACCCAAGCACAGTAAAGCGCTATTTTTTGATACACACTAGTTTGCGATTAATTATTCAGGTTCTTCCTTAATTAAAAACTGATAAATTCAAATTGATTTGATATCCTCAAGATTTCTCCAGACACAACATTTGATGAACACCAAGGCTGAAAATCCTCGTAGTCAATCCAGTTAATGCCATTGAGTACTGTTCCACTCAATAGAAGTCCATGAGTAGAATTTGTAGCTTTATCCTAGCATTCGGCCTTTGCTTGGATATCAACAAATGGAAACTGGTGTTGCAAAGCAAGTAATTTTTTCCACTTTAGGATTGGAAGTGATTCCACATATTTCAATAGGCATTTCTCTTACCACTGCCATTAACATTTAGTCCTGATCCTCTTCAGTTGGGAATTCCAACACTTCATTTTGTAGACAATATGGGCGGGGCTATCAGCCCCCAGTTGCTTTAAGAAACACTTGAAGGAAGGGTTAGGGCTGCTTCAACAACCTCACCCAGAACTGCTACTTCGTCACATGTTTTGCTGTTGGAATATAAATGTTCCAATAACTGTCTCAAATAAACTGGCCCAATGTGTGAATGAAATCATATTCAGGCATACACTTTGTAATGATCATCCCCTATAAATGTTTCAAGCTCACAACCACTCGACCAATGAGTTAGTAGGATCCTTTGTGACGGTCAATCTTCTGCAGAATCTGCCCAATGATTCCTTCTCTATGGAGTGGAGAAAATTAATTACGCTTATGTGAAGATTACTTTCACAGTTACACACACACACATTTACAAAAAGAATAAAAATCCCTATGTTCCACTCAAATAACCCATTCTTAGATGGAATTCTGTGACGAACCATGATTATAAACACAATATCTCTAATCCAATCCTCATAACTCATTAAGCTGTTAACTAGTTGGCCTCCTCCAATCCTAAATGTGAAACTCTCTTACAGAAAAGAGGCTTGATGAAGAGTACTTCCAACCGTGAATATCCATAACCTGGTAAACCAGCATATGCTGAGTTAAGGTTTTATTGCAGGGTAAGAATCTCTTGATTTCCGAGCTCAATGAGCTCAGACATCATGATATCATGAATATAGTCTCATGACTTGCTAGTTTCCATATGGTTTATTTGCGTCAAACATGTTCCTACATGTCTTCATTGAAGCCTAAATATGGGAGGAAATTTGAAAATCTAAGACTAAACTTAATTTTTTTTTCCATAACACTGAAAATAGCGACTGAAAGAATCACCTGATAGGGCAAATCGGTTTAAAGAATGAACAGACAGAGATCTAAGACGGGATTAAGGATGCACTTCACTTAGTCTTTCTGTTTGTTGTACTTCTGTTATGATTTCTTTTGGACTTATTTTAGTGGTTCAATTAATCATCCTTCTCTAACTGATGCTGCATTGAGATTTGAGATTGCCAATCTACTCTTAGTGAAGTGAACATTCAGCAGTCCTTGTGTGTCGTGATTTAAAAAAGTTCATCAATGATCTTTAGCTTTCCATTTAACGAACTATGAGTGTGCATGGTTATGCAATGAAACTTCATCCCTATTAAACTTTAGAAAGTGTAATGTAATATCTCTGTCTAGTAATCACAGATTTTGACTAGTTACTGTCGTGCAATTCTAAACTAGTTGTAGCTGCTCCTGCTTTTTTAGTTTCTCTGTATATGGTTTGAATTGGTTTGCTTATTTTTATTTCTCCAAAGCTGATTTTCATAGTATGTGTTATGCTTAATATCATATAAGATTGCAAATTGATACTTATGTTGAAATCATGCTGTAACTGATGTTGTCAAGTGTGGACTTGTATAGACATGATATCATTCTCCATTTGATTATCTCAGGATAGTTTTGGGAGACTGCATGATAGAGGCAAGGAAGTTCCCAAGACAACAAAGCTACTGGCAAAACTTTTCCCCAATAAAATAACAATACACATGCCACAGGTACTTAGTATGAATCCCAGGTAGTCAATCACTTTCCCTTTGTTTATACAACATCTGATGGTAGCTCACAAACCTAT
This sequence comes from Tetracentron sinense, assembly GCA_015143295.1. Classification (NCBI taxonomy): domain Eukaryota; kingdom Viridiplantae; phylum Streptophyta; class Magnoliopsida; order Trochodendrales; family Trochodendraceae; genus Tetracentron; species Tetracentron sinense. Next base: position 34,487,559 of record CM026568.1, on the reverse strand, counting down.
GCAGGATGAGACCCTCCTTGTGGGTTGGAAGCATCAGTTAGATCGAGATGCTGAAACCCTTAAAGCAAAGGGAAATTTGAATCACCTCCGCACTGTAAGAATTCCAACTATCAATTGTTAATTATCAGCATTGCGTAAATAAACTAATTGATATCACTGATGCTTTCTGGACCAGGGTTATAATTTTTTGTTGAAATTTCAAAAGATTGTAGTTTCACTTAGATTTGAAAAAATCCAACACAAAGAAATTTTGACCAATTTCGGCAAGATCTTGTACAAAATATTTAGTTTTTCAACCAAATTCCGGGACTTTAACCAAGACCAATATACTGAAATTGAGATTTAAAACTTTGTTTTGGATATATAAATTTTCTTAGCATTTCTTATTTCAAAATAAACACATGATCTCACACTATGTTTTTAGTTACAATGTTGGGCGTTTTTTTTTATCAGTAATCAAACTTATTGCATATATAGAAGGGAAATTACAGCAGTATACATGCGGAGGAGTTTATTGAGAAATAAACCTCCACCAAAAAGAAAGAGAAAAAAAGGTGAGGAGTAACTCTACTCAGTACAAATTCCTAAAAGGAAAAGATTCCCACAAGGCCAATCTCACTCAAGGTATTCTCCCAAGTCTTCCTCAACGGATCGCCAATGTTAAAAATTAAATATCTAATAGTTGAGTGCATATGAGGATAGGGAGAGTGTGAGTCTTCAAAGACTCAAATTTCTCTCTTTCCAAATCGTCCATGCGATAGCCCCTGGCAGTATAGTCTAGATCATCCCTCATGCACCATCCATACTCACCTTAGACCAACAAGATAAAAATTCTGAAATGATGAAGGAAAGACCTAATCCACTTCTAGTTGGGATAGAAAATGTCCCCAAATCCTATATAGCGTTGTGCAGTGTAAGAGCAAGTGGTCCTGAATTCTTCCGTGCAAAGACATAGAAAGCAGTAATTAGCCATCCTCCACCTTTTTTTCCAAGTTATCACAAATGAGAATCTTATCTAGAACCACAGTCCAAAGGAAAAAAGTTACCTTCGAAGGAATGATTAGATTCCAAACACACCTATGAGAAAACGGTGACGAGTGAGCTGAAATTAAGGAATGTAGCAGTGATCTTACTGAAAATTGACCACTTTGGCCTCTAGACCAAACACTTGTGTCCCTCAACTGGATACATATAGAGGAGGAATTCAGATGCTGGAAAAGGCGAACCAGATCCTCAACTTTCTAAGTTGGTCAAATCCCGCCTAAGTCTAGGACACTAAATCATCTCGTTGTTAATCTCAAAACAATGTACCACTAAGGCCTCTTTATCTTCAGCAAGAAAGAAGATATTTTCGAACCTATCTTTGATTTTGGTCAGACCACACCATAGGTCCTTCCAGAATCTAACTTCTGCCCCATTGCTAACTTTAAACCTGATGAAAGTCATCAATAAATTTACAATTGCCATAATCCCTTTTCATAAGCCCAACCTTTGGGAGGCACCTCCCTTGGTTCCCAACAAGAGGACACTCCATATTTTACAATTATTACCGTTCTCCAGAGGCTTTCCCTTTCTTCTCCAAATCTCCACTCTCATTTGCCTAACAATACCTTATTCACTTCAGCTAGGGGCTTCAGATTAAGGCCACTATTTAAAGGCTGACACACTTGATTCCATGCTACCAGGTGGCATTTGGATTTGCCTCTATCATTCCACAATAATTTCCTCTGCAATCATTCCAATGTATCCGCTATTGAGCAAGGAATGGTAAAGGAAGACATAATATGTTGGAAAACTACGAAGGGTGTTTTTGACGAGTGTCAATTTTCCTCCCTTAGATAAGAACTTTAACTTCCAGTCTGCTAGTTTACAGACAAATCTTTCAACTACGGGGGACCATGACGCCTTAAACTTATAGTTAGATCCCAAGGGCATACCACGATAAATTGAAGGTAAAGCTTCGACCTTACACCCTAGATATGCAGCAAGAGCTTCCATGTTAGAGATGTCTTCAACCCTAATCATCTCATTCTTGCCTAGGTTGATCTTTAGACTTGACACTTCTTCGAAGCACCTAATTAGACATCTAAAGTGGGCCAACTGACAACATCAAGCCTCACAAAAACCATGGTATCATCAGTAAATTGGAGGTGGGAAATGCTCAGGTTCTCCTGGCTTATGGAGAAACCTTCAAAAGCCACACCATTGCTTTGGTTAACATCTTACTCAGCTTCCAACACTATGATGAACAAAAAGGGTCAAAGGGGGTCACCTTGTCTCAAACCCCTAGAGCTCCTGAAATACTTTTTTAGGCTCCCATTAATCAAAATGGAAAATGACACAGATGAGATACACGTCGACATCCATTTCCTCCACTTAATATCAAAATCCATTCTGCCTAGGACAATTTCAAGAACTTTCAATTCATATGATCATATGCTTTCTCCATATCAATTTTATGTAGGATGCCTGGGTTGTTTGATCTAATATGATATTATGATCATCAATACACTTGTTGGCTATCAAAAGTGCATCTAGAATCTGTCTACCCCCCTACAAAAGCACCTTGCTGAGGGGAGATAATTGTACTCTAGGAGAGCGGGGGCAGTGGTTTGGAACTTCTCTTTTAGCCGTCCGCTTAATGATTGGGAAGTGGGGGACTTTGCTTCATTGTTAACCTTGCTCGAGTCGGTGGTTGTGATGGAGTCCGGTTGGCTCTCAATCGGAGAATGTTCGAAAACTCTGCTTTGTCTTGGGAGAGAGTGAGTTCTTGCACATGAGCGATGTTGCGAAAGTGGGTCTCCGTGAAGTTTGATTTGGATGAGATAGGGTTTGACGAGGTCATCTTATAATAGTGCGAGGGGAGGGTTTTATTGTATCTGTTTTATACTTAGTGTAGTTTCAGCTTTGTGCCTTGGGGATTCACAATTTGTGAATCTCCTTTTCTATTAATATAATTGCTTTTATCGATCAAAAAATAAAATAAAATAATTGCTCCTAAGATACCTTTCAATCAAGACGGCAATACCTTGGAAAGAATCTTAAAAACACCGCCCACAAGACTAATTGGCCTGAAATCCTTCTAGTCCTGGGTGCCTTCCTTTTTTAGGAATCATCACCACAAAGTGCTATTTAGAACCTTATGAAACTGGCCCGAGTCATAAAAATCCTGCATGAATGCTAGGAAATCAGTGCCTACTATGTCCCAATAGGATCTATAAAATTCAATGGTAAGGTCATCCGGGCTAGGAGCCTCATCCCTAGGCAAAGCCCTAATAGCTTTCAATATCTCCTCACAAAATGGGATCTCAAAATCTGCCCATTTGCTCAGTGGAGAGGATTGCGAAAGGAAGGTCATCCAACTTCGATCTCCAAGGGTGTTTCTCCTTATACAAATCGTTATAGAAGGAGATAGTAGTCTCCTTGATCTCCTGCTTAGTTTCCATTCATACCCCTTCCACTTTAAGTTTGGAAGTGAAGTTGATTTTTATGTGGAAATTGGTCATTCTATGGAAAAATTTGGTGTTTCGATTTTCCTCTTCGAGCCATCTAACCCTCGCCTTCTATTTCTAGTTGATCTCCTCCATTCTCAACACTTTTGTGTATTCCAATTTTCAAGACTCCTTGCATCTCTCCTCCTTACTCGATAGGGTCCTTTTGTCTCCGATTAAATCCATTTCCTCAATGTGACACAGGAAGGAAGATTTCTTATCCTGAATGTCTCGAAAGATCACCATATTCCACTTTTTAAGCTTTAGTTTAAGAGTTTTAAGTTGCTGGCCGAATTTGGTACTAGCAGAACCCAGACTGGCAGTGAATTTTGGCCGAAGGCCACTAACCCTTTGAACCTATCGTCTTCTGACCATATATTTTCAAACCAAAGAGGAGTAGGCTCCCCTTTTCGACTTTTGGTGGCTATCATTATTTGGATGTGATCTAAGGTATGGAGGTATTCCTTGGAAGAGACGATTGGATAAGATTCCAGAATTGTCTCTCCCACTCGACAAAGAAGTCAAATCTGTCTAACTTGCTGGCCAATGAGCCTAAGAAGGATTGTGATCATGTGAATTGGACTCCTTTCATCTGGAAATCACTAAGTCTAGATTAGATATAAATTCACCGAGTCTATTCATTTTGGCATTAAAAGCGCGGCTCCCTCTTCTTTCATGGGAAAATCGAACAAAATTAAAATCACCCCCACCTAGAGGAATCACCCCCAAGCACCAAGGGGCTTCCCATCTCCCACTCACATTATTTAGCTCCTGCTAGAAATTCATATTTTCGAAGAGACATTGGACCCACAAATCTCTAAGAAACTCTGTACAAATCCTTCACTTATCGATCTACAAAGGCTAGATAGTGAAAAGGCTCTAGATTCCAAATCTTAGACTTTTATCCTCTCCTTGTCCCAGATCATAAGGATGCCCCTGATGCATACATTGAGCCATTCGTCACTACTTCACCCCAAATGTCCTTGATATGGTAATCATGAATGCACTCTAGTTTCATTTCTTGGATGTAGAGGGTTGACGACTTCTTGGATTTGACAAATTTTTTGATTGCTGATCTTTTATCTGCATTGCCCAATCCTCTAATGTTCCATGATAAAAGACATATATATGACATTAACAACCTTGACGCTCCCTCCTCTTCCTGAGCCTACTAGTCTCAACTCTATTACTCGGCTTATTGTAGTTGCCGCTGCACTCTAATCTCCTCAGTTACATACTTACATAGTTGAGCTTATCGCGCGACCTAAGACATGTTTTGACTTTGGGCCGATTTCCACCCCCACACGTCGAGGCTTTGAAATAAAGCCCTTACCTCGTTCTTATAGTCCTCAAAAGAGAGGCCACAAACTTGCCAAAATCCTTGATTTTTCCTAAAATCCACTCAGAGATGTCTTTTGCTTCTGCAGGCTTGGTCGATACTGAATTACCCCCAATATATCCCTACCAGGATCAAATGTAGGGTTTGAAGGCACGAACTATGGTCACTGATTATTTTTCAGAGAGATTAATACTACCACCATTCATAACAGATCTGTACTTTCTAAGAAGCTATGTTTGACTATTGGGGGAGGGGGGTTTCCCTACCCGAGCTAGAATCAGATTGTTCCTTGTTGCTCCCTCCCAACTTTACTTTCTCAAAACAAGCTGGAGTAGAGCCTGATGAACAGTATCTAGAGCATACCTGACCTTCATTGTCGGCTACCTTCTTGGCCAAATATTCCTTGGAAAACAACACCTCTGTTTCACTGTTATATGGGGTGTTCTCGTATACTGATGTCTCACTACCTGGGTGCCCAATATTATATTCCTCACTGAAGAAACAGGTTTGGGCTTGTGTTATTTAAACCCTTCTCTTCTATTTCACTAGGCTCAATGTCATCCGAAAAAACATAGTCAATATTCAAAATATCGAATTTTGAACCTTGACAGTACTGTGGCTCCTTCGAGACGCTGTCATCCTTCGTAAATTCCTCATGAATATCGGCATGGACCTTCGTTAGGTGAGGTGGATTGAAGGACACGTTTTTTGGCAACTACCATCTACTTTGCTCGAGATTCTTAACAATGAAGCAGGATGATGAAGAAGATTTGCTATCCAGTGCTGCCCAGGTCTTGGAACCTCTGGCTTTTGCAACAAATCTAGTGTCGGGAAGCACAGTAGTGAGGTTTCGCTGATCGTTGAAGCCACCATTTGTTTTGCAGGGTTCCTTCTGGATGCTCTTCTCTCGGTGAATCAGTGTTAATGCCTTCCTTCTTATTGTTCCCCAATATAAGAAGCCACACATTGAAGGTGTCGTCTTTGGTCGATCTTGGGCTTGTCGGTGGATGGCCCATCCGACAAAGTGCCTTGGGCTTGTCTATGTTGAGAATTGTGGGCATTGTCATGTGAAATGAGAGGACCCCTTTTATAATTTTCTGTATCCATAATAGGATGGGTTTGACCTTTACTAAAATAACCAAACACGCTGTGTACTCTCACAGTCTCACCTACAGTCGACACGTTGCCTGGATAAATCCTTCCTGAAGAAGGAAAGCCTTCTTTACCTTTCCCCTTTTGTTATTAATTTTCAGTCTCTCCCCTCTTCGTCCTACTGAATTGCTAGGTCGAAAGATTCAATAACGAGATGAACCTGAGACAAGGCAACAAAGAGGAGCTTTCCAATTTTTTGAAAGCTCATTGAACGGTTTCTGTTTGAAATTACCTCATTGCTAATTTTTCTTCTTCTTCTGATGGGTAAATTACCTCACTGACATAAAACAGCTCATAGAGTCTCTCTCTCTCTCTCTCTCCTCCTCTTTGATCCTCTATCTCTAAATGCAATGACTCTTCCCGCCTGACACAAATTGCTCCAGTTGAATGGTTTTCTGGTTGAACCATGTGGATCACCGGGTTTTTAGGGGTTATTACAACCCCGCCAAGGTAGGATAGATCCCCTGAGTGGTTGTCCCCAAGTCAATCAGTTGGACCTTCCAGTCCAAAGCGGTTCCAATTCATTGTATGGACTGGATTAGCTGGTGTTCAGTTCTATATAGAGGGTGGGTTGTGCTCTCATGGAGTTCAGAAGGGTTATGGCATAGTATTAAACTCGGCGAGTCGACTCAACTCGGCTAGGCTTCGAGTCGAGATTGAGGTAAAACTCAGTTTTGACACTGAAAACCGAGTAACTCGCCCAAGTTTTGTACTTTTTTGTTAAGACAAAAAATCGAGTAAACCGGCCTACCCAGTGACCAAATTATGTTTTTTTTTTTTTAACACACCTCACTCACTCTTTAAGTATAAATACGAAACAAAAGGGGGTGTTTAGTTTATATTGAACTATATATCTCATTTTAGGCATCGTTTATCATTAATTTTGAATTTTTACCATATATATAGTATTAGAAAAATATTATATATGTCCGAGTTTTAGGTGTCATTATTGCCCAAGTTTCCGCGTTGACTCTACTCGGCAAGTTTCTGAGTCGAGTCGAGTTTTCGGGTTTTAAAACATTGGGTTATGGTATATTGCTATTTGTGCTCGTATGGAGATAAGAAGGCTTATGCTATTGGAGTTGGGGATCCTGCTACAATCTTTTGTTTCCAAGTGGCATGCATTTAGATTGCCCTTTTGCTGTAAAAGCTCATCACAAAGTATTTCTTCACATGAATGTAAAGGAAGAAATCAACACTAAGGCCGTGGATTTGGTATTTATACTTCACGAAAAATTTGAAATTGCTTCCATGTTATGCAATTGCATGGGCATCTAGCGCCCTAGAGAGTCCGTTGACTCTTCCAAATATAAGAGGTAACAATCGAGTTTCGAGATTTATGTTTTGGTCAAAAGTTCTTGTATAGTTATACTCTCTAGAGCACCAATAGTGACGTTGACTTTTTTCGCAAAGGTGGATGTAGTTGTTAAAGGTGTCGCCTAGGCGACCAGGCGCTTTGCTGGACTTAGGCGACTGACTACCTAGGCGGTTATTATTAAAATTCTGATATATGTATTATTATTATTTAAGGAAATAAACATTTATTTTATTTAAATATGGTAGTTTGGTAAACAAAAAGGCATGCTATTTTATATACTTCTCATGTATTTTACCATGTAATATGTTAGAGTTTGTATATTTGACGAAAAAAATGTTTGCAGATAGAAGAAAAGAGACAAACGGTGTCAAGAATGTTTTTCCAATGTAATATGTTAGGGTTTGTATATTTGTCAAAAAAAAATGTTTGTAGATAGAAGAAGAAAGAAGAGACAAATGGTGTCAAGTATGTTTTTCTCATGTTAACTTGTCCTCTCTTCAATCAATGGGTGGACCATCTCTCCCTCCCTCTGTTTGTGGGTGGAGCATATGTCCGCTCTCTATTTTTTGCATATTGTTAAAGGTGCGACTAGGCATATAGCTGGGCACATGCATCTCAATAACAAAAAAAGTTTTTTAAATGCCCCAAATTCCCCCCCCCCAAAAAAAAAAAAAAACTCTCCTAAACCCACATTTTAAAAAGTCTTATATTAGTACATGCCCTATAAATATATATTTTACTTATTATATGTTTTTTTATACTTCTCTCGAGTATAATTGAGAAGAAATGAGAGTAAGAGGTACAGTCTCTCCCTCTCTCCCCCCCTCTCTTCCTTGTTCGCTGTCACATTGAGTGTCGTGCTATTTTTCTATTTTTTATGTAGTCCTACTCTCTCTCTCTCTTATTCAGTTGTCACTGTAAACTGTTATTTCTTTTTATTTTTTATCTCACAATCTCCTCTCTCCCCCTTTCGGGTCTGTCACCTCAAGTCGCCTAATTGTCTTGACAACCATGGGTGGGCGTACATAATTACCAAGTTCTCGGACTTAAAAAAAAAATCCTGAATAATACTCGAATTTTTCACGAAGTATTCATGAGTTTTGGAAAAATTGCATACTTTTTGAAAAAGTCGCGAATTAAACACGAATTATTCACGGTTTTTTGAAAAATTCCCGAATAAATATCTAATATATGAAATATATTTATTTATACCTTTCATAATTAGTAATCTTATTTTATATTTTTTCATTTCTTACCCGACATTTTCCCGATTTATTTCCCAATTTTGACGATTTTTTTGAACTTTTTCCGAGACGAATTATTCCCGAACCCTGACTTGGTAACTATGGGCGTATCAACACTCTTTGTACATCAAGAGTGATGTTTAGCTTAGCTTTCCTTTCTTTATTCTAATATCCCTCATTACTTATCGAGAGAGGAAAAAAATGATTGAAGGGAAATTGGTGGTGATGTAACCATGGTTGTTAAACTGTTACGATTCACAATGCGAATTGAATTGCAACAAAAATGATTCGATTAAGCCTGCAAATAGTTAATGGGGACGAATTGTGTTGAATCATTTTTGAATCATATCGAGTCGCAGATTCGTGCGATTCAGTTGTGTTGGGTTTACCAAAGTTTATAAAACCCTTTTTTGACTTTTTTGGTTTGCTTTTGGCTTTAAAACTAATGTTATGTTATTTAAAAGTATCCTAACTCTCCTTTAACACTTAAAAGCTTTCTTTGAAGAGATTTGTGAGGTTTTGTGTTATCTTCGAATCTAGAACCCTAAGTGAAGATTTTCACTTGTCTTCTTGGATACGCTGTGGAATTCAAATCCATAATTTTCACTTTTTATTTTCGATACTCAATGGAATTCAATTTCATATTTTGTGGCGTGAATTTACGTTGAAGAATGATACATAGGGTGCAAGATACTTTACTTTTAGGGAAGCTAGGGCTTTGTTGACAATCTGACCAAGTAAGTAAAAGAGTCCTTATTTTTAATTTTTCTTTCTATTGTTGGTTGCAGATTGTATTATTTTGGTGGAAGATTATGGTAAATCAAGACATTACCTGGAAGCATTATACCATGGTCCATCCCAATAACAATATGTTATTTCAGATGTAGCTGGAGTGGGAATTCATACAATGTTTGTGTCTTCCGGATGAAACACCGTCTTGGTAGGACCCGGTAGAATGCGAAAGCATGCATACAAAATCCCAAAGACATTATTTAAATCTTTAGAGATTTATTAATAAAGGGAGAAGGGACTAGACAAGCAAAAGAGGACCGAATGTTTGATAGTGGACGAGTAGATTCGAACAAGTGGTTGATCTTGAAGATCGGGGGGGGGGGGGGTGTGTGGAGTAACAGGAAAGAGGAAAGGAACTATAGATAATGATGTGCGTGTAGGATCGGGTGAGGTACTAAACCAACCACCCTATGGAAGAAGAGGAGGAATAAGGTTATATTTCTACATTGGATTCTGAAGATGTAGATGAAGGGGAGGATGATATTGCTCTTGTTGTGGTGGAGGACTTAGATTGAGGATGGAGTTGGAGTTGGAAACGTAGAGCACTTGATAGTTGATCTTATTAGAATTGGTTTATTTTTTGTTACATCTTGACAACATAATTGTATGAGTTTTCTTTTATTGATTTATCTTTGATGATATTGGGGCTTAAGTTTTCATTCTATGGAGTTCATTCGCATTCCTTATGATGTATGTAATGAAATGCTCAATACTTGCTTTTATTAATAGATATGAATGAAATCTTTTGGATAGTTGATTATTCAATTATTTCTGATTTATTATGTATTTTTTAAACAATATTTAAAAAATCAAATTAAATCTTACAATTTACGATTTGAATCGAATCTATCCTAAAACGATTTGATTTTAAAACTTTGGATGTAAATTGTAACAAGACTAATGCTCGAAGATGTGACCTTGTGGACATGATTACTTGTAGCTATCATAATTCATTTTCTTCATCATATGTAGGTTCTCAGTCGAAGTGGGCTGGAATGTGATGGACTTGAGACATTATGCATCAAGGATCATGCTCTTACAAATGAAAGTATGTGTTTTTTTAGATTGGTAAATGGAAGTATGTTTGTTTTACTTATCCAAAAAAGAAAAATAAACTATTTTCATTTTGATTTTTAATGGCATTAAAAAAATTCCTCCTTTGTGAAATGATTTTTTTTTCCCAACTAATATATAGGTAAAATTATGTCGTGGCATGTATTGCAGGTGCTGAGAAGGTAGTTGGATGGGCTGTAAGCCAACATTTAATGCAGAATCCGGATGCTGGTGCTGATGTAAAGCTTGTTTTGTCTAGTGAGAGGTATTCACTGAAATGTCATTGCATTTTCATCTTTTTGAATTTTTTATGAGAATTATACACTTAGCAATTCCATATTGTAATCCTGGCAGTATCCAGTATGGGATTGAACTTCTACAGGCTATCCAGAATGATACTAAAAGCTTGAAGAAGTCACTCAAGGTGATTTTATTCGATTTTCTAATACACTTAGCAATGCCATATGCAAATAATTTGAATGAATTTTGTTAGGCGAGAGGCTTCTTTTCTATCTTTGTTAAAAGGTATTTGTGTATAATTCCATGAAATAAATGTGCTGGCCCATCTCAGGATGTTGTAACAGAGAATGAATTTGAGAAAAGGCTCCTAGCTGATGTTATTCCACCTAGTGATATTGGAGTGACGTTTGATGACATTGGAGCTCTTGAAAATGTAAAGGATACTTTGAAGGAGTTAGTGATGCTTCCTTTACAGAGACCTGAATTATTCTGCAAGGGACAACTAACAAAGGTTTGCACATTTCTCTAATTTCAGCATTAAGTTCTTTTGAATGGTAGTTATGGGACGATAGTGAACATAATCATTTGTTTCCTTTCTCTCCCTTCTTGTTATAATGTTTGCTATATGCTGGTTTTGGATTTCATTTAGTTGGCACATAATTCTCGTTGAGAGTCTATTCTCAAATATTCCTTCTAGAATACGAGGTTCCATCATCCAGATGCTAGAGGAAGAGCTTGTGCATTTACACCACCTTTTATGAACTCAATCAGGCTTTGTCCAACTAAGGTTATTAGATCTACAAGACTAGCTAATCCCCCCCCTCCCCCACCCTCCCCAGGTGCATAGGCTAGCCACCAAGTCCCTGTGGCAAGTTATTTATTCTTTTGTGTGTGCACAAAGCAAAGATGCTTGACTAACCATTTTCTATTATGTTGCCAGTTGCTTACATGATTCAAGATTGTTCTAAAGAACAATGTTAACATAGTTTCTCCTATGTGCAGCCTTGCAAGGGCATACTTTTATTTGGACCCCCTGGAACGGGGAAGACAATGCTCGCAAAAGCTGTGGCCACTGAAGCTGGTGCGAACTTCATTAACATCTCAATGTCCAGCATCACATCTAAGGTTAATAATGCTGAGGAGCTGCTTAATAGTTTGATTTCTTATTGACTTCAGCTCTTAAATTTGAAGAAATCTTGTAATTTCCATTATCGCAGTGGTTTGGCGAGGGTGAGAAGTATGTGAAGGCTGTTTTCTCACTAGCTAGTAAAATTGCTCCTAGTGTTGTATTTGTCGATGAGGTGAACTTGTTAAAATTCCTGACTCCTTATAATTTGCAGTTTCTATTTTTTTTTTAATTGAAGTAACTTTATATCTTTTTTTTTCTGGTTCTTTTCTTAACAGGTTGATAGCATGTTGGGTCGGAGAGAAAATCCAGGAGAGCATGAGGCCATGCGTAAGATGAAAAATGAATTTATGGTCAACTGGGATGGCTTGCGTACGAAAGATAAAGAACGAGTTCTGGTACTTGCAGCCACAAATCGGCCTTTTGACCTTGATGAGGCTGTTATTAGAAGGCTACCGCGTAGGTAAAACATCCTTTTACTTTATCTTGCGCAAGCGACAGTTTGTTTTCCATTACTGGAAGTCAGGTGTTTGAGCCGAGCTTGGCCTTGCTCGGCCCGGCTTGAAATGTAAACATCTAGGCTCGAGCTCGGCTTGATCTGTTGCTCGAAAAGCTCGGCTTGAATCTGGTCCGCTTGGATCGAGCTCGAATTGATTCAAGCTTGAGCCGAGCTCGGCTTGATTTATTAAAAAATTATTTATAAATAAAAAAATTATTATTTTATTATGTATATAATAATAATTGTATTGTTTATATATATTTGATATATATAATATTATTTTCTTTTAATTTTTATTTAACATTCAAACCGAGCCGAATCGAGCCTCAATCAAGCCGAGCTTCGAGCCGAGCTGAATAAAATAGGCCTTGGCTCAAGTTCGGCTTGAACACGTTTTCAAACTCTAAAAATCAGCTCGGCTCGATCGAGCCTAATTTTCGAGCTCAAGCTCGGCTTGATCAAGCCGAGCCGAACTTCGAGCTAGCTCGGTTTGGATACACCCCTAAGCACATATCGGTACTCTAATGATAAGTTTTCCTTCACAGATTGATGGTAAACTTGCCGGACTCTCCAAATAGAGCAAAAATCTTAAAAGTGATACTGGCGAAAGAGGAATTGTCTCCAGATGTTGATTTGGATGCAATTGCAAGTATGACTGATGGATATTCCGGCAGCGATCTCAAGGTTGTCATTGCTACTCTTTTTGGACAATTCATGGTCTTTTTTTAATTAATTTATGGTGTTACATCCTGCCTTTTCAAGTTCTTATACTTTTTTTCTGTTGCAGAATTTGTGTGTTACTGCTGCACACTGCCCAATTAGAGAAATATTGGAGAAGGAAAAGAAGGTTTGATTTCTTCCTTTTGATAAATAAGCAATTTGTTACCAATAAAAAAGAAAATATAAAATTGAGTAGTATTTTTTTGTGTGTGAAAAGAAGGTTAAAAATTTGCACTATGGAATAGAACCCTCACCAATCAAGTAATCATTCAATAGATGATCCAAAAAAAACTTATGAAACAAGTTCTTTGAGCATCTAAGATGATAATCTGAACTGCCCTCCATATCCAATTTGGAAACATCATTTGAGTTGTTTAATACAAAACACAAAGCTCCCAATGATGTGTAAGCCAATCTTCAATATAAATTCTTTCTCTGATGCTAATGTAGTTAGATATTGCTGATTAACTCCCCCCTTCGATGGACTTGTTAATCGCTTGTCAAAAATCTTTATACCTTCAACCTTAGCTGAGTCCTCAGAACTGAATTGCTTTGAGGATAAAACGACTTGCCCCTAATACTGTATGTCTACAGAATTGAAAAGCAAGTTCTTGGGGTGCGTCCCAAAAGTTTAAACTTTGGTTTAGGTAACTTGAAACTTTTTGAGGAATTTCAAGGGAAAATTGTAAAAATCACGGACACTATGGAAGTGTTAAAGAAATGTTAGAAATTTAGGATGGATTTTGAGGTTGGAATTAATAAATATGTATCAATATAGAGGCAGAACTCTAATATCCCCCCCCCCCCCCTCGGCCGAAAAAAAAATTGAAATAAGAAAACTGAGATCAATAACAAAGTGACATAAGTTGTTTGGCATGTGAAAAACTCTTAGTTGCACATAATAAATGATTTATAGTCATACGGTAATACATTCATAAAAAGAGGAAAAAATTATTATGAAATACTTACACATCACACTCAACCCACATAGACTTCAATGTGGCTTGAAGCTATCTTAACATTTTAAACACATTTTATACTTATTATTATTAGCAAGAAGCATGACATATGAGAACGACTAGAGTTAATTTTTGTGAATTTTAAAGTTTCTAATCAAAATGCTGTTTCTTAAATAAACCTATGTCATAAAACTATTATCTAAATTGTACAAATGTGATTTGTCATATATGTATATGTTCTTATGAAATTCACAAATTTTTTAATAATATAGAATTAGTCTTTTAATTAGGAAGTTTCTATCAAAGTTTATAAAAATCAAGAATTTGTTTTTCTATATGATATCTGATTTGTTTTTTTTTTTTTTGTTTTGGGGGGGGGGGGGGGGGGGGGTTTCGGTTACTTATTCAATCTCTAATTATTATTATTTTCACATATTTTCAAACCCTTGAGGTCTTTTTTCTTCAACCCAGTGCTTTAATCTCCTTTGATCCCCAAATGAATGATCATTTTTTACCAATTAACTGAAAATTTGGTTCAAAAGTTGAAACCAACAGTAATAGATGCGTTTTAAGTGAGTGCTCCTCAAAAGTTAAGGCTTAGGTGAGACATTTTCATTTTTTACTTTTCCGTCAACTGAAACATCAAGGAGTTAATTAAAATTTGGTCGAAGTCTTTTTTGTTTTTGTATTACACCTTCCTTGGGGGGGGGGGGGACACATTCCAGCCAAAACACACCGCAATGTTTCAATTTTTAAAACCGTGTTTCCGGTTCCCTAATAGCGTCTTGTGCTTCTCTCTTTCAATTCTTTCTCTAAGTCATGCAACATATACTTGTAGTAAAGTCTGGACAATGATTTAGTTTCGAAGCTCTTCTATAAATAACATAAGCTACCTCTTGGAGCTAGTTCAAACCTTGTTCAGAGGATAATTTAGTTTCCTTCATCATTTGCAAGCTGCTTACACTGCTTTTTCGTCCTTGCATTGCTGGAATAACTTTCTATCCTAGGTGGTTTGCAAATTATTATGTGGATCATTTCATGAGGAAATTCCTTCTTCCCCACCCCAAATGTAATGTGGAGCAAAGCCAGATTATTCTACATCTAGAAACTTATTGTTACTGTGGCCTAATATGTTGAACTTCTAACAGGAGCTCTCTGCAGCATTAGCAGAAGGTAGACCTGCTCCGGAACTGAGTGGAAGCGCCGACATTCGGCCCCTAAACACGGAGGACTTCAGATATGCTCATGAACAGGTAAAAAAAAAAGGACAAGAAAAATGAGATTTCTTTTCTCCACTTCCTTGCTTTGAAATGTTCTATCTTCTCTCCCTCTTCAATTTCTAATTCTACATGGAAACAGGTCTGTGCAAGTGTGTGTTCTGAATCTGTAAACATGACTGAGCTGGTACAGTGGAATGAACTCTATGGTGAAGGGGGTTCCAGAAGGAAGAGGGCTCTCAGCTATTTCATGTGAAGTTGTATCATCTCTGCAAAGTTGTCTCTCTTCCTATTCTCTCTACTTCTCCCAAGGCGAAGGTGCCTTTGCTGCCAGCTGGCCCCCAAAGTAATCATTGGGCTGATCTGGGCTGGGTGCAGGGGGATGTTGTGTAAATCCGAATACAAAGTAATCATGCATGCCTGAGTTAAAGTTAATATTTCGGATCAGTTAGCCTCGAGATGGTCCGTATAAAAGGGGTGGGGCTTCCAGTTTTTTTTATCATGGCTGTGCTGCTTCTGTTTTTCGTCCCCGTCCTTCCAGCAACTATCTCGTAGCCAATGTGTAAGATCATGTGTTGAATCTAAATTATCAAAAGAAGTTGCGGTAAGTCCAATGCTGCGCTCCGTCGCTTCACAAATTTCCTTATTTTATTTCTCTCCGACGTCACTTATGGGCACCATGGTTATTAACATATTTGCCATTTACACAAGTAGTGATGTTGTATGTCTGTAAGTGGGTCACTCCATGGGTGCAATATTAACTGAGGGTTGGTTTGGTCCCAGTACTAAATTAACTATTTAGGTTCCTTCCTCAATAATAAGCTCCTGCATTGCATTATTTATGGCTTTCAGGCATAGAAAGGGATTGTGAAAGAATTTGTTTCCCAAGGGGCTAGACTTTGGTCTGTGCAGCGGTGTTGATGATATGCTCGCTGACTTGAACATGTACTAATCAAGCTAACAGGGGTTGCTGCCCAACGGGGTGTGTATATATAGGGAAGTGATTAAAAACACTCGATAGTATGTGTGACCGTTGGATATTAGAAGGACTTAAGATTTCTGCAAAAGTGAAAAGAGACACGTTCTTTACAAGCTTAGCCGTCTAATCCGGAAGGCAAACTTTCCTGAGCCTTTTAGCCATACCATGCTTCTCTCCTCTACGTCAATAACTCCTACAGTCAATTACGATTGAACTCTATCCGAGTTCAATCACACTCACAAGTCTGTGTCCCTTTTAATCTATTTTAACAGTGGTTTAGATTCACTAACCCATATAGTTCAACCATCTAACCTTGTTTGTTAGAAAAAAAAATATTGTAAAAATATTAACCTTAAAGAGTAATAGAGTTATTAAAAAAAAAAATTTCTAAAATGTAATGTTAGATTGTTGAACCCCAAGGGTTGGGAAATTTTAACAACAATTAATATTCTTAACTCGGGGAGGGTTCCATTGTTATTGACTGTTATATAGTGGCAGTCCTCCTAATCAATCCACTGTATAATATCAACATTCAAACTGTAATTTCTCCTTAAATTTTTATAATTGTTTGCTATTAAAAAAAAAAAAAAACTAACATTCAAAATGCATAATACCCCTTTATCAACCAAGAAAATTCTCAATGCAAACTTTCCGGAGCTTTGTATACTCCCGGGGTGAATTATATTGCTAGAGTCGTGGTGTCAAATGCAAACTTGTACACTACCGGAGTGAAATATATTGCCAGAGAGTCGTGGTGTTGCCAGAGTAAGTGATTCTAAGAGTTGTCCACGAAGAAGAGAGAAACATGGTACAGCCAAAAAAAAAGAAAAGAAGATAGACAGTCTCAAACGATAAAAAGGAAAGTGTGCTTTCTGCTTGAGATGGCTAAGCTATAAAGAATGTGTCTTATTTCATTTTTGCACAGATCTTGAGGTCTTCTAATGGCCTCGGATTGTCTCTGGCGAAAGGGGTTCCATACATTGTGTGATAGTTGGCATAAAAATGGGGAGAAGTCATTTCATTTTCTCCCCATGATTTTGACTTCTCCCCATTTGATATCTCTCCCCCTTATTCTCTCACACACTTATCGCCACATGTCTTATTATGTGTGGGGAAGTCAAAATCATGGGCCCCATGATTTTGACTTCTCCACCACTAGGCCTGTCAAAAAAGTCCTAGTCAAAGGGTACCCGACCTGGCCCGGCCCTTCCAAACCGGTCAAAGCCCGGCCATTTTTCGGCCCTTGGAACTAGGTAAGGCCCAAAACCAAGAAACCCTTCTTCCATAGGGCCGGGCCAGGGTTGACCTCTGCCCAACCCGCCTTCCCCTCTTTAAGAATACTTAATTTAAGTTCTTAAATTACTAATATAACCCCCCATTAATGATATTAACATGGGGTATATTTATAAATTCATAACTAAACCTCTTTATATACTCATTATTCTTGAAAGTCATCATAAATTTTTTCAAGAGTTCAATATATTGTATGATTGTACCATCTATTTGAATGGTTTTCTTGAACAAAATCTCGTTCTCTTCCGTCCCTTTGCCTCGGCCCAGCCCGGCCCTAGCCCTAGCCCTTGAGGGCAGGGCTAGGGCCCAATCAACCCCATCCCTTGAAGGGTTAGGACTGGGTTAGAGCCTTACTCTTATAGAGAAGGATAGGACTAGGGTTGACCCAGCCCTGACCCTTTGATAGCCCTATCCACAACTTATCCCCTATTCTCTGGAACCCCAAGACAAGCCCTTTCTGGCTTCGCCAGAGACAATCCGAGGCCTCTTCTTATATCCAACTGTCACACACATTTTAATCATTTCTCGTATTGAGATGACTAAGCTCTAAAGAATGTGTCTTATTTCACTTTTGCACAGATCTTAAGGTCTTCTAATATCCAACTGTCACACACACTCGATTGTACATATTATCGAGTGTTTTTAATCATTTCTCATATACACACATGTGTATATATATATATAGAGGAAGAGGTTCTAATGAGTCATGCTCATTGAAACTTATAATAAGTAGTCCCTCTAGAAAGAGGAGACATGACATACTTTTTGAATCTTACTGTTGGATGTTAAGTTGGGTCCATTTGAGACACTTGTCAAAAAAGAACGGACATGTTTAGACCGTCCGATTTTACTGTAGGTTTGAGGGACAAGCTTGCCTAAAATTCAAAAACGTCCTCTTACTTGAGGGCCCAACTTAGTAGGTACCACATTTTATCCGTTATATAGGGTGCTCCTCTGAACACACCAGCATTTTCTTATTATACACCAAACTTATAATGTTCTGTGAGCATACCAACATTTTCTTATTATACACCACTTATAATGTACTGACTACACCATTAAATAAATCATATTCTACGAGTACACCAAAACATAAATTTTTAAAAAAAAATTATCTAGTTACCCTGAAAAGAGGGATTAATACTAGGGCTACACATGGGCAGGGTTTGGACTTGATTTTTGGTGAATTTTGAATAGGCATCAGAATTATTTTGGTGGACACCCGAGTCACGTAATTGGGCATTCATTCATCACCGGGGATGTGGCGATAAAAAGAAGGAGAGATATCAAATGAGTAGAAGTCAAAAACATGGGTAGAAAATGAAATGACTTCTCCCCACTTGATGTCTCTCCCCCCTTCGCCACATGCCCGATGATGAATGGACGCCCGATTGCGTGACTTGGGAGTCCGCTACAGTAAATTCGATGCCTTTTGAATAGGATCAGCCTGAAACTCAAGAGATTTACAAAAGGCTTTTAGCCCGAACTCAGCCCACGTGCAACCCTCCTATTACACATGGGACTCCGCTAGAGTAAATTCCATGCCTTTTGAATAGGATCAGCCTGAAACTCAAGAGATTTACAAAAGCCTTTTAACCCCAGCCCATCGTGCAACCCTATTATTACACATGGGATTGGATCGGATTTTGCCATATGGCCCACTCACATAGCCCTTTTAAATGCTTTCTGTGGTTAAATTTTTTCTCTAAAAACCAAGGTTACATGTTTAAACCCTAAGGGTTAGTAAATCTTAACCATAGTTAAGTGTAAATATACACGTGTTGACATGTGGGATGAGGGCCAAAACAAATCTCATTCTGAGACCGGATCGAATGTGGTCTAGCCCTAACCAGACCAAGACCAAAACCATCTGTTAGGCCCCATTAAAAAACAAATCTCATTCTGGGACCAAAACCATCGAAGGCCTAATGGAAGGATGTTCCGCATTCCATTCTTGAGAGGGTGAGAGTGTTGCACTTTCCACCTGTGACAGATACTAACATCTAATTGGGGTTGCGGCCTAATTGCGTGTCTCAATATCAAAAAAATAAAATAAAATAAAAAACTAAAAAGACAATATTACATATCATTGCGAGACTTGCTGTAACAACTCGAGATTGAATCATATTCCTTTAGCAACTGTGCTCTCCCTTAGTTTAATCGCACTATGTGGTTAAGATTTATTTAATCTTTGGGTTTAATAATATGATGTGATTTTAGGAAATTAAATTATAAAAAAATATTTAACTTGAGTTAATAATTTTTAACCCTCAGGGTTATTGTTCTTTTGAAAAAATTTATAAACCAACATTATATTATTAAATCCCAAGAGTTAATGAATCTTAACCACGGTTAATAAGATTTAAAAAGGGCATGTGTTGACGAGATCGGATCACAGCTGTTAGTCGGATTAGATGGTAGGTTCCTCTTTTGTCCAAATCATGAAATATTTGGGTGGGTTTGTGAATGGAAATCTTTTTAAAAAGAGGCACTTAAATGTCATTTTATGGTAACCTAGGTTCTGGTATGGAATTAATTACACAAAATGAAACGCTATATCCAGCAGCATAAGAGATGAAGCTTCACGATCTTCTCTCCTTGAAAGAAGCAAGAGTTTCTTCGTGTATCCTATTCCTGCCCCCAAAGAGCAATACTGTGAAGAAGTAAATATCACAGAGAAGCGAAGAGAGAAACTATGGCGGATCTGCTGCATCATCGTTCTGCTACAGATGTGTTCGGAGATCCGATTGATTCTCAACCTCTTTGGTTCAAGAAGAACGACTTTCTTCAAGACAATTTCGATTCAGAATCCTACATCGCTAACCTCAGAACATTCGTGCCCTTTGATAGTCTCCGATCCGAGCTTCAATCTCATCTCTCGTCTCTCAAACACGAACTCGTCGAACTTATTAATCGAGATTATGCCGATTTCGTGAATCTGAGTACGAAGCTCGTAGATGTTCATGGAGCAATAGTGCGTATGCGAGCTCCTCTGACAGAGCTTCGAGAGAAGATCTCCCAATTTAGGGCGAGCACCGAATCTTCCCTCGCAGCATTGCAGAATGGATTGCGTCAGCGAACGGAGGCATCGGCTGCTAGAGAGATTTTGGAGCTTCTGCTCGATACTTTTCATGTTGTATCGAAGGTATCGATCTGAAACCCTAATTTTATTTCTGTGATTCTTTTCCAATTATTCGTTGAATTTGAAGTTTTGCACTAAAGCCTCTCTGCATTTCGATTCAGTAATGCCTACTTATTTTGTACATTTGCATCTGCAAGTTGAGGACTTGATTCCTGAAAATCGGAGGCTTCTGTTGGCTGTTTGGCTTGACCCATGGATAATTTATGAGTTGTTTTCGTGCAGGTCGAGAAACTTATAAAGGAGCTACCTACTGTGCATGCTGATTGGTCAAATGGAGAAGTAACCTCTACAGAAAAGGGTTCTCTAAGCAATGGAACTTCTTTGCAACATGCTGAGAATGGAATGAGTCTCAGAGAAACTCAAAGCATGCTTTTGGAGAGGATTGCCAGTGAGATGAATCGGCTAAAATTCTACATCGCTAATGCACAGGTCTCTTTTGCCATCTCAATTGGAAGTTATTCTTTGTTGATCGATGCAGTTCCTGTATCTTTTTTTTTTAAAAATATTGAAGGGGCATTAAAATAAATTCTGATCATCGGGAATGCATAGTAATTATTTATGGAGGCTCTTTTCCTTTACTCACTCGTTTCAGTCATGAATAGTATCAATTTATCTTAAACCCCAACTTCAACTCAAAAAATGAGAATCGAGATAGAATCTTTTATCACAGACATTGGCCCCTCTAATGACACAGTTGGAGCATCAAAAGAATATTCTAATGCGGATAGAAATCATTTGTTCATCCAGAGTATAAATCAATTATTGCTCTAACAAATTGAGGTCACCCTCTCATTGAAATGTTTCATCTTGAATTTTGAAAGATTTTGCGTTTTTATGAACATTCTGTCTTGTTCCTGTTTACTTAAATAGCTTTGTGATCAGTAGATAAATCGCCAATGAACAAACATATTTATAAAATATAAGATATATAACTACAAAATAGTTGAAATTTTGTATAGAAAATAAACCGTATGCATACTATGGTAGTAGAAATATTTGAGAGATAAAAGGGGAACTTCTAACCTTTTGGAGCGTGGTTCACTCACTAGAAATACTCTCTAGCATCCTGGGTTACTTTTGTCCTGTTTGCTAAGTTGGTAGTCTATAGATTACATAAAATCCAAACTTTATATTTTTTTTAATGAGGGAGGGGTAGGAGGGAATTCCGCTTAGTGCCATGGTCAGTGTAGGTTTTGCTGTTTTCTGAAGCGGAAACGAAGTTGGGGAAGGAAGCCTAGAGGAGTCGCTTTCAGTGATGTTGATCGTTACTCCAACACCATTTGTCGATCTGAAAGTCTACATAGTGCTATTGGCTCTGTACTGGTTCAAATCATAGTATTAAAACTCGGTGACTCGACTCGAAACTCGGCCGAGTCGACACGACTCGGCCAGGTTTCGAGTCGAGTTTGGGGCAAAACTCGGTTTTGACACCGAAACCCGAGTAACTCGCCCGAGTTGTTGCACTTTTTTTTTAAAACAAAAAATTGAGTAAATTGCCTACCCGATTAATTAAATTATGTTTTTTTTTTCATTTTTTTTAACACACCCACCCACTCTTAAATATAAATACAAAACAAAAGGGGGGTGTTTAGTATATATTAAATTATATATATCTCATTTTAGACATGTTTTATCATTAATTTTGAATTTATACCATATATATAGTATTAGAAAAATATTATATATGTCCGAGTTTTAGGTGTCATTACTCGGACGAGTTTTGCCCGAGTTTCATAGTTGACTCTACTCGGCAAGTTTCTGAGTCGAGTTGAGTTTTCGGGTTTTAAAACACTAGTTCAAATTAGGCATACTGAGAAATTCTGGCTCTTTGATTTACATGTCCAATCTATATGGACCAATGTAGTCAAAATGTATCGCCTATGTAAGACCGCTATAGCCTAATCAAGGTCTATGTAGGCACTTGTTAAGATGAGGCCGCTTAGTAGCATGGAAATAAAAATCACTGGAAGCCTGGAACCGATAGGAAACGATACATATAGGTTATGGTAGCCCCTTGGTACTATATTTAAACTGATACGATAAAGGTAAAGGTAATACGTATCGTTTATTAGTTATTTATGTTTTAATTCATTGTATGATTGTAATTGTATTTGTTACTTTGTCTTTGAGTTGCTTCCTATGACTTTATATTTGGTATTCCTATAACTCATTTGATATTTTTTTAATTTTTTGATTTTTTTAGAAAATAAAAAAATTATAAGTATCGTGTGAAACCAGTACCGAAACCGATACGTATAAGTTTCGGTTGTGACTGATACATCCCCCAAAACCGTATACAGGTATAGGTTTTGAGGGTTGAGGCTCACATAAAATTGGACATTAGTTACAAAAGCATAAAAAATAAGTTGAGGATTCGTTTGAGATGAAGGAGAATGAAGTGGTATGGTGTCCTAAGTTGTGGCGCGGTTTGAATGATTGGGCATTTGACGAGTTTCTAGGTCTTATGCAACACCTTAGTACCGTTACCTGTTATCAGGTTAGAGACAAGGGGATATGGCATAGGGGTAACAATGGTCGTTTCTTAATGAGATCATTGTTATAGTCATTCAGTTCAGCAGCCTCGTCTCATTTTTGTTCATAAGTTGTTTGGAATCCTCTAATCCCTTTGAAGCTATATTTCTTCATATGAATTGTGACTCTAAATAAGATTCTTACTTGCGACTGTTTGAAAGGTAGAGGGTGGAGAATGGCTAATTGTTGTTATTTGTGCCTCCACACGGAAGAGTCAATGGATCACTTGCTCTTGCATTGTCCGGTTGCGTTTGAAATGTGAGGACATTTTCTTTCCCATTTAGGAGTGGATTGGGTCTTCCCTTCCTTATTTAAGAACTTTTTATGGTGTTGGTCAACGATAAATTGTAACAGAGGTCGGGAGGCAATTTGGTCTATCTTATCTAGGGATATCATGGTCTATTTGGAAATAATCAAAGAGATGACTAAGAGAGATTTTGAGAATTCATCATCTATGGTTCCACGAGTGTGCAAATCAGAAAGTTGATTGTAGAGTGGTGTTCAGCCCGTCAAGAGGGGTTGGATGTGGGAGAGCTCTTGGGTTGAAATGTGCAGATTCTTGTGTTGGCTTGGCGCATAAAACTTTCTTTTTGGGCCCATGCAAAATTCTTAGTTTCTTTTGAGTTTACTCCCTTGTATAATTTTACTGCTTGTATTAGCATTGTAGCAGTAGCAGTAATTTTTTTCTATTTTATAATATATTGATTACCAATAAAAAAAATGAGCTCATCTCATTAACTTTAATCTCCATCTCAACATAAATTCATGAAGACTCAACTCAAGGCTTGTATATAGATGGCCGAAATTTACTTCCCATTCCTTTTCTAGTTCCAACTTAGAACTCTTAATAATATTGACTCTTATTCTCTTGATAACATAGAGAGATTTACTTCTAAAACAAAAGGTCTAATCAAATAAAAGACTTTTTATTTAAAGTAATAGACGCCACTAATGGACTTTGACTTGAGCCCAACAATTAACTAAAGCCTAAAGTAATCTGGCCCTTTCAAGAAGCTAGCCCATTAGGGG
Organism: Tetracentron sinense; assembly: GCA_015143295.1. Classification (NCBI taxonomy): domain Eukaryota; kingdom Viridiplantae; phylum Streptophyta; class Magnoliopsida; order Trochodendrales; family Trochodendraceae; genus Tetracentron; species Tetracentron sinense. The sequence goes on along the minus strand of CM026568.1, from coordinate 34,463,434 downwards.
AATATAAAGCCAATTGTATGACCCCATGTGGGTCTAAGCGTGGCCCACAATAGGGAAACCACTAATTTTGTGTGTTTCCTCTGTACGGAATTCAGCTCCTATGTCACAGTGATTGAGCGGTTAACTCATATAGTTGGGATAAAGTTGGGAGACGATGATTAAGACCCCATAAGGGTCCCATTTGATCACGCTCTTGTTTCTCTTGCTTAACTTAAGTCCCTTTCCGTGGAAAAAGTATCCTGTCCCAAGAAAAGGAAAAGGAAAACTTGAGTGGACATTCATGCCCAACGGGATGGCCTACATTTTTGTTAATCAATCTAGCTAACATATTGGTGACACCTACTGGTCCATTTGACAATTGGTCTTTCTTCTTTGCATGCATTATTTTCTGTTTTATCCATGTTGTTGCTCGCTGTGGAATGGTGCATGTATTAAGTTAGTCTATCTTTTCCTTATAAAATAATAAATTATTTTGGAATGGTTTGTTGGATCTTATGCTTTTTATGCTTATCTTTTTTCTCCATTATGGCAGTACAGAACCTTCCCTTCATTGAGAACATGGAGAAGAGGATTCAGAGTGCTAGCTTATTATTGGATGCTAGCTTGGGGCATTGTTTTGTAGATGGGCTGGAACATCGAGATGCAAATGCAATTTACAATTGCTTACGGGCATATGCTGCCATTGATAACACCAGGGGTGCAGAAGAAATATTCCGCACCACTGTTGTGTCCCCATTGATACAGAAAATTATCCCCTACAGCTCCTCACCAGTGGTAGTTGGGGCATCAGGAGATGACCTCAAGGAGGATTATGAACAAATCATGCAATGTATTGGGGACTGCAAATTTTTGTTGGAAATTTCTTCCGCAGGTATGAGCTATCCACTGTTACAATATGTATATGTATATATATATGTGTGTGTGTGTGTGTGTATTATTTATTACAAGGTCATGCTATTGTATATTCAGAGAGAATTACATGTATGTTCACCTGTTAACTTGTTCTTTGAATGCAATCAAACGGTTATGACGTTTTCTGTATGATGTTCAGCAAATTCAGGTTTACATGTATTTGACTTCCTGGCGAATTCAATTCTTAAGGAGGTTCTTTGGGCTATTCAAAAGGGAAAACCAGGGGCGTTCTCTCCCGGAAGACCTACAGAGTTCCTGAAAAATTACAAATCGAGCCTTGGTTTCTTGGCTTATCTTGAAGGTAACACTGGCCTTATTGTTGGATATACAGTTATCGTACAATAGATTGTTCTGACACTATTTAATCTAATCTTTGTTCTGTTTTGTTGATTGATAAGCTAATCTTTGCTCTTTCTAAGGCCTAAGATCTTATGAATTTATGAGTGATGAGTTGGAACCAATATCTGCAGCATCTCTTAAAAGTTTTTGTTTTCATTTTTTTGCTTATAACTTCCAATTGTCATGCAAGGCTACTGTCCATCCAGATCCGCTGTCACCCAATTTCGTGCAGAGGCTGTCTATACTGAGTTCCTGAAGCAATGGAATATTGGTGTTTATTTCTCGTTGAGGTACTTCATACAACTCAGAGACTGTCTACGAGGGTTCAATTTCAAAGTTAAATGATTTTGAATACAAATTTTAGTTCAATTACATCAGGTTTCAGGAAATAGCTGGGACTCTTGATTCTGCACTTGTGGTGGCTGCTCTTACCCCAGTTCAGATTTCACATTCTGATGAAGGAAATCCTCGAGACTTAACTTTAAAGCAAAGTGTTACACTTCTGGAGAGCTTGAGGTCCTGCTGGAGGGAGGATGTTCTTGTTCTTTATTTTTCCGACAAGTTTCTTCGATTATCTTTACAGCTTCTTTCGAGGTCTGGTTGCCATGGACCATTAGTTTGCATTTTTCCGTGCCTTAGAAATTCCACTGACATCAACTCTGGATCCCATATTTCTGAATGCATTATAGGTATTCAACTTGGCTATCCTTTGGACTGGCTGCTCGTAAAGCGGGTAATACGGGCTCCAACCCTGGCTCTGAATGGGCTATTTCTGCAGTCCCAGAAGATTTCATTTACGTATGCACCTTGTCTTGACTTTCTATCTTATTTTTCAATATGAGATTTGTATCAATAACTGTCTTATTTGTTCTTTTTTGACATTTTTTATGAAGTCACATGGGGTTTGTGGTCAAGGTATTAAACTTCGGTTTCAATATAAACTTCGGTCGCTAAGGAAGTTAACACGTTTCGAGGAAGTTTAAGGAAGTCCAAGGAAGTTATGTAAAAATTAAAGAAGTCTAGGAAACTTTAAGGAAATATTGGAAATCTATGATGAAACTATAGAAATTCAATATTTAAGCATAAATACACATCTAGAATTCATTTTATTACTGATGCAAGCATGTAGTACTCAAATGTGAGAATCATATTAAGTGACATGCGTTGTCTGCTTGTCTGAGCTGTAATTTTTTCTTGGTATTTCTCTGGATTGTCAATTTTTTAAAACTATATTTCATCTTCTTTGTTAAGTGAAGGTGTATGTATTCTCTTTATTTTTCAATGATTATCCATGTTACTTGTTTTTGAAACCTAAAAACCTTATGAATGTACATTGAAGTCGATAAATAATTGAAATTCAATTTAGTTTCTAAACCTATTTCATTCTACAATTGACGAGTTCAATGTTTTTACAATACTGAATCAACGTGTGAAGAGAAGGAGATGGGTAGTTAAATAATTTTGAATTTATGAAATACTATTAGGAAATTATTTGATTTTTTTAATATTACTAAAAAGTCATTATGAGCATAATATACTAATAACAAGATTATTAGAATAATAAAATTATAATTTATAGTAAGGTTAATGCTAACCACACTCTAATAATAAAATTATAATTTATAAAAAGGTTAATGCTAGCACACTCTCTTTTAGAGTTAATTATATTTATAATAAGGTTAATGCTAGGACTTGGTCTAGGAGCAGAAACGGGAGGTTCTCGGTAAGCTAGTTGTATCAGTCTCTGTCCACTCCTTTGGGAAGTTCGTATCCTCATAGGGTGGTATGGAAAAAAGGCATTCCGCCAAAGATCTCGTTCTTCCTGTGATTAGCATCTTTAGATAAAATTCTCACAGGGGACCATCTGCAACACAGAGGATGGAGCTTGGCGAACAAATGTTTCATGTGTTTTGGCGAAGAGGAATCAACGGATCATCTCCTTCTGCATTGCTTAGTAGCGGTAGAAGTGTGGAGCTTTTTCCTTTCCCGATTGGGAGTGGTGTGGGTCTTCCCATCCTTTCTTCGTAAGCTCCTTGACTGTTGGAAAAGGGAAAGAGAGGAGGGGGTTTGGGAGGAGATTTGGGGAGCTCTCCCTGGAGCTATCTCGTGGACTCTTTGGAAAGAACGAAACAGCAGGGTTTTTGAAGACGTATCGTCATCAGTGTCCAAGTTATGTGAGCGAATCTGTTTGGCAGTCCTGGAATGGGTTGGAATTCATTGGGCTAGGGAAAATATCCAGGGAATATTGTATTAGTTTTTGTAGCTCTAGATAGGGAGGCCCCCTTGGTGGCTAGCTAGGGGCCGAGTTTACATGCTTGTAAACCCGTAGGCGTGCTTTGCCTATATTGTCTTCTTTTTCGTTTATTAAAATTGCATTACTGAACAAAAAAAAATGCTAAGTACACGTCTTTCCTTATGAAGAAAATAAATTTAAAACGAGTGAAACTAGCATTATCCTTTTAAGTTAAAACCCGAAGTCCTTCAATTTACAAATATTTTCTATACACTTCGGTTAACTTCCACTGAAGTTCTACATTTTCTCAACAATTTTTTTTCTGTTTCGGTCGAAGTTTACGGTAGTCCAGTATTTTTAAAATACTAGTGCATTTCACTTCGGACACCACAGAAGTCGACTCAATTCGGTTAACTTCGGCGGAATTGAGTCAATTTTTGATACCATGTTTGTGGTTCAATTATGAACATCCATTTGTGATTTCCTTAGATACTGCCTGGAAGGTTTCTATCTCTCATGTGAATCCTGGTCTCCGTTGCAAAATTACTGGAACAAATGTCGCGATCCGAAATCCCACCTAAAAGTTTTGAGGCTTTAGCGACGTGACTTATACTTCAAACCATCCTGTAATAACATACAAGGCATACTATAGCGAAAGCGGAAACTGAAAATTTCTTTATACATGAATGTATCCCAAGTACATAAACAAAATCAAAAGTAATAAAGTGGACATTCCCACTTTATATACAAGCTCTCCCTCTTGTCACTCAACAATAATCGAAATAGGACCACCTATCGAGTGCCCTCTCCTCCTCCGGATAACCCTGAGTAGACTCCTCCTCCCCGTACTCCTCCTCGACCCTTGGTCCAGGAGCACATATATCGAAAGGACCTGCCGAAGATAACAGTTCGGCTGAGCATGAAATACTCAGTGTATACTAACTACTAGCTAACAATGTTATAAAAACAATAACATGCATTCATGGTCCAGTTCATCAAAATCGTAGGGCTGAAACCACATTTGAAATCTTATCTTAAAAGGTGCATAGCTTTCAAAAAAACTTTGCCTTATAAGCGTTCTTATGAAAACAAAACTAGTCTTATGAGGTCTTGCGAGAATAAGAATTCTTATGAGTGCTTATGAGCTCTTATGAGCCGTATGAGCTTTTGAGATCCTTGTGAGCATTGAGATACTTGTGAGACTTATGAGATCCTTATGAGCATGTGAGATCCTTGTGAGACTTATGAGATCTTAGACCAACCCTCCGTTTGGCTTTATCAATGCTTATGAGCATATGAGATTCTTATGAATTTAGCTTATGAACCGTACTTACGAGAAATCTGATCATGTGAGACATACATGTACATATAAGACTTGTGCGCATCATGGTGAACACGGAACCCTTAAACATAATCATATAGCCCTTGTGAGCATCATGGTGGACATAGAAAACCTTTAAACATAGAGGCATGTACATAGAGTTTTGTTCATGGCAATAACTTGTGCCTGCTTAGGCCATATACATCCAATTCATCCAAAACCATACTTCTCGACTCACTTTTTATCATAGAAGTCATCAGAAGGATAGATAGTAGAAAGTATCTACCTTTCAAGATCAATTCCCTTCGATCTAACGCTTTAGAAAAGTTGTGGAAGCGAGATCCGGACTTCAGAAGCAAGGAACAAGCTTCACCCTTTTATCCCAAGAGAAACCCTAGGTTCTCTCTCTTCTTTCTCTCTCAAAAACTCTCTAAAAAATCTTCTAAGGATTAGTGTAACCCTTACACATGAGTGTGGGGCCTTATATAGGTTAAGGGGTTGGCAAAAATCCCTTATACCCTTAAAAATATCTCCCAAGGTCAGCTAAGTCACAAAAATAGAGGAGGGGTCGTCCAGAGGTGTTGAGCAGTCGACCGGTCAGTTGAGGGGGTTCTGGAAAAAAGCCCCATACAAAATAGTGTGAGCACCGGTCGACCGGTCAGTTGGAGGGGTCGATCGGTCTGGGCACCGATCGACCGGTGGTGCCCTGTTTTACCTATTATGGCCTGTTTTGGCCATTTTTCCACACACCAACACTTAGGGTATTTTATACCCTTTGTTTTAAACACTTAAGAGTATTTTTATACTCTTGTTTTGAGACCCAACACACACAAACATAAAACCATGTTACGCATACAAAACCCTCATTTCATTTATCATAAAACCAAGGATACATGGAAGGCCTTAAGCCTTTACAAACCCTGTGCAAAGACACTATTCACAGCACAATGCACATGAGTTCCGGGGTTCTACATCCTCCCCCCTTACAAGAATTTCGTCCTCGAAATTAGGACGATACAAAACACAAAAGAAAAACAGAACTACATAAACAGGTGAGGGTACTTTTCCCTCACATCATCTTCGCGCTCCCACGTGGCTTCTTCTGCTGAATGGTGTTGCCAATGTAAAAGAACCAAGAGGATAAGTCTTGGTGTGCAAGACTTGATCTCTACAATCCATGATCTGAGCCGGTTGCTCCACCAATGGGAGATCCTCCCGAATTTCCATCGGATCAAGATCAATGATATGTGATGAATCCAGGACATATTTCCGGAGCATGGAAACATGGAACACGTTGTGGACTGCCGCCATGTGAGTAGGTAGGGCTACCCGGTAAGCGACTTCTTTGACCCGCGTGATCACCTCAAAAGGTCCCACATACCTCGGGCTTAGCTTACCCCTCTTTCTGAACCTCATGATTCCCCTGCTAGCAAAAATCTTCACAAAGACTTGATCCCCAATCTGGAATTCCAAGTCCCTGTGACGACTGACGAGTGTCCGCATAGCTTTTCTGTCGACTCTGGGCAGTCTTCAACTTCTCCCTGATGATCTTGACCCTCTCTGCAGTCTGCTCGATCAACTCAGGACCCAGAACTTTCCTCTCACCTACTTCATCCCAGTATAGAGGAGATCTACAACTCCTTTCGTACAAGGCCTTGAAAGGTGTCACCTGGATGCTCGCCTGATAACTGTTGTTGTAAGCGAACTCAACCAATGACAAGTGATCCTCCTAACTACCTCAGAAGTCTAACATGCAAGCTCGAAGCATGTCCTCTATAATCTGGTTCACCCTCTCGTTCTGCCCATCGGTTTGAGGATGAAAGGCAGTGCTAAAGTCTAGACGGGAATCCATAGCGTTCTGAAAACTCTTCTAGAACTTAGAAGTAAACCTCGGATCCCTGTCTGATACAATGCCAACTGACACCCCGTGCAACTGAACCACTTCCTTGATGTACAAGGAAGCAAGCTTGTTCGAGTTGAACGTAGTCTGATAGGGAAGGAAATGCGCAGAATTCATCAACCTGTCGACTACAACCCAGATAGCATCGGAGTTCTTTGCCGTCCTTGGCAAACCAACTACGAAGTCCATAGAGATGTTCTCCCAATTCCATTCCGGAATAGGGTGGGGCTTTAAACGACCCGATTGGTCTTTGATGCTTGACCTTAACTTGCTGGCACACTAAACACCGAGACACATACTCTGCCACTTCCCTCTTTATGTTCCGCCACCAAAAGTGTCTATTGAGTTTCTGGTACATCTTCGTACCCCTAGGATGCACAATATACTTGGACTTGTGGGCTTCGTCCATGATCTCGCGTCTCAAGGCTTCATCGGCGGGGACACTTAGCCTTCCCTTGAACATGATGACACCATCACCATTTAAGGAAAACTCACCACTGCCATTAGTGACAGATTTGTCCTTGTATGCTAACAACTCTGTATCTGACCCCTGAAGCTCTCGGATCTGGTCTAAGATAGTGGGTCGAACTGCCATATTGGCCACTAACACACCCAAAGGACTCACACTAAGGCTTGCATCCCTGTTGCACACATCTTCCAACAACCTCCACTCCCGGACCATCATGTGTGCCAAAAGTCCAGGAGGCTTCTTGCTAAGAGCATCTGCTATCACATTTGCCTTACCCGGGTGGTACTGAATGGAGCACTCATAGTCTTTCAAGAACTCTACCTATCGGCCTTGCTTTAGATTCAGCTCCTTCTGGGAAAACAAATACTTCAGGCTCTTGTGATCTGTGAACACTTCGAACTGTTCCTCATAAAGATAGTGTCGCCAATTCTTCTGTGTAAAGACAACTATCGCAAGCTCTAGGTCGTGCGTAGGATAATTTTTCTCATGTTATTTCAATTACCGGGAAGCATAGGCGATGACCTTCTCGTGTTGCATCAGAACACATCCTAGCCCGACGTGCAAGACATCACTGTAAACTATGAATCACCACTCTCAACTAGAATCGTGAGGACTGGGGCCGTAGTGAGCCGCTTCTTCAGCTCCATGAAGCTCATTTCGCACTTATCACTCCAAGTGAACTTAGGTTCTTCCGCGTAAGATACGTGAGCGGTGCCACTAATGAAGAACCCCTCCACAAACCGATGGTAGTAGCCTGCCAAGCCAAGAAAACTGCGTATTCGTTAACACTCTTGAGCCTCTCCCAGTTTATTACTGCCTCTATCTTCGTAGAGTCGATTGAGATCCCTTCTGCAGATACCACGTGGCCAAGGAATGCCACTTTCTCCAACCAGATTTCACACGTGCTCAACTTAGCGTACAGGCTGTGCTCTCGGAGAGTCTGTAGTATGAAGCGAAGGTCTCGATCATGATCGTCCTGTGTCCTGGAGTACATTAGGATATCATCCACAAAGACGATCAAACATAGATTTAGAGAAGGTCTGAACACGTGTTTCATCAGATCCATGAAAGCAGCCGGTGCGTTCGTCAGGCCAAAAGGCATGACAAAGAACTCGTAGTGCCCATACCGAGTCCTAAAGGCAGTCTCAGGAACGTCTTCAGTCTTGATCTTCAACTGGTGATAGCCGGATCGAAGATCAATCTTGGAGAAGAACTTCGCTTTATTCAATTGGTCAAACAAGTCGTCTATCCGAGGTAATGGATAACGATTCTTGATCGTGACCTTGTTCATCTGCCTGTAGTCGATGCACATCCTCATCGACCCATCCTTCTTCTTCACGAAAAGAATTAGAGCTCCCCATGGTGAAAAACTAGGTCGGATGAAACCAAGCTTTTGCAGCTCATCGATATGCTCCTTTAACTCCTTTAGCTCCACTAGGGCCATCCTATATGGAGCCCTAAAAATCGGAGCTGTGCCTGGAGTCAACTCGATTGCAAACTCTATAACTCGAGCAGGAGGCAATCCAGGTAAGTCCTCGAGAAACACGTCCAGAAATTCATTCACAACCGGAATGGTTGAAGAGTCACGTGCCTCCGGGTTCGAGAGACTAAGAGCTGCTAGACGAGCGATGTTCCTCCTTCGTAGCCCTTGGAAGTGAAACGACTTCTCTCCAACTGGTTGGAAGTTCACCATCTTCTCAAAACACGCCACATGCCCATGGTGAGTCGAGAGCCAATCCATTCCAAAGATGACGTCGAAGTCTTGGAAATCCAAGATGATCAAATCAGCTAACAACTCATGCTACCCAACTTGGACTATGCAAGTCCGGTACACTCGGTCCGCAGACACTGACTTGCCGAGCAGAGTTGAAATGGACAACTCCTGATGTAGCCGACTTGACTCTGAAGTAAAGCCCTTGGCGAAACTAGGCGAGACAAAAGAATGTGTTAATCCAGTGTCAATCAACACATGGGCCAAGCATTCGCTCACTAACAAGACGCCTGTGTATTAAAATTAACTAAGTGTCAAGCAATGCAAGGAGACACATATAGAATATAGGTAGCATGTTTGAACACTTCTTGCAATACATATCACATGTCAACTAGAATTCACAACTGACATTAGCCAATACGTAGTGAGGAATGAAAAAGTCTTTCGCTATTATGCTTCACTTTAATATAATTGGATGAAGGTGTAGGAAAATGTAGATTAATCTTATGAGCATCCTTGAGTGTGATATTTAGATTCAAGAATAAAAGAAAGAGCTCCAAACACCACTAAAATTGGAGAAATTTTCTGGTTCCTGTTAAATAAACCTTAAGGATGACCCACCAATTAGGGATGACAAACGGGCTGGACCAGATCGGGGTTAGCCCAAGCTCAGCCCGAAAGTTCAAAACCTTATCCCAAGCTCAGTCAGAGAACCCCAGCCAAGCTTGGCTCACAAATAACATCAATCAAGCAGTGATAAAAAATGAAAAAGTCTAAGGGTTAGTGTAACGCTTACACCCGAGTGTGGGGCCTTATATAGGCTAAGGGGTTGGCAAAAACGCCTTATACCCTTAAAAATATCTCCCAAGGTCGGCTAAGGCACAAAAATAGAGGAGGGGTCGACCGGAGGTGTCAAACGGTCGACCGGTCAGTTGAGGGGGTTCTGGAAAAAAACCCCATACAAAATAGTGCGAGCACAGTTGATCGGTTAGTTGGAGGGGTTGACCGGTCTGGGCACCAGTTGACTGGTGGTGCCCTGTTTTGCCTATTTGGTCTGTTTTGACCATTTTTCCACACACCAACACTTAGGGTATTTCATACCCTTTGTTTTAAACACTTAGAGTATTCTTATACTCTTTGTTTTGAGACCCAACACACACAAACATAAACACCATGTTACACATACAAAACCCTCATTTCATTTATCATAAAACCAAGGATACATGGAAGACCTTAAGCCTTTACAAACCTTGAAAGACACTATTCACAGCACAGTGCACATGAGTTCCGGGGTTCTACAACAAATCTAGAAGAATTTCTTATGGAACAAAAGGATCGAGACAAAAAATTATCACTGGTAGACTAGAAGACGATCTGCTGCTCGGTTCAAGAAGTCGGATTGAATGAGACCCTTGGTGGAGTTTACCAAAGCCAACTGGTTATAGAAATTTGGCACTGAGAGGGAGAGCCTTTGGTGAAGAGTGATTTCGAACAAATACAGGGAGGTTTCGAGCTGGGAGCCCAATCTAGTCTGTGGCCCCCATGACTGTGGACTTTGAATAGGCATCATGAGGGTCTAGCATGAGTTCGTAAAGCACACATCTTTTAAAGTTGGGTGAGGAAACGAGGTTAGGTTTTGGAAAGATAGATTGTGCAGTCCCTTGAAGCTCAAAGAAAAGTTTAGCTGCTTGTGGAATTTAGCAATTGATAGGAGCGCCTTAGTAGAGTCTTATGTAGACAATTCAGAATTCGTAGTTGTGTGGTGTCCTAGATTTAGGCGGAACCTTCAGCATTGTGAGTTAGAGAGCGTTTCTCAGTTGTTGGGCTGGCTCAGCTTTGTAGTGACCTATCCTAGACTCAGAGACATGATGTTATGGTCCTATGACAATAAAGGACACTTTTCAGTAAGATCCTTTTTCACAAGAACTGAAGACAAACCATGGTTTTCCCTTTCCCCATAAGACTATGGAATATTAACATACCATCCAAAGTATCCTCCTTTTTGTGGTCAGCAGTTATGGACAAAATCCTCACTTCTGACCATCTGATGAAAAGAGGTTGGTGGATGGCTGACAATGGCTATTTGTGCCTTAGTGAGGAGGATTCAGTGGATCACTTACTTCTACAGGTGTACTTCTGCAGGTGAACGGGGTCGTTCGGGTATTTGCTATCTTCTCCTTGGGGTGATAGCCTAGTCTCTTTGGAAGGAGCAGAACAAAAGGGTTTTTTTTTTTATGGGATTACATCTCCCAAGGTTCAGATATGCACGAGGTCTCGCCAGCTTCTCCTCCTTTGGCTGTTGGCTAAAGCAGGCTCGCCCGACCCAGACGAAGTTGGCATTTAGCCTTGAGCGTCAATGATGTGCTTAGTCGATCTTTATCATTCTTGTCTTTGTGTTTTTTTAAAATTTGTTTCAGCTTTTCGATATCTTGTTATAGTTTCTGTACTTTCTTCCTTTAGTTTTTTTGATTCACCTTCTTTTGTTATAGTTTTTCCCTCATATATATATATTCTATCTGATAATCGATAAAAAAAAAAAGGTTCCCAAGTCTATCTCTCTCTCCCTCCCCCCCCCCCCGCCGTTAAGTCTCTTAGGTTTCTTAGTTAGGTGATGTGGAATTGATGTCTGGACTTTTCATTCCATAACTACCAGTTTATGGGAGAAGTTTATAATTTATATGGTATCATTATCCTTAGTATAAAAATTTTAAACTCTAAACATCAAAAGCTACATCCGGAAGCAATTCTACGCATACAATTTGTTAATGACACAAAAAATCTGGGACCCCACTCACGAATAAGAATTGCATGTAATTATGAACCATCTATGTTCTCAAATGCATGCAAGACAGCAAAAGCCAATTATCGCCATTTTTTTATAACACTTTCTCTCTTGTTTTTCAGTATGAGATGAGATGTGTATCAATAACTAATGTGTCCATTCTTGACATTTTATGAAGTCACATGGGATTTGTGGTTCAATTATGAAAATCCATTTATGATTTCTTTAGATACTGCCCGTAAGGTTCTTAAAAAAATCTCTCTCTCTCTCTCTGTATGTGCGCACACGCGTGTCTCTTCCTGTTAGGTCTCTTACATTCCTAAGTTGGGTGATGTGGAGTTGATGTTTGGACTTTTCATTCCATAACTACCAGTTTATGGGAGAAGTTTATATGGTATCACTATCATCAATATAGAAATCCTAAACTCAAAACGACATAAGTTACACCTGGAAGCAATTCTATGCATACAATTTGTTATGACACAAAAATCCGGGACCCCCTCGCAAATAAGAATTGCATGTAACTGTGAAGGCATCTATTTTCTCAATATGCATGCAAGATTTATTTGTAGCATAAGAATTGTATGTAACTGAGAATCCATCTACGTTCTCACTTATCGGAGCTATAAATAGCACATCAATTTGCATGTGTGATATTGCGATCTTCCAATGAATCTAAGATTATTATAAATATATCACATTTGCTATGCAGTCTACACATGCTCCTTTTTTTTCTTTATATATATATATATATATGTATATTTATGTGTGTGTGTGTGTGTATTGACTTGAATATAGAGCTTGTGATTCTGATGATGCGAAGCAACTGCAGGGTCAGGTCATACTGATTTAGACAATTTTATAGGAGTTCATTAATCGTTAGACTTATTTCCATGAAGTAGTAAATGGTAGTGAAGGGTCATACTGGTTAGTCTCTTTTGATGTACTAATATAAACAATGTTTATCTGGGAAGAAGAAAATACTCTCTTCTATGGCATGCCATTTCCTTAGGACCTTTACCTATCCTGGGTATTACTTGTTGGCAATCAGATCCTGACTAGAAAAATTGTGGATGCACATGAAAGCTTTGCACACTGCGCAGAAGATGCCCACAATCTGGATGCACACTACAATTTCCATTAATCGCGTATTGCTCCAATGGCATCAGCCTTACAGTTGTATGCCAGTATGCATTTGTGCAAATTATATCATTCGTGTCTAGATTTACTTGTAGAATTTTCCATTGGTGAGTGTTGTCTATTCGAATCAACAGGGTCTGTTGTATCTTTTATGTATTTTAGGTTGTGTTTAAAGTGGTGATAAGGTACCAGCATTGTGCAGTTTTTGGAAGAGAAGTACTAAAGAATACCATCTCATGTTCGAGCAATGGATGATCCATGGGTGGGAGTGGGGTTAGCAGGATCCCCTAGCTCGACCAGGAGCCCTAGAGGTCTACAAGAGATTAGGGAGGTTGGAGCCCCAGCTTTGGGGGTTCCAGAGAGGGAAGGTGAGGAAGATGAAGTGTTTTCAGTGTCCCAAACTCAACGTTCACATACGAAAGTACAGTTGAAGGATACAGTAAAGTCAGTTCAATTGGGGAGCAAAAGAGAGGTTGTCTTAGTGGAGCCCTAGGTCTATCAGGGGGGGAGATCTGTCAGGAGCCGTGGAAGACCGGGTAAAGCAGGAGGTTCAGGTCCAGAGATCAGAGTTGGTAAAGTGCTATGGTGTCTTCGACCAGGAAGGAACTTGTTGGAGGGGTCGAGTAAGCTACCCCCGCTTACGGGTCACCTTTGGTCCGAAGAAGAGGTGACTTCCAAAGGGGACGAGGGAGGTGGAAGGGACCCCGATTTGGGTGTCGAAGTTTCAGAGGATACTTTGGAGGGGACCCCCATAGGCCCACCATTGTGCTTGAAAATTCTCACTCTACCCCGATGCCAGTTTGTTTTGAGGAAGTCACGCTGGGAAGGGAATCGAAGACTTAGTCTGCATCCTCCGAGGGAGAGAAAGCTGATCAAAATCATTCACACTCTTCTAGAGGCGGGGACTTGTCAGAGGAAGGGGGGTTACCACATACTCCTCTAAGAGGTATGTCTGCTCCCTCTTATCTTTGTATCAATTCTATCCAGCCTCAAGGGTGGATAGGGTGGATACAGTGAGTCTATAGTGTTCAGTTGGTGAGCCTAATTCAGTTCTGCCAGTCTATGGAAACTCGATACCACACTCTTATGAGGAAATGGGAATTGGTTCTGGGTCTAGTTTGTCGGTTGGTACTAGGGTCCTTACTATTAATCAAAGAACTGAGCCAGTGCCTCTAGACTTCTCATCTCATGAGGAACCGAAGATACTTGGGAGTGGCTCTCGGGGTCTCACCAGTTGAGCTAAGGGAAAGTTTAGATAGCTGGTTGGGTCAAATAGAGTCCGTGGGTCAGTTCCTAGGCCTCTCCTTTGTAGGCCGAGAAAAGGAAGCAAGGGCCATTTTCTTAAGGCTTGAGTATGTCAGAGTCGAGGAGGGAGGAATCCCCAATCTTAAACCCTCCACAGGTCGGGGATTTCTCCCAGCAACGGAAAAGAGGAGGTTGGAGTGTACTGTTAACTATGATAAACCAGGGTCTAGGAGCGTTTCGTGCAGTCCGAGGACTAGAAAGGGCTGCAAAGTTAGTACTTAGTAGATGACAACTTTCTCCATTGTATCGTGGAACATCCGGGGTTTGGGCCTTCTGAAGAAATGTGTGGCCGTAAAGCGTTTGGTTCGCTCTAAGTGTCCAGCTCTTTTGTGTATTCAAGAATCAAAGGTTGAGCTGGTTATCGAGGACATTTGGGATATCTCAATCCCGAAGTGGTTAGTCCTTCCATCATTGGGGGCATTCGGGAGGATCTTGATACTTTGGGACCAAAACAAAGTGGAGGTGGTGGACTCCGAAATTAGAGTATTCTCGATTTCCATCCTTTGTCACAGGGCGGGAGAAGAGTTGAAATGGGTTTTTTCAGGGGTTTATGATCCCTCGGGTGGGTCGGACGATAGAGTTTTCTGGAATGAGCTTGACGTCATCAGGTTTAGGTGGGAGATCCCTTGGTGTTTGGGTGGTGACTTTAATAGCATTCAATTTCCCAGAGGAGCGCAAGGGAGGATGTGTGATTACTGCCAAGATGAGACGGTTTAGGGAGTTTATTAGGCGTCATGAGTTGATCGATTTCCTAGCAAAGGACAATCTCTTCACTTGGGCTCAATCAAGGCCAATCGGCTCAGCGAGCAGATTGGATATGTTTCTTTGCGACCCAGAATGGGAGTGTATATTCTCGAATCTAATTCAAATCTCCCTTCCAAGGCCCATATCCGACCATGTTCCATTATCCCTAGAGTTTGGTGACTTCAGGGAAGGCCCCACCCCTTTCCGCTTTGAAAACATGTGGCTTCAAGATGATCGGTTCAAAGGAAGGGGTAGTAGCGGAAGAGTGGCAATGGAAAAGAGGCCAGGGGTTTGCCAATACTCTGTTCGGTCTCAAATTAAAAGCTCTTAAAGTCTGCCTAAAGGAATGGAATAAGGCAGTGTTTGGTAATGTCCAAGCCATACTAGGGAGTCTCCTTAAGTCATTTGGCGGTTTAGATATTGCCGAAGAGTCCAGCCCCTTACCTAATGTTGAGTTCCAATCTCGGGGGCCAAGAAGTTGGAATACTTACACTTGGCAAAACTAGAGGAGATTAGTTGGAAGTAGAAAGCTCGAGTGCGGTGGCTTAAGGAAGGTGACAGGAACACAAAATTTTTCCATAAGATGGTTAATTTTCATCGCAAGAGCAACTTTATAGCTAAACTAAAGGTGAATGGAGAATGGCGGGAGGAGCCTACTGAGCTTGCAAATAGTATTGTCTCTTTTTATCAGCACCTTTAGAAAGAACAAGAACAATGGTGCCCGCAGTTAGATGATCTCCCTTTCGTTAGTCTGTCTACAGACCAACGAGACTTTTTGGAGAAGCCGTTTGGGATGGAGGAGGTGTTGGTAGCAATTGGTGGTCTGGCTGGGGACAAGGCCCTAGGCCCGGATGAATTTACAATTGAGTTCTATAGGTCGTGTTGGGAGATTGTAGGTCATGATTTTCTTGAGGTTATGAGGGAGTTGTAAGAGGTCGGGAGGTTTGATAGAGTGATTAATAACACCTTTGTAGTGTTGGTTCCAAAAAAGAGATGCGCAGAGGACATCAAAGATTATCGCCTGATAAGTCTTGTGAGTAGTGTTTATAAGATCCTCTCTAAAGTCCTGGCAACGAGACTCAAAGGGGTGTTGGGTCATATCATTTCCCCCTAACAAAGAGCATTTGTGGGTGGAAGGCAGATACTTGATGGTATTTTGTTAGCCAACAAGAGTATTGATGACCTGATTCGTTCTAAGGTGCTTGACATTCTTTGCAAAGTGGACATGGAAAAAACCTATGATCATGTTAATTGGGAGTTCTTAGGGTATGTGATGAAAAGAATGGGTTTTAGCCCCAAGTGATGTCATTGGATGCACCAGTGCATCTCATCTGTATCATTCTCCATTCTCATCAATGGTAGCTTGATTGGTTACTTTCCTAGCTCTTAAGCCCTGAGGCAAGGAGACCCACTCTCTCCTTTCCTCTTTATCATTGTCGCAGAAGCTCTGAGTAGGATGTTGTCAATAGCCGATGACCCTCTTTTTGAAGGCTTTTCTATAATCAAGGATCATTTGCGTGTGTCTCATCTACAATTTGCTGACGACACTCTAATCTTCTGTCGTGCGGTCCAGCAAGATTTAGTCCTCCTTAGGAGCCTTATGCGGTGCTTCGAAGCAGTCTCTAGGTTGAGGGTCAATGTGTTCAAATCAGAAATAATCAGGGTAGGAATGGTTCCAGACCTAGAGTATCTTGCGGAGTGTCTTGGGTGTAGGACGGGATCCCTCCAATCAGTGTATTTGGGCATGCCCCTTGGGACGAGATTTAAATTCAAGTCAGTTTGGGACTTAGTGTTGGATCAGTTTTCCAGGCATTTGTCAGGTTAGCAGTCGTCGTTCTTATCCAAATGAGGTAAGTTAACACTCATTCAGAGCACCTGTTGTAGTCTTCCAACCTTCTTTATGTCCACTATGATTATCCCTCGATCAGTTGCGGTGGCGCTTGAACGTATTCAGCGAGAGTTTTTGTGGCATGAGAAGGGAGGTCAAGTCAAATATCATCTCATTGATTGGGCTAGTATCTGTGGGCCCAAGAAAGTGGGAGGGCTCAATTTAAAACCCCTCCCTCGTTAATAAAGCTCTATTGGGAAAATAAATATGGAGGTTTGGGGAGGAGCGAAACAACCTCTGGCGCTCTGTGATAGTGGCCAAATACGGGGAACTCTCCAGGTGGGTTCCCAAGGATTTCAGGTTGTCCTATGGGGTGGGGATGTGGAAGGGCATAATGTCTGTTGCCCGGTTTGTCATTCCATATTTTGTGTTTAGGGTGGGTGTTGGGTATGAGGTTTGGTTTTAGAAGGATGTGTGGTGTGGTACCAAAAAATTGCAAGATGACTTTGGTACACTATTCTATCTTGCATCCAATTAGGATGCAGCCGTTGGTGATTACATTGATCGGAGGGAGGATGGGGCATCATGGGGCCCTCAGTTGAGGAGGGGGCTGAACGACTGGGAAATTGAAGACTCTGGTAGGCTGATAGAGCATCTGGGGTTACATCTCCCGTCATCTCAGGGTTTTGATTGTAGAGGGTGGTCTAGAGGCAACAAAGGTCACTTCTCAGTAAGCTCACTAGTTCAATCGCTAGGGTTGGGTCCAATTGAACCATTTCCTCATAGGACTGTGTGGAATCTTGGTATTCCTTCAAAAGTATATTTTTTTCTATAGAATGTGTCTTTGAATAAGATTCTCACTTGTGACCACCTGAAGAATAGAGGGTGGAGAATGACAAATCGTTGTTTCATGTACCTCCAGGAGGAAAAATCAGTAGACCACTTACTCTTGCATTGTCCTTTTGCTTGTGAGATTTGAAGTTTCTTTCTTTCCCGAGTGGGAGTGTAGTGGGTCTTTCCCTCTTCCTTTCATAGCTTCTTATCTTGCTGGTATTTGTCTGAGGGGGAAGGATTTAGGAAGTTGCTATGGTTAGTGTTGCGAGGTGTTATTGCATGGTCTATATGGAAAGAGCGGAACAAGAGAGTGTTTGAGGACTCTGACTCCTCCCCATCCTGGATATGTGCTAGAGCCCGCTCTCTGATTCTAGAATGGTGCTCCATTAGACAAGAGGGAGCGAATCTGGGTCCTTGGCTTGTTTTCTAGTTTTGAGGGGTAGTGGGGGGCGGTTATAGGGGCCTCCTAGAGTTACACTTGTTTTGTTATTCCATCTTTTCTGGTTTCCAGGGTTCATGAGCTTGTGAACTCTCTTATGGTTTTGCTCTAGTTGTACTTCTTTGCTTTATTTATATATTGCTTACTTGATTACCTATCCAAAATAAATAAATGGAAAGACAAATGACCAAAACTACATTATATTGGACTAAGCTTTGTGGTTGTGCAGTTTTTTAAAATGTCACCTTTTTTCCCATAACTTTTCATGCAAATCAAAACTTTTTAGTGATTTTTTCTATTTCCATAAGCGCAAAATCTCCTGTAAAACCAAAGTTTAAAACCTTGATTGTGAGTCCCCATGTGAAGTTGAAATACTTCAAGTGAAATTGAGTTTTGTGTATTTTATTGTCTTCTTCAACCATACTAGAGCATACAACACTCAATAGATCTTTTATACTGGAGGTTTCTCTGTTTAGTGGATCTTTTTTTTTTAGTAATTATAGCATCGTGCTCAAAGAATGCAATTTTCGTTGGACATTAATCAGCTAATATTTTCCTTTTCTGTGGACACTCACTCGTTCTTATGGATTCAATCTGCCATTTAGGGATTGGGGACCCAGCTAATCTGGATAGTCTTTTAAATTGCAACCTGGAGGAGGCAGATTCAATCCCAGCTAACATGCCAAAAGAAAAAAGAAAATAAAAATTCCATGCCAATCAATGTCGTTAAACTATCTCTAGGTGTTGGAGCAGATCTTATTAATACTGCAAGCAAGAAATTATGATGCTTATCCTGCATATTCAAAGAGGCTGTGTAATTTGCAGGTAGTCTTTGATATTGATTGTCTGGTTAAGGAGCTCAGTGGTGACTACCTTGGACATGTACTTCAGATTCTTGCTTCATGCTCCACCGAAGTACTTGATCTAGTAAAGCAGAGCATTTTACAGGGTGGAAATGCTTTGAAGGATTTAGTACCCCTAATAATGAATACAATGATAGAAGCACTTGTCGAGAAGTCCGTTGAGGTAAGCTGGATTTTTAAAATTGTATTTATGTGTCATGCAGGTTTTGTACTGATTTACTGACATTCAATTACTTATTTCACTTTTGTCAGTGGTTTGTATATTTCTCCGTTCTCAGTTTTGTTTTAAAAAAATTGTAGGATTTGAGGCAGCTAAAGGGAATAACGGCAACATACAGGCTGACTAATAAACCTCTGCCTGTAAGGCATTCACCCTATGTGTCAGGGGTATTGCGTCCCCTTAAGGTATGTTATCGTTTCCTTTCTCCCAGGGGTTCATGGCACGTTATTTTGTTTTGATTCTTATAAAATTATTATTGTTTTTGTTAGGTAGACTTCTTGACCTAGCAACAACATATCAAGTCAGTTGACATTCCACTTTTGTGGTGTAGATTTCATTCTTCCTCTGGAAGTATTTAAATAAGTCCTATCTATGTGATGTTTTGAAATATTTTATGCAGGTTTTGCGCAGGCAGTTTAGTTCTCTTAGGGTTCATGCTCCCATGAACTCCTCTGTATTACTATTATCCCTCTTTTTATATATTTGCATTTTGCATATCTAAATATTGATTAAAAAAAAGAGAACTAGAGGGAACAAAGGAATCAAAGAATTGGAACACTGCTCTGATATTTCAGAACTCAGAAGAATTATCAAGGTTGAATTAAAATTCTGCTGGAATATGAAAATGCGGTACCATTCCTCCTATTTAACAGGCGACACAAGGGCGAATTTGAGTTTCTTTGGAGCTCTTTGATCCATTAACTTGATATTTACTGCTTCCATGCTTCACTAATGCAGTTGAAAGTTGAAACTCACTGTACCCAACAAAAAGAAAAAAAAATTGCTCCAGTTAATATTTTAACTCTAGCTGAAAGGACCAGTTGATATATGTTGGTCTCTAGTTGATTCTCTCTTGCTAATTGTAGATTAGACTTATGGTTGGATTCTTAACCAAACCTGAAGTCCATTTGTCTTCCAACCTTTTGAGAAAACATCCTCTATATCTCCTACTGTCAACTTTTCCAAGTCATGCTGCTCTTTTTTCTCAGGAATTGGACCCATCTTTGGAGCTCTCCTCCTTTTATTGGCGTCAAGTCATTAGAGGATTGGGGAATTGTTGGTCGTGGTCTTAATGCTCAGCTTAACCTTTTGATTTCCGATTCCAGCCTTCACAGACGATGGGAGGGAGCAGTTTTCCCGACCACTGAGCAGGGGTTAGTTTGTTCCCCCCTCCCCAGTCCCCCCTTGAGAAGTTGAAGTTGGTTGACTTTGTTTAGGCTCCATTCTCAGAGGAAGAAGCTGCACCACCAACCATTTGCTGCATTTCATCACCTTCTGAGTTGATTCCTACAGTTGCTCAAAGTCCTTTGAACTCGTTGTGTATCCCCCAAAAGAAAACAAAAACAAATATACTCGCTTTGAAATTGTTCAGATGTACCTTGTCAGTTGTATCCATGCAATTCTCTGAAACTTTCATGAACGTTACTTCCCTATGCTGAAGATGTTTTTTAATCTCCAAAGTCACCCTTTGTTCGCCTCCTTGATGGACGAGGGAAAAACATTGTTCCTCCCTCCCTTTTCCATGCATTTCAGGTGACCCTACAAAAGAATTCTCACATTTGCCTCACTTTAGATCTGGAGCTCGATATTTCCGTATTTTTTGCCTTACCTTCCAGTAGCTTTGAAATTGTAGTTGGCATTTCCATGTTCCTTTCTTTTCTTTGAGAATTTTGAATGGAAATGTTAAACAAAAACTCAGTTCCAAAGGATCTAGGATATACATCAATTAGTCTCGAAATGAATCATTTTCTTATGCTCTTACCAGAGAATTATCAGTATTGTTAATAATCAGCAAATATTACCTAGAAAATTGGTCATACATTTTTTATTTGTTTACCTTGTAGCTTCTTACTGGGGATATCACATGGCCAAGATCCTTGTTAATACTACTCCAAACAATAGAAATTTATTCAAAAAGACCAGTGATCATAAATTAGGTTATGCACATTTCATTGCTTTGGCTCTGATTCCACCAAATGAACCTTTATTTCTGTTCCCAATTTCTTGAATTGTTGTGGATGATAATACCCATCAGTCTATTAACATTTCAAATTCATTGAATGGCCTTCCTGTACACAGGCATTTCTTGACGGAGAACGAGCTGCCATGTATTTGACAAAAGAGGCAAAAAATGAACTACTCCAAGGTGCTGTGGAAGAGATTACTGGTCGCTATTACGAACTAGCGGCAGATCTTGTTAATGTGGTTAGTATGCATAGAACTGTACTAATACTTCTACAAAAATAAAATCATCTGGGAGCTCCTTCTTCGCATTAAATGATCTTGATGTGATGAGGATTTTGACCTTGACCAGTCTAGGAAAACAGAGTCTTCACTACAGAGGATACGACAGGGTGCACAAAGACGGGGAACAGCGAGCTCCGACGTGTCGGACCACAATCTCTCCAACACTGACAAGATCTGTATGCAGTTATTCCTCGATATTCAGGTGTGCGTCATTGTTTTTTTATTTATTTCATATGGGCTTCTTTTATTTTCTGCCGTTACAACTAGGTGTTAATCCTGTTATAGCATATGTAAGTTTACAAGGTAGTGATGATATTTTCCCGCTTTATCTTTTTACTAGGAGTACGGGCGCAACCTCTCTGCTTTGGGGATTGCTGCGGAAAACATTCCAGCATTTCGTTCCTTGTGGCAGTGTGTTGCCCCTCCAGACAGACAAAGTACGATCAAGTTCTAATTCGAACTCATCTACGAGACAACTACAGATTTTCATTTTATTTCTTGTTTCCTTAGTTTGTTTATAAAGTAATGTATCTTACCATTGATTCGCATTGTGAAATGCTGCAATTATTTTTTATTTGGCCTTACTTTTAAATTTCAAATTTATCCTTTCACACATCAGTCACAAGTGTGTTCATCTTTCCCTGAGAATATTAAGTGGCTAGTTTTTTTTTTCCAGGATATTTTAAGGTGGTGTTTGGATCGGATTTTATTAGCCAAAATCAATTCTCTAAACATCGTATTCCCCGAACACTATTATTTGTAAAAGTGATTACTTGACAATTCATTTCTACACGTTCAATTCTTATAACTATTGATTTTGGTTAATAAAATCTGATCCAAACGCCCCCATAAGTGGCTAGCTTCAAAAGAAACTCGGTTTTTGAGTGGCCAACCACCATAATTTGGGTTTTGAGTGATATTGTCTTACCTGAAAATAGATTATTCACTCCTAATATTTTTGGTATCCAGACGCTGTTAGTTCACAACCCCAAACACCCCCTAAGTATCTGTCCTAGTTAGGGAGGGAGGGAGTGGGCATATCAACCACACTCAATGGGATTTGATCCCAGGTCTCGAGTTGTCCTTGCAAGATGCAACCATCCCAATCTTCTTCTGAGAAAAATTCAGATATGAATGTCTAGAATCCTTAATCGAGCTTGGGCCTAATATGATTTGATACGTGAAATTTCATGACGATTTGGATGGTGTGCTCATCAGGTCCCTTGATTCGGAATGACCGTGAAAGGTTAGATGAACGGTGGATCTGGTTTCAGGGGGGGAAAAAATTTAACCCTAAGGGTTAAAGTTTTGAACTGGAGTTAAAAGTTTTTTTAAAATATTTTTTCTAAAAATCAAAGTTAGATTATTGAACTTAAGAGTTAGTGAATCTTTACCACAATTTATAGAGATGAACAAGGAAATAATTTTTTTACCTAATATAAATAGTTGCTGGTGAACTGCTCAAACTCGACCCTGTTCGTTTACTAAAGCTAAAGTTGGAGCTCGTTTAAGGGTGATAACCGGATTTGGCTGTCATCCCTTGAGGTTGTCATGTGTCCCTTTTGACACCCCAACCCTCTGGTTAAGATTCACTCACTCTTAGGGTTCACCCACCCATCTTTGGTTTTTTAGAAAAAATTTTAATTCTTTTTTTAATATTAAAAAACTGTTTTTAGAGTTTATTTAATATTAAAATATTTTTTCTAAAATAATTAAAATTTTTTTTCTAAAGAACCAAGGATGGGTGGGTGAACTCTAGGGGTGGGTGAATCTTAACCACATTTAAGTGATGTCAAAAGGAACACATGATAACCTTAGGGGTGATAATCGATATAAAGAAACTAGCAGAGACATTGAACGGGTAATAATTTAAGAATATCTAAAATTAAATAATTTTATTTATTTATTTCAATAATAAGTATTATATTTTAAAAATATTTAATAAATTTTATCTTTAATAATATATTTTTATTTTTATTTTATAGACATTATTATTTGTATTAATTAACTGATTTTATAATAATAATTCATTATTATTCTTTAATATTTAATAGAAAATCATAAGTCTCTTAATATTAAATTTAAATTAATACACTCAAGAGTTGGAGATAGGAAAGGACTCTACAATAGTAGAGATAGAGAGGGCTCTAGGGTGAGATAGTGAGTCCAAATTCTACTTGCAAGAGTTGGAGATAAGAGATGACTTTACAATAATGTAGATAAAGAGGGCTCTAGGATGAAATAATAGGTCTCATACTTGAACGGTCGGGATTAAAGAAAAAAGTCACGTGTCATTTTTAAAATAGAACTTATAAAATTGCAAAGATTGGAGTTTGGAGAGCAAACAGATAAAGTATTATTTCTTTATAGTATAAGTAGTAGATATGACTTTTCTCTTTAAACTCCAATCCCTCCAATCTTATAAGTTTTATTTTAGAAATAACATGTGGTTTTTCTCTTTAATAATCTCTACTGGTCAAGTTTGGGACCTACCATTTTATCTTAGAGTCCTCTCTATCTCCACTATTGTAGAATCCTCTCTTATCTCCACTCTTGAAGGTTTGGGATCCACTATCTTGTCTTAGAGGCCCTATCTATATCAACTATTGTAGAGTCCTCTCTCATCTCGAACTCTTAGATGTATTAATTTAAGTTTAATACTAAAAAACTTATGATTTTCCACTAAATGTTATTAAAATAATACTAGTAAAGACCTCATGCGATGCACGGGTATGAATAAAATAAAAATCACTATATCTCTCTCCATCCCTTTTATCACAATCTCCTAAAATTTTTCTTTGCATTCTCTCTATGTCTTTCTTATCTCTTTTTTTATCGCTTATCATAATCCCTTAAAATCTTTCTACGTTCTTTATCTCTCTTATTACAATTTTTTTAAATTTTTTTAATGATTTTTGAATTGTGAAGAAAACGTATGTATCCCATAAAATCTCTCAAATCGTTTTTGAATTAAGAGAGAGACATGTGTGAGAAAAAAGTTAATGATTGAGATTTTAAAAAAGGTGTCACATGACATCCTTAAAATAAAATTCATAAGATTCCTATGATTAAAGATTAGAGAGAAAAGAGAAGGGGTTAGATAGTACTTATTTGTTGGGGATTAAGTGACACTTATTTCTTTATATTATATATAGATTGGGACCCACTATCTCATCCTAAAGGTTCTATCTCAACTATTGTATAATCCTCTCTTATCTCCAACTCTTAGATGTATTAATTTAAGTTTAATACTAAGAAACTTATGATTTTCTACTAAATGTTATTAAAATAATATATTACTATAAAATTAATTAGTTAATACAAATAATAATGTATCAAATAAAATAAATAAATAATTTATATTATTCAAAATAAAATTTATTAAATATTTTTAAAATATACTTCTTTAAGATTTGAATAAATAAATATTATTATTTATTTTTGCACCCGTGCATCGAATGGGCGAGTAAAGCAATGCCCAATAGGGGAGAGTGAAACTAGCAAAATCCCTGTTTCAATGGCGTGCCCCTAATAAATGAATCCCTGAAAACAAAGCGGCAACGAAGAAAGTGGAAAGGAGTGGAGCATTCCTTAAAGTTTCAATATCGTCCGCTATTGTTGGTGAAGATTTCCTAAGCATAGATAGTCTCTTCTGTCTGTATCTGCAACAATGTTCGGAACTCCGGCGCCTTCGCCAGGATTCGGAACTCCGTCGACACCTTCATTCACTCCGGCATTTGGCTCGTCTCTCTTCTCCACTCCTTTCTCTCAACAGCAACAGCAACAGCAACAACAACAGTCGCCATTGTTTCAGCAGCCGAGCTCTGGTTTTGGATTTCAAACTCCTTTCTCCGCGCCTCAATTGACTCCTTTTCCTCTAGCAAATGCGCAATTGACAACTCAAATGGCGCCCGTCGCTCCTCTACCTTTCTCTCTCGCCGATCGCGACATTCAGGTTTGGTTCTAAACCTAAATCTTAACACTAGCTTTTCTCTTCTGTAATTTAAGGGTTTGAGAATGAGAACAGATACAAGTTGTACTTTTATTTCTTCTCTATGTTAGGCGATCGTTGATGCTTACAAAGACGACCCTGGAAACCCTAAGTATGCTTTTAAGGTTCGATTTTTTTTTCTGTGTTGGAAATTTTGAATGCGTCAGTCTCCTTCCAATTATCTAGGGTTTGGGGATTGATGAGATTGATTTGTTGGTTTCGCAGCATTTGTTGTTCAGTGTGACTGATCCGCAAGCTAGAACGAAGCCTGCTGGTATATCAGATGTGAGTTCTTGCCTCTTGTTGATTCATTATTTTTGTCTTGCGAATTTTGGTCTAAAGTTGAGTTGAAACTCGGAGATAAATGTCTAAAGTTTTTTGTTAAGTTTGGACAATAGTTTTTATTGCCAGATCATGTGGGCGGAGGCTATGGGGAAGCTGGAGGGGATGGCGAGCTCCGATCGGGAACGTCTCTGGCCTCAGCTTGTTCATGGTTTCAAGGATCTTTCCCAGCGGCTTAAGGTAGTTGTTGTTTTGTTGGAACATAAATATTATGCTTTTGTTTGCTGTTTTTTTTTAACCTTCTGGGCATTTCAGATTCATTGAATTTTAAGATACATTTCCCTGTCATTTAAGAAAATTTGTTCAATTTTTTTATACTTTGACTGCCTTTTCTCTACTTAGAATCCTTTGTGAGGGCATAAAAAGGTGTGTAATAGACAAATTTATCCTCCCAATAAAAAGTCAAGATTTTTCTTATTCTTGCTACTTTTAGAAAATTATCAGCTGCATACTTCAAGTTCAGTGGTCCATGACTTCAACAACGACTCAATACATCTCCAATATTGACATTCTCGTTTTGATGGATCCACAAAACTTTTATTCGACTTCCACACAGTTCATTTTTGCATCTGCAAGTATGAGCTGGGAAATTGCAGGGCCACTTAAATCACAAGAATTCAGCTCTCACAAATTTGAAAGGAATATCAGCTGTAAGAGAGGATACTAAATTAGTGAGAAATATTTCATACTTCCTTATGCATCTCAAAACTCGAGGTGGGGCCATTTGGGTCTCCATTCATAATGATAAGGTATCCAGGAAATGAGATTTATTACTGGATAAGGTTTGCCCAATAAGGGAAAGAGCTAAATTCCCCATACATGGCTCTTCAAGAAGCACCTGCACGTGTACACTTTTGACATGTCAAGTTCAAGGAAAGTGGTCGTTTTATCTCGTTTTGGTGTATTACTACTTTGTCAGGATCTCATGAGCCACAACACAACGGTGTTATTGGAGACTAGAGTTTCTTTTGTAAATCCTTCATGGTTTATTATCTAGTCTACGTTGTTATTGATGATCCAAACTTCAGGGACAACGTCAAGTAGTACATTCAGCCTTCTAAAGAAGAGGATTTAATCTATCATTTGAATTTATAGTGGGTTTGATTAGTTCATATTGTTTCCTATTCCTTGTTATGGAAGTCAAGGAAACTTGAATTCAAATTATTCTTGAACGTTTGGATACTTGGATGAGTCAAACTTGTGTCTATACCACTTAAAATCCTTTACTTTCACTTTCTCCAATAAATTATTCTAATTTTTCTCAAGTTACGAGGAAAAGGTTTGGTGAGGAATGAGGATAAATGACTCACTGTTTGCGTTGTTTTTCTTTTCCCCTAAACATTTTTTAGTAATTATGGGAAGTTTTTCAAGGATGTGAGGTTGTCATTAGTCAAGATTCCGAGACAAGGAAGTAGTGATATTATTTTGGCAGATAGGGATGATCTAGAAATTTGTCATCTTGTTTAAGTGTACAATGATGTTTATAAAAGTCAGTTAGGTTGGGCCGTTAGGGTCCAAAACTCATCCAGTTTGGACTCATACATACCCAGTGTAGTCAAGGTGTCTCCTAGGCGATTTTGGGCCTGCATCGCCTAGGCGCCCCTCTAGGCGGGCGATCCTAGTAAATTTTTTTTTTTTTGCTTTAAAAAAAATCCAAAATATCTAAATAAATAAAAAAACATGTAATAAAGAAGTAATAAGATTCTAAATCATTATATATGGACAATGACACGAATATGGTTCAGATTTTGAAGTGTTTAATACTCCACTATGTCAACATGTCTTTGGTTATGTGATGAATGATTGTAATAAACTTTTTATTTTATATTTTTGTGGAATGTGGGTGTGGAGTTTTGGATGTTATATATAATAATATATATTCGTGATATATATATAATTATATATATATATATATATATTTATATTAAATTTATCACCTAGGCAACGCCTCGCCTAGCCTGGGCTAATCGCCTAGGCATCGCCTAGACGCCTTGACTACACTGTACATACCCAAGCGGTAATGTTAATGGAGGTTTGATTAACAATCCTGTCCAGCAGGGAGCGTTGGTCTGTTTCAGAGATTTTCATGGTGGCATCTTGATGGTATACTTCAGTTTTGTATAGTTATTTTGACTAGTAAGGAGTGGAGGTATGTAATCTTTTGGAAGGTATTAGGCTTGTGGCGTCATACTTTTTGGATCAGTGATAATCATAGGGGTTCGTCCAATGTCATTTCTTGGGCTTCAAAGAATGATTATAGCCCATGGAAATTTACTTTCGCTTCTTTTTGGTAGTCACATCTTTCAGTTTTGTAATGATCCATTCATGTCTTCTTCCACATGCGTTGATTTTCCATCTTCTTAGCTGATTCTCTTGCCAAGATTGGTGAAAACAAATCATTTTTTCCATATGGGCTAGTGCATCCCTTTTCTTATCCTTTTTATTTAGAAAGTTTTGATCATTTAAGGGGGGGAAGCTTAGTATGTGACATTTGTGATGAGCCATATTTTGTCTAAGAAATATATGATTTCAATAAGTGGAACTAAAGCTTCCTTCTTGACAGTTGGAATAGGATTTGTAAAATGAAGATAAAGCCCTAATCCTATATTGTCTTCACACCCTCCATCATATGCATCTTCTTTTTACAACGTTGCTCTATGGAAAATATACAAGGAGAGTGAAAGCAACTTTCGAATGAATTTAGATAGAGACCTTCTGGTGATGAATTTCAATCAAAAGGCTTGGTTGTTAGATGAATGACAAAGGATAGGGGTTCTGCAAATCAAGATAGATACAGATCGAAATCAAAATCAAAATCTACGAAGGTTATTGAGTGTTTCTATTGTAAGAAAAAGGGCATGTAAAGAGTGAATATTGAAATCTCAAAGAAAAAGAAAAAGAAAAGAGGGAAGGAAAGAGTACCGAAGCATCGATTGTAGTACAACAAATGAACAACCAGAAGATTCTGACATTGCGTTATTTGTGACTATGACTTCAAGTCATGGACAGGATGAATGGATTCTGTCCCAATAGGGATTGGTTCGTCACCTACAATTCAATTAATGGTGGTACTGTTTTGATGCGGAGCAATGCTCCATGCAAAAGGTACAATCAAAATCGGGATGGATGAATCATGATGGAATAGTTAGAACACTTTATGATGTCAAGCATATTCCTAATTGGAAGAAAAATATTATTTCTTTGTGATATTTAGACTTAAAAATTGTAAGTTTATAGCTGAAGGTGGATTTATGAAAGCCACAGTAGGTGCCCTGGTAATTATGAAGGCGACTAATGTAGGAAATTTGTATTTTCTGTAAGGTGGTACAGTTACAGGTGAAGCCATAGGTGAAGGCTTGAAGCAATAGTTTCTACATCACTACATTAGATGATTGGAACAAAGACATGACACTATTGTGGCATATCAGCATATGCGTTTGAACCAGATGAGTGAGCATGCAATGGCAGAATTAAGCAACGCTAGTTGCTTAGAGGTGTGAAAGCGTGTAAGTTTGATTTCTGTGAGCACTGTGCTTACAAAAAACAATGCAGAGTGAAGTTCATTAAAGCATTTCGTTGGACGAAAAGCATTGTTGATTACATCCATTCGGCATTCGGATGTTTGGGGTCCTGTAAAAGTTTCGTTAAAATTAGGATCTCGAAAATGTCATTTTCATACATGACTATTCAAGGAAGATCTGGGTTTCCATCTTGAAGAATAAACTTGATGTGTTTAATATGTTCAAACAGTGACAAGGCATGATAGCAAAGCAGACATGAAAGAAAGTTAAATGTTTGAGAAGGGATAATGTAGGTGAGTACACTTTAGCTGAGTCCCTTAAATTGTGCAAAGACGAATGTATAGTTTGTCATCACACCATACCTAGAACACTGAAACAGAATGGGGTAGCTGAATGTATGAATCAAACACTATTAGAGAGGGTGTGTTGTATGTTGAGCAATGCCAAATTGGAGAAATCATTTTGGGCCGAGGCAATTAATTATGCATGTCACTTGTCAACATATCACCCTGTACCGCAACTGATTGCAAAACTCTTGAAGAGGTATGGTCCAGTAAACTGTAAACCTACTAATTATCCTATTTTAAAGATATTTAATTGTCTTGCTTATGCTCATGTGAATGATGGGAAACTACATCATAGGGCTATTGCATGTATCTTTGTTGGTTTTGCTTATGGGGTTAAAGGATACAATTGTGGTGCACTGATCTTGTCATCCAAATTGATGGTCAGTACTCAGCAGGGATGTTATTTGATGAGTATGCTATGTTAAAAACTAACAAGAGGGTTGATGTAAAGGGAAATGGTAGTGTTAGTGTCGCGACCCAAAATACCCCCTAGAAGATAAGAGACGCTTTTGGTCTGTGACCCTAATTCATATCCTAATTCATATCATACCATCCTGTGAAATATACAAGACATACAATAGCAGAAGCTGAAAATTTCTAAAACATAACCTGTATACATACAAGTCTGAACCAACAGAGTTCACAAAAACAGAATGAGTGCAAAGTGGACATTCCCCACTTTCAAAATACAAGTATCTCTCTCACATCTCTCAGCAATAATCTAGATAGGGCCACCTATCCGGTGCTCTATCCTTGAGCGGATGATCCATCGCAGGCGCAGGCTCAGGCTCGTAGTACTCTTCCTCAACCCAAGGCTCAGGATGATGTGTCTTCGCAGGACCTGCTAAAGTCAACAATTTGGCTGAGTTTGGAATACTCACTGTGTACAAACCATTAGATAATATGCCATAATATTACATGCTTTCACATAGACAATTCATAGGATACACATGTACTAAAACACATAAAGGAAATATCTTTTCAAATACACCTGTGCGATACTTTGCAAAACACGTACACTTTTCACATATCTTTTACACATGGCTTTTACACTTGCATTTGGATCATTTCACTTGATTTCAACATGGCTTTTATGGAAGAGTACACATGACTTTTCTAATGCTCTACCTAGAGTGGTAGAAGTCCATTAGCATTCACATACACATGGAGCATGCTTAATGCTCTACCTAAAGTAATAGAAGTCCATTAGCATCTTCATCCACCTCCCCGTGGATATCTTTGCACATAATTTACCCGGCAAATGCCCAATGCTCTACCTAGAGTGGTAGAAGTACCATTTGCATTCTTCCATTACACATAGCTTCACTTGAGATCATATGCCCAATCCTCTACTAGGTTGGTAGAAGTCCACTTGCATACTCCCAATACACTTATTTTGCTTAACATTCTTTTTCTTTACTATTTTCCAATACACATACACATGAGAAATCCGATCATGCAATACATGTGCACTGTGCACATATACAATTGTGAGTGAACATGGTAGACAATTGGAAACACATAAACACATACACATTGGTAACACACTGGAATTCATCATCACATGACATTTCATCATTTATTCTAAGTATAGAATACATCACAAGTCATTAGTAGGACTCCCTACTAGATCATAGCAAAGCACAAAGACTTCCATCATAGTTTTCACAAAACAGGATTATGAATAAAAGCTAGTAGAGTGTCTACCTTTTCAAAGACCAAATCCCTTTGGTCTAGCGCTTTGGAAAGCTCGTGGTAGCGAAGATCAGACTTCAGAAAGCAAAGCAAAACTTCCACTTTGATCTTGATGCAAACCCTAGCAAACCCTAGTTTCCTCTCCTTCTTTCTCTCTAACTTTCTCAAAGGGTTACAAACCCTTAAGCCCACGAAATGGCTTGTATTTATAGCCAAGGGTGCAGTGTAGTCAAGGCGTCGCCTAGGCGATTTTGGGCCTGCGTCGCCTAGGCGCCCCTCTAGGCAGGCGATCCTAGTAAAAAAAAATTTTGCTTAAAAAGAATCCAAAATATCTCAATAAATAAATAAATAAATAAAAACATGTAATATTAGGTAGAGCCCCCCGGGCAATTATAGGAGGGCTCTACCTAATATTATACATGGACAGTGACACAAATTTGGGTATTTGGCTCAGATTTTGAAGTGTTTAATAGTCGACTATGTCAACATGTCTTTGGTTATGTGATGAATGATTGTAATAGACTTTTTATTTTATATTTTTGTGGAATGTGGGTGTAGAGTTTTGGTCTTTTGGATGTTATCTATAATAATATATATACGTGATATATATATAATTATATATATATTTATATTAAATTTATCGCCTAGGCGACACCTTGACTACATTGCAAGGGTGTTGGCCAAAAACCCAAACACCCTTAAAATATCCCAAAATATCTCCCCAAGGCAAAATAGCCATGACTGGTCGACTAGTGGTGTCGACCGGTCAAAAATCTCCTCTCTGCCAAAAATCCCCTAAGAGATTAGTGCCATCACCGGTCGACCGGTAGTGGACGGGTCGATCGGTAGGCATGACCAGTCGACCGGTTGGCCCCACTCTTGCTTGTTTTGGCCTTTTTACCTCACTTTGACACTTGATTGTTTTCCCCCTTTGTTCCTTAACACTTTTACATCCACAATATGGTCCTTAGACCCTTTAAACAAATACCAAAACACATTGACTGAGTTCAAATCCTCATCTCCATTTCATGCACCAAATCATAAGGCTTTAGGCCTTTTACAAGACTTGTGCCCCTGACACTATTCACATACACTATTCACCAGAATAGTGAATAGGAGTCCGGGGTTCTACAGTTAGTGACTCTATGTCGGTGGAGTTTTAAGACAATAAAAATGAAAATCCAGGTGAAGAAATAGTTGATGCTCCACAGCAACAGGTGCAAACACTTTTATAGACCAAAGAGAACCATCAAGCTGTATGTGAGATTCGGGTTTAAACTTTAAAGGCATTAAAGCCTATGCATTGACAATTAAAAATCATGAACCGGCAACCTATGAAGAGGCAATGAAAGATAATAATTGTTCTAAGTGGAAAGCTACTATAAAGGAAGAGATGGAGTCTTTTTATAAAAATCAGACGTGGGATCTCGTGAAGTTACCTAAAGGTAAAGGGGCTATCAGTTGCAAATGGGTTAATAAGAAGGAAGCATCTTTAGGAGTTGGTGGTGACAGTTAAAAGGTTCAGTTGGTAGCTAAGGGAAAGGTGTAGTGAAATTTTCTCTCCAGTCGTTGAGCATACTTATATTAATGCTTTGATTGCAATTGTTGCGTTGTTTAACTTAGAGTTGAAGCAACTCGAAGTCATGACCAGTGTTCAAAAACTCGACTCGGAAGTTAGCCGGGCCGAGTATCATCAAATAACTCTAGATAAAAAACTAAAATAAAGATCTAATATTTCAACATGAGTATCATCAAATAACTAACATTCATGATAGATATTAAACAACCTCAAACTAAAACACCACTACCACTAACTAACAAGATAATCGTCTCTAACAATTTGTGGCAATAATAAATTAATAATTTCAAAAAAAATTTCCAGCTAGACCAGACAAACAAACTCTTTTGGAGCCTTTTTCTCCAAGAGTAAGTTATGCTGTGGTGTGAAACAGAAAAGGATCCGTTGTTGATATGTTAATAACGAATAACGTAGACCTACCTTGTTCCAGCCTACCCATTTGGTGTTTGTGGTAGACCATCTTATAATGGTTATGGAAGGCGGCCACCGTGTTATGACGACTGTGAAAGAAAGGGTAATACAAGTCGTCATGATTACTTTAGTGAAGAAAATCCATCATGCATGTGTTCTGTTAAAGACTTGCCCAAGTCGAGTCGAGTTAATAATCGACCAAACTCGGCTTGACTCGACTGGATTTTCTTCGATTATTCAAAACTGAGTTTTTCAAGCGAGTTGACTCGAAACCCAGCCGAGTCGAGTTGACTCGGCCGAGTTTCGAGTCAATTCGGCAAGTTTTAGTATTCTTACGTGGAAATTTAGAGGAACATATCTACATGAGGCAGTATGGGTTGAAATAGTCACCAAGACAATGGTACAAGCGGTTTGATATATTCATTGTGACCAGGGCTTCATCAAGATTAACTATGACCAATTTGTCTATGCTAGGAGTCTTGAAAATGGGTTGTACATCTACCTACCTACCTGTTACTCTATGTTGGTGTTATGCTTATTGCTGCAAAGAGTATGTCAGATATGTAGAAGTTGAAGGCTCAGCTTAGCAAAGAGTTCGAGATGAAAGATTCGGAAGTTGCAAAGAAAATTTTGGTTATAGAAATTATGAGGGATCGGAAGGAAGGCAAGTTGTATGTATCACAAAGAAGGTACATCGAGAAAGTTCACACTCGTTTTGGGATGGAGAAGTGTAATGCAGTTAGTACACCGTTGGCCGTACATTTTAAGTTCTCTGCATCTTTGTCACTGAGTACAAATGAGGAGATCAAGTATATGAGTGGATTCTCCGCTATTTGAAAGGAACATTAGGTGTTGTATAGTGTTTGACAGTGATAAAATAGCACATAGTTGGGTATGTCGATGCCGATTGTATTGGTGATTTAGATTAGAGGAGGTTGACTATAGTCTATATGTTATATGCTATGTATTTACACTTGTGGGTGGGCTCGCTAGTTGGAGATCATGTTACAATCGACACTTATATAGTCTACAATAGAAGCAGAATATGTAGAAGCCATGAAAGAAGCAATATGGTTGAGAGGGCTTGTTGGAGACTTGGCTCTACATCAGTGAAATACATCTTGCGAAGAACCAAGTTTATCACGGAAAGATAAAACAAATATTAGTGAATCATCATTTCATTCATGAGATTATATCCAGTGTGCAAATTGGTTTGAAGAAATCAGCATGATGAATAATGATTGATATGTTGACACTTGACAGAGCCAGTCATTATTGAGAAGTTCAAGCTCTGCTTGGACTTAGATTAGTGTCCTTCATCATTAAGAAGGCAACTCCCTTCCAAGGGAGTCTTGGAGAAGACAAAGGAGATGCTTCTTCATGGTGGCCTACAAAATTCAAGTCAATGTGGAGATTTGCTGTTTTACGTTTTGCATTCTGTTAGCTGGACATGCATTTCACTCAACTTTGACCACGAGGAAGTTTACTCCCCACCCACTTTGAGCGTCCAGGGGGTGGGTGGGGGTTTGGGGGCAACACTCCCGAAACGTAAATAAGGATACTAATTTAAAAAAAAAAAACTTGTAGTTTTCTATTTACGCCTAGTTACCTATTTGGAATAGGTTT
Organism: Tetracentron sinense; assembly: GCA_015143295.1. Taxonomy (NCBI): domain Eukaryota; kingdom Viridiplantae; phylum Streptophyta; class Magnoliopsida; order Trochodendrales; family Trochodendraceae; genus Tetracentron; species Tetracentron sinense. The sequence continues at coordinate 34,428,635 of CM026568.1, read as the reverse complement.
TAAAGGCTATTTTTAAGATGCAAGGCAAGTATTACGTATTGTGTACAACTATGTGTTAGTGGAAGCTCTTTGGATCATTCTACGTCCGTGGACGTAGTCACACTATGTGACGAACCAAATAAATCCTTCTCTTGTGGTTGTTTGATTTTTCCTATTTTATTTTCTCTATTATTCGTAGATTGTGGAACTGTTTGTTTCACTCAGTTTTGTCGCAACAGTATCATGGGTAAATAATTACCAAATTGAAGTATGATTTTCCATTTGAGAAGGAAAATGTTCTGATGAAGAAATGCACAAAAATGCCACAACTCTTGGAGGTAAATTAGTGGGTCATATGTTTGTAATATAGTAAAAAGGGGGGGAGGAAGAAAAAGGGGAAAAATAAATTGGCCATATTTATGGCCTCAGGTAGCACTTTAAAAAAATGTTAGTTACTGAATTCGTTGATTTTTTTTCCTTTATTAAATCAGGATAGACCCATGCTACCAGAATTCCTTGATATCTGACATAGGAGACATGAGTAATGTTTTTAGAATCTTCAAAATTTATGCGTTTATTCTTATTAGTGTGTCCTTTTTATCCCAATAGCTTGTTGAAGTAATTGAATTGTTTGGCATTGGAATGTAATGTTGATGCAGCTTGAAGATGAAGTTATACTTTCTGATGCTGAGAGATTGCGAATGACCCAAAGCAATGTGAAAATGGTCTGTTTTCTCAATTATTTATAATTACAGGCATCATAGATTGGGAATATTCTTTATTATATGTAAAAGGATATATGTATTACAGCTTCAGAGGCATTTTCAAGCTGACACTCTTCCATGGATCCAAAGAATGAGACAGAAAGAGCAAGGTCTTCAAAGGCGCCTCTTGAGGGTGGGACAGCTTTCCTGCTTTAAATTTGAGAAACTAGAGGAAAGTAGAGAATGAATTTCATTGCATCAGACACTGGGTTGTCCAATGTGGCCTGTTTTCCATCTGCTGTGGTGATCAAGGGGTGAAATGCACCTCTGCACTCTGTTTGAATAGAAAGAAGGTTTTCTCGCTGCTGGAGCCACTGTCCAACCACTGTATGTTTGCTATCAGATGATGATCAGGCCAAGTTGGGCAATGTGTCTGCTGGGGCAGTCTGGATCATTCATTTACGAATAATATACTTATATTGCTAGTCTTTTTTTTTTTGACTTCGACTCTCTTTATTTGTATTATGATGAAAAGGTAATGAGAATAGTGGAGGCCTTGGAAGGTAAGGGTTGTCGAGTGCCATTGATGAAAGGTGAAGCTGAATTGGCTGAGAAGTTGGGAACACTAATTAGACAGGTTGGTTTTCTTTTGGCACTTCCCTTTTCCTTTTCTTTATGTCGTACTCCCCTTGGCCTGTAATCAGGCGGTACTGATGAGTGGACACATTTCCAGCTGAAAGGATCAGGAGCAGAACTGTCCAGGAGAGCTCACAATCTGCTTTCTATATCTCGTGTTCAAGCAAATGCTATTGGTGGTGGTGGTTCTGTTTATGTTCCGGGATCAACCAAAATACATGAACAGAGCCTTGCTGATATGCAGGAGGTAAGGGCTGGCCTGGAAAATCTTGATATATGCATACTCTCATTATTGATGGATCATAATACAGTAGATGCAATGATGATCTTTCTACGAGGCAGGTCTTACAACAGCAGACTGAAGCAATCGCAAGGCTTGGCAATGTGTTGAAGCGAGATATCAGGGACATGGAGATTATAATGGCCGAGGACACAGAAATGGCGGAAGATGGGAGTAAGTGAGCTTATCAACACATTCTATTGATGGATTGTTGTTGATTTTTATTTGTATTTCTTGCATAGGAATTAGATTAGGAAATCATTAGCAACTGATGTCTACACCTTCTGACTCCCGAATTTTGACTGACATCAACAGCCAAATTCACCCTGAGGCTTAGCAAATCATTCGTGTCATCATATATTACTTGAGTGAATTTCCCCATTCTTACTCCAGTATATTTTATGTTCTACTGGTTTTATACTTTTATACTAGGAGTAAAAAGTTCTCCAATAACACGCCTACAAGAAGCTAATTACGTGGACACATACAAACTACATAACAGGTATCAAAGTTAACTGTAGAAGGACCTTAGCTCAATTGACTAGGATTCCGAGGAGGGAAATCCAATAACCCCTAGTGTTATACTACTATGAAGAGTTCCCTTGGTTCTTTTGGTTGTACTGTTCCCAGCAGCTCATAATGGAATATTGTCACCTAATGTTATGATTGTGTGAGAGGAAGTATGATAACAACCCAAATCAGGACTTCAGACTTTGGAGTATGTTTTTTTGGCAGTGTACTTTTCCACAGGGGGTGGATACCTTTCAATTAGGACACTAAAAGGGGTGGGAACCCCCGGATTTCTAATATTGACTGTTTCATAAGAAGTTAGCCATAATTTTCTCCTAACTTTGTGGAAAATTAATTTTGTGTTTACACCAGAAGGTTATTATAATTTGATCAGATCCATTTCTATAGTTAAGAATCCCTGAGGTGGGTCTCACACTCCAACTGGGAAGACTCAAGACTATAGAGGAAACAAATAGGAGATGGGCCTCCTTTGGAAGAACCCTGCTTGGATGACAAATAGTAAATAGGCCCCCTTTGGAAGAACGCTGCTTGGATTGATGTCTCTTGACCTGGGAAGGCTTTCCAAACATGTGCTTCGACATTTTACACCCATTCAACTTCTCTGTCTTCTACTACTTTTGCTTGGGTTTCTGTACCTCAAAACCATAGTTCATGCAGCGAAGAAATCAAACAAATCAAACGTGGGTGGTCCCCTTTGTAAACACAGCCTCCCTTTATTCCCAATTTTGAATTCTCTATCACTTTTAATCCTTTATCTCTCCATAAACTGCTTCAACTGATGCTTTTGCAAATATGATTTCACTCCAAGACCTTGATTTGTCAGGAAATATATTAAGTGAAGGTCAGATGCCAGGAACTTTGAGAAATCTCTGCAAGTACTGGAAATTAGATCTATCCTCCAATAATATTATGGGTGAGAGTTGAGATAGTGAAATTTCTCAATGGTTTGTTCAGATTCAGTAACAGTAGCTTGGAGATGCCAGATTGTACTCAGTGACCTTTAAGAACCTGAGATTTCTTGGATTCACAAATAACTCGTTCTCGTAATCTATTTCGGAATCTATGGGAAACTTGTTGTCCTTGAACATGAGTGAGTACTGAGTGGGTACCTCCTTTTTTTCTCAAAACCATATATTTACGGGGCTTGTCAGAATGGAACATATTATTGCATCTGCATGGCTTTAAACTCGGAAGTAGCTTATGGCTCTAATACTCTAAAAGCATCAGAATTTCCTACACAATAGCAGATTGGTTTTGCTTCGATCAATATCTTATTTCACCCCCCAACAATCAAATAAGCACTCCATGAAATTTCCCACCGCGCTCTATGGAGTATGGAGTTGGGCTCCAAAAGTTTAAGAGGATCCGGGAATAATAATTTGTGGACCTGTTCCCAAGAACATTGGTGAAATAATTCAAAAACTGGCAGTTCTAAATCTTTTCTCTCGTCCATATGGAAGCTAACTTGTTCTCCTGAGCAGGCTTGTTAGGAAGCTGTTTATTTTTCAATGACATTGCCAACCAGAAGTGTCACTCTGTTTTCTTGTTGAAAATGCTGTTTGGATAGAGTTTAAATTCGAATGAAAGTTTGAAAAGACATCCGGAGCCTTCCAAAACACCCCTAAATATAGGGATATTTTGGGAAATACACAAAACTAATAGGCAAATATTTTTTTCCAACTCGGAATTTTCCTGCAGTCTCAGAATATCTCCAACTTCCACACCGTTGCAAGTTGCAACGAGTCTCTTTAATCCTAGTTGGGTATCATTACCGAGTTGATTAACGGGTTGATGCTAACCTAATTAGAATGTAAGAAAAGTCCACACAAAGAAAGGCCCAATAGCCCAAAGCAGTAGAGATATTTTTGACAGATTCTTGTGGGACCCACCTTTAATAAGTGTAATTACAAGGGCCAATAAGGCTAGCAAAATCCATGTTGGTATATGCTGTTTTCATTTAAATTATTTCGAATGTTTAAATTAAGCGTGTTTTTGCCCAAATTGCATTTTTTTTTTTTTTGGTTAAACAAAATTGCATTATTTGCCCCCCAAAAAAAATAAAGAAATTTTTAGGAGGTATAAGACAACATCCATTGCATTCATACTAATAAGAGATACAGTTAAAAGTTCAAACTCAACTCATTAAATATGCTTAGATCTTACTAAATAAGATTTTGCCAATTAATTATTATCAAGTAATGAGGAAAAATCAGAGATTGAGATGAACCCCTCGAACGAATCAATAATTATTATTGACGTTTGAAGAAGGAGAGCATGGCATTGTAGACTATCTCCTTTGCAGAAACCCCCATGATGAAATCAGCATGAGCATAATCCTTAATGAACTGGACAGTGAGCTTGTCTCCATCATGGAACTTAAGACTGTCTAGTAAAAGTTCTACGTCTTGAGCGTCTGAGAGCGCATCCTGGCCTCCATAGCTGATGAAGAGAGGAAGATTGTGAGGAATGTTGGAGAGATTGTAGATTGGAGGCTTGCTTTGTCCGTAATACTCCATGTTAGAGTTGGCATTTCCATAGTCGTATTTTGTCACAATCCCGTCGCGAACCGCTGCAAATTATATCAGTTGTATCCTTGTAAATCATTTCTAAGAAAAAATAATAATTAGCTTGGTTCTTGCCATTTCTATAAGGTAGCCCACCTTTATTGAAAAAATTATCTATTTTTGGGTACCATCATAGAATTTTCATATATATATATATATATTTGTTCTCAGAAAACAGCTGCTGCAGCTAGACTGGAGAGACTTACTCTGAGCTAAATGAACCATGTTCTTCACCGAGGTAGATTGAGGCTCATTCTTCAAGAAGAGATCAACGGTGGAGGCGTTGAGGCAGCAATTTTTGCCTTGGATAAATACATTTGAGTATATATATCAGTTTAATTGCAAGCATAAGCTATTTTGATTAATGTAGATTAGTAGTAAGTACTTTTATGGAGATCGAAATGGTAACTCAATCGGCTGGAGCTTTGCGGGTATGATCTCAATAATTTATCTACCACAAAAATGAATCCAGCAGTAGACATGGTGAGAAGATTAATACCGGTAAACGATGTCAGTAAGTCGTAGCAGTCAATCCACGGATTAGAGCACAGAGACTTGAGAAATTTGGCTACAAGCTCCCTGTTCAATCAGAAAATCCAATAATTTTAGAGTAGAACCAGATAAAGGTTTTGGTGATCATGACCATGAGAGGAGGGATTCTTACCCTTCTGGATTGAACTCTGCGAAACCCAGTAGCGTGGTTATCTGTTATAAGCAAAGAAGTTTACATTAGTATTGGTTGCTCGATATCCATTTCTACCTCTGAAACCTACATGCATAAACTTGTATTTACTAATTACCAAAAAAAAAAAACTTGTATTTACACTCAACTGGAGCACATGATCAACTATCTGAATGAGTGGATGATCCTAATATGAACTTCTTGCTGAAATTTTGTGCACCAAATGAACAGGAGGAGCTAAAAAACAGTGTTTTGATGTGTGGATTATGTAGAGAAGCATGGATCATTATTGGACAGTATCCTTACACACCTCTCCAACAAAGGCTTTGGCGGCAACCGTGCCAAGTGCAGTGGTCATGTGGTTCAGATACGCAATGGGGCTTAGCAAAGCTGCTGATCTCAACTGGTCCATTAATTTTCCCTCCGAGAAGGATGCCAAAGCAATCAAAGTTCCCTACATAAAGGAATCAAAATTGTACCATATCTTCAGTTAAAACGTGACCTTATTCTTTTTGCCTTTTAGTACTTTCAGCTTGTACATGATCCTCACCAAAGAATGACCCACATAATCCATCTTCTGCCCTGTTTGCCGATACACAAAATCAAAGGTGGCGGGGAGATCATAAGCAACCAGTTCATCCCATGACCAATTCCAGTAATCCTGCCAGATATTCCAGTCATGGTAACTTTTAATCAAGACAATCCAATGCGAAACACTTTCAAATTAGAAGAGAAATGCTAGCCCCCGACACAGTCTTCCAAAGATGCAAGGTGGTGGCAACAAGTGTAAAACCATCTCCTCGTTATGTGGTAGCAACAACACGTGTTGAACCCACTCTGCATCTTTGAAAAAAAATTGACTTAGTGCATTTGAGGGTAGCACTCCTCAAATTAGAATTAACAACTTAGGGCAATCCGATTTTGATCGGCTTAGGGTAGTACGGATATCCTTCCTCTTCATTGGTCAAGAAGTTTGAGATCCGGTTTTTTTTTTTTAATCCAATTTTTCTTAACTTAATCAAGAGTGGACGAAAATATAATGCTTATAAATTTATCTAATTACCCTTGTCTTGTATTACTAAAAATGTGTTAAGATGCTCAAAGATGAGAGGAGAGTAGAAGAACCGGTTTGGATGGATCAAGAGTTGCATGTCCACGGCTAAATCTTGTCCCTCTAGTGTTAGCGATCCAGACATCCAAGTCATTATCGGCCAAGATGAATGCCAGAGATTCGTTAGGAGAATTCAGAACCCATGTCATCCCATCCTGCACCAACACACCATATCACTAAAATCAACATATACATATTCGCATACATCTTTTTAATTGTACATACACACATACATGCAAAAGTTGCCGGCAATATATAGCAACGGCTACTTTATTTATTAAGGAAATAAATACAGAAGGAGATACACTGTATTATGAGTGTATCATGAGCCTAACTTTCTTAAGGGTGTGTTCGGTTGGCGAGAAAGGGGGTGAAAAAAAAGAAAAGAAATTTAAATTTTCTCACAAAATAACAATTAAAAGATAGATAAGTTTTTGGAAGAAAATTTGTCAAAATTGAAGAAGTGCAAAAAAGTAAAAGTGTGTTTCTTGCAAACCAAACACAAGAAAAATTTCAAGAAAACACACTTTTCTTTTTATTTCCCTCATTTTCTTGCCAAACGAACACACCCTAAAATTAAAAGATTATCTTTCTACTCTTAGATCTAAGATAAAGATTGAGATGGGATACACTCATGATACAGTGTATCTCATTCTTTATTTGTTATTTCCTTAAAATACTTGTCCTTTTTGAAAATAGCGCCTAATGATCTAACTTGCGCACATGGTGGATCACAATTTACACCATGATTATTTTCAAAGTGTCTGCAATTTTCTTAAGATCATGGCCAGTTTATTGCGCACCCATGTCTGCAATTTTCGGGCCTTCTTAAGTGTTACTCCAAGCCTATGTAGGCGTACTTGCAACCAAAACGTATTTTAGAGAAATCCTGTGATTTTCTCACAAGGTGAGGGGAGGAATACATGTGTTATACACACATATGCTTGGCATATACGTACCAGATCGATGTTCTTTAAAGAGATTACGTACCACAAGGACTCCATGTTGTAGTAAAACTGGTTGCTTGTTCTTCCCACCACCTCCTGCACGACCTCCTGAGATCCTTTGGATGCTAAGAACATACCCATCTTCGGTTTTCACCTACAAACACAACATGATTGTGCGTTAGTTCACTACATCATAAGGCTCAAGTTAGCATATATAGTCATGCTTGTTTTAGAATATATATGGTTTTGAGCTCTTACTTGGAATTCCTGGCATTTGTAACCATGTACAATCACAGAGGACTCGCAAAGCCCAACCGGTGGAGGAGCCGGGGCAACGCCGGTCAAACCGAAGATGGCACGGCTCGAACCGTAAGCTCGATGGGGCTCGACCACAAGGAGTAGGAAACAAAAGCTCAAAACAGTACAACTGATCAAGGAGTAATATTGGAGTGCCATTTTGGGCTTAGTTTGTGTGTGCGTGTGTGTGGAATGCTGAGAGACACCCTTTTAAATAGAAGAAAAAAAGAGAGTGTGGAATTTTATACGCTAACTGACTAAGGAATAAAGAGAGGGACTTTTCACGTTCTCTCCTGTGAGAAGGAAGGGAGTTGGATCTCATCATCAATCAACGGAATGTGTTGGGAGTTAGAGATTTAATAAATAAATTCTACATTCCATTCCGTGCCGAACCGCTTGCAGTTACACGGCTGGAATGGATGACGTCTTTTAATATGTTAACGAAATGCGGGTCCACGTTGCGACATATAACGCGATGGGATTGGGTTTAGCATTTCTGATTGGACTTAGCTGCTGAGACCGCAAAAGGGCTGAGATCACCGAGACCTTGCAGGCCTCGGCTTGCCTCTGGGGAAGCCAGAAAGGGCTTATCTCGGGTTCCATAGAATAGGTGACATGTGGTGGAGAAGTCAAAATCATGGGGCCCATGATTTTGACTTCTCCACCTATAATAAGACATGTGGCAGTAAGTGTGTGAGATATCAAATGGGGAGAAGTCAAAATTATGGGGAGAAAATGGAATGACTTCTCCCCATTTTTACGCCAAGTGCCGCACAATGTATGGAATCCTGAGAGCCCTTTCTGGCTTCGCCAGAAATAATCCGAGGCCGACCTTGCATACATGCACGGGATTTTAGGTGAGGCCACATTCACATGGTAGGCTCCACCTAAAATCTATGCACGGTCTCGTTGTTCTCGACCCTTCCGCAGTCTCAAAAGCACTTGCCTTTCTGATAAGGTAAATATATTTTGTTTCCCTTTTGGATATCTGAGGGAAAAGTCAAACGTGGATTAAATATCTTCTTCTAGAAGAGGGGTTCTTACGAGATAATTGTTGATATCCTGGTCTTTAAAGACTAAACTAGTCCCACGTGCGCTGCCTCCCTTCTTTCTAATGTTAGCACTCCATTAAGGATAAAGATTCTGAGACCCCCTTAGGGTCGAGATTATCACGTGAAATGGCCCCACCTGAAATCCAATCCAATGCTCTAAGAGCATGGTCTCGGCCCTATATGTAACAGGTTGGACCTCAGCTGGGGATTAATGTTGATGCATGCATTGCAATCTCTATAGTTAGAAAGAAAATGAATTCACAATCCATACATATATGGAGGCAAAATTAAACCGAAATCTGTATATTGTAAGCAAAATCTAATGGCCATTTGTAATTGGAAAGTAAATTATATTCCCAGGCATTTGTAATTCAACACAATGTGAACACTATAAATGGGCCCTTCATGGGATTTTATCACCACGGGATATGGATATTCTTGGATCCCGAATATTTTTAGTCCTTTTGTCTTTTGCCTTTCTCCATCTTTCCCGTATGGCCTTGGCTTGTCTCTTGCGAAGCCAGAAAGGGCTTATCTTGGGGCCCATAGAATAGGTGAAAAGTGGTGGAAAAGTCAAAATCATGGGCCCATGATTTTTGTCTTCTCCACACATATTAAGACATGTGGTGATAAGTTTGTGAGAATAAAGGGGTGAGATATCAAATGGGGAGAAAATGAAATGATTTCTTCCCATTTTTATGCCAGCTGTCGCACAATGTATGGAACCCCGAGAGCCCATTCTGGCTTCGCCAGAAACAATCCGAGGCCTTCTTTTTTATGTTGATTCAATCCAGGAATCAACGGAACGTTCTTCCGTAGTCAAAGCAACATTGGCAACGGTTAACGGAGAAGAATATCGGATTAGCGATCTACCAAACAATACTTTGAAGATGTGCTCATCATAAGATGGGCCACCAATCTCATAGCAGTGGGTACATAGCAACAAGGGCAAGATGAGCCTAAGCCACCTTCCATCTGGGGGAAACTAAGATCCCCAAACTCATTTATTCTTGAGAGTGTCCCATTTATGGGCCCTAATGGAGATCTTCAACATCAATAATAAATCACAAATGTGATCAAATAATTGTAACTATCTGGTCCATTGCATTATAGTTGAAAACCATCTGAGGCAGTCTATATATAGATCCATTTAACAATGGACATACCTAAGAGATAATTTACATAAAACACATCCATAATGTGTCAGTAACATTCCACACGTGTATCATGCATGTTTCTTTATATTCCAAATACAAAGAGTAATTACATTTTGTTCAATGTTTGGAAGACAATGCAATAGGCATTATACAGCATTTTCTGGGAGTTTTGGAGGAGCACCGGCTGACCACAACATGATTTTCTGTCTTCACCTGACATTTTCTGCACTTCATCTTTCTAGAGTCCGTTTCTCTTATCCTTACACAAACACAACAATTCTTTCAAGTATGGTACAGGGTAATAATACTTGTACTACATTGTGCAATTTGGTAACCAAGTGTGTTTATGCCATGAACACAAACTCATCAAGGTGGAGGAATTGCCGGTCCACAGAGAAACAAAATATACAAAGACCTGAAACTCACTCACAAATCAGTCTTTATTTCCTGAGTTGGACTCCACTAACTCACTGAAATTCACCTGCTTTAGTACAATAGTCGATGCACTTTCATAAACTTGGAGTCTGGACTCACTATCAAGAAGTCTTTTTAAAAGCCAAAATCAATATAGAAGAGAGGAATGTAGGTAAGCAATAAATAATTTCCTCTCTTGTGCACCAACATTTCGAAGATTGAATGATCAGATATACATTACGGGATTTCTACACAGGAACAAGTATCCAGACTGTTCACTTCTCTCTCGAGGCGCGCCATCCAAACTCGATGTGATGGATAGAACAAATCTATCTCGGTGTAGTGAGGCAGCCCAGGTGCCCACCGTATTTCTTTTGCAGATGGATTAGTGGATTGGAGGGGCTTCCTTATCCCATGCAAGTGAAGAGCCTTATTGGAGAAGGACGAAAGATAATTAGCAGAAGGTTCCTCTTTCTCCCATGAATCCCTGATAAATAGCTATTCGGAGAATGATTGTGATTGTATTCTTCTTATTATAATTATAATTACTAGCTAGGGAAGGCGCAAGAAGGCAAGCTAGCGATAGGGAGAAGATCACTACTCGGCCTATAGAATGAATGAGGCTAGCAAGCGATGGGAATCTCAATTGCCATTGGCAGATTCAAATTGAGTAATCGACTGGCCACCAAATCTTACTAAATAGGGACAGGACTGGTAGGAGAACTAATACTTCCCTTTGGCACAAGATTCCACGACTCTTATCATTTTCATGGAGCCCTTCTATGCGGTAAACTTTTTCCCCAACTTCCACTCTTTGTCCCACTGACTGTTCTCGGACTGTTGGAGCCGAAACAGGTTGGTGTGTTGCCGGGTCCAGGAAAAGCGGAATCTCAGCTAGCTGCATTTTTTTAGCACAGGAGGTAATGTGACAAGTCTGACACTCACATTTGAAGGGACTGAACTCTGCTATGACTTACGGTCCACAAATCAAAAGCGCTTATTTTTGGTCTGAAAAGCAAAACAGACCATGGGATACAGGAAAAAAAAAAAAAAAGGTTATTCTACTCATCTTCAGGTGGAGATGACCTATCATCCTATGCGGATTAAGCGACATTACATATGTGACCCAAAAGGCCATTAAAGTGCAGTCAAGATTTAAGTCCAAGTACTTGATATATTTATGTAGAATCAGATTCTCATTGCTGATGAACTTAGATTCTATCAATGCAATTTAAAATCTACTGAAACATTAGGTGATGTACTAATTAGGACTGGTTTATCTACTCTCAATATCTAGTAATTATCTCTTGATAGTATAGATCTTTGTCTTCACAACTTGAGGCTTAAATTGTGTTCTGAGAAATTGATACTAGATTATTATAATTTTTTTATAAAAGGATCAAACTGTTAAATTCAAGTCATAAACCATGGCATCTAACAAATATAAGTCACATTCCATCTCGGCCTCTCGTTATAATTAATCAGTGATCCGGCATGCTGCCTGCACTCCCTCAAAATAGAAGAGTCTCAGCCTGTTGTACTATATTTTTTGCAATTATGTCAGAGATATATGAAAATAACAATAATTATAAAGTATTTATGAAGTGGAAAAAAAAAGGGTAAACCCCATTTCAAAAAATTTTGCAAAACAAAGCACATGGATTCAGTTTATCTAAGAAATCTGTACCTAAAAATTACGGCTACCCAAACCAAATACCCTTCTCAGGGATGGTTTTGACACAGTTGTTTTCTGTCTTACTCTGTTCCTTAACAGGAATAGCGGCCCGGAGCTTCGCTTTCTTATTAGAGCACCGGTACTAGGCTAGGGTATGTAGTGGTCAAGGACAGCTCTTTAAATTGGTGATATGAGTCCTTATGGGGAGGGAATTCTTATAAAGGAAGGTTCATTAGTGGTTCCCTAACAAAATACTAGAGACATAGTCATGCAGCAGAAAGAGCAACAGTCGAACCATTACAGAACTAATTAAAAACATTTAAGAAATAATATATAATTATAATTTATAGCACCCAAGTCGGCATCATCACTATCCAACAAATCATAAATTCACTCTTAGGATCAAAACAACCAATATAAACATTAGCGAAAATAAATAATAAAACATGCATCTAGCTAGCAAGATTAGGACCATACCATAGTCTCGGAAACTCGTCACCGGGCGCTTTGGCGACGTCTGAGACTTGAAACCGAATTCGACAATTACGTGTGTGTCGTTGACGGATTTTTTGTTGGAAAAATTCTGTTTTGGAAAATCGGGGAAAACAGTTTTTTACAAACTTTGACCCAAAATAAAAGTGGGACCCACAAAGGTTATGAGGCGGGTCCAAGTGGATTCATGTTCTCCTCCATGAGGAGATCAACGTAGTGTATTCATGTGTCCAAAACAGTGAAGTGGTGAATGAGAAATTCATCTCAAAGTGGGCCACTTGAACATAAATTATAAGTTGAAGAATTGTGTAGTTTAATAGTCCCACATTGGAAAACAATTGAAACTATAGTATGGTTTAAATACCATTACCTTGGAGTAAAGGGTGGGCCCTTGGGGCACCCAAATTTTGCGAAGGAGTGAGCACTTGCTTCAAGGTGGAACCAACACACGCGCGCGCCGCCGCCCCGAGTCCGGTCCGGCTGGCTTGGCTTGCTTTGGTTCTAGTGGGCCTTAAGCCTGGCCCCTATATTTATTTTTTGTTTTGCTGGGCCAGAGCCCGTTTCAACTTATACAGTTATTCCAACAGCTCTTTTAATCCAACAGTCATGTCTGTTGGACTTAAATTTGAAACCCAAGAGACATGACCATTCTGGACAGTCTCCTTTGCCTACTATTTAAGGCTTTTCTGGTGCATATTCTTAAGTACGAAAATTTCCTTCTTCTACTCCATACCCTCTGATTCCTTCTGCATATTCATAAGTCTGTGTTAACCCAAGAGAGAGATATAGCATAGTTTTTGGTTCGTTGGACAAGCAGATTGCTGTGCTTCTTCTGTTTGTGTAAAGATCACTTTATCCTGGGAGGCAGATGTCCGTATATCAAAAGCACCAGTGTGAGGGACGAAATCTGTCTTAAGGAGAGAGTTACTACTCGACTTGATCTATTGCTTTTCAATTCCTAAACCAGTGAGTTTAATTTATTATGTAGTTTTATTTATTGTTACATGAACAGAATATATATTGAACCAATATAAAATTCATATTCTATACACTGAATAGAATTGTTCTATTTAACTTGATAATACAGAATTATTTAATTCAAATACTGTTAAATTAAAACAACATTTTTCCTTGGTGGGTGATGGAATCAAGAGCTTGTTCGCCTTAGAACAGATCGACCATCGGAGCTTCTTGTCTGAATCGGGGTTTTTAAGGACTGAAACACTAGAATCCATGTCTAAGAGAATACCCATTTCGTCACAGAGCTTCAAAACATCTCTATTTTCTACAAAAACATGCATTTAGAGAGAGAGTAAATAAGTAGAAGAAGAACAGGGGAGGTAATTTGAGGATTTATACTAAAGGGGTGGAGAATTCCTTCAAAGAAAATATGGGAAGCGAGCAGATTGTCCTAGAAAGCGAAAATTTCGTATATACAGGCGTGGGTCCAAAAAAAAACGAAGGGTTTTTATTCTGACAGAGAAAGAGAATAGGAAAAAAGCTACCTTTGTGAATTGTGGGTGGCTCCATTTTCATGTGCTGTGAATGGCAGAGTTGATGAGCATTGGGTTGGACTCAGATCAGTCCCATTGTTTGAGCTTTCATTCCTTCCTACAAAAGAAAAAACTAAACATCTCCTGAACCAGAGCTTCTTTTACATTTATACTCAAAAAGTCTCAAACTATATCATCTGCCTGTTCACACTCCTTAAACAGTTTTTTTTTTTTTTGGTTAAAAAAAAATGGGGCTCCGGAGTATTGTCACAGCCCCTAGGCACTGGCCCCGGGTTAACGGGTTGGCGTCCAAATTTTAGCCTGCCCATAGTAGGCACCTACCACCCAAGTGCCAATGGCCCCTACCTTCCGTCCCACATTGCTACGTTTCAAGACGTGCGACCAGGGGCAAGCCTGTAAATGCCACCTGCAACAACCCCCCATACTTATTAAGACATAAATGCCCTCACCCTTTATATATAAAATAAATATAAAAATCCTTCATTATTCACCCTCTACCGAGTACCGACTCAACCCCCTCTACTATGGGATCAGTATTACTCCCGTTAGCTTCTCTTCTAAGTTTTCATATTGAGGGAGAGTGGCCTTAATTAACCCCTTCGACCAGGCCGATCGAGTCAGCCAGCCGACGGATATTTATTGCTTCCCGTGTATTGACATTGGAGATGGGTATGGGTATTGTAACAATAGATACCCCAAAGTGTATTGAAAAAAAATCCTTTGACATTGTAGACAACAAACCCCAGAGACCTTAATTACCTTCTCCCTCACTAGCTATTTGTTATCGATACATATATAATGGTCTCCAACTCCATTGGCACTGCACAGTCCCCTAAAATCTTTTAGTCGACTCAACCGACTTTGATGCTACGGAGTTGAAGAATCCGCTAGGGGGCATGCCTCTCTAGCTCAGATATGTGTGAAGAACCTGTCAAGATAACAGTGTTATTAATCCATGTCTAGATCAGATACTTTTAACGGTCAAAACTTCCTTAAAAACAGTTGGCTAGCGTCCCGGTGTGTTCAACCCCCGGACTCCTCGACTTATCCTGGCATCCACAGGGAAAATTCCGAGTTCGTCGGTACGGATACTCCCAAGGGACTAGTCCTTGGCTGGAAGTCTTTGGGACACCCTCCCTTACCCAAAAAAATAATAATAATAATAAATAATTAATTAAACTGCCACATATAGAAACCGTCCAACCGTGTATCTGGGATATTACATGTTCTTCTACTGCACGTGTGTCCAATCTACAATACCCAAATGATATTGTTCTAAACATTATTCCATTTAAGCGTTGGCCGTAACTTTCTAGGGGCGATCCACAATGGATATGGAGAGCTTACTGAGTCCGTTTACGATAAATCACTAATATATATTCATAGGATTAATCTACCTAAATGGATTATCTTGATAATAATCTGATATCGTTCTTTTGAGGTTTGATTTTAGCTTTAATTTCTAATCATCTCAGTAAAGTGAAAAAGAACAAGAGAAAAAAGAGGATCATTTACTATAAACGGCAAAAATGAAATATAATTAATCCCAGGGTAAGTAATACCCATTTAATCAAATATATACAGTGAAGAGTATTATAGCATCATAGCTTTGAACTCGTCGAAGCAAAGGACGCCATCGCCATTGAGATCAAATTGAGTAATCATAACCAAGCATTCATCGACAGTCTTGGACTCGCCTAGTCGACTAAGCATCCTCTTCAAACTCTTGGGTGTAATACAGCTAGACTCATCATCCATCACATACATCCCAAAGGCCACTCTCAAATCCTCCACCTTCTCTTCTTCCCCCTTTCCTTCCATTAATCCAACAAAGTCCTCCAACGCCAACATTCCATCTCCGTCCGAGTCCAGCGACTCTACCGCCGCCTTCGCTTCCTCTGCCGACAGTTCCCCGCCTATCAACCCAACACATTGCTGTAGCTCCGTCGCTGATATCTTTCCGTCTCCATTTCCGTCAATATTATGGAAGACACGTTCAAATTCACTGTATTTCTTCATCATTTTCTGCATGTTGAATATATATGTGACACCCTCCCAGATGTTAAAAGTAAGAAAGTTGTGGATATCTGAATCAAATCGAAATACCCAGATGTTAAAAGTAAGAAATTTGTGGATATTTGAATCAAAATCGAAATTGGTTTGTATTACAGTAAGGAGATAGCTATGAACGATTTAAATATGTATAGACACCCAAAAGAGGGAGAGAGAGAGAGAAACGAAGGAAGTGTCTTTGCTGCAAATTGAAAAGGTTTCTGAAATTATATTTCCGACGTAATGTATATATACGTTTTGGAAGCCGCGTGTTTTACTTGTGCTTGGACCGAATTAACTTTGGTTACTGGGAGAAGAAGCTGCGGGGTATTTTCGGTAATAAGAAAGTGCAGAGGCGCAGCTGTTTTGGAAGTCTCTGGCAGATGCCAGATGCCAGATGCCAGATGCCAGATGCCAGAATCCCAAGACCAATTTTCTGACTTTTGCCAGAGACAATCCCGTGTGCCGCTACATCAGGGGTTGCGTCACGAGAACGGTGTTTAAAACGAATTAACGGAGAAGCCGCGAACACCGGTAATTTCAACTGTCTAAAAGAAAAAATAACGGTCAAAACCGCCTTTGATAGCCTGACTTTGAAAAAAATTTATGAGATATTTATTTTTTTTTTGGTAAAATTATTGACGAGAGATTCCCTGCATCTCTTGGACGGTCAAGATAAATTACTTGTTAACGATCTAATTATAAGTCAGTAGATCGTGCGGCTGCTATCATTCTGACTTTTGGTGATTACTATATTTTTGACTTTTACCTCCAGTTGCCTGAAAGATGGGGCTTATCATAGTCAAGTGAGTGAGAGTGACTATGCATTTCGAAATTTTATTTGTTATTTAAAAACCCCATTTTTATTATTAGGCTTTTAAGAAAAAGCCTTTATTTTACTTCATGATCTGAATAGTCCAAGTCAAAATTGCAGGACCGAAGGCAAATGACTCTAGATGGACGCGGAGAAGACTGACTCCGGTAGTCGGTAGAGTCCTTTTGTTGGAACTAACCTGGAAATGTGAAATTCAATATCCTTTGACCAGCCTAGGCTCCAAGATGCAACATAGAATGATCCCGGAAAGCCATGGATGGGTTCGGTCGAATTTGGGCTAAGTTCTCCCGTTGTTAGATATTAACTTAATTTCCCAACACCTATATGCAAATGCAATGCAAGAACTTGTTTAGTAAACAAATTTTTTGATACAAATCATGGGAATAGCCGTATCCCCTAACTAGGATGGTGGTTCCGGGATCAATCTCGTGAGAGAGAGGTGAACATAGTTGTTAAGACCTGGAATAGATTACTAAACCATACTAACTAAAGTGTGTAAAAAAAAGATTTCTAATTTAGTAAAATCAGGCATTCGGTGTTCTTGGTACCTAATTCTTTTAACTAGTAATTACTTTTTGCATGTGTTTGTCCAATAGTAAAAGAATTAGAATTGGTTTCCAAACCCTTGATAAACATGTTAGGATTAAATTTTTAAAAATAAATATTGCTAGTAACATTCTTTAGGTAGCAAAATAGTTTCTCCAAGTGAATGACATCAACTCCAATTGAATGAGAATGATATTAGGTCGTGGTTCTTCTCTATTTATCTATATAAAAAAATATAAAACATATTTAATTTGGTCCGTGCTGAATAAGGGCTGAGCTAAGGGCAACGTCCAAACACAGCTCAGCCTGCCCAAGCTTCAAGCCGGATAATTGGGCTTCAGGCCACCCAGCCCAATTGCCAACCCTAATCACACGTGCAGCCAATAAGTATATAAAGTTTTTTTTTTTTCCAAGAGCTGCCCTCCTTATCCCATGGCTATCCCCTATTAAATAATTAAGTAACAAAGTTTTTTTTTTTTTTTTTTTTTTGTAAAGTGATTAAAAACTCTCCATAGTATGTACAACAGAGAGTTGGACCTTTCGAATAAAATTGAACTGAGCCAAGCTTATATGCAATTAATGGTGGACCCCACTTTAAGTTTTGTGCTATTAGATTTTAGATTGGAGGCCCAACTTTCAATAGTACATACTATAAAGAATTTTAAAAGGGAAATGGAAAACGGATCCCAAGTTTAACTTAGAAGCCGACCTCCTTGGTCTCCCTTTTTTACCCTTCATCAATTGTGGTAAGCAGCCTATACATAGTTTTTCTTTTTTTTAAAAAGCAAAAATACGAATTTTAATTTTGTTAAGTTTAAAATGGTTAAATAGGGGTTAAAAGGGACACGGTGACACTTGGGTCAGCTTAGAAGCGGACCCAGGGTCTCGGGGTCGCTTCTTAGGACTCATTTTTAATTACTTCCTATGGAAAAAAAAAAAAAAAAAATTCAAAAGTTGAGGGGAACAAGTACTGCCCCTGGGGCATGGGCATCAGTTTTTGTAAGAATACTGGGACATCTCAATAGGGCAGAATTTCATTGTCGAACCCTCCTGCATGTCCGCGTCCCCCAGTAGCACGCACAGACTATAGACATCTCTAGAACAATAATAGCGATGCGATTAAAGATGATATTTAGAGATGGTAAAGACAACACAATCTTCAACAGTTAAAATTGCCTTCATTTATGACATTATACTCTCTTGTAGAATTCAATAAATTATCAGTGTTACAATAAACAGAACCATCTGATACAGTGTAATTTATATTTACAAACCGAACTTCTTCGGTCTCAGATACGTGGACAAACCCTGCCGCAGCCCTGGCATTGAGACTTGTTGCTGCTGCTTTGTCCTCTTCTCCCTCTCCTTTTCCTTGCTCTCTCTCTCCGCCTCCGCCTGTACCTTCCTCAGATTCTCCATCTCCTCTTCCATGGCTGTTTTCTCTTCCTTCTGTTTCTTCTTATGCTCTTGCATTGATGTATCTGACTCCTTCACAGAGAAAAACATGGGGCCCAGCTCAGCCAACCACTGGGGCTCCACTGAAGTGGCGCATTGCATGTACTCCTTCGTCGTCAAGATCAACTCGTGATACACCACATAGTCAGGGGTGTAACCCAGACCGTAAAGAGCGCTACTCGGGTGAAGGTGACATGGCATCCCATTCCGGCAGTTAACATACTCCCCCACCCCCTTCAACCTGGCGGAGTTGTGGAAGTACGCAGAACAGATGGCCTTTCTCACAACATCCCAATCAGGCCCGCACGAGGTGAGTGGGATTTTCAATGTCTTGAGTATATCAAGCAGCTGGGACCTTACCTCCCTTGCCTTCCTTAACCCTTTAACATGCAAGAAGTGGTCATTGCACCAGTCTCCCCTGTACTGGTTCGCCTTCCACTGCTGGTAGACATTAAGCAGCGTCAAGTGGTCAGATTCCGGCACAAAGAACTTCTCCCTTGCAGCGTCACTCTCCTCTGCCCTATCTTTAGGTCGGAAGAACACTGATGGCACCGATAACATGGAGACAATCGTCAGCACCTCGTTCAGACAGTCCAGCTGCTCCCCCATCAGTAGCATCTTAGCAAGGGGAGGGTCCAGCGGGAACTCCACCATCTTCCATCCAAGATCTGTCAGGCTCCCAACATTGTTCAGGGCGCCCAAGACCCACAACTGATACATGGAATTAAGGATGTTATCCTGTGGAGGCGGGTCCATGAAATCAAAATCCAACAAGTTCTCAATCTTTAGAGACTTCAGCAACAGAACCACATTACCAAGATTGGTCCTCTGTATCTCTGGCACAGGGTTGGGCAGCATCTCGTTTTGGTAGGCACTGTCAGTGTACAGCCGATAACACGTGCCGGGACCCGTCCTCCCTGCACGGCCAGCTCGCTGGTCGGCAGCAGCACGGCTGACTGGAAACACTTGGAGAGCATCCATACCCATCCTTGGATTGTACACTTTCATCTTACCATAGCCCGTGTCAATGACATATAAGATACCATCTACAGTCAGCGACGTTTCAGCAATATTGGTAGCAACAATGCATTTACGGGCCCCATCTTCGGCTTTCTGGAAGATCTTGGCTTGCAAGTCAGCTGGCAACTGGGAGTATATGGGAAGTATAGATAGTTTGGGGACACCCTTCTTGGTGGTGGAGACGAGCTGCTCCATGCGCTCTGCAAGCGCATAGCAGGTTGCTTCGATCTCATCTTGGCCAGTCATGAAGATCAGGATGTCACCGGGTGGGCTGGTGATGTGAATAGTCATGGCCTGCTTCACTGCAGCTTCAACGTAATCTTCACACGGGGTTTTACTGTACAAGATATTGACAGGGAACGTCCTTCCAGGGATGTGGAATATCGGTACACTATAACAATTTCAGAAAACTTTTATGAGGATTGAAGCAATGCAAGAGATGAAGGTATAGTTTGGAAATAATAAAGGACAACTCTTACCTTCCAAAAAAGTTGGAGAACTTCTGTGCATTTAGAGTTGCAGATGTTACAATGAGCTTGAAGTCACGACGCTGGGCAACCACTTTCTTCAGTATCCCAAACAGCACATCTGTGCTAAGTGACCTCTCATGAGCTTCATCCATTACAATGACGCTGCAAACATTACATTTTTGATTATCAATGACATTGTTCTGCTTTCAAAAAGAATAAAACAAATAAAGCAGTGACCAGTGGAAGCTGAATGAGATATATAAGAGCAGAACCATTTTTTTTAATATTTAGAATACAAATGCCAAGCAATAACCATACCGATATCTGTCAAGATCAGAGTCTTTCAGTGTCTCACGCAGAAGTACTCCATCGGTCATGTACTGTAAAAATAATTTTTAAAAAAAAGCAAAGATTCAGCAAGTTAAGACACAGAAATCAGGACTAGTAACTCAAGCAAGCACCGACTAGAAGAACATGAAACATGTACAGAATTTTTTTTAGCAAACTAGCAGGACAAAAAAGGGTCTACTAATTGAAGTTTTTCTGACTAACATCAAAGAATAACAATAAGTGATTCTTCAAGCAGCAGTAAGATGAAAACCTTGGTATAAATCAAAGCTTATTTGTGCTTCTATAAGAGCTTTAGTATTTTCCTAAATAATCAGGACTGCACAAGTATGAAACCATGCCTATTTTTGAAGACTTTCTGGGACTTACGTTTAATTCTCACAGGCAGAATAGAAAAGTTGGGAGCAAAAGAGCGTATGAAAGAAAAGAAAATGGCATCCTGACAACTGCTTACCTTAATTATTGTGTTTGGGCCGGTCACATCCTCAAACCGTATAGCATAACCTATTTTATCACCTAGCTCAGTTTCCATTTCTTCACTAACTCTTTTGGCAACACTCATAGCAGCCACACGTCTCGGTTGG
Organism: Tetracentron sinense; assembly: GCA_015143295.1. NCBI lineage: Eukaryota > Viridiplantae > Streptophyta > Magnoliopsida > Trochodendrales > Trochodendraceae > Tetracentron > Tetracentron sinense. The sequence continues at coordinate 34,407,290 of CM026568.1, read as the reverse complement.
GTGCAACCGATTATGCCGTTCATAGTGTATCCATCTTCATGCAGATACTGTCCACAATTTCTAGATATCAGAAAACAGTTGATGACCTACTTAAAAAAACTCAATTCTTCAAAAACAACCATTATTTCATTATCGATATTGAAAAGTACAAAGGAACCTGTGTGAGTTGAGTCGTCTTTCCTGAACCAGTTTCTCCAACGACAACGATTACCTGGTTTTCGCGAATCACCTGATCCATGGTAAGTTGAAATAGAATTAGAACAGACAAAAGACAGTGCTAAACGGTTCGTAGGGTATTACTGGCAGCAATTTAAAATTCAAGGATCAGTGGGTCTCTCATTAATTTGAAAACCATTTCAAATCCATGGAAAATGTGAGTACAAAAATGTACACACACATATTTAAATACATTCATATATAACAACAAATGGAGCCCAATCCTAGGAAGATAGAGGTCCATATTTTTGCAATATGTTCAAGAGGACCAATGGCGAATTAGTGTAGAAAAATCTTCCTAGCAATCTCAGGTACTAAAAGATAAAGGAATGCTTGTGACTGCTGAACAACCTCAACAGGGTCCATATTTTTTGCAGAAAGAGAGGATTGTCAGCTTTGGATGGGGAACTTAAGGGATCTTTCACGACTCAAAACTTTTACAACTTCCTTCACTCAAAGAAGTATGCAGATTTGGCGAGGATGACAAAGTTTAGGAAGATTAAAAAAAAATGCCCAACCACCCCCCAAAATTCCAGTCTTTGTGTGGCCCACCCAGGTCTCGGACCCCTCACCATCTGGTTTCAAACCTTCTATGGATTAAACATTAACCTTAGACAAACCAGTTTGCACTGCTTGACCCGGCATGATGCAAAAGCCAAATATGAACCTTTAAAAATCTATAGTCTCTTCCTATTAATATATATTTTCGTTTACCGAAATAAAAAAAAATCTATAGGGCCTCAGATGTAGGCCCAAACTAGGCTTATTAAATCAAGATTGGAACAAAACCCTACACGGAGAGAAATCAAAATCAATGTACACAGGAAGAAAGTGAAGGAAAGGGAGCTGCTTGGCATTGTTTTTGAAAAAATATTGTTATCTATATTTTTAATCTTTTATTATTTTCATATTATTATATTAGTATTAACTATATTCACTTAATGTAACTGAGTCGACTCAACTGACCCGATTTGGTTCAACTCACCCCCTTGACCACAGGTTAGTGGCCAGTCTGGTTTTTAAGACATTGGGTCATGTAACTATGAAACAGATGTTGAATGAGCCAAAAGCGCGAGGAAGACATGCATCATCTTCTCCTCTATTACACAATGGATTGGCGTGCATGAAGCTTCTTTTTCTCTCTATCCAAGTCTCTAATGTGCCTCAAAAAGGAGATAGGAGATCACATCCTTAATTCGTCAAAAGAAATCTTCAGCAGCAAAGGCAACATTCTATGGATTCTGCCTTATGTGATTATCTGGGGGTTATGGAAGCAGAGGAATAAAAGGATTTTTTATAGACTCAGTGCCTAAGTTGTGATCTTCCATTGGTTGGGAACTTCAGAATTGGATGTGATTCTTAGTAGTAAATAGGATACAAAAAGGGAATACTGAAGTTTTAGATGTGATCTATATAAGATCCAAGTGCTAAGCTAAAGGGAGTGCAAACTACAAACACCAAACAGCTAATGCAAAAAAGGAAAAAAAAATTACACGTAAAGATTCCTCATTTGTTATTTTGACGCTATAGTCTAAATCATAAGGGAAGCCATGTACATGGTAGGTGCTCGCTTCCCAGGAAGTTCGTTTGCCAAACTTACTTCCTAGGAAGCCCACTTCCATCACATCTCATTAAGTAATCAAAGGGGGATATGTATGTGGGAAGTGATGAGATAGATCTGAATCTACAATCTAGGGTTTAACTTTGAGCAAGTATTATTGGATTGGAACCCAAGGCACCTATTTCTCCACAAATATATCATGTAAAACAAAATCTAAAGAATAGCTGCCCATACTAATACAATGGGAATGAAGCACCTATATCTAATTATTGCTTCTCACTCTTAAGGATTTTTTGAGCCTCAATTCTCACTTCTCGCTTTGGTACTATTGACTAAATTATCGCTCTTAAAACATGAGTTTCTTGCTCCCTAACATTTCTTTATACAAGGCACAGGGGGGTCAGGGCTAGTAGATTTCATGAAACATCTGTTACCTCAAAAAATTCAACACAAGAAGATAATCAAAACCATCTAATTTATAGACTGTTCTAACTATTCACCAATTTTATAAAAAAGAATGAGATTAGACAATTGATTGCAGCCATTAGATGGGCTTGCATAAGTCAGATCAAGACTGGATATTTAAAATGCAACTTTAGGAAAAACGCGAATAGAGTTAAGGAAGTAGTGAAAGATTGATCAAAATATACCTCAAAGAGGTCAGTTCCAGTATCTCAGCTCAATTATTCTTTAGAATGAAGAGATTTAGGAGAATGTTGCCCAAAAAATTGGAGTTGGATGGCTAAAGTGGAGATGAGCTTCTAGAATCCAAAGTGCTATATGACCAACACATTTTGACCAAACTAAAAGGGAACCTTTATAGGCATCAATAAAACCAACTATAGGGCTACCAAGAAGCAACATATTCATATAAGAGCAATGCTAGGTCCACCTTCCGGTCGTCCACCCTCCCCTATTTTTATACAAGAAGACAAAATAGTAGGACACTTTTTTGTGGGTCCCACCACATTTATTTTGTCTCCTTGTATCAAAATAGTAAAAACTACCATCAGGGCTGTAAATGGATATCCGAATCCGATCCGAATTCGACTTCGTTTAGCCGGATAATATCCGAATATAATACCCGCCAGCTCGGATACGGATAGAAAATAAACTATCCGTTTATAATCGGAGCGGAGCCGGATATAGAAATATCCACTCCGCTAAATTTCTGACCGCGAGAGATAACTTGTGAAATGAGGTTTTTTTTTTTTACATTTCTTGTTAATCTAACAGCCAGATGAAGTTTTGAAAAGCAAAATCTTAGAACTTAAGATAAAAACCGTGTGCTGCAAAGGGCAAACCACCTTTTTAAAAAAACCACTCGTTTTGAAAAACAATGTGCTTACCAACTAATTTGAGAAAACCACTTGTTTAAAAAAACCACTTGTTTTGAAAAACTATGTGCTTATCACCTAATTTGAGAAAACCACTACAGGAGGAAGAGAGAAACTTGTCTCTCTCCCCACCCATGCCATGGTCTGCCTCCCCCTTTATCCATCTTGGTTTCGTGAAATCCAACTCATGCCGTGGTCTTGATCGTCTGAACATAGTTCGGGGATTATCCATCTCTCTCTCCTCTCCCTTTCTCTCTCACTTTTTGCTTGTTCCCTTCTCTCTCTATTTTTTTTTTAAATTATGAGCTACAGTCTATATTTGTTTGCAATGCAAAATAGGGAGATTTTTTTTTCTTGTTACAGAAAATTGAAGATTGAAACTGTTTTGGGGTTATGAGAGGAGCTACGAAAAAAATCTGATCTTAGAAATTTGAGTTGGAGAAGAGAAAGATGTGATTTTGGGATGAAGAGAAATGCGTAGAAAGCTGAAACGAAGAAGAAAAGAAGAATCTGGGAAAGAGAAAAAAAAAAATAGGGAGATTTTGAATTCCCTTTTTTTTTTTTGAATCATGCTATGTAAGAATTAATCTTTCAGTTTTTTTTTTAAAGTTAAATTAATCGGATATTATCCGAATTCGGTTATTTTAATCGAATACGAAGTCGAATTTCATTTTCTAATATCCGGCGGATACCGAACCGAATTCGGATATGCGGACAATGGAGTCGGATAGAATTCGGATAGAGTGGTATCCGCTTCGAATCCGCTCCGTTTGCAGCCCTAACTACCAAAGAGTGAACGACCGGAAAGTGGACCTAGCATTGCTCATATAATTAGTGTATTCAAGAAGACAAAATAGTAGGACACTCTCCCCTAATTGTTATACAACAAGACAAAATAGGACACTTTTTTGTGGGTCCCACCACATTTATTTTGTCTTCTTGTATAAATATAATAAAAACTACCATAGAGTGGACAACCAGTAAGTGGACCTAGCATTGCTCATATTAGTGTATTCAAGATGATGTTGAGAAGAATGGGTGGAAAGACAGATTAGAAGTGAGCGCATTCAAGAGAAAGTGAGAAACTGTGAATAACTCCAATAAGTAATAAAATAAGGGAGAGTCGACTGATTGTTTAGATACAATTAGCGAAGACCAATAACAGCTCTAATGAGGAGTGAATTGAAGGCTCTAAAGGGAGAGAAGGTCAGAAATGGTGTGGATGTAGATAATGATGAAAGATTTGATAACACACAATTTGACTGAAATTATGGCTTTTAAAAGGACGAAATGTCATAACAAGATTCATGTGCCGACCCTAAGCATTTGGGATAAAGCATTAATGATGATGAGATGGGTTAGCACATCATAAGCTAATGTGGAAGTAAATGACATCCACAGAAAGGGAAAATATTAACCTGCAATAATTCCTCACGCACTGAGTATATTGGCAGATATTGTCTTTGCTGTGCTAAGGTTTTTGACATTGCAAAATCACTGACTGCTTCACCCTTCTTCATGTGTTGTGCAAACTTCGCATCCTCTTTGAAGTCAACTTCACCCTCTTCGCCTACTGTGGCAGTATCTGCATCGATCTGGTATTTTAAAAAAATTGAGAACATTACACCGTGAACCATAAAATGCAAAATTGGTAATCATAAATTTTAATTGCTTTTTAAAATTTTAAAGTATTTTAATTGCTGTTTTTTAATTATAAAGTATTATACCTGTTCTGCCGTCTTTTCAACACCAAGGATATCACCGAGTTTTGATCCTGCAAGCTCCCAAAACCGTTGACGTGATTTGTTCATGCTTTGTTTCTCATGAATTTCCCTAACAAGAGTAGATCCCTTCCGTGAAATTATGGCCATATCTGATGTGGGATCTTTCAAGGGCATTATAGGCTCCGCTTGCTTTGTGAATACAACTCTCCCGTCTAGGAAAGGAGGTTTGGTATCTGTGACGAACAAAAAAAAATTAATAGAAGTTTAGGTCAAGGGTCCCACAAGACAAATGCTATTTGAAATTCTGTGAAAACATTTTAAAAAATGAATACATGACAATTAACAAGTAAATAGTTTGGATTCTAAACATGATCTCAAAAATTAGTTAGAGGCCATTACTTGCATTGATTCCAATCTAAGAGGGAAGAATATATGTTTCCCTTCAGAAGATGGCATATAATGTTAAAGAGATAAAAAGTCATACAGACGAAAAAGGAATGCCATATAGAATTCTGATGCTGTTTATATAAGTCCAAAAAATCATTTTTGAGCCTGTGTATTTTCAGCTTTCATCATTATTTGAATTTTTTCCATTTTCCTTGTGCTTCCAAAGTATTACACTACACATTTTTCTGTTTTGTATCTGAAGCCTTCATGGCAGTGCTTCCAAGTTAATTCTTCAGATCTGTCGGTAACTAAACACTTTCTTTCATATGTTGGCAGTTACAGAGGTAACAGAGCTACTAAACATATAATGTGCAATCAGAAAATAGCTACTCAAGTCGTCCGAGGACAGCTAACTGTGTGTTCATGATTGTTACATAAGAAAAGTCAGATTTAAAGAAAATAAGTCACCAACGTAGGCATAGGAAATCACAGTATATTTCCAGGAACTACTTGATAAGGCTAATCATAAAGTTTGCTCACCGTGAACAAGAAGGATGACCTTGCGTTCATCCTCATCCTCAAATTCCATCTGCACCTCAGTACCTCTAACAGCTCCAGATCTCAAAAGTTGCCTGTCTTCCCAATGGGCATTATCAGCAGTCAGCTGTGATAATTTTTTGCTCTGAGCAAGTGTCATCCGCGTTCCATCCTTTCGAACCTGTGAGTCAGAGACACAATCTACATATGAGGGAGCAGAGAATGGGACATGGAAACATGCCAAATCTCAACAATATGAATACCTGCCAGTGAATACAAGTTTATAGAAATTTATAGGATAAGGATAAAAAATCACACATATACACATATTGCAGGTGCTGTACATGATTCCCAATTTCAATTTTAGAATGCGCTAGTAGGTGCGACCTTTAGATGTGGCTTTTGTCCTTCAAACAATCGTATGTGACAGTTCCAAACCCTATGTTAATTAAGAGGGGTGAAAAGTGCAACGAAATAGTATACTCCACATTAGTCTTTCTCACTGCAAAAGCCATCATCATCACCAAGTAAAACTTAAGATACTTCGTAGATAGCTTCATATCACATAAGGTGTGCTTGGTAACACATTTGGAGTTGTGCTGCACCAAATTAAAAAAAGAACAAAAGAAAGAGGACAGCAGTGTGCACGCATTCAGGTTCAACTTGATTATTGCGGACAGCATGTGATTAGAATCTGCTGCACACATAGGCACATTGGAAGCTTTTTTGAAGCCCAGCACTAGTGAAACTAGGAGTCCACTTGGGTGACTTATACAAGATTGGTTATCTGGCCGACAACATAAGCTTTGTTACAAAACATCCTCCAAGTCCTAACGCCAAATCCAATCTTTCTCCTCGCTCCTTTTTTTCTTCATCGATCCTCCTCCTGGCTCAATGCGTAATTATCTCTTCCAAGACTTCTTCTATTGTAACTAATGCTTATGCAAATTGCTACTCACATTATGGGAATAAAGGTCCGAAACCCATATGTTTCAAAACCTACATTTGCAAGAAAAGAAGTCCTAAAGTCTAATCAGGTTTGGATTGTTATTTCCTTCCCCTATATATAAGTATATTATTCTCTTTAGAAGAAGCTTTTGACGGTTGGGTGTTACTACCCAACTTAGTCCCACATCAGCCAGCGACGTCTAGCCTTGTGACTACTTAAGGCTCCCCCCTCTCTCCTTAAGTCAGGATCTTTTGGTGAGATGTGTTGGGTTATGTCTTCTGTTGGTCCGCTTCTATTGAATCGAGAAGAAATACTAGGATTGATTCTCATAATAATAATAAAGTGAAATATGTCGAAATTACCTTGTGTCAGAATTGAGAAATTCTATGGCTCGAATCTTTAGTATTCTCTTATTTATCACCTGTGTCTATTATTTAGGAACTGTCTCTTGGCCCGTAAGTCCTGACACAAGGTTAGAATTCTAGCTCTTCCAGAGTGGTATCTCACTGATGGCTCACCTCCCCCCCGAAAGGAGGCCATTATTCCTACTTCTGCAGCTATAGGTTTGCACTTTTACCCGATATGGGAAGCATGTTGACCTTTGTGGGAGTGTGTTATGCATTATCTTTAACCCAAAAAAAAAACCAGTTGAAGGTTGGGATGAAAAAAAATATATCCAGTTGAAGGTCTAGGTCCCTTCCTTCAATCCGAAGAGATCTTTTTGATTAATCTAAGAGTGTGGACTCATCCAACACTTTTCCACCAAATAAACAAAGGTATTTATCCTCTTCATCCACCAATTATTTTCGGATTATCACTGTGTTCTTACTCTCGCTTTTTGCTAGTTTCTAATTACCCTAGAGGTCACTGTCTTTGATTTCTTTTCATAAATTTGAAACTCTAGCCATCTGAAACCTTATATTGGATCCTTACAATTTCAGATCATTTGAATTCTTCATGTGTTGATCTCCCTAGCCTATTTCGGAATACACTAGAACATCAGACTGAATTATGTTGATATTTTTTAATATTATGGGTGTAGATACACTATATCATGTCATTAAGGGCATTATTGTAATCTTATTTTTAAAGCAATATAGATAATAGAAAGTGAAATCAACCCCTAATCTTTTCTTTCCTTCTCTTCTTCCTCCTTTCATCTATGGTTTCTCTTTTTACTTGGTATCAAAGCAGGAATACAAGGCCTGAGTTTTTTTAATGGAGTGTTTGTGAACAGTGTCATGAATAGTTGGTCATATTCAAAGGTATTTGATTCTCAATTTTTGAGTATATTTCTGACATTTTCACGGAAAAAAATTTAAAATCTGATTAGTGCAGTATGTTCGGGCTATTTTTCGGTGGGAACATTGCTATCGTTTAATGAGTTTGAATATTTCTGAAGTTCTAAAACTCGTTTGGGGAAGTTTTGTGAAGGATTAAAGTCGGTGTGATGTTTTTTTCTCTCCATTTAGGGTTGCTTGTTGCTTCTTGTTTTTGGTGTTTTTGAGGTTTCAAAGCTCCGAAATTTGAGATTTAGGAAATTTTACAATTATTTAAAAAATATTATCATTAATGTCGACTGGAGAGGATTCTAAAGCTATTTTCAGGGTATCAGCGATTAGTTGATCGTCCAGATCTGGCATATGTTATGAGTGTGGTGTCTCAATTCATGCATGAACCTCAAATCCCTAATTATAAAGTTGTTGAAAGGATATTGCGTTATTTAAAGACCACTCCAAGAATAAATATATTATTTGCTAATCATTGACATCTCTGTTTATAAGCTTATATTGATGTTGACTGGGTTTGATTATAGAAGGTCCACTACAAGAAATTGTAGCTTTCTTGGAGGTAATCTCGGAACTTGTAATAAGAAGCAAAGTGTAGTAGCTAAGTCTAGTGTTGAAACCGAGTATAGGGCAATGGCCCATGGTGTGGCTAAATTTTTGTGGTTGAAAACCTTAGTTCATGATTTGAGAATTAAGATAGATGTCCCAATGAAATTGTTGTGACAACAAAGCAGCCATTAACATCACTCAGAATCATTTTTAACATGATCGTACAAAACAAAGACTTCATTAGAGAGCAGCCTATTTCTCAAAGTTAGTGTTTACCGTTTGTTACATCCGAAAACCAACTTGCTGATATTCTCACTAAATGTGCTGCCAAAACAACCTTAAATTCGGTTTTTAGCAAGCTTTTTTTTTTTTTTTTTTTGGTTGAAGGTTTTTAGCAAGTTGAACATGATAGATATTTATGCACAGCTTGAGGGGGCAGTTTTCAGATATATTAGTATTATGGGTGTAGATACACCATATCATGTCATTGAGGGCATTATTGTAATCTTTTTTTTAGAACCGGTATAAATGATAGAATGGGAAATCAGCCTCTAATATTTTTTCTCCTCTTCCTCTTTTTATCTAGGATTTCTCTTTCTACTCTCTTTATATTTTGAAACCCTAAATTTTCGGATATCTTGTTGGGGTATTATACTATTATTACATTCAAATTCAATTGCCTATATTATGGATTGCTTCTTAGGTCTAAATTTATTCCCTAGGACTTACAATTGACAACTTGCAAAAGCTTGTTTTTATTTAAGAAGTATTAAATTATTGTTGAGATGCCCTAAAGGCCAGATCCAAATTCAATTGGATTTTGGATACACCCCAGCTACCTGGGCTCCATCATCACATTTAAAATGTATAGTCGGTTATGCTTACATGTTCAATAGAGCAGTAAGGTCATTTAGACATCGTCCTTTTAATTGTGTATATGTGAAAGTTTTCCCTGGTGTAATACAGGTGTCAGCTACAGGTATAGGCAAGTAGTCAATTTGCTTGGCACGCAAATCTCGGCCACAAGGGCACAGCTATGTATAGTTACTAATATATTAAATGTGCAATGTTACAAATATACTTTAAATTGGAAATACTAGTCTTCAAATAGTCTAATTCAAGTCAAAGCAATATCAAAGCAAAATCGGGAACAAAATGAACAATGGTACCAGCAGAAATACTTTTAATCAGCAGGCCTATTCTCACAAATAACATTGATGTTTAATAATTAAAATACAGAAGGAAAAATGATGTACACAACTTGCTAGAAATTTTACACGTACCAATTTCTTGGCCAACTCGGCCTCTTTTTTTTGGAAAGAAGCGTCATCCCCAAGGAAAACTGATGAACTATCAGCGTCAAACATTGTGGTACCTTCTTCTCTATCATACCTATAAAAATGAATTAATGTCAAGAAAATATGAGGAAAATAGCAGCCATAAAAGTATAAACTACACAATGCACAGCTCAAAACCATGATTTCATTCACAACACTGATTATCTAAATTATACTGGAGCCTAATTAACAAAGCATAAAAAATAAGCACTATGACATATTAATGCTTCAGAAATGCCAATGTTTAAAGAGCGTATTAAAGACAGGTAGGTAAACGGGCTAGATTCAACCGGGAAGAAAAGAAGAAGAAAAAAGGTGAATATGTCTGTTGATATTAACCATTTTCAGGAAAATTTAGTAAAAATCCCCAAAACTGTAAGCTTGAAAAATCTAATTAGCAAAGTGAAAGTCATCAAATGATGTAAACTGATTTTATTGGTTCTTATTCGGGCTAGATTCTTCTTTTATTTTCAAGAATCAACTGCAAAAAATTGATCATCTTCAAAAGGACATAAATGAACCCCAAGAATTCTAGGCTATCAAAAAAACAACTTCCACCTATCATTCCAAGCTCAGATGAAAATCCTGGATCAATTACCATGCACGGTCAGAATTGTATTCCATCTCTAAACGCATTCTTTCAGTTATCTCTTGACCATATTCCTTAGTCATAGAATTCTTATCGGCTTCTCCATCCTGGAAATACAAAAAGAAAATCAATTGTAAGTACATGAAACTAACACACCTAAGATTAAGAGACACAAAGAAAAGCGCGAGAAGAAATATAACGAAGTGCAAACATCTAAAAATGTTTCTATAAATAGTCGAATACCAAAAAAAATCATATGATTCATAAAGTAGGGCAAGAAGGAAGGCATGCATAACAATGAGAGGCATTCTTGGTTGACCGTGCATGCTCAACCATTACCAGCATTCCTTATCATTTTATTAGTGAAAAATACAGAAACAGGGCTCACATGCACAATACCTCATAACCTGGTTCTGAATTTTTCGCAGAGAAAGTAAGTTGATGGGATCTCCCACCTGGACGAGAACTCAAAGATCTAACCGAGGATCCAGAAGCACGTATTGGAACTGGTGAAGGAGAAACGTAGTCCCAGGGAGAAGCAGAAGGTCCTGTAGTATTTCCAATACAGTTATTTACATGTTCAATTAGAAATCCATATGCCTACATTTAACATAAGAAAATCAGTGTTCTCAAAAATATTTCATATTCTTAATAACATGCCTGCAGAATTAGGTGTATGTCCGCCCAACCAAGGGGAAACCAGTCGTGCATCAGGTGAGGCCCCAACAAGCATTGGGGATGGTGAAGGTCGATGGCGCCCATCAGTTGTAGAATGACTGCTCCGTCCTGGTGTATCTGACCATTCCCATTTTCCATCATCCCAATCAGATCTACCTGCAAATTATGCACATATCAATAGTAAAGTCAGATTGAAAACACAACTTTTGATCTAAAAGATATATGCATGGATGTAGAAAATAAGTCAACCAGATTCTTAACATGAAAATAGTTAAATGATTAAAGGTAATACATACCAGGTGTCCTCCTAGAAGAATACTCATATCGACTTCGTTTTCTTCCATATTCACCATCATACTTCTGTTCATGTGCATCTCGACCATGTGTTTCTCTTCCATTAGAATGCTCCTTACCATCATCATTATATCTTTGTCTCATCCTCCTGCTTTCAGTCCTAATGCTATCCCTGGAATCCCGTCTTTCACTACTACCACGGCCATCCCTGTCATACCTACTAGGACTCCTAGACCGGTCATACCGCGAACTTGTGGTAGATACAGTGGAAACCTTCAATAGAAAAAGCAAAGTGAGAGAAAAGTTGTGGGAATAATTAAATAACAAGCGGCTAATAAGGAGGATTTTACGTCCCCCCATGTGTTTGTACCCTCATTTTGTTAATTAATAAACTGTTAGGGCCCTGCCAAATCATCAACCCCCACTGTAGTGATTTTCTTTTGAAACATACGTCTCTCCAATACTAACCATAAAAAACATGGAGCTAAATATATACATTTGACTCATCAATTATAAGAGCCTCATGTACCTCAAAAAGAAAACAAAATGGACCAGCAGAGGGAGCGTACAGCAAAACAATTAAAGATATCAAATTGACCAACAAGAATGTGTCTTTCTAATCCAAGACTCTTTGATTTTCTCTTTGATATATCTAGGCTAAACCACAATCTCAGTAAACCAATTAAGCACATCTGACAGTAGTAAAAACATGCAGTTGACATGTCAAACAATACCGACTCCTCCAACAGTCTCCAGTACCACCCCCAATCAAACCAGGTATATGAGACATCAATAAACATAAGCATATGTTCTTCGTATTCAAATCATGTGTGAGTGTGTTATAGTGTGTGTGAGTTAACGTGTTATCAAAAAAGAAACAAATTAGTCCCACATTCTAACTGTGTTGGTGAACCCATAAAGCTCCACCTCCCTCTCTTTTTTAAAGAGAGTGTGTGGGTGTATAAGCCTTTTGCCTTGGGTTGGGTGTGTGTGGGTCGGGCCTTGGGCCCCGGGTGGGTGTGTGGGTGGGTGAAGTGTGTGTGTGTAATAGTGTGTGTGAGTTAATGTGTGATAAAAAAAGAAACAAATTAGTCCCACATCGGTGGGGTCTAACTGTGTTGGTGAACCCATAAAGCTCCACCTCCCTCTCTTTTTTGAGAGGGTGTGTGGGTGGGTACAGTGTAGGGTTGTAAACAGATCGGATTTGCCTAAATCCAAATCCGATCCGATAAGGAATCCGACATATCCGGATCCGATCCGAGATCCATCGGATTATGAATTATTCAATTCAAAACTAAATCCGATTACTAATTCAAGATCTGGATCCAATCCGAATCCGATCTGATTAACATTAATATGTCTAAAAAATAATATTTAATTATAAAAAATATATATGATTACTATTATTGTATATTTGTAAAATAATATTATTATATATATAATTTCATCAGATCGGATCACTATAGATCCAAACCCGATCCGATTATAATCGGATTCAAGATCTCGGTTAAATAGTCCCAACGCTTTGGACTTTGGAGAGTCCCCAACCGACGGCTCTAGCCTCTCTCCTCTCTCCTCTCCTCTTATACGTCCCCCAAGTCACCAACCCGTTCTCTCTTCATCTTCTTCACACCCCGCAAACGACGCCATCCAAACAGTTACAATCCGCCATTCTTCTCTCCATCCGTCGTACCTTTCTGAAGGGTTTTACCCCTTCGTCTTCCCCCTATTAAGAGTTCATCAATGATGAAGCTTTACAACCACAATCACTCTCGGAGTGGAGCTCTTGCAGATCTCTTTGGGCTTCTGCTCCCGGTTTTCTTCCCTAATCTCTTCACTCACTTAGGCCACGCCTTGCCTTCGATCTTCTCGATATGTCTTTCTACTCAATCAAGTTCCGAATATCGGTATGTCTTTTGTTCTGATCTTATTTCTGGGGAGGAATTGCTGCCTTCATGAATGAAATGGTAAGCTCATTTCTATCACTTTGCACACGTTAGCAGAACTAACTAGAAAAAACAATGGGAAATATATGTGATAAGGACTATATGCATGTCTAGAAACGTTTGAAAACTAACTAATAAACGGGGGGATTTACTGCTAATTAGGGGAGTAGCCTGGATTCGTATGAAGTAACACGGTTAGGGAGTGGAGAGGTAGGAAGTGATGATAGTTAAGGAATTTAGGGACTTGAGATAGGTTGGGTGAGGATACGCAGGTAGAGAGAGGGGAAACATAGAGAGAGAGAGAGTCCATGGAATAAAGAATAGTTAGAATTTTTTTTCTTACGAAGCTTACTTTTATAGTTTTATTTATAAAAGAGAACAGTTACCAGGAAGCCTTGGGGTTGTATCAACTTTGAATTGTGGGATATGGAGATATGAGACGGAGTGGGCTTGGGGGAGGGCGAGTCCGGATCCTTTCTAATTGCAATTATTTAACTGTCTTTTTAACTCTTTAAGAAGTTTTAACCCTCGGGGTATATATTTTTTCAATTTTTTTAAGAGCAATGTTAGATTGTCTAACCTTAAGGGTTAGTTAATTTTAACCATAATTTATGGGATTAAAAGGGACAATTGTTGACTTGTGGCTCCAATAGAACTAGGGAATTCAATCCCGATTAAATATGACCAGCTTGTGGGGGACATCTGTGTAGAGAGGATAGGAGATAAAAGGTAAGGGGTGGTGTGGTGTGGTCCACTTTGATTCGGCACAACAGGGATGTATCAAAATTGATACAGCCCAACTTACTTAGCTTGGCTTTGATATAAAGTGGGTGTACCCAAATAGGAACAATCAATCTTAAAAAAAATTTGAATTGTGATTTAGTCGTACCAATATGAAAATCCAAATTGATGCGGGTTTAGACAGTGTAGTTAATTCGTCACCTAGGTGTCGCCTAGGTGTTTTTGGAGGGGTGGTGCCCGACTAGGTGGCTAGGCAGTCGGAAAAGGCAAGGTGTGCAACTAGGCGACGCTTAGTTGTTTTGTTCCTGGGCGGTCACCTAGGCGCTTGTTTTTTAACACTTTTTTTAATTAAATAGTGGTTAGTTTAGTTAAAGTTGATTATAATTTAAGTTTACTTAGTTTATATCTCTAAACTATAAATACTTTCTTTACTTTTTAGGATTTATACGGTTTGGGAGAGGAGAAGAGACGTAGGAGAAAAAGAAGAAGAAGAAGAAACCATTCCTTTTTTCAAGGTACCCTCTCTCTCTCTCTCTCTCTCGCACAGTGCATTCTCTACCGCACTGTTCGTTTTTTTTATTTCTCTCTCTCTCTCTCTCTCTCTCTCTCGTGCGTTCTCTACCGCATTGTGCGTTTATTTTTTCTTCCTAATCTCTCTATCTCATGGTTTCTGGTTCTTTAACCATTGGCTTCGTCTGTAGCTTTTTCGAAGGAATCGTTGGTGTATCCATCTCCAGCCTACTTCTCTTATGTCATTGTTGGCGATTCTCCTATTCTGGAGAGATTTTTGCTTTCTAAATCCGTTTCATCTTTATATTTCTTCTGCAATTCAAATGGAAACAAATGAAAACTTTTTTTTTATAAAATTGGACGGGTTCGAGATTTTATCCGTTCTGCAGTTGGAATGCTTTTGAAAAGCATCAAGTTCAATCAGCTGACAGGTACTTGAAAATTATTCATTGCCATCTATTTTAGCTTTTGAATTATTCGTTTATTTGTGATGGAGTCCATAGATGAAAACCTCATTCTCTACCACACTGTACGTTTTTTTTTTCTTCCTCTCCAACATAGTGCGGCAGAGAATGAAGCTTTATTAAATTCTCTTATTGATGATGATGATATATGATATGAATGATTGTAATAGACTTTTTATTTTATGTTTTTGTGGAATGTGGGTGTGGAGCTACATTGCTAATTTAATTTTGATGTGAGTGATGTTACTTTTAAACTTTATCTTATGTTTTTGTGGAATGTGGGTGTGGAGTTTTGGTCTTTTGGATGTTATATATAATAATATATATGTATATGAGAGATATATATATATATGAGATATATATATATATATATATATATTAAATTTATCGACTAGGCAACACCTGGGCGTCACCTAAGCAACGCCTTGCCTAGTCGGGGCTAATCGCCTAGACGCCTTGACTAGACCGGGTTTAGAATGGTACAAAGGAGATCAATACAGCTGACCTATTTGGGTGTGGAGCGAGTACACCAAGAGAATTACATACCTCAATTCATTCAATTAAGAAGTAAAATGTTCCCACATGTTGGATATGGTGTAAAGTAGGCACATAAGAGATCAAGATCAGGGGTGTCATTATCACTTAGTTTGCCTGCAGAGCTGTCTATAGTAAATTAGTAATTGGTGTACCCTTACCTATATAATTCGGGTGTTATGCGGTGTATCAAGGTTTATACACCTTAAAAATTTTGATATAAAGTGGGCACACAAAAATTGGTGCACCCCAGCCCATGTCATTATGATTAATGAAAATTTGGGTCAACACATATCAACTTGTTACGTATTTGTGATTTCGGAGATTCGGGTCATAATTTTTTTACTTAATTTATTCAAGTTATATGAGTGTTTTGTTGTATGACTCTTTAGTAGGAAGATTGGTATATGGTACTTATTTGTTTCACGATTTATCGAATACAAAATTGGATTACACTAATAAGCATTTTATTAATGAATTTTTAGCAAAAAAGATTTTAGATGTTCTAAATGTGAAGCATCAACATCTTACAAAGTATTTTTTTTCAACGTATGATACTTTCTTTCATTTCATATTCTAATTTTTCTAAAAAATCTGCATGGTTAATTCTTTCTTTCCTTTTACTCGTAAATTAATATATTATACGATAAATTCTTTTTTATTCGTTTTTTCTTTTTTATTTTACTATTTTCTTTTTATTTCCCATGCATCGCACGGGGTGTTTATTAGTTTACTTGTAAAGGTCACCCTTGCATCTAGTATGTTTGTGCTTTTAAATAAAACTCACTGAGAATTGAATATTAAAAAAAAACTCAGGGATGACCTTGATAGTCACAACATTGTAGAGTCGTGTTGGTACAGAAGAACTCCTAGGCTTGTCCATTTTTAACTGAGGAGTGTTGAACCCCAATACCTGCCCTCCAGTGGGGGATTCCGGATTCCCTTAACCACCCTTCCTTGAGTGTGTTGGCATGCTAGTGTCATCTGACATGCAGTATTACTCTAATAAGTAGTGATGTGTTACTATGTCTCGTGCGTGTATATAAACTAGCAGATGGCACGTACAATGCATGTGAGTGTTCAGTCCAAAAGGATATAAAATATTAAACCAAATGATAAATTAAATTAGGATAATGCTAGCATCACTTTCTTTTAAGACTCACTCTCTTTTTGATTGGAGATATTGTTAGTGGAAAACATGTCATTTTCTTAATGGAGACAATAACACATGTTTGGTCCATAAAGAAAGTGAGTTTGAAAGAAAGTGGTACTAGCATTGCCCATTAAATTATATATGAACTTTATTTACCAGTTAGAGATCCGCTAAGAAGATGAAGATAATGAAAAACATGCATGTGAAACAAAAGGAAGAAGGTGATTGTGTTACAAAATTCAATCACAACTGTGATTTGTCTCCCCCAAACCAAATGGTAAAAAAGATAATTAGATTTGAACATAATTAAATTTACTAAACCTCATTTCGGGGTGTGAGTTATGCAATCGATTGGAGGGGACACGGAGATCAGGAGGTGGTTGATGAAAATACGCAGTGGCTATATATTTGGCTTGAATAGAGTGACAGCAATCCTCGGGTTTTCATTGATCCATCTCTGCAACTCTAGGGCCACAAAATTTATGGTTTTCTTAATTCACCGGTAATTTCAGAAAACTGATACGATATCTGACCTTAATTTAATAAAAAGAGAAGATATGGGGATAAGGGTGGGTAGAACCGTATAGGAGAAAGAGAAGATAGTGTAGGAGATAATATATGGGAATGTGGGTGGTTACAACCGTATTAAAGAGAGAATATATGAGGATGGGGTAGTTAGAACTTAAAAGAAAGATGAGATATGGGGAGAAGTTGAGACTTGGGAGATAACTATTGAGAAAAATAATAACCGTATAGGAGAGAAAAATAATAATAATAGAGATAACTATTGGGAATTATTGGGAATAATCGTGTCTTTTTCTAGGGAAGATAAGATTTTTTTTTTAATTTAAAGATTTACGTATAGTACTAAGAGAAAACTTCAAGCAACGCCACCTATCCCTCCTTCTCTCATTATAATAGTAAAGATATAGGGTTTGCTTGGTGATGCCCCTCAACAAGGGGCCTTAGAAACGTCCCTACTCTCTAAAGTCTAACCCCCTTCACATTGTAACTCCTACAACGTAGAATTCATAACCTTTGCATTTACTAGGTGCCCTCGACATGCTAAGGCTGTCTAATTTGTATTATGAAGAATGAAGACTTGGGGCTTGCTATCTAATAGATTGGACCCGTTAAGGAATATAGGTTTTATACGTTGAAAAACAGGTCATTTGTACTTTGTAGGCATCAAAATAGTATAATTGGAATTCATAGTAATTTTTCAGCTAGTTTCAGTTTCGAAGCACAGCTAGGCACAAAATCTTGTTCCACCATTTTTCAAACAACAGATTTCCATAAATAGCTTTTCTCTAGCTCATAGATTAATCCAACGTCTACGTATAATTCTCACGGATGTTTGAATTCCTATCCAAAAATAACCATCCCTTCATGGTTATTTTCCATTTTTTCAGATATTTTGCCATGGAAACTAAAACCATTGCTTATAGAATCTAATTCTCGTGTTTTTTATTCCACGCACAAATTGGCCTCACTGCATGATATCTATGTAGCTATAGTTCCTTGAGTTGACTTAATTCTCTATTTATTTAAAGCCATAACTTCGGTTAATTTGTTTGTTATCAAATCTTTTCTGGCCTTCCCCTCCCCTTTTAGAGCCTTTTTGCATCAATAAATAATTAGTTATCTTATACTTTCTATTAATTAAAATTGTATACAAGAAATTGGTTTTTAATAGTCACTTATTTTCATCTTTTACATCTATTGTAATATCATAGTTTTGAGATTTTTGGATGTCACGATGTTGGGGATATTTGAGGACACTTGGCACATACTACAGAAGTCAAGTAACATTTTTTGCATCAAAAATGTAATATATTTAATACCCTAATTGAATACAGAGCACATTGATTATCAATATATACATTAGTAACGACAATAGTAATTGTTTAAAGTGCAAGGGAAGCCCCTTTGTGAAGTTCAAAACATATAAGTTATGAGAAACTAATGCACCTTAATTCTGGGCATATCTAACAATAGAACTTTGGTATCTAGCATCACTACCATGAAATGAACAGAAATAGAATAATATATACAAACTCACCTCAGAACGTATCCGTTCATTTGAGCGATGAGTCCCAAATGTATCAATAACTTGTCCTTCCTGAGTCAGATTACTGTCTGCAATAATAACTAATACAGATTTGATAAGAGTCTAAGCAACTTTCAAAGAGAACAGTAACAAACTCTAGATCAAGCACATATTATAGCACCAAAAGAAAGAGCATAAATATTAGCATGTATGGATGAAGAGAACTGTAAACACGTACATCTTCCCTTCGTAGGAGAGTTTGCACAATCAACAACTAAGCAAATAGGCGTTGTCTTCATAGGACAATTTGCAAAAATCTTAATGGTTCATAAAGAATTAGGCACCTCATATCTACAAGAAGTTAGGTTCCTCTTGTGCATTCATCATTCCACTTAGGAAGAGTTTCTTCCAAATAAAACAAGGCCATGACATAGGCAAAATAGTTTGTAGATGACACAACTATTGCACTAACTTTCCCTTACAGTATGTCAAAAACATGTGTTAACAGAGAACAAAGCATAAACCCACATTATAAAGAGGACCATAGCAATAACACACTCTTCTGCAGCATGTCTCAGACATAGGTCACAAACACGTGTTACCGCAGAGAACAGTAACATGTTCAACTCCTAGTTACGAAAGACTAAGATTATCTTTTTCAAACGAGCATAAAAATAACAGTAACATGTTTAACCCCTAGTTAAGAAAGACTCAGATTATCTTTTTCAAATGAGCATAAAAATAACTGAGTTGCCAACGCTAATACACTCATTCAACTTTAAGTCCCTGCTTATTTATGTGAAATAACTTCCAGACTGTATCCCTGTTGTTGACATAATGGATATAGGATTCATATTACGGATAAAACTATCCTTCCAAGGCCATCCAAGAAAACATTTTGAAGGGGCATCATAGATCCCAGGAATTCATGAGAATCATAATTTGGAATATTGATTACGATAAAGAGTGCATACTAGTGTCTATCTAAGACTAGTTTAGTATGTGCATTTGAAAAAGATGTTGAACCAAAAAAAAAAAAGGAAAAAATAATGAAATATGACAGATCAAAAAATAAAAAAAATTTAAAAAAATGAATATGAAGTACGACCAATGACTAGACACATTTCCTGATAAAATATTGAACAAAGATAGAACCGTCATTTACAGATAAGTTATGGAAAGATAACTAGAATGAAATACTACCATTCACTGGTTTTTGTTTCACCAGGATATACTGATCAATTCCTTCTCTAAATGATTGTATTCCTTATGTCATTGTTAACTCTTTGAAAGTATTTGATAAACAAATAACTTCAGGAAAATAAAAAAGATATTCATCACCTGGTTTTACTGGCAATGTTTTGGATGTTAAAAATTCTTGCTAAGAAAAGTTGGAACTTCAAAGATTTAGTTAATTAAAGGACAAAATTTGTTTAAATCCAAGCCCGTCAGGACCTCCAACTTAGTGAAAGCCAAAGTTATTCTAACTCTCACTATTCATCTATTTCTTAACATCGTAGATACTACCAAACATAATGTTAATAAAAATAAACAAGAATCAGTCCAAAGACAATAGTCTTAGTTGGTTGATAATCACCAAGTAGTACAAAACTCTACCTGAATGAGTTGTCTTGTTTGCAGTCATTTCACGATAACTCCTACTAGCATGACTGCGTCCACTATGGGTTAAATTACTCTCCACTGTATCAACTCCAGAGTCTGCTGATTTCTCATCTTCATCTACAGAAGCAACAACTGAAGCAACTCTTTCTCTCGGAACCTTGAACATGCCTTCAACCTTAGATCCTCTTTTTGCATTGGCGAGGACATCTAGGCCTGTTATAATAGTCACATGTTGGTTTTTCAAGTTATAAAATAAACGTCATTAGATTTCTATTGTATAAATAGCAGAACCCGCTAAAAACAATTCTTAAAAGATTACCAAACTGTTGCATGAATATCACCGAGGAATTTTAAAAAAAAAAAGAGGAGATAAGAGGGGGGGATAGAAGGGAACAGGATCAAGTGCAGTGGCAAGATGATATTCTCAAAATTCAGGGAAATAGAAGTGTCTGACAAGAACTAGCACGAAATAATGCTAAATTTTTGAAGTATTCAATACTATTACTAAAATACAACATAAATTAACTTATAGGAGTTATGTTTCTAGAAATCTAAGATGGCATGCTTCCCAAAGAGAAGGGGGACAGCAAGTAACAGAAGCTAATCGGGGAGGTCCAACAGCATCGATCAAAGGGGCAAACAACATCTTAAGTGACAAATTACCACTATCACAAATCAATCACTTAACAAACTAAGTATACCAAATCTGTTATGAGCACAATGGACAACATACCTAGCAGAGATTTTCTCTCGGAAGGCCTAAACACCACTCTATCCTTCCCGGGAACATATAATCCTCCACTATTAACCTTATCAGGTTCCAAAGTGATGGTCGTTTTGTTCAAATCAATAGGCCCATCTTCAGCTCCCTGAATCTAACAAGGAAAAGAAGTCATTGTAAATTAGAAGCAAGATTCAAACAGTAATTGAAAGAGAACCGAATAAAATTCAAAGATAAAGAAACGACCTAAATCCAATATAGTACAGAATAACATATGTGTTCAAACAAATTAATGCTCACCTCCATATTAATCCGCGGATATATACTTAAAAAAATATAGCCCCGTGTGACCTGCAAATTCTTTGATGAAGTCAGAGAAAGATGAAACGAGAAAAATAAGAAAGAAGAGAACAGAGAAAAGAGATTCCGGGATTATAGCATTAGAACATATTCTTCATATATGCAGAAACTCATGAGCAAAATGAAAAAATCATCAATATATACAATAATTCATACAGTTCCTCCCTTTGATTCTTTGGCATTAAATAAGAAGAGGAATAAAGAAACCCCAATTGAAAAAAAATCCCCAAAACATTCGAAAACCCTAGGATTATAACGGAGAAAATGCTGTTAGGTGACGGCAATAAGAAATCTTCACGAGAAATAAGCATTTTACAGTGAATATTTGTTCTGAATTTACACAAAAGCCAGCGAAGTTCAAATCCCCATTGATTAAACGAAAAAAGAACCAAAAAAGGGAACGCCAAACCTACCTTCACCGCTGCAAATGCGACGGCGACGAATTGACGGCGCCGTGAGTTTGACGATCAAGAGTTCATACCTAAATCCTAAATCCAGGGAAAAACACTGCAACAACAGCTCATCAACTTAGACCTAAATCCACCACTAAACGCACCCGGTGATAATTATCAAAAAGAAAGGCACCCCGTGAAAACCTTTTGGGAATGAGGGTCTTGCGTCCTTGAACTCACGATAATCAAGATTCATATAAATACAAGCATATGTAATTTCAGTATTTTGAGTATGGTAAAGTAAAGTTAACCCCGAGCTCTAGGGTGAAGCTTACATGGGCTGCATGTGTGGTGTGTGTGAGTTTGCGTGTGGTGTGTGTGAGTATTCCCTTGTCTTTGCCTTCAGTCATTACCTTGTGGTATGATTGAGTTTACCAAAACGAAAAAAGTTAAACCCCCCCTTTTTTTTTTTTTTTAAAGAGAAAATAAAACATTGTTTAATTTGGTAGGGGATAAAATTTCTTTTAAACTCTGTTTTTCGTTAAATTCTTCTTTTAAATTTTATTAATTATTTTGAAGTCCTGATAGAATGATTTTTTAAGTTTTTTCATTATAAAATATTTAAAACTTTATACTATGTATGCATATGATAATTTATTATACATAGCCAAAATATCTAAAATAATTTTATCCATTTTTTCTCCTGATACCTAAACCATCATAAAGTGTATATAGGATTCATGTAACTTTATGTATTAATATAATAAAAATATCTCTTATAATTAATAATATACTAGAACTTTCACAAAAAATTATTAAATAGCAAGTATAAGATATTATTAATTATACATTATATAACTGAGTTGGTTCCTTACAAATTTATTTATTACTAGAGATTATTAAGTTATAAAATATTATAAGAGGGTCTACTGTAATAAGTCCCACGGGAATTTGGTGTCCCACTATTTTAGGTAGAGACCAAATCTTCTAAAGTGATAACCGGATTTGGCAAATCCAGTTATCTTATTCATGAGGTCGCCATGTGTCCCTTTCGACACCCCTAAACTATGGTTAAGATTCACTCACCCCTAAAGTTCATCCATCCATCCTTGGTTTTTTTTTATTTTTAATATTAATTCTTTTTTAAAATATTGTAATATTAAAAAACCTTAAAATATTTTTTTAAGGGGCTTGTTTTCTTATGCGTCTGTGTTCCAACTCATTGGAACATGGCTCCTCTTGCTGCATGTTCTTTTTAACCTTGGTTAAGGTTTATTAATTTAAGGTTTAAATTTTTTTCTACAAACTAAGGGTAGATGTATGAACCCTGGGGGTAAGCTTAACAATTAATGAGTGTTAAAAGGGACATGTTACAACTGACAACTTATAGATGGGATCGGATTTGGTCTTGCTCTCGGTGAGCTTTCGACATGTAGTGATAAAAAGGGGATATGATATCAAATGGAAAGAAGTCAAAAAACAGGGGAGAAAATGAAATGACTTCCCCTTTTTTTATCACGACATGTCGGATGTTGAACCTAGGCAATGCGGTTTTGGTCTTGCTAGAGCAAGACCAAATCCAATCCCCTTATAGATGTGCATTAACTATGGTTTAGGTTAGTTAACCCAAAGTTAATATTTTTTATTTTATTTCCTAAAAACCAAGGATAGATGAATGAACCTAGGGTGAGTGAATCTTGACCACACTTAGTGGGTGTTAAAAGGGACATGTGGCAACTTCTAGGCGCGTATTAACTATGGTTTAGGTTAGTCAACCCAAGTTTAATATTTTTTTCAATTTTTTTTCCTAAAAACCAAGGGTAGATGGATGAATCCTAAGGATGAGTGAATCTTAACCACAGTTAGTGTTTGTTAAAAGGGACATGTGGCAATCTATAGGTGCACGCGTTAACTATGGTTGAGGTTAGTCAACCCAAGTTTAATATCTTTAAAAAATCTACAAACCAAGGGTAGATGGATGAACCCTATAGGTGAATGAATCTTAATCACAATTAAATGAGTATTAAAACATTTATGTGTCAAGCAAGGACTGTGGAAATAAATTCTCCTTTTTTAAATATTTAAAGAAATAATATTTTTTTCTAAAATCCAAGGTGCCAAATCCGGTTATCACCCCTGAGGTCGCCACATGTCCCTTTTGACACCCCTAAACTGTGGTTAAGATTCACTCACCCCTAGGGTTCACCCACCTATTCTTGGTTTTTCTTTTAAAAAAATATTATTTATTTATTTAATATTTTAATATTAAAAACCCTTCTTAAAAAATTTATTATTTTTTTCTAAAAACCAAGGATGGGTGGGTGAACCCTAGGGGTGAGTGAATCTTAACCACAATTTAAGAGTGTTAAAAGGGACACTTGGTGACCTCAAGGTGATAACCGGATTTGCCGTAGAGGATATGGATAGAAACCGAAGCAACGTGTAATATCTCGTTAAAAGAACTATGGTTTTTTTTTGGAAAAAACCCTATCTTTTTAATTATTTGTAAAAACCTCACTGACTTTTGTGATTTTGTAATATACATCATTAATTACCTTATAAAAAATCATTTTTTTCAAATAACCCTAGATTTTTTTATTTGTTGAGATACAATAAAAATATCAGGAAGCCTCATAAACATTTTGGGAGCTTCTAGTGGCCAAAATTTTATGATAGTGTCAAGGAGGTAAAAACTGAGACTAAAAATTTCTAGCAACGCTTAGACCCAAACTGTGTCGAGCAAGTTTATGAGCATCTATGTTAGCATGCTGAGGGAGATAGAACAACATGGTAAGGGATTTTTTGAATTTATTTCCGGATGTTGCCCAAGACCGTAGCAATTTCAATCGGCCCCGTACAGTTTGATTGTTGAATTAGCTTAGCCAAAGCTTCAACATCCACGACAAATTCCACTTGTTTCCATCCTTGAGAGATGACTAAATCAATTGCATTTAGAAGAGCTATTGCTTCGGCGAGTAGGGCTGAGCCCACCCGGGAGACCTTGGATGAGCTCCCGAATGATAGCAATTTTATGGTTTCTAGCAATTACCCCAATGCCAACTTCTTGTCCCAAGGATCTAGAGGCTTTGTTCGAGTTAATCCGCATCCAACCATGTTGTGGGGGGTCTAATAGTGCGGGGGAAATTCCTCCTGCCTGGGTGGTGCTTTTTTGATATTCGTTGATATGAAGACTCTCATTGGCTATTTTAGCCGCTTGCTGAATGACATATATCGGAAAAGAAGAGGAAGTTTGAAAAACTCTCATTTCGGGCCCTTCAAATGTTCCAAATTAGGGCCGCACACTGAGTAAGGTAATTGATTCTTTCATGTTTCTCCATATCTTGATTCACCCATTGGTTCCACAAATCCTTCAAATACCTATTGGAACCGTGATTCATCCTCAAAGAGAGAGATCCCTGCTCCTAGCTGCATGACATTCAAAGAGCATATGCACAATGGTCTCCACATGATTGCCACACATTTGGGAGAGAGGATCAATCCTAAGGAGGGCTTCAATAGTTGGTATAGCTTATTTTAAATAGTGCTAGATGAACCAACTAATTTTGGGTGGAAGAGGGAAATTCCAAAGTTTTTTCCACCCTTTAGATTTGCATAGAGTTAGCCAAACTGGCCTCCCCTCCACACCTTGAGGATGTTGATTCCCGGTACTTGTGGTAAGCAGAACAAACCGTGAAAACCTCATTCTTATCAAAGAGCCAGAACTCATATTCTCCATTTTGCTTGCTAAATTAGAGTTTGGTGATCGTCATGATTTCCTCGTGGTTGAACTGGGACAGGAATAACCCTAGATTATGCAACTACACGAAATACTTGCAGAACTGAGTTTCTTCATAAACAACGTATGGTACGTAATACGGCAATAGTACACATTGCTTGAGTTTTTTTCCATATCTTCTCAGCAACCAAGCGACAAAAAACTCAGAAATTACTCTCTCATCAACCCAACAATCACTCTCACTTTGGAGGACCAAAGCCCCTCTCCTTGATCACATAAATTGTGCTCAATAATTAGGGTACGACTTTAGAGAGATATCGCCAAGGGATGAG
The DNA here is from genome assembly GCA_015143295.1 of Tetracentron sinense. Lineage (NCBI taxonomy): Eukaryota > Viridiplantae > Streptophyta > Magnoliopsida > Trochodendrales > Trochodendraceae > Tetracentron > Tetracentron sinense. Next base: position 34,381,281 of record CM026568.1, on the reverse strand, counting down.
GGAGCTCTATTGTTTCATGAATTCGACGAGTGAGCTCTATTGTTTCAGGAATTCCCAGCCATGACTAGCACGTGAATGAGATGATGAAAGCAAAACCTAGAGAATTAACTAAAGCATCTGAAGGGGAAAATTCTGGACTTGCCACGCTTCAGTAGCTGATAGAAAGTAAAGAACAAAACACTTCACCTGCAAAAGAAAATAAGTCGGGTATACACCCTGAAATATGCTCCGATGGTAAAGTCGGTAAACAAAAGATATGATAAATAGTAAAACACTGTAGCACTGAAACATTGAGAGACACTGAATCTCAAGGTGAATTCTCTAAGGTATGAACAGTGGAAAATATCTTCTCTCTCACTAATTGATAATTCTGGGATCGTTTGCACTGAGTCTCCAAGGGGGTATTTATAGGTTAAGTTCTGGATGTCCATAGATGACCATCGATGGCTATGGATGACTATGCCACTAGCTTTACACTCATTACCAAATATGTCAGACAGATCTGGAGTCTAAGTGTTACACGTGGGAGCCTACTATCTCTAAGTCGGTTTTAAGTCGAAAACCCAGATGAATTGACTAGCAATAAATGCTAAGACAGTGTTTTCCACCTAACGCCAGAGACAAATGATTGTCTCCTGAGGATCGGGTCCTAATAGTCAATCTCGTTATTGAATAAAACACGGGTTCGTTGTTCACAATGAGGACGATATCGTTGTCTTGATGATTACGAGTCCATTGTCTAGAACACAACATTTCTTTTGTGAGGAGCACAATGGGTCCGTTGTCATACGCATAACGAATACGTACTCAGAAATACATATGAGCTCGTACATACCGTTAACATCAAAAACATGCTCGTTGTCACAACACACAGATTAATTACGAATTTTATCCTTTACAATTAGCCCATTTATGATGCTTTGAACGTAGTTCAAAGCATCATAAACTTCTCAACAATCCAGCAGAAGAATATCGTAAGTCACAAAAGTTGGTTATATATACTCTGTTCTTCTGCCCAGTCCCTATCTTTAACCCCGGTTTAACCATGGTTAGACCAGGCCTTGGTCGAAACCAAGGCCATGGTTAGACTCCCCATACATAAGGCTACCCCCCGTGTAGTTTTAGCTTCCAACTCGCCCGTTAACCGTGGTTAAATTGACCCCAAAGTGAGGTCGACAATCTATCAAACAGTCCAAATGAGCGACTTTGGGCCTTTGTGGGTCCCACATCCGACCTCCTCTTGGGTCCTACAAGGGTTCAAATTGTTCTTCACATGGTAGGCTTCGCAACCACGATCTCGGATCCCTCAAGGGTTAATCCAATCAGGGGCAAAATCACCGCAAAGTTTGAGAGAAATGTCTTTCGAAAAAAAAACGTCATTTTATGTGAAGTGCAACGGGGTAACTTTGGGCCTCTGTGGGGCCCACCCATGACTTCCTCTTCGGCCCAACAAAGGCTCAAAATGTTTACTGAACTTCAGGCTACCCACTGGTAGTCTCGGTTTTTCATGGTTCTCTCGTTAACCATGGTTAAATCCACGTTAACTGTAGTTAAAAGTGTAACAATTTTTTAGATTTTTTGTATTTGCTGGACTTTGTAGGGGCCCAGACCGGGTAGGAGGCCAGTCTAGGCCTTGCCATGGACCCTAGGCCCACTCTTGACCAAACCAGACTCTTAAGCATGGTTAAACTCCCTTAACCATGGTTAAGCAACCCATGGACCCAAAAAATTCTGAAAAAATCATCACAAAATCACAAATATTCATTGGAATCCAGAAATGTCCTTTGTGATAGTTTTTTTGGTTAAAGCTCTTTACCATGGTTAAACACCATGTTTGATTAACTTTTAACCATGGTTAAGTAGCTCTTAACAAAAAAAAATCTGAAAAAATGCTCAAAAATTCCAAAATAACAAAATAATCTAAGAAGTCAAAAAATGGTCTCACTCGACCATTTAACCCTGGTTAAGACTTTGAACCATGGTGACCTTCACTCCTTAACTGTGGTTAAACATCCTTAACCACTGGGAAAAATCTGAAAAAATTCTAAAAAAATCAGAAAAATGCAAATAGACCAAAAATACTAATATTAGACATTTTAACCATGGTTAGAATCTCTAACTATGATTAACCATATTTTTAACCCCGGTTAGCAACCCTAACCCTACGTTAAGACACTTTGGGCCTAACTCAGGCCTATCGGGCCAAATCAGCCTACCGGGCTTTCCTCATAGCCTATCAGGCCCAACCCTAATCTATCAGACTTACCTCAGGCTTACCGGGTCAAACTAGCCTACCAGGCTTCCCTCTTGGCCTATCGGGCCCAACCCTAGTCTACCGGACTTACCTTAGGCCTACCGAACCCAAACCATGCACTTTGACCACCCTGATCAACCAAACCCTAGTCAAAAATATATTTGGATGGAAAAGAAATATATGTAATACAAAAATCCTCTGAAAATTGGTAAGATTACTGGGGATATTATGAATATAATGTTTGAGATGTGGTTCTAAAGGGACGGGAAACATCCACATTTCAATGAAATTTGAAGGTCAACCATACAAAATTCGCCCTAAAAAGAAAATTCAGAGAACCCACAGCAAGATCAAGAAACTGAAACCTCTTCAATGGAAACCATGTATATCTTACGTCCCGATCCTGTCAAGGTTTTCGGAGACAGTCTTCATCCTAAGTCGCAACTCAGGGTCTCCTTCAGTGCAAGCAAGCGCTATGTGGAAAACTGCTAGCACTTCTTTCTTGGCGTGCACTTCCTGAAGCAACAATGGGTCTACCAACTCTGATAACGGATTCTCCTCCTCAAATCCCTTCCTCACCCACCTCACTAGATCCGGGACATCTGCCGACGTTGATGTGGTAGGAGATGACAGTTCCGGAGACTTCCCTGTCAGCAATTCAAGCAACATGACTCCAAAAGAGTAGATGTCCCCCTTCTGGGTGGGTTGGCCACCAGGGACCCGCGCCTCAGGGGCTCGGTAATTGGTGACTCGTTCGCTTTGGACAGGCTTGATGTAGGGAAGAGCACCACCCATAAAGCCACCGGAAGAGATTGGAACATTGCCAGTAATGTTGATCAGTCGGTTGAGGCCAAAATCAGAAATGTATGGATGGAAGTTCATATCGACGAGTATGTTGGAAGGCTTGATGTCTCCGTGGACAAACTTCCGAGGACTGCATTCATGGAGGTAGGCCAATCCGTGGGCCGTTCCTTTGGCAATTTTTAGCCGAATTGACCAGGAGAGACTTGCTGATGGTTTGCCCGTTCTACCTGCAAAATGTATTTTGTAAATGGACATACATTTTAATATTAGGGAATTGCTAGTCGTAGACGCTAGCTAAACACATGTATTGCTCTTCCCAGCTATACCTTCAAAAAATTAAAAAAAAGGTTCAAAACTAAAGTTGGCTTTAACCAACTGTCTTTTGCTGCCAGAGAAAAAAAAAGCAATATACCTGTCAACCTTAGCTAGCATTTCCCTCCATATTAAAGCCAGAAAAATTATTGGAACTCTTAAGGAGTTATGAGACTTAAAAATAAATAAATAAATCCGGGCAATTTCAATGTTATGGGCTTTTCCATTAATGTTCACCTAAAATCAGTAGTAAGTTAGGGTGGTCTACCATCCTTGAATCTGCCATAGGCCACGTGACACAATTATTAAAAGGATGATCGTACAACCATTCAATTTCAATCTATAGAATGTTTTTAGACCGTCATAAACAATTTGGGCAAACAGTTAAGAGAAAAGTGTAAAGGAAGATGCCAAAAAAAAGTGTAATGGAAGATGCCAAAAGAGTCTTAACATCACTTGGGTGGATCTTTGATCTTTTAGGTGAGGTGAGACAACTAGAAAGGTAGAATCCTGGGTCCGAGGCCTACAAAAAAATATAAAAAAAAGAATAGCGGTTCCGAGTCATTTATAGCTATGAAGTCGACAGCGTCCCTAGCGTTAAGAAGAGGAGAAGCCGAGAGTTGCGCCCTTCGTAACAAACAGCAACCTTTTGATTCGGAACAAAAGAACACATTTTTTCAGTACAAAATTACCCTTTTCATAAAAGGTTCTTAAAAATAAGTAACTTTCACGAAGTCCCTTTAATCAAATGCTTCAAAATTCAAATGCTACTGTGAAATATTTTCAAAAATTTTCAAGAAGAATAATGTCAAGCGTACTCAGCATTTTCATACTCCCACTCATTTTATTTTTTAAAAACAAAGAGGGGCTAGTTGAGATGCAGAATTCAAAATTTTCCAAACTCGCGGAAAAAGTAGACACCGTGAGAATATGGCTAGCATTCCTCCTCTAATGAACCCGCTAAAGAAAAGAAGGGGTCATGGGAAATACATTGGGTCTAGGGCGTAATTCTTGTACCATGGTCCTTACCATCAAAGTCTCAAAAACATAGAGATCTGAGTGGCGTGTAAAAAGTCCTGTATCACTGAATGTGTGCTTATAATCTGTAGCACGGTAACATTGGTGCGGAGTACCGTGTACCTACGGGTTCTGGGCGAAAAGATAAAGAAAGAGATGCTGTGAATCTTTAACTGTACAAAAAACTAACCTCGAAGAGCAGAAGCCAAGTTGCCATTAGAAATGAAATCACAGATAAGAAGCTTTTCATCTGCTGCCCAGTAATAAGCCCTTAATCTTACAATGTTCGGATGCTTAACCCTTCCGATTGCCTGCATCTCCGCTGCAAACTCCTTATACCTCTGCCCTCCACCTTCACCTAATCTCCTCACCGCCACCGGAACTCCATTACCAAGCACCACCTTATACACAATTCCTGATCCGCTCTTCCCCAAAACATAGGCAGATGCTCTCAGAAGCTCGTCGAGCTCGAAGGTAAATCCTTTATCGATCACGACCAGATTTCCTTCTTCTTCTTCACCTTCCTTCTCCGACTCCGATTCCGACACATGGCTCGGAAAATTGAAACAGGAACTAGAACAGATTTTTACGCCTTCGCTGCCACCCAATTTCCCTTTTCCTGTGCAACTGCAGCAATTAGAATCTTTCTTCTTCCAGTATATATAAACAATGATGAGGCCGATTAATGCGACTCCGATGGCGTCCGCTACGGAAATTAGGATGATTAAACCTGTTTTTAAGCCTTTCTTTGCATTAGCTTCAGATCCCGGTGCCCGATTCTGACTCCCGGGAGAGCTCTGTGGAGAACTCCGGCAAGGTTTTTGGAGAGGAAATCCACATAAGGAGGGATTGTTGAGGAATGCAGTTGGACCTTGGTTTGCAAATGATCCAGTCTGAGGGATTTCGCCGGTGAGATTGTTGTTTCGGAGATCGAAACTCACCGCCAGCGGTAATTTTCCTAGTGATCTCGGAATATCGCCGGACAAACGATTGAAAGAGAGATTCAGTGTTCCAGAGAGCGATTTCAGCTCCCCTAGATCCACCGGAATCGATCCGTTAAGATCGTTCGACGACAGATCGAGTTGAAGTAAATTCTCTAACTTGGGCCAAATTCCAGTTGGAATCTGGGCGGAAAGCCGGTTTCCGGCGAGTAAAAGCCGCTGCAGCTGCTGGCAATTCCCTAGATCTCTTGGAATTGTCCCTGAAAACGAGTTTTTCGAGAGATCGAGGTTCTGAAGTCGAGGGAGATGGCAGATCGAAGGCGGAATAGGTCCAGATAGATTGTTACCATACAGAAATATACTATGAAGAGAAGAAGCATTGAAGAGCTGAACGGGGATCGAGCCATAGAACCTGTTACCATGGAGATTCAATCGCCGTAGAAAAATCAGGGTCCCGAGCTCGGACGGTATGTATCCACGGAGATTACTTCCGGAGATGGCGATTCCAACGACGCGAGGATCAGAGAATCCGGTGATGTTCATGCACGAAATTCCAGACCAGTGGCATGGATTGGCGTCGTTCTCGTTCCAGTCGGAGAATGCAGAGGAGGCAGGTGTCTGATCGACGGCGGATTTGAGAGCGAGAAGAGATAGACCGTCGGCGGAGAGAGAGAAAGTAGGGTTAGGGTTTTGGAGTTGCAGAAGGAGGAAGAAGAGTAGAAAGAGCTTCATTTGTCGGTGTTTAATTCGCCGCAGATATTTTCGTAAATGTTCTTGGATGGCCGCCGAGTATGTTTGTGGGATGGGATGATGGGGGGTTCCTCTTTAGTAGAACTAGCAGCAGAGAGGGGTTTGATTGCGGGGCCCACCTCCCGCCAAAAAGACTTGAACGGAAGGGAGTAGAAGAAAAGCAAAGCTTAGTGCCTTAGTCGAGTCGAAAATCGAAATGAATCAAATGATAGTGATTGTCGGGAGTGGAACCTGCGAATTTGTTGGATAAATATATGAAATTACTGTACTAAAATACAACTCGTCCCTGGATTGGATGTGACACTAGACCGTCATTTCCGTACATTAAACATGCACACCTTAAATCACGTAAGAAAGAGAACGAATAACAGACTGATAAACTTTAGTAAACACTATATAATATCGAGACTCAAGAACCCTGATTCATGAAACAAGAGATAATAACTATAATTTCAAATTCTATGAATTCACCCAAATGATAGAATTTTATTTTCTACGGTATTTAATTCACGGGGTCAAATCTAATTCACAAATCCAAACACACCCTTAAATAATCAGAGTGTAAAGTGTGTGAGAATGTCAAATTTGACTATAGGATATATAGGGTGGAGAGCGCCCTCGAAACGCTGATATTATGATTCTAGAAAATAAACTTATAAATGCAAATATATCATTTTTACTTTTTAAACAATAAAATAAATAAATTAATAAAGTAATTAATCATTCAAATTTACAGTAAACGAAATAATCATTAGTATATTAGATGTATCTGTCTAAATTCAAACACAAGATTACCAATAATTAACAAATCTTACAAGAATCTTATGTCTTACATAGAATCTTGTATTGATACAAACGCTAGATGTGTCATTCTAAATTTCTACAATAATCACTCTCTAAGCATATGATCTCCAAAAATCATGAACCATATTCTCTACAAATTATAAATCATGTTCAAACCGTGAGAGCAAGGTTTGAAAGCGGGACAAGTAGCAGGTTGGGAGGTTTGGGTTACTGAGAGTGACACAATAATATTTGTTCCTTATGTTACAAAATGTGCATATCTATACTTTTTTTAATGCATAAGCATGCTTTACTTTAAAAATCCTTAATCGGATTTATTAAAAAGGCTATTACTGTCAATTTCCTCCATAAATACGTTAAGTTGAAGCAGGAGATTATGCTTGAAGAAGGAAAATAGTGCAAACCTTTACCTATGAATTTCTCATATCTACAATTAATTTCATTGCAAGGAGACTTTAGGACGTGAAAATGCATTGACTTCAGCTATTCTTTTATGGATTGTATTTAGGGTTTAAATATGAGCCGGCTATTCTTTTATGGATTGTATTTAGGGTTCAAATGTGAGCCAAGCTTTGTTTCATGGCGAGTGGAGCTCCCTTTTGTGTAAAGTTAAGTTGGTGGTAATCTTGTAATTATGGAAAGAAAAAATATTTACGAAATTGTGTTATTTCTTTACTATTATAATGCCAGATGCGTAGATGATTTTTCTGAAATTCCCAAACTACCCATAGCCTTTGATTGAATGTTTTAGTTTAATTCTCAAACTAACCCTTGCTCATCTATCTATTTAGAATCACAGCCAATCGTGAATGAACTTGGGGAGAGTTCAATCGCACCCGTGGGTTAACACGCGTCCCTTTTAACTCCTATTAACTGTGGTTAACTCCTTTTTCTTGCTCTCACGTGAATCACACGTGCCACTAGCGAGTCCAATCACATCTGCAGGTTAACACATGTCTCATTTAACTCTTATTAATTGTGGTTAACTCCTTCCCCTCGTTCTCACGTGCATCGCACTTGCCACCTACCGGTCTCAATAATTATAAGACTGCCACCAAGGACGGAGCCACACGGGGCCCAAAAAAAAGAATTTTGGGGTACACCACGAACCCATTGTTAACCCTCCTACAAGAGAATCGTGGGTCAGCCCTGACTACCACAATCTCTATACATTAAAGATGGGAGCTCCGAGCTTTGCTCAACCACCTTGGAGCAGAGCCCAGCCTCATTTAAACTCTTATATTTACTCAATCAGAAATGATTAAGCTGATAAGATTGATCTTAAGCGTTCAATCTATCCTATATGCAGCAGCCAATCGTCCTAATGGTTTTGGTTACTTGATATTGCTGGACTTAGGATTCTCTTAGTAGGACCCATTCAAACTCTAGACCGTGAGCATGACCCTAAGATTATATTTTTAATAGATAAATTGCTATGATATTTTAGAGAAAGAAAATGGAGTCCAAATGAAAGGACTGAATAGTTGGGTGAGAAATTAATGAGGATTCACAATCACGTAACCAACTCTACTATCTCACAATAATGTCTAATGATAACCCATTGACACTTCTCTTTGGCATTTCATGTCCATTTTCTCATCTCTTTACCAAAAAAAGAAAAGAGTAAAACTTAGCAATAAAGGTTGTTTTTGCTCTGCCAATTATACCCTCGGCTTTACTTAAAAGCAAAGCTGACAGATTTTTTGATGTCATCAAAGGGCATTTGTTGAATGGAAAGCAACTCAGCCCTGTGGTAGCCCATTAGAGCATTCATTGCAGCCTCATCAAAAAAAAAAAATTCTTGATCGAAGACGTATAACCATGAGTTCACCAATAATAAACTAGGGTAGAAAATAAAAAAAAATACAAATCAGAGAAAACTAACAACAAATGATATCATGGGACAATCACCGATCAAAAGTATTCCTCCATGGGTCCCCCTCAACTCTACCAACTGAATCTCAGTCAGAGACTAGGCGGCGAACCCTAATCCGAATGCAGGAGATCGATGAAGAGTCGTCCTCAAATGCTCAACTATTCATCTCCTTCCAGAGGGACCACGCAACTGCCCCCGGAAGAAAATGCTACACTCTTGCTACTGCTCTGGGAACCCCACTGACAGCCAACAAGATAAGAAGCTCCGAAAGGATTCGGGAAAGACCCAAAGAATGTCTAGATGCATAAAGAAATAGGATCAAACCTCTCTTGCCATCGGACAATGAAGCAATAGGTAATCAACAGATTCGTCTGTTAGAAGACACATATAACATCTGTTTACTAGCTACCAATCTCTGTGCTGAAAGTGATCACATGTCAATATTTAATCCAAAATCCCGGACTAAAAGAAAAAAGATACATTTGATGGAATCCTTTGATCCACACAACCTGATGAGAAAAAGATAGCAAAAGTCTGAGATACAAGGTGCGCAAAAAGGCCACACTCTCACCAAAACTTACTCACCAAAATAACCAAAACTTATTTTTTTTCTATTTTAGCTATCCATTTTTTTTAAAACACTCCTAGCAACATTACTAATTTAACAAAAAAAAAAAAAGTGAGAGAGAAACATTATTTTATTATTTTTGTGAGACCACAAAAAGGAAGAGAGAAATATTTGATTTGGTGAGTGTGGTGAGTATTGTAAACTCACCAAACCAAAATGGTTATTTTGAAGAGACTGTTGAAGACCCGTTTTTGTAATTTTTAATGTTTTGGCTATGTTAGGAATGCTCTTAGGTTACAGTAAATAGACTATTGGCGGCCCACTTGCACGTATTTTAAAAGTTAATACCCCGTTGCATGAGTGGCATGGGTGTGGGGAGATTTGGTATCTACTACTCTTACCCTATGCTTGGTTGCCGAGAAAAGATATGAAAATATGGAAAAGAAAAGAAAATTGGGTAAAACATAACTAAAAATCATATTACAAATTCAAAATTTTCTTTTCTTTTCTATGTTTTCACATATTTTCTCAACAACCATAGCATTAGGGTATGAGTTGCAAGAGCCCAATACCCTAGCTAACTTCTAACCGTACTGACTTGTACAAACGTAGGTAAATGATGACTACCAAACTTTCTTATTTATTAAAGTATTTTTTTTTTCTATTTTTTTATGGGAGTAGACGAATAGCCTGCCAGTTGTAGCCGAATGGGCTGTAAGAGGGCCCATCTGCTCTCGGTTGTATGTAGCCTTATGCTACTAACACTATTGTTGTTAAGTTACACTCATTGATTTATTTTATTTTTAATTGTATAGTGGAGAAGATATGAGTGATGGTTGGATCTTACTCTCAATCATGAAAAATGTGCTTAGAAGTTACAAAAGTGAAGAGATAAAAGACAAAAGCTACAAAACTAAACTATAGAGAGAGATAACATGTTGGTTGGTCTGCCCAACTTGTATCGTTGTTGGTTTGTTTCCTTTTGACATCTGTAAAGAGCAGTCGAGAGTATTTCTTAAAGGGAAAATAATCGCCTCCTCGGTCGGTGACGCGAGGAGGGGTGTCTTGGCTCCTATGTTCTTGTCATTTGTCCCACTTCTAATCCCATTTAATTGTGGTTAAAATTCATCCACACACGTAAGGTTCACCTATCAACCCAACCCTTGGTTTTTAGAAAAAAAAAAGAAAAAATTAATTAAAAGATTAAAAAAATACTAACTCGAGTTAATGAGAGTTGAAGGGTGGGCTATGTGAGAGCGAGGAGGAAAGTCCCCTCCTCGGCCGAGGAGGGACTATTGCTCTTTCTTAAAAAAAGAGAATGAATTGATGCCTTTTAAGGTAAGAAAATGCGAAAAAGAATGTGAACAAATGTGAACCATGAACATGAGTCTTGAACTAATATAGTGTTATAGATCTTGGAAAATGTAATGAATCAAATATACTTGTACACATCTCATCAGACTCAACCCAAATATTCCAAAGAGCTTAAAGATAAACTGGAACTCTAGTTCAAGAGATCCCAAAATATATCAGGGCAATTTGGGAATCACACACATTTACTTGATATAAATACCCTTATTTTATTTTTATAATTCCCAAATTAGTCCTGGAATAAGACATTTATTTGATAGAAATATCCTATTTTTGTTTAAACTCTATTCCAAAGCATAGCTTTGAAAGTAATAAGAAAATATTTACATTAATAGATGACGTCCTTCGAACACGTGTCTGCGAACTTCTATTACCTCCTCCTCCTCCTCCTCCTCCCCCCCAAATTCATCTCAGCCACCCTGCCTCAAAGAGCTCTAGAATTGAATCTTCCTTCACCATCTCTTCGTCGTCACGTTCTTTCAAATGCCCTAGCTTTCCTTCGTGTGCTTCAACCACTGAAACAGGTGTAGGTCCAAGAAAATAAGATGGAGCAAATTTACCTATATAAATCACAACAAACTCTAACTAAAGACATTCCACAACATAAAATGTGAGAAAAACAGACATTTTTCTTAGAGATTAACTAAGACATTTTTTTAAGAGATTAACTACGAACAGAAACTCTGGTTCAAGAGATAACCTGAGCTTCCAAAATATGCATTGACAGAGGCATTTTGGGAATTATATAAATATATTTACATGACAAAAATACCCTTATTTAATCTTTATAATTCCCAAAATACCATTGTGTCAAGGCATATTTTCAGGAGCTCTGATTATCTCTTGAACCAGAGCTCCTGTTTGCAGTTAATCTATTAGGAGAAATTGAAGCAAACTATGACTGCAAATTTCCATTACCTCCTACCCCTGGTTTAATGGCGCCTGACTCAGAGAGATCGAGAATTGGGTCCTCCTTCATTACCCCTCTCGCATCGGTTTCCTCTCCTTCACATGCTTCACTCTTGCTAACCATGGCCTTTTGGCTCTCTTCCTTATCACATTCGTCCTTTTCTGCATTTTCATTCTTCCCGACCCCTCCTTCACGTCCATTCCCATCTGTCCCTGCTTCTTTCCATGCTTCACTCTTGCTAACCATGCCCTTTTGGGCCTCCTCCATACCATATTCACCCTTTTCTGCATTTTCATTCTTCTCAACCCCTCCTTCGCATCCATTCGCATCTGTCTCTGCTTCTTTCCATGCTTCACTCTTGCTAACCATGCCCTTTTGGGCCTCCTCCATACCAAATTCACCCTTCTTTTCTACATTTTCTTTCTTCCCCTCTTCTAGGACTTCCTTGTTCGCGCACTTCATGTGTTCTATGTCATCACCACCTTGTGTGCAGGATTTTTCTGTTGTTGCAGCTGACTTGGTGTCAGTTTGTTGAGTAACACAAATAGGAGGAGAATTTTCAATTGAATTTGGCATAACCATGTCCTCTGATGCCAGTTCCTTAGTAAGAACATCACAATTTATGTCAATCATGATCTCCTTCTCTTGCGCATCATCAGTTTCCCAGTCAGTCAATGTGGAAATCAAAATTTTCAATCCCCATATCAATTGGGTCAATGCCCAGTTTAGAAATGGCAGTTTACGGATAATCACTAGGAACTCGTCGGCCACATTATCGAATTTCGCTGGAAGGGTCTCAGAGATGTGCACGAGAGTATCAATCTTGTTGAATACATAGGCCGAGGGAGGGAAGATGGTCTCAACCACATTCTCCACGGCTAGGATTTGGTCATCTGTGAATGAGAGAATTGCTAGCAATTGATACTGTAATGTGCAGAGATTTGGGCTAGCTAGTGTAGCTAGCTTTCTTGTCAGTGAACCTATGGGTGCAGGGAACTCTTCAGCTTTCGCATAGACTTTGTGAGCTATGGTTAAGATTGAAACTCCACACGTGTGCAAGGGACGAAGCCTAGAATTCCTTGTGGTGGCTGCTTGTAATTCCTAATTAAGAAAGTTTAAACCAAATGTATTAGGAACTTACAACAATTTCATTAATCTCATGGTCTAGGATGTTCTCTCTACTTGGACCACAACTTCAAGAAGATGAATGCTGTAATTTTGTCTGACAGAGCCCCCCATCTTTTGGGCAGGAGTGGAACTTCCAGTCAAATCAATCAATGCTAATTTAATTGTGGCCCATTCTTAGTATGAAAAAAAAAAGGGAGCTTCACTCTTCATCTTATTTAAACTCATAAATAAATATATTATTTGAAAATTTATATTATCATAATGCTTGAAATGTAAAAATAGTAGGCAATATATTATGAATGAGTTGAGGAAAACCATTGCAATTCACAAGACTAACTGTGGAAAATGAACCAAGTCAAAAGAGTTGGGTCAGAAATTGATTTCCCATTTTAATTGGGGTGCTAGCTGCACTCCTCATTTTTGATGACTTCATCCTATTATTAACCGCACAACTTTAAATTATTAAAATTACTTATACACACAAAAAAATATCCATAAATTTTATAACTACACACCAATTATAATGGAAACAAGTTATGAAATGAAAATGTGAATATCTTTCTTCATTCTTTTTATAAGTGCATTATCAAGTATTTTTCTATTTCTAGTGTACAGAGCCACATTCATTACACTTTCTTGACCGTTTTAAAACCCCACCACATCTTTGATAAAATTAAAAGCAATTATTTGAAACATAGATAGGAAGAGTACTCACATTTGACATATTTTTTTTTGGTTAACAGGAGATCAATTACGAAGAAAAATGCATAATGGAAAAGGAGCCAAAAATCAAACTATATCTCGAGGTCGGGATGCCTTGTTCCCTAACTACTCTTCTTTGAGTTTTCAAGGGGTGTTGAATTGAGAAGGAGCCGGAGAATGAAGGAAGGAGCATGAGAACAAAAAAAGGACTTAATTGGGGCTTTCTCGTCAAAATTAGGAAGGGATTAAGCTGGGGTGCGGCTATTAATGAATGAGAAAACTGAAAATAAGAAGAACAAAATATAAACAGTGTAGTATTTAGATATTAGGGTACACCCTCGGTCATCCATGTGCCTAGTAGGGTCGTGCTGCTATGTTGTAACGTGCAGTCGTCCAGAGGCAGCAGGATGTATGTTAAAGGGCCCTATTTACTTTCCGGGCCCAGCATCAAAGCCGAAGCCTTACTATTGCAGGGATGGAAAGGATAGGAGATGAAGATACCAAATCTCAAGAAACTATTAGCCCGGGAAAATTAGCTATATATAGTTTTAAAAAGAGGGTGAGAAATGACTTATAATAATTTGGACCAATCTCAATCTCAGTTGATACAAGTAAGTTCATGCAAACATCTTATTTGTATGAGACTACTTACATGAAACCATCTCTTACGAATTGTTTTAGAAGAAAAAGAAATTAAAGAGTTTAAAATTTTAAATATAAACTGAGCTCCCAAAACAATAATAAATAATTAAAATTTAATAACATACGGATAATCTCTAGCTTAATGTCTCTAGTTACAAAAATAAAAATAAAAATTGATACGAGTCTTTTTAACTCAAAATTTTTAGAATAATTCTTTTATAACAGGTGTAAGAGAAATCCGGACTCAATTAATAAAACATATGAACAGAAATATATTTATCAAAATATTGATCATCGCATGTCCGGAAACATGCATGAACCAGTGATATCGAAAATTTAAGAAAATATAATTAAAATTTCATAAATTAGAGGCCGATAATATCAAGAGAAATAGATTTCAGATTCAGGTATAAACTCTTACCGGCGACGGCACAGACGTCCCAGAATCCATGATTCTAATAGCAGCCTCAGCTGTAAGGAAAAGAAAGGAAAGAAGAAAGATTTCAGAAATCCAGATTTTCATAAATAAACAGAAACCCAGAAATTTAATTAAATCAAAATAACTTTTCTCAAAAAAAAAAAAAAACCCTTTACCAACTCACCTGATCACTGTGTTTTAGGGAAGAGATTTAAGTAATACTGAGAGCGATACTGGGATGGTCTGACTCTACAAGCCGGAAAATGGAAGGCAGATATTGATTATCACCGGAGTTTGGTCTTCTCCGGCGGAAAATCAATTTGACGGTTTCGCTACAAATAGGCCTTTAACTCGGTCAATGGAAGGACGGGAGATCGAACCTCGAATGCTGGATCGTGAGACCATGCAGGTTAGGTCAAGGACTCACTCGCCCTATAATATGAAGCCTACACACTTCGTCGGTGAATTGATGCAGGACTTCAACCATTAATGGCCACAGGAACAAGTTGATGACGATGAGGTAGCATGTCACAAGAATTATGAATGCATTCATGGAGAATATCATAAGAGAGATATCTCACCACGTGTTACTCACTTTGAAACTTTACAGGGAACTGCTAAGCGTACTCGCATTTCCGCACTTTTTTTTATTTTATTTTATAAGAATATTAGCCGTATTCTTATTCAACCCCCGACTCTGGGTCTTCGCCTACTACAAATCTAATTTCCAATGATTAAAACGCTCTCTCTCATGCAGAGTATGAACAAATAATTAGTGAAGGCTCAAATTAGGAGTTGACTGAGAATAAGGGTTAGCATGTATTAATTGATATCAGATTTTAACACCACATCTTAGGTTCGAGTCACGAAAAAGATCACCTGAAGAGGACTGCAAAAAAATCCTAAGAATTGTCCGGTCTCAAAATAGGCATACCCATAAATCCCATTTAGAAACCTAAGAGGTCCAGCCTTAGATTTCTAAATGATTTCTTGGGTACTATAATTATTTCCCAAAAATAGAAAATTGAATTGTCTTACCCCAAAGTGAAAGTCGCCGAGAACGATGGTTATAAAAGCATGATGATATGTTACCATTCACACCATAAATACTTAGATTGTGCCTTTTGATTAGTGGTTGCGTCTCATATGCATCAAAGTTTGGCCCGCAAGCGTTATGATATGTTACCATTCAGATCATAAATACTTAGATCGTGCCTTCTCAGATTAGTGGTTGCTTCTCATATGCATGCCTCCTTACTGTTAATGAGTAAGAGAGCCCCCGACTTAGGGTGGGGCTTAAACATTATGACAAACCAGACACAAACCAGCTAGTCGTACTTTTACCTTTAAGATAAGGGGAGTGCTAGCCCCAGTTACACTCACTTTAAATTTTTTCCATAGATGTAAGATGGCCTTGGCTTGTCTCTAGCGAAGCCAGAAAGGGCTTGTTTCGGGTTCCATAGAATAGAGAACAAGAGGTGGAGAAGTCAAAATCATGGGGCTCATGATTTTGACTTCCCCACTCATAAATAGACATGTGGCGATAATTGTGTGAGAATAAGGGGAGAGATATCAACTGGGGAGAAGTCAAAAATTATGGGAAGAAAATAAATGTCTTCTTCTCATTTTTATGCCAGCTATCGCACAATGTATGGAACCCCGAGAACCCTTTCTGGCTTCGCCAAAGACAATCCGAAGCCACGTAAGATGGGCTAATTTCATTATTTTAACAATTTAATAAAAAGTAAAACACAGAGAATGTTTGACATTTGTTGCGCCCAACTAGGTCTTTGAAAGATTTACGACTGAAGCTAACAAAATCCGATAGATAGTAAAGCAAATGAATTGAATGGATGCAGGACGTCGACCATCAATGACCATAATTGTTTTTGAGAATGGTAGGTTGTTTTAACTTCTTTTCCTCCATGGTACATTTATTCCATTATTGGCTTAAGGGAAATGAAACCAAAGATTCAAGCACTAATAACTAAGGCTGACATTTACCCCCCAAAAATTAAAAAAACAAAAAAAAAAAAGTGATAAGAGGACATGAGATATCTATTTGCAAACCTAAGACTGGATTTCATTGGTTTATGCCTTCTTCTTAAATATTCATCACAGTTGGTGAGTATTTAAAAGGGGGCATGGACCAGTAAGGTCCGGCCTTAGGTTTGCAAATAGATAATTGAGTCGCTTTCGGATTTCAATCCTTTGTAAATAAGGGTGGAGCCTGGATTTTCTTGAGGGTGGCTAACAGCCGGGGGGGGGGAGGGGGGGGGGGTGTAGGAACCACAATTTTTTGAAGGGCCGAGTTGTCAACTCAATTATTTGTGCCCGTTTGTAAAGTTTTTTTTAGGGTTGGGGCAGCTACTCATCTTAAATTAAATAAAATAGTATTTTTTGAAAGTTTAGAGTCAACTGTTCCCTTACCCCATGCCTATGTGCTCTTAAATTAAGCAATACGTATAAAATTAGTTTTTTTATTCTCCTCAAAAGTTCAAGGGGATAAAGCCCTCCACTCC
The DNA here is from genome assembly GCA_015143295.1 of Tetracentron sinense. Classification (NCBI taxonomy): domain Eukaryota; kingdom Viridiplantae; phylum Streptophyta; class Magnoliopsida; order Trochodendrales; family Trochodendraceae; genus Tetracentron; species Tetracentron sinense. The sequence goes on along the minus strand of CM026568.1, from coordinate 34,364,262 downwards.
CGGCCTGCCCTATTCCCAGGCTATGTCCCTATTGAAACTAGATTTTTTTTCTTTTAAAATTCAGCTGCCCCCCTCGCCTCATTTGTAAATGTGTTGGGCTTCAAATTTGAACTATTTAAAAATGATTAGAATTCAAGTCCAAATCCAAATCCGAATCCGGCTCATTGTCACCCCTAATATAAAGATCTCACAGATCAACCTTTACTAGTAGTTTTCAAGGGAGTATATTTGGGAGTATACCTTGGGAGTATCCCCTAGATTAATACTTCAAGTAAATGCATTTGGACCAAAATTGTAATGCACTCCATGGAAAGTTACATTAAAGTCGGAAAGTCTAGTGAGTTATTAGACATACCCTCTCCAAAAAACGATTATGGGACCTCCAAGATTTAATGTGAAGGTGGAGAGATGACTTTGGCCATCTGATCCACGAGCTTTTCATGTTTTAAATACTCAGAATTATTCAATCGGAATCATTTATTTAAGAAGGGGATTAGGAACATTTGATTAAAGGGGAGTGTTTGTCCAATGGCGGCAACCATTAACTACCCCCATAAATCAGAATAAAAATGTTAGCCATATTTCAAGGTAATCATACTCACATAAAAAGCAATATGTTTCAGCAATTTAATTGGTCAATTTTGTAACTAATTAAAGTCACAGTTTAAAAGAAGTTTGTTTTGTGTGTATACCCTAATTAATATAGGGAAATAGTTAATGTACCCATAAAATCTATTTTGAAACCTAAGGTTGGACCTCATTGGTCCAACCACCCCCTCTTAAAGGCCTCGGATTGTCTCTGGCGAATCCAGAAAGGGCTCTTGAGGTTCCATACATTGAGCAACAGTTGACATAAAAATGGGGAGAAGTCATTTCATTTTCTTCCCATGATTTTGACTTCTCCCCATTTGATATCTCTTCCCCTTATTCTCACACACTTATCGCCACATGTCTTATTATATGTGGATAAGTCAAAATCATGGGCCCTATGATTTTGACTTCTCCACCATTTGTCCCCTATTCTATGGAACCCCGAGACAAGCCCTTTCTGGCTTCGCTAGAGACAATCGAAGCCCCTCTTAAATACTCACCAACTATAATGAGTATTTAAGAGGGGGTGACTTGACCAATGAGGTCTAGCCTTAGGTTTCAAAATAGATTTCATGAGTACGCCTATCAATGCTCATTCATATAAGGGATATGTTCATAAAAAAAGGTTAACTATGAACAAAAGCTCTATTTGAATGAGTAACCCAATACATGCCTTGGGAAGAGATATTTACATATTAGTGCTTTAGAATATTATGTGCTTGTATTTATCAAACTATCACTTCCTAAGGTATATTTGGGTTGCTCTGCTTGTCTATTCAACCAGAGTTTCTATTCATAGTTAATCTCTAATAAAAATATCAAACTCTAAAGGTGATTTTATCATTGTTTTCATTTTAAAAAAAAAAGTTCTCATTAATTAATAAGTGTTTTTAACATATAAATAAATTTTATGTATGTTACATATACAATTATTTGGGACATAAAAGATCTGTTTATTAACATGCACACTTAAAATGGACTCAATTGAAAGAGGGAATATTTGTTGCTTTATCGTAAAGTAACCAGACCAACAAAGTGGGCTCACTTTAAAGTAAGGAAAATCGATGCTTTAACTTAAATAATCAGATATGTCATTTTATAAGTAAGAGTATGAACTCCTGTCACTTCAAAGCCCTACTCTAGCATTTTCTATTTTAAACGGAAAAACCAAACCTAGCTTTGCTTTAACCAATTGCATTTACAATCGGTTAGCATGTTTGGATTGGATTTTATTATCCATAATCAATTGTGATGAGAATTGATTGTGCATAAATTATTTATCGAATAATCACTGTTTGGTTCACTTAGTACAAAATTGATTTCTAAAAGAAAAGTGATTATACAAATAGTCCTGTTTGGTTCCCAAACATAAGAAAAAATGATTTTTTTTAATTGAAGAATTATGACAATTGTCTCTTATTATATAGTTATTTAAAAATAAAACGATTTTCTCCTTTCAAAATCACCTTTCATTTTGATTTGAAATAAATTGATTTTTGATAAATAAATTATAATAAATTGATTTTTTTCTTGAAACCAAAAGGATTCTCGTGTCCAAAATTGTTTAGATTCTAATTTAAGTGATTAAATAAAAAAGAATCCGATCCAAACACCAGCTTAAGACTTTATATTCAATATATATTTATATACACACACTAGCAGTTAAGAATTCATATTAAAATATTGAGAGAATTGATGAGAGTACCTATTAAAAACAATGACAACGATAAATGTAATTAGTTGGCTGAGAGTAGTTAGCAATGCCTGATATTAGGACTACCACCTTTTTTCTATAATGAGGAGATTACTGTTTGTTTGTTTTTTTTTTTACCGGCATTCTACTTTGAGAAAAAAAGTAACAACAATGCTAAGCATAAAATAAATGATTTTAAAGTGGAGACCGTTTTGTGTATGCAAGTGGGCGTGTAGATCTTATGTGCCCCACTACACAGCATATGCTTGTAAAAATACAAGTACCGTATGACAAATTTGTCTAATTAGATAATGAGTGTTATATAACCATAATGAGTTTGGATTAGGGTTACCAATTAAATATCTAAATGTTTTAGCGATAAGTAATTTTACCACTTAATCAATAGCAAATTGAAGCTATTTTTTGGAAAAAAAAACTTGCTTATACATACGTTGATTTTCGGGCTCACTTGCACACTTAAAATGAACTCTTTCAAATGGGCACTGAAGAATCAACACGTACAATGTCGTATAGTAGAAGATATTTTTCCATTCGTGCTGTGGCCATGTCCACTCTTTTATTGGGTCTCGTGGTAGTTTCTCCTCCTCTCAAGGAGGTTGTTTAACGTAAGGGCTGCAACCTATATATCGCATTCACTGTTTCAATTATAAAATAAAATAAATTATATATTATTAATACAATCCACGTAATTTGTTTTTGAAAGACTATTTTCGGTCAGAAATGCTAGTCCCAGGCACAGCCTTCCCCATACGTAAGGTGGTGACAACAAGTATTGATCCATCCTCCTATTACTGGGTAGGAACACCACATGTTGCACCCAGTAAGTGCGTATGGGGATAGCACTCCTCTTTTCAGTTATCTCGGTTCTCAATTGTGTTCGACCTTAACTACTTATTTGTTTCGAGTGCCAAAATATTTGACTTTTGAGATCGAATCACATCTAATTGCAATTAAATTTGGGGAGAGTTTAATTACACTCACAGGTTAACACAATTACACCCATAAGTTAACATGTGTCCCTATTAAGTAGTGGTTAGGATTTACTAACCCTTAGGTTTAACAATCTAACCTTGTTTAATTTCTTAAAACAAATTAACAATCCCAAGGGTTAAAAGTTTTTAATTAAGTTAAATATTTTTTTTTCCTAAAACTCAAGGTCAGATTATTGAATCGTAAGAATTTGTAAACCTTAACCATAATTAATAGGAATTAACAGGGACACAAGTTGATCGTGTGGTGCCATTTAAGTCTCACGAGCATTTAGATTTTGATTCAATTTTTTGTCTTTCTTATAAATCTTCGTGTTGCTCGTCCAACCACTTCCGTGTGGGAAAGGGCTCGGGCATGACACGATTAGTTTTTTTATTTTTATTTGTCGGGTAAGAACACATGAGTAGACTGAGTAGTCTTTACCTCTTTGGCTGACTCCGATACTTTCACATGTGAAAGTCATTGCCAAGTTGCGCTGTTGCTTATTTGGGGCTTTTTCTGCCATATGTCCCCTATTAACGAGAATGGATTTCAACCTCGTGGTGTTGTTACCTTCAACCAAAAAAAAGGAGAATGGATTTCGTCTAGTCCTCGCAAGACCAAAACCATCTTGCCCTCAATCCATAGGTTAGGTGTCCAATTTATAGTCTGAACTCTGGTTAAGCTTCATTAACCCTTAGGATGTGTTGGTTTGACAGAAAATAGATAAAAGAAAAGAAAAAAAATTTAAATTTTCTTATGAAATAACAATAAAAAGATAAATGAAATTTTTAGAAGAAAGCTTGTCATTATTGAGAAAGTACAAGAAAGTGTGATTAATACAAACCAAACCTAAGAAAAATGTAAGAATACGTACCTTTTCTTTTGGAGTCAAATCTTTGGTTTTTAGAAAAAAGTATTAATTCTAATTTTTTAAATTAAAAAACTGTTTTTAGGATTTTTTAATATTAAAAAAATAGAATTAATATTTTTTTCTAAAAACCAAGGATGGTTTGGTGAACCCTAGGGGTGGGTGAATTTAAACCGCAGTCAAGGGGTGTCAAAAGGGACACATGGCCACCTCAAAGGATGATAACTGGATTTGCCAAATCCGGTTATCACCATAGAGGATTTGACTCATTTTTTTTTACTTTCCTTCACTTCTCACCAAATGAATACACTTATTACGGTTATCACCATAGAGGATTTGACTCATTTTCTTTTACTTTCCCTCACTTCTCACCAAATTAATACACTTATTATGTTGTACTTGGTTGTCGAGAAAATAAAAGAAAAAAAAATATTATAAATTTTTCATCGTTTGGTTGTCTAGAAAATTAGAGAGAAAATTTACTAAAAAGTACCAAAATGCTCCTACATTTTTAAAATTATAAAAATACTCTTAATCTTTTAAAATTATTTCAAAATTTTTAATTTTACTCAAAAAATTTTTACACTTTTGAAACATTTTTTAATGCTTTTTTTCCAAAAAAATCTTAAACAATTAAAAAAATACTAGTTGTGTCCCTGTCTTCTTCCTCACGATAGGGCAGCTATTGTTTTCAGTTTTTTTTAATATATAAGTCTTTGCTTATTTCAACTAAAATCTAATATGAAATTAAAAAAAAACATTTTAAAACTTAAATCCTTATCCAAATCAAGATTAAATATATTATAATCTTATTTTTAAATCAATCCAAACCCAGGTTACTGTTTCAGTTTTTTTAAAGATAAATCTTTGCTTATTTCAACTAAAATCCAACATAGAATTTTTAAAAATCATTTCAAAGCTTAAATCCTTATCTAAATTAAGATTAAAACCTATTTTATTCCAACTTGTTTAAGTCAATCCAATCCCCCAAACCATGAGTTTGGGAGAGAGATATAGAGGTCAGAGAGAGAGATAGAGGAACATGTTATTACCGTCATCGGATTCACCAGTGTTGCCGGAACAACCGTTGGAAATCAGCGTTGGAGACTTGGAGTGGGAAGAAGAAGAGATGTGAGAAATAAGAAACCGATAACTTTTCTTTTTTTTTCTCTTCAAAATTCAAGGTTTCATTAAAGATTCTAAATCCATAAAATGAGAGAAATTTTTTTAAAAAAACAGCTCTCTATTTTCCTTTCTTTGAAATCGAAATATTGAAAAATCAGATTTTCTTCCTATTTTCTTTTTCACTTCTTATTTTCCTTGGCAATTTTCCTTGACAACAAAACAAAGCATTAGGATCAACCATTTAACATTAGTTTTTAGAGGAAAAAAGTCTAAAAGAAAATTAACCACAAGGAGTTGGAATATATTTAACTTGGGTCAAAAGGGCAATTAAAGGGAATCTGTGAGTGAGCCAGACCAAAGCCGATCCCCCTGTCAACTCTTTTTTAACTATGGTTAATGGGCAATGATGTGAGAGCTGAGGTTGCTCGGTAGGCAAAGCATGTGGCATGCAGTCATGCGTCAGCTTGTTAGTTGTTCCCACCAGAAATGAGAACGATTCACAGCCAATTACGATTGAATTTGGGAAGAGTTCAATCGCAACCACATGTTATGTCAACACGTGTCCATGTTAATCCTTATTAACTATGGTTAATATTTAATAACTTAAGGATTCCAGAATCTAACCGTGGACTTTAGAAACAAATATTAATAATAAGGGTTAAAAACTACCTAACTTGAAATAAATATTTTTTTTCTTAAAACCAAAGGTTCTAAAGGTTAGTGAATCTTAACTTTAGTTAACATGGGTAAACAGGGACACGTGTTGACCTGTTGATGCGATTGAACTCTCCGCCGATTGGATCTGATTCAAAGTCGCCAGAAATTATGGACGAAAAAGACAGTGGCCACGAATGTAATTAGGAGATTAGAAATGGTCGTTTCCAAATTACTCTTCTCTAAAACCTCATTTCGCCGTCCAACAAAAACCCTCTTTCGCTTCTCGCCGCTAACACCCTTTTTGCTGGGGAAACTCAAGAACCTCAGCCGCCATGGCCGGGATCTGCCGCCTGAGAACTGCAGCATTGCCTCTGGCACAGCGTCTCAGCCTCGCTCCGAGTCGAGCCTACGGAGCCGCCGCCGCCGCCGCTTGCGACTACGACTATTACGAAGAAGACGAGTACGAGATGAACGGCGATCGGCTCCCGGTGCCGCCGATGAAGGAAACGGAGGGTTCGATCCCAGGAAGAGGAGTAAAATGGGTGTTCATAGGGAACCCCAGCGCAAAGAAGCACGTGTACGCTGAGAGGCTCTCGAAGCTTCTAGAAGTCCCTCACATCTCCATGGGTTCCCTCATCCGTCAGGAGCTCAATCCTCGTTCTTCTCTCTATAAACAGGTCTTCTTCTTGTTTTCCCTTTCTTCTCTTCCCCTACTTTTTATTTCTTTTTTTCTTAATTATTATTTTTTGGCCTTTTTCTTTGTTTTTTTTTTTTGGTTGTGAATTGATTCTTTTATTCATTGTTATTAATTTCTTCTCAGGGTTCGTTTGATTTGGGCAAAAATTTCCTGGTTTTCTATTTGGTGTTAATTTGACTGTGTACTAGGAGTTCTTCGGTCATTCCGATCATTAAATATGTGTTAGTTATTTTGCTTTCCTGTGGAGGGCATGTTGGTAATTTGTGTAGTTTTCAGAAACCCTAATCGGGAAAGCCTCGTCCGCCATTAATGGAAAAGGTGGAGGGTAGTTCGGATTTTGCAATTCGGTTTTTTTTATGGTTGTATCTTTTGAGTAAAGCTACGCCTTCCTTAGTAGACTCATGTGTTCCGACTTCCGAAAATGCCCAACCCTTTCATAAAAAAGACCGGCAGATTTTATTTATTTTTTGAGTGAAAAGACTGGCAGGTTAGTCATATTAAGTAAAAGAAAGCAAGATATTGAAGGCTATCAAACTCTTTTGAATGGTGACTGGCACTTCAAAATTTTAGAACAATCTCAACCCATGGTTGGAGTTTTGTAAAATTTTCACAAAAAATAAAATAAAAAATTTATTATGTATCTTATATTTCCAAAGAACTTGGAGATGGAATACCCACTTTCTTGTCCATTTTTTTCGATTTTAGATTGCGAATGCCATGAACCAAGGGAAGCTTGTTCCAGAGGATATAATTTTTGGGCTTTTGTCAAAGAGGCTGGAAGAAGGTTATTACAGAGGTGAAACTGGGTTCATTCTGGAGGGAATTCCTCGAACAAGGATCCAAGCTGTAAGTCTATTGTTTACTACATTTAGATTTTTTCAACTGACTTGGTCGAGTTTCAGTTGCAACAATCTTACACTTCATAGATATAAATACACACCCCATCAGAATACTCCCAAATGCTAAACTATTGCAATTTTATCTGCTCTTGAATTTGTACATGCTCCCTAGTCCCTAATCATCTGTTTTAAAATTTTAAGGAGACAAGCGGAAATTTCAGCTTTAGAAGCATGGTTGTAATTACCCGTATTTTTTTATTGATGGGGTTGTTTATTCTAAGAACATCTATTATGAAATGCTATGGCAATTGCCAATGGAAATAGGAAATTTCAAAGATCAATAACAGCACTTGGAATAGCAATGCTTCTTTTTTTTAAATTGTTTTATATACTACAGGAGATCCTTGACCAAATTGCTGATCTGGATCTAGTCGTGAATTTCAAATGCACAAAGGGGTGCTTGGTAACAAAACACATTGGAAGCGGGATCTGCCCCCATTGTCGAGAATCTCTTAGCATGAGCAACTCTAGTTCTATAAGTCTCAACATGCCTTCCCAGCACACTCAGCTGAAATCTTCCACCGCTGATACAGAAGGCGCCAAGGAAGAAAAAGTCCGAATCTATGCCGAGCAGGTATTAACCATGTTTGTTTTGGCTCAGAAGTTACAATAGCAACCTTTACTAATTTAGCATTAGATTTTTTTGATTTAAACTTGGTCATGAATATCCAGTTCAACATTGTTTTTGTTGAAATCCTTCCTTTTCTTTTTCAGTTTTTCCCTCTTTTTTTTGGGATTAGGAAACTTTTATAAAGAGAAGAAAAAAAAAGAATACTAGAATGTAAGGTTTCAAAGGTGGAAATAAACAACTAAATACATAGTAATTGTCTTGATGCTCCACCTTTTGCTAATGATTCCATGACCCCATTATCCTTCCTAAGAATGTGATGAAACGAACTATCTATGATTTAAGTAATACTATGAATGCCCTGTCTCCTATTTGCTCACGACCACAATGTGTAGGTCCTGAACTGGCATATGCTCTCTTTGATCATATTGAATCCACATGTGCTCTCTCCCCTCTTTATCTTTTACCTCCCAGATATGTCAAATATCTCTACTATGTTCTCTGGCTGTTGGAACTGTCCTGTTTTAGTCCCACATCGGCTGATCACAAGGGGTGTATAAGGGTCCACAACTCCTCTATTAGTCAGGTCCTTTCGGAGTGAGTGTATAGGTTTACTCTTATGGCACCTTAGCGGTAACGAGGTCCGACTGCGTGTGTGTGTGTGTTACATGATACCTTAAAAACCAAAAAAAAAAAAAAGCCTTGTGAATCCATGATGCTACACCCTGAGTTTCGAGTCTTTGAAGACCACTCCATGTTGCAAGAAATTGCTGTATAATTGACAGGAACCATAAACTATTAGGGCAAAAAATGAATGATCTGCTTTTGGATGGCATTTATCTCTAGCAAAGGCAGTACGCACTACACAGTCCACCCAAGCAGATAAGCGTTCCTTCCCACTTCCCCTTGGGTCTTCTGGGAAATTGTCTTCACGTCTGTCCTGGGATCACAATCTTAGTTGCACGAAGGTCTTGCTTATGGTTTCCCTTCTAGGGTGGAAGACCAAAATTCCATGAACATGCCATACTTAAGAAAAGGATACGTTCTTTGACATATGATACTTTCAGTAGTTTTATGAGAATCTAGAGCACCATCCCTCTAGAGAATACATTTTTTCAACAAAAAAAAGGGAAAAAGAAAAAATCCACAGGGTGAGAAGTTAAGAACTTGGTCTAAGTTCAAGGCACCTGTCTTTTACAAGCTCTTAATGTGTTCCTATGTCAGACAATTATTCCTAATTCTTATTGGTAAATATTAGGAATGAAAAACATGTAGAGCTCAATGGGTTTATATTTCGTAACCAGAAAAGAGAATTGTTTCTAATTTAAAATAATTTTTTTCCTCCAGAGCAAGCCATTGGAAGATTACTACAGGAAACAAAAGAAGCTTCTCGACTTTCAAGTGGCCAGTGCATCTGGAGAAACCTGGCAAGGGCTATTGGCTGCACTACATCTTCAGCATATGAATGCTATCCATCCGTCACAGAAATTGACTGTGTGATCCAGTTGGTTTGATCCTACCCTTATTTTCATTCAAGTTTTGGCAGTATATGCAACCAACATGAGAGTCAGAGTTGGCTGGAGTTTTCTTTAGGACATTTTTCCAAGTGAGGTTTGGAAGACTTAATAGTCTTCAGAGTTTTCCTTAATTGAGTGTAAGCAATTTTGAGAATGCAAGATTGTAATGTAATTTTCATGAGAAGAAAAGCAGAGGAGACTGGTTTTTGTGAGCTTTAAATAATCAAGCTCAATTTCTCTCTTATTTTTGATTCAAGATCAATGCAATTTTCCTCCCTTCTTTCAACAGTGTCAAAGCTTCGTGTTCTCTGTGATATTGCATGTTAACTTAAATGATCCCATGGTTATGCAAATCGCTAAATCTTGAGCTGGAAGTTTTATAGGATGGTGTATTTATTGTTCTAAATTTATAGAAATATAATTAAATAAATATTTTAGGATCAATTTCAAAAGAACAAGGAAACTAAAATAATAGAATAAGAATTTAGAGAATTTCCAGCAAGTTCAAATAGCAATAAACAAGAAGAAAATAGCAATTACGAGCCCTGTGAATCACAGTTTCCTTAAAACGAATTTACTCTATCTCGGTGCTTAAGATTAAAGAGTAATCGTTTCCCAAGATCGAAAGGATTTCGGTTTTGCAGCACTGCTACAATCTGCAGAACCCAACGAACCGATCAAAGTATGTACTCGAACAATAATAATAAGGAGAGAGAGAGATGCAATTGATTCTTCAAAAAAGGAAAACCGATGCTATAAATGAAGGAATGAGAGTCTATTACATAGACTTCCTTGTGTCTGTTCGAACTGAGATGATTTTCCCGAAGAGACACTAAAACGGATGCAAAATTCAGTTATCGAAACACCAACAGACGTCCAAGCCCAAAACCCATATCCATACCCATATCTATTCGAGTCAAAAATAAGGGCCTTGCCCACACATTGCCTATTTTCCGGGTCAAGCGGGTCACACTCCGGGTTTCTTTGTCGGGTCAATTCTCATTCACCAACATATGGTAAATCTCTTATCGGGTCAATTTTTTCCAACAGTATTAACAGTAACAGTAAGATTCAAAATGCATGTTTAGACAATTAAGAGAACAAAAATTGCTGGTTATAAATTCTAAATAATCAGAATATATTACTCGAAAAGACAATGAATTAAATATGTGTTAGAAGATATCTAATGGAGGATGAGCATAGAAGGAATGTTAGAGTTTTAATTTGAGGAATTGTTAGAGTTGTATGGGGTCATGGCTTTTGTAATTGCTTATGTACTCCAATAGCTACTGATGTACTCAATTAGCTAAAATAGCAAGTACCAAGTATGATATTAGCTATAATAAGGCTTTGTGGAAGCTGGTACCTGTAAGGGGTGTAAGGGTTAGTTTGTAACAGCTAGTGACAGCTATAGGAAGTTAGTTACACAGCTGGGGCAGTTAGTTACAAGGGTAGATTTGGGGTATAAGGGTGAGAGGAATGTAACCAATTGAACAAAAAGAAAGAAATTCAGTATTCTCTTCCTGCAACTCTATTCTTGTATTTTTTTAAGGAGGCCTTGCTAACCTCAAACTAGCTACCATTTCTTTTATCAAATTGGTTCATTACAATTTGGTATCAGAGCCAAGATTCTACGATTGATGGCTGAGACACGATCAAATGCTGCCATGGTAGCCACTAATGAAGCCATTGCTTCTCTTCGAGCCACTTCTGATCACCACAGCAAAAGCATTCAAGAGATTCAGAAGATCCAAGAGATTCATACCAGAACAATGAATGAGATGAATCAACATCTCGTGACAATCCTTCAGAAGTTGAACACTGATGACAACAGATCACATGAACCTTCATCTACAATCCATAATTCTTCTTCAGTGTGTTTTGGTAGACCTGTTAGGCTTGATTTCCCACGCTTTTCAGGTGATGATCCTGCTAGCTGGGTGTATAAGGCTAACCAATATTTTGCATATTACCAAACTCCAACTACTGAGAAGCTTTTGGTGGCTTCCTTTCATATGGATCAAGAAGCTCTGGTTTGGTTTCAAGATGCAGAGGAGGCTGGTATTTTCTGTAATTGGGAGGGAATGGTACAAGCTTTACACGTCAGGTTTGGATCAACACCCTATGATGATCCTATGGAAGCCCTTACTAAGTTGAGACAGACTTCAACAGTAGCTGTTTACAAGTCAGATTTTGAGGCTTTATCAAATAGAATCAAAGGCTTATCTGCAATGCATACGATGAGCTGCTTCTTAAGTGGTTTAAAGGATGAGATACGTTTGCCTGTGAGGATGTTAAACCCACAATCATTGAATGCAGCCTTTGGACTGACTATGATTCAGGAGGAATATTGGACAAGTTGCAAAAGGAGTTCTAGAATTCAGCAGGAAACAGGTAAGCCATCTATCTTGGGTCTTCCTAAAGTCAATACGTTTGTAGAAGCTAAGTCCAAAATTCCAATCAAAAGAATTTCCCCTGGCCAAATGGAAGAGAGGAAGAAAAAGGGGTTATGCTATAACTGTGATGACAAATGGAGTCCTGGTCATAAATGCAAAAGTGCCAAAATATTTCTTCTCGAGGGTATTGAGTTGGTGACTGATTCACAGTCTGGGGTTAAAATCACTGAGTTGGAAGAAGAACTTGGGAGTTCAATCATTGAAGGGGAAAACACTAATACCAATTATGAGGAGGTTGAGATAACCTTATATGCTCTAATTGGTAACCCCACACCTGGAACTATGAGGATTAGGGGCAAAATCAATGGAGTGAGTTTGGTAGTTTTGCTAGACACAGGTAGCACCCACAATTTCATTGATGCAGCCTTAGTCCCTGGGTTGCAATTGTTGGTTGACCACTCTCAGACATTAGAGGTTAAGGTAGCCAATGGTGCTTTGGTAAGGACTCGGGGGTTTTGTGATCAAGTGCCAGTATGCTTACAAGGGAAGGAATTCTCTATTCAATTCCATGAGTTACCACTTGGAGGATGTGATGTGGTGCTAGGAACTCAGTGGTTAACTACATTAGGTGATATTCAATGGAATTTTCAGTTCTTGACTATGGAATTCTTTCACCATGGGCACAAAATTAGGCTGCAAGGTTTGAAGGAAACTGACTCACATCTCATTGATGGAGATCAATTCTTTAAAGCCCCAATCAAGAAGGGTTTGTTGGTTCATATTTCAACTCCCTCCTCAACTAAGAAACAAGCTACTCTACTTGTGGAAGTGATTGATCTACTTCAAGATTTTGCTCAGGTTTTTGACACTCCAGTAGGGCTACCTCCTCTCAGGGGACATGAACATCATATCACTCTTAAGGAAGGAGCTCAACCAATCTGCCAGAGGCCATACAGGTATCCTTTTTATCAAAAGAATGAGATAGAAAAAATAGTTAAAGAATTATTGTCTGTTGGGTCTATAAGGAATAGTTGCAGTCCTTTTGCCTCTCCTGTTTTGTTGGTGAGGAAGGCAGATGGCTCTTGGCGTATGTGCATTGATTATAGGCAACTTAACTTGAATACCATTAAGGATAAATTTCCTATACCTGTCATTGATGAATTGCTTGATGAGCTGAATGGTGCCTGCATATTTTCTAAACTTGACTTAAGGTCAGGTTATCATCAAATTAGGATGAGTGAGGAGGACATTCCTAAAACAGCCTTTAGGACTCATGAGGGGCATTATGAATTTCTGGTTATGCCCTTTGGACTCACTAATGCTCCTTCAACATTTCAGTCCCTAATGAATCAAGTGTTTAAACCTTTTCTTAGAAGGTTTGTTTTAGTATTTTTTGACGACATTCTGGTGTATAGCAAGTCCCTGGTTGAACATGTCTCTCATCTCAAGGCTGTATTGGAGGTGTTAACTAAGGAGCAATTATTTGCAAAGAAATCCAAGTGTGTCTTTGCTTGTGAAGAAGTTGAATACTTGGGCCACTTGATTTCTGGTGAGGGGGTAAGGACTGACCCTAAGAAAACTGTTGCAATGCAACAATGGCCTACCCCAAAGGATGTTAAGGCCTTGAGGGGTTTCTTAGGTCTCACAGGTTATTACAGGAAATTTGTGAGAGGGTATGGGCAGATTGCAGCCCCATTGACAGCCCTTTTGAGAAAGGATTCTTTTACTTGGACTGAAGAAGCTGAATTGGCTTTCCAAAATCTCAAGTCTGCTATGTCCAATCCACTTGTATTAGCTTTTCCTGATTTTAATAAAATGTTTGTGGTGGAGTGTGATGCTTCAGGTGTTGGGTTAGGGGCTGTCTTCATGCAAGAAGGAAGAGCTATAGCATTTCACAGCCAGGCTCTCAAAGGCAGGAGTTTAGCCTTTTCAACTTATGAGAGAGAACTACTGGCCTTGGTCACTGCTGTGCAAAAATGGAGGCCATATCTGGTTGGTAACTCTTTTCTGGTAAGGACAGATCAGCAAAGCCTTAAGTACATTTTGGAACAGAAAATTGGTACACCAGCCCAACAAAAGTGGATCACCAAGTTGCTAGGGTATGCTTTTATTGTTGAATATAAGAAGGGTAAAGAAAATGTGGCGGCTGATGCTTTGTCAAGACAGGTTACTAGTAATGAAGTTCCATCTCAGGATGGGGTTTTGTGTATGATTTCTTTTCCCACTCCTGACTGGTTAGCTCAACTTAAATCCAGTTATGCTGCTGATCCACACATCATGAATATGTTGGAAGCTTTTCAAACAGGAAAGGAAGGTCCTAAGGGTTTTACTATGCAGAATGGGTTGTTGTTATATAAAGGCAGGATGTATTTGGGGTCTTGTGATGCCTTAAAAACAAGTATTTTGCAACAGGTACATGATGGACCATGGGGGGGGGTCATTCTGGGGTCCTTAAAACCTTGCATAGGGTTCAAAGGGACTTCTATTGGCCTGGGTTAAGGTCAGGTGTGAGGAAGTATGTTAAGGAGTGTGATATTTGCTAAAGGCTCAAGCACGAAACATGTAACCCAGCAGGTCTGCTACAGCCTTTGCCTATACCAGAGAGACCTTGGGTGGCTGTGAGCATGGATTTTGTAGAAGGCTTGCCAAAATCTCAGATGAAGGAAGTGGTGATGGTAGTGGTGGACAGGTTCACAAAGTTTGTTCACTTCATAGCCTTGTCTCATCCATATACTGCTTCCAAAATAGCAAACTTGTATTTGCAACATGTGTTTAAACTACATGGAATGCCCACTTCAATTGTTAGTGACAGGGACCCTATTTTCACTTCTCATTTTTGGCAAGAACTGATGAAGCTTCAAGGTATTCAATTGGCAATGTCCTCAGCCTATCACCCCCAAACAAATGGCCAAACAGAGGTTGTGAACAAGAGTCTTGAACACTATTTGAGAGCTTTTGCAGCTGACAAACCAGCTACTTGGGTGGAGTGGTTGCCACTTGCTGAATACTGGTTTAATACCAATTTTCACACCTCACTCAAGCTAACTCCATTTGAAGCAGTGTATGGCTATTCCCCTCCCAGATTGATGGACTACATTCCTGGTACAACAAAGATTGAAGGAGTGGATGCTCATTTGAGGACTAGACAGCAACTGACTTCATTATTAAGGCAGAATTTGGTAGCAGCACAAGAAAGGATGAAGCTGTATTGTGACAAGCATAGGACTGAGAGGAGCTTTTCTGTGGGAGATTGGGTATTCTTAAGACTTCAACCTTATAAACAGAAGTCTCTTAAGCACCACCAGTTGAAGAAATTATCTCCTAAGTACTATGGGCCATTTCAGATCTTGCAGAAGGTTGGTGAGGTGTCTTATAGATTGGATTTACCTCCAAATTCTAAGATTCATCCCACCTTCCATGTATCTTGTTTGAAAGCTAAGCTTGGGCAGCATGTGGTTTCCATTCCCACTTTACCACCTACTGATGTGGAGGGAGCTGTTATCACAGAACCAGTAGCTGTGCTCCAGGAAAGGTCTCATCAGCTTCGAAATAGAACCATCACTCAAGTTTTGGTCCAATGGCAAGGAGAAGGTATTGATGATGCCACTTGGGAGAGCTTATATGTTATGCAGCAAAGGTTCCCTCACCTTGTGGGCAAGGTCTTTTAAAGAGGGAGGTATTGTTAGAGTTTTAATTTGAGGAATTGTTAGAGTTGTATGGGGTCATGGCTTTTGTAATTGCTTATGTACTCCAATAGCTACTGATGTACTCAATTAGCTAAAATAGCAAGTACCAAGTATGATATTGGCTATAATGAGGCTTTGTGGAAGTTGGTACCCGTAAGGGGTGTAAGGGTTAGTTTGTAACAGCTAGTGACAGCTATAGGAAGTTAGTTACACAGTTGGGGCAGTTAGTTACAAGGGTAGATTTGGGGTATAAGGGTGAGAGGAATGTAACCAATTGAACAAAAAGAAATAAATTCAGTATTCTCTTCCTACAACTCTATTCTTCTCTATTCTTGTATTTTCTTAAGGAGGCCTTGCTAACCTCAAACTAGCTACCATTTCTTTTATCAAATTGGTTCATTACAAGGAATACAAGGAAAAAAGAAATAATTAGTAGAAGTTAGGGTGGCACACCCCTCCACTTGCTCCAATGGTAGGGTGTGGCCTCTCTTATGAGAGGCACTCTCCCTTGCTAACCACTAACCTATGCTACTAATCGCAGGTAAATGATATCCATAGCAAAAGTAAGAAAGGGTGGCTGCCTTTTTTTTTTTCTTGTTTTTTTGAAAGGTATCTTAGGGTGGCTGCCCTGACTGAGCAAGTCCTGGGCTTGATATTGTTTCCATTTGTTTTCTGCATTTTTGTTTTGAAAAAAACACACATTTAGGAGGTACTTAAATTGTCCAAACAATTCAAATTAGTCGTTCAAAATATTTTAAATCATGTGAGTTTGAGTGAGGTTTACCTTATACAAGATTTGAAGGCCAGTGGCGCTGCTTTCCGATAATTTTAATTTTAGAATATTAACTTTATTCTGTTATGTTTATCTGATAATTTTAGTTAAATCTTTTTTTTTCCCTGATTCCTTGTTTTCCTGCATAGGACCACAACCTCCCTTGCATAGGACCACCATCTCCCTTGTGCGGTGGGGGTCTCTGAATGCAAAACTGGTCCCTGACTCCTTGCTTTCCTGCATAGGACCACCACCTCCCTTGTGCGGTGGGGTCTGAATGCACAACTGGACAAATTTGGCCCAATTGAGCTTGTTAGCGAGCGTTAAAAAAAATGAAATGGTGGAGTGTGGCAATGATGCTTGATTATATAGAAAATGACATTGCATCTTTGGTTAAGTGTGACTGCAACCTGAACCATTTCTTTGGCCCGGTTAGAGTAGGAAGCAATAGCTCTTAATTCTCAAATGTGTGGCAACAGGACGATATATTCTCATTTGCAACTTTTTGTAGAAGTTTAAATCCCACAAAGAGAAAACATTTTGATTATTCCATGACTGCTTTGGTGGATTTCAAAGGCTTTCAACCTCTGTAATGCTTTCCTCTTTGCACGAAGATATCCATCCTCCCGTCTATTGTGATCAATAATGGCTGATAGCTTCAATACAATGTCATTCAGTAAGTTGTGAATTGTATTACATTGTAAAGTATTTTCAGTTGTGAATTGTATTACATTGTAAAGTATTTCCCCTTTTTGTTTTTTTGGTTAACTTTCCCCCTTTTTGTTTGATTTAAAGTGTTTTTGTAAACCAATTAGAGGCACTGCTCACTTGTTACAATTATTTACAAATAAAGAACTCTCAAGAACATCCTTATTAGCTACGATTCTTCAATGCTTCTACATTTTTGTGGAGGACATTAGGACATATTTTCAAGTTCGCTCCGTTTGTTCTGGTGTAGCAAATTTGCAGCCAAATCAAGCTATTATTCTCACTGCGACTGAAAATGTAGCAACTGGTCATCTGCGTAAAGCGAACTGCCTGTTAACCCTGGGACTGCTGTCAGGTCATGATTTATTTTTAGTCTTCCAAATGAATGTTGCTTTGATCAGAGTTGAACTGAAAGTTTGTGAAGAAGATTTTCATGATATCAGGGAACTTAAATTCCATGCATAACACTTTTTTCCCTTTTAAATCTCAAAGGCTCAAATGTACAAGCTAGAATTCTCTCCCTCATATCCATTTCTAGTATGGAGGAAAATAAGTAATACTGAAAAAATACAATTTATAGACACAAGACAAGAGGTGTTTGAATAAGAAAACTCATCTCTCCAACTCAAGATAGGCTCAAAATTTACAAGAACTTAGAAAGAGAACAAGAAATAAGATACACATGCATTTATATGAAGTTGTGAAAAAAAAAAAGGAGTAGATGACAAAGAAAATGTAGGAAAAAGAAACACAACTAATTGCCATCCCTCCATACCTCCCGGAGGAGTTGATATCTGACAGCATTTCGACCACTATTTCCCCTTGGCATCCAGTTAGGTATTGTTGAAGTTGGAGAAGCCCGAATGCTGTCAATTATGATTGACGATAAGGGTGAATCCAATTCTTCAAGCTCATCATCACTAGTGTAAGACTTCCTGAGCACTGAGGACCTGCTCCTCCTTAGCTGAGATTGGCTTCCGACTTCTCCTATAAAACCTGCAAGCGAAGCTGCCGAAGGTGGAGAATAGACTGTAGGAGTTGCATTGCACGGGAAATTTGTGATGGTCTCTTCCTCAGTCTCAAGAGGGTCCTGATTAAAGATAAACCAGAATGGTTGGCAAAATAATTTAAAAAGAATGAAGACTTATCCTGTGAATTCATCAAATCTAGGTTGATACGAAACATTACGTATTAGAATTTTTTTTTCAGTTGGGGTCTCACCAACCACATCTAACTTGTGTAAAGAATCACATCAAACACACACAACAATCCGTTCCTTTGTGGGTGAAAACATGTATACATTCACATGTTCATGCATATATAGAATTATAGGTGCACTATGTGTTATCAAGGGATTATTGAGCCAAATAGGGATATCCTACCAAACAATGTCTGTAACTGAAAGCTTTTATCTGGTCAATAGAAATGGAACCTCGAAACATGGGTTTACCAAGGTATAATGTACTATTAGAATTTAGAAGTATACTTATAGGGGAGCATCAAGTATTGAAAGCAATTGTTGGAGCCATTGATCCGCACGATTTGTCAACTTGGTGACCATTTAATAAAAAAATACCAATAACAGGGATGAGCAATTAAATGAGCCCAATAAATTTTGTGTATTCTCCACTTAGATACCTTACCGGGGAACAAAAACATGCAAAGATGGATGGACTAACCTCAGAATCGAGAGCTTGAAGCACAACCTCTGGAATCGGGTCTGGACAGAATTCGTCTGGCACAAAATTGTTAAGAACCCGCTTGATCAATAGTGCACCAAATGCAGGACACACCTTTAAAAACAAAAACAAAAATTAATCCAGTGAACAAGAGAACATCTAATTTGGACCAAGCATATATGCTTGAATATACAAAATGGAAGGGCCTAAGTTTCATGGTTTAACCTCTTTTCTGATGGACCCATTCAAGAGCATGTCCTTTGGGAGCATCATGAGATCGCTCAATGCATTAAGCAGATGGAAAGGCTTGAGTGATGACTCAAATTCCTGTATATCCTCATTTTCAAGACCATTTTCATCTTTAGGTGAGGAGTCATCATCTATACCGAATAGGTCAGTAAGCCATCTAGACCAATTCCCAATCTGATATCCATAAAACAAAAAGATCAAGATTCTTCAATCAAGTGTGGCTGCAATTTCGTTTTGTTCAGAACTGAGACAGATTTCATTATTTTCAGTGCTATCACCATTTTATGATTTGAGATCACTCAAGGGATACTAAAAAGGTGAAAGAAGTGGTGCAGATTAAATAGAATCAGGATCCACAATTTGCTAGGGCCTAGGTCCCACGGTGTGATATCCTACGTCTAAAGTCAATCACTTCAGTGATCATCACCACCATATTCATCACATTCTATTGGACGCTCAAAAGAATATCACAAACAGTTCAGATACAAAGTTCCCTAGGCTGATGGTTAAAATCATCAAATTCAAAATTTGAGCTAAAATATGATTATTCTATATGTGATTGCCAAGCTGTAGTCTGAATTCCCTTCATATGTATTAAGTGTCTACAGTGCCTAACATGAAACTTTTTAAGAATGTACACGAAGTTCTATCATGATTTTATCTTTAATCATCTTCAAGGGGTGCTTTTAAATACTGGCCAAAACTCGCACAAACTTGGATCAATTATGTTATGTGATATAAACAATTCAACAAACGAAGATCAGGTATCAGTGAGGAGAATAGCAGGACAGACATGTCCAGTGAATCTAGGGAAACAAAAGCAGGTAATGCCCAAAAGTAAGAAGATTATGAAGAGCAACCCTCATGAGTGATATAATTTGGCATTAGATCTAGACTGACACAAGAATTTGTGTTACTTACAGCGTTTTTCAGCTGCGCACCAGCTCCGAAGCTTGATTTCCCAGCTGGGATAGGGAGAACCTTGGAATCACTAATGGGGTCAGACACAGGGTCTGTAGGAATCTCATCATCTGATTCACGAAGAATAGCATTGAACATAGCCACATCTAATCTGCGCACACATTGCTCCATTACCTAGATATAAGACAGGAACACACTCCAATGTCACATTTTGAAACTTGTAAATAATTATTTTATCGGTTTGTTTGAATCAAGATAAATTATCAGTCAATAATGTGATCGTGAAAAATATTGATAAAATGAAATGTGATCATATAAATTTGGATAGGAAATGTCGGCAACATACTGCCCAAGATCCAGCTATACTTGAGCACCATATAGAAAATGCACCCAACAGTTATAAACATTGAGCACTTGAGTACCATAGAGAAATGCACGCTGGTACTTCAGAAAAAATGCACCAAACAGTTACATATAAACATTGGGAACTTTTACATGCTAATTGATCTAGATAATATAATCATATATCACACTTGGAAGATATCCCAGACAAACATTCAGGCTGATCAGATGATAAGAACCACATGATCAACCACTTTTGTTTGGATGGTCAACAAACAAAAGTCCAGTAACAATTCCATTTATGAGATGGTTCAGGTAGAAGATGTTTCTACTCAGTTGTAAGCAATGGCAGGTCCCCGACCAGCTTGCATGTGCAACACATGTACGGTGGACCCATAGAATTATAGGTATTGTACAACAGTACTATCTCATAATTGAGTAATGCAGATTTCTGTACAGAATATTGGGAACGAACTCTTTATTTAGAGAGATTTTGTTGGTCTTTTATGCAGGGACATATGCTATCAAGTATCAAGTGAATAGGATCCTTTTGGGTATTTTTTCACCATCTACTTTACATAGAACGCGCATGGCGCATTTAAGGTGGCGTTTGGTAACACTAATTTAAATATAGAGAGCTTATTTGAAAATTATGCTTAGCTGGACTTTAGATTGTTAAGTTGAAGGTTAATTGCATGTCTACATCTTTTTGAAGTAGGGGTTTTACCTCTTAAGTAAAAAGTAGCTCATAGCTACTTTTTAAAGTTGAGTTTTTTACTTCTAAAATCTCTACTTCAAAAAGATGTAGACATGCAATTAACCTACAACTTAACAATCTAAAGTTCAACTAAGCACAATTTTCAAATAAGCTCTACCTATTTAGATTAGTGTTACCAAATGCCACCTAAGTGTTTAATTAAGTTATGCCCAAACAGGTACACAATGTCGGAGGTTTTCATCTCCACAGATCTACCAATAGTTGGCATATGACTACATGAGACAGTCAACTGTGTACCTGAGCACAATCATAGAAGAACAGAACATATAGACATACCAATCTAGCCAACACGGGCAAGCAGCCACACTCATGCCCTCCAGCTCGAATAGGACAAAGCCTTTCGCAGGAATCCTTGAAAGCCTTCTTCCAAAGGTCTAAAGAAAAGTCCCCTTGCTCTTGATCACCCAAATTATATTTTCTTCCATAAGTTTTCCTTGAGCTTGAACCCATACTTCTATTACTTGGCTTCCCAGCGACGGACTGCATATGTGGAGTTAGGGTCTGAAGAAGACAGAAAAGGGAACCAGGCCAGATAATTATTAAGGATGTGGGCTATTTTCCTTCAAGCCTGAATTTGTCATCATATATCTAAAGAGAAATTCAACAAATAAAAAATGAATAGTATATGACCTGCCACCACACAGACTCGATGATTCGGGAGAAGATCCAAGCTTCAATCTTTTCCAAGGCCGTTGTAAACGTGTGGGGATCCTCCCAGTTGTCAAAATTTTCAGTTACACGAATCTTTTCCTTCTTGCTGGGAGAGTATTCCTTCCATTTCAGTAGAGAAGAACTACTGTCATTTCCCTTTCTACCATCATTAGTTTCAATACAGGGTCCCGCAGAAAGTGGTAGCTGATCCCCAATAGCCTGGCTGATAATAGTTCTCAATACAACTGAATTCGACAACCAGAAAGTTAACCTGTATTCAGAAGACAGCACTGTCAGTGGAATGCCCAAAGAGTGAGTTTTTAGATAAACCCTGGGCAACTTTCCTAAAACAATAGTGTTCTGCATACTGGTGCAGTTCTTGTCCTCAAGATATTTAAGGTACTCATTGGATGGACCGTAAACACTGCAGGGGCAGGGAATCTCCTGTATCAGGCCCATCTAAAAGATCCCCTGACCATCCATCCTATCGACTAGTATATCGGACTATCTGCCACGTTTTTACTTCAGAATGTGAAGGATAAGATGGCTCAATCATCCAACCAGAATGACTTTTTCCCTAAGAGATCTCCTGGGTGGGACACACTGAAAGGGAGGTCATCCAACTATCCAAGTTCTCTACATGTGTGATGTGTACCCTTATGACTTCAGTGAATTGTCCTTAGTGCCCATACAGTGGATATCTCAGATTTTCTCTATTTACAAACCAAGAAGATTAATCTATGGTCCACCACAGGAAGAATGTTAATTATAAATTTAGGAAAATCCAACTTGCCACACTAAAAACATGTTGGAGTACCATTTTAAGACATTAACATGGTTTGTATGGTTCAAGAACGTATGCGGGAGATGCAGAAAGTACTGGGGGTTTAGACATACCTCGGTACATCATTTCCACATGCTTTTGCAACCAAAACTAATCCTGAAACAGTACTTCTGGCTGCACTTGCCCTCCTTGTTTGGGACCTTTCTTTGTAAGCATGAAAATACAGCCTAGAAAGGCGGCGAGCTGGAGCATGGACCTTATTTGTAGAGCTCCCATGCTCAGCAACTATGGAATAAAGGCCAACCTCAACAGCAGCAGCTTCTCTCAACTCCCCCTCAAGCATCTCTATTTTACGCTCCAATTGCTGGACTTTGTTATCAGAAAATTTGTTTCTTATCCCTCTGGAAACAACCTTAGCATCTTTTCTTTCATTGGTTGAGAAGTTTCTAGCACCATTATGACCATATTCCAGAACATTAATTTCCTGTACTTCTTCCATAATCTGATCATCGCTTATTGACCCATTGTTCTTAGCCAAGTCTAATGGCGAGCGAACAGACTTCACATGCTTTAGTCCATCACTGCTTGAGATATCACCTTTCATTCCAAGAGTTCCCCTGCTAAATATAACTGAATGGCTCCCAGATAAGACTTGTTTTCTGCTGCTATCTCGTGAAAACTTATCTAACTGATCATCTTCGGTAGAATGTCTTCTCTCTTCCATGATTTGCTCGTCCTGTCCGTTTTCTTCCTGTTTCTCTCTATTTTCATCCTCCATAAGACCGGGTTTGAAACCATGATTAGTTGCAGCAGCATCCGGGCCATTTCTGCTCTGTCTCCATGCTTTCCCATCATCCTCTCCATTAACGTGAGAGGCAGCAGAGCTTGCATAGTCTTGCTTCTCATTCTCCTGAAGACCTGCATTTGAAGATGCAACTTTGGCTGAAATATTGTCGGTGATAATTTCCTGTATAGGCTCTTGAGCACTGTCCTTAATTTTGTTCCTGCCATTAGCAACCTTTTCATGAACCTCCTGAGCCAGATAATCCCGGTCAAATCTTCCCATGCTGTTGTTGGATTGTTCCTCTATACCTTCATAAGCTATGGATGAGGAAGAAGATTGAACACTACGGGTAACCGATTGTTTCGGGATTGACAACAAGCTTCTCTCAAGGAAGTTTGAAAGAGAAGAATGGTCATTTACTGGGCCCCCCAGATCAGAGGATCTGTCTATTGACGATGAATGAGGAGAGCTTCCATTCAAATGTTTGTATGCTACGCTCACTGGCTCCACCTCTGATTTTGTGGGTACTGGGTCCGAAGGTAAGGCTGGTTCCCTGCCACCGCTTGCTGTGCTATCCTTCACTGCTTCTGATCCATTCTGCAATTCAATGGCAACTGGTTATTAATATATCAAAATATGTGCGACTACAGCTGCTAAGGGATTCTAAAACAACCATTCAGTTTATAATAATGACAGCCTGCTTACCAACAGCATAGCTGGTACAGGCAAATGTGCAGGCAGGTGCCCACATTTGATCTGTCCCATAGGATATCCCCTATGCCAGAGATACTGAATTTAGATGACTGCAACAATCTGTTTTATAGATCTCACTCTGGACTTTCCTCAGGCCATCCAACAGAATTTGAAGAACAACCAACAACTATCTGGGTATGACTAGTCAATTGATGGGTCTAACCATAGTTACCAAGTCGGAGTTCAGTAATCATTTGACTAGGGAAAATTTCGGAATCGACAAAGTTTAGAAAATTTGGAAAAATTCGGAAAAATCCTGGGGGAGATAAAAATAAAATTAATAATTACAAAAAAATTATAAACAAATGCGAATCGTATATTGGTAATTTATTTGCTACTTTTTGAAAAAGTTGCAATTTCTTTTTTTAAAAAAGCTGTGAACACCTCGTGAATTAATCGTTTGGCAAAAAATTTGCTAATTATTCGGGACTTTTTGAAAAAATAGAGAACTTTGTTAGTATGGGTGACCCCCTAACCCCCACCATAATGTGCTTTGCACGTATGTCTAAACAGTTGATTGACCATTCTTACGGACTATCCAATAGATACGTCATATTTCCTTATCTGATAAAACCTAATAAAACTTCCATTTTATAAGAAAACCAAGAAAACAAAAGGTTCTCCCCGAATCTTTGCAACAATGCTCATACAGTTCTATAAACCAAAGCAATTCAATTGTATCAATAAGATATTAACAGAAACTTAACAAGAATGATTACCTCATCATTTTGAGGTGGTGAACCCGCAGAAGCCTCAAAGACAGAAGAGGAAATAGTCAGAGAAGAATGTGAGGAAACATCATCATCAGTGAAAGAGGCAATCTCGGATTCCTCAGCATATTCTCCATTAATCAAGGCAGAAACAGATTCTCTACCATCCTTGTCCAGTGATGTTTCTTTCGACAGGTTCTCCCTTGACAAGGAACTAGAGCTATCCTTATCAAATGGCTGTATTTTAACGAACAGAACTGGTTGAGCTGTGTTCCTAAAGCTCCTCTTGCAGTTCATTGGAGCACTTATGCTTATGGGTTCATTTACAATCCCATAATCTGCCAGATCTATTATGACAGTTCCCATTAGCTGGCCTTTCACTGTCTTATCCCTTCGAGGCTCATACAAATTGAACTCTAAGCAGTTCTTCAGGAAAATGTCAACATCCCCACCTTTTACGGACACAGCCTTAGATAGTGTAACAGGAAGCTTGAAAGACTCGTTGAATTCAATTTTTCCATCCCCAACACCAGACCCAAGGGAAGGAACGGCAGGGCTGGTAGACCCAATATTCCGATCACCATTTTCCCATTGAAGCAGAACAGAGCGAAGGGATTTCAGAGACTGCGATGGAGGCCAAGGTTTAATCTCTTGTATATGGACGAGGTAATCAACCTGAATTGAAGTACCTTTCCTGTTCTTTGTCCTCAGTCCCAAAACCATGGTTAGAGAAGCAGGGCCACTATCTATATATTTTCAGTCAGAAGACCTGTAAAGTCCAAAAAACAAATCCAAAGAAGGTTTTTTACACAGAAGAAAATTTTGTAAAACACATTCATATAAATAGATGGAAATATAAGACCAACGGAGGTCTGAAAGTTTCATGCAAAAAAATGTAAAATAAAATTCTGGCAGGATGCATGAATTTAGATTTTGTGGAAGTATGCAATACTGCACACCAGTTAATTAAAGAACATAAATGTTAGAAACTGTGTTAAATTTTATTCATGTGTGCTTCCGTTGTGGTAATATAATTTGATGAATTTCTAATTGGTGAGGGACTTGGTTTAAACTTCGTAAAAGGACCTTGGGTACATGATTATGGTAAAATTTGAGACGTATTCGTAAAGGGCCTTGGGTACATGATTATGGTAAAGTTTGAGACTCTGAATAGTTACCGCGGAGAGTGATTTTGATAAAATAGTGACTTTTGGGAAGAGCGGGCTCGTGGGTAATCTCAGTGGCTCTTGTTGAGTGTGCTCCTGTGAGTGAGAGTGGACTATTAAGTGTCTCATTATCTCTTGGGGAGTCTGCTTGAGCGAGTGTAATTCTTGGTGTGAGTGATCTGTTGTACAGTATTTTGTAATCTTCTTTTGAGTGGAAGCTCTGGGATGGATATCTTTGCCTAAGGGCGTAGTTACTCACGTGACAAACAGAGAAATTCTTTTATTTTCTCATTATTTTTAGTTGTCATCAACCCCAAAATTGCATTTTCGCATCATAAGAACCAAAGACAAATCCTAAACCAAAACAAAACCTGACTTCACGGACTAACCACTAACCTGCTTGCTTATCATAAAATTTCCAAAAATGAAAATGATTAGAAGAGAAATAAATGCAAATTCTGCTCATATAAGATAAAAATTGAAACAAATATAAATATAAAAGAAGCCCCCAAAACATAAACATAAAGCATAAAGAAAGAGTGAGACCAGCTCACTTGTGAACAAAAGGAAGCAGAAATCCTACAATCAAAAACCAAAAAAAAAAGGGAAGAAGAAAGAAAGAGCCCGAATAGGATCTCCACAAAAGAATTCCATAGCAACAAAATAAAGGAAAAAGGAAAATTCGCATAGCATGTCAGCTCAGTTTATAGCAAAAACAACATCTCAAATCAGATAGTAGTACAACTACGTCTTCCAAAAACGGGGGAAAAAGTACTAGCTTCAGATTATACTTATGCAATAATTAAAAACAAAACGATATCAGCAAAAAGAGCTCAGGAAACACAAATTTCACTGATTTGAGCTAGAAAACACTCGATCGTCAACATTACCAACACGAGAATATTGGAACAACGGAAATGCAACAGAATATCCGACTATCCAATAATAATAAATAAATAAAATGCTACTTTCTCATCAGATCCAGAAACCAGTAACAGAAGAGAGAGAATAAACGCATTCAATCGGAAAGCTCAAAAAACCACTACAATTCTACCAGGATTACAACAATATCAGTATCAAAACCACAAAAATCTCTCTCAATCAAGAACAATCAAAATCATCACCTAAAACTCCCAAAGAAAACATAAAAAACACTCACTTACAGAGAAAATTCGTGGAAAGAGAAATGCAGGAGAGAAGAAGGAAGAGTAGGCTGGTATCCGATGTCCGCCATGGCTGAGAGATCTGAGGCTGTGAAGAAGAATCCGAGAATGTCTGAAAAGGCCACAAAAAAAAGCAGAGCAGACCAAAGAGAATTTTGTTTCTAAAAAATTAGACTAATTATAATTAAATTAAACAAATCATAGAGGGAGACAGAGAGGTACAGTGAGGATTGGGATGTGGGTGGTTCGCTTTTCTCGCTAAATTGGATGGATTCGCCGACATTTAACCCATTTTTTCATTGCCAGTCAAACACCCCGCTTAGGTACTCGCGTTACCATATGCCCCCACTCACTAACTCTCTAAATTTCTTTTTTTATAAAAATTAATTCCACTATGATGCGCCGTTATGCCCGTTACCGAATAAAAAGGTTTTTTTTTTTAAAATTTTTTTTTATGCCGGGTTTGTTTTGATATAAAATAGGGAAAAATAAATGAAATTCATGAAGAATGTTAATTGTCCCATATAAAATTACATTCTCCCTAAAATTCTTTTGTTTTTTTCTATTTTACATCAAAACAAACGGAACATTAAATGAAAATTCTATGGAAAAATGCTACATAGACGGGGAATGAGGAGTCTATTTCAGCGCGAAGTTGAGGAGTGGTATACTTCACCAGCTTTGTATGTTAGCAAATGGGTAACGAAAGTACGCAGGGGCGAAGTTGCCATGCTTGTATGTGTTTTGAGTTTGCTTTCTGAAGTTTTAGCTATCTCCTAGCAGATTGATCAAATGGACGATGATGATTGGGGGGACATGTGATGAGAGAGCTGGAAAGGATTGGGGGGGAGTTGAGGCGTTCACGTCTATATGACCAAACAAAAGTGCCCTTATTGGATGACTCGGTGTTGGTGGAAGTGGTGGGGTTTTGATTTTTATAGGTCCGACTGACATCTTTTACCTACATTTTATTTATTTTTAATTTCAATGGATGATGTATTTTTCTTTTTATATAGAGCTACAAATAAATAATTTTGCTAGCCCCACCCTACTATATTTTATGAAGAATATAATAAATAAGAGAATAATGGTCTTCAATTTCTATCTAAGACATTTTCATGTTTTTTTTGTTTTTTTTTTTATACAGCAAGTAGACATGCTACTAAACTATCTAAAACGTAATAAGACATGTCTACTCATAATAAACATATAGGCAAGTAGACTCGAAGTTTAGAGATTTAGAAGACACCTTAGTTTTATAAGTATTTATATAGTACTACCTATCGCTCAAGTAAACCCTTTCTCCAAAAGTGTTTGAACTTTAAACACAAGCTCTCTGTAAGGGTATCAAGCTCGGCTATGCCCGGTCTGTCAACATTGTTCAATTAAACTAGCCTGAGCTGACCCAGGTTCATCCGAGAAGAGTTATCTATCGGAACAATACTCTTACCGATCTATTAACAACAAGTAGATCTACGTTAGGGGAATCGGTAATGTGTCAGGAGAAATTAGTACAAGAAGCCATGGATACACTTCTTGATAATGGGATCCGTGGACAACCAATGAGGGACGGTCATAATAAAGTTTATAAGTCATTTTGAGATATAATTGAAGGCAAAGAGGGAAGATTTCGTGAGACTCTGCTTAGCAAACGGGTCGATTATTCGGGGCGTTCCGTCATTGTCGTGAGCCTTCGCTTTCATTACATCGATGTGGATTGCCTCGCAAAATAGCAATAGAGCTTAGACCTTGAGCTCAAGCACTATAATTCTATCCTTAGAGCCTAGTAGCATTGCCCGTCTTGAAGTGCCCGTCCCAAGGCCAATCACTTGACCTGGCCAGAGGCACTATGTCATGTCCCATTAAAGGACATTTCAGGCTGTTAAGGGGGCATAAGTAGCTGTTTGACTCTGACTAAAAAAGAGTCACGTACACAAGAATATATCATTAGCCTATCATAAGCACCCCAATTTTATACCCCATTAGTCTCTCTTTACATCTTTCAAAACCCTTCAAACTGTTTAAAACCTCTTTGAAACGTTTTCAAACCCCCCCTTTCAAAACCGTTCATGTGCCCTGCTTTTGGTAGAAAGTTATAACTTAGAAAATAAATAAAATACCCTCAACCTAGCCAACCTTAGTCAAGCCCCTGCTGAACCCTAACCGACCTAGCCAACCGCAGTTGAACCATTGTAGAACTCTAACCAACCTAGTCAATCCTAGTCGAACCCATGCCAAAGCCTAACTGACCTAGCCAACCTAAGTCAAACCCCTACCGAACCCTAACTAACCTAATTAACCCTAGTCGAACCCCTGCCGAACCCTAATCGACCTAACCAACCCTAGCTGAACCCCTGTCGAACCTTAATTGACCTAGCCAACCCTAGTCAAACCCCTGCCAAACCCTAACCGACTTAGCCAACCCTAGTCGAACCCTAACCAAATCCTAATCGACCTAGTCGAACCCTAGTTGAATCCTAATTCAAACCTATCCTAACCAATCTCTTGTTCAAATCTCTCTTTCATCTCTCATCCAAATGCTCATAAGCATGAACAAAAACTGTCATATTGCTCCCGAATATTAGCCTAAACTATTCACAACGCTCCTCAGCATGAGCTTAAATTGACTCATCGCTCCCTAGTACGAGCTTAAAATTCTCAAACATTCCCATGTATGAACTAAAACTATCTAACCATCCAAAAAATTCAATCAACCTTCTCCTGGAACTACTTGTGGCTTGATTCCATTGATAGTGAATACGTAGGCAGCCCTTCTCGGGTTCAGCTCCCCTAGGATAGAACACATTTTTTATTTTTATCATACATGTTTATCATACTCATTTTGTTAATATATCATTTGTTTATCATATAAATTTAATTTCAAGTTTATTCTATGATTTTGTTTATTTAATTTAGATTTAGAGAGTAAGAAACCATCTTTGGATATGAATTTAGAGGTGTCTAACACATCCCCTTGACTCAAATGAATCTCTTACCCTAATCTCTAATTTTCAGACCATGCCTTATCCAACTATCTCAAGAATCCTATTTTTCTCATTATTATAATAGGAGGTGACTCTCATCCATTTGCGATTTATAGTTATTCTTCTTCAGGTTCAATCTTGATTGAGAGTAATGTTTAAAATGAGTGTTTTTTCCTGCAATTTCGTATAAAAGGTAGAATGGTAGCTTGTTAACTCAACTAATAAAGTAAGAAGGGTTAGCAATCAGATTAACCAAGAGAGATAGATTGACGATCAATAGTTAATGAAGGGACCTCGTCTGAGGAACAAAAACGCAAGGGAGGGGGAACACTAGAAAGGGCATCGTATCTCCACCCAACTCTTGCGGAGCTTAAAGTCACTATTATTGTTGTTATTATGAAAGGAGGAGGAGAGGGAATGAAGAAGGGGAGATATTCCTTAACAAGACATGATAATAACTTAAGCTTCAAAGTATCTTTACAAGTCGGAGGACTGCCACGTCAGGGAGGAAAGAGTTGGAGTAACCGGCAGGAAGTGGACGTGAAGTGTCAAATCAGGTTCAAACCCATATGCGCTCCTTCAATAGATAATTGGAGCTCCCATTTTTGGCGTAAGAGGAGTGCTTACATTTAAAAAAAATTACAAATTCTCACTATAAGTGCAACACCTATTGTGGCTATTCTTTCCACGGCTTAAGAAAACTATTTTTTATAAGGGAAAAACTATGGACTCAACCGGTTCAAAAGGTAACAAGAAAAGTAGCAATACACATTTTCAACATTTTTTTTTTTCCGGTTAAGGTAACAACACCACAAGGCGAAACTACAATCACGAGAAAGAAGACCACACACACGCACACAAACACAAACACACACCACACCCCCAACCCAAATAAGCTTTACCCAAATACTGCTCTAAACGGGTACCAATTGATTGAGGCGTGATGGAACTTATAAGGGGATGAGAGCTCTTACATAAATAGCAGTTTCATAAATATCAAGAAAAACCTTTGCAAAAGTGTCACTTCACAACTGGATAATTATAAAAAGAAAATGTTTAACTTGTCGTCGAATTTCACTATAGAGTGAAACGTGCAGTCTCGTTGGTCCATGCCCCCCTTTTTAACACCCGTCAATTGTGGTTAAGATTCACTCACTCCTAGGATTAAGCAATCTAATCTTGGTATTCAAAAAGAAAAATGTTAACTTTAATTTTCTTAAGCTTAACCATTTTTAAAAGGGTTTTGCATAGTCAAATGCGTGATGGGCTAATCACTGCCCATTATAAAACTGTCATCATAGTTCACATTGAAAACATGGATGTCGGTTAGCTCCCGTTTATATTTAAACTTTAGAAAATTGGGGTATTTAAGTGTTTATTTTCCGCCACAATTATCTTAAAAACATTGCAGGTTATGAAGATAGTAGAACTACAATGAAGTTTCTATAAGAAGCCAAAAATAATTTTGCCGTACAAATGCATTTATCCACTATTTTGGATGGTGTTATGTAGAGTTTTACCATATTTTTACACTCTTCTTATAACTTAGTTCAATATGTTTCCATCAAAATCTATACTCGATGATTTTTGCCAGTCTCTTTTATCAATGATGGAACTTTGAGATGAAAATTTCCTTTCCAAATGTATAGTCAATGATGCCTTTCAGTTCTTTGTATAATTCATGGAATTTGATAGGTTTCTATCATGTCTTCATGGAAGGGGATGGACTTTACAGATATGTTTGGACACGTGGTTTACTTTCCACCGAATTGAAGGTGCGATCAATCAAGGGACTTAGGGTGTGTTTGACTGATTATTTTGATCATGAACGTTTATAATATAATCATTTGACATATAATCACAGGAAAAAATTGATTAAATTATAAACATCTTTGGATTGTTTATGATTAGAACTAATTAAAGTGGTAGTGATTTTTTAAAATTGATGATTAAATCACTTGTTATCCAAACAAATTTATTAAAAAGCTAAACATTTTTATTATTTTTCAATGATTAAATCAGGAAAAACCAAACCCAAATGCACCTCTAGTTTTTAGAGATATGGGATCACAGCCAATTCAATATGTGACACATGTAGATGGGTTGAGGGAAAAAGGTGGGAAGTTCAAGTTTTGAATTTTTTTCTCTTCCAATCAACATGTGTCACACATGCAATTGGCTATGATCTTATCTCTAGTTTATAAGGGTAGAAAGCCTCCTAGATGGGCATCAAGAATATCACACTCCATTTATAAACAAGGATGTTGAAAAAGGAATTGATACTCACCTACTCCCACCATTGGATTGCGTCCAAAACTAACCTATTAGTTAATCCAAACCATCCAATTACAATGCAAGAAATTTCTAATTCTACTGTGAACCACATGAAAATAATCACATCTAGCTGTTTTATTGATGAAAAACAAAAAGTGGTCATATAATTTAATTACAGGGTGACAAGGAGTATACCAGAGTTCCTCAAAACATGGGAAGGATAGCCCCTCTAATCCTCCTATTTTCCACTTTCAGGTGATTTATAATCTTAAACATCATATGAAAATGGATAAATTGTTCATATCGGAAGAAGTTGAGAAACAATAGCAACTTTTTTTTTTTGATAAGCCTCTCAAAATGAGAAGGGGGTTTGGCAAACCCCTGCCAATTTATTAATAATGACACAGCATAAAACCAAAGAGCAACTACTAGATCAAAACATTTATGAGGCTCCCAATACCCATTTTATTCAAAGAGAAGGGTTTTTATCTTGTTTGGGATGCTGATGAAAGATGTAAAAGATTTGGAAATCATACTGTCACAACCAATGTTAGCCAATTCATCAGCTACAACATTAGCTTCTCGATAATTATGAGTGAAGGGAATACCTAACATCATGTAAAAAATGCTTAATTTTTGTTATCCCAATATCAAGACTTCCACGCCATTGAAACTGAATCATTCCACATATCAACTAAGCATTTAAAATCAGAGTTGATAACCAGGTTGTGAATATTCAGGCTATGGCACAACATTAAACGAAAGCACGAGATTCAACAATATAGTTTCTGCAGAGGGAAAAAAAAATCACATCTAAGATTAGGTGACAAAGCTACTTTGCCGCCAACTGCTACTAAACCACTACCCCCCAAAGTCAAGCTCGTGCTTATGGTTGCAATAGGGCTACTGCATAAGGTACTAAAGCATGGGTTGATTTCCCAATAAAGACCATGAAGTGACCAAACAAGGCCTAGCTAATCATATTACTAAAGCGTGAACATGTATAATTAAAACTTGACCAGATTTTAGGTGTGGTCATTTTTGGATATACATATATAAAGATATTGTCCAAGGTTAATTATTGTGTATGAAGATTGATTCGAAGTATGATTCAAATCCAATATAGCACGGGCACATAATAAATTTATGACTGAATCAATTATTTTTAATAATTGAAATCACCACCTCTTTTAAGACTCTGCCCTTACTTTATCTAAGAGATGATCCCAAATGAACAGGTGTAGAAGCTATAATAAAGAAATTGAATTTCAATTATTTGTGTAAGCATATCAATTGGTAAACCTTGATAAAAGAGAGTATATAGATGAAGAATAACTAATCCATGCGAAATGTTTAATGAAAAATTATATATATAGATGTCCCAGAGTAACTACTCTATGCAAAATGTTTAATGAAAAATTATCTATATATATCCCAGAAACCTTTGGGTAATGAAATAGGACTGTAAACAGAATCGGATATTATTTAGATCCGATTCGAATTCGTATCCAAATTGTCGGATAATTATCCAAATAAATATTTGTTGGATCGAATTCGGATTATAAAATACTATTTATTTACAAATCAGAGCAGATACAAATAGTGGTGTATCCACTCCGCTAAAATCCGACCGATTAGTATTAATATTATTATATCCTTACAATAATAGAATTTGATTTTTTTGGGTATTGAAATGTAAATTTAGTTCTACCAAATTTGGTAATAGGATTAATAGATTCAGATATTTCAAATGTTGTAGTCGAATATTCTCCAAATTCAATTATTATAATCAGACAAATTCGAATGATATTTGAGCTCTTATCCAAATTAGGTTGGT
Organism: Tetracentron sinense; assembly: GCA_015143295.1. Lineage (NCBI taxonomy): Eukaryota > Viridiplantae > Streptophyta > Magnoliopsida > Trochodendrales > Trochodendraceae > Tetracentron > Tetracentron sinense. Next base: position 34,330,017 of record CM026568.1, on the reverse strand, counting down.
ATAATTGGACAAATTCGAATGATACCCGAATTTTATTGGATATTGCGGATACAAATTCTTTATTTATTATCAGTCGGATAATGGAGCAAATTGGGATAACATATATTAATAAATGGATTGGATACGGATAGTGTGGTATTCGCTTCGAATTCGCTCCATTTACAGCCCTATAATGAAGGGTCAGTGACTAGACCACAAATCTTTCTGTCTTAACTATAGGAGAGAACTATTATCCAATCCATATGTGACTGTCTTAACTATAGGAGAGAACTATTATCCAATCCATGTGTGTCACATATGCAATTGAATTCTCTTGAATTCAATTGCAGTTGATTTAACAGTTCGGTTTCAATATTTTAAAAAAAAAAAAGTGGGGGCACCAGCGCCCAAATCAGTGCCTTTGTTTTCTAATCTATAGTAAAATGTAATTACTAGTATAACCTTCAGAATTATGCAAGTGAAAATTGAATCCTAAAGTTGGCTCACATGGGCAGCCAAGCTTACGTGAGCCAACTTTGGGATGCAATTTTCACATGGGCAGCCAAAGCTTACACAAGTTTTGTTTGTATTAGACTTGCAAGGAAATCGCTCTCATAATCTAAGATTGGACCAAAGGACTATACTCATATCATATTTTCGTGTAAGAAGTGGATTATTATTTTTGGTTTCTTATATTGTAATTTAATGATAAATGCTTTTATTGAAATCAAATAAAATTGTCTAAAATAACCCAACGAATCAAGCTCTAGTGGAATCAAGCTTCCTCAAGCCAAGCCCAAGCTTGAACCTTCGAGCTCGAATCAAGCTCGAGCATAAGCCAAGCTCCGAATACAAATCTATCCATCATCGTACTAACCTAACAACTCACCTACTAACCTTAGATAAATGATGACATGTACTACAGAAGCTCATGACCAAAGGAGCAAAAGCAGCCTAGTTCAGAGTCCCATGAAATGTCTGCAGTTTCATCAAGAGGCCAGCAATGGTTCTGGAGATGACTGATAATGGTGCTCAGGTGTAGGCTATGGCACATAACCTTATGTCTGTGAAGCGGCATCCGATTTCTGATCACCGTCTGCTGTCATTTGGACTTGAGCTGCGTACTGTAAGTTCCAAAGGACATCTTCGAAAGAGGGACGTGTTGATAATTCAGGAGATATGCATTTGTTTGTTATGGAGACCACGATAGATAATGATTCTTGCGAGCAAGTGGCAAGTACAATTGGGTCCACAATTCTTCTTCGACCATCCTGGCTGCCAAAAGATACCTGAGAAATGTGAAACTCAGTCTCAGGTTTTGATATTTCAAGTCATAAAAGTCCAACTGATCACAAAACTACCTAGACTTGGGAATAAAGCTGGGAGAATGCAATGGTAGTTTTCAATGGGTGGCAATGGGCCAGGTTTGGGCTTGAATTTTGGTGGTTTTTTAATAGGCCCACCTCAAAGCCCGACACAATTACAAAGGCTTTGAAGCCAGAACTCAGCCCGATTGACACCCCTAGTTTCCATTCATCAGAACGTGGAAGATGAAGGCCGGTGTATCATTATGCGCCGTGGCATGGTTACCATACTATCTTCTAGGAATAACTGATTGGACCTACAATCTACAGTAGATCCTTCCTCTAGTGTCAGTCAGAATCTCAACATAAAAGCTCCTACATTGACCATGCATTATATTGTTTTTACTTTTGGTGAGGTAGGCTCTGGCACATAACATAAAAGAATGACAATGGGTGAGGTGTTTCCTTCCCACTCTTCCAAGGAGGGTATTGGGCACATTACAACTATAGTCTTCAAAAAAAAATGATCTGCTAGGTAAAAGTTTAGGCGTACCATTTCATTTAGTAAAAACGTTTCTCCTCTTGCAGATACTGAAGGCCCAACAAGTGATTCAAGTAATATGAATCCAAAGCTATAAACATCATCCAGTAATTTTGTCATTTGCCTGCAAAGATGGATGCCCCAATTCAAATCTTTGTAAATAATATTAATGCACTCAACTTGCAGAATGAATACACATTTTTAGAACCTGTGAACTGACATAATAAGAAAATTGTCCCCTTTAACAAGATCTATCATTGGTGCCCAATTGGGTAATCATAAGAACCCAATCTATGACCCTTTTCCTCCAGACTGTCAGGATAACAAACAAATAATGTTATCCTAGGCATATTTACTGATATTTTTCTAAAACACTGATAAGTTTACACTCGTCAACAGTTAAAAACTTTTCTTTTTCAGTAACTATTAACTACTGTATGTTTTTTCCCTACGGAAATAATGTTATAAATTTAATCAATTTCCTATTCATTAATTGTTGATGAACTGTTCCTGGCCAATTTAGTTCAGCTAGTCCAACCTAAACCATGACCAAAATTTTCCATTTAGGGTCAGTTCTTCTGCTGAGACTTAAAAAGTCCGGCACTTTGCATGTTTTGTCATTTGACAATTTGCATTTTCTTTTGAGAACTAGATGTATTGTGCTTTTCACCTCTTGGGTTGCAATTCCAATAAGACTTCAAATGCAGCAAAATGAATGATTTCAATTCTCATAAAACATGATAAGATTTGAAACCTCATGTAAGGATTAATTTTGTTAGAAACCTTTGACAAAATGACTCAAATTTCCCAACAACTATCATGACGAAGTGCAAAGTGCCAAGCTTTATATGTCTCAGGGAAAGAACGGAACCTAAAAAGAAAAACAAATTTGAGTGCGTCCTCAGAATATTTCTTACAGGAACACTGTTGAATAATGAAGATCCTTACCATGATTTATGGCCTTCCCCCTTTGCCTATAGATCAAGTAGAATATATGTCAGAACACTTGAGACCAAGAAATTAACGTCAGACAATCTAGTTAATCTAAATATTAAGTAGTCATACCTCAAGTTTGTCAATTTCTTCTGTGATAATGGTCAACCCATAGTCACTCATTTTCGCAATTCGATGCTCATCGAGCAAAATATTATGTGTTTTCAATTGGTTGTTGAAGAAGCCAGGGATTAATCCGGTATGTAGATAGTGCACAGCTTTGGCAACACCAATTAGAACTGCCAATTTTTCTGACCAATTAAGAACCTTCTCAGGGCTACTCTCTGCACATATAAAGCTGGTTAGATTATAGTTATACAGGGCACAGTACATGAAAATGCTATGACAAAGAAAGTGGGTAAACCCATAGCCTGAATCATTCAGATGGTAACTACCATCTATAAACGGAGTATCCATTCATGTCGTTTACATAGACCAATCATTAGATGAGTTGAACAGAGGAGATCACACGAGTCAAAAATTAACCTGATCAGAATTCAGATGGTTGTATAATCTGATGGACCATTCACAATTCTCTGAAATTGTAAGGCCATATACAGGACGGTAACAAACTAGCAAGAAGTCATTTGATTTGATAATTGACATAGAGAACTCAGTTGGGACCTATAAATAGAGGATACCATCTACAAGAACCAGACTGTATATGGCCTCAAAGAAGATTACTTATTCAATGTTCACTCCTCTGCTAAACTAACCTGAGAGATGGGTATGCAGATTTCCATTGGACACATATTCATAAACAAGAAAGACTCTGTTGACACTGGAGTCATCTTGTCCTCCACCATCGATGCAGTGCCCCAAAAGGAAAACCAGATGTGGGTGGCGAAGCTTCGAAAGTAAATCCAACCGAAGTTTAAGGTTCCGAATGGAATATCTCTTAAACAAAGCCAAACACCTTATGGCAACATAGGTCCCATTTTCTAATCTTCCCTTGTATAGCTGGAAAAAGAAAAGGAATGAGTGTTAAAGTGGTCACTGCAAGATGTATTTAAGAGCTTAAGTGATTGAATCAAGCAGCCATCACATTTTACAAAAGATGTTGGTCCATCCTAGGTGAAGATTTTATTAGATAGGTAGAAGATTTGTTGACTCATTGATAATATTAAATAGCACTTTGTAGTTGTGTTTATTCCAAAGGTTTATTCCTAAGGTTAGAGGCCGATTAGCTTAGTGAGTAGTGTTTATAAGATTTTGGCTTGCAGATTGAAGAGGGTCATGGACTCGAGCATTTCACCCCCCACAAGGTGCCTTCTCTCAATGGAAACAAATCTTAGATGGTATTCTGATTGTCACTTAATGTCTGGATTCAAAATTAAGGGTGGTAGAGCGGGGATCTCTGTAAGATGGATATGGAAAGGTTTATGATCATGTTAACTGGAATTTTTAGGTTATTTGATGGGTTAAATGCAATTTGGATCCAAAAGGAGGAGTTGGATGAAAGCTTGATGTGAATATTCTCCTTCTCTATTTTAGTTAATGACTTTCCGGCCAGTTATTTAAGGATTTTTATTGAGGACTTAGGCAAGGGGACCCATTTATCTTTTCCTCTTCATCATGGTTATGGAGGCTCTAAATCGAATGATCTGCAAAGCTGAATATGGTATTTTTGAAGGCTTCTAAGTTGATAGAGAGGCACTTGGGGTCTCCCACCTCCATTTAAATATTAGGGAATGGAGACTTGCTAATAGATGTTTAATTGTATGGCTAAGGAGGAATCAATGGATCACTTGTTAAGCCATTTTCCTCTGATTAGAGGGATTTGGAAGCATTTCCTAACTCACTTCGGGGTGTCATGGGTTTTTCCTTCTCACGTTCAACTCTTAGTCTTCTGTTAGTTTTTGAGAGATCCAAACAATGTTCAAAAAGGGTTTTGGGTCCTCTTGACAACCATTTGTTGGAGTGTGTGGGATGAGAGACATAGGATAGTCTTTTGACAATATTGCGGTCTCTGGGGATAAATCACTTCGGATATTACCAAGTTGGTTTTTAATTGGTGATCAGGAGGGCTAGATGTGGATTATTTAGCATCTTCTTCTTCTTTCGGTCTTGGGTAGTGTTTTATCATCTGTGTTTTTCGGTTCTTCTTTGGTTCAAATATCAGTGATTCTTTCTTGTACATACTTATATCTTCGAAAATATTGATTTGCTTCTACCAATAAAAAAGTTTTTTAAAAAATAGAAGATAACCATCACATTTAAAAAGAAGAAGCCACATAAGACAGTAACCTAGTTTGAGGAGGAAGATCTATTTTTAGAGGAATTATTTCATGTTGCACATGTAATTAATTCATAATTAGAGATTAGTATCCTTTTCTTCTGAATAACTAAGAGCTTAGTCCACCAAACAGGAACATAGTATATAGATGAAGAAACATGAACATTAAGACACAATGAATATTTTGTAACCAAAGTTGGATGCATGATTAGTCCCAAAACGTCTTTTTTCCTTTCTTCTATTCTTCATTTTTTCTTTCCTTTTACATAATGGTTGAGTGTTGCGATCAGCAAATAGACTAGATCGGGAGGAATAACTATCTTGCAAGTTGCAAGTATCAAACATTTCATGTAAAGTTCATCAGCATTGTAAATTTTCAATAGGTACCTTGCCAATTGAGCCTTCAGGCCCTTCACCCATGGAAGTAGACTGATCAAAGTTGTTTGTGGCATCCATTAACTCTTCCAAAGTATACAATCGATATATAGGGACACCTTGTGTACCTAGCTTTACTGCTTGAGAAATAAACCCTGAAAAAAAAAATGAAAGAGTAACCATCGTAACCCATGAGGTCTACAAATTCAAAATGAAGCTTCTTTCCAAATATTAAAATTTGAAACTAAATAATACATGTCAGATATTAGCATGAAGGAAATATTAACCAGGTGTTTTGACTCGTTTTACAATTTTCCTCATTTTGAAATTTATTTTTTATTTAAAAATGGGGGAGCATGAGGCTAAAGCCTCACGCATCCGGAGGTCCTTACACCTCACCTCATGCCTTCTACTTTTTAACATTGCTCACAAGTGGATGACCTACTTGCATTCGCAAGGAGCTCAGAGGAGAATCCTGTTGGCGAGTTATCTGCCACTGCCTTTGGCAATAAATGCAGCTCCGATGCCTCTCGAGAGCAGTATCTTCTACACAGAACAAGAAACCCAAACACCAGAACAACCATAACGATAAGTCCCCCAATGACTCCAACTAACACTCCAATGCCATTGCCCCCGGATTGTTTACTCTTTAAGTGAACTTCTTTGCAATAGGACTCTTGGTGTTGATGGCGCGGATCAATGGACAAGCAATTCCAACCAAACTTAACAACTCTCTTATCTGATGTAGTGCTCAAGCAAGAAGGCAATCCACCAGTTAACCTATTTGTAGATATATCGACAAACCCAAGTTCACTGCTACAGCTTAAATGGTTTGAAAGCGATCCGCTCAACATATTGGATGCTAAATTCAAATAACTAATGTTCGGCAAAGAGAACAGTGTATCCGGAGGTGTTCCTCCGAGAGAATTGAATGACAGATCAAGGTGTTGAAGCAGACCCAGGTGGCCAAATTGCTGTGGAATCTCACCAAAGAAAGAGTTATTGCTGAGAAGAGCTGTGACCAATCCTTTTGGCATGATGGGTAGTTCAGAATCTAAATGGTTCTCTCTCAAATCCAATACGTGTAGGCTAGTTAAACTACTTAGATCAGGTAATTTTCCAGAAATCTCATTGTGAGACAAGGCAAGATCAGTGAGCGCGGTAATTCTGCATATTGAAGAAGGGAAAGGACCCTTCAACCGGTTGCTCTTCAAGCTCAAAAGTGTGAGATTCGATAACGAACCTAACCAATCAGGGACAGTATCATTAAAGAAATTGACATCCAATGTAAGAGTTTTAAGCTTCACCATCCTAGAAACCTGTGAAGGGATCGAACCAAAAAGGAAATTCGAGCTCAAATCCAGAAGTTCAAGCGAAGATAACCTGTGGATTTTGTCAGGAAGTGAGCCCCAAATCCCCAAAGACACCAGGCTAAGAACTCTCAAGCTGGTTAACCTCGTTAGGGTAGTGACAAAAGAATCCATAGAGAAACCCTCTGATAGAGTCTGATTAGGAATTGCAAATCCGTTGAACTTACTCACCTTGGTAGGCTTGTCACCCATAATTTTGAGCTCAATGACAGAGTCGTCTTGACAAGTGATGACTATGTGTGGGGAAGAAGATGAGTAGCAGAAATCTCCTCTGTAATTGTTCCAAACCTCCAATGGCGTCGGGTACTCCAAATGCTTCCTTAGCTGCAGAAGTACTTGTGTCTGAGATGACTGTAATTGATGGGTACCCGGGATGAACAAAAACCATGAGAGAAATACCAGCAAAGACAAGCTAAGACACCCCATGATGGAGTTCTGGCTTTCTTTAGTTTTCAGGGAGACAGAGAAAGACCCATGAAAGATTAAACAGATTTACATTTTAAAAGAGACGACATGGATCAACTGCAGAGTAATTATCGCTGGAAATGTTGGGTATTCACGAATTTAGAGAGAACCCAAGAAGGAAATACACGAAGATAGTTCAAAAAATACTTCCCCAGATGATAAGAATAGCGCTTTCCATTGTTAAATCGTCAACCAAGTTCAAGAAAATCCATGAAGCAGAAACAGAGGAAATGAGAAAAAAAAATACTCGAATAATTATCTGACAGAAACAGGAAAATTAGCTATTGTTCCTCCTTTGATGCTTAACAGAGAGTGTTTCACATGAAATATTGAAATCTCAAAACAAGGGATGAGAAACTTAGGCCTTCAAAGCAAATTGGGCGTTGAAGAAACAGGGGAGCATGAACAGACATGCTCCGTTTAAGATCTGCAGAGTGCTTTTCCGAGGAAGATAATTGGTTTTTGCGCAAACCAGAGAAAAAAATTATGCAATTGAAAACAGATATATTTGGATGGAAAGAAAACAACCCTTGTTAGTAGATCAAAGTCTAACCCTGTTTTCTTGCTGAAAATGTTTGGATTTGAGAAGTGGGTTTTGATGGAGGGAGGTGGGAAGGTGGTAGCTGACGTTGTTAGGGCATTTATTGCAACCACATGGTCTTCTTCATTGATGTGAGCTCTCCGACATTAATGACTTGCAGAAGAACAGTTGATACTCTCTCTCTCTTCCAGTGAGAATAGTAGTGACCGGCGAGTTTGTGACCCTACACAAACAAAACAATGGTTTTTTCTTCTAAAATAGGCCTATCGTTTAAATATAATTCTCAAAATAGGCCCTACTTTTCGGACTTGTTATTTTTAGGCTCTAACACATGTGGACTCATTATTTTTAGGTTCTAACACATGTGGACGCTGCACACGTGAGAACATTAATATCAAATAGATGAAATTGCCCTTTGTCTCCCCTTAGAAAGCACGGATACTTCAAATAGGGTTTCGTACCCGTATCGGATGTATCCTATTAATTAAAAACTATTTTTTTAAATTTCGGATACGGCATGGATACGGCCATGAATTTTTATTTTTTTTTCTTGAGACCCGAGGGTTTGACCTTATCTCTTTTGTTTTTCCATGGACATGGTATTCTTTTTTTTAACCATTTTTTTTGGAGACCCGGGGGTGTGACCCTATCTCTTTTGCTTTTGGTCACCCCCGGCCATGAATAATTTCCATTTGTCCTCATACATGCCATTGGTCTTCTTTATATATATTTTTTTCATTTTTTTGGAGACCTGGGGGTGTGATTCTATCTCTTTTGCTTTTGCATGGACATGGTATTTTTTTTATAAATAAACAGAACTGAACTAATGGTTATTTTGTAATTATAATACAAAATATAGTATTATTATTTTTTTTAAAAAAAATTATAGACCTATCCTGGTCGTACCGTATCCTGTTTTTTTAGGTACTGCCGTTTGGATATCGTACCCATATCCGTACCCATGCTTCCTACCTAGGTCTCTGCAAGAGAGAAACATTGTTTTTTCGTTAATCGACTTTATGACTTCGTTTTAGAGTTTGAATTTATTTCAATTTCTTATTTATTCTTGTTTTCTTTTTAGTTTAAGACATTTTTTCTATATTACTTTTATTGTTTTGATCTCTCTTTTGAATTAATGAAGATTTCTACGTTGGTCTTGAACCATTTTCATTCAATTCTCACATCGCTATTTGAATTTACATTACTGATTTATTGATAAATGATATGCTATGTCCATTTATCAACATTAAGGTGGCGTTTGGAAACACTAATCTAAATAAATAGAGTTTATTTGAAAATTGTGTTTAGTTGAACTTTAGATTGTTAAGTTAATGGTTAATTAAATGTCTACATCTTTTTGAAGTAGGAGTTTTACCTCTAAAGAAAAAAGTAATTATGAGCTATTTTTAAAGTAGGGGTTTTTATCCCTAAAATATCTACTTCAAAAAAATTTAGATATTCAATTAACCTTCAACTTAACAATCTAAATCCAATTAAGCACGATTTTCAAACAAGTTCTACTTATTTAGATTAATGTTACCAAATGCCACCTAAGTAATGGATTCAACATTGTAGTCCATAAATGGACATGGCATTTACTTTATCCCGATAGATCGACATGGCATATATGTCCATCTATCGATATGTCATGTCAATTGATCAATATTATAAATTAAAATAGTAAAACATAAAAATGTAATGAAAATAATTTAAAACTAGTGTAAAAATCTCCATTAAAAAACAAGAACAAATAAGACATTGAAAGAATTTATTTAAGCTATATAAAACGATGACATAAAGTCTATGAACGGAGAGATAAATTGGTAATGTCTATAAAAGAATACATAACCCAATAAATCGAGTCGAATGATTAAGAGTGGCCGAGTTTCTGAATAAAAAAAGACCCTATTTTTTGTTTGCATAGAAAAAACGAGAGTTAAGAGAACAATGTTTTATCTTTGCATAATAGACAGTGGTATTTTAGTCCATATGGTGTAACGTTGGTGTGCGGCATTCCCATGTGCCAATGCTTTTTTAGTCTAGAAAATTATTGGCTTATTTTAAGAATATTTTTAAACTCGAGACCTATTTTGAAAAAGGCTTTTCGCATATCAGTTGTTGTGTTCTAGCATCTTTGCAAATACACTGTTATGAGTAACAGTTTTGCAAATTAACTCATGGTTTTGCAACTGTTAGACAAACAACCTCAATCCTTAATTTCCTTGGACATCTGTTAGTTATTGTTAGGAAAATGACTATTATTTCGAAACAAAATTTCATAATCTCACAAATCTTTAACTATTGAACTATGATTAATAAGTTTTAACTCTTGTGACGAAGATTCACAACCCTACGGGATAAAGCATTTAACCCTGGTTTTAAAAAAATAATAATTTAATGTGTCCCCTTTTAACTCCCTTTAACTTAGGTTAAGATACACTAACCCTTAGAGTTAAAGCATCTAATTTTGATTTTAAAATGAAAAAAAAATAACGTGTCCCCTTTGAACTCCGTTTAACTGTGATTAAGATTCATTAACCCTTAGGATTAAAGCATCTAACCTTGACTTTTATTTTTAAAAAATAGAAAAAATTAATGTGTCACTTTTAATTGGCTTTAAATGTGGCTAAGATACACTAGACCCTTAGGGTTAAAACATCTAACTTTGGTTTTTAGAAAGAAAATAAAATTTTAAGGTGTCCCTTTTTAACCACCTTTAATTATGGTTAAGATCAACTAAATTTTGAGGTTAAAGCATCTAACCTTGGTTTTTAGAAAAAATTAACCTTTCTTTTAACTCCCTTTAACTGTGATTAGAGTTTACTAACCCTTATGGAAGGGGACACGTTAATTATTAATTTTTAAATACCAACGATAGATGCTTTAACCCGAATGATTAGTTGATCTTAATCACTGGAGTTGAAAGGGAACACTTTTAAGTTTTTAATTTTTTTAAACTAAGGTTAAATGCTTTAATCTTAAGGGTTAGTGAACTTTAACCACAGTTAAAAGGAATTAACAAACACATTATTTTTTTTTTGTTTTTTCTAAAACCAAAGTTAGATGTTTTAACCCTAAGGGTGAGTAAATCTTAACCATAGTTAAAGGAAGTTAAAAAGAGACACATTAATTGTTTTTAATTTTTTTTCTAAAAATCAAGGTTAGATGCTTTAACCCTAAGGGTTAATGAATCTTAACCACAGTTAAAAGGAGTTCAAAGGGGACACGTTAATTTTTTATTATTTTAAAACCAATGTTAGATGCTTTAACTTTAAAGGGAGTTAATGGGGGACACATTAATTAAAAAAAAAAACAGGTTAAATGCTTTATCCTGTAAGGGTGTGAATCTTAATCACAAAGGTTAAAACTTATTAATCATAGTTCGATAATAGTTAAAAATTTGTGAGATTATGAAATTTTGAAAGGGCATAATAGTCATTTTTCTAACAATCACAAACAGATGTCTAAAGAAACTAAGGATTGAGGTGGCTAGTCAGACGGTTGCAAAAGTATTACTCATAACAGTGTATTTGTGTATTTATAAAGATGCTAACAACACAGCAACCAATATGCAAAAACCCTTTTTAAAATCAAAGGGTGTGAAGTATCAAGTGGTCCCATCATTTAAAACTTATGTTCCTTTTGCACCGTTGATTTTCAAGCCAAGGGTTTCACCTCTCGACAGTAGGTGCTATCCAGAGTTTTTAATAACTTCCCAAAAAGATTTTACAGGAAAACGAAAAACAAAATCGGTGGTTTAGCTTACTTGAGAAAACATCCCTGATCTTTGTGACAATAACAGTACTGCCATTTTCTGTTTTATTTCTCCCACCCTTTAACAGAACTGTGTCCTGTTTCCTCTTTGTTTTTGGAAGGTATATGTGTCCTGTTTCCTTCATCGTTCCAACTTCCAACTTCCAACTTCCAGGCCACAAATGACCACATATCCTTTATCAAGCAAAGTGGGATAATGGATCACAGTCAATTGTGATTGAATCACACCCACATGTTAACATGTGCTCTTTTTAACCTCAAAGGCATAAGATCAAAAATCTAAAGGTGCAAACACTTAAATGGGGGCCACCATTAAAAGAAAAAGCAGCTTGTGGCCGTTTGATTTTCAAACGTGTGGCCTTGCATTTGATAGTAGGTATCGAGAGTTTTCAAGCAATTTCCATAAATAATAACCCTAAGATTGATACTAATCTTGTTAGTGTTAATATTTTTTCTCTAAAATCCATGGTTAGATTAGATTGTTGAACCCTAAAATTAGTTAATCTTAATCATAATTAATAAGGATTAAAAGGGTTACATTGAACTTGGAGAGAGCTCAATATCAATTGATGTGATCCTCTCTTGCAAAGTGTTTTTTTTTTATATTGATTAACTGTGGATATCTTGAGCCTTGAAAGCTCTTACTAATCCCACAGGCTGACATAGGGAATACCCTCACCCCATGCAACCATTATTGAGGGGAGCGAGTGAATCGAACTCGAGACCTCCGGGTTTACGATTCGTCCAAGTGACCATTGGGCTACTACACCCTCGGGGGTTCTCGCAAAGTGGTTCATGCAGTAGTTTTAAAGAGAATCATGTTCTCGCCCACTTCTCTAGTTAAAAGTTATAACTTAGGATGAAATTTTATTTTCTTCCATAATTCTCAAATTACCAATCATAAGGTTTTTCTTTTATAAACCACAGCTATTGTTCATAGTAAAACTCATTTATAATCTAATTACAAATGGGACTACAATCCATATTGAGGGCTAAAAGGGAAAAGAATGTTAAGCCCCTTGAAACTTGTGAGTTGTGACCACTGGCTTTGCCATCAAAACAAGGGCCAGGCGACAGGCTGTCTCAAATATATGGAACCACGTTGGGAATGCCCTTTAGCTCTCAGAAGGATAGACTTCGAACTTGTACCCTTATGTATGGTAGTTGTAGGTAAGTTGGCAATTTGGCTACTGGTATTTTTTGTTTGGATTTGGCATCCCCTTCTCTTTCAAGCCCAGTCCTGCCAGTCTTCCCATATGGGTTAAACGGTTATTTGGAATATTTGATGAGACTGGGCCCGTATATGTATGACATAGCTAGACAAGGTTTAGATAATCTTACAGTTATTCCTTCCATTCCTTTATAAATCTTGTCCACCGTCTCAATGGCAGTAGACCAGTGTTGTCAGAACTGACCGGGTGGTCGAATCGGAAAAAACCGAGAACTGGTCCCCTCATTGGTTTCCAAACACCCCAAAATCATGCCTAATTGAAAACGGTCATTTTTGTCAAAATCGGAATAACCGGCCGGTTGAACCAAGAACCGGTGGTAAAATAGGGTGAGAACCGATCTGAACCGTCCATAAATGAGTAAAAATGGGGAAAAAAATGTTTTTTTATAAAAAAAAAGACACGGTGGAACCGATCAAACCGAGAACCGGCCACTCAGCCGGTTTGATGACCGGTCCGATTCCGATAATATTGCAGTAGACAACCGTTTATGGGTTAACTCTCAAACTTCACAATTTATAATAAAAATAGCAAAACAAATAATGCAGTTCACCCCTCTAGTTACGATCGCGATTCAGTGAAGGTGGTGTGCTCCTCCTTAGGAGTTAGGACGAGGTCTTGGGATTTATTCTCCAGGAAAAAAAATTGGCTGAAGTTTTCTCTACTATGGTTGCAACCTTTGATTGCCCTCTCTTGATGGGCAGTGGACGAAGTCAAACCATGCTAAAACTTATAAGCGTCCTAACTGACCACTTTCAGATACGGCAATTGAGTCAAGTTCGGTCTTTAAAGCCTTTAAAAATGTGTTGGATTTTCGGCTAGGCCTATTTAAAAATCACAAAATTTTAACCCCTAATCTGGACCATTGCCACCCTCATTCAAAAGAGACCCAAAATAAAAGGAGGGTGGCTCTGGGTTGGAGAAATACTTTTTTTTTTACTACAGTTTAGTAGTATCGGGTAATAGTTGGCAGAGGGAGAGGGAGAGGGAGAGTGGTGAAGCTCTTGCAAGTCGTCACATGATGGGAATGTATTCCAAAACCACTCTCATAAGAGAGTCCACGGTCTACCATTAGAGTAAGTTGTGGAATGTGTCATTTCTACCATTTCATTGGTGAATACTTTCTAAATTGACATTTGCATTAAGGATGAATGTTTGGAAATAAATGATGCTTAACATCCCTTTTTAAAACAAAATGAAAAATGGCAAACGGATCTCAGGGTCTTCTTTCAAACAGTTCCGACCTAGGATAATAAGTTCATGAGTTTGGTCTTACTTCACCGTTGGAGAAGAGGATTGTACCATGAGAAAAGCAAGAAGGTAAGTGCAAATTCTCCCAATTTGTGAGCTATCATACGTCCAAGAAGCCATCTATGAAGCCAAACGAGGGAAAAGAAGACGGATAAAGTCAAGTCAAGATGATGATGTGGGTAACGAAGCCCACCCAATTGTTAAGAGACATGTGGCAATAAAAAATGTAATTTATTATCTGTCATTTTATCTTTCTCAATGTTTTCCCAGTGTGTTAAAATTTTGATTGGAGAGGTCTGGTTGCAAGAGGACCCTGAGGTCCGCCAATCAGAACTTAAACAAATTTATTGCCTTAGCCCACTTGTTCGGTGTGCATAAAGTCATTTGTTTTAGAAGGATGCTGTGAGCACGAGATTTTTCAGTCCGCTCATGAAAAGCAAATGTGGACTAAAGAGTCGCCACCTATTCATTCTTAGGGATAGGTCCCAGGTAAACAAGTATTTGGATAAGGCAAATGGTTTAGCAAAGATTAGGGTAAGTGGTTCGATTAAGCCCTGGGGAAGGTGTTAGGCACCCCAGGACCTCCATTTTATAAATGGTTACCTACTCCCTATAGTTAAGCCAAGTTAATCTCAATGATAATTAAATGCCTAAGTGTTTAATGAAATACTAAATCAAGAAGATAAGCAAAGCAAGTTAGACTAGGGGTTGTCTAGACTAGGGTCGAATCCGAGTTGGATTGCCTACGTACTCACATAGGGGTGAGATTAGACCGAGCGTAGTTCTGGCCGTTTCTCCCTTTGATTCAAAAATGATCCCTAAAAATGAAATGTGCAAACCTACAGCTGGCTTTTGTTAATGGGCTTGGGCCCTTGAGGCTTTGAAGTTAGCCTTGGGCATGGACCTAGGGCATAGACCTAGGGCTAGCTTTGGATTTAGGATTAGGCCAAAATCTTGGACCCTCGGGGTTTGGAGGCTTAGACCTATGGTTAAGGTTGAGATAACCATGGTTAAGTTGATTAACCACGATTGAGGGGGGTGTAAAAATAGGTGCTTACAGCTGCCCCTCTTTGTCGGAGAATGCCGAGTTGGCAATTGAACGACAAAGACTGGAATCAAACAATTTTTACACCGAAGCGGGTGTGACGAAGCAAGCATGCTTGATAACATGATGAGTAAGCATGGTGAGCAAGCATGATGGATATGAGAAGTGGACACACGTCCGCTCCAACAAAGATGAGGTGAAAATTGATCACACAACTACTTCACTGGAGATGAGTTGAAAGTTGATCACACAACCATTTCACCGAGATCTATGCAAAACAAAGCAAGCATGAACATGAATGATTTCACAAGAGGCCATAATCGAAATCTGATCGCACGGGTGTTTCAACGTACTCCTTGATTAGTGAAGAAAGCAGAGCAAGATTGGGGAATGACGGATGCAAGATGGTGCAGACAACTGCCCGATTGTCTCACTGGGTAGGATGTAAGTAAGATAGTGCAGACAAAACTCCAATTGTCTCACTAGGTAGGATGTAAGCAAGATAGTGCAGACAAACTTCAATTGTCTCACAGGATAGGATGTAAGCAAGATAAATAGTGCAGACAAACTTCAATTATCTCACTGAGTGGGATGTAAGCAAGATAGTTCAGACAAACTTCGATTGTCTCACTGGGTAGGATGTAAGCAAGATAGATAGTGTAGACAAACTTCAATTGTCTCACTGGGTAAGATGTAAGCAAGATAGATAGTGCAGACAAACTTCAATTGTCTCACTGGGTAGGATGTAAGCAAGACAGATAGTGTAGACAAACTTCAATTGTCTCACTAGGTGGGATGTAAGCAAAATAGTGCAGACAAACTTCAATTGTCAAACTGGGTAGGATGTAAGCAAGATAGATGGGGGGTAAAGATAGTCGTCCGGCTGCTTTACACGGAAGCAAGCAAAGGCAATGAGAGTGAAGACAGTCGCCCGACTGGTCTGCCCGGAAAGCAAGCAAGCAAGATAAGAAGTAAAGACAGCCGCTCAACTGCTTTACACGGAAGCAAGCAAAGGTGATGAGGGTGAAGACAGTCGCCCGTTTAATCCACCCGGAAAGCAAGCAAGCAAGATAAGAGAGTAAAGACAGCCGCCTAACTGTTTTACATGGAAGCAAGCAAAGGTGATGAGGGTTAAGCCAGTCGCCCGACTGGTCTGCCCGGAAAGCAAGCAAACAAGACAAAAGAATGATCAGGAACAGGAATGATAGGGAATTCCTGAAACAAAGAAAGCAAGATGAGTTGGATATGAGGAATGAGAACGGTGACCCTGAGCCTTAACCTGAATCTCTGCCTCATTGCACATATAGCCTGATAGATTTGAAATGCCCCTAACTCGGGTGATCTGATTGTTGGCACTTGCCCCCCAGAATGTACCGATCTGCTTCCAATACTTGTGCTGCCCAGGATAGTATGTTGATTTCGCTTTGCCCTAGTTTCAATGCTTTCCTTGCACCAGCGAGAATGAACAGTCGACTTTGAGCTGACTCTACTGGAGGTTGGAACTTGACTAAAAAGTGTGAATAACTAACAAATGATACGACCGACTTGTTAAAAGGACAAATGAACTGACTGACATGTGGTGGACTTATAGTTGACTAGTGGACTGTATACAATGAAATTGACTGTTTGAACTTTGAAGAGTATGCCTGAGATTGCTTGTAGTGGGATACCTAGCTAGGTTTCTTAACCTTCAGGTAAAGATGATTAAGCCATGGTTGATCATGATGTTTGATCATCGGCTAGCAAAGCTTGCATTGGTTTATCTTTCCCTTTTTTGCCCCTGGCCCTTGTGGGTTTTCACCAGGACTGGGTTGTACATATTGATCTTTGTCCCTTTTTTGCCCCTGGGCCTTTTCAGGTTTTCACCAGGACTGGGTTCACGTAATTTTTGCGCAATAACAGGATTGATGATTCCTTACTATGCCCGTGAAATTTGAAGTTTGATTTATCCCTTTTTTTGCCCCTGGGCCCTTTCGGGTCACCAGGACTGGGTATACAAGTTTTGCATTTCTCATGTTTCTGCTTTTGAACTTCTTTCGATAATGCTCCGCTCTTCTCTCGTCATTGCCTGTCGGGAAGTGGAGACTAATGTTTTTGACCATTAATACTCAAGTCCTTTCAGGGATTAAGGAGGGCTTACTATCTGGGACGAAACGTGGTTTGGCTGGAAACGATATTAGGCTCAAAATTCACTGTTTCAGCAAGGATAGGGCACCCTATGACATTTGTTCATTGTTGGCATAGAACCTACTTCTGCATTTTATCCTTTGATGAAGGCTTTGCCTCGCCTTTCGGCCAAGTATTTTTTTTTTGTTCTTTTTTCTTTTTTTGCACATGGTTGCCTTGTATTGTGAACATTTGCTGTGTTTTGACCGAACCTGATTTCAGACTGCCTACGTACCCAAATAGGGATCAGGTCAAGACGTAGTTCAGCCAAAAGCCACTTTGATGTTGTTACTCTTTGTTGGTTGTTCCTTTGCATTGTTCTTTGACTTTCAAAGGGTGCCCATATGTGGGTGTTTGAAAGAAAGGCTAGCAGGCTCAAATGTCTAACTAGCGGATATATATAGCATAGGTAAAAGAGGTATTTGAAAGAGGTATCAAAAGATGGCCTCTTATCATTTCCCTGATTGGTCGAGAGCATGTATGGTCATTGCCCCATCTGTGTTTCAGGTGATTGACATTTGATGGCTCAAAGAGGTCTTCAATTCTTGTGTTGTTCTTGTTCATGTTTGTTCAATCTTGGAAGGGTATCCGTCGATTTGAGTGATCAACCTTTATCAAATTGTTCCTTAGGGCATTAAAAGCTAGTTCAGTTCTCAAAGTAAGCATCTCAGAGCATAGTGAGAATTTGATTTAAACGAGTCATTTCATTAAGATATTAATGGGTGAACAGACTCGACAAAAGATACTTAAACAAAAGCCACTGGCCACCAACAGACATAAAGACAAAGCAATTGAAGCAAAGGCCACTGGCCACTGACAAACTTGGTTGGGGAAAGAGACCGACACGGGCCACTCTGGCCAACTGCAAGATAACTGATGAAAATAAAGCAAAGACATCACAAACAAACAGAGTTTGCTCAAAAATTCGACTGAAGATTCTGGCCGATGCAACCTTAATTTCCAGGAGTAGCATGGTTGGGCAGAGGGACTTGAGTGATGTCCTCATTTCCTGGTTCAAAGCGAATTGCATCTGTCTCCAATAGGTCTTGGATAGCATGCTTGAAGTCATAGCATAGATCCGTAGGATGTCCTGGCGACTGATGATATCCACAGTGCTGGTCTGGCCTGTAACCCTTTGGGAGAACTGCAGGTGGAGGCTGGGGCTCCTTCAGTGTGATCAACTTCTTATTTAACAAGAAAGGGAGCAGAGATGTCAAAGAGTACGGGATCGGTGTGAATGCCCGGTTTCTTCTCTGTTCAAATGTCATCTGGTGAGAGAGAAGTCTTCCTTGGTTCTGTGGAGCTTGTTGAGGCTGCCGAGGCTGCCGAGGTTGTTGAGGCAGGTTGAAGACTCGAATGGCCGCGATCATTTACCCATCATTCTCTTTCTTTCTGTTATCCCTTCTTGGAGGTATGAGAGCACGAGAAGATGATGCACATTTCGAACCTTGGAACATGTCGAATGCCCCGATATTGTCCATGGTCGTCTCAATCCGGGCACCGCTCTTGGCCATTGTACTGAAATCAGAGATTGGTTGTGCGGCCAGGAGAGTCTTAACTGGGTGCTTGAGAGTGCGGAGAAAAGTGGTCACTTGCTCATCTTCCGGCAGAGGGGTGCTCATTTTCCCGGCAATTTCTCTCCATCGAACAGAGTACTCGATGAAGGACTCATTATCCCTCTGTGACATTTTTTCTAAATCTACCCTATGAGGGACTAGATCAACATTGTATGAATATTTAGCCAAGAAAGTTTCACAGAGGCCCTCCCATGTTCTGACTTTGTTGGGGTCGACCTTAGTGAACCATTGTAGGGCGGCCCCTTTCAGACTCTTCTGGAATAGCTGTACCAAAAGCTTATCATCGTGTTCCAACTGGAACAACTCTCCACGGTAGACTCTCAAATGCATCTCGGGACATCCTTTCCCATTGTACTTATCGAAATCAGGTATCTTGAAATCCCGGGGTAATTGAATCCCTGGGTGCATGCACATATCCCTGAAGTCTGCAGATTTACGGGTTCCTTGCACTGTCTTCACCAACTCTTCTAACTTCTCAATTCTTTCCTTGTAAGCATCCAGAATCTGTGCCGAACTGGAAGATATGTGAGTCGATCCAATATAGGGTTCATTGCCGGCCCTAGCTTCCTCCTCCTCAAACTGGTCAATGATGAGAGGTGTGATGTGGGGAATGGGTTGTGGTTGAACAGGTGGAGGTGGAATGTTGAAGGTGAAGTCTGATGGTGGGTGAGCAGGTGGTGGAGGGATGTTGAGGGTATGAAGTTGTGGTGTTTGAACAGGTAGCGGAGTGTTGATAGCAGGTGGTGGTGGGGGAAGATTGATAACATGTGAAGGATTAGCTTGTGATGGGCCTGACACATCGGCCGGTCGAGGATTTGAGGAGGAGAGAGCATGAGTTACGGCCCGCATAAAATCATGCACAATGTTTTTCAGCTCCTCTATGTTTTGGGCATTCTCAGCCATTCTTGCCTCGAGGCTCGGGGCTTGTGGCGGTTGTGATGTCGGTGTGTCGGGGTCAGTCTCATGTCCATCCACTAACTGATCCATACTGTATCTGCTTGATCAAGTATCAACTGGTGGTATCTTTCAAATAAGTGCTCGACTCAGGGTCTGCTCCTGAAATAATGGAAATGTATGGAGTAAGAGCCGGAGTAGATAAGGGCGGGAAGATTGACAAGCAAGCAAAAGACCTAGCAGTCTAACTAACATAGGGGTAATGCCCCTATTCTGGAATTCAGAATGACATGCCGGAGAGGGAATTTTGATTTTTGATTTTTTTGAATTTTTTTGAATTTGGTGTAACAAGACATATGTGATCCGATAGGGCAGACGGAGAGAGGTCCGACATGCTTTACTCGGGTTATTGGGAACCAAGTGCCTATCAGGTCAAAGTTGAGGGTAGGTCTGGTGAAGACCTATCTACCTGGGTTTTGAACCCCATATGCTATGTCAGGAAGCAGAGTAGGGTGTGTCTTATTACAAGCACAACAAAAGGCTCAGTACATGCCCTTGGATGGATGCTTATCCGGGTAGAATGTGCCCGGGCAATCAACCATGACAGGGGGACAGGTATAGTATGCAAGCAAGTTAGGGTTTAGAATAACCCCTCCCGGATGGGCTGCTTGTAAACTATAATCTAGCCTAGGCTATATGTATGTATGCTGGTGTAATGCAGGAGGTGTTCCTAGTAAGATGGGGGGATCACTTAATACCATATATGCGATTCCGATGTATAGAACATACCGGGGACGATTGGTGTAAGCGGGAGCGTTCAGAATCGTTTCCTGAGGATCATCACCCAACAGGCAAAATTCCGCGGACCTCCAAGACGTTTAAGCCACTGACACCGAGGATCATCATCCAGCGGCCGTTAACGTAATAAGCCTGTCTAATGGGTTTAGTGGGTCGTTACACTACTATGATATGTATGAAGTGCACATTTACAAAAACACCCAAAAGATATAAAGAATTAGCATTTGACTAAACTACTTAAGCATTTTAATAAATATTGAGATTAATTTGGCTTAAGTTTAGGTTTCAGCTTGAACCTAGTTCCCAGCAGAGTCGCCAGTGCTGTGAGCACGAGATTTTTCAGTCCGCTCATGAAAAGCAAATGTGGACTAAAGAGTCGCCACTTATTCATTCTTAGGGATAGGTCCCAGGTAAACAAGTATTTGGATAAGGCAAATGGTTTAGCAAAGATTAGGATAAGTGGTTCGATTAAGCCCTGGGGAAGGTGTTAGGCACCCCAGGACCTCCATTTTATAAATGGTTACCTACTCCCTATAGTTAAGCCAAGTTAATCTCAATGATAATTAAATGCCTAAGTGTTTAATGAAATGCTAAATCAAGAAGATAAGCAAAGCAAGTTAGACTAGGGGTTGTCTAGACTAGGGTCGAATCCGAGTTGGATTGCCTACGTACTCACATAGGGGTGAGATCAGACCGAGCGTAGTTCTGGCCGTTTCTCCCTTTGATTCAAAAATGATCCCTAAAAAGGAAATGTGCAAACCTACAGCTGGCTTTTGTTAATGGGCTTGGGCCCTTGAGGCTTTGAAGTTAGCCTTGGGCATGGACCTAGGGCATAGACCTAGGGCTAGCTTTGGATTTAGGATTAGGCCAAAATCTTGGACCCTCGGGGTTTGGAGGCTTAGACCTATGGTTAAGGTTGAGATAACCATGGTTAAGTTGATTAACCACGATTGAGGGGGGTGTAAAAATAGGGTGCTTACAGATGCTATCCCAAATTACAACTATTCTCCAAACTCTCACTTGAGAGGAAAATGTGTCATTGTTAGCATTTCAATGAGCTAGGTCAGGCTGTGTATTAATCAGGTCAGTGCAGGGTCCGACCAAGCCCACAGTGCCCACCTAAGGATGAAAAGGAAAAAAAAATGTAGTTTAAAAAAAAAAATTGGAGCATATCAACTGGGTCAAGATCCGATTACTTCTAATCTAACGCCTCTTTGGACCTAAGACTCTAAGTCCAAGCCAACCTAACTATTTAATCGATCGACACCCCTAGTTGTTGCTCCCCTTCAACTAGTTAAAGAAATAATTATTCAATGGAAAAAATTATAAGTTTAATTGGTTATAGAAGTAAATGGAAAAATAGCGACATATGTTGTTACCTCCGTGAGAGTTTGAAAATCTGCTCATGAGCTAGCATTTCTCTTTATTTTATCTTAGAAGGGTGAGAGTATTGAAGCATGCTTAGCAGTCCTAAAATAGAAAGTATTTGGTTGGCTCCCAATTAGTAGGCTTTGAGAGGAGTCTATCCATGCTTCAATTGCAACCAGCCAACCATACCATCATTAATACATTCAACCTGGATTTTGGGTTAAACTGACTCTGGACCCAAAGTTAGGTCAGGTAGGGGAATCCATTTAATATTTATTCAAAGTAACTGAAAACATTGGGGTATGGTAAGGGACATGTGCTATGCAAGTGGACATGACAAAATGGTCTCATATCCAAACCTCACTTTCCTTTTGATTTGTCTTTATTAAAATAATTGGTTGATTTGAGTGATCGCAACCGTACAATCACAAAAAGAACATGGCACTGGGTGGATGAGATCAGCCGATTGGTTGGTCGTTAGAACAAAAAGATCTCCTGGGAGGGACCGATCAAATGGTGCATCACAATATCTTCTAAGCTTGCTTTGTAGGCAGTTGCAACTGTCCATGACCACCTTAATTTTCCCTTTGAATTTCTCTATATATTTTTTTTTAAATTATATAAATTTACAGAAATTTTACTTGAAATATGAGAGCTGGGGGTTTTATGCATAGAGCTGGGCTAGTATTGCCCCGATCCAACACGTCCAAGTTGCACCACTAGTTTTGATAAAGTTTTGTTTAATTATGTAAATAGGAAGTATAATGGAATTGCCGATGAACTAGGGCCGTCAACGGGTCGGATTTGCCTAGATCCGAATCCGAATCCGATCCGATCCGAGATCTATCGGATAATTAATTAATCGATCCGAATCCGACTATATTTTTAAGATCCGAATCCGATCCGATCCGATCCGATTAAGGTTAATTTTTTTTAAAAGAAACTCAATTTTAATAATATAAAATTTTAATATTACCTTAATTGATTCTAATTAATATTAATTTTTTTAAATTAATACTTTATCCATAAAAAATCTAGCTAATATATTTAAAATGATTTTTTTAAGTTAATATAATCGGATCGGATCATTCTATATCCGGATCCAATCCGACGAATCACATATAGGGTCCAAAGTCCAGCTAAATGGATCGGATCCAAATCATGATCCGATCCATTGACAGCCCTACCATGGACACCCCGCCTTTTGCGCCAGTAGTGGGGTGTGGCCTCTCTATTGAGGGAGGTCTGGGGATCAAATCTCCCAAGTATGAGTTGCAAGAGCTCTCCTACCCAAGCTAACTACTAACCATGTACTATCTAGGTAAATGATATCCTAGAGGAAAAAAAAAAAAAATGGAGCTGCCCATGGCATTGCTAAAGCAAAGGTAGGGCAATCCCGATTTTGATCGGATTTGGATCTGTTAAATTTTTAATTGAATTAAATTCGAATATAGGTGGATCGTGTCCAAATTGGTTAAAACACTAGGGGTAGGGGAGCTACGAAATGGTTGTAGAACTTACCTCTTGTTTGGTTACCAAAAAAGTTGGTCAAAATAGAGAGAGAAAAAAGGACCAAAATGAATGATTTTAAGTCTCATAAAAAAAATGGTAAGAGTTGAAAGAAGAATTTATCCTAGTTTTAAATCTTGGTAAAATAACTCAAATTTCCTAATAACAACTATGATAACGAAGTGCTAAATGCCAAAAGCTTTATACGTCTTAACAAAATAATGGATCCTAAAAGTGTATTATTCTACCCAAAAAAAAGCCAACCATTGGACTCTATGGTGCAATGCCTAGCTGGGGATTTACATGGGCTGAGCCAAGGTAAGCCTAAACTAGCCCAGATTCAGGCCTTGCTCTCTGATCCCAAGCCCAGCCCTCTGACTTTGGGACCCAGACCCATGTGCCTTCCCGGTCATGGACCCACGATCAAAATGCAGAAGCCCCGTCGAAATCTATATTGACCATTGGATTCCAGGAAGCTAGAGCCTCATGATCTCCGATCAAGTATACAAGGAGTCATTTGCAGTTTAACATAAAGTCCCCAAGAGTATCAGATCGTATGTCTCTCTCAAAAACCCTAAACCCTTCTTCATATGCTCGACTCTCTTCCTCGCGCCTCTAAATGAACCAGACAGAGGGAAGACGAAAGCAATAACTTCCCTTTCGAATCGCATTTTCAGAGTTTAGAATTTTCTCTCTAATGGCGTTGTATCTTTTGTTCGAATCGGCCTCTGGTTTTTCTCTGTTTCTCGCTCACGGCCTCGACGAAATTGGACAGAATACCGAAGCAGTTCGGAGTTCTGTTGTGGATCTTAACCGGTTCGGGAAGGTGGTGAAGCTCGCTGCGTTTCATCCATTTGAGTCTGCTCTCGATGCTCTTAATCAATGCAACGCGGTTTCGGAAGGTGAGTAGAATGAGATTTCTAGGGTTTGTTACTTGCTAGGTTTTAGCTACATCCTGACAGATGAAACGATGAACTTGTTAGGGTTCGTTTACTCAATTTATCTTCTTGTTTGACGCCTTTGTTTTTTTTAATGACACGCTTTGTGAACAAATGCTTGTAGTTGAGATGCAACCTCATTTATGTAATCCTTTTAGTTCAATCTTTTAGTTTCTAGGGTTTGTTTCAGTTCTATCTTTCTGTATTTTTTACCTGGGTTGTTTTTGCTTTGAACTCGCTGCACTTGTAGACTAATAATATATTGAGTTTAAGTGCTGGACTTTGATTGGTTGTGAAATAGTGGAGCGATGGGGTTGAGCCCTTTGTTCAACTGGTTTTATTCATGAGGTCGTGAGTTCAAATCTGTGTTACCTACCAATAAAATGGGGAGTGTTTGTTTATTTGTTGCTTATTGGGTTTCAGGGCTTATGACTGATGAATTGAGGAACTTTTTGGAGCTCAATCTCCCAAAAATCAAGGAAGGTAAAAAGCCTAAGTTCAGTCTAGGAGTTGCAGAACCGAAGATTGGGTCACATATTTTTGAAGTGACTAAGATTCCTTGCCAAAGTAATGAGTTCGTTCTTGAACTTATTCGTGGCGTGCGGTTGCACTTTGATAGGTTTATCAAGGACCTTAAGGTCTGCATTTGCTATATATTTATATTTATTTTTCTTATTTTTTTTGTTTGGTTTTCTGAAATTGTTCCAATTTGTTTTTCACTTGATAGCCTGGCGACTTAGAAAAGGCTCAGCTTGGTTTGGGGCATAGTTACAGCAGGGCAAAGGTCAAGTTCAATGTCAACCGAGTTGATAATATGGTTATCCAGGCCATCTTTCTTCTTGATACTCTCGATAAAGATGTTAACTCCTTTTCCATGCGAGTCAGGTTTGTTGTTGACATTCACATATATAATCATTATTTTATTGCATGCTTTATCTTGAAACATTCATTTGAATTGTTTCCGTTGTTATATATCAGCACGAATCTATAAACAGTTTTTTTTCTTTCTTGCCAATAGAATGAACTGGAATTGCATTGCCTTGTTTTCTGTTGGAGTCTGAACTATTGTGAAGTTGTGTAAACTTAGGGTCTGTTTGCAAACTATTATCGATTGATTGCTCTAATATTTTTTTAGAGTTTGATCATTTGATAAAAAATCTAAAAAATTCTCTTATTTAAGGAGAAATTATAAGGGATGAGGGTATATTTGAAATTTCTTAAAAAAAACTAAGGACATAAAAGTATATTTAAAGAAAATTCCATGCACATGTGTACAAAATATTCTCTAAATGCTTAAGAGATAAAAACAACTAAAGAAAAAAGTAGCCCCTTGACTACTTATTATTTTGGAGGTAAAACTTCTACTTATAATTTTTTTAAAGGTTTAATTAGACTGTTATCAAACACTCTAAAGTCCGAATAAGCTCTAATTTCAAATAAGGTCTAATTATTTAGAGTTACCAAGCGCACCCCTAATAGGTAGACGCAAGAGCTTAAACTGTCCATAGAGTTTGGAATGAATAGGATGGAAGTTTTTGATTGTCAAATGGCAACTTGAAGTTTTATGTGTAGTTTTTCTCAGGTAATAATCACATTTTAAGTTTTCCTTTGATAAATACCTTTCTGCAGAGAGTGGTACTCTTGGCATTTCCCTGAATTGGTGAAGATTGTGAATGACAACTATCTTTATGCCAAAGTAGCAAAATTTGTGGAGAACAAATCAGAGTTATCTGAAGAAAAAATCCCAGGCTTAGCTGATATACTTGGAGACGAGGACAAAGCAAAGGAGATTGTCGAAGCATCCAAAGCATCCATGGGTAAATCTTGTGCAATTATTCTATTTGGCAAGGCCACATCTAGTTTTCTATTTATCTTGTGTTTTCACTTTTTGCAGGACAGGATTTGTCACCAATTGATTTAATTAATGTCCAGCAATTTGCACAGAGGGTAATGGACCTCTCTGAATATAGGAAGAAGCTCTATGAATATCTGGTTACTAAAATGAACGACATCGCACCAAATTTGGCCTCTTTGATCGGTGAAGTGGTCGGAGCTCGCTTGATATCCCATGCCGGTAGTCTTACGAATTTGGCCAAGTGCCCTTCTTCTACTCTTCAGATCCTTGGTGCAGAGAAGGCACTCTTCAGGTGTTCTATTCAATGCCTTACTTTTTTTTCATCAACAATCAGAATATGTATTTATAAATAAGGAGGAAATACGGTGCAGAGTTCACAAAGAGTGAACCAAAGGTGTTCTATTCAGGCCTTACTTACTTTCAATATGTTATAATTGCTTGGGAATTTTAATGTGGAGTTACCAGATGACATCAAGACCTGTATATCTTCTTCACCAGTTGGAATTTTGCTGGTCAAATAATATACTCCATACTTAGTACTTAGTAGTGCATGACATTTTAGAGTCTTAACACCAGTTATTTCAGATGAATTATTTGTGGAATCTCCCAATTATGAGAGTTCCTGTCAATTTTATTTATATTTTGACACTCCAGATCATTTCCATTGTAAAAATTTTTGTTATCAACTTTGGATTGCGGTTAGGTTAATAATCATTGCTGTCTTCAGGGCATTGAAAACCCGAGGGAACACCCCAAAGTATGGTCTCATCTTCCATTCTTCTTTTATTGGCCGTGCATCTACACGGAACAAGGGCCGAATGGCTCGTTATCTTGCAAACAAGTGTTCTATTGCATCTCGTATTGATTGTTTCTCAGGTAATTGCTCTTCATTGTTCCAGATTGTGCAACTAGTTTCTCCATCCTCGTTGATAATGGAATTTTTGTTGGATAATCTGTTGCATCACCATGTGAATGCAGACTTGAACACTACTGCTTTCGGGGAGAAGCTTCGTGAACAGGTTGAGGAGCGATTGGAGTTTTATGACAAGGGAATTGCACCTCGCAAAAATATTGACGTGATGAAAGCTGCTCTCGAAAGTACTCAAACCAAAGGTGGGCAAGGAGAAAAAGACGGTTAGAGGGAATTTTATTTCAAAAATTAGAATATTTGGCTGCTAACATACTAAATAATTTGGTTGTAACTATCTGAGGACAAGACCAGTGACTTGCAGAGGATCTTAGCTCTAGTTAATATGTTTTGATGAAGGCTTGATAAAATTTACTATGCCTTTGTTTGCGTTGTTCTCGATGCAGCGACCCACTCTATGCTATATATGTGGCCCACCGTCCCATTGATTTGGATTGTCAAATAGTGGCACATATCTATAATGGGTCATAACCCATAATCCAAGAATGATTCTAATAGAGAATCTCATAAGATCTACCATTGCTGTAGTTAACAAGATCGGTAGGCACTACCATCATATTTACCACCTTTTTTTGTCTATTCATCATATTTCCAGTTTGACTGTCAGAAATTAATAGATTGGATTGTTGGGGTTACATAAATGGGCTGTTTTTTAGCCTTCCAGAATTCTTAGGTGAAGCACTGTCACCATTGCTTGGGAGTATTAAATGGTAGTTTGTTTTTTTCTTATCCTGACTACAACTACATTCGCAGATGGAGAGATGGAAACAGAAGATGAACCTACTGAATTTTCAGTAAAGAAAAGCAAGAAAAAGAAATCCAAGGGTGATGCAGCTGTGGTGGATGGTGAGCCTATGGCAGTGGATAAACCAACTACTGTTATGAATGGAGATGCTTCTGTGGAGCCTGAAACAGAAAAGAAAAAGAAGAAGGAGAAACGTAAATTAGCACGGGAGCAGGAGCAGGGTCAGGCCCCTGAGAACGTGAATGGGGTGAATTTGTTCGATTCCGAGCAAGACGGAACAATCAAGAAGAAGAAAAAAAATAAGAGTAAAGATGGAGACGGAGAGGATTTGCAGACTACTGTTGAAGTTAAGAAGAAAAAGAAGTCAAAAGGCAAAGGTGACGAGTGAGTTCTTTTAATGTCTATAGGCTAAGCTTTAGCTATATTGAGTTGATATTGGCAATGTTTCTTAGTTGTATTGGAATTGACCAAATTTCTACATTTTATTCAAATGAGCCTTTAGTTTTGTCATACTAAGCTTTGTGTTGAATTGCTTTTGGAATAATTGTTTTCCAAATCTCTTCAGATCTTACTGATTTCAAGTTTTAAACGATTTTGATTTTCTACTACCTTAATATAAACTGGTGTTCTTCCGATCCTTGTATGTGTGATTTACATGATAACTTTTCTACCCAAAAAAAAAAAAGAGCCAATCTGAGACCAAGAATTTATTAGGGTCATGATCTCCTGAGTAAACAATGGGCATAGTCCTTGCCATTGGCCCCTTACAAAGGTAATGCTGACTAATACAAGGCATATAATTTAGCTCCCAGTAGTCAGAATCAGGACACTATATCTGTGTGTTGTCTTCTTTCCCATGACTGTACCTTCGCCTTGTTGTGTTGTTACCTTAACAAAAAGAAACCTATCAAGGTCTTAGTCTCACATCGATTGTGTAACTGAGCTCTCATCCCTTTATAAGTTCCATCACGCCTCAAATGGTTGGTACCCATTTTGAGGAGTGTTTGGGTGAAGCTTATTTGGGTTGTGTGCTGTGTGGTGTGCACGCCCGCGCGCGCGAGTGTGTTTGTGGTCTTCTTTCCCATGAGTGTAGCTTCTTCGACTTGTGGTGTTGTTACCTTAACCAGGACACTATATGTCTCATACTCTAATATGCATATTGATCAAACGAATAAAATGAAAGATACTGCATTGGGATGGCCAAAGAAGGAATTATGGCAAATTTGCTGTTTTAATCAAAGTTTTAATACCCATACGGGATACTGACCTGGCCAAGGAGGTGGGTCGGTCTAAACCGGTCGGACCGTTGGGTCAATTTGGGGTGACCTAATGAACTAGTAGTATAACACTTACAATACCCATATTAGACATTTTTACAAATACTTGATATGCTTCACAATACCCTTATTAGATATTTTTACAGATACTTGGTACTTGGAATGCATAATTATTACAATCAATCAAAAAAAATGAAAAGAGAGATCTCATAGATTGAAAAAAAAATCAAAATAATCTCACTTTTTTCACCAAAATATGTAAAAACAAAACTAACAAAAATGTCAATTGAAGATTTGTCAGCATTCGCTAGCAAAAGAAAAACATATGTATTAACATTAACAAATAGTCATTCTCATACAAGTAAATTTCAATAGTTAAATAGTAGCCCTTGAGTCTCTTTTAAGAAATTAGAAAAAATATTTAGTCTCAAATAATTTAAAATAAATAAATTTAAATTTTCAAGAATAATGAAATTTGTTTATGTCCTTCTAGACACATGAATACAGCATAAAAGCATAAGGAAGTAGTATAAAACTTACCACACCCATGTTAGGCATTTTTACGAATACTTGGTAATTAGTATGTATAGACATTTCTACGACTGGCCAGGTGGTTTTAAAACATTGGTTTTAATTACCAGGTTGGGTTGATTCATTAGATCTCTTGCGAGTAATCAAGAGGGTATGCTATTGCTATCTTTTACCTGCGTATGTTGGATGTTCTGTAGTTGTGTTCTAAATGGTAACTTTCCCTTCTCTATCTATTTTATCAAATATTTTGTGGAAGAAACCTGCGTTTCTAGTCTATACAAGGACATTGTTCCAATTTTAGACATCCGATTTGATATAATAGAGGCGGTTTTTAAGATGATGCCTCACTGAACAGGGGTCGAATTTTGGGGGCAATGTAGCTTAGCCAGAACTTCGAAACCAACCAGAGGAGCTACTCTTGCTAACAGTTTTGAGTAAGGTCATATAAGCATGAGTAGAGAATAAAAAATAATGCCTCCAGTCCTATTATAGGCCTGGTCGATCATACGACTTTTTTTTTTTTGGTAACCTGGGTGTCCCCAACCCTTCGGGCCTGGACTAAGTCCCCGGGGTTGTGACGAGAGCCCGCAACCCGTCCCACCGGGGAAGTCCGGAAAACCGGATGGAACTGGCCCCAAAGGAGGAGTGGGAAATGGAACCCAGGACCTCCCGCTTGGTGAAAGGCCCATGAACCACTGGTCTACACCTTTGGGGTTTGCTCGGTCATACACTCGTCACTAAGACTCGGTCACAACTGGCTCATGAACTGGACGAGCTCATGAACCAGATTTTTTTGACTACCTTGTTAACTGGTCTTTCTCCGGTTGACTCAACCCGGCGTCTTCCCCGGAACTAGCACGTGTGGCTTTTTCTCCGGTTGGGAACTGTCCGTGTTGCTCCATTACTTTAGGCCATCAAAGAAGGAAAACAAAGTTTTTCGACGACTTCTTAGGCAACTTTTTGTTTGTCAAATAATTAATTTGTGATTTTTTAAACAAATGGAATTGTGAATTAATAATATTTTTTTGAAGAATAAAGCATGAATAAATATTCCATATGAAACATAATTTGTAAAAATTTTCATCTTTTTTTTTCTTTCCATCTTTCCCCACTTTTTTTTTACAAAATTTGTCGATTTTTTTCTCATTTTTTTTCCTGGCGGGGTGACTGATTGTTGTTTTGGGTTTGATTTTGTTATGGTAGAATTTAGAAAGACGATTTGAGGTTGGTACTACTTCTACATAGTTGATTTTCAACGGATACCATACCCTATTTTTTTAAGATTTGTGAGCGAGAGCTAATGCACTGATGTAGATGATGTAGCTTTGAAATAGCATGGCTTGCGCCCTGTTTCCTGTGTCAACCCAAGTGTGTTACAGCTACAGTTTGAGAAATTTTTTCTTAGGTTGGTGCCAGGCTCCCAGCATTTTATGATTATACCCCACGTTTAAAAATTACATGATTACACATTATAAATTCATAATATTTTATGTGAAAAAAAATGTTTGTAGGTTTTATAACTTCAACCTTATTTAACTACAAGAGAATTTAACCAACTCTTTGCCATTTCCATCTTTCTTCCTATTCATGACTTGAGTGGTAAAAGATTATTTTCTTCTTCACTCTAAAAACAATAGGATTTCCTTTGTTCAAGTCCTATTCCTTCTTTTTCTCTAATATATGCCCGTCTAATTTCCAGTGTTTCTTTGTTCACTGTTTCATACTAAACATCAAATGAGGTATCGTTTTGGCTTACATCACCCGCGGTCATCCCTAAGCTCTTAGGGTGTGTTCGTTTGGCGAGAAAGTGGGCGAAAAAAAAATAAAAAAATTTGAATTTTCTCTCAAAATAACTATCAAAGGATAGAAGACATTTTTGAGAGAGTTTATCAAAGTGCAAGAAAATGAGAGTGTTTCTTGCATACCGAACATAAAAAAAAGTACAAGAAAACTCACTTTTCTTTTACTTTCTCGCCAAATAAACACACCCTTAATAATATAGCACTAGTTTCAAATAGGGTGTCTGGTTTCCAGTGGAAGATTTTCGGGATAATGACTGGTTCTATAAAAATAAACCAAGAAAAAAGAGAAAGAAGAAGTCATGTTGGACTAGGGGGTGGGCGTGGGGTGCGTAAATGAAAGAGTGATGCACTAAAAACAAAGGATTTTTTTTAATGGGGTATAGTGATCAAATGTTGAGCTGGGTTGTAATCGGATCGAGTTCGAACCAAATCTAGCTATATCTTAATCTGTTTTGAATAAAAATTTCATAGATGCGAATCCGATATGAGATTCATTGGATTCTAAATTATCTAATTCAAAGTTGAATTCAATTATTTATTTAAAATTCAGATTCGATCCAATTAATTTTCATATCTTCAAAATTTAGTATTTTGATAAAAAAAAAAATTAAAATGTTTTATGGATAGTACTGTAATGTATTATTGTTATTATTATTGTTATTATTATTATTATTATTATTATTATCATCGAATTGAATTATAATCGCATTGAATTGCTATAGATCCGAATTTGATTAAATTATTATTGGATTGAAGATCTCGAATTTGTATCCGATTAATTCCACGGATCCAACATAGATCGGGATCCGGTGTAATCGGATTGGATTCGGATCTTGATCCGACCATTGAACATCCCTAAGGTGGGCCAAACACCACCTTTTATTTATATATTATTATTCATAGTTCGAGACCTTTGGTAACTCAAAAAGAATTAGGAATAGCTTTATGCAAGATTGTGGAAGAAATAGTTGAAAGGAAAAATAGTGAAAAGGTGAAGAATGAAAGAGTCATCTTTGCTTGGTAGTGGTTATGAAGGACGGACAATGAAAAGAAATCGGACATCCATGGCTAAGAATATGTATATTGTTGGCATTGGTTAAACTGGCATCCCATTCCCACTCATCTCAACCTGATTTCTACTAAAAGGGCTTGTTTTGGGGATTTTTAAATAAATGGGCCTTATAGGTCCGGGAAAGCCTTACTAAGCCCAACTAGAAGAAGATTAAAACGGGCATGGGCCTAAAGCTCTAAGCTCAAGCTTTTACAACTATTTAATATTGGGTCGGGCCTAAACCAGCCGAAGTCAGCCTAGCCCATCGACACCCCTAGGCATGAACATGATCTCCCCATTATATATAGTCTTAACATTAACTTGAAAATTCCTCTGGTACATATGATACCCATTCACTTTCCCATGATGGTTCTCGTTTTGAGGTGGATTGGCCTAAAATATCTGTCACTAAACCACTTGGAAGATCCCTGGCACAAAACAGTGAGGCAGTTAAATTGATCAAGTGCTCCTAACCAAATGATCCTTCCCATTTTAGAGGAGGGGAAACTGGAAAGACTTGGGATCATCTCCAATGTTGCTGGTGAGGAGACCGCTAATAGCCACTCCCATGGCGTCACGTACACCCCGTAACACTCAAAAATGTGTTGGGCACGCAACCGGACACTTGATTGGCATGCATGACATATGTGGCGTCCTGAGAGTGGGTGTTGGCGGTCTCCTCGCCATCACCAACGGGAGATGATCCCAAGTTAACTGGAAAGAGGGGGTGGGGGGTGTTGAACTCCATAACCCTAAAAAAGCATGTTGGAGAAAAAGTTTGTCCTCTTGTTATAGTTATTGTCAACAAGAATGTAATCTTCAAGTTTCCTCACATGATTATTGATGCCTCCGCTTTTCCTCGCATGTACAAAGAAACCCTACTAAAGAATTTTAGAGATAGGCATGCTTGTATTTTTCTTTTTCAAATAATCCTATGTTTTGGTCAATTTAGAGTTTTGGCCCATTGTCTTCTCTTTAAGAATTTTACTCAATAGGCATGCCTTATACTTTTCCTTTCTTTCTCAAAAGAGGAAGTCATGCTTAAAAGGTGGGTACCCTCTTAAAAGAGAAAAGATCCCTAGAGATTATGAACTAAAATGATAGTTGCTTGAGTTTGGGAACTTTGAGAAACAAGCAAGTGGTGGGGTTAGATACAGACATAACCCTTCCCTCCATGCCTCTCTAAGAATCTTGTCACTTATTTCATTCTCTTGGCTAAGAAAACC
Organism: Tetracentron sinense; assembly: GCA_015143295.1. NCBI lineage: Eukaryota > Viridiplantae > Streptophyta > Magnoliopsida > Trochodendrales > Trochodendraceae > Tetracentron > Tetracentron sinense. Next base: position 34,296,249 of record CM026568.1, on the reverse strand, counting down.
AAAACACATCATTTATGTTTCATTAGAATCAGCCCTAGCTATATCGACAAGTGGTGCTAATACGATTTAAAATGTGTCCACGTCGGACTCGATCTGGACCTACCATCATTGGTTATCTGCTTTGGCCACTTGGCTTGTGTCTGATTTTCTTGGGCCCTCCTAAAAATTTAGGTTTTTGAAAAGGTGGATATGGAGAGACTCCAATGTCACAATTGTGGAGGACAAGTGGATGAGCTCCACCCAATGTAATGGGCCAGGGTCATTGGGGGTGGGGCCCAACAACAGAGAGCATCAGGATATCGTTCATGCAGGATTTTAGGGTTTGTTAGTGAGATTTAGGTTACCTTTATCTCATTTTGAGAGGTAAACCATGACCACAATGTTGAGACCCTTATGTCCTAAATCCAAACCAATGAGGGTCTCTGAAACTGGATGGTTGAACAACGAAGAGCTAGAGCTGTAATGGAGTGAATTCGGAGCTGAGTGGATAGTAGTATATCCGAATTCATATCCGATTATATATTCAACCTTCAGAATCCTAATAAATATTTAATGGATAGTGAAATATGATATTTGTATCAAATTTCAATTAAAATATTTGAATTTGGATAATATACGAATTATCCAATAATTTTTTTTTAAAAAAGTAAAAAATATAAATTAATGTCTAAAAAATATAAACTAATATCTTAAAAATATATTTTAAAAATTATTTAATATTTTATCTCTACTTATATTGAAATTAACAATTTAATGTATTAAATTATATAAAAAGTATATATTTTAAAGATTATTTTAGTTATATAAACTTAAAATATATTTTATATAATTGGTCGGACATGCACCCTATTCACTACACATGTCCCTCGATAATCCAACGGCAAGTTGTTGAATGAGTCGTGAGTCGTGAGTCGTGAGTCGTGACCCCATGAAAAGTCAAAACAGAGAGGACCCTATGTTTAGAATTCATATGGAATTTGACTAAATTTAATCACATTCCGATTAAAAATAATTCGATAGATTTGAAATCAATTCGGATTTGTCAGATTCTCAATCGTCCAATTCAAATATGATCCGTTATTTAAGATTTGTATCCAATGCAACTCAAATTCAATTAATATTTAAGATTTGAACGTGCCCAGGGAGTGCTCTAAGATGCGCAGACACACTCGTCACCAATAAAACACCGCTAAAACTCCCGAAGGACTCTTAAGAAACTCGATCACTTTGACTAATAGGCACATGCAGGTCACCCAAGAACATAAGGCCCACGGGAGTGAGTACTTCAAGTCTTCAACCCCTTCTTTTTTGGCTTATATTTAACTACTATTATAATTACTGATTAGTGTGGGACAAGATTTCTTGCATGCATGACACGTGTACGGCTGTGCCATATATAGAAAATTTATTCCTGGTCAACGAGAGTTGCATGCAAAAAGAGATTAAGAGAGGGCAGTTAAAATACAGTCAAAAGAGAGAAGAAGGCTTCTTAGGAAATTCCCCCACTCTGGTATCTGATATTATGACCCTTTGTTCTCCTGACAGTAGGATTCAGCACCACTAATTTTCCGACACCTCATTCTTTACAATAAATAAATATAGGAAGACTATAGTAGTCCTTTATCGATGTAGGCTTAGGTCTGTGTGTATTAGGAATTAGGTGTTATAGAACCTCTACCAAAAAATATTCAACGTAGGGGCCTTAAGACCATGCCCCTGATACATATTTTATGACATGGAGACCTAAAATATAAGATCAAAAGCATTCAATTTATTGAAAAAACTCTTTGATTCTATTGTATTAAAAAATAGAGAAGGGCTAAATACAAATCAAAATCTATGTTTAATAAGACATTCAAGTACTCCTTTGAAAACTATCACCATTCCTAGACCTAAATTATAAACATTTGGACAAATGCAGAGCTCTCTTAGACAGTGCTACCGACTGTTAGAATTTTGCTTTAAAATAATTAGGATAATTCTAGCAACTCTCTTTACTAATAAGTCTCTGAGTGGACAGAGTGGTTGTGCAAAACACGTCATTCTCTTATTAATGGAAGAAAATAACAAATGTCATCCCTTGTTGAAGAAAATGAATTTTAGAAAACAAGTGTAGCTAGTATTACCCTAATAATTACTAAAGAGTGCTGTTATGAGCACCCTAACATTTTGTTATCGTACAAATTTATAATGTATTGATTATATATTATTAAATAAATTATATTCTACAAGCGCACAAAAAAATTAAAAAAATATATTTGTAAATTTTTAATTATATATCAAACTTAAAACTTGACTCGAGTTTGTGGCGCTTGACTCAAAAGTCTACTGAACTACATTTTTTTTTTTTGGTAGTCGATATCATTTACCTAGGTCAATAGAGGCAGCTGGTCAGAAGTTAGCATGGGCAGTGGAGCTCTTGCTGCTCGTACCCATGGGGATTGGATCCCCAGAGCCTCCCTTTGGAAGGCCACACCTCTACCACTCACGCAAGAGGCACACTTGAATATGAATATAATATGCATAACAGGTAAAAATGATGATGCATCTAGTGCAACAAATAAATCATGCAGTTTTTTTTTGGGGAAAAAATACATATATACCCCTGAAGTTAGACGAAATTAAACATCAATTTTCAAAAAATATATTAGGCACCCTTACTTTTCAAATTAATGAAACTTACACCCATTTCGTCAATCAACTGACCAGACTTACTGATGTCATGCAATAAAATCTAAAACTTCCAAAATTACTTCTCAAATCATTTTCGGAAAAATACATTTACATCTCCTGAGGTTTCACGAAAATACACATAGACCTCCTCAATTTTTGGAAAATACATTAAGCACCCATACTTTTCAAACTAATGATAGTTACACCCCTTTCGTCAATTATCGTCAATCAACTTACCAAACTTACTTATGTCATGTGATAAAGTCCAAATCGGAACTAAAATTTCAATAACCTAAAATTTTGTGTTCCATGAAAAATTACAATAACCCAAAATTTGTCACTAAAATGCAAATCCTCATGTTGACATCATGCGTAAATATTGTTTCAGGGGCAGTTGTCCTCTTGCTTTATAGAAATGCCCTGTTAAATAATTAAGAAATATACTATAAAAAAATATATTTTTGTCTTCAAGTTAAGGGTTGTCTTACCTAATGATTATACCCTATTAAATAATAGAGTATAACTTTTTTTCAAAAGTTCAAGGAGGCAGCCGTCATGCACCCCTTGTCTCATGACTATGTCCTTTTAAATAATTAAACAATATCATAAAAATTGTTTTTAAAAAATATTTTTAAAAAAATAAAATTGAAGGGGCTGTTGCACCCCTGGCTATGCCTTTTTTTTTCCTTGGGCAGTTGCCCCCATGTCCCATGCAATGCCTATTAAACCAAAAAAAATTGGCATTTTTTCTGAAGTTTAGGGGAGCAAGTGCCCCAGGCCCCCTCGCTCTATCCGCCCCTAATGGCATTAGTGTGTGCAAGTCACGCCACTTCAATAACAAATTTGAAGGGGAACTGACGGATTCACCAAAAGAGTGGGTATTTATAAGTTTCAAAACATAGGTGACTATGCCTAAATGTCAGTTTTTTGTTTTTTTTTGTTGGAAAGAAACTTTCATTCAAAGAAAAGAGGAAACTCTCCTCGACGAGGTACACCGCATTTCAATTGACCATTCCCACACTAGTACTATCGGAGGGAAACTCAACCACTTCTCTAAGGTCCCTTATGCCCCTAATACTCCAGGCCAGACCTTCCTGGGCAGCTTCAAGTGCTTCTAAGTTGGCTTCTCTTGGAACAAAAGAAAAATGCGCATACTACTGTTAAGCTCAGCCATTTTTTTGATATCTTCCATGACGATGCCGATTTCCCAATGGGGCAAAGTGACCCTTCCATGAAGGAAGTCTATAGATTATTATCACCTGATTCCATCCACGAGCAATGGCAGCTTGCATCCCCATCCGAATGGCTTCCACTTCTGCGCTCCTATTGCTTTTTTTCCTTAAAGATTTGCATGTTCTGAAAGAATCTCTCCCCTATAATCACGAGCAATAAGCCCAGCTTACGCTGCCAGACCTAATATTAACACAGCCCCATCCACGTTTATTTTTATCCACCCCCTATCCGGACTCACTCAACACTTTCGCACTCCATTGCACCCCTGTTAGCTATGCTGCAAGGAATCCTCCAAACTCTTCTATAAACCTTTCCACCGTTTGAATGACTCGATAAGGATCTGGTGCCGAGCATCATTTCTTAGTTTCCAAATATGCCAAATGGTAGAACAGATACGGGTAGCCAACATACTATTTTCTCATTAAACTGAGGGTGTTGCGTCCACTTGGCCCACCAGTGGATGAAAGATAAATTCGGATTTGGGAAATCTGGATAGCCAACTTGGACCCAAACCAAATGCTACGCAAACAAGAGCAAGCTAAAAAGAGATGAGAAATAGTTTCGATGTGATTTTTACATAGAGGACACACCTTAATCGGAATTTGTTTCTTATGTAAGTTCTTAGCCACTGCTACTCCATTGTGACACAGTCTCTATTATGACACAATCTCCACATGAATACTTTCAACTTGGGGGGCACAGACAATTTCCAAATTTTACTCCAAATAGGTGCCACCGAGCCTCCAATAGCACTAGACGAGGCCTTCCCTTGCTCAATTAGGATCTTGGTCACATAAGATGCTGAACTAACTTTAAAACTATCGGATTTGGAGTAATGCCAAATGATACGATCCGAGACATCCAAGGAGCTGATAGGAATGTTGCTAATCTCCTCCATCGATTGACGAGTCACAACCCTCTCCAATTTTGACTGATCTCATCTATTAGTCTTTGCTTATCCAATCTGCTACCCTAACATTTGCAGTAGAAACTCGCAGAAGAGGGATGGGCTTGAACTGCAGGTGCAGAAGTAACCAAGGATCTGAGCCAGCCCGCACTTGCTCCCAGCTAACATGAGCTTTTTTTCTATAAAAGAAAGCTGAGGATGTATCCAAGTCAAGCTGGCTTGTTGGCTTAGCTTAATCAATTCGATAGAGTTGAGTCAAGCTTTTATTCGAGCTTGAAAGTGCTCGGTTCGATTGAAGTTGATTCGGTTTGAGTTCAGCTTGACTTGAATATTATAATATATTAATAAAGTAAAGGGAGTGATACTTTGCATGCCCGCATTCCACTGGGTGGAACGCGTGCACGCCCACAACCCGCCACATGTCTCTTTTTCTGTTTTTTAATCATAATTATGTTTAACTCACTTATAATTATTATGTATTTTTTAAAATCAAGGTTAAATTGATGAACTTTGGGGGTAAGTGAATCTTAACTGGATTAATTCCAAAACAATGTTTGAGTTGAGAACTCACAAATCCAAAGGGGGCTAGGTCTTCCTAAAAGTCTATCTACCATATTAAAATTTTACCAATCAAATTATTAACTAATTAAGGAATGATAACAATTAAGTGCGGAATTAAGAAAGACACAAATCACAAGAGATAGATTTTTATGTGGAAACTGATCAGTGCTAAATGTTACACATATAAGCACCTTAAACTACACTTGTTAATCCATTAAAGTATTCTTTTTAAACTATGTTATGATACTTGGTAGTTTTCAATGATTTCAGGTTCATACGAGGAAAAGATGGTTAAAAATAAAGATTTGAAGGTTTCCAAAATACAAACAAGGTTCAACCATGTAAAAAGAAGAAAAAAAAAATTCTGAAAATTTTTACAACCTGCGATAGATCGTAGCTGGGCTGCAATCGATCGCAGGTCAGGCTACAATAAATGGATAGGTTTGCGATTGATCACACATATGATAGAGAGATTCTATAAATTTTTCTCTGTATGCGATCGATCGCATGTGCTGTGCAATTGATCGCAGATCGATGTTTTTGGCTAGTCAACTAATCTGGAATTGAAGAAGTTGAGTCCTAATGAGTTTCTAAGAACCCTAATCCAAAAAACACCATTCTCTATATAAATAGAAGACCTTGTGGCCTAAAAGGACATCAGAGATTTTGAATCAAAGTGAAAAGAAGGAGTTCTGGAGATTAAGGAAGTCATGAAGAAGAGTTTGTCATTTTTGTCTATGAAGACGGTGTATTCCTCCCTCGTGATGAACTAACTTTTCATTCTAGGGTTTCGATGAAACCCTAGCCAAGTAATTGTATCTTTTATTTTATTTTATTTAGATTTCTTATTTGTAAAACATTGATTACATAATGAGCGGATTTATTTGATTTATATTCGATTTCAATGGAATTTCAATCATTGTCTTAGGTGTTAAGAAATTGAAATTAAACTTACTTGTGTTAATTTTCGTTAGAATTTCAACATAAATTTTTATGCAATGATTTTAATATATCAAGAGACTAAATCATAAGATATTTTATGCTAAAGTGATTACACAACCATAGATTAGTTTGTATCATTCGTGTTAACCGAAGATACGATATGTTTAGGGTTTGATCTCTTGAATTTTTCTTGATCAATTGAGAGGGGACGTGTTGTCACTCTAACTATAATGTTGACAAATTAAGATGTTTGAATGAATTCAGAATATGATTAGTTATGAGGTTAGTGGTCGATTCGAATACCCTAAATCTTCTCTCCAAATAATTTAAAACCCAATAGTTGATAATTAAATTAGAAATCTTAATTTTTTTAATTCATTGTTTTAATTTAATCAAGTGAAAATCAATTGTCCAAATCATTAGTTTAAAATTAATCTTGATAAAAAGCAACGAAACGAGCACAATCCTCAGAGGTTCAATACTCTTACTAGTATTATTCTACGAAATTTTTACTATAAGGAATAATTAAAATTGCGTAACAATCAGAAACCCTTCTTAGAAAAACCACGGAACCTAATCTAGCAAAAAAATATCACTAAAAGTAAGTTAAACAAATACTTACAAGACTCGAACTGTACTCAACCGGACTCGACACAACGATCCTCAATACTCAGTCATCCACGCATCGATAAGCAATCACGAATCCGCAAGTTTCGTAATCTACTTAAATCTCCAAAACAACCACGATCCTCTTTAGATCGACATTTTTTACAAAGACTACAAATCACACCAGTCAATTGTTCTTTAAAAGAACGGGTTGATGGTTGATTAAAATAAAAACTCTAATTAAATTCCAAAAATTAGGAATTAACAAGCAAGAAATAATCAATTAATATCTAGCAATCTGGGTAGAAGAGGAGAATGGTTTGAGAAACCTAAAATATCACAACTGAAACTCTCTAAACTCTTTTATGGTTGAATGAAGATCAAAACCCTTACTTATATAGGCAATACCATAGTTGGAAAATGTTTATAACTATTAAAAATACTATTCATGTGGTTACTATTCATCCTATTTACAGTTTTGCCATTAAACTTTGAATAATTCTAGAGAGTTTAATTCTTATCGGATTAAACTAAAATTTGAAACATAGCTACTTTAGGTCATTTAGAATCTGCCCTAAAATTTGATACATTTTGAATGATGGAAAATGATCAAAATATCCCTCTAATGATAGAGGCGATTTCGCCTATTTTGACTCGAAAGCTTCAACTAAAGGCAAGTCACTAACCGTTTAAGATAAACAAATTTTTCTACGTCAATCCACTTAAGGTATAAGATAGGTATGTAGGTCACTTACTATCCTATGAATGAAACGAAGGCGATGATCGGAATGTCTTCAGTTAATCTTCTTCGGTATTCATCTTCACTTGTCTTGAATGCTTGTAGGCAATGACACAAGACACACTAGACTCACTGTTTTGACAACGGAATAAACCAACACCAAAATATGAACTTTATATTAACCATAATTAATGAATGTTAATAGATGGATGAACCCCAAGGATGAGTGAATCTTAACCATAATTAATGAGTGTTAACTAACCTGAGGTTATTTTTTTTAAAACTAAGGTTAGATGAATGAACCCTAGGGGTGAGTGAATCTTAACCATAATTCATGAATGTAAAAATGGACATGTGGCATCCTGTGGAAGTGTGCATATTTCGAGCAGCGTAACGTGCCCGCGTAAACAATCATTCTCCATAAAATAATAATAAAGATTACTTATAATTTATTATTACATATTTTTTAATAAATTAAACTTAAAACTTGAGCCAAGCCGATCCAATTCGAGCTCGAACTAGCCATTCTATTCGGGCGAACTTCAAGTCTAACTTTTTGAGCTTAAGCTTGGCTTTAATAAATCGATCCTTCAAAAATATTATTACATAAAATTTGGACCATTTCGTCTGCTTAGTGAGTTATTCTAGCACTCAAAACAAAATACTTCCTTTATTGATGTTGTTCAAGCTGAGACTAGGGATGGAAACAGGCCGGGCTAATCAGGTAACCCACCCCACACCTATTGGGATGGGTTTAGAGAGCATTTAAACGGGGTAGGGGCAGGTTTGAGAATTTCATGTTAAATCCAAGTCGGGTTCAGGCCGGGGATGGGTTTAGGCCACCCCGCCCCATTTATAAAATCAAATAATTATTTTACCCTTACTTTAATACTAAAATTACATGATTTTTAGTGGATATAGTATGAAATATAGCCCCGACCCGCCTCATCTAGTGCTTAATAGGACGGGGCAAGGCGAGGATGAGGTTAAGAATTGTTTTAAAAAATCTGAAGAGATCCGTCCCACCCTTGGTTTGGGACAGGTTTAGTGTAGGAGTTTCCCATTAGGGGCAGGGGTTTGATGGGGACACCCCAGCCCAAAACCCGCCCCGTTGCCATCCTTAGCCCAAAACCCGCCCCGTTGCCATCCCTAGCTGAGACGATCACCCTTTTGTCCACTTGTTGGACAAAAGTCCTTCCAACTCTGGTTAATAATTTTTTTACTTTAAAATTAATATTTTTTTTATAAAAATTAAGGTTAGAAATTCTTAATTACTCTTTGACTAGTGGCGATTAATATGATCCGAGCTCTGTTAAAGAAGTCAAAAATACCTAAATAGTCCTACGTCGGCGGGTTATTACCTTGGAGGTGTCATCTTAAAGCCCCGCTGCCCTCTTTCTTTTTAGAGGTATGTGGGTGTACTGGCTTGTGCCGTAACGATTGTGGGTTGTTGGTGTTGTGTGTTGTGATACAGTGTGTGTGAGTATTATGTGTTATAAAATAAATAAATAAATAAAAGTACTATTACACTCTCGTAACGAGATTGAATCACATCCAATTGTGATTGAATCTAGGGAGACCTACATGTTAACATTTGTCACTTTTAACCTTTATTAACCATGGTTAAGATTTGTCAGCCTTTAGAATTCAATAATCTAAACTTGGTTTTTAGAAAAAAAAATTTTAAAATTTTAAATTTAACCATAAAGTTAAAATTTCCTAACCCTAGGGTTAAGTTTTTAAATATATTTTTTCTAAAAACCAAGGTTAGATTGTTGAATTTTAAGGGTTAATGAATTTTAATCACGGTTAACAGGGGTTGAAAGGGACATGTGTTCACCTGCGATTGAACTCTCCCCCAATTCAATTGCCATTGGCTGTGATTCGATCTCCTTCAGTAACAGTGGGTCATCTTAAATCATCCCTTAATCAATATTTTTTAACCATGGTTAAACCAACCCAAATAAAAGGCACGCTTTCCCCCCTCCGTCTCTGGCGCTCACTTCTTTCAAGTTTCGGTTCTCAAGTCTGAGTCAAGAGAGTTTTAGAGGGGGAGAGTGAGAGAAAACAACTTAAGCGAGATCTCTGGTTTACCGGCGCCTGAAGTTTCAGAAACATTGCCGGAAAACCACTCACTCAACCGATAATGACCGTATTCAGCCAGTCAGCAGGCGGATTCTTAGCTGGAAAACAGGTATTTCCGGTTGATTACGAAGCAGAAGTCTCTCAAAGGCTCGTCGAAGCTTCGCACACTAGCGATCTGAAGTCGGCATTTGAATGTATCGCCGATCCTTTCGTTGACGTGAATTTCATCGGCACGGTGTGCTTGAAGGATAGAAAGACGGAGGTTCTGTTGCACGATGAATCGGCCGATGAAGTTCGTATCGAGTACGAGGAGTTCAAGACGGATGTGACGGCCTTGTTTCTCGCTGTCCATGCCGGAAATCTGAAGCTCGTGCGGAAACTACTGGTAATGTGACTAACTTTGATTTGAGGTCTTCCTTTTTGCTCAGATCTGTTTAAGCCGAGATTGAAGCTCGTTTTACTAGTTTTCTCATATATTTTCCCGACGCAGGGATCTTAACGCAGATTGAAGTGTTTCTTATGTATTTTTATTTTTTTCGTTTCTCTGCGTCTCCGTATTCTCGATCTGGACTGAAATCTGTTTTCTTCTTTGTATGATCTGTTGAAATTAAGGCTTTCCAGCGGATTTTCAGCGCTACATAAATCTAAGTTGAGAATTGGTTTTGTCTCTCGAAAAGCTTGTTCAAATTTTGAAATGAGGAATATTATTGTTTTATCTTTTTTGAATTGCACTAAGATAGCGGATCTTTTCTCTTTTTGATTACTGAGATTTGCTGAAATAAGGACTTTTTTTTTAGTATTTAAGCTTTTATATTTTTGTTCTTTTATCTGCACTTGGTCATCGATTCAAACGATCAAAAATTTTGAGGTTTAAGAAGCTAAGGTTTTAAGCTCCGCTGGTGGCCATTCTACTCTGAATTATCGTTGTTTATCTTCTATTTTCCCTTCTTATTTTGGGGGTCGATTGTCTTTATCATCTCTAGGTTATAACCTGAGATGATCCGAAATCGCTTGCTTTTCCTTCTTTACGCGTTTAGCTTTGATTAATCGTCTCATGCACACTTTTTTTCTTTGTCTAATAAATTCCTTGATCTTTGATTTGGGTAAGATTCTTGGAACATGATCACTCAGATTATAGTCACGATATTATAGTCACTGAAAAGAAATAACTCATGGAATAAACCTTATTTAATTTTAAAAAAAGTTCATGAAAAAAGAAAAAAAAAAAGTAAATAGACAAAAAAAATAGCAGGAAACGTGAGAAGAGTAGGAGGGAGGGAAAAATGAAAATGATCGGAAGGTAAGTAAATAAAGTCGCCGGACATGATTAAAATTATCATGTTTTTTGGATTATTTTTTCATTGTTTATAATCACTAAAATTAAATAGATTATTAATTATGTATATTCGATTAAAAAAAAGTAAAACTGTAATGCCTATTATTAGGCAATAATCAATTTAACGGATTATAATTTAAAAAATAATCTAAGCCAAGCAGTTTTTGGTTTTTAAGTCTGATTCATAAACGATTTTTGTTTTCCCGGATTGATTCTACTTTATTGCTTTAAATTTGCATTTATTTTTAAATGTGTCGCATCATAAATGCTTTGAATTGCAAAGTGATTTATATCAAATTGGAAAATAAAAGAGTGCTAGGGTTACTCTCCTGCAATTGCACCCTCCCTCTGTATAGGAATAAAATAAGAAAGACTCCGTGCTCTCAAGGTTGGAGCAGCAAAACTTAGCAACAATGGTCCCATAAAATTCTGTAAAGTAGTTGGTGTAGCTTTTTTGAAAAATGTGAATAGCTGACAATTTTTTTTTATGTTTCAAAATTCTATTGGTCTTTGTAACACGGGGCTACAAAGACCAAATTTTGTTTGGTTGTAACCATATACGCTACATGTGTCCGAAAAGCCATACAATTTAGCAATCTTTTTAGGTTTTTCATAAAATCAAGTAAGGTTTGTCGAAAAGTCATACAATTTAGAAATCTTTCTAGTTTTTTTTATAAAATAAAGTAAGATTAACATTAATCTCAATTGTTAATGTTGACTAACAAGTCTACTAGAGTAAGAAGGACATGTGTTGCAATGGTGCACCCATCGAAACTTAACTCGAGGAGATGAAGAGATCGAATCACAGCCAAGAGATGGCGAGCTGTGGAAGAGGGAAAAGATAAAAGAAAAATGGCATGTCATTGTTATCCATATTTTCATTTTCTCCGGTTAAAAAAAGATATATTGAAATTTCAAATTTCCATGCAAATTTCATTGGATAAGTTTTTTAAAAAAAGGTTCTATATCTTTTCATTCCCCTATTTTATCTAAGATTTCTAGAGAGACTCTCTTATGCCGTTTTGGAATGCTATAAGATTGGCAAATATTGGAAGATGTAAAAAAATGATTTTATGTTTTTTTAAAAAAATTACTCCTAAGAGATGGGCCAAAGCAATGGAAGAAACGTGAAACTAACAAAATCCTATCCAATAACAAATGATCTCCACCCCTGATTGTATGAAAGACAAACTCACTGCGGGGTTCGTATGGAACGATTCATACAGCTCTGACCCTTTAGTTTTCACAAGGGCCTTGGCTTGCCTCTGGCGAAGCCAGAAAGGGCTTATCTCGGGGTTCCACAGAATAGGTAACATGTGGTGGAGAAGTCAAAATCATGGGGCCCATGATTTTGACTTCTCCACCTATAATAAGACATGTGGCGATAAGTGTGTGAGAATAAGGGTGTGAGATATCAAATGGGGAGAAGTCAAAATTAAGGGGAGAAAATGGAATGGCTTCTCCCCATTTTTACGCCAAGTGTCGCACAATGTATGGAACCCCGAGATCCCTTTCTGGCTTCGCCAGAGACTATCCGAGGCCTTTCACAAGGGCCTTGGCTTGCCTCTGGCGAAGCCAGAAAGGGCTTATCTCGGTTCCATAGAATAGGTAACATGTGGTGGAGAAGTCAAAATCATGGGGCCCATGATTTTGACTTCTCCACCTATAATAAGACATGTGGCGATAAGTGTGTGAGAATAAGGGTGTGAGATATCAAATGGGGAGAAGTCAAAATTAAGGGGAGAAAATGGAATGGCTTCTCCCCCATTTTTACGCCAAGTGTCGCACAATGCATGGAACCGAGAGCCCTTTCTGGCTTCGCCGGAGACAATCCGAGGCCTTTCACAAGACCTGCGTCAGATTCTTTTTTTAAGTCGTCTTGCGCACTCATTCAGCTTCAGTATTATATTGATTTTCACGTGTACGTTAGTAATCTTTAAATGGCAAAAATCACTGATAGGTTTTGAGAATACTTATCAACATCTCCCTACTACTGTTGTGACCTTTAGTCCAAGTCCTCACTCATGAATAGTAATACATGCATACCAGTCCCTGACGGATATCCTGAGAAATTACGTGACATCAGGAGATTTTTCTTATTTGTTTGGTTACTGAATGATCCGGTGTACCAACTTCCATCAAGGCTGTATAGACTATTTTGAGCATGCCTAGTAGTTGCACTAACATGATAAGAGGAATGCTATCCCTACTCTCAGGTAACTCATACCCTCATTCTCTACCAACCACTTGTCCGCTTTTTATGAAAAGTGTTTTAATCACAATAAAGTGCACAGGTGGTTGGTGGAAGGTTAGAGTAGAGGTTGATAGTAGGGCTAGCACTCCTCAACAGTCAACATACATGATATCCATATTTGAATGTTTATGAGAGGTTCATGCCATTGTCCCTAAGTCCAAAGACTTCACGATTTAGATCCACTGGTGGGTTTTCTTTCTATGAAGTGGCTCATACACTGATTTTCAGTCTATTGTCAATATGCACTATTGTTCCTTCTTATGGTTTATTAGTTGCAGTTGTGAGTGTCCTAAAAATTTTGTAAAATGAGCATACCCATAGTATTCTTTACATGAAATGTGTTATAATTTATTTATTTATTCATATTGTTTTTTATGCATGCAAAAGAAGAAATGAAGGTAAACATATCCATAGGATAAGCTAAATTTTCTATTATTCTATATCGGGTTGGCAAATCGTATTTTCTGTTGTCTCTGACCATTGATGTCACCCCAAAAGGATACAAAATACACTTACCTGATACGTCTCCCATATTCTTATTAATGACCATCCATGTATGAATTAATGAAAGCCCCATACCCTATTGTCTGTTGCATCACTACTGTTTCTCATTTTTGTCTGTTTATGGCCACGTCCTTGTGTATTCAGCAAGAATCCGAGGCACCTTCTCCGATTCTTAGCTTTGTATTATTTTTCTTCCACCCCATTAGAAGTTGAAGTGTAATCAAAGAAGAGGACAAAGAACAAGAAATTAAAGAGAACTATGTCTAGTTTCAATGTGCTTTTGATTTACTGAAGCTTGGCATTTTCTCATGACAGAGCGTTGGGGCTGATGTGAACCAAAAACTCTTCAGGGGCTTTGCGACAACCGCTGCTGTGAGGGAGGGCCACCTCGAGATCTTGGAGATCCTGCTCAAGGCTGGGGCATCTCAGCCAGCTTGCGAGGAGGCTCTTTTGGAGGCGAGCTGCCACGGGCGAGCCAGGCTCACCGAGTTGCTCATGGGATCGGACATGATCCGGCCCCATGTTGCCGTGCATGCTCTTGTCACAGCGTGCTGCAGAGGTTTCGTGGGCATTGTGGACACACTGATGAAGGTAAAAACATCAGTCTTTTTGTTTAATTTTATCTGATGGGGGGTCTGCCTAACCCCAACTTAGGTAAAAACATCAGTCTCTAGTGCAGATGGGACTCCAACGTCCGTTCATGGGGTCCCACCTTTTAGAGCATCTTAGGCGAAAAATGTGCCTCATTGGGTAAAAATCATAACCATTTGTTTTGTCTGATTCCCTTGGACGATCTGGAATCGAATGGTTATGGTCACATTGAATCCTTTTTGTGTGCTAGTTGGCAAACAGATCCTGCCTGCTCCCTATACTCTGGTATATTATGGAGGTCAAATTTGTCTATTTACCAATATGTCGACAATAAGTTTACAGGCACTGTTTACAGGCACTTTCGTAGGCCGGGGGGCACACAACATCTGTGTGCTGACTTCCGTGCACACAGAAATCGGGCTCATGGACTCATGGTCATTCAATCAGAGACAGTTTGGGGTGTGCAACCTTCCACACAGATCTGGTGTGCCCCTTACGAAAATGTGCCATGAGTCCCTAACGCATCTAACTCATGTTTAGGGAGATTGATCACAAAAGGAAACTTGTGGTCAAATAATCAACTAACGGAACCATTCCCAATTCAAATTTCTTCTCTTTCTTCCCATATCTGCTTTCTCCCTTCACAAAATCTAGGGAAAAATTTGCAGGGAGGCAGTGATGGAGTTAAAAACCATGGATCGGGTACTTTTTTCTGGATTATTTATCGTATCATGATCATAATATTACATATTACAAAATAATAGTTGGATTAGACGGTATAAAGTCGGCATAGATGGCATGGTGAAGGGGTTTAATTAAGTTAAAACTAATTTTGGTTCATTCATCTGCAACTTTTTTTGGTTTTCCTTCGAAAAAACACTTTTTTCTGATTTTGTAAAGGGAGAAAGTAGAAGAGGGAAAGAGAGAAAAAAATATGATTTAGTAGGAAGGTTTGTTTTGGTTGATAGTATGACCCTTTTGTGATTATTAGAAAAGAAGTAAACGAGAGGTGGCGTCAATCTCCCTAAACATGAGTTGGATGCTTTAGTGACACATGGAGACCGTTTTGTGTATGCAACATGGCACACAGATCTTGTGTGCCCCATCCCAAATGATGCCATGTGTCCCTAAAGCCTTCAACCTACTTTACATTAGATTGACGCTGTCTAATTAACAAAAACGAAAATTCATTTAGTGATCTGAATTGAGAACCGAGAACGACCAAAAAGGAAGTTTGTAATCTTTCTTTCCCTTCTTCCCCCTTTCTCTTTCTTCCCCTCTTCTTGGTTTCTCCCTTACCTCTTCTAACTCGCAGCTGGTAGGAAAACCCATGAACTAAGACACTAAAAAGTGTAAGAATCTCAAACACTCAAGATCAATTAACAGGAAAATAAAATAAAAAAGAAAATCAACTTTCTTGTAGTCCCCTGCAACTCCGCTTAATGTACTACTACCTTTGATGAATGATCCATAGTTGTCTTCAAGGAAAAGGATCTCACACCTTGCAACCAGCCCCTTGGTGTCCCTACTGGTTTCTTCTTTGCCCACACAAAACAGGTTATTTTGAGCGGTTAGAATTCTCTTCTTACATATAATTTAAGTTTATATGTGTCCATTCCTACAATGTACCTCAGATACGAGGTTCCAATGAAACCTAGAAGAGAAAAGGGAAAAATTAAGAAGAAGAGGGAAGATAGAGACTAAGAATAATTATCATTCAATGTCACTGTGTCTACAACGTCTAGAATTAGAAGAGGTAAGGGAGAAAGCCGAAGAGGGAAAGAGAGGAGAAAGATGGGGAAGAAATAAAGAATAGAAACCTTCCAATTTGGTGGTTCTTGATTCACATGATCTCTAAACAAGTTTCTTTTTTTTGTATATTATAAACGGATTGGATGGAGGTGGATGGCGTCAATCTCATATGAAGTGGGATGGGTGCTTTAGGGACACTTGGCGCCGTTTAATATAGGGCTCACAAGATCTGTGTGCGAGGTTGCACACACAAGATGGTCTCGGACACATGACACACTTTCATAAGGGGCACACAAGATCTGTGTGCAAGGTTGCACACAGCAAACGGTCTCATTTGATGAGGCCTCTCTAATCTATAGAGCCGTGCTATCCCTAGTCTCAGACAATACTTAGTGAAAAATATACGCTAGTCCTTGCTTTCAATCAAAACCCAATACTTGTCCTTTTGAATTTTTATTTGTTTTGGTATATGTCCTTTTGAATTTCAAAGGTGTTGGCTTTTAGCTATTGTAGGGACTGCATGAGAGTAGGATAGCAGGCCTCTAATCTTTATCCATATCTCATCACTTTGAAATGATGGGTCTCTTTCAAAAGAGCTCCTGTTTTCTTAGTTATTTACATTTTTTTTAAGAAATGAAATTAATACCTTGGTGGGTGGCAGTGCGGAGTTGATGCAAATGCAACTGACAGGGTGCTGCTCCGGTCGTCCAAGCCTTCGCTGCACACCAACATCGACTGTACTGCACTAGTGGCTGCCATTATTTGCAGGCAGGTCTCAGTCGTCCGTCTGCTATTACAGGTAGCCATTTCCTTTAATTTTAGTTTATCTTTTCAGTTTACTAAAGAAGCAAAGTATATAAATTAAACAAGCGGAGAGATGGGTGGGGCCCTTCCCAGATGTGTATAGCTGTGATATTAAAGGACTTGTACCAGTGCCACTGTGTATATTCCCTTCATGTGAGGGTGTTCAGGTTCTATCTTTTATGTGGGTTGATAGACCCATCATGTTTAACCCGCTTCTGGGCAATCTGCTTTCGGCCTATCCATAAAGAGATTAATTTTCATGGGGAGCTCTGCATCATGCGGAGCTCCCTTTTTATACTTACATGGGAATAAAAGTGTAATTATTGATATTTAAACTGATCCATATATATCCAAAATAAAAAATAAAAAAAGAGCCATGACTCATCCTTTTAAAATGATATGATCCAATGGGTATGCATGGAGATTGTGCATCAGAGTTGAGTCATAAAAGCTTCTTGTTGGTAATTGGTCACGGCATGCAACCTTATTTGGTAGTTTTCTGTGACACTGGAAATAGGCTGGCGTCAAAACGGAGACGAAAGTGCGACTGGGAGCCTGGTCATGGGACACTACTTCAGGCGAGGAGTTCCGGGTGGGTGCAGGATTATCCGAGCCCTACTCCATTACCTGGTGTGCAGTGGAGTATTTCGAAACCAGTGGTGCTATCTTGCGGATGCTCCTCCAACACCTCTCCCCCAACAACCCCCCTCACTATGGGAGGACCCTCATTCACCATGCCATCCTCTGTGGCAATGCAAAAGCAGTGGACGTGCTTTTAAAATGTGGAGCTGATGTAGAATTCCCAGTGAAAACGACTCTGAAATCCGAGTTCCGGCCAATTCACATGGCTGCACGACTTGGGTTAGCCAGAATTCTTCAACACTTGATAGATGCTGGTTGCAACCTCAACTCCCGGATGGAATCTGGTGAGACTGCTCTCATGATCTGTGCGAGATATAAGCAGCAAGATTGCCTAAGAGTTTTGGCTTCGTCTGGTGCTGATTTTGGCTTGATCAGTTCAGCTGGTCAGTGTGCGAGTTCAATTGCTGTGTCAAACAGTTGGACCCTCGGTTTTCAACAAGCTGTGCTGGATGTAATTCGAGCTGGGAAGGTTGCTCGATCAAGCAACTTCTCTATCTTCTCCCCATTAATGCTAGTTGCTCGAACAGGTGATACTGAGGCCTTGAAAAAATTGATCGAGCAACCAGATATTGATATTGATGATCAGGATGATAATGGTTTCTCAGCAGTAATGGTAGCCGCCAAGGAAGGCCATGTGGAAGCCTTCCGGTTGCTAGTATATGCTGGGGCTGATGTAAATTTGCCTAACAAATCCGGCAAAACAGCTATTACTCTATCGGAACTGAACAAGAATCGCAACATATATGAGAAGGTAATGCTTGAATTTGCACTTGAAAAGGGTAACCAGGGTGCTGGTGGGTTTTACGCTCTACATTGTGCAGCTCGCCGTGGAGATTTAGATGCAGTTCATCTGTTGGTGGGTAGGGGCTATGACGTCAATGTCCCTGACGGGGATGGGTACACTCCGCTCATGTTAGCAGCAAGAGAAGGCCATGGATGCTTATGTGAATTCTTGATCTCTTGTGGAGCCCGGTCTGACATTGAGAATGCTAGACATGAGACAGCACTCTCACTCGCAAGGAAGAATGGTGTTGCTGGAAATGACGCAGAGCGTGTGATACTGGACGAGCTCTCTCGCACAATTGTGTTGAGTGGGGCTCATGTGCAGAAACACACTAAGGGAGGTAAAGGAACCCCCCATGGGAAATTAATAAGAATGGTGGGGGCTGCAGGGGTTTTGCGTTGGGGTGAGTCAAGTAAGAGAAATGTAATCTGTAGGGAGGCCGAGATGGGACCAAGCTCGGCCTTTTGTAGGAACCGCCGAAGGAAGGGTGATGCTAATGAACCAGGAGTGTTCCGGGTGGTAACAACAAAGAACAAGGAGTTGCATTTTGTGTGCGAGGGTGGTACTGAGACAGCCGAGCTATGGGTGAGGGGGATTAAGGT
Organism: Tetracentron sinense; assembly: GCA_015143295.1. Classification (NCBI taxonomy): domain Eukaryota; kingdom Viridiplantae; phylum Streptophyta; class Magnoliopsida; order Trochodendrales; family Trochodendraceae; genus Tetracentron; species Tetracentron sinense. The sequence continues at coordinate 34,277,234 of CM026568.1, read as the reverse complement.
TGTGACAAGGGAGGCTCTTTTGGCTAAGAAACGGAGTGAGAAGTGAAGGGTTGGTGAGGTTTTGCATGTAGGGGGTAAAATGTAAGAAAGTTTGGAGTACTTCATCTCGAAGTATTTTACAGTGTTTGTTTTCCATATGCATTGTAAAGGTTTAGATCTCTGGTAGCTGTAAAATGGTTTTTTTTTCTGCGGATGAAATGCCCTGTTTCCTTGTACACACATAATACATGTAGTAGTGCTTTACTGTCACCTGCCCAGGAAATTGAATAGGAATAGGAAAATGCTACTGAGACCGCAAAGGGCTGAGACCACACAGAGACCGTGCATGTGATGCATGGATCTCAAAATTTCATAAACGAATTTATTGAAATTTTGAGATCCGTGCATCACAAGCACGGTCTCAGTGTGGTCTCGGCCCTTTGCGGTCTCAATAGCAAAGTCCAATTGAATAACATGAAAGGATCATCTAAAATGACATTTCCATGGATGGGGATCTGGCCAGTTCGATTATCTTCATTGAAAATTCAAATTCTTTTCCAAACATATTGCACTCATGCACAGATTGACATAGTGTATCTCCCTTTGGGGAGGTGTGACTCATGTTTGAGTCTTGGTGTGGCTGTTGACGCCCACCATGAGTGCTAACCCCTAACCTAGGTAGATAAATGATTAGTACCAATCAAAAAATAATAATCTCACACTTTGCATCTCCTATACCAGAAGTTGAATCATAGCCATATAAGACCTTGTTTGGATGAACTTCTCTGAGACTCCTGTATACACACTGAGATGATGAACTTTGTATCTCCTACTCCTGAAGTGGAATCAAACAAATAAAATAAGACTGGCATCTCTGCTAAGTGCTAAGGATCTATTACCTTTTCAGCATGATGGCAGTTTCAAACTCATATCTATGGGAGTATGAATATAACTTACAGACACACCACCACTTGCTCCAATGGTAGGGTGTGGCCTCTCTTATAAGAGAGGTCGTGAGCTCTATTCCCCATGGGTGTGGTCAACTCCGCACTGCTAACCATTAAGTGTAGGTAAATGATATCGTCAGCGAAAACAGAACTTCTAGATGCATATGAAAAAACTATATTGAGCAGTATGTTTTTCCATGCATATATCAATGATCTGAATTCTTTGCAATGAAACACAAAATCAATCTAATCAGCTCATAAGAACTTCAATATGTTGATTCTGCTTCTGATAACCAAAACCTCCTCATAATAATTCTACAGAAAATGATCCAACTCCTGAACTTCAATCTATAAAGCATGTGCCTAAACTCTTTCTAAAAGAAGTGAAAAAAAATAGATGGTGGCAGAGTTCAAAAAATACCAGAAGACTGCCACTCAGCCTCCAGTGATCTCCTTATTTTTTGCCTTGCACATATCCTCCGCCGATTTGACAAACTTTTTCATCACCTCATCAACTTGAATAAATAAACAAGCATCAGATCACTTAATATCATACAAAACCATTTTCTAAAGTTTTTTCTTAAGTGGTTACTCACTTCTTTCTCCAATCTCTTTGCATTGCCTTTGGTGATACTTGATCCTGTTTTCTTTTACTGCATCCAATGCCTGTACAACCAAAGTGGCCGTCTGCTTAGAGCCTTAGACCCATAAAAAACACTGGATTGAAGTTAAATATCCAATATTTCACATTGTAGTATGGTATGAAATCACCCACCTGCCAATGTGGTGAACGCAAAGAGGGCCCATACCATTCAGTTGATAGGACACACCTCGTGCACTAGTTATAGCCCAAAAATAGAGCCTTATTTTGGGTATTGACAATATGACCCTAAGCACATGATACATATACATCTTTCAGGACTGTCAAATTAACTGATCCAAAAATGTTGATCATTCACTTGCATTATGTTTGGGCAATATCGCCTAGGTGAGGTAAGTTTTGACTGGATGATCATCCAAGCACACTAACATGAGGGTCATCTGGACAGCAGATGGTGAAAGAAGTACGACTTCTCATAACAAACGTTAGTATTAAATACTATGCCAAACCTGTAAAAGGAGCTATAAAGTCATGAAGGTCTGATGATTATAACCATCTAATTCTATCATATTTTCGGATATTAAAAACAGCGTAAATGGAATGCGGAAAAAGATTAAATCAGCCAATAGGTTCATGCAATACTAGAAAAACTTGGGAAAAGAATTTGGTTTCACTTGACTTGGGAAAGGACGTTCATGTGCACAATTTAAAAGAAAATTTCTTGAGAACAGCAACATAAAAATGGGCTACTCTTTAAAACAAAACCATAAAAATTGGCTTCTGTCACAGACCAAAAGCTTGTGATAGCTATCAGAGGCAAATGGGCTTCAATTGGGCCAGCAGAGGCAGCAAGACTGAATTAAAATGGAACACGTGCTCCCGGTGGGATAGCTGCGATCAGTCGCTGGCGTTCCATTGTTGGGTTTAAACCCAATTGATATGAAAAGAATGGTATGCTCTAATTCCTTTAGGACCTGCAAAATTGGTCACTTCTTAAGGTGCACAATTTCTTTGACATTAATTTAGTTATTTCTAAATGATTAATCATTTGCATACTGTTATAGAACAGACTAGCTAAAGAATAAAAAGTGAAATAGTGCAAGTAAGAATTACAACATAATAAAATTTAACAATGCAAAATTGAAGTTTTTTGAATCTATATATCTGGTCGGGGTCCTCCTAACCCCAGCTTACCTTCCAAAAAAAAAATGTGGTTTTTCGAATATATGATGGAAACAAAAGTGACATGACTCAAGGGCATCTTTACACCACTGGATTCCACGAATGTATGGTCAAGCATTGCTGTAGATGCATTTCAGTAATGATCATGTAAAGGAGTCAGACAACCAATGCTAGAAACACCTAAATATAATAGAGTACATCAACATACCTACCAATGCCCTTTATACTTACAGCTCTCGCGATAAAGTGACTATTACCGCCTCCATTTGTGAGAAAGAAAGCTGCCTCAACAGTAGGGCCAATATCTGGCACAACATCGACTGTATTTACACCATCATCATCCTCTATAAAATGTGGACAAATGACATATAAGAATCGTTCCAATGTTAATGAAGTGAAAAATGTGACATCTGTGTGCAGTAAACTGTTAAACAACTGAAATCTTTGTAGTCCTTCCAGAGGGAGTGGTGAGTACCCATTCTGCATTGCCTTCTATGAGCACCAATTAACAAAAATTACATCTGAAAGCAAGATCTTAAACAAGCAGCCTCGCCAGTGGTCTTACTTGACCACAAAACTTACACCCATGGTATTAATTTATTGGCTCATGAAAGAACACATCACTAGAAATCTAAACATCTATTCAACTGCATTTGTTCAACTACATAAGTGAAGTCTTCATTAAAAGTTCCCCTAATTAAGTGAAGAGAAACAGTTTCTAGTTTCTACAGTATGGGAACAAAACACAAGCAAAGAAAACATTTAGACTTTGGACAAGATGATAAACTTGGGTTTCAAGTTAGTGCCAATAGGACATTAGTGATGTAAAGTCGAGCTCTATAGGGCAAAAACAAAAGCAATGATAATATTTGGACCTTGAGCGAAAGCACACACTCCGGCTCCATTTGGGTTTCTACTGGACTACTGCTGCTCTGACACTAGTCAGATCTTGTTTTTCCAAGTTTCTTCTTAGTGATTCTAACATGATTGATTTATAACATGGGATCAATTAGACTGAAGCTGAGTTTCAGCTTCGTTCAAGACAATTCAGCTATGTTATCACTTTGGTTCAAGGTAGATGTCAAGCAAAAGAAATCCGTTTGTAGCTTATCCATGCGACCTGACATCATTGCGGTTAGAGTTGGGAAAGACCCGGATAAGTTGCCTTAATAGGAGTAATTTTGCTAACTTCTGAAAGAATTTTAGCCTTACAGACTTGTAGACGTTTATCCATCCTCTCTAGTGTTTCCGTAAACCAGGTCCTAAAACGTCAACCATGAAAGTAGTGATACCAAGACACTTGCTTAGCTTATTCCTACTATGAACCCAGTGGCCTGTATTTATGGAAACCAAATGATTTTTGCGAAATGCTGCGAAAATTCCTGGGAAGATGAACGAGGAAGCAAGAAAAGAAAACATAAAAAACAAATCCAATACCTATAGTCACTTCACAAGCAATGATGCCACTTCAGAAATTCAGTTTATGGCATTCCTATTACCCAAAACCATCCCCTCTGCATCTATATGAAGTCAAATCGGATGGAACAAATTAAAGTAGTGTAGTCAAAATGTCGCCTAGCCAGGACCTGTATCGCCTAGACAAGGATCTAGGCAGGCACTCACTAAATCTTAAATTAAAATTATATAATGTTGACTGAAAAAGGTATATTTTGGTCGCTTAGGCATTGCCTCGCCTAGAGAACTACCTATATCCTAGGTGTGGCCTGGACACTTTGACTACACTGAATTAAAGTAATCCTAGCTTCTCCGACTAAAACCCTAAAAATAACTCCGATGACTAATCTATAAGAAGAAAACTCTGACTTCAAAATTGATTTTCGACGTACAACGCCAGCCATTTTCTCTTCCAGTTTATCTGTTGATCACATAGCAATCATGAAGTATTGGTGACGTTACAGCAAAAATACACAGACGAAATAGAATCAAATTGCATTGAGTTGAAAACGAATCGATCCTTTAAAATCGCAGCAGCACGAAAGCATGCGGACGTTTTCTTTAAGCAATCATTCCGCATTGTAATAAGAATTGAAGAATCAAATAATCAAGTGACATGAGCAGATATTGAACATATATATTTCTGGGTATCCAAGAACAGGAAAAGAACTCTCAAAATCAAATAAATGGAGCTCAAATGAAGATACTTAGAATCACAGATTTCAGAATCATAAATCATTACTGGATATCAAAATGTAGGGAAAAATGAAATAAAATGATTAAATAGACTTCCTTTAGCCAAAAAAACTCGGCATGATTGGAAGCTTCGTGTGTTCGAAATAGAGGAGTTCCTAGGCGACATTTTGACCGGGTTCCGGAACCCTCCGTCCAACTATTTACGAAAATGTCGCTGTTTAAAAAAAGATGGCAAACACGGCAAGAAACGCGAGTGCCTTGAGGGTTTCTTCACAACGGGTTGTTTTGTGTGGGATTGGGTTATGTTTGGGTCGGATATACCATCCTCAATTTGAACCCGATTTCTATCTCGGCTGTGCCTGTGCCTCATTTACTAACAAGCCCCTCTTATTTTTCTCATATCATTTGGTCTGATATATACATTTAAGATTTATCATTATGTCCTGAAAGGTTCCTCGTGCCCTAAAAGACCTTCGGGTTCAGCTTAACTAGGGTTTATAGAATGATTATTGTTGGTGGATATTAAAGAGATTAGCTGATCAGAGAGGCTCTTTGTTACAATCTCATTTAGTAGGGAGCAAAATAAGTTCAAATTTGCTTGATATTTGAATTAAATTTCCTTAAGATTTTTTTTTTCTTTAAGTCAAAGAAGTGTATGGTTTCTTGTAGTTAAAAAAGTGGTCGATATGCAAAATGCCCGACTTATCACACTGGGCAGTAGTGGGTCCCCCCAAGTGATAATAGCTCTAATCCACAAGGTTTTTAATTTCAAATTTCTTGATGATTTCTGCCAGCCAACTTGAACCGAAATCCCGAAAAATTGCAGGATTTCGGAGAAATTTCGAAATCCGAAATATTATTATTTTATATATATTTTATTAATATATAAGTTAAAAAATAATATTTTATTAAAATTTTATATATTTATATAAATATTATTATTTTATTTTTAAAATTAATATATAATTTTTCGAAATTTCACAAAATTTCAATAAAAATTTCGACATATTTCAAAGTATTTCAAAATTTTAATAAAAAACAATAAAAAAAACTATTAAAAAAATCAGATTTTAGCCGAAATTCCGAAATCTTTGAAATCCGAAATTTCACTCGAAATCTAATTAAACCCAGTTTCGATGTCATTGGGGTTGTCCGAAATTGAAATTTTAAACCATGCTAATCCATCTAAATATAGGATTTTTCCATGAATAACCGTCAGATTTGGGGTTGTTCCTCAAATGCCAACGTTTTAAAAAACTCTTATTTGAATGATCCCCACACACATGTGAAGGAGTCACTCATGCAATTTTTTTTTCTATTTTGGACTATTTTATCCAAACCATTTGAAGGAAATACATTTGTATCTCCTCCATTTCTCATCAACCATGGAGAGCTCTCTTCGTTCCTTATCAACAATTGAGCACTTTCGCTGATCAAGAAAAGTCCTCGAACATCTCATTACCGACTGTTTTGACCAAAATTTCTACAAGAGAGCTTCATTTCATTAAACTAGTAACCACAACTATGAGAGAACGTCATTAACATAATAAAAACACTTATTTTTGGATTTTTTTGTGCTTTTTTACAAAATAATTAGTTTAACCTAAAGAAATTTGGTTATAATCATTGCAATTATGATTTTAAACCTTCAATCACATGTCACATGGGTTTACATGTGTTTTTTGGTTTACGTTTTTAATGATTTGCAATGTACGATCAATACTCAACAAGTTGGTCGTTATTTCGTATCAATATTGGTTGTGATCAGAGGTTGAAGACAATCTATATCGATATAGGATGTATCAACCACATAGTGTATTGATATGTATCGATAATGGAGGTAAAAATACAAAAATGTCATTGGAACTGGAAAAGTGTCCCAAAACCCCCCCAAATGACATCGACATGAAAATCTAAGTGTCGAAGGATCCATCTCATCGAGCTATCCCAAATTTATATATTATAATTATTAAATCGGACTTCCGAATCAAAAGTTATGACCAAAACAAGTTTTACCATTTGGCGTATCTATGTATCGATTTGGGTATTGAGTAGGTATATCGACCACATGTATCAACCAATATCAATATGTATTGATCATGTGCACCAAATTTCATTGAAACTAAGATTTTCACAGATTTGTTGTTGTACTAAAACACTTATTAAAGGAGAAAATAGTGAGTAGTTTTGTGAGATGGGAATATAAGGTGAGTGGGAAGCTTCTCCAATCTCACGCGCATATACGTAAATCATTATTTTCTTCTTCTTCTTCTTCTTTTAAACATTATTTTTTAAAGTGTTGGTGGTTGAGTTGGGGTGTTTCAGACTTTTCATAAATAAAAAATTATGAGAAAATAAGCATAGACTCATAAGCATCTTGCAGGAAAGGTTTTTAGAACGTGGGTAGTTTGAGAACAAACCCATTCTAGAGGGGTAATCGGGGAAAAACCCCTCTAAATATGGAGACCGGATCATAGCAAATCGTGATTTTGGGAGAGTTCAATTGCACCCGCAGGTGTACTTTTTAATCCCTATTAACCATAGTTAAGATTCACTAACCCTTAGGGTTCAACAATCTAATCTTGATTTTTAGAAATTATTTTTCAAAGATATGTAACCTTATAGTTAAAATTTCTTAACGCTAATTTTTTTTTAAATGTTTTTTTTCTTCTAAAAACTAAGGTTAGATTGTTGAACCCTAAGATAAGGAATCTTAACTACAGTAAAAAGTATACCTATGGGTGCAATTGAACTCAGGGCTATGATTCGATCTCCTAAATATCTCATACCCTTCCCTTGTAATACAAGTGTGATGATGTATACCTAGACGCAACCACTGATCCCAAAAGCCTGGAATATTGAGAATGACACAATTTAAGTATTTATTTATTTGGGATCATAACATACCATCACACTTCTGCAGTCGACGTCCTTGGCGGTTCTCACTCTAGGGTAGAACAATTATTTTTTGCAACCCTCCCTTGGTAGCCTTTTTCGTATCGGCTTCACTCTTAGACGAGACAATTCTTAGGATTTTTTTCATAACCTTTTCCGTGACTCGAATCCAATATGTGATGTTAGACCCTGATACCAATTGTGATACCAATTGATGTGCACCTATACACAACCACTGATCCCAAAAGCCCGGATTAATGGAAAGGACGCAATCTCAAATCTTAACATGCAACCGAGTTCCTGGAATGCCAATAATCTGCGAAATACACCAATTGCTGGCACACATAATTCTCACGCGTGACAAGCACGTGACTGCTCAGCGGCTGGTATTTGGCGAGACCATATCCAGGAACCAGGATGCCAATCCACACAAGGGTTTTGCAAGATATCTGAATGGCGGTTCTTCTTCTCCACGGGATTTCCTCGAAAGCATAAGATGCAGCGGAGATTTGCAAGTTATTTGAAAGACAACCCTAAACCCTAAACTCAGCTCCACCAATTGAAGAAAATGAGAGCTTCCTTTGCTATCCACTCCCCCAAGATGTCTTCCTTACCGAGAGGAGTTTTCTCCATCTCAAGGTAATGCGACCATTACTGTTAGTCTCTGTTTTAATTTTTCTGTTAATTTAGTATACTATACTAGACATTTTGGTGCTAAATGTTATCGCACACGAAATATACAATGTTTATGATTCTGTCTGCAATTTGAGCCCATTCATTGGAATGATTAGAAGAGTCTGCTCAAAATGTGTCGCATAGATCTATTTTCGCCAGATTTTTAATATGTGTATTTGCAGGGTTTTGCTGTTCTATTGCCTATTGGCGGTTAAGTTGTGATTTCCCTTTTTTTTTTTGTATATTAGGAAGCATCAAGCAGTAGTCTTTTGGAAGTTTGGATAATGCTTTCCATAAGTTAGAAAATATAGAAAGAAGAATATCAGGTTGTTTCATTCATTTTGGATGGCTTAGTTGGGATCCTTCTATAGTTTATGTGTATGAATCTTATAACTTCAGTCTGGATTGTTAGCTTTTGAATTTCAAGTGCACTCAAGGGTGATTTGTTGAATATTTTCCACTACTTTTATCTTAGTTTGTTGGGGGTGGGGGGTGTTTGCCTTTGGTTGGGTTGGTGGCGGGGGAGGGATGGTGTTTGGAGCGAAACCATGTTGTCTAGAAGGTAAATTGTAAAGGCATATTAACGATTAACAATCCAATGATTGAGCTTCACTTGGGGGCTTTAGTCTTTTGCGTGTCGAACCCGACTAGCCTGGTGGATGATTGGAATGCATATTTGGGTCAATTTCACACAGTGATAATGTAATTGCTCATGTTTTTATTGTATTGATGAAAGTCTCATGAGCAAACTTGTTTTTTCTTTCGTTTTCTTATTTTCTTCCATGCCCGTTGAGAGTTAATACTGTCATTTTTCATTTTGTTCAGGACTCGAGTTGGTTTTCTGCGACAGTTCTCCATCTGCCAAGCAAAACCTAGTCAGCAATTTATACTGTCATTTTTCTTTTTATTCAGGACTCGAGTTGGTTTTCTGCGACAGTTCTCCATCTGCCAAGCAAAACCTAGTAAGCAATTTATACTCTCAATTTCCTATAGCTATTGCTTTTGTAGTAGTCATTTCAAGCCCAACCTATTACCTAAAAGTTATCTGCAGTCTATCTGCGTGTGTGTGTTGCGTGTGTGTAATTTCTTGTTTTGGCATGTAGTCACCATGTTTTGATTTAATGGCAGCTGAATCTGGGCTAGATGGATCTCTCAGTTTCAGAACAGTGCCTCCAAATCTCTTAGCAGCTGAAAAAGAAGAGGCTAAGGCCGTCTTAACCTTGTTTTTAAGAAAACAAGGTTTGAGTAATGCAGTTGCAGTGAGGACAATCAACAAGTCAGACCTTTTTATTGACCACCTTGTATCTAGGCTCCATTTTGTTCATAAAGCTCGATATCTAGTAGGTTCGATTTTAAACACATCTCAAATTTATGCTAATCATCTTTTGACAATTCTTATGGGGCGTTTGGATTGGATTTTTTTGGCCAAAAATCAATTCTGGTAAAATTGATTGTGTAGAAATTAATGGTCAAATAATCATTTTTTCAAATAATAGTGTTCGGAGAATACGTAGGTGAGTCTCTCAACTTCGTATTCTCCGAACACTATTATTTGAAAAAATGATAATCTGATCATGAATTTCTACACAATGAATTTTATTAGAATTGATTTTTGGCGCCAAAAAAATCGAATCCAAATGCCACCTTATTCTATTACCGAACTAATTTAATTTTCATTTCCATGTAGGAAGAGAGCTTACCACCCTTGAGATCAGGGATGCTCTTGTTCCCTTCCTTGAATCACTCCTTGAAGAACATGGAGACATTCTGGTAGATGTGGTGGAAAACTTTCCAAACCCACCTGTGAAAGAAAGGACCATTGCCCCTGCCTCTCTAACCAATTCAACAATCAACTCCAAGAAACTAAAAGCCATGGCTCGAGTGAGTGAGATAGGTCCCGACGGGCAGCTTCCTCCACATGTTCTCTACCTCATAGACCTTGGCATGGATCTTGACCAAATCAAGGCAATGACCCGTAAATTTCCAGCTTTTGCTTACTACAGTTTGGAGGGCAAGATCAAGCCAGTGGTTGAGTTCCTCCTCGACCTTGGGGTAGCCCAAGCGGACATCCCCACCATTCTCAACAAAAGGCCGCAGCTGTGCGGCATAAGTCTTTTCGAGAACCTAATACCCACCATGACGTACTTAGAAAACTTGGGCGTGGACAAGAGACGGTGGGCCAAGGTAATACACCGTTTTCCAGCATTGCTCACTTATAGCAGGCAGAAGGTGAAAGCAAGTGTAGATTATTTCTATGAATTGGGTCTTTCATCAGAGAGCATAGGGAAGATTCTTACTCGCTGCCCGCACATCATAAGTTACAGTGTGGATGATAAGCTACGGCCCACGGCTGAGTACTTCCGCTCGATGGGTGTTGATGTTGCTGTTCTTTTCCACCGATCGCCACAGACTTTCGGTTTAAGTATTGAAGCCAATTTGAAGCCTGTGACAGAGTTTTTTCTGGAGAGGGGATACAGTATAGGGGAGGTCGGAACCATGGTCTCAAGATATGGAGCTTTGTATACTTTTAGCCTGACGGACAACTTGATACAGAAGTGGGAGTTCTTTTTGACAATGGATTATCCGAGATCAGAGCTGGTTAAGTTCCCTCAGTATTTTGGATACAGTTTGGAGGAGCGGATTAAACCAAGATATGCACAAGTGAAGGAGTGTGGAGTGAGGTTGTTATTGAACCAGGTGCTATCTGTTTCAGACCTTGAATTTGATAAAGCTTTAAAGAGGAAAATGAAGAAAATGCTTGATAACCAGACTCCTACTAGTGATCTTGCTACGGACATGGAACAACTTGGACTATAGATTGTAGATACCTTAACCCATTTTGTAGTATGAAATGGTTGTAGTTTGATTGTCAGATTATAATTGCTGTATTTGATGGGCATCAAACTGAATTCGCCCTTTCATTTGAAAAAAATGTATACAGATATGCACATATATTAGCATTCAATATGCATTATATTGTTTTCTTTTTGAAGGAAGAAGATGCGCCTTTTTTTTTGGTGAGTAAAGAAGAAATGTTATTAAGCAAGAGGCGAAGAGATACAATTAACTAGCTGTCGAACCACCCCCAGGTCATTTACTGTGTCGGTTCTAGGTTCCAAATGACCTCATTGGCGATGCCCTATTTCCGTTGCGCCCAACTACATGACTGCAGAGGTATTGAGGATGTCTTCATGTCCTCTTGCCAGTCATACTTGTCCTGTTTATCTGTGTTTTGTTTGTTTTAATGATAAAACAATTTGCGGACCTGAACACAGATTTCTGAAAATTGAACTTTGTTTGAATTTTTCCCAAAATGAATGCCAGGAAATCGTTTTTTGGTGGAAACATTCACTTGAAAAAAAAAAAAAACACTTTCCCTTTATGCTTTTACGCAGAAGATTTTAACTTCTAGTTTTGTAAGCATCATGTGTTAGTGGGTTAGTAGTTAGTTGTGAAAGTACAAGACTCGCCTCACTATACATGGACTTGAACTCTGACCCTCCCAAATGGAGAGTATGCTACATTTTTTTTTTTTTATGACTCGTGGTGTTCCCCTCCCATTTGGACCAGGATTAATCCTCCCATTTGGACAAGGATTAATCCTCGGGGATGCTTACAATATCTTGCAAACCACGCATATTAGGAAAGATTGGGGCAGGCACGAACTCAGGATCGATGATGGAGCATCCTATCCAAGCTATGGAACCATATAGTCTATATTATTCCCTAAGTTCTTCTCAGTGACCAGCGTTTTTAAAGGCTAACTCTTAAATCCATACAAACCAATTGATCCTGACCTTCCATGGAACACTCATGGCCATGGGGAAGAACACATGCGATTTGCTTCCACCAAATCCTCCAAGCATATAGGCATTCCCAAAAATTAAACCTCTTTGGATGGTGCCAACATGAATTAAACACTCCATGCCTTTTTTTAGGGTGGACACTCCATGCTCCAAAAACATATAAAAGACAACTTCCTAAAATTCAGGTTAGAGTTTAGACCCTGTTTAAGAAGGGGGAAAAAAAAATCCTCAAACCTCCATGATGTGCTAGGAAGCACAGATACCTTGAAAATGGAAATGTATCTGTATCCCCGTACAAAATACATATTTGATATGACACCCTTAGGTAAAACTTAACCGTTTTCTAATTTCTGCCGTATGGCCGTACCCGTGCGTCCTAGATGATGTGTTTTAAGGGCCGAGAATTATTTTTTTGGGTCCATGAGCGTTTTCTAATAAACGAGACAAAATCCATTTCTTTCTGTTGACACTTGACAATGCAAACATTAGCGAGGGAAGAAGCTTCGAATCACTGGTTTTGAAAAAAACCCTAATTTCGTATTCATTGTATTCTTGATTAGTTCTTTGGTTACTCTGGCAATTTGAGAAATTCCTTTCAACATCAATGGTGATTCTTCCGATCCTCCAATTCGAAGAAAAAATACTCGAAACTGTGGAACAAAACTCGGTCGTTGTTATAATCGGAGAAACCGGTTCTGGAAAGAGCACTCAACTCTCTCAGATCTTACACAGAAAAGGATACACCAAATCTGGAATCGTCGCCGTCACTCAGCCGCGACGAGTTGCCGCAGTCTCCGTTGCAAGGTAATAACCCAATATTTCCACTGTAATTTATTTTTTAATACATCAAAAGATACATTTACAGTTCGATAAATCTTGATTGACTGATGTTAATTGAATTACTTGTAAAGTTGTAATCTTTATTGCTCCACCGCTGAGACCTATGTTACTGTTGGAGTTTTAGGGTTTTGAGGTAGCTTTTAAGGACAAAGGGAAGCAGGTTTAAGTAAAATCTGCAATTCTTGTAGTGTGGAGGCTCTGAGTGTTTGTCATTTATAGATTTTAATTTACTTTTCAGAGGGAATTAATTTGTTCTAGTTCATTTCAAATGTAGTATATCGACAAAGGCTAGTTGAAGCTCCTTTTTGTACAATATTATACCCCGCTGATAGTAATGTATTCCGATACACATTTCATTCCATAAAAAGATAAAGAATCCTAGAGATTAACTTTTTTGAATTGGTCATCTTTTTGAACCAGCTTCTGTATGACCAGGAATATAGCAGGGGACTTGGCAGATAACAACGTCTCTATATAATTGTCATTTTCACATTTTAGATAGAATATAGTAGTATGCATGTTATTTAGATTCAAGAATTACTGTTCATTTGTGGGAGTTGCGAATATAAATTCTATGCACCATTGCTAAGTCTTAGACCCATTCTTGTCACTACTCACTCCTTTCTCTTATTTATATTTTGTGTGCACAGGCGAGTTGCACATGAGCTTGGTGTTCGACTTGGTGAGGAAGTGGGTTATGCCATTCGGTTTGAGGACAGGACTTCAGAAAAAACTCGAATTAAGTAATGCAATTTATCTTATTGTCAAATCTTGAGTTTGAAAATTTTTACTGGTCATTAACTTTAAATTTGTGGAATGCACAGATACCTTACTGATGGAGTTCTCCTCCGTGAAAGCCTTTCTAATCCAGAGCTGAATCAGTATTCAGTAATTATATTGGATGAAGCTCATGAAAGGAGTCTAAACACGTACGGTTCATTTGCTATGCTTCCTTGATATGGTTTGCATTTTGAATGCAGCAGGGTTCCTCCCTTTTCATTTCCCCGTTACCTTCCATATCTTAAGTACTTATAATTTTTGAATTTTCTCTGATTATGAAACATAATTAGTTGATGTGTGAAGCCTAGATAGTTGTTTATATATATATATATATATATATATAAACATACATATAAAGTTTTATAGCTGAATCTACTGTTTGTATAATGTGAGCTTGATTTATGGAGACATCAATTGACAGGGACATATTGCTGGGACTGATGAAACGCTTGGTTGAGATGCGTCTTTCTAATTTTAAGGTTCTGATCACTTCAGCAACTCTAGATGGTGACAAGGTGTCGAGATTCTTCTCCAATTGTCCCACACTGACTGTCCCGGGGAAGTTATTCCCCGTGGAAATAATGTATAGCAGAGAGCGTCCTACGAGCTATCTTGAGTCTTCTTTGAAAACCGCTCTTGGTATGGTTGGAACTTTGATTCACACTCCACTAAACTGCCCATGATATATAAACTTTTCTTTAATATACACTTGTAAAGAAATTCTGGTTAATACAGACTAAAAGTATGATGTTCAATCATAATCCAACCCACGGGTAGCTTCTTTGTTTCTAATCATCCAATTATTTGGATATTTTGGGACTGTTAACACTCTAGAGATAGGCCTATTTATTAGATGGATAATCACCCGATCGAGTTACTTCTGATATAAGTTGTCTCTAAAATGGCTCCCACAAATTGGACGGTATGGATTTTTTGCAAGTCACATCATTTGAGTGATATAGGTATATGATGCATGGTTCAAAAACCTGAAAACTCGACTTGACTTGAAAGTTAGCCGGGTCGAGTAACTCGGAAAACTCAAAAAAAACTCTACTCGGTCAAACTCGAAATATATATATGTAATAACTTGTAAAACATTGGTTAAAAGAACTTAAAGTACGCTGATTTTACAGCCTCAAACCTATAAACTAGGTGTAACATAACATAACCCATAGTAGGTTTTCTTTGTAGACCCAAAAAAATATGATGCAAAGATTAGTGTTTTGTTCGAGTTTAGGTCTAAAATCATGATAAAAATACCTTTATGTGATTCGACCTAGTCCAACGAGTCGAAAAACTTGGCTCGACTCGACCGAGTCACCCGAGTAATTTGACAAATAGTGCTCCTTTGAGTTTTGAGGCGACTCGACTCGAAATTCAATCGAATCGAGTAACTCGGGTGACTCGCCGAGTTTTCGAACTATGATATGATGTAATAAGTATTACTTAGAGGCTTATAATGTTCATGTTTTTTCCTTTTGTTTTTTTTATAATTATTAAATGTACATAGACATGTATTTTCCCTGTAAAATTTAATAAATAAACGAAAATGACAATAAGTAAAGAAAATGAAACGGTTTGTTGGGAAGTGAAATAGGTTTTGGCGTTTTGCTACTGTTTTATAATAATTTTCTAGAAATATTATTTTAAATCTGCTTTTGTTTGCAGCTAGCATAAGAAATTCCTTTCATCTTTACACAATAGATAAAACAATTAACATTGAATTTTTTTACTATATACGCTGCATATGTTGACATAATGGCTAAAGAACCTCCATAATAACCATATACCACCTAACGCATCTCCACCCACAAGAAAAGAGAAGGAACTCCTCCAAATTTTCATGTTTAGACTTTAGACTTCAGGTCACTTACAGATTGAAGTGTTGGGAGTTGCTATTTCATTGTTGTTCAAGAGGTTCTGTTTTGGTTTCTGGACTTGCACTAGTTTGTGAGGTTGTATTTACTGAACCAATCGTTATTGATAGATATACACATACGGGAAGCAAAAGGAGATGTCTTAATATTCATGACTGGACAGGTGAGTAATTTGCTTTATGAGGTGCACATAGCTAACTGCTTAGGACTTAGGAGTTCTGCATCTTGATATTCACATTTCTTTTAACTAATACTACAGTCTAAGGTTCATTTTGCTTGCACAATTCATGGGAGATCTCTTGTAGGATGATATAGAGAAGTTGGTGTCGAAGTTGGAGGAGAGAGTTAAAAGCCTGGAGGAAGGGTCTTGTATGGATGCCATAATCCTTCCACTTCATGGTTCTTTACCACCTGAAATGCAGGCAAGTCACTCGTTTTTTAAAATTTTCCAATGAATACCAATGAAACTGTATATGCCTCATTTTACTTTTGTTAAGAAACCCCCTGCTTTAGGGTTGTTTCAGATTGGATGCCACTAAAATTTACTTATTTATGGAATGTGTGTGAAGAAGTTCCTGTTCTTTCTGAATGCTTCCTTGTTTTAAGTGCATCTTTTTAGTTTATTTCTACAACAGCACTGGTCATATACCTCAGTTGGTCAAGTGGCATATATGCTGTATTCTTCTGTTGGTGCAAACATTTTATCACGTTGCATGTCAGTCACCTGACTCATTATATATGTGGACACCATTTGGCATGAGGGGAGGAGCGGGAGAAATAGGGTTCCCCAATAATTGTGATATCGTCATAATTTTAAGTTTTGACTGAATGGAAATTCCGGTTTATGCTACATGTATTCCAAATTTCCAACCAAATGAGTTCCATCTGACTGATCTGATATGGATGTGGCGAGGTTGGGGGTTTGAGGAGCAGTTTGACGAGGTGGGTTTGGTTAGAACTTGCAATATAAAGGGGAATGTTACTTATACTTGGTAATTTCCCTTTGTTACTCGTCTTAAGAACCATTATTAAGTATCAAATGACCTGGTAAGACATGTTTTTATTGTTCTTCAATATCTTCCCTGTTCTTTCCCTTTTTCTTTTTGGCATCAGGCTCGTACTAGGGGTGCAAAACAATTGTTATCCTACAATTGGCGGGGAAATTTGAGTTTTGAGTAGATACTTTTCAGTTGTAATGACCTTAGAAACTATTAACATGCCCTGAATTTTATTGTTGATGCTTCATGTTTGCCGTGTCTCCACAGGTACGTGTATTCAGTCCGGCACCTGCAAATTGTAGGAGGTTTATTGTTGCCACAAACATTGCCGAAACTTCTTTGACTGTTGATGGTGTTGTGTAAGGAGATCCAACTTTTACATATTTTACATTTGACAAGTTCAGTTCATTTTAGTTTCTATTAAACTTTTTATTTTTATTTTTTATATATGTGGATTGCTTATTTCATGTCAAGTTTATCTTTTCTCATACTATTTTTATGCATCATAACTATCACATTGTTTGACTGCTAATACTGTTTTCTTTGTATTTTCTTGTTGGGCCTATATTGTGCCTCGTTTTGTTAGGACTCTTTTATTGATCTCCAGCTAACCAGTATCCAGTGGTTTTCAAATGAAGAAAAACTCAGAAAAGCCCTATTAGATTAAGTGATTTGTTCATAGGAAGCAAGCCCGAGTCTGACATTGATGAAAGATTTGTCACGTGGCCATACTATTTCATTGGAAGCAAAGTTAAATCATAAATGTGGTTAAGTCTTATTTACAGAAAGTTTCTCTTTCTTCATTTCGTGGTTGCATCAAGAGTAACCGATGCAGTTGTCATATGAAGACTCATTTTGATCTCCTTGAGGACCCAAGATTGAATCTTCTTGTTTGAAGGATCCTTTCAAGAGCAACATACAAAAGTTGTAAGGAACTATCAGACAACTGTTTGGCAACTATACTATGACTCATAGTTTATCCGTTGTGATGCTTAAACTTCTTTCCTATTTTCTAGAATAGCGGCATAACCCTATTTTATTTTCATCTTTCTTCCCAGTGAAAAGAGATACCGAGAACAGATGCTAAAATTTGAATATGAAATGTTATTCTACATATTTTTTTTGCGTGTTTTTTGGATCACTGCTTTCAAAACCCCTTTATAATTTTTTTTGTGTGGTTCCCATTGAAAGAGTCATGGAATCAAGTGAAGGCCTTTGAATTTTTAACACATAGGCCAAAGAAGGTGTAATAGGCAACACTGAAACATTTTTTTTTGGGTACTCTATTCTGTCGGTTAGTGGTGTTAGTATCGGTCGTTAGATGCCTTGCATTTGAAGTTGGGCCTACAGGTGGGCATCTCAACTGCCACACCTAATGGGAGTGGAACCCAGGTCACCCAAAGAAGGAGTGCACACACTACAACTGTTGCAACAGGGAGGTGTGGCAACACTGATACATTGGAAGTAACCATTGCTGGCTTCTTTTTGTTTCCTTCCTCTAAATAGATTGTTATCTTACCTAAAAATTGAAAATAAAAAATAAAAAATAAAAAATAAAAAATAAATTATTAAAGTAATTCCCTTGCAACATGTTGGAATATCTCCATTACTTGTTCTCTATGACATGATCATATAATCCTTTCAAACTCTTTTCCTGTTTTCTAGAAGAGTTTATGAAATTAATGCTTTTTCTTTTTCTTGCTCTAAAAATTTATTTGTGACGTATTATGTGCTTCAGGTTGATTCATAATTATTAGTTTTCCTATTTTTTAAATTAAAATTTACATTTGTGATAGGTATGTTATTGATTCTGGATATGTAAAGCAACGTCAATACAATCCGTCAACTGGCATGTATTCCCTTGACATCGTTCAAATCAGCAGGTAAACAAATGATAATTTCATAATTTTTTTGTTTTGTTTTTGCTGCTAACATATATGGATCATTCTTAGGATGCTATTTTATGTTATTGATGTTTTTCCGTCCTTATGTTTGTCCTTTGTTGTGTATCTGTTTATGGTCATCTGGATGATTTTAGTTCTCTTTCTCATCCTTCCTTTTCCTGTAAAGCCTTCTTTTCCTGTTACTGTCTACTATCTTATACGTGTGTCGATGCTTACTACCATTAAAACAAGATGTTAGATACTGAAAAATGGAAAACTCTATCCCATGATATATGCATATAATATATGTAACTTTATTTTGGGCGGAATAATCTGGAGAGGGTCTTACATATCTTGTTGTCTTGTTTTATTGATAACAGTTAAAAAATGATTGGAAGCAAAAGAAAATAAAAGAGAGAAATACAAGGGCAGGGAAAAGAATCACAAGGAACAAAAGAACATCTACTGTTCCAAATCACAATTTAAGCCCACTATTTGAAGTTAAAACATAAACCTTGAATAGGGAATTTTGCAGCATTAGATGACCTTGGGATAAGGCAGTACAAGATGTTCATACACGAGGATTGCAAGAGTCTTTCACCTTGCAGGAGACCAAACTATTGATATTGCTAGATTTCCTTCCACGATTATGTTCACAAGGTTCATATATTTTACCTTTTACTATTTTTTCAACTTTATCCCTTGAAGAAGAGCTAAGAGTCCCAGCCTGGTTGAAGTCATGCTTTTGTAATGGGACATAAAACACTTGTAGAGTCGACATCTCCTATATTCAACAGCATGAAGAGTAATGGCAACATTAAAGATTGGTCTTCAGTAGCTCATTCAAGTCCTCACCAACCGCCTTAGTTAACTCGGTGGAAGCCTCCACCGTGGGGATCTATTTAGCTGAATTTTGATGGCAGCTCCATCATGGGTAAGCTCTGTACGTAGGGAATTTGAGGGGTGGGTAGAAACAGTGAAGGTATCATTCTCCCTTTTTTTTTGTGTTGGGGGCTGTGAGGGAATTTACTTCTAACCATTCCGATGTTTTAACGCTTGGGCAAAGCTATTATCTAATCTAGATTGATTCATTTACCTTCCCTTATCATCTAAGGTGGGCCAAGGGGTGAGAATGAGGCTCATTGGAGATAAGCCAATGTCGTGAATAGTTGAATGAGATTCATGACTTGGTGGTCCATAGGAAGATCTTATTCTCATGGATCCCAAGATTGGTGATTGGTGAATGCCATGGTGGATCAATTGGCTAAGGAAACGCTTGCATTAATACCTTCCTTCAGCTTTAATGGGTGGAGAGGGATTTCTACTGTTTTTCTTCGGGTATTATCTTGGTTTTGTTCCTCCACCGTGGGTGGCCTGTTTCCTTTTTGTATCTTAACCCCATATACTAATATATTCATCTTTGTTACCGAGCAAAACAAGAGAACACTTTGTATAGTTTCCCCACTTTGTCATAAAAGATGTCACCAATACCTAAATTATCAGGCTGCCAGCTGCCTATAAAGCACCCATCCAAAGTGAGTAAAAAAAGAAAGCACTTGTATAGCTCATCCACTCTGTCATGAAAGATGCCACCAATACCTATAAATTGTTAGGCTGCCTCTAATACACCCATCTAAAGTTTGATTGGTATTGCCCTCAATTGCGCGGGAGGACCAACCACCATACAAGTTTACATGATTGGGAGAGGAGAGGACAAAGCAACTGTTCTCCATTCCTTTAAAATTTCATTACCAAATATGCCCCTGCAGTCCTTTGATGTCCGGATCCAATGGGAGACTGAAACCTTGAACCTTTCAATAATATGAAGGAAAGGATGCTAGATGTCTTGTCCTCAAAGATTCTTCTATTTCTTTTTTCTCTTATATCCCAATAAATTGCAAGTAGAGAGGACTTCCAAAGACTATAACAACAACTGCAAGTGCCCCGATGCCATTGTCCAATCAAGTAGCCAATATTGGAATGGAAACCAATGGGATACCGACTATGTTAAGGAAATACTGAAATAGTTGCCTACTAGCTGACAACAAGGTCGTTAACTTTCTTATTGGTATAACCTCCGGTCCCCAGGAATGCAAACATTTTGTGGAAGTTTAAGTTAACATAGTAAAAGCTATTAAAAACAAATACGAAAACTAGGAACATTGTGGAAGTATTAGAAATATGCGTTGAAATTTTAGGAATTGATAAATAAGCAACAATACACACACAGTTAACTAAAAAGTAAAAACAACCATTTGGAAGTGGAAAAGAAAGATCAATAACAATTAACAAGTAACATAAACTGTCGAGCATGCCTGAAGCTATAAAGGTAGTTACTCATAATTTATCGTCATAAAGTAATACATCCCCGAAAAGACTAATATTACATAATTAGGCCCCACACAAACTTAAATCCACATAAAGTTACAATGCGGCTCGAAGTCGTCAAGTGATATGCCTCAAAGTCATCGAGAATTGGTACTTACTGTTTAATTGAGGTGAGCACCATCATCATTGTTTTAAACTTTGATTAAATTTGGTATTGTATAATTCCTAACATTTAATTGGTACTTACTATTTAATTGAGGTGAGTATCATCATGAAGGTTTTAGATTTTGATTTAATCTGCTTTTGTACAATTCCTTATATTTTAGATCCTTGATCTTTTCTGGTAACTATAACCCTTTACTAACTTTCTTGAGCTTATATAATTGCAGAGTGCAAGCCAATCAGCGTGCAGGGAGAGCTGGAAGAACCTGTCCGGGGAAGTGCTACCGGTTATACCCCTCCGCTGTATATCATGAAGAATTCGCAGATGTGACAGTTCCTGAAATACAGCGGTCCTCTCTTGCTGGCAGTGTTCTTTATTTGAAATCACTGGACCTCTCTGATCTTGATATTCTCAAATTTGATTTTCTTGATCCACCTTCTCGTAAGAAAAGAAGCTTCTTCTCTTTGTTTTGGACTTTTTATCTATCTAATATGATCATGTTTGCCTCATATTTTGTGTACTTTTAAACACTTCGACTCTTTTCTAGTTTGGTATTTCTAATCACTTCCAGTATGTCCTTAATTTCCTATTACAACATACTTACCTATCAAACTTTTATACACTGATCAAACTCCATGTCTTTGCTGCAGGTGAGTCATTAGAAGATGCTTTGAAGCAATTATATCTCATTGATGCTATCGATGAAAATGGATCAATAAC
Organism: Tetracentron sinense; assembly: GCA_015143295.1. Lineage (NCBI taxonomy): Eukaryota > Viridiplantae > Streptophyta > Magnoliopsida > Trochodendrales > Trochodendraceae > Tetracentron > Tetracentron sinense. The sequence goes on along the minus strand of CM026568.1, from coordinate 34,255,409 downwards.
ACATGTTGGACGAACAATGGCTGGTACTGGAGTTGTTCCCCATCCACTCTATCAAGTGTTGCTAATTTAACAGAAACGATAAAAGGGGCTTTGTTATTATTTTCAAGAGATTATGTATTTTATACATAATCGTCATCTTAAGAGTCTCCCAACTCTTTGGTTGGCTAAGCAAATCCTGTTATAATGTCCATTTTATCAATGACTTAAGATCGTCGCTGGCAATAGCAAGAGACGATCTCTATGGCTGCAATGTTAGCATGCCATGTGTTGGAAATAACTAAAAATTATAATACTTTAACCGTTTCTCTTGTTTCCTTGTGTCAGATACTTTCAAATTGGGCAATTATCCACATGACATGCTAGCATTGCAACCATAGAGATTGTCTCTTGCCATAGCCAGAGACAATCCTAAGTCTTTATCAATAGCCATATCTTCCATTGAAGTGTGGCTTTTCAAAACTTTTCTAACTACCCCTATCCACTTAATTTTTGATCTTCCCCTTGTCCTTTTAGATCCTTCAACCTGCACCAGAGCTCTCCTCACTAGTGACATCATGGTTTTCATTTGACATGAATAAACCATCTCAATGGACTTTCCTTTGTTATCACCTATTGGGGCTACTCTTGGGTACCATTGGATGTGCACTTTGTCGATTTTGTCTTTCCGAGTTTGCTACTCATCCATCTTAACATCTTCATCTCGGCTGCGCTCAGTCTGAGCATGTTATTTCTTGATTGCCCAATATTCTGCTCCATAAAGCAGTACTGATATTATTGTCGTTATATGAAGTTTTTCATCAGTTTGATTGTTATTCTTCGATCACATGGTACTCCGGAAGCACATCTCAACTGCAGCCACCCAACTTCTATTATAAGCAACATCCTCTCAATCTCACCCTCCTTGCGGATAATTAAACCTAAATAATGGAACAAAAATACCTTATAATAGGAAAGACATGCTATCCAGTATTGCTATTAGTCATGTTGCCTTTTTTGGACCTTAGGTGCCTTTTGTGTATTTTATGCAGAGCTTCCATTGGAACCTTCACTTTCAAGGACCTTAATGGAGGCAAACGAGCTCAGTTGCTTATCTCAGGCTTTGACCATTGTTGCTATGTTATCAGCAGAAACCACATTGCTTCCTGGTCGAAGGTTAGCTTATGTCTTTGTATTATATTTCATGGTTCTTGTTGTGGATGCATTCTGCAATTGGTTTGGTCTATTATCTTCATAGAATTTTCCCTTAGGAAACACGGTGTTCGTTTTAAAATGGCCTGCACTATATTTTCAATTTCTTTAACAGATAGAATATGTGAAAGGTAAGCACATTATATGATGATATTGATATAATCCAATGTCTCCATAATTTTTGCTTGTATGAAATAGAGGACTCACTCTAAGATGGCCTGCATTATACTCTTGTGAACGATGGATTTTGATCGCCATCCGAAATATGAATGTTTTCTAATCCAGTATAACGCCAAAAATCACAAGGATTTGGTGTCACCTCCTATTCTAATTATGGGGAAGAATAGGAACCCTATACTATCCAATGGTAAGGTCAAAGGTGAATGGTTTGAAATAGAGAGTCTAGGTAAGAAATTCAAGTGTGCTAAGGGAAGGTGTTAGGCACCCTTTGACACTTGCTAAACACAGTTACCTACTACCTATATTTGAAACCAAAGTAAAATTCCTAATTAGATGACATGCTATATAAGGATTAGGCTGAAAATAGAAACATGCTAGTCTGATCAAACAGAATTCGCAAACATACTGAGCAATTTACAAGCATTCATTCACCCAAAATAGTGACATGCTAACATTGATGAAAATATGCAAAAATTAGAAATAGAAATTCTTAAAATAGCAATAATCACAAAATAGCACCAAATTATGAAAAAGGGAACTATCCTAAATTTTCTACTTAGGGCAGCTGAACCCGATCAGGGTTTCCTTCGTATAAATTTGCGTGGAATCAAGCCACACATAGGTTCAAAGCATGACTAACTCATATTTTTGGGTTTTTTTTAAAATATTTTTTGGATGGTCGAAGTAGTTTAGGCTCGTGCGGATATGGAGCATGGAAACAAACTCAGATCAAACTCTAAAGTAAACTAATGCAATCAAAAGGGATACAATAGAATTCTGAAAACTAAGAACATAGTAGAGAACCAAGCCAGAGGGCTTTTGGCTCAAAATTTGAGAGGACCAAATGAAACCTGTAGTGCATAACAGGGTGTCGGTAATCTCCATGCCAACCAAAGAAATAAGGGCAAACATAACAATGCCGGTATTAGGTTCACCACCACATTCAATAAAGTCAAAAACAGTGGCTGGCAGAGAGAGTTTGTCTCTAGTTACAGTCCCTGGCTAATATGCTTCTCAGTGCACTATATTAAGTTGTGTAGATGGCCATAACTTCTTCATTGAACTCCAAATCAGTCCTGGTTTTTTTTGTTATGTTTTCTAAATTAAATAAGGAATCTAGTGGTCAAGTTTGGGGGCCAGGATGGATCGAATGCGATTGTAGGGCCCAAAATAATTTTTGGCTTACAACTGCAGTCTGCAAGTGCCTAAATTAGTGTAAAAAATAGATCCTAAGGCCATGGATGACTTCGAAAGGTTATAAAACCTCTAGATATCGAATTTTAGGGCAGAATTATTCATTAAAGGGTTGATCACACTTCATCAATGTCAAAATGCAGTGAAAAGCACGATCAACAGTCATGCTCGATCAAAAATCACATTGGAAAATTTTGATATCGGGCAAATCAGGTCCAGAGATCGAATTTGAGACAGCTGCGACTTGATTTGCCTATTTGGATCAAATTTAAATTGATTAATTCAATTAAGCATAAGATTGATTTTAACCCCAAAAGTCCAAAATTAATCAACATAGCTAAGGTTAGGGCTGATTAACGAAGCAAGCTGCTCTTGAACTGCTCGAGTTCGTCGTGTTTAAAAACTCATTTATTTAATTAATGAGTCAAGCTCGAGCATGATTTTGTACCTCGATTACTTAAAGAGTCAAGCTCACGCAAGTGCTCGACTCGTTTAAATATAATGATAATTATAAATAACATACAACATATATGATAATATGAATATTCTGTTGCATTTGGGTCTTGTCGGCAAAACGAAAAAGGGGATGTTTGGAATTTTTAAATACATTAGTAGAATATTAATATTTATGGTCTGTCATCAATTAGATAAATACACAATAATAGTATTTTAGTAAACAATTCAAAAAAAAAAAATAAAAATAGAAAAGTCCCCAACATAAGTCGTACCCAAAGAAAACTAAACCCAATCTAAAGGAGACCGAAAGAGTTTTTCTTTTGTTTTCAACCTCAAGAAACCCTCTTGTCTTCTCAACCAAAACAGATAAATCTAGCCATCTTCTTCTGCCCTATCATATCAACCACAAGACTGGCTACTTTTGACCCACAAACCCAATAGCCATAGGAATTGCTGTTCCATTGATCTGAAGACCAAAGCCCTTGATATGTGTAGGAGCAGTTATTCTCTACTTCTTTGCAATGGACTGGACCTCTTCTTCTCTCTCTCTCTCTCTCTCTCTCTCTATATATATATATATATATATATATAATATTCTTCTCCTGTCGCCCTTTGTTTTGGTAAGTTGCTCTTGGCCTTTGACAGGTTATTTAGAAGAAAAGATGAAGAGTAGGATACGCGGAAATTGCCAGAATCCAGATTGACCTAAAACTTTGCATATATGATGAAAAATTACGAGAAAGCTATTATTAGGTTTTGGGGCTTCACAACAAAGATGCTTTGGTTATATTTAATTGTGTGACTTGATGGGATTGCAAAATCTCAAGGACAGGAAAAACAGGTGGTAGAGCTCAGTTTGTTCGGATAAACAAGCCAAGCCATGTCAAGCTCGAGCTTATAGAGTAAAATGAGCCGAGCTTGAACCCAATTGTTAAGTTCGAGCGAGCTCGAGTTGAGTTTGAAGTTTGAACACATTTTAATTTGATGAGCCGAGCTTGAAAACCCCACTACTCGGCTCGGCTCAATATCACTCTTTGCTAAGGTATTTCAATTCATTCAATTAAGCATCCATCAGTCCCAATTCCCAAACTACTCAGATAATTCCTATCCTCTAATAAAAATAAAAGGAGTTGAAGAAGAGATAGGTCAAAATTAAAAAAGGGAAAATCTAGGGTGTAGAAAGCATACAAACATTTTTTTTGGGTAACAGAGGCTGTCCCAAGCTCTTCGAGGCAAGGATTAGTCCCTTCGGGTGTCCGCATATCGCTTCCCAATGGTACAATAGATGAAACGTTATCCATTAATAATGTATGAAAAGCTCCTTCAATGCAAGTGAGAATGAGAGAGAAAAGAGAGAGTTCTCTCTTGGAAATTTCCCATTATAATATCAAAACTTCTTCAGAGTTTCTTTAGGATTTATGAGTTGAAGTTCCTAATTCAGACCCCAAGACTTAAGAGGGGTTTATATAGATGTGCAAAAGGGGCTTAGAATGGGTGTTGCTAAAATAATCTCGGGAGAAAAAAAATTAAATTTATAAACTATTAGTGTTTGTAATAATATTACCGAAATCCTTATTGGATGCCTAAAACAAGTGTGTTTGTAATTTAATTACTGACACATGCAATATAGTGGAAGAGCCAGCTTGTCACAAGTTTCTAATTTTTTTTTTTTAACAATTTCCTTCTTTAGTTTGGCAAGATATTTTGCATGTTTGAAAGATTGGATGGCGGTAACTGGGTTACCTCCACCATGAATTTTAGCCTATAAACCTTATTTTCCAAAATACAAACCTTATAATGATGTGTCACCCAATGACTGGTTGAAAATTAAATTCTTTTTAAATGCTATTTTAAATTCGAAAAAGTTTCAGTTTAATCCAAATAAGTATTTTTGATAGAGTTGAGATAAAAGAGTTTTTTTTTTAATTTATAAAATGGTAGGGGCATTTTGGTAATTTTCCAACTTAGGAGCATTTTGATAATTTTTGCAAAAAATTAGGAGGTATTTTAGTAACTTTTTAGGTATTCTTGGGGAACTCTCTAATAAGTCACAGGAAATCCAGTGAGCCCTACAGAGTACAGAGGTGCAAAATTGGGTGCTTACAACTTTGTTTTAGTTTCTTCTAGGAATGGAATATTTGCAAAATGATATCTAGTCACAGGCTAATGGTATATGGTTGTATCATAAACTCTGAGATGGACTGAACTATATGTTTTCCGTTACTTCTGAAATGATTTCTCATCTATTCTTGCTTGAACTAATAACCTGTCTTCTCACGATCTTCCATTATCGGTGTTATTTTCCCCTCTTCTTGTTACCTCTTTATCACATACTTTAGATTAGTTTTCAACTCTTTGTCCATCCCCTTTTTGTCATTTACTCTCTAGCCATGCCCTCTAATGGCAAAGTCTTAACCCGTTTCATGTACCCAAAAAAGAAAACCTCTAAACCAATTTCCTTCTTGTTGCCGACCAAATTATTTTGGGTTGGAAACAAGAATGTCGTTCTTGTCTATCAAGAACCATATCTTCGGTTGAAGTGTGTGTTATCAAATCTTTTCTCACTTGTCTCTCCATCCATGTATTTTTTTGACCTCCTCGCCTCTTAGAGCTTTCAACTAGCCTTAATTCTTTATAAGCCATCTATTTAAATTGTGACAATATTCTCTCTCTCTCTCTCTTTTTTCTAAAATCTTCTGACAATTTTAAACAATCTTAATTATACTTGGGATCAATTCTACTTCGTGATTACTTAAATCTATATTGTTTGGCAGCTTTTACAAATTCTAATGGATTAATTTATACAATTGGAGAATGAGCAACCTTTGGAAGGTTCTTGACTTTGTGATGCAGGAGCATCCTAGGTGTGGAGCATCCCTGCACTAAGGTGGGCCCTGCCTCGAGTGACTTGAACCCTGGGCTATGAGATAAAGGGATTGATTCCGCCTTTTCCCATCAGTCGTGGCTTTTGGGATAAATGATTGGGTCTCCTTGCGTCAATTGGTATCAGAGCAAGAGGTCTCGAGTTTGAGACTCTTCCGATGTGGGTGTATGATGCAGGAGCATCGAGGTGTGGAGCATCCCCGCACTGAGGTGGGCCCTGCCTTGAGTGATTGGAACCCTGGGCTATGAGATAAAGGATCGATTCCTCCTTTTCCCATCAGTTGCGGCTTTTAGGATAAATGGTTGGGTCTCCCAGCGTCACTTTGTCAATAGTAAAATCAGGGTTCCTATCAAGTGAACATGTCATGTTACTTGTGAGCAATGGGAGTCATATACTTGAGTAGTACGACATTACCAAGTTGTATTGGTTCGGTGTAAGCCGAATTGTATGGGCTTGGTTGAGACTTTTACACACTTCTTAGAAAGAACAATCCCGTTCACCATCCATGTTGGTGATGTATCATGTATATGCAGAAATTTCAGTTGTCAACCTAGAAATTCCAGGGTTTTCTTTTATGGGGTACATGTTTATCAGTAGGTTATAGACTATGTTTTGTGGTTAAGAAGCATCACTTGTTATGACCTGTCAAACCTTACCTTAACCACCAAAATAAAAGATGGTTTTTGTCTTTTAATTGAAACATATTGAGGTAATATTGTTAGTTTAACATCCATGCTTCTTACTCGATATACATGGCCTATAAGGAAGCTATAATACCCTTCCATAGTGAATGTTAGATTCTGTGTGTGGCCATAGTGTATATATTTTTCTTTGAGATCATTGTAGTATCAAATCATATACTCCACTTGCAGTAAAGGCACCGAGAAAAAAAGGAAGCATGCTTCTCCAGACTTCCCAGATGGTTCTGGCTGGGGTGACCACATCCAGTTACTCCAAGTTTATGATCATTGGGATCAAGCCAACTATGATCCACGCTGGTGCAAAGATAATGACTTGCAGGTACCTTTCTGTAATCCACTTCAAAAACATAGAATAAATAGTATGGGTTTCATCTGTCAATGATTTGAAAATTGGCTCTCAACATGAAACCGTATATATATTAGGGGCATTACTGATCCCAAAAAAAAAAATGAAGGTGCATCTATTTATATGGGTCTAAGGACATTATCATACTTCACATGCAATCCAAGCATTGATTGCACATGCAATCCAAGCATTGATTGCATTTCGTGGGCCATGAAGCTGAGGAACTTATTGCAACTAGTTAGTGAGTGTAGAGTCTGTAGACAAAATTGTTATCCTTTTCCACTGTATACCTAGGGCCTTTCAACACATTTTTTATGTCTCCCGAGTGCTTTTGTTCTAGTAATGGATGAAGAGAATGAAAGAAATTGGACCGCAACTCCAAATACAGGCTGGTTATTGTTGATGTACATGTGCTATCTGGGTATGCTAGTCAAAAAATATTGTTTGTGGAACTTGCTGATTGTAGGTGCGAGGAATGATGTTTGCCAAGGATGTCCGGAAACAATTATCTCAAATAATGCAGAAAATAGCAAAAGGTTAGGAATTAGGATTATATGTTTTTGAGGAGTTTATTGTTTCCAGACAAATATTTCCATCTTGAAATTTCTTACCTTGATGGTATCTTAGAAATTTTTTATATAGGAAAACTATTTTTTCTTATCCGAGCTTTACTTTGCATATGGATATCTGGTTACTTTGCATATGGATATATGGTATCTTGCTTGGCAAGTGTTAATAGTTACACTTCTTGTTGTCCATCAGGCAATAAATATAATGTGATTGTCAAAGCTCTTTGAATTTCTGTGATCATGGTTAAGTCTTTGTATTTCGTCTGTTAATTTTCCAACTGTTCAAACCATATTAACTTGATGACTGTGAAATAGAGTTAGATGCAGGGGCGGAGCTAGGGGGCCGCGGGGGCTGGCCCCAAAATATACAATATCTTAAATTTGTATATAGTGCCCCCCCAAACAAAATTTTGTAAATTATTTAATATGTATAATAGAAAGGGATTGATACTTTAGGCCTCCATGTGTCCCTTTTAACCCTCTTTAACCATAGTTAAGATTTATTTATTTTTCCTAAAATAAACCCTAGGGGTGAGTGAATCTTTACCACAGTTAATGGGTGTTAAAATGGACATGTGTCAAGCAGGGGAGGCACGCATATTCCACCTAGTGGAACGTGCATGGCAAAAACAATCTTCATAATATAAAAATATAATTAATTTTATTCATATAATGGATTTATCAAAAGAGGGACCAATAGTCTCGTTGTGGTCTCCACCCTGGATAGTCTCATTTCCCTATTGGAATGCTATATCAACGAATTTTATGACCACAAAAGACCCATTACCCAAAATAAATTTCTCGGGGGCTATGCTCCTGAACCCCCAAGACCCCATGTGCCAACCCCATTAATTTTCTTCATATATGTACTTTGCCACTCCCCCCCTCCCCCCCCCCAAAGGAAAAATTCCTGGCTCTACCCCTGGTTACGGGGCTCACACTGATCATATGAATTCACTGTAAAGTAACACGAATATTGATTAGTGTCCTTCTATACGATAGGTACTAATTGAAAGACCTGTTTTGAAGACTGCAGGCTATCTTTTCATGCTGTTAACTTTAATACATAAAATGTGGGTTCAGCTCTCTGAAATTCCTAACTCAAGAAAAGAGCTATCCATTCCTTAATAATTACCAGGTCTGCTCAGTGTAGCGACTCATTAGCATTGGAATTTCAAATTTGGGTTCAACTGTTAGTACTTATTACATGATGTCCCTCAAACTGTTGCTCTATTATCTGCTCACCCGTTCCGTTTACCTGAAGCCAAGAAGCTCCAAAAATGGTTATATGTGACACTTCAATTTTATCAATCCAGGTATATTAATTTTACCACTGTCAAAAAGTAGTTTGATTAGAAAAGCCCTAGGTCTCCCTCACATTTGGGAAGTTGAGCCAAGGGTTGACAAGATCCTTGAGTTAGTATAGCAGGCTACGCCCATTTCTATTTATATCCCGTGAATCATCAAAGACAACACCCCTTAAAAGCTCGTCAAAAAACTGGCTTAAGGAACAAAAGAAACTCATCAGCATTAGAGCTAGGGACACTGGATAATCTGTTGTGCGGTTTGCTTTAGGCCAGTTATGCTCGACATCCCATTCTTTAAACATCTAAACGCTTATGAAGAATATTTTTTTGCCTTCCAAGGAGCCCGCTTCTCATGAATGAAGCTAACTGCATTATCATCTGTAGCAATGATAAAACGGTTGTCAGTACCCGATTTGTGAAGCCTTCTTTGGTCAAGTGGGCTGATTGCTTCAGTAGAACCTCCCAATCTTCCTTTAGAAGCCTCCATATCTTCCCAGTCCCATTTCAAGCTGAAAAATATTTATACTATACAAGAAATCACTGAAATACCATTGTTAAAAAATCCCAAGGCAGCTCAATGAGGGGATTATTGTAATTTGAGGCCACCATGCGTAAATGTTATTGAGCTACACTCGGACGTATAGAAACATCTAAAATTTCATGGAAAAAACAGGATATTAGCCTTGTGGTAGACTGAGTTGCCCATAGTGCAATTTGCCTTTGCGCTGGACCAAGTTACTTGAAATGCATTATGGGTTGTATTTTAGCATTTTAGCCAGATCAAATGACTCAAAGCCAAGATGTTGCTTTCAGGAATTGTAACAAACTCTAACAAAGGACTATTTTCCTTGACATGCTTGCATGTTTGCTTGCGTTGCATGCTTTTATTTTTTGTATCTGGTCTAGCTCGCAGTTTATTTTCTCAAAAGTTTGGTCATACTCATGAGCTGAATATATATCGTACAAGCTATTCCATATAGCTCACAACACTATTTCAAAATCTATAGTGCTGATCTGTGCAGCACAAATACTTTGAAAAGGTCGTCGTACCCGTATCCGATACGTATCAGATACGGATACGCCTCTGATATGGCGGGATACGTATCTGATACGGCTTAGAAGTATCCGATTAATTTAAAACCGACTTACTACCCACTTACCATTTACCCTAACATATCATAATCCTTAAAATGCCTGAAGCCTGAAAATTATGAAATTTCTGAACAGTCCATGAAATCTGTTCACTTGGTTATTTGCACCTTAACACTACTCCCAAGGGTCACCTCTAACTTCTATAAATAATCCCCTTTCCATAGAAGACCCAAGCAACCTTTAGAATAGAGAAACTCTACCAAAATTAGGATGAAATTCCCTAAAAAATAGCAAACTACCTCTAAACTCTACCCAATTATCTAACTCACTTCAATCTTGAAGAATAAAGAAAGAAAGAAACAGAGAAGTTGAGGTGACCAATCTAACACCTGGCATTTCATATATAGTTTTTTTTCCTCTCCCTTCTTAATGGCTTCCAGTCTCTTCTTCTACACTTAACTATTTCTTTGCATGAGTTTTAGAAGTCTAGATAGGTTAGGGTAACCTCTTTTTCTCAAAAAGTTTGGGTTTCCTCTATAACACTTTGGTGGGTAGTTGGCCCTTTGTGAAAGAGGGGAACCTGTTAGGCTAAGAATTCATATTTATTGTTTTGTTTTTGGTTTCTGGTTTTTTTTTAAAATTTTTTTTACCCTCTCTCTCGGTTTGGGTCTTTTGGCTTCCATTGAGCTTCTCTCCTTCAGTCCTTCTCATAAACTCTAATTAAATAAAGGGAGGAGAAATGGAATTAACAGGTAATGGAGTTGGACAATGTTCAACACTATTGTGGATGAAATACACACAAGCAAAAGATATTGGATCTTAGATGTAATTGGGCTCTATTGTAAGAAGCTATCTAATGAAGGACACCAGTAAAATCTTTATCTAGGTGCGGAATCCGATGCATGTGAGTTACAGTCAGTAATCTTAGGCATTCATACAAAGTCTAAACAGAACAAAATATAGAGGTTGGTTTAATGTCTTCTGACTTTTTTCTCTCTTTCAAACTAATCCCCTTTTTTCTTACTTTCACTAGTAGGTCTTGTTTACCGCAATTTTAGCTTGTTTCCCTTGAATTTATCTTTTTGCTTCTCTTGTTTTTAGCTTGTTGCCTCTCTTGATTAACATCTTGCTTCCATTTATTCTAGCTTTTCGATGTTGCTTCTATGCTTTAGCTCCTCTTCATTATGGATTTGTAGCTGAATTTTGCTTCCATTGGTTGTAGCTTCATGTTGTCTCTATGCCTTAAGCATCTTTATGCTTCCACGATTCTTAGTTTCATATTGTTTCTACTCTTTTCAGTTTTATATCTTCTCTTATGCTTCTATGTGCTATTGCTTCTCTTTTAAATTTTCTGTGTTATGCTTACATTTTGCCTCTGCGCTTTTGCTTTGTCCATATAGTTCTCAATGCTTTCTATGTTTCTAATGACTATTTTAGTTTCATTTCATGTCTTCTATGTTGCTTCAGGCTTGTATGTTCTCTTACTTCCTACATCTATATTTATCTCTCTTTATGTCTGTTTCTTTTGCCTGAAAACTCATTTGGTTGGTGAGGGGGCTAAGATCTTCCACTCTCAAAGGAAATATCATTTTCTATTGATATCTCTTTGACCATTTACTTATTTTGGAGCCATTTTTCAACATTTTACTTGCTTCAATACGACAATACCGGAAATTGGTAAACATCGCCCCCCAACCTGCGTATAATGGTCAACAGACATAGATTTAGCTTCCTATATTTTGATAATTGAGGAACAGAAAACATGGATTGAAGTTTGCATTAAACACAAATCAGAAAACCTATTATGCGGCGAGTATCAAACTAAGCAACGTACGGGTACGGACTTTGAATTATCTTCTTTAGATGTTATACTGGAAAGTATTGGAACTAAGCTATGTGGGAGCACTGCCTTTGGGAATGGCTTACGTCATTAGACCTGTTCTGCTTGGGTACGCATGGAGTATGACTGCAATACTTGATTAAAAGGCCATATGCAGATATGAAGAGCATATTAAAGGTTTCAGGTTCCATAGGTTCAGAAATGAGTCTAATGACCGACATATCTCTTACATTATCTGTGGCAATTATAAAGGATACATATTAGGAGTCAGAAAGATGTAAATATTTAAGACCTTTCTGCATTCAGAGTGTACATTCTTGCTCTTAGCATTGTTTTGTTCTCTTAGTTTATTATGCTTTTATTCTAATTTTTTTCCTTAAAAGAAAATATGGTTTTCTGGAAACCAGAGCCGTTGGATGTACAAGCAAATCAGAGATGGAAAGAGAATCGAAGGGATTACAAGAACTTGAGGAAGGCTCTTTGCATAGGCTTCCCAAATCAGCTCGCTGAGCGAATGATTCATCACAATGGGTATCGGACTCTAGGTTACAAGCCCCAACTTGTTCAGGTGAATACTATTAAAAGTTCAATTTATTGTTTATTATATTTTTGTGTTATGTCAAACCAGAGTTACCAGAGCGAGAAACGAAAACAAGAAGCAACATGAAAGTGAGATGCGGGAAGTGAGGCTCAAAAAATCAATAGGAAACGAGAAGCTAGAAAAGAGATATAGGTGCCTCAGTCCCATTATATTAGTATGGCCAGCCATACCTTAGATTATATCTTACATTAGATATTTGTGGAGAAGTAGGTGCCTTAGGTTCCAATTAAACGATACTTGCTCAGGGTCTATACTCTATACCTTAGACTGTACAGTTGGGTCCAGGGGCGGAGCCAAGGAGGCCTGGGGGGGCATGTGCCCCCCCTAAACTTTTGAAAAAAAAAGGTTTTTTTTATGTATATATATGATATATATAGCATAACATGGGGCATGGGGTGGATGAAGATCCAATCACATCCAATTGCAATTGAACTCGGCGAGAGTTCAATCGGACCCACATGCCAACATGTGTCCCTTTTAACCCCTATTAATTGTTGTTAGGGAAAAAATTAGCTCTGGGAGCTCGGGCATCCATAAAACATGCGGCACCTGGTGATAATTTGGGGGAGAAGTCATTTCATTTTCTCCCCATGATTTTGACTTCTCCTCAACTGATATCTCTCCCCTTTAAAACACCAGACGTCCCATGTTTTGTGGATGCCAGAGCGCCTAACTCGGGCATCCACTAGAGCTAATCTTTTGCCTTGTCTCACTAACCTTTGGGATTCAACAATATAACTTTAGCTTTAAATAAAAATATTAACCCTAATGGTTAAAAATCCTTAACTAGAGTTTAATATTTAAAAAAAAACTAATATTCTATTGTTGAACCCCAAGGGCTGGTAAATCTTAACCACAATTAATAGGGGTTAAAGGGACATGTGTTGGCCTATGGGTGTGTTTGAACTCTCCCCGAGTTCAAATTGGCTATGATTAGCTTTTTAATTTTTTTTTTAAAAAATATAGTTTACTAAAGATTTAGAATACTTATAATCGGCTCCTTGGACTCGGTTACAACCTAGAGGTCAACACATGACCCTTTTAATACCTCTTGATTGTGGTTATGATTCACTAACCCTTGGGGGTTCTACCACCTAACCTTAGTTTAATTTCTAGAAGAAAGAAATTAACTCTAAAGTTTAAAGTTATTAAGTAGAGTTAAAAAACTTTTTTGTTGTAACCGGACTAGGAATTTGGTTATAACTGTAAATGATTAGTCATGGGGCAGCTGTCCCATGAAATTTTACAAAAAATTATTTTTTAACTGTTTTCTTTAATTATTTAATAGGGCATGGTCATTGGACAAAGGGGGCCAACTGCTCCCTAAACTTTTCAAAAAAAAGTATATTATATTATTTAATAGGACTTAGCCATAGCCATAGGGCAAGAGTGATGAAAACATGCCCGTGAGCCTCAAAGTGTACAACCATAGGCCCAAAAAAACTCATGACAATCCATAAAACTCATAAAATGGGCCCACAAATCTGAAAATCCAGTCATGCATTAAAGAGGTCTTCTAGAAAGACTAAGACTTTTTTTGGAAGTTGATAGAATACTTTAGAAATTCAAAAAGTTATTAAGGAATTTCTAAAATGTTAAGAACTTTTTAGAAAGTCAAGTCTAAAGAGTTTTCTAGAAAGTTAAGAGTCTTTAATATTCTCTAGATAGTCAAGAGTCATTTAGAATATTCTAAAAAGCCTAAGGGTCTAGAAAGTCCAAGAGTCTTAGTTGGTCTTAGAACCTTAATGTCTTAGCTTTTATGTAGAATGTTCTATAAATACCTATAAATAGAAGATCCTATGACAATTTAAGCATGACAGAATTGAAATGAATGAAAGTTCTTCTTTAAGTAAGGTGTGACTCATTGCATTGGTGGTGTGACTCCATCTTCAGACGCCTAAATTGGTGAGACTCCAATCTTAGGTATTCCATAGAAGTAGTGGGACTCTACTTCTCTTTTTTCTTTCTTCTTATTTCATTTCTCTTTAAACTTTGTATTTCCTTTATTATAATCTAACATCGTTCTTCCTTTGTCCTACATCAATTTTTGGTATCAGAGCAAGTTCCGACTTCTTGACAATTTTGTGAAAAAATGTCTACTCGAAGTGGACGACCATATGCTCCTAAACCACGCAATCTTAGCGAGATGAACTTCTTTTGGAGTTAGTTCAACAAGTGCAACAACTCTCCCAATGTACAGACATCCTATGGTCTCGTATATTCCCGAAGCAGTCGGAAGAAGTTCAACAAGAACCCAACAATGGTGACACAAATTTTGACGAAGTTTTTCAAGAGCATGAAGACAGGTGGCATTGGTGAGGGCACGAGGAACAATCAGCCCAAAGCATCAGTAACTCATACTCCAATTCGCGATGACTTTACTTCGTATCGACCACCTCCACATCGTGTTGAAGCTAGAATTCCACAAGATAATTTCCGTCAAATCTTTGAGTGTCGTAATAATTATAGAGATCGATTTGATGATGGATCGAGAGGAGTTAAAGTTGAAGTTGCTGAGTTCTTTGGAAAGCTAGATCCGCATGCCTTCCAAGACTGGTTAATGTCTTTGGAAGAATATTTTGACTGATTCGAAATGTTTGAAGAACAACGGGACCGTTTTGTGAAAATGAAACTCAAGGGACAAGCTCGTATATAGTGACATAGTATAGAGGATCGACTCTATAGACTCGGTCAACCTCCTATCGGTGATTGGAAGGAAATGAAATTGAAGTTGAAAGAGAAGTATCTTCCTCTTGATTATGAAGAAACCATCTTTGAGGAGTTATTTCAACTTCTACAAGGAGCTTTTAGTCTAGAGGAATACACGGAGAAATTCAATGAATTGACTATTCGTAGTCGGATAACAGAAGACGAGCGACAAGCTATATCGCGGTATCGGATGAATTTGAAGATGGAACTCACGACTGTACGCTTGACAAGCCTTGAAGAAGCTTATCAGTTGACCTTAAAGATTGAAGCTCAATTAAGGCACTCAACACTAAAGCGTACTGGAGTCGTTGTTGGAGGATTCTCTACCTCTCAAAATGCTTCCAGTGTTCCCCGTAGCAATGTGAGTACTTCAAACTCTCCTTTAATCAACAAATTCAGTAGCTCGAAGGGTGGAGATAGTAACAAGGGCAAGGCTTCTGTGAATAGTACATCCTGCCGTGATAGTGAAACAAAATGCTACAAGTTTGATGGAGCAGGACATTATGCAGTTGTGTGCCCTACAAAGAACATTTACTATTGTGAAGAAGAAACCGAAGAAGATCAATTAGCTAATGATCAAGGTGTTGAACCATTAAAAGAGTCTGATATTGAAGAATTAGAAGGACTCCCTGAGACTACTCTTATAGTTCGAAGAATCTTGACCTTCCCTAAGGAAGAGGAGAAAGAGGATTGGCGTAGCACCAATATTTTTCATACTCATGTAGCATGTGAAGGGAAAGTTTACAAGGTCATCATCGATGGAGGAAGTAGCATGAACGTGGCTTCCCAGGAGTTGTTTGATAAGTTGAATCTAAAGGTGGAAAAATACCCACGACCTTATCGAGTTGCTTGGGTAAATGACACATCAATACCGGTAAGTACTCGATGCTTAGTTAATTTTTCTTTGGGTCAAAATTATTCTGATTCAGTTTGGTGTGATGTTATCCCAATGAAAGTTAGCCACGTCTTGTTGAGAAGACCATGACTATATGATCGCAAGGTTCAACATGATGGGTTTGCCAATACGTATACATTTTTACACAATGGACGTCGGACTATCCTTAAGCCCATGAAGGATACCTTACCCGTGAAGAAGGTGGAAAAGAAGACCTCCTCTAATGTGCTTACCATGCGAGAATTCATAGAGGACAGCCGAGATCAAGGGCTAATTTATGCATTAGTGGGTCATGAAGTTGAAGAACCAAAGGAAATGCCAAAGGAGCAGCCACCTGAAATTCAGAGGCTTTTATTGGATTTTCAGATCTCATTTCGGAAGAACTACCAAAAGAGTTGCTACCAATTAGGGATATCCAACATGCAATCGATTTGGTACCTGAAGCTGTTTTACCCAACTTGCCGGCTTATCACATGAACCCGACAGAGTATGCTGAACTTAAAAGGCAAGTGGACGATCTCCTTGATAAGGGATTTATAAGAGAAAGTATGAGTCCCTATGTAGTACCTGCTCTCCTCACTCCCAAGCGCGATGGAACTTGGAGGATGTGTGTTGATAGTCGAGTCATCAACAAGATCACGATTAAATACAGATTTCCAATTCCAAGGCTTGATGACATGCTAGATATGATGGCGGGTGCAATGATCTTCTCTAAGATAGATCTTCGTAGCGGATACCATCAAATTCGCATCCGTTTAGGAGATGAATGAAAAACAACCTTCAAAACTAAAGATGGTTTGTATAAGTAGTTAGTCATGCCATTTGGACTAACCAATGCCCCAAGCACATTCATGCGCATTATGACACAGGTTCTTCGACCTTTTATTGGAAGATTTGTCGTAGTCTACTTTAATAGTATTCTTATCTATAGCCGATCTAATAAGGACTATGAGGAGCATCTGCGTCATGTAATGAGAGTTTTAAGATTTGAGAAACTTTACATTAACTTGAAAAAGTGTTCTTTCATGAGTCAAAGTGTTGTTTTCTTGGGCTTTGTTGTATCATCAAAGGGAGTTGAGGCGGATCCTGAGAAGGTTAGAGTAATCATTGAGTGGCAGCTTCCTTCTAACATTCATGAAGTACGGAGCTTCCATGGGCCAGCTACCTTCTATCGGCAATTTATTAGAAATTTCAGTACCATCATGGCCCCTATTACTGAATGCATTAAGGGTGGACAGTTTGAATGGACGAAGGCCGCCACTCGAGCTTTTGAGGAGATTAAATTGAAGATGATTAAGGCCCCAGTCCTACGACTCCCAGACTTTGATAAGGTGTTCGAAGTTGCTTGTGATGCTTCACATGTGGGAATCAGCACCGTCTTAAGTCAAGAAGGACATTCGGTAGCTTATTTTAGCGAGAAGCTCAACGATGCCCGAAAAAGGTACTCTACTCAACGATGCCCAAAAAAGGTACTCTACCTACAATGTTAGAGTTCTATACCGTGGTCTAAACCCTGAAGCATTGGAGGCATTATCTTATCCATCGGGAGTTCATTTTGTTCTCAGATCATGAAGCCTTGCGATATCTTAATTCTCAAAAGAAGCTCAGTGCTCGACATGCTAAGTGGAGCGCATATCCACAGGAGTTCACTTTCCTTCTGAAACACAAGACATAGATCGAAAATAAGGTTGCAGACGTGTTAAGCCGTAAGTCCTACATTCTATCAACCATTACAGTAAAAGGTGTTGGATTCGAGGAGATTAAACGTGCTCGCGGTATCAGTTACTTGACGGGTACCTATTTTTTGGGAATTGGTTGTGCCTTCCAAGAACTTCTCTTCGAGGTCGTATTGTATGGGAGCTACATTCCAGAGGTCTAGGGGGACATTTCGGACGTGACAGAACAATCGCACTTGTGGAAGATCGTTTTTATTAGCCAAGCTTGAAGCGTGATGTGGGAAAGATTTTGAAGCAATGTCGAGCTTGTCAGTTGGGAAAAGAGCAAAAGAAAAACACCGGGTTGTACACTCCACTGCCTATTTCGGAAGCACCATGGAAAGATTTAAGCATGGATTTCGTGTTGGGTTTGCCAAAAACTCAAAGGGGATTCGATTATATTTTCGTCGTTGTTGACCGATTCTCAAAAATGACACATTTTATTCCATGCAAGAAGGCTTCAGATGCTTCTTATATAGCCACATTATTCTTTCAGGATGTTGTTCGATTGCATGGGGTGCCAAAAACCATTGTTTCTGATCGAGATGTCAAGTTTTTAAGTTACTTCTGGAAAACATTGTGGGCAAAAATGGGCACAAAGCTTAAGTACTCTAGTGCTTATCATCCATAGACAGACGGCCAGTCAGAAGTTGTGAATCGATACTTGGGTAATTTGTTACGATGCTTGGTTGGTGACAAAATTACAACATGAGATCTTATTCTTCCTCAGGCGGAGTTTGCTTATAATAGCTCTATTAATTGAATGACGGGACGATCTCCTTTTGAGATTGCTAATGGTATTAATCCTAGGCAGCCTATTGACTTGATTCCTTTACCAGTATCTGCTCGCACTAGTGAAAATGCCGAAGCATTCTTCCAACATATTAAGGAAATCCATGATGAGGTCCGTAGAATGATTGCAATTATTACTAAGTTACAAAGAAAAAGCTGATCTCCATCGACGGTTTGCCCAATTCAAGGAGGGTGATATGGTGATGGCCCGTTTAAGGCCTGAAAGGTTCTCAGTTGGTACCTATCACAAGGTTCATTCAAAGAATGTTGGACCTTATCGTGTTTTGAAGCGACTTGGGGAAAATGCTTACTTACTTGAGCTTCCACCAGATGTTCGATTTAGTCCTATCTTCAACATTGAAGACTTAACAGCATATATTGGGCACCATGAAGAGACTGAAGAGTGTCCTATCCACCTCCCTCCAGTACCCAAGCAAAAGGTAGAGGACATTGAAGATGTGCTTGATGATCAAATTATGTCTACAAGGGGCGGTGGATATCAAAGGTTTTTAGTTAAGTGGAAGAATCGCCTTCTATCAGATTGCACATGGGTCATTGTAGAGGATTTTCAGTGAATCAATCCTGATTTGTATGAGTATTAACAGACCATTCACTCGTCGGAGCCGAGTTTTTTCAAGATAGGGGGAATTGATGAAGACAGGCCCGTGGGCCTCAAAGTGTACAGCCGTAGGCCCAAGAAAACTCATGACAATCCATAGAGCCCATAAAATGGGTCCACAAATCTGAAAATCCAGCCATGCATTAAAGAAGTCTTCTAGAAAGACCAAGACTCTTTTTGGAAGTTGATAGAATACTTTAGAAAGTCAAAAAGTTATTAAAGAATTTCTAGAACGTCAAAAACTTTCTAGAAAGTC
Source organism: Tetracentron sinense (assembly GCA_015143295.1). Lineage (NCBI taxonomy): Eukaryota > Viridiplantae > Streptophyta > Magnoliopsida > Trochodendrales > Trochodendraceae > Tetracentron > Tetracentron sinense. Next base: position 34,236,065 of record CM026568.1, on the reverse strand, counting down.
AAGTTTAAAGAGTTTTCTAGAAAGTTAAGAGTTTTTAATATTCTCTAGATAGTCAAGAGTCATTTAGAATATTCTAAAAAGCTTAAGGGTCGAGAAAGTCCAAGAGTCTTAGTTGGTCCTAAAACCTTAATGTTTTAACTTTTATGTAGAATGTTCTATAAATGCGTATAAATAGAAGATCTTATGGCAATTTAAGTATGATAGAATTGAAGTGAATGAAAGTTCTTCTTTAAGTAAGGTGTGACTCCTTGCATTGGTGGTGTGACTCCATCTTCGGACACATAAATTAGTGAGACTCCAATCCCACGTATTCCATAGAAGTAGTGAAACTCTACTTCTCTTCTTTCTTTCTTCTTATTTCATTTCTCTTTAAACTTCGTAATCCCTTTATTATAATATAGCATCATTCTTCCTTTGTCCTACATCAAATAGACAATTGTTCCAGCAAACAAGGAGAAACAATATCTGTAGGATATGTACAAATATATGGATGAAATGACCCATAACTTAGTCGTCAAAATTTTTTTTTGGGGGCTCCGCCCCCAAACCCTCATTCCTAAATGTGCCCCCCTACAATAAATTCATGGCTCCGCCCCTGCTTGGGTCTACCACATTACTTCTCACATACATAGCCTCCTTTGACCACTCAATGGGATGTGATGGAAGCGAGTAGCCCACCCTATACATAGCTTCAATCCTTGAAACTATGAGTCAAACTTTAGAGTAGACTATGTGAAAATTGAGAAGGAAAAGAAAGGATGGAAATGGTATTTTGTTTGATGTAGGACTTTACTGGAGAATCAACTTGAGATATGTAATATAAAAATTCTATTAATGGAAATTTACAAGAATAAGTTCACAAAGGAGTGAACAGGCAAATGATATATAAGATACCCCTAAGGCTCTGTTCTTTTGGTGGAACTTTTAAAAGTCCGTAACATTAATATTTTAGAACAAGAGTCTGGGAGGAGAGAAGAGGGGGGGTGAGTTTCTAACCCTTTTACACAAATATATTGAGTTCAATTTAATTAGAAGTTTCACATGTATGGAACTTACAAAATCCAAAATTTTTGGTGAAACTTCTAAGTTCCATATTTGTAGAACTTTTTCACCCTATGGAATAATATAGTTCTAGACATTAAGTAAAATTAGGCATGAAAAAATGAAAGTTCTAGACTTTAAAAGTTCCACCAAAAGAACGAGCCCAAAAGTTATACGAAAACTCCCATATGGAAGTCAAAAGGCAACAATAATGAAGCTATCTACCACTCATATATGAAAACAAAATGAGAAGCTCAAATCTTCACTATACTTATGAAGCACCAAAGTAGAATAACTGTGATGCTACTTAACTAAATTTTCTCTTCCGGGAAGGAGCTATTATTGAAAAGCCCTTATTTTCCTTCTCTCTCCAAAGGCTCCAACAAATTGCACCTGGGAGCAGCTTGCAAATGATACATTTAGGCAATTCCAGATAGCTTGAGATGGGAAAGATGATTCATCCGCTAGTGTTAGGCACACATCTTGAGATATTTTTGTAAAATCTTCAGAAACAACTACAGTTTAAAAGTACTATAATGTCGGGTAAATTATCTTTTGTTTCAGGTGCACCCATCCTCGGTGCTGAGAACAGATGAAGACGGAAAGCTACCCAACTATGTTGTGTACCATGAGCTTGTTGCTACCTCTCGCCCGTTCATGCGTAATGTGTGTGCAGTAGAGATGTCGTGGGTCATGCCAATCTTAAAGAAGCTTGAGAAACTTAATATCAACAAGCTCAGGTAAATCAATTATACAGAAAGCATTTTACATCTGGAAGCAAGGTCCAAGTTTTACTCCTTTAAATTGTATTTGTCCAATGTCATATTGATGTTTATTGTTTTGCTTGCATGATGCAGCGGGGCTTCTGATGCTTCTGATGAGAGGTCTAAGGAAGAGGATCTCTCAGACTTGCCAAAGAAAGAGCTTGATGTTGTTAGGGCTCCTGATGACCGGGACAGTAGAATACAGGCAGCTCGAGATCGTTTTCTTGCTCGTAAAGCAAGTAGATAACCTAAATTGTCTTTCGGTATTTCTGATGGAACATTGAGTTGGCGTCAAGGCAATTGTGTTCATCTCTCTCCTGATGGCAGGAACTACATCAATTGTATCTGATGATGCTGTGAACAGTGTCACTGTGAGTAGTTTATAATTGATTTTTGTATATACCATCTGAAATCAAATGTATCTTATGTGTTACTGTATCATGTACCCAATATGCCTTTTCACTTTCAAATTTCTTTTAATCGACCCCAAACATAACATTGCATACTTTGTTTTTAATGCACTATTTGTGGATCTTATTTTATCTGTTTTGTTCAGTTGGTTATCAAATAAAGATAGGAGAGTTGATTGTTCAAGTCCAGCCTTCATCACCCAAAAAGGATGGATTCCAGACTACAGATCCTCTACGGTAATGTTTCGTTTGGTTACTGTTACAAAATACAGCACGTCTTATCAGATTGAAGTTTTCTTTTCTAAAAACCGAAGGGGTTAGTTTTAATCCTATGAGTTAATGCCCTTTAACTACAGTTAAAAGGACACATGTTGGCACAGTATACAACCGGATGATACATTAATGTAGAGAATCCCGAGTGATAATGTACTTTTTTTCAGCTATTTTTGCAACTGGTTAATTCAACCACCACTCTTCATAGCGCCCATTACACTTTACATTATACATCCGTGTGTTGTGTGATCTGGGCAAGTGGATGTGCCATAGTGTCATACCATTTAAGGTGGCGCTCCCTTTTTTTAAAACTCTGGCTTAATCAAGTCTAGGGTATTTCGTTTCCTAGGTCAGGTGGCTGTAAGTAGCCATTAACGTGTATGATCAAAGAGTATTGGTCATTGTTTTAGAGTCTCTCAACCCTTTTTATTTAGTAGCTTTAGGCTGTTTCACGGCCAAACCTGGGGTCTGTTCAAAAGAAGCTTTGGACGGCCTTAATGGCTGTCTCAATTTGTTTCTTATACTGGTTGGTGGTCTATATATGCTCAAAGTGAAGAAAGGAAAACCAGGCATTAATGGCCCCCAGCTCCCCCGGAGATGATTAACCTATATCAATCATTGCAATCACTCATCACCATATGATCTCTAATCAGATGAAATGAATGCAATAAGAAGATCATATTTTTTAAGGCACGTTTGGACTTTGGACACCTAAATAAAAATATTTGCAAATTGTGTTATTTATAGTGTTTTTTCTTTAAGTTTAATAACTGACAAAATGAACTAATTTGATGATGATGAAATACACTCTAAAATGGCGCAATTTGGTTGTCCAAATGCCTCCGAAAGGAACACCCCACCAAGATCAATGCTACATCCATTCTTCGGTTGTCTTTATTGATTTTAAATTAAAAAGACAACATCTTTATTGATTTTAAATAAAAAAAGATAAAACAAAAGTGATGAGGCTCACAAAAAAAGTGTCATTCTATTTTATTTCATTTACTTGTGTAAAAATAGGTAGGAGTGGACGATGAAAAAGTGGACATAACAATGCTCATAGTGCCAATGGTGGGGTATGGTCGTCTCGAGATCCATGTCCCGAGTGATCAATCCCTAATGCTAACTACTAACCTTAGCAGAACTCCAATCCCTAATACTAACCTTGTACTAATGTAGGTAAATGAATAATATGATCTCCTCTAGCTGAAAAATAATAATAAAACCTCCTAAAGGGAAGGATATCATATTAAGGTTGTTACACGGCTGAGATTGAAATTCAGTTCTGAAAGAGGGCGAGAAGGGTTATTAGGGTGCGGTCAGCCAAGAAGGTAGTAGGAAGATATGGTTGGTTAAAAGTTGTTTTAGAAGAGACAAACTGGTCAGAGGTTCACACTCCAAGACGAGACTGCCTTTTGCATGCTCGTTACGCATCCATTTTTAATTATAATTTTCAAAAAAAATGTTTGTTGGACCCAACAACTCAAACGCCGGGACCTAACTTAGAATATGACCCAAGGACAAATAACATTGTTTGATGACCAAAATACCCTCTTCATTTATCCTAATGGCTACATCTTACTCTTGACCTTCAGCTTCGCCTTGTGGTGTTATTGAGTTTACCAAAAAAAATTTCTATGCACCATATCAGCATTCTACTTCAATATCAAACCCAAACAGAAGATGATTAAGTTAGGAGTCATTTGGATACAATTTTATATTCTGTTTTCAAATTTTTAAAATAGAAAACGCTATTGACATTACTAACTATTACTTGTTTAAAAAAGGATAACAAAATAATGCGTTTGGTAAATATGATTAAATAATTTGATCCATGGTGGTGGTAATGGTGGGTGTAGTGTGGTGGTGAGTGGTGGTGGTAGGCGGTAAAGGTGGTGTAGTGGTAGTGGTGGTGGTGTTGTGGTGGTGGGTTCATGTTTGATGTTTTTGTTTTTCAAAAATTTTGTTATAATTTTTAAAAACAAAAACATGTTTATCAAATATGTTTTGTGTAAATTTTTTTAAAATTTTGTTTTAAAAACAGAAAATAGAAATTGAAAGTGCAAACAAATGGGGCCTTAGAAATTATCTTATCTACCTATGGTAGAATTCAAATCATTCCGTGAGGCTCACCAAAAATAGCAAAAGGATTAAAAAAAAAGTTCCATGTATCTTCTAACTGATGATTGTGTATGTTTACCGGGTTGTGCAAAAAAATATTTGAATTCTTTTCATCAAAGATTTTATAGTGAATAGTGAGTTGATTAGCAAAAAGAGCAACTTGGAATGGGCCGTAGAGTAATGCTAGCTTTATTTTCTTTTAAAGTTATTAAAGTAATTTTCTTAAAAGAGGTGACATATGTTAGTGCAGGTGTCTTTTTGAAAGAGAATAACACATGCCATTTCTTTGAAGAAGAACTAGCATTACTGTAGGCGACATGGGTTGGAGAGGCCAATGCTTGCCTTTCTTGTGGACTGGAGACTTGTTAGTTTATTTATTTTAAGTGGAAACCTCTTATAGTTAGTAGTTTCCAAAATGTGCTTAACGTATGCTTAAGGGTATAATAGTCACGGAAAAGAGATAGGCGGCAGAACCGTAGAAGTGGTCCGCTTGAGTTTCAAGCTTTGAAAGAACCGTCATTGCTCCTTTTCAGTTTTCTCTGTCTCTCTCTATCTCTCTGCAATCAGCGAATACCAGAGAGAAGAACTTCGGAGCAGACAAAAAATGGCGAGCTCCTCGGTAGATTTGGCGGACTTCCCCTCCGTAGATCTCATGACGGAGCTCCTTCGCCGCATGAAATGCTCCTCCAAACCCGACAAACGCCTCATTCTCGTCGGTAAATTCTCTCTCTCTCTCTCTTGATTACGTTCTAGCTTCTTTACTTCTAAATCCATCTAATTATGTTAAAATATAACGTTTCATCTGTAGTTTTGATGATTTTTCCTTGCGTTTAGGGTTTTATGACTTTTTTTTTTTGTGTTTTGTTGTTTTTTAGATTTTCTCTGTTTCTGATCCTCTTAATCTGCTAGATCCTTAGTTTGTGGTAGGTTTTTTTCTTTTCTGGGTGTTGGATAGTTGGATCTTGTTTTGAATTGTAGCTGGATGGCATTGTTTTTCCTGGTTGGGTTTTTTCTTTTACTAATGTTCGCCGGGCTGTGGTGAGTGGTGTTGTGCTTCTGCGATCGACTTCAACACAGGAAATATTCTACTGTTTTTGATTGTGGGCATCTTCATGTACCTATTGATTTCTGGCTGGTGGTTAGATGATCGTTTCTTGTTATGTACACATTTATTTTGTGTTTTATCCTGTCCAGGCCATAGTTGTAGGGAAGCTATATACAGGATGGGAAGCTCGTTTCCCATACTCAGCATCATAGGAAGCGAGTCAAAGGGGACTATGAGTTTATAGCTTAGGGTATGGACCTTGAGCAAGTATCGGTGGGTTGGAACCAATAAAAAAAAAAAGTAACGTTGGGTTGGAATCAATAAAAAAAAGTAACGTTGGGTTGGAACTCAAGGCACCTACTTCCCCACAAATATCTCATTTAAGCAAAAATCTAAGGTATGGTTGCCCATACTAATATATGGGAATGAGTTGTATATATCTCATTTCTCGGATTCACTTTGCTTCTCGCTCCGGTGACTATGGTCCAGGACGGAGACGGAATTGTGAGGGCCAATGTTCCTTTTCGAAGGCCAGAATTGAAGTATAGTGTTGATCAAGTAGGTGTAACTGTTGAGTTCTATGGTGGCGAACTCAATGGAGTTAGTTATAGTGATCTTACTACTGTGAAAAAATATGCTAGACGTGCTCAATTGGGTGAAAATTTTGAATTAGATCGTGCTACTTTGAAATCCAAAGGAAGGGGATTCTTATTTGTACAAATGGTACTTCGAACTTGGAACGAGCATGAAGAAATTAACAATACTTCTTTATCTTTTGAGTTGTTGAACCTAACCGCGGCAGAGGCTCCCCTCTCGCCTGTAGACTATTGGTAGGTTTTGTCTATAAATTAATCGAGGTGGACCTAAATTGATGGTTGTGTTGGGTTGCTACCTTAGCTGCTGAAATTTTTCTTGACTCAACTCAAAGCTAATTTTAGGTCTTTTTTGGACAGATCCCAAAGCACAGGGGTTTCTATTTTGAATGTGTGCCAACTGCATTTTCGGATTCTTTGAAATTGGACCGTCTAACCTTGTGCCTTGAAATTCACGCCACCTCCATATATAAATTCTGCACTGCAAATTTTGTTGGGGGAGTGTTGTTTTCTCTATCAATGTTTTCTACAATTTTGCGTTGTAAAATTTAGGATACTAGTTCTTGCTAGGGGTGGGCACGAGTTGTCTGTGCTCGAGCTCGGGTTGGGCGGCTTATCAAACAAGCTTGAACACAATTTTAGGTTTGTTTAGTAAACGAGCCCAGCTAAAACACTTTACTACTCGGCTCGTTTAAATATATATAAATATATGAAAAATATATAAAAATTAATAATATATGTAAATTTGCAATTTAAATTCATCAATTAAAGGGTTATTCTTTTTAAAATCAATCATATATTATAAGTTTTTTAAAAATTAATTATATTTAATTGAGCTTCTTAAAAGCTCGGCTCGAGCTCGGTTCGGCTTGTTTATAAACGAGCCGAGCCAAGCTTGAACACCTTGAAAAATGTAGATGCTCGATAAAAGGTTGGCTTCTTTACCAGGTTCGGCTCGAGACCCACCCCTAGTTCTTGGGCTTGTCCAAACAGGCTCTTTGCTTTTGTAGTTTTGTAACCTTCTGCTTTCTCTTAAAGTGAGTATATAATGTCTGAAGGTGTAGGTGTTCACCCCATTTCATGAATTCTAGGAAAATAAAATACTCACTGGTGATTTTATGATATTTTATGATTTGATGTATCCGTTTTATGAGTGATCTTTTCTTTCTACCCTCTTTTACCCTTTGCACTCTTAATCTTACCTGAACTTATAGTCATCTAGCATTGTATTTTTGGAAAATATTTATTTTGGAGGGGCTGGTTGTGACGTGCATAATCATGGAAATTATATGATTGGCAGGTCCACCTGGATCTGGAAAGGGTACGCAGTCACCCATTATTAAGGATGAGTACTGCTTGTGCCACTTGGCCACTGGTGATATGCTGAGAGCTGCTGTTGCTGCAAAAACCCCTCTAGGGATTAAAGCTAAAGAGGCTATGGATTTGGTAAAATGTCTTTTAAATCTCTTACCATTTACTTTGTTTTCCTTTGCAAACATATTTGCATTAGCTTGTTTAATGGGTGTTTCTATGGTTGGTTCTTTTATGATTTCTCAGGGAGGACTTGTTTCAGATGACTTGGTTGTTGGGATAATTGACGAAGCAATGAAGAAACCCTCATGCCAGAAAGGCTTCATTCTTGATGGGTTTCCAAGGACTGTGGTCCAAGCAGAAAAGGTCTTACACTTTCCTTTGTAATATTTAGTGTTTTAAAAGGCGTGTGAGACTTACACCTCAAGGCTTTCTGAGGCTCAAGAAAAATGCCTTGAGGCTCAACCTTAAGGCTTAAATCCCCCAAGGCTTATGTCTCAAAGCGAGAGAGTCACACGAGACACATGCCTCATGTCTTGATGCCCGCTTTATGTCTGATGCATGCGACTTATACACTAACCTAGAAAAGGTCTAGCCATATAAATGGAACTTTGATATTTTTTTCATTTTCTTTTTAATGAATTTTAATGATTGTCGGTTTGAATATAAAAGCCACCACTTGAGTTGATGATTGAATATTAGGAATGGCAACGGGGCGGGGCCGGGTTTCTACTACTCCGTCCCCGAACCGATTGTTATACACCGATCCTCGACCCCCGCCCCCCCGACCGGGGCTTATATACTGTGAAACCGTCCCCACCCCTATCAAAAAGTATACACCCCGCCCCGCCCCACCCTGATTTTTATTACATGTTTTGATGGAGATTACAAATAAAAATGTTTAGAGGGAATATAACTCCACTACTTTTGGCTGCATGCCTAAAGGTTTAACATGAATTTTATTTTGTTTATGGTTTGTCTCACTTTGGTGCATCATTCAACCACTGAATCCATGGCACCAAATTTGAACCAGTCAGCCCAAAATTGACTAAAGCATTGACTAGGCCTAAGCAGGAGCCTAACCTGTCATTGGCTTAAATAACTTTGTACAGAGGCTTGATATTTGGGCAGGTTCTATGGCTTCCGGCTGAGCAGAAGTTTATCCCAGTCCACTTGTTCACAGGTGCAGCTCGAGTCCACTTTCCCGCCCCAGGGTTTGTCGAGCGCATACCCAATGTGATGGTCGGACCGTTTGCATCTTAGTGAGGCACCACAAACGCACTCTTACAGTCTTACCAGATCGGCGATGCAACAACTTACTTATACACAACAAGAAAAATCAAAGGAGGTATACAAACTGAAGAGAAGCATCTTACCAGAGTAAATTGGAGAAGGAGTCCGAGGAGAGCAGAGCTGAGACGCCAGGGAGAGAGACTAAAAGTCTAAAACCCTAAATCCCTAAAACCGAATATATATATATATATATCTAAAATAATATATATTATAAAATCGAGGCGGGGCGGTGGGGGTATACTAAAACGGCCATCCCCGAAACCGGTTCATTTTTTTAAAATACCAAAACCGCCCCTAAAACCAGTTAAATAAAAAAAACCGACCCTATAGCGGCGGATGGGACGGGTTGGGCCGAACTTGCCATCCCTATTGAACATTACCTATGTTTCGATATGATAATGAGCGAAAAAAGTAAACCCAAATTGCATTTTTGGCTTGCCGCTCTTAAATATTGTTATTATTATTATTATTGAATCTTTTATGGAGTATTCTACATGTAATAATAATTATAATCTCTTTTTACATCTTTTGAATCTGTTTACAATTTTTCTTTTCACTTCTAATTAATTTTAATTATTGAAATGAGGGAGCATGAGGATTAAGCCTCATGCCTCTAGAGGTCCTAATGTGTCAGCTTGCGTCACCTTCGCCTTCTAAAACACTAGTTATATGATATACATGTTAATCTGTTTTCTTAATATTCTTTTGGGTCTGGGTTTTCTATTTGTCGACTTCTACTCATGCTCCATCCCTTCCTTGATGCAGCTTGATGAAATGCTTGAAAAGCAAGGAACGAAAATTGATAAGGTACTCAACTTTGCAATTGACGATGCCATCTTAGAGGAAAGGATTACCGGTCGTTGGCTCCATCCTTCAAGTGGTCGGACCTACCACACAAAATTTGCACCTCCCAAAGTTTCTGGCATTGATGATGTAAGATAATGTTAATGATATTACTTTTGGTTCGTTTAATCTCAGTATACTTTAATTGCCCCACTGACTAAATTGATCTTGGAGTCTCATGCAATATTGATAAAGAATGAAGATGTGAGTCTGATAGAATGTGCTCCTGTTCTTTGCAGATATTTCCGTGATTGAAAAATACAATCATTTATAAACACACACACGCACATCCACACACCAACATGCACACTGACACAGATGCAAAGCCATAAACTCTGACATTGTCTGTCAAGCGAGTCAGCAGCTTGCTCACTCATCAAGGGTTGAAGAGTAATGGGGCATCCAGATTTACAATTTTATAATTATTTATTTTTAAAATAAGGTTGAAGTAATATTTTATTAATAATAGAAATAAAGAGGAGTTCACCAAGTAAGGACCTCTACAATGAAAAGGCAATACATGACCATTAACAATAGCGTCGTCGTGAAGTAAATATTTCCAATGAGATACAAAAGAGTGTAATCTTTCCCTTTAAAGGCTATATGTGACTTAATGTTTACTGCAATGCGTCTTATGCATCATGTCTTCATGTTTTATTAAACACGAGATGAATTTGAATTGACAAACTGATGACTAATTAACACATTTATTCTTATGACTGTATACTTGTTTTTCTCTCTTTTACTGAAGGTCACCGGAGAGCCCTTGATTCAGCGAAAAGATGATACTGCAGCAGTTCTCAAATCACGGCTAGAGGCATTTCATAGGCAAACTGAACCGGTATTTGTTTTTTCCTTTTCCCTTCTTTTGAAGGTGAATCATTCTAATTGTCTTTAAAAGGTGTTACTTGCTGGGTAATCTTTGACTTGTTGAGGTCTCTTTATTTTGTCTTTTGTTAACAAAAATCTATGTTACTGCTGTGTTTTGCATTGCATAAAGATTTGGTTGTCCATGTTTCTGAGGAACAGAAATGAAAAGTGTCTCATATATATTGTGTGATCATGGTGAAGTATGGTGGTGCCTGTGGCTGTATACAAGAATAAGTGAAATGTACAAAATTGCACCAAGTATTGTGGGATCAAACTTATAAGTTATTCTACGAAATTATGAGAGAATGATGAACAAAAATTAAGATTGATTTTAGAGAAAGGATTTGGATTCATGTTGGGGGCAGTATATTATTGTGACCATATTCCTACATAGACAATTGATTGCAAAGTTCAGAGAGAAGATAAAAAATCTTCATATGTTCTTTATTGACTTAAAGAAAGAAAATGCTTGAGATTTCAGAAAGTTCATCTGGTGAATATTAGGACCAAGGGATTTGAAAAAATATATCAATATCATTAAGGACATTAGGACATGCATGAGGGAGCGATAACTATCATGAGAGCAATTGGTGATGAGAGAAAAGAGTTCCTTGTGAGTTATGACACTAGGTCTACATCAAGGGTCAACTGAGTCTATTATTTTAATAGTGGTTATAAATGAGTTGAAAACTCATATTCAAGCGGAGGTTTCTTTGTGTATGTTATCTACTGATGATGTGGTATTAACCGATGCACCAAAAGATGGGTTAATGCAAAACTAGTAGTATGGAAGGATTCCTTAGAATCTGGGAGTTTTGAAATAAGTTGGACATAGACAAAGTTTATGGAACATAACTTTATTAAGAACACAGAGGGTTGAGGTGATATTTAAGATTATTGGCCAACAGATGTCCCAAAAGGACCTGTATTTTATCTCAATTATTCACAAGGATGGAGAGATTGTGGAGAATATTGCCATAGAATCAAAGTTGAGTGGTTGAAATGGAATGTGCTTCTAAAATATAATGTGATCGACGCATTCCAATCCATTTAAAAGGGAAATTTTTTATAAGACAATGATAAGGCTTACTATTCTTTATGGAGCAGAATATTGTGACCAAGAAGCAACATATTCGTAGATTATTGTAATTGTAAGGATTAAAATGGTAAAAAATATTTGACAAACAACTGTCAATACTATGCATCCCGTTCTTTTTAAAATTTACAACTTTGTCAAGATCCAGGCTACAAACTACGAGCTCATGATCCAAGCTGCGAGCTCCGGGTTCCGAACTATGAGCTCTGAGATTTGAGCAACTACTCAAACATTATGACCTATAAAAGAAAAACGAAACATGACACAAACTCCATATACGACAAATCAAGTGTAAGATAAATTCAATAGACATTGAGATCAACCCACAAGATATACAGATATTTGGCCAAGCCAACAAACTTAACATTTATGAAACATTCTAAATAGTTGACACATGGCTAAAGACTCATTATGACTATGTCCTTATCCTCTTAAAATGAGCTGTATCAGTATACCCATGACAACACCATAACATCACCCTATGCATGCATTACATTTGGACATTTGACTCACCTTAAATATAGAATTTGTACAAGGTAGAATAGACTTTTGGGGGAAGGAGAGAAGGGACTCGGGACATGGTCTCTCTCTTTTTCTCTGGGAGGCTGAGATCCTTTATTTGGACAACCACTTTGAGCGTTAGTCCGAGTAGGAACATCGTGAAACACCACTGCTGCTCTAAATATTCGAACCTTCTTCCAAACTTTGGGCATCTGATTCCGACTTGAACATCAGAGCATCTTTGCAGGCCGAACATTCCCGCGTCCAAAGAATAGAGGCTGGGGGCTTCAGACGGAGAAAGAATCAACTCGAAACGTCCAAAACATGCTTATACGCCCAGAAAGTCACGTATAGAAAGTCTCTCCTAGAAAGTCACGTCTCTCCTAGAAAGTCACGCCCATAAAATCACCTAAGTCCCCTCTCAAGACCTGCTTAGGCATGTGTTTCTTGTGGCAGAGGTCAAGAGTTTGAACAGTGCCTTGCTCATACAATCAATGTAGGTGTACTTAGTTGAGTAGTGTGTTTATGATGTGTTTGGTTAAAGTGTAAGTTAAACAAACTTGGAAAGCAAGCGATAAAATAACAACAAGGGACTTATCTAAGGTGGAGATGCAAGCATTGGTGGTTGTAATATGAGTTGGTTCCACTGTTCCAACTTGTAGTTCGGTTGGGTAGCCGATATCTTTCCATCACGAGCTCTGCCTTGAAAGACCAACCAATTGCTCGGGCATGGTTGGGTTCATTGGTTCAGGCTCATTGTTGACGTTGTTGAGACAACACATGGTCTGATCGAGAGATGGAGGTGCTTTCTTGCCGTTTACTTCAAAATTGAGTGTCTTAGATGGAGGTCGGTGACCAACCATGTCATGACTGGCATAAGCCGCATAAGTGTTCCTTACAAAGGGATAGGTACAAAGTACTATGTCTGTTCTTGATAAAACTTAATGTCAATTACATTGATATAAATTAGGTTGTTAGATAGTGGTTGGTGATCAATCTTGCAAGTACCAAGGATATATGCCAAAGATAGAGGTTGGTGGGGACTTGCCTCTGACAAAGGCAACTGCCAATTTTAGAGGTCGGGTGGCCAGACTTGCTTGTGACATGGCAACTACCAAAGATAAAATTACCTTGAGACTGGTTCCTCTTGTGCACTTGTCATGAGTTGAGTTGGATTTCCCACAGTCAACTTCAATTTTTGTAGGCAATTTTTTTTTTGATAGCATGTGTCACGAGCTAAAAGATTGAAGAATGAGCTGAATTTTTTTTATTGAGCGGTCGTATGTGTGCCTTCTAGATGGGGCTTGTTAAGACTTTTTTGGTGAGGCTTTCTAGACATGACTTTTTGGGCGAGACCTTCTAGACGTGACTTTTTGGGCGAGGCTTTCTGGATGTGATTTTCTGGACGTGGTTTTTTGGGCGAGACTTGGGACGTGACTTTCTAGACGTGATTTTTTGGGCATACCAAGTCTATTTTGAACTTTGAGCTGGTTCTTTCTCCGTCTCAAGCCCCTTCAGCCTCTATTCTTTGGAAGCAGTGGTGCCTGACCTACAAAGATGCTCCGATGATCAAGTCAGATTTCCAAGTGTCATGCATGCAGAGAGTGATGTCATGGTGATGTATAGAGATAATAATACAACTCATTTTAAGAGGATAAAGATATAGTCATAAACATGTCATATCTTTAGTTATGTGTTGACTATCTGGAAGGTTTCATAAATGTTAAATTGGTTGTCTTGGCTAAATACATGGATATCTCATGGGTCAATCTCAATGTTTAACGAACTTGTCTTACTGTTGATTTGTCGTATAGGAAGTTTGTCTTATATTTTGAATGTTTGAGTTGTTGCTCGTTTACGGAACCTGGAGCTCGCAGCTTGGATCATGAACTAGTAACTTGTAGCTTGAAGCTTGAAGCTCGGATCTTGACAAAGTTGTTAATTTTAAAAGGATGGGATGCATAATATTGATAGCTGTTTGTTAATTTTTTTTTACCATCTTAACCCTTACACAAAGGAAATGAGATAAAAGAGAAAAACCTCTGTAATAAAGAGGTTAAGATGGATGAGTGGAAATATTGGGAAAGTTATGATTGAAATTGATTGCATTCAAAAGAATTTAGGGATAGCTTTAATAGTCAACAATATAATGGAGAGTCGACTGAAATGGTTTGTACATGTTTAACAAAGACCAATAACAACACCAATAAGGAATGAGTTAGTGTAAGTTGAAGCCTCTAAGAAGGTTAGGTAAAGACAAAATAATGTGCATGAAGATAGTAAAAAAAGATTTGATAGCGCACGCTTTGACCAAGTTATTATATTTGATAGAATGGCATAACGAATTATAATTCGTGTTGTCAACAGTTGAGATAAGGGCACACTGATGATGATGGTCATATTCGCCTTTTTTTTCATTAAGGGTCCGTTCTTTTGGTGAAACTTTTAAAGTCTAGAACTTTCATAGTTTCATGTATAATTTTACTTGATGCCTAGAACTATATTATTCCATAGAGTGCAGAAGTTCTATATGAAACTTTCAAGTTCTACCCAAAATTTTGGATGTTATAAGTTCCATCCATGTGGAATCTCTAATTAAATTGGACCCAATAAATCTGAGATACTATTGTGTAAAAGAGTTAGAAACCTTCTTCTCCTCGCAGACACTTGCTTCTTGTTTCAAAATATTAATGTTCCGGACTTTTAAAAGTTCCACCAAAAGAATGGAGCCTAATAGTTTTGGTGTTTCTCAACATCGAATTTTAAGTAGTGCAGTCAAAGCGCCCAAGCGGCGCTTAGGCGATAGGGAATTCCCTAGGGCAAGGTGATTCCTAGGCGACCAAATTAATAGAAATTTAGCGAGTGCCTGCCTACACCATGATTAGGGGATATGGGTCCTAGCTAGGCAAGACGATGGCCTAGGCGTTGCCTAAGCTACAGTTTGAGTGCACAGATTTCAAGTTCACAGTTTTCTACTTCTTGATGTAGTAGGGTCCAACATGACAGTTCCGATACTCATTTCTGGAATTATGCTTGCATTATGTCAAGGAAGAAGTTGTCTCTTTGTGTTTTTTGCATAAATGAGTTCCTTCTAGTCAACCCAGCACGGGTAGCTTGGTTGGTTCAGGTCTCGGGAGATATCTCCAAGGTCTCGAGGTCAATTCCTCTTGGCCTTACTCGATGCACGTGGTTTGTGGGTGATTGCGTGCATCCAAAGGGACTAGTCCTTCCTTGTCAGGGTTGGGACTAGGATTACCAATTTCGCTACATGCTATAGCGAACCGCGAACCGAGCGAACCTGAACTGCTTCGTGGTTCGGTTCGGCTTGGTTCGTGAAATTGAGCGAACCACAAAGTTGTTTCCAAACAATCTTGGTTTATCAAATATTTCATTCAAATTATTGATATTTTTCTTTAGGTTTGACAAATTTATACTTTGAGTTAACAAACCGTTCATAAAAAGACATTTTTTTTTCTTTCAAACAAGTATTTGTAATATATTGTTTACATGCTTAAAAGATATATATTTTTGTAATATAATATAAAATATATATTTGGTTTTACATGCTTAAGTAGCGAACTAAACTAGCGAACCAAACTAAAAAACCTAAGCGAACCGAAAAACGAATTATCTCATCCTACCCCTAACGAACCGGGTTCACTCTAGAGTGGCGAACTGTGAACCGCGAACCCGAATTCAAATCGAGTGAAATGACAAACAAGGTAACATTGGTTGGGACACCCTCTGTTACAATAAAAAAAAGTTCCTTCTAGTTAAGATCGGAAGCTTTAAGATTGAACTTGCCAATTGAAGGATCTTAACCATCCATCTAGATTAGAAAAAAAAAACATTCATGTAGAACCTACCGATTCCCCCCCAAAAAAAGTCCATTTAGAACCGAAGGCATTGACCATTTTATGGGGTTATAAGCAGCACAGATTTACATGTAGTGCAGATGCAAATGTTTGAAACCGTTGTCTTACTTAATTGACTTGATTTTGAATGCTGCAACCATGAACCATCTGAGCAATAGGTTCCTTCTTCCTTTTTTTCCCCTTGTTTTTTTTTTTAAAATTTTAATTTTTACTTACTCTTCACAATTTCTTCCCTGGCTAGTAAAAAAGAGAGTGATTGTGGTCATCTTGGGTTAATTTGGCTGTTTGAGATATCCAGGTGGTACTAATGATTGATGCATGATCCACCTTCTGATTGTGCGATATGTAAAGCTATGCCCATCCATTTTTACTGTATACCAGATGACTACTTTAGTCGCCCCCCACAAAAATCCTTGTTGGATGTTAGGCATTTGATTAACTTTAGTTCCCCAAAGAAAAACTTTAGTTCCCACTACATTTTACTCGAATCCTTGATTTTCTTTATCAACATTCTGAACAATTTCTCTATACGTTTGAACTGCAGGTCATTGATTATTATGCCAAGAAAAGCATCGTTGCAGAGCTTCATGCGGAGAAACCCCCAAAAGATGTCACCGCGGAGGTTCAAAAGGTGCTATCTTCATAGGAATCTCTTTTTTAACTTAAGAATGAACTTTTGAAACCTCCCTAAGGTTTTTGCTCAATGTAATCCGATACATTATCGGAGTGGTTAATCCACCGGTTTTTATCTTTTTCTCATTTCCTTAACTGCAAGTGGGGTTCTGCTAGCTCCAGAGTTGCTGAAGTTATTCCCAAATAAATGTTTGGCTATAAGATGTGAACTTTTGTTTTGTAAGAACTTTGAAAATGCTAGTTTTTCAGCCCTTAATTCGTCAAGGCTTTATGGTGGGTTTGGTCTTTTTCCAGAATATTTTTGCTCGTATTGCAGAACTCATCGATCAGTGCTGAAAATTGATTCTCTGGTTCCTAAATAAGTAACCCTCGCCGGACCAAAACCATTGGCTTACTCACAGAGCCCTTCAAAATTAAAATGCCCATTTAACCTTGGTTATATTTTTTTAAACTCCTATGGTTAGATTTTTTAAACCAAGGTTACATGGTTGAACCTAAAGGTTATTGAGTCTTAACCATAGTTAAAGGGTGTCAGAAAGAACACGCATTGACCTGTGGGGTGGGAGCAAAATGATTTTCGTCGGGCCCAATCTCATCCCAAGTTGGAACCGAAATGCCAATTTTAATCTAATCCGTCTAACATAAGACCTGTGTTTTTTTGGGAATTAGTCTAGGGATACTCCCAAAGTGTACTCCCATATACTTCCAAATCGTAACAGTTTATCTCGATTATTAAACGGTTAGGATTTCTGGTGATGTGGCAATAGAAAAGACAAAATAAGTCAACTGAAATTCTGACCCTTAGTGGTTGGTTATAAACTGTTAAGATTAGGTAGTATATTTGGGAGTATAAGTGGGAGTACCCATAAACTGACTCATTTTTTGGAGGTTCCAATTTCCAAACCCCTCTTAAGTTCCATAGCGTCTCAAACGGTTGGTACCCGTTTTGAGAGGCTCCCGTTTTGAGAGGCTCTTGGGTGAAAGCTTATTTGGGCTGAATGTGTGGTGTGTGTGTGTGTGTTGCATGTGTGGTGTGTTTGTGGTTTACATGTGTGGTGTGTCTTGCCTTTATTAATCACATTGTGGTGTTATTGAGTCTACCAAAAAAAAAAAAAAATTCCAAACCCCTGGAAGTATGTAAAGGATGCGAAATTCGAATTGAATCAGATACGCACGTGGACTGCTGCTCCATCACGTGCCAAAAGACGTGTTCAGTGCATTTTAGAACGAACTTGGGATCTCCTCCCGTGTTAACTGGCGGGGAGCCCACCAGCATTAAG
Organism: Tetracentron sinense; assembly: GCA_015143295.1. Classification (NCBI taxonomy): domain Eukaryota; kingdom Viridiplantae; phylum Streptophyta; class Magnoliopsida; order Trochodendrales; family Trochodendraceae; genus Tetracentron; species Tetracentron sinense. Next base: position 34,218,116 of record CM026568.1, on the reverse strand, counting down.
AGGGATTCAACACGTACTTTAGCAAGCCTGTTATCTTTTCATTTCGTTTTGGGCGAGAATGCACAGGGGTAGGTGGCAGCTCCAGCGTTAATGCTGGCGGGTTCACAGCCAATTAGCGCTGGAGGTTATCTTTAGAACCGACTATCCATATGCAATTCTTTGAAAATTAAGGGGCATTTTAGTCAACTTATTTTGCGGAGTATGAGGACTGAGGTGTCTTCAAAGGAGAACGTTAGCATGTAGTGACGGAATTCTCCTCCTCACGCACTCGCGATCGCTTTTAAATCCTTGGATATAACTAGTCAATATTGAAAATTTGAATGATACGCTGGTCATTTGAATAAAAATGACACAATAGCGACGCCGCGTTTCCTGGGAATCCCACCCCACGAGTCATTAACAGCAAGAAAGAACGTTACTGTGTGTGTTGTGTCCGTGGTTAGTTAAACGTTACTATTTTCTTTTTGCGCACCACGAAAATTTAATACAGAAACTGGCCTTTTATTGTCAGGTTATTTTTAGAGTTTAAATTTGGAATTAGTAAAGTGATACTTTCGCATATACTCCCATATATACTCCCAAATTTTAATTGTTTATCTCAATTATTAAACGATTAAGATTTGTGCTGAAGTAGTATTAAAAAAGATAAAATAAGTCAACTCAAATCCTGACCTCATTTGTACTTATGTGACATTAAAGAAGATAAAATAAACTAACTTAAATCCTAACCTCATTTCTATTTGTGCTGATGTAGTATTAGAAAAGATAAAATAAGCCAACTCAAATCCTAATCCCTAATGATTGATTATAAACGGTTAGGATTAAGGAGTATACTTGGGAGTATATATGAGAGTACCTATAGACCGACTCATAAATTTAAGCCCAAGTCTATACAAACTGGTTATTTGATTTTCCTCTTTGGACATAATCGAATTAATTGCTCTTCGTTTCGAAGACGACTCTTGGAGCTTGACAACACTTCACTAATTTTTGTATTTTATTTTTTTAATAATTAACCCTTCACTTATTTTATCATTGGAATTTTGGTAACTTAATAAAAAAAGATATACTATTTAGTGACAAGGTTAGGTTCACAAAAAAATAGCAAATAAAATAAAAACTAAAAGTTAAAATATGAACGCTGAATTTTTGAAGCTCCCAAAACACACATTGTTTTAGGGTCTCTATAAACATTTAAGTAACCGCAATGATATTTCTAAATTTTATATCTAATAAGGTTTATTTTTGGAGTCTTCAAAATATAGAGTTCCCGTTTGTATTTATATTCTAATAATAAGTTTTATCTTTTTTTTACTATTATAATGCGAGAGAGGCATAGCATGATTTTTCCAAGATTCCCAAGCTACCCTTATATAATACAAAACTTTGATTTAATACTTTACTTTAATGTATTAATATTTTCCTATAATTTCCAAACTACCCTTATCTATTTAAAGAATAGAATCACAGCCAATTGTGATTGAACTCGGGGGAGAGTTCAATCGCACCCGTGGGTTAACACGTGTCCCTTTTAACTCATATTAACTGTGGTTAACTCATTCCCCTCGCTCTCATGTGCATCGCACGTGCCACCCGCTAGTTGATAATAATAAGAATTTAATTACAAATAGAACTCTAATGCAAGAGCGCCCCCAAATTATATTTTGCCAGAGGCATTTAAAAAATTATATATAAATATTTACTTGAGAAAAATAAATTTCTTTATATTTTATAAAAATTCAAATTATTTAGAGGATAAGACATATTTTTAAAACTACCATTAGCTCTTGAGTTAAAAGGCTCCCATTTTCCCATATAAAAAAAAGCCCCCATTTGTAGTTAACCCTATTAATACTTTTTTTTTTTTTTTTTTGTGATGAGGGTGTCCACTAGGGGTGATAGTCGAGCTGTACGAGCCGAGTAGTGGGGTGTTCAAGCTCGGCTCACTAAATTTTATTATTGTTCAAGCTCGGACCAAACAATGATACCACTCTTCGAACTCGACTCGTGAAATCATAAACGAACTTGAGCTTTTAACAAGCTTAATAATAAATAATTATTACATTTTTTTAAAAAAAATCTCTTTTGAAATTGTTATTGAACCAAGCCAAGCCAAATAGGAAAATATCTACTCAACCAAGCTCAGCCAAATAGGGGAGTAGTCAATTCAGCCAAGCTGAGTAGGTGAGTGGGCCTAGTGGTGTCTCTTGGCCTTTCTCTCTTTCTCAACACCTTTATTAATAGCCAAGAATTCTTCGCGCACTACACTTTCAAACTGATTTGGGACTATCTTTGGTCCCACATCATATCTTTTATTTTTTTGTAACACTAATACATAACACCACACACCCAGACCTACACCCCCACACGTCCACAAATTTTTTTTTGGTGACACTAACACATAACATTAGACACACCCGGTACCACACACCCACACCCACATGGCCACACCCACACTTATTTAAATATATATAATTATACATATGTAATCGAACTGAGAGCCGAGAAGGGATGTATTCAAGCTCGGCTCGTTTGCTAAACGAGCTCAAAAACGGTGTTCAAGCTTGACTCGTTTACTAAATACACGAACGATACTCGAACTTTTAACGAGTCGAGCCTGAGTAGTTCACGAACATGTTGTTCAATAACCACCCCTAATGTCCACGCCTCTTCTCTTAAAGCACCCGATTAATCTCTCGGATAAGTGTAGCGGTGCAGACCTCTCAACGACAAGTACCAGATAAGTAGGGATATCTGGTGGCTACGAGGGTAAGAGAATCGAACTCAAGACCAATGTTTGAGGTTGTCCCGATAAAGGCTTAAAAAAAAATGGAAAAAACAAATAATAATAATGGCGAGAAACAATCTTCTCAAAATACCAAAAATTCGAGGCTATTATAGTAATTTGGACTCACAGGGTGTCCATGTATTGTTTTCTATTCATGGAGGCTTTTCCTTCTTGAGTACTCTACTCAAGCTCGACTGTTTCTCTTCTCTTATACTAACTCTACAGAAGCTGCTCTGTGTTGAGCTTTGAGGCAAAAACAAAGACAGTGCAATAATAGGGAGAGAAAGGATTTAGATATGTTCTATTCTCACCTTCTTCTCTCTAGAAAGGGGCCTTTGGGCACCGTCTGGGTTGCTGCTTATTGTCACAAAAGGCTCAAAAAGGACCAAGTGGCTGAGACCGATATCCCTTCGTCCGTTGGTTTGTCTCCATTTCTCTTCTCTTTTTCTTTTACAAGATTCTGATCTTTTTAATGTTCTGTTCTGTTTCTTGTTTTGTCTCTTCTATTTTTCTATTTTGTTTATATGGATACTGTTCTGAGGTACAGATATAGACTTTTTTTTCCTGAGTTTTAGAGAAATTTGTTGCGTTGGGTATTACCTCTGTTCTTTCTATCTGATATGTTGTCTTGTTTATAGTTTATTCTAATGTGGATTTTTTTTTCCTTTTTATTGTTTTGGAGAGGAATGGAGAGACGTTTATAACATCCTTATCTGATAGAAGAAGTTGAGTTGGGCAATAGAAATGGAGATATTCCTTCTGAGATTTTGATATAATAGCTGAATTAGCTATACCCATCTTGTTTTTTGGTTAAAATGTTGATGTTACATTTTTATTTTCCCCCCTTTTTGGTATTTTTTTCCTCAACAATTGCTTATCCTGCAGTGCTTTGTTGTCACTTGGTTTCCTTGTCTGTTTTATGATCTCTTTTGTTTGTTCCTGTTATTTTAAATTTTTAGAAGTTTTTGTCTGTTCCATGACTCTAGCTTGTTTTTAGCATTAGACCAAAAGTTTTGAAGTTGAACACTGTCTCACACAGTAGGGTCTCAAAACGGGGTTGGCTGGTCACCAGGCTGGCATTTGGTATCCAGTCTCCTTTTTATTATCTAACCTAATGCAATAGTTAATCTCTTTTAAGTTCAGAACTTTGTGGTTAGTTCAGGACAATGTTTTTCTGTTCAGCTCTAGGATTTCATGATTCTGTATGATAGTGCCAATGTCTTGGTATGCAGCTGCAATGAACCAAATATATGGTACACAAGACATTACAAAAGAATTACTGTAAAATATCGCTTGATTTAATTTTGATTTTTTATTATTATTGTAATCACCAATCAATTGCTGACCTTTTTTATTTGTCTGTCTCTCTCTCTCGTTGTCGTCTTATGCAGATACGATTATGCTAGATGAGGTTCCTGTGTTCACATATAGAGTACTGGGTTACCTTCTTCTTGGTATTGCCAGAATATACTCAAAGAAAGTTGACTATCTATTCCATGACTGTAATGAGGTTCTAATTAAAATAAACGATTTTATGGTTTGTAAAAAAATTAAATCACTTAAAGAAGCCATGTGTGCGCCTTATCTCTCTATCACTCTGCCAGACACGTTTGAACTTGATGCTTTCGATTTGGAGGTGTTGGAAGATCTAGGCGGGTAAGATGTTGAATGTGCAAAATAGGGTGTTTTAAGTTCAATTTTTTCTTTCAAGCATTCCAACTCACACTTTTCTTTTGCTGACCCTACAGGGGCAATGTGACACCCCATGAAAAGATTGTGCTTGAAGGTATTAGTTTTTAAGTACTCTCTGAATGTCCTATCATTTCATTTTAATTGTGTTGTTCTACATAATTTGGTCTTTCCATGAAACAGAAGCACGAGAAAATGAGGAGAAGGAGCATTACTCCCTCAACAAGGTGCATATTCCTATTCTATTTTTTGGGAAGTGCTTGGCCTCTTTAAAGGAGACAGAAGCTGTGTCCCTAAAGGATTACATGGCCCACCTAAGAATCAATATGGAATGTTGAACTAGTGGGACATCTCTTGGATGTAGGGGCTGGGTTTGGGCAGGCCCGATTAATAACCAGTCCAGATGGGCTTGGTTTTCATCGAGTCGGACTTTTTCCAAGCCTGACTAATGTTTCAAAGGCAAACAATGGGCTGTTTTAGTATTTTTAATAAATGGGTTTTGTCGGACTGCGCTATCCCGGTTAGAAGTATAGTATAGCGGCCCCAATGCCTAAGGCTCTAGGCCCAAGCCCACCCAACTATTTAATCAGGTTGGGCCAATCATACTCCTACTTGGATGCAGTGTTACAAATACTGTTCTTGAGTTTTTATCGGCTGAAGTTTCCTTGAGAGATTTTCAAATATGAAGTTTTTTTGGGTATTCTTCGCCTAAATCTTTACAATGATTAAAATAACAATTAAAACTACAAAAAATAGTAATAAGAATCACCAATTTATAAATTCATCAAATCAACAATCTTGGATATTTTTCGCAATATTTTTAAAATATCGGCTAAATGTCAGGATATTTACATGATAAAAAGAGAAAACTGTATTTCTTGCAAGACTTTTAAAATACTGTAATAAAAACAGAGTTTTAAACTTTAAATGTTTTTCTCGGTATTTCTTGTGAGAAATTTGGTATTTCTCAGGAGATTTGTAATAATGCTTGGATGAGTGGTCGCTTTAAAGTAATTAATAATTGGACAATGCTGAAATCCCTAACATTATATTTTCATTTTTCTTTTAAAGTCTGTTAACCACTTGTTTGAGCTGGCTAATATTTACTTTTTCTGCACCTGATTGGAATGTTATGATGGTAGATCATTATGAATTTTTCAATGGCCCATGAAACAATTTCCATCTATTGAATGACCTACATCATAATATGGCTTGATGTACTGATCACACGCACAGTGATATCGGTGATTCCTTGTATCACACATGCAGTATTAGTGATCTTGATTAGCTACAATGCTTGAATGTTGTTTGTTTTTGCAAATTTGCAGCATCATATTGAGGAAGTGACTACTCATCATGAGACGTTCTCTTCTGGTTATGCACCAGTTGAAGAGTACGTATTGAAAAAAATTATGTGCTACTGCCTCAGAATATTTGGACTTATTTTTCGAATGCCAGCTGAAAGCTTTTCAATATTCCTGGTGCAGTACTTTTTCACTTTCACCACATATGATGGATATTGATTTGATGGTTAGCTCATCACATAATCTAAGTGGTCTAGAAGCAAGCATGGAGAAGCTTCGAGACAGTCAGTTCAATCAAGAAGAATGTATGGACCCTAAGATGTTCTGTAGAGCCGAGGAACCTCTAGACCATGGCACACAAATTGGTGAAGTGGATAGTGATGCGGAGCAGATAAAGGTTCAGGAGATACTGTCGGTCATCCAAAAACACCATGTTCTTACTGAATGCCATCCAGTAGCTGTTGCACCCAATGGAACTCCTAATGAGTCCAAGTTCCCACATGTTTCAGGTCAGCAGTTAGATACCAACTACCCAGAGCACACTTATGTTTCATGGAAATAGGATTCCTAGTATGGGGTATATAACAATGTCATTTACGTAACAACCTGAGTGATGGATATCCATGATTTTCTTGTCTTAGCTTACACAAAAAGCAAGTCCGCGTAAAGTTATGGGCTTTACTCTGTTGCTTTAAAGATTGGTTCATACCTAGTTACCATAAACTTCTAGTTGGATATTCGAAACTATAATTTGTAGTTTCTGTACAAGGTTATCATCCTGTGGCGAGTTTGACCTACTTCAACAACTCCTATTTTGATGCAGGTGCTACCACACCAGAATTTATGGTTATTCCAACCCCGGCTAAGAAGGAGCAAGCTCGGATTTCAATTAAGAGAAAATGTTTCTTCGATGAGAACATAGTGTTACCCAACATGTAAGTATGGTACCCTTAACATTTAAATCCATTGTCCTTGCTAGTTGTAGATTGTTCATATAAAATAATTAGAATATGGTTGTGTTCTCTCAGTTTTTCCAATGGTTTTAGAATGGGCCAAAAGTGAATTACTAATGGATTCTACAGAAACATGCGGACTTACCAGGCATACTATTTTCATCTATAAATTTTACAGGGTAGTTAGGGAGAACATACATAATTCGAGTAGCTTAGTACGTAAACGGAGGAAAGCTCCTCAAACTTCTCTGGGTGCCTGGAAAGCTCACATTATCTCCAACTTTCCACAGGGCTTCTTGGAGCCTTTGATCCCTTGTGAGTTAGCTTCATCATTTCCTTTGGACTTGTTAATGCACGCCTTGCTAATTATATCCATTGCAGGCATTTGTGTAGAGTTCAAGTCTCTCTTCCCTAAAAAGAATTTAAAGACCCCAGAACCAGTCGAAGCAGCAGAAAGTCCTAGTAAGTCAGATGAGTCGGGATTCCAAACAGTCTGTAGATCTTCAAAACAAAAGACTATCTCTTGGGGAAAATCTGTTGATCACTCAACATCAATGAGATCACTTGAACCCCCTACAATTTCTGAGTCGGATAAAACGGGACCCCCAACTTCAGTTGAAAGTGTAGGAAAAGAGCACTCTCCAAATGAGACTGAGGATGTTGGGCTCAATCTGATGGATGAGGTAAAAATGATATTATTTTAGAGTGGCTTTTGATCTTCCAGTTAAATAAATAATAATGATCTAAACAAAGGATCTACTAGTGACATACCATGCATGGCACACAAATGAGCTTCTTAACCTCAAAGGTATCCTGTACCTAGAGATACCTGGTCACATGAGCATAACCTTCTTAACCTTTGACTTTATATTTTTCTGGAGTGTTCACCATATAATTTCACTTTCCTATATGCCATTGGAATTGAGTTGGGCTAATTATATTTCGGTAGTCCAAGCTACTCTTATCAGATTTCCTAGAATTTCTGAGATGGATTAAATGTTGCTGATATATAATTATTTTTGGCAGGAGATAAGTCCAGATGGAGGAGATAACCAGAAAATGCGTAAGAATATGTCTAAAATAGTCCTAGCTGCTTGAATTTCATTCTCTAGAGATTTCATTTTCCCTTTCCACATTCTGCTGTAGGTTGTTTGTTGGGCGTCTCTGTTAAATTGCTTATTTCTCTTAGCATAGTTTCCTCATTTGATCTTCTCTTGAATTGCAGATGAATGGTCAGTTAGAACCAGGTAAGGTGGATCGGGCTTCTGTAATTTCTTTTTGGTTAAATAGCAGATCCTAATTCCTCCTTATAGCATTCCTCTTCCAACCTACAAACTTTGTGGTGTTCAGAGTAGTGGCGAGGTATCTGCATAAATGTTTTCTAAATCAAAAGGAACGAACTTTGGAGGAAGTTGTGAGCTTGATGCATGCTCTGGAAGGAAGAACAAGAAAAGAAAGTGGGAGACTATTCTATGAAATACTGGTATCGAGATTTGCTTTAGTTTTGTGATTGAGAATTTCATGCCTATTCACGAGATTTGAATAAAATTGCCAAACTGGGTGTCAATTGTGATAAGGCATTACATGTTCTAGAATTGCTCCAACTAAATTAAATTATAGCTGTAAATTTGACCACAACAGAGATATGAACAATGTTATATAATATCTAACAGAGATCTACCTGTAAAACTATCTTTCAGGTCTTGAAGACTGGAGGGTTTATAGACGTGAAGCAGGATAGCCCATATGATGACATTTTTGTGCTGAAAACTCCCCAAATGGAAGCTATCTTGTAAGCAAAGAATCCAGTGGAAGTCAAGGTTTGTCTTTGTTTTTGATAATTGTGCTGATCCGGAGCTGTTGGTTTCTTTTTGATCCTTCACTGTTCTCAAGAGAATATTTGTTTATATGACACTCTGGTCATGTCGGCATGTAAATGTAGGTTATAGTTAGTGTGTGTGTTATGTAGGCATGTAAATGCGCGGTGTAGTGCGCGCGCATGCCAACACTTTGCTCTAGGGGTGTGAAAAAAGAGATGTTAATAGTTTCTTGTAAATTGGAATTGTGTCAATGTATAAGAGTTGGTCCAAGGCTCTGTTACCCAGTAGCTCCAAATTCGGTCTAAAATTCTCTACATATAACAAGCAAGCAGAACTTCAATCAAAAAGCAAAACCACCTTAAGTTGGCTAAAAATCCTTGGAGCAATAGGATCTCTTAAACATACAGAAAGAGCATCATCAAGCATGCATGGGGGATCATGGCTGATCATGCAAAGGGTTCCCCATTAAGAGATCTACGTTGCCAAAAATAAGTATCTGCTACTGGAATCTACAGTGTTTGAGATCTTTTATTGATGTATTTTGTATGGGTTTTTAGGATTATCCATTGTGTTTCTCACATTACTTGCAAGGCCAACCCTGTACCATTACTTACTTTGTTGGCCTTTCCTAAAACTTAGAGGGGATGCATTAACCTAGAGGTTTGGTCAGCAGTTCAGCCACATTACATTTTCTATATATAGAGCCTGGATGGATATTATGTTAAAGTGATGTTTTGGGCCTTTGATAAACCTAAAAGACTGAGCTCAGGCCTCAAGAGGAGTCCAAGGTAAATGGGGGGGGGGGGGGGGGGGGGGATTGCCATGTCATTAAAATATTGGAAAATGGGCTGAAACGGGCTTTATTTGCAAGTAACAAAACAGAGAAGAACAAGGGCATGCCATTATAATGATCTAAAGCAAAGATAAAGGAGGTCTTCATCAACCTGAGCCTGCCATGAAATCTTTGAACCATTTGGCGGATGCTTTCGGGTAGCGGTTGCATTGGTGGACATAATCGGTGTAGTGAAGGCCCATTGCGATGGTGTAGCCTGATTCTGGTTCCATGCCATCCAACAGAGACCAATAGAAGTACCCATGCACGTTCACTCCCTCACTAAGCAATGAGCATAGAATCAGTAGAGGAATCGTTCTTGAGAGACAGTATTTGACTACAACAAACTGCTAATTACCTCAAACTTAGATTAACGGAATTGAGATGGCTTTTGATGTATTCAATTCGTCCTTCATCTTGCACGATAGAAATCGCCTCCTTTATTAGCGCGGCACATTGTTTTTCAGGTGCAGCAAGCCTAATCCAAAATCTAAAAATCTCAGCTTAAGCTGTTCCATTACTTGCAAACTAGGCGGCCCCTAGTCAAAGATCGAAGATGTGAGAAATAATTAACTTAACTAACCGTTCTCGGTAATGTAGATCTTGGGGTTGTTGTATGTTTTCTTCAAATGCAGCAAAAGATCCACTAGACCTTGTGGGTATATGTAGAAGTCTGTACCTGGAGCCTTACGATGGGAAGGAAAAGGAAGAAATCAGATTACCAAACCATCCACGATTATTTATTATGGTAAGAAAATGCCTCGAGTCTATTATAATACTGATGGATTATTTAAGGAATAAGTACTGTTTTGTCACCCTAAGTAAAAAATATCACCTATAAGTGTATGGATTGAAAAGTTTTATCAAATTGGGTATGTATTTCAATATTACCCTTATTAGTGTTTGAGTTTTATATGCATAGCTAAGAGCTAAATATGTCAAAACAATACCTTTTTAGGTAATAAAAAGCAAAGCATGTTTTTTTATTTATAATTATGTCAAACATGCCCATTTAGGTAATAAAAATGCAAAGCATGCCCTAGGTGAAACGCCTATTATTTAATAATAAAAGAAACGAAATAAATGATCTTAAAACAAGGTGGTCCACCAAAAGAAAAAAAATAAAAAACTCTTACCAATGGGCCAATAGGCACTCCCTCTTTCTTTTCTGTGGTTAACATAACACACGTAAGTCCAACTTCTATCTAACTATGTCTTTTCAAAAAAAAAAAAAAAAAAAGTCCAGTAGTTAGTCAACTCACGAGGTCTTTCTTCTTTTAATATAAACTTTTTTTTAACAAAATACAATTTTTACTGCATAAGAAAATGAAAAACAAAGATAAATCTTTTTGAGTTATATTAAAATTAGGGTGTTACTACGAGGACACCAATATTCACTGATTGGACACAATTTTTTAAAAAAAACCTATTCTTTTTTAAATGTCTTGTCTATGTGCACCCCATAACCCCAAATCTCTTAACCATCTTCTAAAAAGCATTTTCTACTTCTAAGAGCGAACCTGCAACGTAATATAAAAAAAATGCTAAACTCTTCTTACTTTACTTTCAGACAGCCGATGAGTTATAAAAAATATGATCGGAGTACATGATTCTGTTGTTTTTTCATTGTTCTTTTTATATTTAGCATAGAGCTCCAATTTCTCATTCACTCCCAAGTTCATTAATTATTGTGCTTGCAATTTACTGATTAATTTCAAGGTATTCAAATTCTAATAAGGAGATTAAAGGATCTTTTTGGCACGATCGGGTAATGAATTATCATGTTTTATAGTTTAAAATGGAGAATAATTAAAAATTTTATATGTTTTTTTTTTTTAATGGGAAATAGTTAATGTACCCATGAAATCTATTTCCAAACCTAAGACACCACCTCATTGGTGGGGGCCCCTCTTAAATACTCACCATAGTTGGTGAGTATTTAAGAGGGGCCCCCCACCAATGAGGTGGTGTCTTAGGTTTGGAAATGGATTTCATGAGTACGCCTATCATTACTCTTTTTTATTCTTGGTGTGCTCATACACTTTGTTTCATTTTAATGGTGTACAGTTTTTTTTTTTTGTCCAGCCAATAAATACTAGTGTGATCGTAGCAGCACCCTAAAATTAATATTAAATGCTTTTTTTTAATGGGTAAGCTAGAGTTGAAAGACATTGGGTATTAAGTTTAATTATATAGTTTGATGAAATTAATTATAAATATAATCTGGTTTAAAAGGAAAGAGCCGACAATTTCTCTACAAAAATTATTAAGAAAAGTAAGTTCCTAATTAAACAACATTCCGAGTAGCCCATGACATGCTGCAATTATATAGTAAAGTAATAATACCTAGAAATTCAATATATGGGTCAGCGCTGCAGCTAGTGGGTACATCTCTTTTTTTTTTTCGGTTAAAAAAAAAAAAAATGGGGCTCCGGAAGTGGGTACATCAGTCGCGGATATCGGAAGGTCTTTTATATATGTTGAAGAATAGTAATTGATACCAATGAAATCATAGGACCCTTTAACCATTTCTTTCTGCTCAGCAGTGAATGTGGGAAGCCTGTCCCTCACAATAGAACTCATGCTAAACGGGCAATTTCCAGTGGTTAGTGGCTCCAAGTGCCTAATTAACATACCAAAAATTCATTATCTTTCACAATTTTTACAAGGGAAAAGTTGATGTGTAATATGATAGGAAACAAAAAGTGTAATTTTCAGCAAAGACTAGAGACTCCCTTACCATCCCCAAAAAAGTCCAAAGCACTGTCTACTGCGTTTTTATCTTGAGGCAATTCTGATACTGGCAAAAACCATGGAGTGCATGACGCTATACCAATTTCTCCACATTGAGTGGTCTTGAAGAAACTAGTCCAATAAACTATGATTATTAAAATATAAATAGAGAAGAAAAAATGATTAAATTATCTAGAAGCAGAGAGATTTAAGGTTCTAATGATGCAATAGTAGAGAGTATACAAACTCAACATTGATAAATCTTAGGTGATTTACAATGATTCCGTAGAGATTTTAATCTCAAGATAGAAACTTTATCAAATCTAATCTTAATCAAATCAATCTAGCTTAATTTAAATCTATTCATATTCAAATCTACTTGTGATGATATATAATGTATCTCATTATATCATATTAAGAACTCAAGGCTCTCTAAATTTTTGAAATTTTTTTTTTGTAATATTACTGCAATGCAAATTTGTAATATTACTGCAGTGTAGGTGGGACAGCCCCCCCCCCCCCCCCCAAATTTGTAATATTACTGCAGTGTAGGTGGGACAGGTTAGTAGCATTGGGCTCTAGCCCCCGCCCCCTGCGGAACTTTTGAGGAAAAAAAAACTAAGTTTTTATTATATTATTTTACTTAAGAGGGCATAAACATGAGATGGTGAACTTTTGTTTAAAAAAAAACAAAGCGAAGTTTTATACTATATATATTACTTAATTTAAGAGGGCATAGCCATGGCCAAGGGGAGCAACTACACTTTACTTTTAAAAAAATCTTTACAAACAGAAACAAATATATGAGATGCCTACAAACTTGGCCTTCAAAAAAAAAAAATGAGGGCTCCTAGAGCCAAGAATATTTTATTCTTTTTTAATCTTTCTTCACAAACTCATCAAAAATAATTACTAACATTCTCCAAGATAAAGATTATACCATGTAGTCATTGGGGCCAAACAATATAAAATATGTACGTATTCACAACCATTTTTTCGTTAGCTATAAACCGATCAACGTTATGATTTTATTCGTTCGTTTATCTTGTATCAAATTCAGCAGAAGCTACATTTTACGTCGCCTTGGTTGTTGTTGGAGTGAAACCTTGAATTTGTAGTTGTAGCTCATTGAGCTAGACTCAAAACTCTCTCAAGTTGTAACCGAACTCCAACAACTCTACTTATGTCCCACTGCTCAACACATGTTCCTTTGAGTATCCCTTAATTGTGCTTAAAACTTACTAATCCTTTGGTTTCAACCATCTAATCTTGGTTTTAAAAGAACAAAAATATTGACTTTAAAGGTTAAAAAAGTTAATCAAAGTTAAAAGAACAGTTAAAAAGAGTTTTGCATTCAATTTGGCTACAATTTGAGAGAATCACGAGTCATTGAGCTACAGGCAAGCTATTGGTCCACTCAAATAATAAAAAATATTTTTGTAAATTTTTTTTGAGAAATGTTGATTTAATACTATTAATTTTTGTAGAAAAATGAGAAACAAACCACTGGGTCCTCTTCTAAATGGGTCCTCTTCTAAATGGCCACCCAATTATAAATTGAGACCACTGGGTCCTCTTCTAAATGACCACCCAATTACAAATTGACACATGGCAGTGAAAGTTTTTTTTTTTTTTTCGAGATATATGTTTAGGCAGCAACGCCGGTTGATGTTAGTATCTGTTCAGTTACTGGGCGGGTAGAGAGTATATACAAACTCCCACCATCTTGGGAATGGAACCCGATACTTCCCCCCAAAACTGGGGATACATTATCACTGGGACAAAGCCCTGGTTGGCCGTGAAAGTTCACTGTTATTTTATTTTTAACTTGTTGAATTTGATTGATATGGTTGTAAAAGGATCTTGCCGTCTTCTAATCACAACCCTTTATATATATATATATATATATATATATATATATATATATTTTGGAGTGAGCAAATAGCCTGCCGTGGTAGCCCAATGGTTACAACGTTGGAAAATGGAAATTAGCTTGGTGAATTTAATAGAACTAGAACTAATAATGAAAAATTGCTAACTTATTGGGGTTCCCATTTTGAAACGGAATGGTCGGTCTTCATTGGTTCTGAGTCCACCCCCCCAATCTTAAATACTCACTTATTGTGGTTAAGATTCACTTACCCCTGTGATTAAGCAATCCAATCATGGTTTTTCAAATTAAAAAACAAGGCAAAAAGAAGAAAAGAAATACTCAATCTTTTCTCTTCATTTTTTTTTTCTTTATCTAAATACAAATATCAACGAAATGTTCATCTTTTTCTTCTTGGATGATATCTAACCAACCGGGTGTCACCTTGGATTTACGGCTAACAAAAAGAGAGGAGACGTTTATACACCTGGTCACTTGACCTGTCTCATTTACTAGAGGCATACACGTTTTGATCTCTCTTGACCATGCCATATCCTAGCTACCTCCATATGCATGTAATAAAAACAATAGAGTATAAATAAGAGTAGTGATAGGCGTACCCATGAAATCTATTTCTAAATCTAAGGCACCAACACTTCATGGGTGGATGCTCCCCTCTTAAATACTCACCAACCTCATTGGTAGATACCCCATCTTAAATACTCATCACAGTTTGTGAGTATTTAAGAGGGGGACATCCACCAATGAGGTGGTGCCTTAGATTTGGAAATGAATTTTATGGGTACGTTAACTATTTCCTTATAAATAATCCAGATTGCTCGTGCTTGGCTGCTCCGTTCTCCAAGCACACTGTTAGCGGTGGCGAGTATTTAAAAAGGAGGCATCCACCAATGAGGTGTTGCTTTAGATTTGGAAATTGATTTCATAGGTACGTTAACTATTTCCTTATAAATAATCCAAATTGCTCATGCTTGGTAGTACGTGTTTGGATACGTGAAATTGGCGAATAGAATTCTTAATTCTACCTCTAAATTCCAATTTAATCATTTAGGAAGCATTATAAAAAAAAAAGTGATAGAAAACTATCCTTAAGTAAGGTCACAGGTATCAAATTTTAGTGAAGCGTAGCTTTTCAACTCCCTCTCAGGTATCAAATTTTAGTGAAGCGTAGCTTTTCAACTCCAAGAAGAATTGAGATTCGGTATGAGCGATTGCCCTCCTTTTGTTTCAACTGTGGGATTATGGGTCATGAGGCAAGGTATTGTCTTGCAAAGCCTTTGGTGTTGACAGAGGGTTTAGACCCACCGTATGGTCCTTGGCTAAGAGCCGATTACTTCCGGTTTCATCATAATCCCAGCAAGGGTTGTGGCAGGGATAGCTCGTTCAGGCTCCGGAGTTCTCCCATCGAAGACATTTCCGGTAGCTTCTCCTCCCGGCGGCAGCGGTATGAGGCCACACTTGCCAGGGTACACTGTGCCGAACCGCCGACTTTGACTGCTGTGTCTGGTTTTCTGCCTCAAGTTTCTCCCCCCACCAATCCGGTTTTCCCAAGTGGAGGGGATTTGATTGGAGGCAGTCAGCACCTTTCTTTTCTTCAGGTTCGAAGGAAGGAGACTTCAAATCAGTTTGGGACAACTCATCTTGGCTTGTGTCCTTCTCTGGACTCCTCTTTGTATCCAAACAGTGGAAAGGACATGAGGAAATCCCCAAATTCTGAGATTTTGGCTCTTGGTCTAGTCTCATCCTCTCCCCTGGGTTTGATGCAGGATACTACGGATTTGGATAGTGGGCCTATGGATTCGCATTGTTATGTGCCTACTGGGTCGGATAATGATCCGACTGCAGACAACCCTTTCAAGGGCTTACGTTAACCCGACACGCCTGTAGCAATTTTGGAGGAGCCCAACACCAGCCCGATGGAGAATTCTATTGGCCCGGCCCAACAAAGCGTAGAATTGAATGTCCGGTTGGGTCTTCGTAAGCTGCCTCACTCACTCAGTTCAGGATATTCTAGTCAGCCATATGCCAGCAAACGGATTCACAGTGGTCTGTTGCGAAAGAGGAGATTGCATGGCCGAGCTATTCAACCATACCCGATCCGTCGGAAGAAGGCAAAGCTTCTTCAACAGATTTCTCCTCTAGAACCCCCCATTGAACCTGAAGGTAATTTCATGCTGATTATACCTCAGGATTGTCCTTTCCTTTAACGGAGGTGGCTGATGTGTTTCAGCCCCTCCGAGAATTATGACACTCCTAAGTTGGAACTGTCGGGGAATTGGGCCTCCCCCGACAGTTCGAGCTCTTCACGAGCTGGTTCGACGGAATAAGCCTGATTTGATTTTCCTTATGGAGACAAAAGCTCAAGAATCTGTTATGAATGGGTGACGGGTTCGTTTGAAATTTGATGATATGGTGGTTGTTAATCCTCTTGGCAGGGCGGGTGGGCTTTGTGTTTTGTGGAAGAACCCTTAGTGTATCGAGGTTCTCTATTGCTCTGGTAATTTAATTCACTTGCGAGTTAAAGAAAGAGTTGGGGTTCAAGCCTGGTTTCTTTCTCTCGTGTATGGGCCTCCGGAGGTGTCGGACCGCCGCAGTTTTTGGGAAAGCTTGGCCCAGACTCAGCCACAGGGGAGTTTTCAGCTTTGGATTGGTGATTTCAATGAGATTTTATTTAATTATGAGAAGGTTGGGGGGACTCCGAAGCCGCCAGCTCAATTGGAGGTGTTTGCCAATTTTGTGCGGGCTCATGGTTTACTTGATCTGGGCTGCAAAGGTAATCCCTACTCTTGGACTAATAAAAGGGCTGGCAAGGACAATATTCGGGAAAGATTAGATCGGGCTCTCTGTTCAGTAGATTGGCGTTTTCTTTTTGATACAGTTTCTGTGACTCAGAACCCCATTTTTGGCTCGGATCATAGTTCGTTAATTGTGACTCTTTTTCCAATACAGGAGAAAGGGAGAAAGCCTTTCCGCTTTGAATCCATGTGGACTACTCACCCGGGATGCCTGGAAACTGTGGAAAAGGTTTGGGAATCTCGGCTTCAGGGGTCTATCATGTTTACATTGTGTAAAAATATTAGCAAAGCTCGATGTGCTTTGCGGCAGTGGAATTTTTCTTCTTTTGGGTTTGTTCACAGAAGGAAGGCTGAGCTTCTTTCGAAGCTCGAGCATTTGCAAAGCTTGGCGCCTTCATCAAAGCACTTGGGTGTCGAGGTGAGAATTCAACAGGAGTTAGACAATGTGCTCAAACAGGAGGAGATGATGTGGGCTCAGCGATCCCGGGTGAGTTGGCTTAGGGATGGAGATCGTAATACCAGGTTTTTCCACTTATCCACTCTTCAAAGGCGTGCTCAAAATCGGATTGAAAGTATGTGTTCGGAAGAGGGGGTTCTTTTTCACGATCCAGCTACTGTTGAGCATAGTCTTATTGAGCATTTTCGTAAGCTGTACTCATCTTCGAATCCTACTTTTGTTGACACTGATTTTGCCTCTATTCCTCAATTGGTTACGGCAGAGATGAACTTGGACCTGCTTCGGCCTTTAGATGATGATGAAGTTAAAAGGGCAGCTTTTGAAATAGGTGCGAGGAAGGCTCCTGGGCCGGATGGTATGCCTGGTTTATTTTATCAACATTGTTGGGATGTGGTGGGCAATGATGTTATCGCGGCGACAAAAAGCTTTTTTTATAGTGGATTCCTCCTCCATGAGGTAAATTTTACTCACATCTCTCTTATTCCCAAGAAAGCTATGCCAGAGCATGTGGGGGACTACCATCTCATTGGTTTATGCAATGTGATTTATAAGATTTTTTCCCGGGTTCTTGTCAATCGCATGAAACCTATTATCGGGAAACCTATTATCGGGGATCTTGTTCACCCTAATCAATATATGCCTTTATTCCAAACCGGAGTATAACAGAAAGTATTTTCATCTCCCATGAGATTCTTCATCATATGAAAGGAGTCAAAAGGAATGCAGCTTATTTAATGGGGATGAAAATAGATATGAATAAGGCTTATGATCGTCTTGAGTGGTCTTTTATTGAGCGAATGTTGCGGATAATGGGCTTTAGTGATCGATGGGTCGGGTTACTCATGCAATGTATTCGTACCGTGAGATATGCCGTTTTAATTAACGGGGCAGCAAAATGTTATATTACTCCCTCTAGGGGTCTTCGGCAGGGTGATCCTCTCTCCCCTTTCCTATTTATTCTTGCTTCTAATTGTTTGTCTTATCTTCTCAATGAGGCAGAGGGTCAGGGACTGATTTCGGGGATTCGGATAAAGAGGCGATGCCCTTCTATTTCTCATGTTCTTTTTGCGGATGATTGTATGATTTTTTCTAAGGCAAATTTGGAGGAAGTTCGGGCTATCCATGGGGTTCTTGTTACTTATTCGAAGCTTTTCGGGCAAGTGATCAACTACTCAAAATCTGGTTTAATTTTCAGTCGCAATACGCCTTGGAGATTTCAGCGGTTGCTCTCTTGGTCTTTGCACATGTGTATTCTCAGCACCCCAGGTATATATCTTGGTTTGCCTTCCGTATTTGGCCGGTCAAAAGCTCATCTTTTTGCGCATATCCGAGACAGAGTGCTTGCTAAGCTTAGTAGTTGGCGGGGTCGGTTTCTAAACAAAGCTGGGCGAGGTATCCTAATCAAAGCAGTGGTGCAGGCTATTCCATCTTACGCGATGAGTTGCTTTAAGTTACCCCATGCACTCTGTAACGAGATTGAGGCTAGGGCAGCAGATTTTTGGTGGGCCCAAGATGACCATAGGAAGCGTGCTCATTGGGTGAGTTGGCAAACGATGTGTCTTGGTAAGGATGTGAGCGGCGCGGGTTTTCGGAATCTCTCTTCGTTTAATCTCGCTCTTCTTGCAAAGCAAGGATGGAATTTGATTCAGAATAGCGACTCGGTTTGGGCTCGTTTGGTGAAGAGCATCTATTTCCCTCACACTGATTTTTTAAATGCTAAGGTGGGCACCAGACCATCATGGGCGTGGAGGAGTATTTTGGTGGGTAGGAAAGCACTTATTCCGGGATTGAGATGGGGAATTGGTTCGGGGCAGCTCATCCAAGTGTGGAAAGATGGATGGATACCTTCTTTATATGGTTTTAAGCTTTATTCGCCTCAGCCTATTGATTGCCCTTGGGTTAAGGTGCAGGACTTTATTGATCCGATTTTAAAGCAGTGGGATCTTGCTTGGCTCAACCAAGTGCTCTCAGCTGATGAGGTTAAAGCTATCTGTCTTATTCCCCTTCCTCGTTACCTGCAAGAGGATCAGGTGCTATGACATCATTCCCCTTCAGGTACTTTTTCGGTTCGTTCGGCGTACCATCACCTAATTAATCTACATCCCATGGGTAGAGCGAGATGCCCAAGTTCTTCTTCT
Source organism: Tetracentron sinense (assembly GCA_015143295.1). Taxonomy (NCBI): domain Eukaryota; kingdom Viridiplantae; phylum Streptophyta; class Magnoliopsida; order Trochodendrales; family Trochodendraceae; genus Tetracentron; species Tetracentron sinense. The sequence goes on along the minus strand of CM026568.1, from coordinate 34,198,716 downwards.
TCGGTGTTGTCTGCTGATTGTTGGAGATTGTTGTGGAGGCTTCCTATCCCCCCAAAGCTTTGTTGGTTTTTGTGGCGTTGTTTACACAATGTTGTGCCGGTAAATGCAAATATAGTTCGGCGGCGGATTCCAGTAGATCCTTGCTGTCTTTTTTGTGGGCAGCATGAGGAATCGGTAGTGCATCTGATGGTCCAGTGCGAGTTTGCTCGGATGGTTTGGTGGACTTCTCCTTTAACAATCAGATCTGATTTCAAGGCGGTTTTCTCATTTCAGGAGTGGTGGGCTTTTTGGATTGCAGCTCCCCTTGCCAAACAGGCTAAGATTCGGTTTCTTTCTTTGATTGCTAGTATGGTCTAGCACATATGGAAGGCTCGCAATACCCTTAGATTTGACTGTAAGGTTCCTTCTCCCTCTTTTCTAGTTGCTCAAGCAGTTAGCTTAGTGGAAGAAAGTCTGGTTTCTTCGCGGCAGAATTTACATACTGCTAGTAGGATTATTGAAGGGAGGGCTGCAAGCCCTGAGTCTTTTGATTTTCCCTCTACTTGGATTACCATTGCTTCTTATGGAGCTTCGAATTTTCGGGGTTCGGTTGCTGGAGTGGGTGTGGTGGCTCGGTCGAGTAGTGGTGCAATTCTTTGCGGCCAAATACAGGGGTTGATGGGGGGTTCCCCTTTAGTTGCTGAAGCATTGGCCTTGCGGGCAGCCACAGAGTTGGCTCTGGCCCGGGAGTGGTCTTTGGTTTGTTTCCTCACTGATGCGAGGATATTGGTGGATCAGCTATCTTCCACCTGTCGCACTGTGCGTGCGGAGATAGGATCTATTGTCTTTGACATTCGCCAGAATTTAGCGCTCTTTGAGCGTAGTACGGTGAACTTTATCCCTAGGCTTAAAAATGGGTTTTGCTCATAACTTGGCTGCAAGGGCCTTGGTGCAGAGCTCTCAGGGCTGTTTTCTTGTTAGACATCTGTCTGCTATGGAATGTCGTCGTTTTATTGCGGAGCGGGGGCCCAGACCTCCGTAGGGCTTTTTGTATTTTGGTTGTTAGTTAAATGATATCTCAGATTCAAAAAAAAAAAAAAAAGTAAGGTCACACCATTAAAAATTCATACGTGATGTGCGATTGGGTACATGAAATTGGCTAATAGAATTCTTAGCTCCATCTCTAAATTCTAATTTCATCTTTTGGGAAGCATGATTAAAAGAAAGTGATAGAAAACTATGGATGAATAAGGTCACACTATTAAAAATTTAAACGGTGACAATAACTAATTGCATGATATGGTGAGCGCCACTTTATGGTTGGCACTGTAAGGTTTTCAATCGCACAGCTTTGCTCTCGATAGTACCTACCATTAGAGTTTTAAATCACCTCCCTTATATAAAAAATAGTAGAATTAAAAATTTTCAATTTTGCACCTAATTAAAGCACTGATTTTATAGGCAAAATGAACATAATTCAATTCCATTATTAGAAGTAGACCTAGAACTTAGCTCAACCAAACTCAAGCTTAGTTTGAAATATTCAAGTTTGGCTTGAACTTATTTTGAGCATGAATGTGCTTGAGCTTGGCTTGAATAATCTCAATTGAGCTCGACCCCGAACTCAATTCATGCCAAGTCCATCCTGAGTTGGCTTGTGTGTAATTTTTAGTATTGTAATTTAACAATAAATAAATTTAATAAAATATTGTAAAAATTTGGTTTAAAAAACTCTAAAATTTAAATAAAACTTGAGTTCATCTAATTATACACATAAATCTGATTTGAAGATAATCTCCGTTCCAAAGAGATTTGGAGTTAGGGTCTTTGTTTAATTTCTCAATTTATTATTATTATTTTTTAAATTTATTTATTCTAAATTAAAAGTATTTATATATATATATATATATATATATATATATATAATTTTGAGCAAAACGAACTCAAGCACAACCGAAATGAAATGTCAGTTTGAGCTTTGCTCTAACCAATCCAGTGGATGCAAGGTCCTCTTCCAAGCTAACCACTCCAATGGAAAGAGAAAATGACATAAAATAAAATAAGGGTAACGATATGAGCACATCACTATTTACTAATTGGACACCATTTATATTACTTACTAACTGGACACCATTAAAATATAATAAATTTTACGAACACACCAAGAGTAAAAAAAAATACCTATAAATTTTCTACTTATACATCATTTTAAGGGAAATACTTTTTCCTGTGCGCCTGTACACCCTCCCATGTGTCCCTTTTTAACTCTCATTAACTGTGGTTAAGATTTCACTCACCTTTAGAGTTCTTTCATCTAACCTTGGTTTTTAGAAAAAAAAAATAGGAAAAATATTAACCTTAAACATACTGACCTTAGGTAAATTGAGCTTAACCATAGTTAAAAGGGCTATATTAGCCGTCATGTGTCAATTTTAATTTCCATTAACTGTGGTTAAATTCACTCATCCTTAGGGTTCACCCATATGAGTTACCACGTGTTCAATTTTATTGAAAGAGTACCTTGGTAGCCCTGTGACCATAGTGAAACAATTGTTTCGATAGGATTATCAATATAAATAATAAACACAAAGTATATAGAAAGAGACAACATATAAAAGGATTATAGAAAGAGACGAGAAATGATATAAGGGAAAGAAATTGAAAAGATTACTTTTTAAAAGGAGGAGGCTGTTTTTTAGGGAGCTTTTTGTAAAAGTTTAGAGATTTGATGTGTGAATGTACATAGAAACACAAACTATAAAAAAAAAAAAAAAAAATAGAAATTATTATTTTTAAATGATGTCTAATTAGTAAATAATGATGTGCTCGTAGCAGCACCTTAGAATAAAATTTCCATTACTTTGCGGTATGTTTTCCATTCTACATTGTCTCTCCTTTAAACTCATTGTCCGTCCACAAAGTTTAATTTAATTTACCCTTCCTCACCGAGAATGTAATCAATTGTTCAAAGGAATGAGAGGACCGAGCCGGGCCGCTTGTTGACGCCTCTGGAAGGATTCTTGATTTTTAAAATTTACAGGAGACGCATTTCGTGCTTTATTTGCCTTGTAAGTGGATACGTGGCTCCTTCTCTACAACTATCCTCATAACCTCATGTTATTATTCAAAATAATTAAATAAATTAAATAAAATATCGTATATTATCCCCAGAAACTCCAAATCTCTCTAGAGCATACTCTAGAAGAGCAAGAAGCAGCTTTAATGGCGGTTACAAACCCTGATCCTCTGATCGATCCAAAGAGCGGTTTCTGTTCACAAACGAAGATCTTCCACAGTCTCAGACCCCATGTTCCTCTCCCTTCGGAGACCCTCCCACTCTCTGCCGCTGAATTCGCCTTCTCTCTTCTCCCCAACAACTCCACCTTTGCGGACACCACCACCGTACTCATCGACGCTACCTCCGGTCACCGTATCTCATACTCCGAATTCCTCAACCACGTTGAAATTCTAAGTGTCTCTCTGCAATCCCTTATCGGTTTATCCAGAGGCGACACGGCATTCATCCTTGCCCCTGCGTGTCTTCAAGTTCCAATCCTCTATTTCTCTCTCCTCTCCCTCGGCGTCGTCGTCTCTCCGGCCAACCCCATCAGCTCAAAATCCGAAATTTCGCACCAGATCCAGCTCAGCAAACCTGTCATTGCCTTTGCGACCTCCGCCACGGCTCAAAATCTCCCGTCTCTCCGTCACCGTACAATTCTCCTCGACTCGCCGGATTTCCGTTCCATGATGACGATTCCGAGCGGGAATAAACTCAACCGAGTCGATGTGAAACAGTCCGACTCAGCGGCGATTCTGTACTCATCCGGGACGACCGGACGAGTTAAGGGTGTTCTGTTAACTCACCGGAACTTCATCGCGTTGCTCGCCGGGTTCTACTCGGTCCGGCTGGAGAATGAGGAGGAGAATTCACCTCATCCGGTGTCGTTGATTACAGTGCCGTTGTTTCATGTTTTCGGGCTCTTTATGTTTGTGAGGGCTGTGGCGTTCGCAGAGACGCTGGTACTGATGGAGAAGTTCGATTTTGAAGGGATGTTGAGGGCAGTGGAAGCGTATGGGGTGACATACATGCCGGTGTCGCCACCGCTTGTGGTGGCGATGGCGAAGTTAGAGGTGGTCAGAAAGTACGATCTCAGCTCGCTTCTGTTGGTGGGATGTGGCGGAGCTCCGCTCGGGAAGGAGGTTTCGGAGAGGTTCGTCGCTCGGTTTCCCAATGTGGAGATAGTGCAGGTAAAACTAACTACAAGGATGCACATGATAATTGAAAGGCCTACTTGTATGGTAATTGGGTTAGGAGGTATGACATTTTAATTTCTTTGGGATAGGGATACGGTTTGACTGAGACAACAGGGGCGGCGGCGAAAATGGTAGGGCCGGACGAGTGCAAGCGGCACGGGTCGGTTGGGCGCCTAACTGAGAACATGGAAGCGAAGATCGTTGATCCAGTAACTGGGGAGGCCTTACCTCCAGGCCAGCGAGGGGAGCTCTGGTTGCGAGGGCCAACCAACATGAAAGGTGATGTTTTATATGCAACTGAATTCTCCATTTTACATGTATGGATTTTCCTGCTAGTTATTGTTAATAGATTTGTGGAGAAAGACTATTTCACGTTTGGTTTTGGTGGTGGTGGGTGGGGGGGGGGGGATGGATATTTAAGCTCAGCCGCTGCATATATGTGATGGCTTTCAATGAGAACTCCAATGTTACAAATGAGGCATTATCTCAGTGTTGTGCAGAGGTGTCTTGTATTCAGTTTGATTTAGATTGCATTATTGTTATTGGGTGAACCATGTAAAATATTGTGTTTTGTGTGTGTGTGTGTTTTATTTGATTTGTGTCTTTATTTTCATCACTCATGAATTGACTAAGTGCAGAGTCAAATTTTCTGTTTATGAAGACTCCTTATCAAGGGGATCGTTAGCAGTATAAGGTCTGCTATGGGTTTTATCCCCTTGAATCGACTTAGGAGATCATCCCCTGTTAAAAACTTATCTGTAAACCATGGGTGTTTGAGCGAAACTTGTTAAACCTTCAAGATGCAATGTGACATGGCTGACAGTATGCCCCCTGCATGGTGCTATACAGTGGGCAATGCATATACTATTGTTAAGGTTGTAATACCATCAATGCAACATTGTCTAAATTCTTTGACTAGCCCCTTTGAAGTTCCAAGATTAGGAATTCCAAATGGTCAAGACTTAAGTACTAAAACATAATGCAAAATAAGCAATATATATTAGTGTCGCCGCATCTGAGAAGTATAGATACCTAAGAGTAATAGTTTTGTTTTGTTACTTTAATTACTTGCTGAAATGTCAATGTACAACTCAATATGCTACTCATGGAAACAGGATCAGAAGCTATGTACATTACACTGTTCTTTCGGTAATACAAGAGAATCCAGATCAGTGTTGGAGAGTAAAACAATAAGATCTCAGTGTATATAGATAGAAGAGCTTCTTATTTCCCTTTACATTTACATTTAGCTCCAGGAATTATGTGCAGGTTCAGATTTCCATCATACTTACTGGTTACTGCTCAGAGTAGGTTCAAATGTTACTGTGCTTCTAGTTTGATGCTGTTGTTGTTGCAGGTTATGTAGAAGATGACAATGCAACTATTTCTACGTTGGATTCAGAAGGCTGGTTAAAGACCGGTGATCTTTGTTATTTTGACTCTGATGGTTACCTTTTCATCGTTGATAGGTTAAAGGAATTGATAAAATACAAGGCATACCAGGTATTGAAATAAGTTCTGAATCTTGAGAAACATATGGTTGCGGCAGTCATCTCTGTCCCCTTAAAGTATGTCATCTCATACAATCTTGAATAAGTGCAGGTTCCCCCAGCTGAGTTGGAACATTTACTACAATCCCATCTGGAAATTGCTGATGCTGCTGTGATTCCGTATGCATCTGATGTTTCATCCTTTTTTTTTCCCTGCTAGATTTAGCTTGTTTTTCATATTTCATGGACCCCAGCCATTACTGACATGCTTACGTAAATTTACATATTTCATATGAATCATATCAGCTCTTCTCTGGTCGACTACTATTAAAATGTCAAGTTTAAGAGGTTCATCTGCTATACCATTTTGACAATCTAACTAGGGCATATATAGCAGGGAAAGTGGCACGCATGCGGGGGTATGGGATCCAGCATGCACCAAACTTCATACCAACTAGATGATCATAACATCCATTGTAGCATTCTCTTGTATTTTCAGAAAAGATTTGGTGAAGATCCAAAAGAATAGCTATAGCAGCATGGACTGTTAGCATTATCATAGAGGACAAATTTGGTGTCGGTGATCTCCGATGTATGACCCAAAGGATGGGGGGCTTCCCCATTGTATGTGGAATAACTTGTATAAAGTCATTGGTAGGCCATTCTTAAGGTGCATTTACCAGACACCCAAGAATTTCTCCAATTTAATTGGTGGTTGGAATCTTTTCCTTTTACTCCATAATTTCAATATAACAGTCAGGGAGCTCTTAAGATCTATAGCTATACTTTTTTGTTCCTCACTGCATTCTAACTCATGTCAGTTCTCATGTTTGCATTATGTGATAACAGGTACCCTGATGAAGAAGCAGGGCAGATTCCCATGGCTTTCATAGTGAGAAAACCTGGCAGCAATCTCAGTGAAGCTCAAGTTATGAATTTCATTGCTAAACAGGCACGTTAACTTCCAAAGACCAAGAGAAATGATTTCATCTTTCAGATGGGTTTAGATATAAACAGGAGGCTTTAGGTTCAATAGATAATCCAAACTCTCTAAAATATGCCTTATGACGGGTAGTTTGGGAATCATAAATATAAAAGAGGGGCATTTTCATCGTAATTATTTTATGCAGTTTCTAATGTACCTTTCAAAGCATATTTTGGGGAGCTCCAGTTATCACTTGAACTAGAGCTCCTGTTTATATTTAAACTCTTCAAATTCCTAATTTTTTACTTTTTCTCAAGCCTCTGCATGGTTGTAGTGTATGAATCATGGTTTTGTAACATCAATACATTTCATGGCCTCATGATAACACGCACACATTGCACATAATAAATGTAATTTACAATTTATCACAGTCTTTGTATACCTCCATACAATTGAAATGGAGCATTGATCCACCAGTCTGGACCATTCAATTGGTTGTCCAGCTATAGTCCGACCAACTGGTGTTTGGATTTTTTTCCTTACCTCTTGCCTTGTTTCCTTATAATAATCCAAGTTTTAGCCCATCATTGGAAGGTTAAGATCCTATGGTTGCCCGATTGAAGAAGTGGACGCCCATGGGTTTATCAGTCAGCCTACATATACCTTACTGCAGGCTCATAGGAACAATGAAACTCTGTTTCCTGAACCAATTCAGTATGTTATCATTAGGAGGATCTCTTCCTAAATAGACAATCTTGTATATTCAGGTCCTTTTTGGACCCGGTTTCATCATGTTTTGACCTAGTTTAATCATCATTTGTACACATAACGTGTGTTTTGTGTAGGTGTTCTTTCATTAGTTTTACTTCCATCTTTCTGCAGGTTGCACCTTACAAGAAGATACGACGAGTCTCTTTTATCAACTCCATTCCAAGATCTCCTGCTGGAAAGATATTGAGGAGGGAGCTGATTGATAGTGCTGTCTCTGGTGCTTCAGCTAGATTATGATCCATTTGTTTTCTCAATGACAGTCATAAAGAGTTAATGGTATCCATGCAGCTCAACCTGTAAAATTCTTTACCTTTTTATATATATATATATATATATATATATTATTTATTTATTCATGCATCTAAACATTCTGGAAAAACATTATTAGCGATATGTGGTCACAACTGAACCGAATTACCTCCAAATAAGAAGCCTGAGGCATTATTTTTGGCCCATTATCAGTGAGATATCTTGATGGATAACGTAGTTTTAGCTGGGATCCACCGAATTTTCTGAACTACCATGCAGTAAGCAGAGAAGATTTTGGAGTGAATGCTTAAATTTCAATGATAAGCACGTTTTATCATGATTGGGCTCGAATCAGAGCAGGCTACGTCCATCTTCACAATGCCGTCCCAGGGAGAATTTGGGCTGCAGGGAAGGTGAAGGTCCTAATTTGGGGAATAATGATTTAATTCCCAGTCTGGATGTATTCTTCCCTTGTGCCTTCTCTTAATTTATAAGCAAGCAAGAAAAAATGCCAATCTTTGGCAGTTTGATTTTCTTTCTGGAGAAAATATAGCCTGCCAGGAAATCAATAGAAATATTCCCTCCGAGTATGATAAGCCTTCTACGCTACTATGACCAAATTATAATAACCTAGGAAATTAAATTCCTAGGCATCTATGAACAGGTTAATTTTACACTACAACACTGCAAATGGATATTTCTCAGGATATAGCGGGCTAAAATGATATTCTTAATTCTTTGCGAACAGAAGAACAGTTCAGCTTTTTAGTTTCTAATTGCAATATATATATATATATATTTTGAGTTATTAAAACAACAACGACAGATAAGAATTATAACCTACAGGTAGGGCTCGAGAGTGCGAGCTTTATCAAATCCTTCCTCAGTATCTTACCTGGAGCATTCTTGGGTATGGAATTAGTGAATGATACTCGTCTTATTTTCTTATATGGCGCAACCTACAACCAATAAATAAAAAGAAAAGAAAATTATTGTTAAGTTTAGGGATGGCCAGAGTCTTTGCCAATACTTGGAGCATTGCACACATTCATGCATGTTGTGCAAAGTGTGTTGCATGCAGCTTGTTACGACTTCAAATTTGTATCGGAATAGTCGGATAATTATTTGAATAAATATCCGCCGGATCGAATTCTGGTTGTGAAATGCTAATTGGAGCGGATACACTATTCGGATCCGCTCCACATATATAATTAATATTATTATATCAAATCTAATAATAGAATTTGATTTATTAGGATATTGAAATGCAAAATTTGGAAATAAAATGAATAGATTTGAATATTTCAAATACTGTAATTGAATATTGTCTTAATTCGGTTATTAGAATTGAACGAATTCAAATTCGGATGGTGTAATCAGACGGATTCGAATAATATCCGAACTCGATCGGATATTGCAGATATGGGTACAAATTTTTTTAAAATTATCTATCGGATAAAGTCGCAGATTCGGATAGCAGATATTAAGTATACGGATCGGATACGAATATTGTGGTATCCGCTTTGAATTCGCTCTGTTTACCGTCCTAAATATCAACACCCTCATTTCATTCATACCCTTTTCTTGCAGACAGGCGTCCATACAGCTTGTACATTTTTTTTTTGAGGCTTCCTAATTATAATATGAGTTTGTTTCAAGTTCTGTTCCTGACCAAGGGTTTCTGTTATGCAGAAAACAAGTTTGTAGGAGAGGTTGTGGGAGAGTGATCTTTGTAATCTCTTTGCTTTGTACTAGTGAAGAAGCCAACCTCTCCATGGACTTGGCCCACATCCAATGAACCACATAAATCTTGTGTTTTTGTTTTATTATTTGCAGGTTACTTCACCACAATGTATACATTTTTTTTTTTGGAACTCCGGGGTATCCCCGGTGTATGTCAATCCACAAGGATCAATCATACTTTGTTCGAACCAAAAAAAAAAAATCATACTTTGTTGAAATATAGTATTCCAATGCTTAAAGTGACCAATGTAAAATGATGATACATCATGGCTTCTAAAGATAAAAGTTCTTACCCTCAACCTAAACTTAATTAGATATATAGGCATGGGCATGCATTTCACTTATTAGTTATTATCGCTGATTATTGTGTGAGACTGATACTTATCACTGAAGGAATCGTAGTATTTTGCATGTTTCTAAATTCTTCTTGATTTATAGGTCATTGAGAAAGAAAGTACCTGTTTAGCGATGAAATCCATGACTTGTGCTTCATCAAGGGTGCTTTTGGGTCGTCTCACCACGAATGCCATGGGCACCTGACCTGCTTCCTCGTCAGGGTACCTGATATATTACAAGCGACCTGTTTAGCACAAATCTGATACAAGAACATCCTCCTCGCTATTTAAAACAGTCAGCATTGAACAATGGTGTAAGAAAATTTGCACCTCAACTCTCATAAATGGTTTTGCATTTTACATGATAATGCATATTTTCACTGTATCAGACTGCACCATGATCAAATATTGATGTAACTCGCAAGATGGTCATGTGTGAAACACTCAAATTATTGTATTCAGTAAAGGGATGGGTTTGAAACTAAAATTGTTTTAAACATTCCTCTCCAGTAAACCAGTGACATATATGATTAATAAAATTGGATGATACTCACGGGATAACAGCGGCATCAACAATATCGGGGTGAGACTGCAACAGATGCTCCAGTTCTGCAGGGGGAACCTGCACAATTTAAACCACGGGCATAATGACGAACATTGAATGGAGGCCCAATTATGATTAGATAGAATAGGTAAAGGGATGATAATATGATATAGCAAATGGTACAGTCCATAGTGGAAATTCTTGTGATGAGAACTTGAAGACATTCTCAAGAACTGTAATTACCTGGTAGCCTTTGTATTTGATTAATTCCTTTAGCCGATCCACAACAAATAGGAAACCATCTTTGTCGATGTAACAGAGATCACCAGTTCTCAACCATCCCTCTGAATCCAAAGTTGCAGATGTCGCTTCATCGTCACCGACATAACCTACACTAAAATCACAAACAACAGTCCATGAAAGTCAAGTACATATAATTGTGGTAATCATTTCCTCAACAAACAGAAGACATATATATATATATATATATATATATATCCTTAAACCTAAAAAAAAAGGCATATCCCAATCAGCTGGTACTAGGTTTAGTGAAGCCTAGGCTCAAGCCCATTAACCCAAATCCACAGAGCAAATATATTCAGAAGACAATAATATTACCCTTCATGATTATGGGCCCTCTTATCCAAAGCTCCCCTAGGCTGGAAGGAGACAAAGCAATGCCAGTGTCTGGATCAACAATTTTAGCTAGGCAATTCGACGTAAGCCTCCCCGCTGAGCCCATTCGACGACTTTCTTCAAGCCCCATTGTTCGGAAGGTTCCAGCCGTCGTTTCAGTTAGTCCATACGCCTTATAAGACATTGACAGAACCATTAGTATTTACTACACTCAATTATAATGGCTTTCTTTCTTCTTCAAGCTGGTTCAGGCATGAACTGCACCCCATAGGGATAGTAGTCAACCTGCTGTAAATGGTTCGGATATGGACCAAATCTTGTTATATCCGATTATAACTCAATCCGAATCATATCCGTCCGGTCCGTTGGATTCTAATTACTCAATCCGTATCCAAGATTCGAATCTTTTCTGAATACAATCAATTTAATATTAATATTTTTAAAAATGAATATATTAATTAAAATTAAAAAATGTGAATAATATTATAAAATTAAATAAATATTATTTATAAAGTAATGGAATTGATTTTAATTAGACTGGATTGCTATAGATCCGAATCCGAGCCAATTATAATCGGAGCATGCTTTTATGATCCGACCAATTCATAATAGGATCCCTAGGTTTGATAGCTTTGTGTTGCATCAATTAAGCTATAACTATCAAGGAAGCACGGGTACGTCTGGAGTCCGACGTACTAAGCATTGACCCGATTCGCACCGGAACACGGGCTGATTATATCCTATTCCGACCGCTCATATGTCAGCATTACAAGCATTTGAGTGGTGTAGATTGATTACTACATCATGAGAGCCGACAAACACTTTTAAAATGAAATCTCCTAATGATGGATTGATGGTCAACTGCGTCGGAACCTCCATCAATACCCGAAAAATATGGTCGGTATCACACATCATCCGATAAACAAAAGGATAGCTCATTTCATGCCATGGTCAACATACTTTAACCTAACCCGAGGCGTAATGCGCCCATTCGGACATCCCCAATCTCCTATACTAACCTGCGCCAAGGACACGTTGGGAAACCTTTTCTTGAACCTCTGAATCAGCTCCTTCCGAAGTGGAGCACCGCCGCAAAGCACAGCTTCCAGAGAACTCAAATCATAGCCGTCCATCACAGAGTCAGCTTTGACCATCGCAAGCACCACCGGAGGAGCCACAGCCACGTGTGTGACCTTAAACTCCCCAATCGCCCTCATCATCATCCCCACGTCAAACCTCTCCATCACCACTGCACTCTCTCTCACCACCGCCGCTTTCACACAGTAAAGAAACCCGTAAACATGAAAATACGGCGCAGTGCACAATACCACTGCCGGCGAAGCCCTGACTGGCTGCCCAGCGTAAGATCCGGCCGCCGCCGATATCCAATTCCGATGAGTTAACACCACCCCCTTGACTCGCCCGGTCGTCCCGGACGAGTACAGAATCGCAGACGGGTCGGACTGTAGCACCTCGACCCGGATGAGCTTCTCGCTCGGAATCGTCATCATGGAATTGAACTCGGGCGAGTCGATGAGAACTGTTTCGTGGCGGAGAGAGGGAAGCTTGAGTGCGGTGGCGGAGGTAGCAAAGGCGATTACTGGTTTGCAGAGCTCGATTTGGCGGGAAATTTCGGATTTTGAGCTGGATGGATTGGAGGGAGAGATGACGACGCCGAGTGAGAAGAGAGAGAAGTAGAGGATTGGGATTTGAAGACGGTTTGGTGAGAGTATGAAAGCCGTGTCGCCTCTGGATAGGCCGATTACGTTTTGCAGGGAGGCTGCTAGGATCTCGGTCTGCCGGATGAGTTCGGAGAAGGAGAGACGATCGCCGGTGGCGGAGTCGATCAGTGCGATGTTTTCCAGGGAAGAAGAGCTCCGGAGAATAGAAAACACGTACTCGGTGACGGAGATAGGTTCATCCTCCGGAGGGAGTCGAGCGGCCGATCTGAGGCTGTGGTAGATTTTCGTTTCTGAGCAGAAACCGCTCTTTGGATCGATTGAAGGATTAGGGTTGGATTCCGCCATTGGAGAGACGAAGAGGGATTCGGAAAAACGAGATTAATGTTTTAGAGTTTCAAGGACGGGATTCGTTTGGGATTTTGCCAGCCTCTCAGTTGCAAATCTTCCAATTGGGTGGCTTCAAATGTCAAAACCGAAGTGATAGGCCTGGCCTTGGATTGTGTCTGGCTGAAGCCAGAAAGGGCTTATCTCGGGTTCCATAAAATAGGAGACAAGTGGTGATGGTGTGTCAGAATAAGAGGAGAGATATCAAATGAAGAGAAAATGAAATGACTTGTTCCCATTTATCCACATCTTCTCTTCAGTACTCACCCATTATGGTGAATATTTAAGAGGAGGAGCTGATCAATGAGATTTAGCCTTCTATATGTAAATAGATTTTGTGAGTAGGTTAATTATTTCCAAATATCAAATATTGTCAAATTTATAATTTTTTTATCTGTTAAAATATGAAACATTTCCACGTGTTAACCCAACTGGGTTAGCACTCTTTTTTTTTTTTGGGTTGTTCTGTGTTGGATTATTTGATTATAAAAAGGGAAAATATATAACTTACCGGGGTTTCATTATGTAACGAGCAACATAGACAATATGTTTCCATGTAACGAAATGACCGGTCTTGGTCACTCACTATTTTTTAATACTCATTAATTATGATTAAGATTCGCTTGCTCTTAGAGTTAAGTAATACAACCTAAATTTTTAAAAGAACAAAAATAATAAAACCTTAATTTTAATTTAGTTAAACTTAACTAAAAGTTAAAAAGAGTGTTAAAAGTAACACGAGTGCACGATGGTAAGTTAAGCAACTACTGCTCTAAAGAAAAAAAAATGATTTAAAACTCTGACAATATCTAGAACTCTCCTTAGCAGGACGCAAAAAATGACACGTCTCTTAAGTTTTATTTCTTGTCGTTTTCTTGCATGTTTAATGCTGAGTTAATTTGGCACGTCTCGTGTTCTTAAGTTTGAGAGAGGTTCTCGCTTATAAGCCTTCTAAGAGCATCTCTAACCCAAAACTCTGTATCTCTCCTTTATTTCGGCATCTCATCTATATTTAGAGAAGATGGGGCCCACTTTAAAGTTATTTGCTCCAATGGAAAGAAACTCTATATCACTATTCCTACTTTAAAACAAGAAGAATCGTATCTACAGTGCCTATCTATATTTCAAGCAAAGGTCTAATTCTTTCGTTGCCGACCTTCCCTCGCGCCACGAGAGATCAACAACAAATAGTGTAGTGCGATCTGCATACCAAGCGTATTTCCGAGTTCCTCATCATTCGACCTCTTCATCCAATTCGTGTTTCTTTGCTGATATCGGACCTTCCTCGTGGAACTCGGTAAAGGTTTAACGAGCCTGACAAAATCCAGAATTGGAGAATGTGCAAAAAGACTTATCATTAGGGTTGATCCCTATTATATATAAATTACAACACAGTGGGTCATATGACACAGCCACATAATCAAGAAGAAAATAAAGACTATATGACAATACACAGCAATACCTTGAGGTCGAAATGTGTCCCTTTTGACACCCCTTAACTGTGGTTAAGATTTATCCACTCATCCTTGGTTTTTTTAAATATTAATTCTTTTTTTAAAATGAAAAAACTGTTTCTAGAGTTTTTTAATACTAAAAGCAATTTTTTAATTTTTAAAAATAATTAATATTTAAAAAAAACCAAAGATGGGTGGGTGAATCTTAACCACGGTTAAAAGGTGTCAAAAGGTAAAAGGACACAATTGGTATTTTAACAAAGATTGAAAGACAAAAAAAGGACACAAGTGGTATTGTAAGAACATGAATCGTATTATAGAGGTCATCTCTATTTTCTCTCACAACCTCTAAATATAGAGGCTCACTGTAGCAATATAGAGGCCGGCCTCTAAATATAGAGCTCGTTTGGAGTTGGATAAACTCTATATTTAGAGTTATAGAGCCCGGTTGGAGATGCTCTAACCCCCCTGACCCTGACATAGATTGAGACATGTTGAAATTAAATATGAGCCGGAGCTCTGCATGAATAGTTATGCGGAGACTGTGTTACAACATGACACACGTCTTAGTGTCATTTCCTAAAAGGCAAGACCAAAACCGCGTTACCGGGTAACTTGCATCTGGGTCTTATTGTCGAAACGAAAAGTCTTCTTCTCTGTAATTTTTTTGTGGTTCCAAATAACAAATGAAAAAAATCTCTCTTCTATTCTTTTAAGTTTTAAGCCTCTAATATTTCAAAAGAAAATAGTAAACGTAACCGGGTTCCCATTTGGAAACGGAATGGCCAGTCGACGCCCTAATTTTAAATACTCACTTATTGTGGTTAAGATTCACTTATCCTAGAGTTAAAACAATCCAACCACGTTTTTTTTTTAAAAAACCAAAATCTTAGTTTTAATTTTGTTAAGTTTAATTAGGGTTAAAGGGGTGTTAAAATGGACACGAGGACATAGGGTATGATAGGAAACAGACCCTTGGGTCAGCTAAGTAGTGCTCTATTTCAAACCTTTAAATATAATTACCATTATGCCACGATTAGTTCAATCGCACCAACAAGTGTAACGCGTGTCTTTTATAATCTCTATTAACCTTTGTTAAGATTCACTAACCTTAGAATTCAACAATCTAACCTTAACTTAAAAAAAAAAATTAACTTTATAGTTAAAAATTATTCCTATGGGGAATTGAAACCATTCTTTTTTGGTAAGGTTTTTTTTTTTGAGGGGCCACGCAGACAGAGGCCCCAACTGACACAAATTATGACGTACACTCTCCCACTTGGGGAGATGTTAGGCGGGCGCCCTCCAGAGTCCAATGGAGGCGCCAACCTAGGCCATGGGCCTTCTTGATCACCCATTTTCCTAGCTGAATGAAACCAATCTCTTCCTTTGTAATCTAATAACAGGAAATTCACATCTCCTTCCATGGGATATTTGTTTCTATAGAACATATCATATGTTCTAGTGCCCACCAAAATGAAAACATTACATCATTCAGGAGACATGTTCACGACATATTAGAAGTCGATATAACTGAAAATACATATCCTCCAACATCGAGTTGCTTCAAATAGGCATTTGTACTCCAAAAACTAAAGCAGTACTCAACAAATAAGAAATTGGTCAGCATGAGCAACGCCTCTCTGAATTTAGAATCAGATTCAAAAATCTCCAAACCCCCTCACTGACCCTAGATTCCACCACCATTGTAGGTGTTAAAACTTCAAATGCTGGGAAGTGAGAAGATCCTGTCATTCGATCCAAAGTATAATGTGACGGAAGTGAGAAGATCCTTTTCTTAACTAAAGCTGCTAATATATGTCTACAAAGAATGCCTTCAAATTCAAATTTGTGACATGTACAGACAATCTTAACTTGAAAAACATCAAATGTCAAAATGTATGGTCTATTTTCTCGATTATCTTCAACCACCCTATAAGTGTTCACAGTACCATCCTTACTAATTTTGGTTAGCACTTGAGCTTGACATTGAAATAATTCTTCTTGAAAAATATTAAAAATTGCTATTGTGTACTTTTCTGCAGCTTCTCTCTCCATGCACCATAATGTCTTTGGAACAGGAATAGAATTCACTATCTCAAAGTCTTTTTCACTCTCAGTAGTATACAGTTTATTTAATGTCTTTTCAAACTGTACAATAAAACTCACTTACCAATATCTTTGAATTCACATCAAGGTTTAAAATTTTGTTGAAATTTCGGTTTCGGACAACCCCAACAACATCGAAACTGAGTTTATTTCGAAAATCAGATTTTAGCTGAAATTTCAGAAATTTCATATTAAATTTCGAAATTTCTGCCGAAATCTGATTTTTTTTTTTTTAAATAGTTTTTTTATTGTTTTTTTTTTTTTTACAGCAAAACCAGCATTGCCTTGCATCACGACCTCATCCCTTGGGCAAATGCACCCTCCTACCATGAATTCCTCGCTCCCCCCTTAGATTCAATTGTATTCTTGAGAAGTGCTAAGCCTAGTTGCAGTTGCTTCCACATACGCAAGATTAGGTTGAACATGTGGGATGTTTGATATTTTTATAGATTAAAGAAGTCAAAAATAAGGAGATGTTTGCCTTTTGTAGGGACCACCTTGCGTCTATGGAAGAATGAGACTATATATATATATATATATATATATTCAATTTCTCGGATTCTTTCGTTTTTTTTTTTTCAGTTTTATTACCGATTTATTTCAATTCTCGGTTTTAAGGCTGATGTTTAAAACAATCCAATCTTGCTAATTTTGAAAATCGGTTGGCTAGTCGATTCCTGGTTTTATCGATTCAACCAGCACACTGCATCGGGTATAATGGCAAGAGAGTCATGCTCTCAACCAAAAACAACTCAAACCAACACTAGTCCTTGTTCTAAGTGGTGTTTATTTTTTCAGTAAAATGCCTGAGAGTAAGCCTAGCATGCCTCAAGAAAAAACACTTGTTGTTTCTTACTATGAAATTATTATTATTATAATTTATGGAAAATCTAGTCACCTAGACCCCAAAAAAAACCTTTTACCCATATGTATTGAATATGATTCTAACATAATTTACTTTTTTTATATAGAACAAATCAATTAAATGGGTGTTATAAGAAGTGTAAGAGAATTTAATTTGTACCTATCACATGTTTTTAAATATAGCATCACAAGCCATAGCATCTCATTGTATCTCATTGTGTCTGCTTGACAGCTTCAATTATCGAAATAACTTGCATATATAAAAAATAGAAGCACACAAGAACACATGATAGGATTTCACTTGATGCAGACTATGTTTACGGAGGTCTTCTTTATTAATGAAAAGTAAAGAGATTACAAGAGATCACTCTCTTATAGCTTCTCACACAAATTAAAAAAATTTAAACTGATTATTATATTATATCTCTGAATGTGTACTACTGAAGTTGTAACAAGTTGAATGCAAGACACTTTGCAAGATACCAACATATTAACATTCTCATAAAAATCCTAGAGGAATTTATCTACCCAGCTAGGACTTAATGTTGACGTATCGAGGCTAATGTTCATAGAAACGATATGGGGTAAGGTTTTACGGGCATCTTGGTTTATCTATTTAGAAATGTTGTTTTTCTCTATAGGAACTCTATAGTATTGCACGGATATGGAATGACCATAATGGTGCGCATGTGGAATGACTATAAATGTGCATGTCTGATGTAGGACAATCCTATAATATGAAGGGTAAAAAAAGAATAAAAAAATAAATTTTCGATCACCGTGGAAGTCTAAGTTTTTTATAACAAACTTAGAAAAAAATTCTTCTGTAATGTGCTAATCCAAGTAATCCAGAAGTTCACAAAGGAACCCAAAAAAAAATCAATGGTCAATTATAATTTAATAATTCAAAGTTCCTTAACAATGCTACTATAACAATTATTTATAATAAAAAGAAAGTCTCAAAACTAATTTAGAAGTTAAGCAACTAATTTAAACCCCACTTTAGAAACAATTTAAAACAGAATTTTAAAATTATCTAATATATCCCTAATTTTTATTACCAATTTTACAGCCAAAATTAAAACTCGATTTTTACATCAAAAACATTAAAATCTTGAAAATCTTCATTAAATAACTATTGTAGATCTTCAAAAAAAAATTTCAGTTTACTTGACGAATTCTTGATCTGATATTTAAGAAGAAAATTATAAATTCCTAAACTTTTATTATCGATCTACGAAATTTAAAAAACAATGACCTATTTTCCTGACATCAGTTAGTTAATAAGTTTTAATGGTTTTAGTTATTTTTAAAAAATTAAAGTTAGATATTTTAACATTAATAATTATTGAAAGGGACGAGAGGGTAAATGATAAATCCCCTCCTCGGTTTAAAGATGACGAAAAAGCGTAGCTAGCACTCCTCGTGCAGTGAATATAGCTATAGGTAGTTGGTGCCTAAAACACGTAGTCACATCAGTTACCTACGAATATTAATTACTAAGTGACATCTCGTTAACATGTCTACCAAACAAGGCCAGGATTGTCTCTCGCGAAGCCAGAAAGGTGTTCTAGAGCATTCATACATCATGCCACGGGTGACTTGAAAAATGGGAGAAGTCGTTTCATTTTCTCCTTATGATTTTGACTTCTCCCCCACTTGATATTTCTCACATTTTTTTATCCATTTATTTCCACATGTCATCTAGTGTGTGGAGAAGTCAAAATCATGGGACCCCTGATC
Organism: Tetracentron sinense; assembly: GCA_015143295.1. Lineage (NCBI taxonomy): Eukaryota > Viridiplantae > Streptophyta > Magnoliopsida > Trochodendrales > Trochodendraceae > Tetracentron > Tetracentron sinense. Next base: position 34,179,554 of record CM026568.1, on the reverse strand, counting down.
TTGACTCCTCCACCACATGTCCTCTATTTTGTGGACATTCTAGAGGAGCTTTTCTGGCTTTGCCAAAGGGAATTTACCCGAACTGACTCTATTGATGTAAGCTGATCCCAAAAAAGGCCTTGGCTTGTCATTGGCGAAGTTAGAAAGGGTTTGTCCCGAGTTCCATAGAATAGAGGACAAGTGGTGGAGAAGTCAAAATCATGTGGCCCATGATTTTGACTTCTCCACTCATAAATAGACATGTGGCGATAAGTGTGTGAGAATAAGGGGAAGAGATATCAAATGGGAAGAAGTCAAAAATCTTGGACAGAAAATAAATGACTTCTCCCTATTTTTAAGCCATCTGTTGCACAATGTATTGAACCTGAGAGCCCTTTTTGGCTTCGCCAGAGACAATCCGAAGCCCCTAAAAAAACAACGCCCGCAGTATTTTAAGTATGTTCGGTAGTGATTGATACTAATGGCGTCATTCTAAAGTGATCCCATATTGCTCCTCAATGTAAGCAAGGTGGGGAGCCCGGCACACTCAACTTTTGAAGAATTTTGTTTTAAAATTTATATTATATTATTTATAAATTCATACAAACGACAAAATAATCCATAAACTCAAAATTCAAGGGCCACCAAACTCTACCACGAATGCTTCATTCCCCCTAATCATTTTCGAAGAGATGGTATGTGGGAGCACAGGCCTTATGCCTTGGGCTGGGTGTTTGTGGGCAGGGCCTTGGGGCCAAGTAGGTGGGTGTGAGTGAAGTGTGTGTGAGTTAATTTGTGCTTAAAAAATTAAAAATTGTTATTAATATTATCATTCAATCATTGCTTTCCTTTAAGAAAGTCTCCTGAATGTTAGATTAAGAGGCAGAGCCCCTTTAATTGCCATTTTATTCCTAATTAAATAATTTAACAATTGTAATTAAAATTTTAAAAAATTCTAAAAACTAAGGTTGCATAGTTAAACTCTAGGATTAATGAACCTTAACTACAATTTAGGAGTTTTGAAAGATACACGTGATGACTTGTGAGATACTGGAAGAATGGCCTTATCTTATGCATGTGAGACGATGTTGGAAAAGAGTAGATTCTTTTGTTGCACCGGAAGATAGGAACGGATTACCTGGTGGGCGCCAAGGCCCAGCCTCGGGCGTCCACACATCACCTGCCATGTGGTGATATAAAGGGTGAGAGATATCAATTGGGGAGAATTCAAAAATTAGAGAAGAAAATGAAATGACTTCTCCACTTTTTAACCCCACATGCCACATGATTTATGGACGCCCCAGGCTGGGCATTGGGCGTCAACTAGAGGTACTCCGTTCCCCGAAAGATCTATCGGTAATCACAAAAATTGCAACTATTCTCGTGTGTTCATTCCCTCATGTCCCTGTGTCAGCCAACCATACCAAAATCCCAAAAATATTCAGTATCTTAGTGAAATTTTGGATTCCGATTTATCAATATTTTATTATATATATATTAAAAAATAATTTTATTAAGATTTTATATATTTATATAAATATTATTATTTTATTTTTCAAAAAAATATATAAAATTTCACAAAAATTTGATAAAAATATCAAAATATTTTGAAATGTTTTAGAATTTTAATTAAGAAAATCTATTTAAAAATAAATTTCCAAAATATCGCCCAAATTCTAAAATTTAACCCAAAATATCCGGAATTGTGTTTTCTGAACTACATGTATTGATGTCGTTGGGGTTGGACAAAATCAGGATTTTGCGAAATCCCAACGGGATTTTAAACCTTGGGCAATTGAAACTTTTTTTTTTTTTTTAAGGGTATCAGTTAACTATGATTAGTGATTAGAACAAGAGGAGTTATAGCCTGAATCGCATTTACTCCAAAAGTATCCTCAGACGCAAGATTAGGCATAACACGTGGTGATGTTTGATATTATAACACATTAAAAAAAAATGAAAAAACAAGAACTGTGTGACATTTTTAGCCACCAAGATGTGTCTGGGAAGATTTGCGACTAGGACTAGCAAAATCCTCAGAACAATGGTTAGTGGTTAGCTTGGGAGATTGGAGCTCTTGCGACTTATTCTTGAGAGTCTTACCATATTTAGTCCGCTTTTAAATGGGCTTACTCTCAAACTATTGTAAATAATCCTAATTGGAGTTGCAGCCTAATCTTGTTTCAACTTTAAAATTTACAAAAAGAAAAAAAAAATATGGAACCTAATTTGGAAGATAAGTGAGAAAAAAACTGATTTATTTGAGACAATGTTCAATTATTGTGATTTGCCCAACAATAATAGGACATAGTTCTATCATGGTTTGTTGGATCAATCAAGCCAACGGCTCAGATTAAGTGTATTAACTTCATCAGATATATTATGGACTAATAGCCCGTCTCAATTGTCGTGATTTCCGCTTCATCATTTCGAAGAAGTCAACATCAGCATCACAATGTTGACAAAACTGCACGACCACCTTTGGAGTGAATCGAGCTACGTAGTTAAATGCCCATTGCAGTATCAGACGGTTCAGAAGACAGTATCTCTAGATCAAAGGGTTCTAATCCTTTTGACCATTAGGTAACAGACACAGACTCTCATGATTTATTACTTTTTAGTTTTTACCGTTAGGTAAGTAACTAACACAATCTTTCTCTCTCTCTCTACCGGTTTTCATACCATGTAACTATAAAACTTAACAAGCCTGTATATAAGAGAGAGAGAAGTCCTGATTTCTCTATCTTATTAATGGAGGATCCTCATATGCAAACAGAGCAATCTCCAGACCAAATCCCTCTCCTTGATCAAGACCAAATCCATGAAGAAGAAGAAAAGGATGTCTCACTCGATCAAACCCTTCAACGCCTAGAGAACTTTCTCTGTTTCTTCGGCTTTCGTCAGTCCTCTTTCTTGAGCTTTCTGCTCTCCTGGACTGCATTTTTTCTTGTGGGTGTTGCAGTACCAGTCGCGATATTCGAGCTCTGTTACTGTTCGGATTGCGAGAAGTATGAGATCCGTAAAGTTGAGATGGGCATCCTCGCTTCCCAGGCATGTCTTGCCGCTATTTCTCTGCTCTGTGTTTCTCACAATCTCCGCAAGCATGGTCTTCGGAAGTTCCTCTTTGTCGATCGCTATCATGGCCATATGCTCAGATTCCGCCAGGAATACATTAAGAAGATCAATGTGAGCAATACTCTCACTTCGTTGTTTTCCTTGTTTTTGTTAATTTTCACTCATACTGTTCTGCTTAAATTCTATGTTTCTTCTTCTTTTCCTTTTACTAGCTTGGAGGAAATAATTAGAACTGGGTTTAGATTCTGATCTTACAAAAAAGGCCAAAGCTGATATGGGTTCCACTTCCACCTGATTTTATAGACTGATTTTCCCATTTGTGGTTAAATGCTTGAAAGTGCTTCATATCAAGTACCCACATATGAGGTAAAAAACCCATTAGCATTTTTTTTTTTTTAAATGAAAACCACATCAATATGTTGGATGCTGACAATCAGATCATAGAAAATATAACCATGGCTTATAGTATTGACATCCCAAGTTAGAAATTTTTAAAAAAGGGGATTTGATACAATGAAAAGGATCAGGTTTGTCATTTTGTGACAGAAAACATTTTAAACGGAATTTTGTAGCTCAGATTTAAATCATTACAAACTGCAAAGAATTCTTTCTTGTGGATTTAAATATCGAAATCTGGTTGAATTTTCATATTTTAGGCGACGTCTTGGATTGTAGATTGTATCTATAAGAGGGTATTGATTATTGAGTTCCTGTAAAGATGCCACCCCTTTCAAATTGTTCTTTTTTAAAAATAAAAATTTGGAAATTTTTATACAAAACATGTTTGGTAAACATGTTTCTGTTTTTGGTTTTTAAAAATTAGTAGTAAAATATTTGAAAATTAAAATATGTCATTGGAGGTTTTTTATGGTTCCTGGAATTTAAAAATTGTTATTCGGTTCTTACCATATTACCCAACAAGGTTTTGCATTATAATACTACGATTTGCTAATTATGATGTTATTTTTCTGATGTCCCTTTGCATAGGGTTTCTTCTGCTTGCTCGTTTTGTGGATGTTACCGTGCTTCCTTTTGAAGACTTCCCGTGAGATCATCCGCCTTATATATGTGCATCATGAGTCATGGTGGCAGTCGATTGCTATTTTAGTAGCTTTGGTTGTGTCATGGACTTATTTGACTATAATCTCTCTATCAGCCAGCTTTTTGTTCAATTTGGTGTGCAACATTCAAGTTATTCACTTTGATGATTACGGGAAGCTCTTGGAAAGGAGTTCCGATGTTTCAATATTTATCGAAGAGCACATTCGTCTAAGGCATCATCTCTCTAAGATAAGCCATAGGTTCAGGATTTATCTTCTTCTGGAATTGCTGATTGTCTCAATAAGTCAATTTTTGACTCTCTTTCAGACCACAGGATATCGTGGAATCATTACTTTCATAAATGGCGGTGATTTTGCGGTAAGTATAGTGCTCAATATTTCTTAGTAGATGGCCTAGATGAGTTATGAATTTCTTTTTACCAAATGATCTAGGGTCTGACCTAGGAGATCTCCTAAGTTGGCTCATTGAATGTGGTCTTGCTCCAGCATGTATTTGTGTACACAGAGCTATTTTTCTAAATATGTTTACAGTTACTAAGTGGAGAGCCTTGGAATTCCTTTGTTTTTGCTTGAATGATGTTCTTAAGAAATGTTTGCTATTTCTATTAAGATCTGTTCTTCTTTTGCCTTATTTTGGCAGGTCTCCTCAGTTGTTCAGGTTGTTGAGATAATTCTTTGTTTGTATGCGGCTGCAAAGATTTCGCGCAGAGCGCAAAGCATTGCAGCAGTTGCAAGTAGATGGCATGCTTTAGTAACAAGCATTTCCCCTGATGCATCTCATTTGAGAGTCTCAAGTAGCGCAGGGAACTTGGAGGCTGCATATCCAGTGGGCTCATTATCTATAGGCTACTCTGAAAGTGATTTGGAGTCATTGGATTATGTTGCAATGCCCACAAATACACATTTGGCTTCTTATATGTCCTCATACCACAAGAGACAAGCCTTTGGTACGTGAATCAAATTAATCAATGTAGCATTGTATTTGTGTCTTCTTTGTAGAATTTTCTCTGGTTAGATCAATATCAAGAAAACAAGTTCAAACGAATTAGGTTAAGTTGACTATGATCTGGAATTAACTCCTTGTCTCTATAGGAAGTGATATGCAATGTTCGTTGTGCAATTCTAGTATTGAGTTGACTCCGAATTTGGTGAACATGCAGAAAAGAGTGATACTAATTGGACACTTTATAAAGTTCTACATAAGAGATGCATAAGTACATTCCTTCTCTAATTAAGGCATGCATAATTATCAACCATTGGATACTGAAATTTGCTAATCTTCAACCAAAATATATGCTTTTCGATCAATAATAAGAGACTTCTATTGGGAACAATATGAACTTTGTGGTCCATCTCCAATGATTTTAACAGAATAACCAACAAAGATAGGCAAACAACCTTGAGACATATGATTGCTTTCTTTGATTCTTTATGTTCTCAGTCTAGACCATGTCACACAGAAACTCTCAAGTCTTGGGTAAGCTCACTCAATTTCAAAAAGATTCTCCCAAACAAACTCGTATGCCCAACTAGCTTGACAAAGGAGATTGTTAGGGATTAGGTATGCTTGCTTACTTTGATATTGTTTGTCGACAAAGTTTGAGGCTGGGACATTACTTGTTGCCCACCTTGAGAATATTCATTTGGGTTTACTTCCTCTTAACTTGCACATGGTGCATTAGGCATAGAAAAGACCTGCTCAATGCAACCTTCTGCTTCTATATGGCATTACTTGATTCTAGTGCTTCTCATTAATGCTACATGGAACCCCTTTGTTTCCTCCTTGATATCTCCCGTGAATCCCAATTCCATCATCAATTTAGAGACACTTTGCAGTTCTATCTTAGATTGGTTCTAATTTATCTTCTAATGATCTTACTATGTTTGGTTCTATTGATATCACTGTATTCTGTTAGCGGGAACACAATTTTCATGTACTATTCTCTCATTCTAGTTGTGTTATGAAGTAGTAGTTGACTTATTTAAGCTGATTCATAGAAGGCCTAAAGTAAGTAAACTTCTCTGCCATTACTTTTAATAACTTACTTGATCTGCTATGGCTAAACAACTTTCGCTCTATTATATGTGGCATAAGATATTCTAAATAGTTATTCTTTTCTATTCAGATTTGTTGGGGTAGATAAATGCTCCTAAAGGTACACAATCACTATTAGTTCATATCAAGCATTTAATTTATGCTAAATTGGTTAATGATAGTGCTTATTGTACTGGTAGTTAATGCACCAGACATGTAGCAGTTGGGTATTTGAAAGCATTTCATTAATTGGTAAAACTCATTCTCACACATCAGTGCTAAATTTTCGACTTGGATCTAGTGATTCTAGATTACCAATCTCTTGATGATGCTCATTCCTAGCTACATAATCAATCATAAAGGAAATTCATATCTGTATCCTGGTTAGGAAGTTCTTTGTATCACTCATCATTCATCGTTTTTCTTCCTTACTGCATTCCATGAGAATCCTTGATGTTGGGCATCAAATATATATGCCCCTCCTTTGCAGTGCCCCATTAGCCCTTAGGAGCCTATGCCACAAGGCACTGACTGCATCATTCACATGTAACTCCAATATTGCTTCGCAGTTCGGCTTTTGTGCCCCTTCAGCAATTTGTGATTATCACTTTTAAGAGTCGTGTCATCCTTATTTGGTCCCTGTTCTCTTTTTGGTTTTTTTGGTAAACCAGAACTTGAATATTAACCGGGCAGAGCCCAAAAGAGATCATACATACCACGAGCCAACCCATTACCAACAGCCATGTAATTGCATTTCTAGAACCTCCTGTTGAGTGTTGTTTATCGCCTCTGCTCCCGGGTGCCTCATATCACGCCCCATTTATCCCCGTGACCCCCTTATATTCATTGATACTACTCTCTCCATCAGATTGGTCTTTTGGAGTAGTTGTTTGTTAACATGGTATCAGAGCTCTAGTTGCGATTTGGGTTCGATTCTTTCCACCCTTTGGGTGAGGGGGAGTGTTGAGTGTTGTTTATCGCCTCTGCTCCTGGGTGCCGCATATCGCGCCCCATTTATCCAGTGACCCTCTTATATTCATTGTTACTACTCTCTCCATCAAATCGGTCTTTTGGAGTAGTTGGTTGCTAACACCTCCTTCAATAATAAGGGAAGGGATATCAAGAAACCTATAAAAAGGTTAAGACCTCGTCTAATTGGTAGGATCTCTGCTTTGTTTAATGTTACCTTTCCACCAGGCCGAATAGCGAAGAAGAAAGCTACCTTCACTGTCCCTAACCATCCACCAATCCCCGCATGCTGCAAGTTGCCTAAAGACCACCCGGTAAAATTTAGCTTAGAAGAGCCAACAAGGAGAAACTTTGCTGTTCCTAGAACTTCACCCATTGTCCTCATATTATAACAATAAACATGTGCTTATCTTCCATTTGAAAGCCTTAATCTGTTCTCCTTAGAGAACTTCTGTTAAAATGAAGACCCTCAACGGGACCTCCTCAGCAATGCAGAAGAACTAGACGCAGTTGCAATCTTCTCCCCATGCACCCTCCGACTACAAGGAAGATGAAGAGACGCTGTTGCTGCACCATTGAAAGGTTCGAAGCATAGTTTGTGACTAAAAGGCATCATTGAAGCAGGAATGTCTATCATGAGATTTATTTCAATAGTGAAATGATTTCCATATAGTGTCGCTGATGCGGCAATTTGTTCTAGCCAACTTTTTATGTTGTTCCTCCAGCACGGTTCAGTAGTGTTTGCTATTCTTCTTCTTTATGTCCGATCCGAATTAAAGGGAAAAGAAAGAAATGCACCTCCTTTTCTATCTGCACAATCATTTAATATTGCAGGTGTGGTTATATCATCCAACTGGTTATCGGTTGTGTCACTCTGTGTTCATGTTTATATCACAATTCTACTTCATTTGTACCCTTCTGCACTACTCTTTTCTGTTTCTATTTCATTTTTAATTGGGTTTCTTGGCTATGCAGTTATGTATTTGCTGTCCAATCTCAGCGGATTCACCATTTTCGGATGGACAGTGGATCGGGGAATGATCAACACAATATTTTTCCTTGAATTTTCGCTGGTTCTTTTTGTTCTTGGGAAGACCATTGTTTTCACTTCCAAGTGACAATTCCATGAACCACCTCGGCGCTTTGCCTCCAACAAAGATTCCTCTGGTCACCATTTCAGAGAAAAAAAAAAACCAATCAAAACCTTACCCATGTACCAAGACAGTAATTTTGACTGCGAGGGATTGCTCTGGCTTTTTTTTATTGTTCCAGTGCACTAGGGAAACCTGGCCTTGTGGCTAAATAGATTGATATATGCTTAACTCATATATATATATATATATAGAGAGAGAGAGAGAGAGAGAGAGAGAGAGAGAGAGATTTGGCTGTTGTAATACGAACTTAGCTTTAATGCTTGATAATAATTTGTGTACTTAGCTTTAATGCTTGAATCTTTTCTCAAGTCCATTAAACCTCCATCTTGTTACAAAAATAATATTTTCATCAGTCAGAAAATGTTTCATTCTAGTTCAATTAAATGGACATGGACTCCAAATCCTTCACCTCCATATTCCTATACAGAAGCAGTACAATTACGAGACTAATAGATGAGACCCACTCAGTTGCCACACTTAATCCAACATCATAAACACCACTCTTACCTGAATTTCATCTGAGGAAAACAAAAGATGTAACAAACAAGACAAGTCCTAAATAGCAATCTGCATTTCATCTTTATACAGCTCAACAGTCTAATAAACCATTACTTTTTTTTAGCAGGATGAATTCCCTTGTGTCGAATAAACAGCCCTTGACAGCAGAAGAGAAACGATCCAAATTGCCATACACAGCAAGTGCTTGCCAATTTCTCTAACTATGATGCAAAGCAGCAGCTTTCTGAGCCCCATTCTAGATGATTTAAACATTCGCTTACATGGTGTAGCAAGGGACAAATGTGAATCCCTTAAACCAGGGATATCCTATCGAGGGTAACAACTGTCAAATTTAGTAAACTTCACTTCACTATTTTACCCCATGTATTGATGATAAAGCATAAAGAGAGAGTTGATCACAAGGTTATTAATTTCAAGTGCAAATGAAATTCTGAACATGAAAGACCCAAAAAAAAGATTACTGGGGCCACATACAAAAACTGACTTAACCAAAATAAATAAAAAACAGACAAACTTTTGTTTTGGTAAAAACCGGTTAATATGATATAGATAATTGATCGTCAGGCTTCCAACCTGAAGGTCAAGGATTCAAGTAATTGTATGGGAACAGCCAAGCAGATATACATAATTGCGATCACAAGATCGATTTGGTTCACATTTCTCCAATGACTTCTCTAGTTCTGGATCATCTGGTCCTTGGTCCTGCTGTCCTGACTTCAAATACAACTCTCTGTCCCAGAAAACTGACTTACCAAAAAAAAAAAAATTTAAATGAACTAACCTTTGATCTGGTTAAAAAATTGTTAATATGATATAGAAATCACAAGCTCAATTTGGTTCTCCACATTTCTCCAATGACTTTTTTTGGTGCCGGATCATCCGGTCCTCTGTCCCTCTGTCCAGACGTGAAGTACAACCATCCATCCCAGAACCCCACTAGAGTAGTTTTCACACGGTAAGGGAGCTTTCCAACCACCAACCATTTCTGTAATTGTTAACAGATCACGAAAATCAGAAGTTCCATGAGAGCAATTACAATCATTAGACAATAATTGCAGGGACAGCAGAAACATATATTACAGATATAGAAGTTATAATCTCCTGTTTAGACTTTAGAGGGCATCACAGGTGCACTCACTAATCCAGGAGTGTAACTTGTTGGGTGCCATGACAGACACATATGCAAGGAAACAATAAAGATCAAAGTCAAAAGCAACCCAGTTGCATGGATCATCATTTAATCTACATCACATTCTTTGGACACCCAAGTTGAATATGATGAACAATCCAAAGGATGTTACAGATTTCCGATTAACCATCCAATTGGATCCTGATCATGCACCAAATGATTGCCCTCCGTAACACTTGATACAGTAGACTATTGATGTCAAGGAAAAATTTCCAGACACAATAGAAGACATAATTTCATGTTTTGCACAACCATTTCTGCTTGCCATTGTCTTATTCAATTTGCTTGCATCCAACAAATGGGAACCAGGGCTTCACTTTGGTATTTGGTGAGGCAACAATATATTGCTTATGTCACATTTCAATGTGAGATAGCAAATGGTAAAGATGCAGCAATCCAGCGAAAATGTACCATGGGAAACTTGTGGAAGCACGCAATGGAAATAAACAGGAAAGATGGCTGAGTAATATACAGACTAGCTACACATTTCCTGCATTTAGTATTGCAGTGCTTGCTTGTAGCTCCAAAAAGATGAGACTCCGTAACATAATGAAACATGATCTTAATCTTAGAAGTCTTGTTAAAGTTGAGTTTACTGATCTGTAATGGAGATGAAAAGCTTCAGTGCTGTGTGCAAGCTGGGAGCACAAAGGCTTGATTACAATGGGTTTCTGGCCATATGGCAATTCAAACCTTTTAATTTGGATTTTGGGATAGTTCAGATAATAGCCAACGATTTCAGGCAAGCAAAGAATGGGGCTTACAAACGGTCAAACGAGAAGCTCCTACTTCCCGGTACAACGAAGTTCAATCCATAGAGGAAGATGAAGCCATAAGAGTTCGTAAGAAGTAATATAGTGAGAAAATAGGAGCTTGGTGAGGCAACAGAACAATCAAAAGGATGTAAGTGGTCTGGATAACAATTAAGTGATGGCAGCAAAAGGGTTATGTGGCGGTGAGCTCTCAGTGGATATGTAACCCATTAGCCAGCATCGATGATGGGAGGTTTGCGCTTCCCTTCAGATTTTTATGAGGAAGTTAGATGCCATGTTCTAGAGATTTAATGAGGTGTCAAGTAATCATTATGAGACATGCATTCAATATCAGTATAGCAGAAAAGGAATTCCCAAAAAGAATATTTTGATATCTAACTAACTGCCCATTTGCCTTCATTGAAGCCTGTGAGTGATTAAGATGGTCATACCAGGGTATCTAACTGAAATTGAAACACTTCTCCGACCAGGATCATCTTTTTAGTCACGGGGTGCTTCTCTGTTGTGCCTCCCATGATAATAATGGAATTGTTGACAATAACCCATGCGAACTCTATGTGGGAGTCGGGCTTTGGCATGGGAGGTAATATTCTCCACTTCATCTCATCATCAAGCATGTAAACATCACCATATACTACCTGGAGCAGTCACGTATTGGAAGCTATATTATATGAACAAACCGTAAAAAAAAAAAGGATGAAAGGAATGAAGGAAATAAACTAAAACCTAGAAACAAAAAAAAATACACAGAAGTTACATCCAAAAGACACGGTCATGACATGTTATTGCAGCAAATTTTCAAATTTCTCACAAGGCATAACTGAGATCAACATGTAATCAAAGAGTGGAAAACTGCTTCCTTCTTTCACACAATTCTCCGACATGCAATGAAGTGTTCAAAGGAGTATTACAGGGCTAAGAACACCATAGAACCAAAAGACCAAAAATGAGAAAATTCACAATATTATCATTCCAGGAAGCTTTGAGCCAATGATTAGTTTGGAATATTATACAGTGAACCAGAGTAGGCAACGTATATTAATGAAAACATGTCGACAATTATGAGTCTAGATCTTAAAATGTTCCTATTGAAGTCTCATTTTTCATGATTTTTTTTATTAAAAAAAAATTGCAAAAACTTGAAAATTTTCAGCAACCTCCATGAATATAGGGAACCATTGCATGCCAAAATATGTATAGTTAACCAAGTATAGTTAACCAATACAATTTTATTTAAAATGTATGGAATAATAGAAAATGAGGTCCTATAATACCAAACTAACCATAGTGCATCACACATGTTTGCTCTGGAATCATTATGAGTGCAAAGAAACCATAATAAAATATCTAACATGCTGCAACCCCATAATGCAGTTCCCTTTATACACTGGTTCACCTTACAAAATATGTATAATGAACTAGATTATAAAAACTACTGAAATTATAAGTACTTTTTACAGGATGTAGCCCTACCACTCTAAAATAACCCAAATGAGTCACACGTTTCATGTCTCTGGAACCATTCTTCATTTATTTTCTTTCTTTGTGCAGTCAGGAATATGGGGAAAAGGAGATTTCTTCTTAACGAAAATCTCAAGGCTAGATTATCGTTACTACTTGCTAAATTATGAAATACTTCCGCACCGCAGCTTGTGAAGCTGGAGACTTTTTTTAGTATTATTTGTGGTAATCAAGATTTTCATTGACGCAAAAAAAGAACTACAAACAGATAGAGCAGATTCACAAAGGATGAACCTACACTAAAAACTAAAGCAAAACAAGTAAAGAGAAACTAAAAACCAACTCCACAAGACAACAAAAGCACATCCATGGTTAGAAAAAAAGATTAGATACCCTTGACACCTCTCAATGGTCGCTATGAGATAGCGACCTTTTTTGGAAATATTTTTTTAAAAAAGAAACTGAGTCGCCACCAATCATCGAGTTATGGTGTGATTGGTCACCGAAATTCATTTGAAATAAAATCAATGCAAAACCACGATGAGATTCAAAGAAGGGAGGTTCTATTGTGATTTGGGGAAGGTGTTAGGCACCCCAAGTCACCCGTCTAAAGACGGTAACTAATGCTTTCAAAATCCCTTTAAAAAATTCTTTAATAAATCGGCTTAAAGAAAATGGTTAATAAAATCCAAACTTTCGAAGAATGAACGATTCTAATCTAGGAAGATTAGATATCGTTATAACATAAGAAAGATAAAAGAAAACATGCTTAAATCCTCTAAAAATCGGCATTATAACGACTCTAATCTAGGAAGATTAGACATCGTTAGAACACATAAAATGATGATGAAAATTAATCTAAAAACGAGCATTATAACGACTCTAATCTAGAAAGATTAGGCATCGTTAGAACGCATAAAATGATGGTGAAAATCAATCTAAAAACGAGCATTATAACGACTCTAATCTAGAAAGATTAGACATCATTATGATGCATAAAATGATGTTAAAAATCTATTTAAAAACGGGCATTATAACGACTCTATTTTAGAAAGATTAGACATCGTTATAATGACGTTAAAAATCTATTTAAAAACGGGCATTATAACGACTCTAATCTAGAAAGATTAGACATCGTTATAATGCATAAAATGATGTTAAAAATCTATTTAAAAAGGACATTATAACGACTCTAATCTAGAAAGATTAGACACCGTTATAATGCATAAAATGATGATGGAAATCTAACTAAAAACGGACATTATAACGACTCTAATGTAGAAGGATTAGACATCGTTATAATGCATAAAATGATGATAAAAAGAAAATAAAATGATTTTTTCGAAAGCAACGATGTGTTCCACAACGAATGGAATACCCCTCTTTTCCCTATTATTCACAAAAAGCCCCAATTCAGCGAAACGCTTCATAGGGGATCATTAATGAACATTTTTAAGGAAAAGAGGAACATTCCACTACAAAGCTTGAGCAATGACATTGAAAATGTAGATTCTAAGACTAAAGGATATCTCTATATCTCATATCTCACAAGGAGCCCCAATTCGGCGAAACGCGTCTTAGGAGATCCTTAGTGAGTCTTAGAGCAAAGAGGGGAAATTTCAACAACATGGCCCATACATCATTTTCTTTTTTTTAAGAAAATAAAAGGAAAAGGGTTCTAAAAAAAACCTATAGGTTCCTACCCCTCTTCCTTCAATTTGAAGCCGCCTAATCGGCGCGTCATAGGAGGGTCCAAACTACCCCAATAAAGGGGGATAGGGCTTAAAATTTATCTAAGGCTCATTACAAGAAATAAAAGTAGAGGGTGAAGAAGAGAATTAGCACAAAATAAAGTGGGATGAGATAGAATGTTGGCCTACCTATGTGGGTTGGAGACCCCCTTGAAATAGTCTTCAAGCTTTTCCTAAAATCTCCAAACTCTCCTTCTTCTCCTTCTTTCTTCTCTCCAAGGCCTTCTCCTTCTAATGCTCTAGGGACTTAGAGAATTCTTGGATTTTTTGGGGCAAAGGAGAGGGTTAAAAGATTTTTCAAGACTTAGAATGTCATGCAAAGCATGGTTTTCCTTAGTCTCTTTTGAGCAGAATTTTGGCTAGCAAAAGTTGTGTGTCAAATGAGGTAAAGGGCTAGGGTATTTATAGGGGAGAGGTTGAGGGGAAAAACTCATCCAACTCCAATATGGGACTAAACACTATTAGGGGTATTTTAGTCATTTAGGGGCATTTTGGTAATTAAAGAGAGATCATCCTTCAAGAAATTTCCATGTTGTTAGGGGTATAAGTTGTCCAAAGCATAAGAATTCTCTAGAAGAAACCATGCTGGAATTATAGAAAAATCAAAATGGAGGCAATACCTTTACCTCCATTTCACAACTAGGCTAAAATTTAATGTCCCCAATATGATTACCAACATTTTAGGCTTGATTTTTAAATTTGGTGCTCGAAGACCCCAGGGAGTCTTGCACATGGTATTGTAACTGATTTTTGAAAATACCCTATAAATATCGGTAATATAAGTGTGGACATAAAAAATAAGCCTAAAAAGGAAATGGCTATAAACTTATTACCGCCAATGGGGGTCACTGGGGTAATTTCCAAAATCCGATGTGTAAAGGTGTAACCGTTTGGCCCAACAAATCTTTTACAAAATCTGTGTCGGTAATACATTTATCGCCACCCACCAATCACTGTAATTAATAATGGGCGGTAAATTGATTACTGCCAACTGAAAATTAGCACATTACTTATGGGCGGTAATTGATTTACCGCCAATCATTAACTAAGCGTTTCAATGATTGGCGGTAAATACATTACCGCCAATCACACGTTAGCCTATTTAATGATGGGCGGTAAATGTAATATATTTAGCGCCAAAACCAGGTTTATTCTTACCTAATGCATCTCTTGAGTTTTTCAGATTAATTTAGGGTCCGAATGGGGTTTCAAAAACCTTGGATTGTTAACTTGGGTACGGTCTCGCCTTTGAGTGTTAAAAGACTAAAATACCCCTATATTGGAATTGATGCTTAGGTGATCTATAGATGGTATTAGGGTGCTTGTAAATGGGTGAACAGGGTTCAATTGGGCCTTGTGGAGTTCGCTTTGCCTTGGAGAAGGAGAAATAGAAGAAGCATGAGCATTGAAGAATCCGGGCAAACACAGGGTGTCTACAGTCGCTAATTGAAGCCCAATCAAGCAGGAGGTTTTGAATTTGTTGCCTAACTCTCTCTTGGGATAAAACAGAGTCTTTAAAAATACATATGTTTCTCTCTTTCCAGGGGACCAGGAGATGGACCCTAGGAGGAGAGACAAAGCACATCAGCTGGGAACCCAGCAAGGCCGAATACCAACAAGATAAGGAGCCTTTGAAGGAACAGGAAAAGAGTCAAGCAATTCCTAGATAGGGAAGAAAATAGTTCCAGAGGTTAATTGTAAAAGGGAAGTGTAGGAGCAAATAATCTATTGATTCCTCTGTTGTCATGCATAACACGCATCGATTCACAAGATTCCAACCTCTCCTTTGAATGTGGTTAGAAGTCAAGATTTTATCCAAATAGACAGTCCAAAGAAAAAAGGATACCATGGATGCCACACAACCTGACAGGGAAGTAATGTGTAGGGAATAGGACGCCACACCTGCAGAGAGAATCTCACAGTGAACCGAACTTTGTTTTCCCTAGACCAAACTCGGTTATCCGTAGATGATGGGGAAGGGATGACAAACACAAAACGAGACAAAAATCTGATAAATATACTTATCTCCCAGTCCTTCAAAGCACGCCTAAATCTAGCCCACACTACTGACTCGCCCCTACACTCAACCATAGACGCCACAGTTGCTCGTTGGTCGGATGAGATCAAATAGACGGTATAAAAATCTTGTCACAATGTGGGCTTCAAATAGACATTGTGGATCAAATTAAGGAATATTGTCCTCTTGACTTCTCATAAAAAAGCATTGAAACGACAGTGGATGCAAGAATCACTAAGTTTTTTACTTAGACTGCAGATTAGTCAAATACACTGTTAACTTTTGTCCATGTTTCCTACGTATGACAAGTATATGGTGTGTGCTCATCATGATCATGTTGCACTAAGAAGTGAACTGTTATAGGCAGGTGCTGCAGGTCATATCTATTTCAAAAGGTCAGGTTACACAGAATAGAAAGAGCCAATCCAAATTACTATACTTTAAAAAAAACATAGGAATCAGCTCACATACCTCATGCCTACGCGAGCACTTGAAGATTGGTGATCCAGGTTTGGCCATAAAATCACCTTCTTGACCACCAATAACAAAGAGCCGATCATCAACCACAACACAAGCCCTGTTAAAAAAAGTGATATTGAATATTAACATGAGATGCGATCATGTAACACACTTTAAATAAAACATAAGCTGATTTAATCCTCCTAACCGAACTCTATGTGTTCTTTGCTAACTTAATCCCTCAGAAGAAAACCATTGTCATTTAAGATATTATGGAGAATAATACTACGAACAGATACCATTATAATCCTTAATACTGACTTAAATGAAAGTCAACCATCGGCACAAAGATAATTGTAATGGAAACTTTCCCACCAAATCTATAAAAGTCAAGTATACTGTAATTTTAACAAAACTGTGGAATCTACAGAATAATGACCAATCAAATCACATTGACCTTCGACAACTTTCATATGAACTCAAAGAATAAGTGAACTAAAAAACTTAAGAGATTTCATATATAAAGAAGTCACAGCCAAAGAAGGATACAACACTAGAAAGTAAATCTATGAACACCGAGGCTCGTTCTGGAGAAACTTAGTATTCCCCCAAAAAAAAATTTCACAACAACATCATTGTTATCCTTCATATTTTTGGTTTAAATTGCACTCCTGGTTATCTACGGAGAAACTTTGATAGAGTTGCAAATCGGTTTTTATATGAAATGATTTTGAAATACAACTATCAAAAGCAAAGATCCATATTCGTATAACACCTCCTTGGGACATGACCAAATGT
This sequence comes from Tetracentron sinense, assembly GCA_015143295.1. Lineage (NCBI taxonomy): Eukaryota > Viridiplantae > Streptophyta > Magnoliopsida > Trochodendrales > Trochodendraceae > Tetracentron > Tetracentron sinense. The sequence continues at coordinate 34,162,314 of CM026568.1, read as the reverse complement.
CCAAGAATTGAAACAAGAGACTGGAACTACTCACTCTAAGCTAGAAATCAATAAGGAAAAGCATACAAAAATTACCGCAACAAGTTTGCACTATGCTTTCCTAGAAACAGAAGGGAACCGATGCATACATATGCCAAGGATAGCATCTTGCAGATCTAGACATAAGTTTCCAGGTCCTTTAAACAGTGAATAAGGATACAAGTCATACAACTTCTGAGATCTATTTTACATTTACATACTTTGGGTCTAAACCACCGTGGAAACGACTCAACCTTGCAATGGGAAGATTTTTAGTGGTGTAGAAACATAAGCATATAAATCATTATGCACAAAAGTACGTAGTCTGTCCCGAGGCCATATTAATGTCATGAAATAGCAAGGATACACCTTGAAAAGTGATTGTTTGTAATGTTGCGAGGCTTATGACAACTGGACTTTGTGACAACCTGGTTTATATTCTTCACTTTTAAGTCATTGAGCATGATCAAGAAATTAAATTCATGTATGGAGCTGGAGAGAAGTTAGGATTCATTTTTAACATTATTAAAAGAATTTTTTTTACAGAAGATGAGCCACAAACCTATGAGGTCCCCCACGGGGAATTGGGATTTCTGTGCGCCACTCTTTCTCTAATGCTTTTCCATTCTTTACTGCAAGACTCCAATGCTCTAATCCAGGCGTATGGCGATTTTCCTTACTGCCACCCATCACATGGAGTCTGCCTCTCCAAAGTTGGGTTGCCGGGGCATACCTAAAAATTCTCATGTTAAAACCTTTCATTCTAGATTAACTATGAAATTCTCCGGCAAGACTCAACTCAGAAATATTTGCAACCACTAATGCACTAAGCAGTTCATCAGAAAAAGAAGAAACAAACATTTCATATCATCGCAAATGTATAAAACAAAGTCGTGAAATTTGCATGAAGATCCCCTGGCAGGTCTAAGTGAGTGCACCTAATCATAAGAAAACAATCATCATCAATGCCTTATCCCAAAAATTTAGAGTTGGAGTGACAACAATCAATCACAAGACAAAATTCCCTTGCAAATTTTACAATGTACATGTATGTATAGCAGCTGACAGCACCTTGAACTATTCAGAGTATCACTACTAATTTGGCAGCAGCAGCACGTAAAAGCTAAATTAACAAGGTATAGAGGGATGAGATCAAAGTTATTAGAAGGGGCACAGATAAGGATCTGGTCAGTACACGAAGGTTGAGAAGAAACTGAGGAGTTTTTTTAATAAGTTATATTTAAGCACTTTTGTAGGTGTGCGTCGAAATGCGTTGTGCTCTCAAATATCAATCAGTACCATAAGTCCATAATACCTAACCGAAATAATGACATACAGGTTCTTTAGAATCCTAAATGGTAATAATATAATTGACAAGTTCAATAGGTGAAGAAGACTATCCATTAAGTCAAAATAACTAGAGAGAGAAATTACACCAGTTTTAAGACGGAAAGCAAAGTGATCATATGATATGAATAAATATAGATAAATGATATAAATAAATATAGATGTATCATGTTAAACAGATAATCAACATAAATTAATATAACTGTTGAAGATTAGTATGTGCAATTCTTGATTATTGGAACAAAGTCAACAAACAAATGAGTTTCAGAGATTGTGGGAGCAAACAAATGTTTTTGAAAGAAGACAACAGAATGCTTCATGTGTATCTTGATAAGGGCACATACCTAGGGACTGGTAATCGAGGCAAGTCCCACCATTGTTTTGTCTCCGTATCCAGCACAAATGTACGGGCTGTTGGCCCTCTGCATTGTGGACCATATTGTCCTGTAACTACGTAAATGTATCTCCCATCCGTCGCCATTCCTAGATGTGAATGTGCCATTTCTTTTGGCATATCAAACCTTCCACCCCACGTATTGTCTGTAAAATTGTAAATATCAACATGTGTGTGCACCTATAAGATACGGACATTATCAGCAAACAGGAAAAAAAAATAAGACCAAAAAATTTAATATAGTGAAATTAGTGCAGTAAGAAAACAAATTTGTTAAAACATGTTGGTTACTCATCAATGGGAAACATGGAATTTAAGTGCAAATACTCAATCAATAAATTGTTCAATTGAGAAGACCCATAATTTATTTACCATCTTATTCCATTTTGCCCACTAAAAACTAAAGCAAAAGATCTTTTTGATAAGTAAATAGAAGTAAAATGGTAAAAAGGGATGCTTAGGGAGAAAATCATACAAAACTACAACCAATTGTTTGAAAGTATTTCCATCTCAATACCCATGTTCGAGACAAGGTTTTAAATTTAGGTATCAGTGTAAACTTCAGTCACTATGGAAGTGGAAACGTTTCGAGTAGGACTGTCACTAGATCGGCTCATAATCTGGATCCGATCCGATTAGAGTGGATATTGATCTGACTATAGATCCTTCGGACCATAGAAGAGAGTGGAGATGGACTGAAATGGAACAAGAGAGACAAAGGGCTAAAGCAATATTTTTTATATTTTCTTTTTCCAATAGGGATACTCTCTTTTACACTATCTTCGTTTATATATCTTTGTTGGCTTGTACCGATAATAGATTTGTTCAACACACATGACACATGTTTTTTATCACCACGTGCATCGCACAACCAAATTTTTATTTTTTTGGATAATCATGCCATTGCAATATTTGTTCAAAACGAGAGACAAAGGTCTCAAAGCAGAACTTTTAAGTTTCTAACTTGGATTCATGCGCAAAGAAATTATCTTATCTCATATAGTCCAATAAAAATATAACAAATTGGAGAGCTATAATAATCATAAGTACAATCTAAGCACAAAATCACTTAAGGCATCAAAGAAAGCTTCTTGCAAACATAGTCTATGTAATTGTAGATAGTTCACAACTCTCCAAGTGTAGCTAGAGACTCTAGGGTCTAGCCTACACGTCCAAGACCATTGAAGGCGGATGGCCAAACCCAAGGATGCAAGCAAAAAAACTCAATGGCGGAAGCCAAGAGCAACTTCTATTGAACTCAAATACAATTAAAATTTTGAATCTCAAATATCTCTCTTGCTCGTGTGGAAATGACCTAATAAGTTTATATATAGAGCCTTAGGAAGGACCTATACTTAGTCAACACACTTCTTCTCTATACTCTTCCATATAAAAAATAAATCTAAGCTATTCTACAACCTAGATCCTTCTTCTATATAGTATAGATTATTCGATAGGGGAATTCCTAAGTTACTATACAACCTTTATACATTTTTCCATATAGATATATTCCAAGTTATCATGTGATTTCAACAGTAATCAATTTCGAAAAATGTAAATGATCTCTAAGCTGGTAAAAGATTCTCACATAATCAATGGTACCATATCCAGCAAACACGTACAAAAGATTCTTAATTTGTATTGCCGCCCCGTCAAGACGAGGTACAGGTGCCGCTGCCATCTTCTCCCACTGTAATTCAGGTGCAGGTATATCAGCAAAAGTCGCTGATAAGACTCTACCAGGAACTGGGTCCTTTTTATCTTTAACAGTTCCTCTCTACAAATTATAGAAAAATGATCATCATTCGTCATTAAGAAACTGAATCAGGTAAATAACCACAATTCCAAAAAAAAAATGACAGACAAATTCGGGAAAATTTTGCATGAAACGCACAGATCAAAACCCTAACTCAGGAAAAAGAAGAAACCCTATTGGGAATTCGTAATTCCAAAGCAGAGCAATAACAATGTGAATCGATAGGAATCACCTTATGGGCCTTGTTTTCGACAATGGGTATGATTGAGCTCCCAGAATTCTCAAGCGCCCAAATTGAAGCGGTGGATATATAGGCAGAAGAAGAAGAAGAAGAAGAAGAGGAAGAGGAAGCCCATAAAAAATCTGCGATCAGAGCAGCTACAAGAAGCCCTGAGAATGATAAGAAAAAGACGAATTTCTTGGAAAAGTGTTTTCCGGTGGTCCTCGCCATTTCATCTAAAACCCTAGAAACCAGATAAAACCTTCATAGATGGAGAGATCTTTAAAGGAGAAAAGCAACGAGAAGAAAGCGTGGGCGCCAATGGTTTCCATTTTCCTTCGCCGCTGTCTTCCTTCTTCTTTTGATTTGAATTTTATTTTATGAAAGGGAAATTCCGCGGTGGAGGGTAGGTCTTTGAAGTCAAATCCTCTACGGTGATAACCGGATTTGCCAAATCCGGTTATCACCCCTAGAAGTCTCCACGTGTCCCTTTTGACACCCCATAGCTGTGGTTAAGATTCACCCACCCCTAGGGTTCACCCACCCATCCTTGGTTTTTGGAAAAAAATATTAATTCTTTTTATTAAATATTTTAATATTAAAAAGCTTTAAAAACAGTTTTTTTATTTTAAAAAAAGAATTAATATTTTTTTCTAAAAACCAAGGATGGGTAGTGAAACTTAACCACAGTTAAGGGGTGTCAAAAAGGGCACGTGGAGACCTCTTAGAATGATAATCAGATTTGTCAAATTCGGTGATAACCGTAGAAGATTTGACTTATTTTTTTAGAGGGATGCTAGCCCTAATTTCAGGATTTTCTTACTCTGAGTTTAGCCAACCACCATAGAGCATGGCAATAAGACTTTATGGACAGGTAGTTGACTTAGGTTGAGAGCAACATGTCCACTTTTCTCTTCATCCATTTTCTATGTATTTTTGAAACAAGAAAGACAAAAAAAAATAGCAGAGCCTGACAAAAAAAAATATCATTATTTTTTTGTTTTTTTGTCTTAAAAAACAAGAGAAAGTGGATAGGAATAAAGTGAACTTAACATTGCTCTTTTGAAGTTTTGCTCCTTTAACCTATTATTAGCATCAATCAATCGGCTGCACTCTTGCACGACTTTACTTATTGGATTAGCTATCATCAACTCTCTCATAAGAGAGGCCACACCATACCATTGGAGTGAGCGGCAAACGATTGATGAACATTTGGAAATTCTTATCAACTATAATAAATTTTGATTTCTAAAGAAAATTCTAATAATTTTTTAGATTTTGGTCATTTGCTAAAAGTCTACAAAAATTTCTCCCATGAAATTCTCTACTAAGTCCGGTTATAACCCACATGTCAGCACGTACCCCTTTTAATACCTCTTAATTGTAGTTAAGAGTCAATAGGCCTTAAGGTTCAACCATCTAACCTTTGTTTTTAAAAAAATTAAAAATTATTAAATTTAAAGGTTAAACTTGTTAACTATAGTTAAAAGAATGTTTTTTTGTTGTAACCGGACTTATCAAATCTGTTTATAACTTATAGCTTGTAGTTAATTATATGTAGAGAATTTCAAGTCATAATTTTAATTGTAGCATTTCTCTATAGGGAGAAATATGAGAGGTGCATGGGAGTGTGTTTGTAATTTCTTATAAAAGCCAAGGGCATAAAAATCTAGTTTTAAGAAATTTGTATGCTCACGTGCATGAAATATTCTTTTAAGCGCATTAGAGGTAATTGGTTTGAAGAAAAAAGAGGTCATGTATACTTTGTAGGTAAACCCCTGCTTCTAATTTTTTTAGACCTCATACTTAAACCAAATTCTCTAAAGTTCGAATAACCTCTACTTTTCAAATAAGTTCTAATTATCATTATTTAGAATTATCAAATGTCCAGTGCTTTCTAATTTAGCTCCAAAAAATAATAGCTATTTATTTTAGATCATTTCATGAAAATAAGTCTCTTTGTAATTTAATAGCTTTAGACGAAAATCACTTAACTTATCATCGACGTGTTTGATAAAAGATATTAAAACTAGAGCTTATTCTAAGGACATTTGGGCCTGTTTGGCATCACTCCCAAGAAACAATTCTCTATGTCTGGGAATAGAAATTCTATGAGCACACCATAAGATAAAAGAAAAATATCTATAAATTTCTTGACTATACACCAAACTTAAAAACTTATTATTTGGACACCATTAAATTATTGAATAACATCATTCTAATAAGAAGCAAATAAGAAGCAAATGAAGGAGAGGGCTATAAAGCTTGATCCATACACATCGCCATAATGTTTCAATGACGACATATTGTGCAATAAATTTAGAAAAATGACAAGAACAAGAGCACCCGAACCTAGTTCAGGGAGCATGCATTTACCCAAACCTAGTATCAAATGGGAAAAAATCTTGAAAAACAGTGTAGAAGCCTATCTATAGCAGTAAAAACCTAAGAAACCTAATGGTGTGAAAAAAAAAGAGGAAAACGAGCAGCCATTTGTTCTAAGTAATGAAAATGGGAAATTAGCTATAAAAGAAACCAGAATTTTATTTTCATTAAAGTTGAGGTATGATTTTTTTTCAATCTATTTGGATAAAAATGGGTTAGGACTTGGGCACGCATAAAAAAGGGTGTTAGATCTAGTGGTCACACAATGATCATAGGGTTTGATTTCAAAACTTCGGATCAATCTTCATGTTTGATCGAAGCATACCGGTAAGAGTCCGATCATGCGGTGGTGATTATTAAGGTATACAGAACTCAATACACTCTAGACACACACTAGCGTGTCATATTTAAAATGACATAATCACCATTTAATGTGTGAACCAAAATCCTTGATAGCTAGGATTCTGGGACCTTATAAATAGGGATGGTCGCAACTCTTACTCCCTAAGTCTTTTGATTTTCCAAAAGGGAAAAAAGTTCCCCATCCAGCCAGAGGAGGAGGAGGAGAGAGTTGAAGAGTCACTCTTCAAACAGAACTTCGAAAGTTTATTAGACGGCAAGTATACCATTTAGTTATATAAGTTCAGTTGTTTTCTATACGAAAAGTCAAATGATCCGACACAGAGGTGGTCATTGTGACCACCAACAAGTGCTCTCAAAAGAAAATAAATGATTTTAAATTTTTAGTGTAGGAAATAATTTTATTTTATTTTTTACGTATGGAAATAAAATGTTGGGGGTGCTCACAGCAGCGCCATTTTTTTTGTTGGTTTCTCGAATTAATCCATCCCTCCATGTGCTCGAGCTTATTGTAGTCAGCGGATATGTTTGGATATAGGAACAGGTTTAGCTGCTCAAGACCGAACCAATCCAACTCAGGGCCGGCCCGTCCATTAAGCCATCAAAGCCCACGCTTTAGGCCCCAAAAAAATGAAGGCCCCAAAGCGTGGGCTTTGATGGCTTTATGAACCTAATTTAGTGAAAAGAAACCCTAAAAAAGCCCCATTTAAAAAAGGTCTCATTTTATAGCGGGTCTAATTTTTTTTTTAAAAATCATTTAGAATTCTCTCTTTAGGCCTCCAAGTGGCTTGGGCCGCCCTAGTCCAACTCTTTGAATTTCTTGCTTAGAGTTAAAACAAGTTATAGTCGTTTTGTTTTGTGGCCATAATGGGGTCTCTCTCTCTCTCACAATCTAGCTGTTTAGATTTTTACTCTTTGATGGGAAGGCGAGCTGGGAGATTTCTACCTGCAGGTAGTGCAGTAAATAAGCATCCCAGTATTTACCTAGTTAAAAAGCATGCCCACAAGGGTATCCCAGTATTTACTCTTTGATGATTAGCGATTGTAGAGGTTGTATAGCTAATATTGTTTGTGTGATACCTTGCCTTGGCGCAATTTTGTAATTAATTTCACACTCCAATAGTGAATGATGGCCCGTCTTTTGCTTCATAAACATCAAGCAATAATCAAAACTTTATCGATGCATAGGAGAGGAATTGAATTGCCTAAAACCTTGCAGAAACCCGTACTCTGTGAATATTTCATGCCTTTGGAGTAGGCACTTTCTCTTATGATGTACTTCATAGTATTCATCTCGAATAGATTTTACATGACTGGGTTCAGACAAGGAAATTAGTTAAAATAGTATTGCATGAAAAATGACTGTTTTTGTTGTTAAAAGGAGAGGGGAAAAAAAGGTTCCCATTTAAACTGGATTTCTGGAAGTTAGTTGTGGTAAGAGAGCAGAGCAATGTACACCAATGAAAAGAGATCTAAACAAATTGCTGTTGGACCTTTGCCTTAGGATTTCCTGAGGTCATTGAGTCTTCCTAGTTTAGATCTTCTCAGGCAACTTGTAAGATACTTCACTGTCCAATTAGAACCCCTGCATGCCATAGGGATGCGATAAGCAATGTCTGCAATTTTGCCATGCATTTCGTGTGAGGTTATGTAAGGAACTAACCATAAATTATAAATGCCTAAAAATCTATGTTGCAAGCCTCTAAAAGGCCAGGGAAAGAAACTAACACGGAGTTTGAATACAAGGACTGTGGCAATAGGTATTAACCAACCAATATCAACAAAATACTTGAAAATGAGAGAACGTTAAGGGAAAGAAACTATAATTGTTAGCGTATCCTGCACTCTACAAGCCTCTAAAAGGCCAGGAAACGAAACTGAAGCAGAATTTGTATACCTGGAATGCGGAGAAAGGTATCAACCAACTAGTATCATAAAAATTCTTAAAACTGTGGTAACATCAGAAAGAAAAGAAAATCATAAACAATGGAGTGAAGCACATTAGAAAACGCAGTTTTATTTCATTGATAATCAATGCTAAAGTATACTCAGCACTGCACAAGATCCCAGGGTAAAGAATAATGTACCAACTTATTCTTGATTCTTAATCTATTTATTTTTCTTTTCCCTCTTTCTCTAAATCGGGCTATAGTCAATTAATCCACAGTTACATCTCAGGCATGAGCATACGACTAGGACACACATAGATTCATTATGTCCATTTACATTCATTTTAATGACAGGAGATGCAGATATTTGATAGATGACGTAAGCTCCAGGACTCGGACAGTAGGGATCACTGGAATAGTTCATATCAACAGATACTTGGTATATCAATATCAATTTGATCCGAGATCTCTTATTGAATCACTGAGGGGGGATTAGTATCCTAGAGGATTTATTTTTCCCCCTACAATCACATCTTTTCATCTCCTGGATCCCTAAATTATGCACTCTATGAAATTAAAAGTAGCATGGAGAAAGTTTACTTGAACAGGGGAGTCTGACTTTTATTGAGGGAATTAAAATCCCGTGAATTCATTTTCAAACAGAGGACATAATAAATTTACTCGCAGTGGTTCCATAAGTTAAGTACTTGAAAACAAGATGAAGTAATACAACAAAAATTACCGACAAATATTACATGTTATTGCAGAGTTCCTACCAGCAGAATGAAGGTAGCTTGAAGGAGAAGGAAGCAGGTAAATGACCAGTCCTCCTTATATAATCTGCCCTTTCAGAAGTCCTCACTGCTTGCTCATTCAGTTTGGTCTCCGCACTTGTGCGTTTCTCCTCGGCTATTCTCGTTGTCGCAGCAAGTTTGTTTGCCAACCTCTCTTGTGCCCGAGATTTCAATCTTTCGGCCTTCGCCTATGAGTAAGAACACAATTGAATAGTCAGAAAGTGGAAGTACTGTGTCCTACCCATGAACAAGGCAGACAACTGATTATAAGGTACATATTGACGTGAATCGGGATCACATTTATGGTGAAGAGTGAAAGCACTTGCAACCTTTATCATGTTCTCCTCCCCTGCTGTAAATTTTATCTTCTCTATATTTCAGATTGTATACTTCATAATTGTCGTACTTGTATGATAGCATTTCTTAAAGCACGAAAAAGGTCAACTGCATAAGCATGTCAGAATATCGGGTTTGCCCGGATTGACATGTCCATCACTTAGCAGACTCAATTTGCACAAACACAAGGGTTCTAAGAAACCACTGTGATAGACCGGTTGCAATGTTTACACATCTAACCGAATCCACAAGAGAAAACTAGGCTACAGAGAAATGGTGATTATCCAAAATATTATAAGGCTACATGATACAGTAGTTGAAGTATAGATGTTGGTTAAGAGTACCTCCATTCTCTTCATTTCAATTTCCGCTTTCCTCTTCTCATGATTTTCCCAGGCTTGTATATTCACCTCTTCACGCTTGTACCTAATGATACACAATTTTAAAAAATTATAGTACCAGTTCTCTGTCAATTGTAATTGCCATCATAATTTACCACAATGCATATAAGCTAGCCCTGCCATGGGAACTGAGGAAAACATGAGTAGAAAAAGACTCTTAAGCAGTTATTTGGCTATAATGGAGGTTACTTAAAGATGCATACATTTAATGACCAAAGGAAAGAATATAAGTAAACCACCTTGCCATGTATTTTGCACGTTCCGCCTCATCCCAAGCCATTGCTTGGGTCTCTAGAGGATTTGGCGTTCTAGTTTGCTCGGAATTCTGGTTCTCGAATACCTTGCAAGCATTGGATTCTTCTCCCTCTCTGTTAGACCACCTGGTTGCACGACAAGCTCTGCTAATATTCACATCCTCCCTTCTGCTATCCAATGATGTCAGAGCTGTTTGGTAGCTTTCAGGAGCCTGTACCCCTTGCCGGCACCTTCCTGGAGTGGAGGATCTTGAAGAGATAGGACTACAAGCTACAGGAGTCGTCGCTCTAAGTGGGGTACCTGTTCTCGAAGGCTCTTGACTGGCGATGGGTGTCATATCCGTCCCCATGTCCCTCACACAAATTGATCGGATGGCGGATGACGAGTCTTCTGAAGGTTTATTGATTCGCCAAAATGACTCTATACAGTCTACCTTCTTCGTCTCCCCTTCATCTTGAATTATAGTTGCATGGACCTGGCTTCCATCTTCACTCCCTTGTTCACCGCTGCTTGAAGAATCCTGCTCCTTCTGCGGAACAGGAGCAATTAATCTCCTGTCATCAGCATTCGAGTTCCGAGGCTTGCTCTTGGTGTGGCTTCGATCTTCCCCTCTTGACAATCCTACTAGCCACTTCTGGGCATCATCCCATTTTGATGGGGTAGGTTTGCTCAAGGCATTCCGATGATGAGAACCGCGATTTGTACCATTTCCTCTGTGAAACTCGAAATTAATAGAACTGCTACTTGAAATCTCCTGTGTAGATCCATAATTAAAGCACCCCTTATCCTCTGCAGACCTCATTCTCCGCTTTTCTGTCTGATCTGATGCACAGTACTTGAAACTGATCTAATTGGTGCATAAGAATCAGATTACCAACATAACTCTCCCCCTCATCTGACCTGATAAACAGTTCCTAGAAGACTTACTAAATGGAACTACTGAAGACACCCCCCAAAAAAATTGGAATTATTGAGGATCTCAGAACAAGAAATCTCTTCAACCAAGTCTTACTAGACCATCAAAATCTAATTACAATGTAGATCAGAGCTAAGTCGATAAGACCCTGTTCTTACATCTCAAAAGCCAACTTGCTAACCATCTCATATTTCGAACAGTATACACAAACAGATTGGAGTTGAGAAAACTATCCTAAGTTCTTACCCCCAACTTCTGGTGAAATATGATGGACACAAGTCTGAACCCGAAAACAACTTGAAGCCTCAAACCACAAGAAAACACCGAATTTCTCAACCCACCAAATAAATTATTGGAAAGTAAGTAAAATGCAAGCAGAGAAAACCAAATATATCAAATTCTTCACTACTGGACTGAACCCAGATGGGATTTATCCACAAAGATCCAAAATCCTTCATGAAAACATTAAAACCTGAAATCAAAACCCCACCCTAATTTACTAAACCCCGATGTGCCATATCCCTGAACTAAGACCAAACCCCATCAAAATCAATAGATCTCCATACAAACTAGGCAGAAAGGAAAGAAAGTTCATCGTTGCAGATAACTACAACACAAATCCCAGATGGGTTTTGCAGGAGAAGCTTACCTTGAGAAAATGAAAACGTAAAACTATGGATGTTTTAGATCTGCAGAGCTGAATATGAAGATCAAGATCCACTGAACCCTTAAAAAACTTTAATTAAAAAAAGAATTGCATGGTTGAAAGAAACAAGAGATGAATACAATGGTAAAACAGGATAAAATAAGTCTTACCTGGAAACGGGTGGAGTTTCTTACTGAAAACATGTGGGGAGCACTTCACCTCACTCGCAACGGAATCTTGGGAAGAGTTGCAGTGACGCAGAGAAAAAAATAGGGTACTGTACGGGTACTGCTCCCCATATGGAGAGAGAGAAATAGAGGGAGAGATTAATAAATTTGAAATACGGTTGTCTTTTTAACGGCTATTTACTTGGGGGAGTGTTATTATTCCACTCTCCCATTTTTGCACTCTCTCCCTTCAGGAGCAAGAAGCTAAGGTGGCGTTTGGATTAGATTTTTTTTTGGATTTAATCACCTAAAATCGATTCTAAGTGATTTTAGCTCCGAGAATTCCATTTGGTTCATTTTAACAAAATCAATTTTTTTCCAAATCGATTTTAAAAGTAGCGAAAAATACCGAATCGGTCAGGAGGTGATTTCAAGCCCCCTAAAATTGATTTTTTTTTATTTGAAATTGAGTTCGACGAAACTCGACAAAACCCGAGGGGTCATATAAAACCAGTTCTTCTCCATCACTCCTCTCTTCCAGCTGAGGTCAAGCATGCTTTGCACAGGTAATCTCTCTCTCTCTCTCTCTCTCTCTCTAGTTTTTCAGATTTTTTTTTGGCTATATTTCTGCTTGAATCCCTTCAAATCTGGATGGTAATGATGATTTTTTCTGGAAATCTGTTTGAATCCCTTCAAATCTGAACGGTAATGGCGAGATGAGTGAATCACATCCAGATTTGAAAGGAATAAGTCATATTTGAGCTCATTGCCATTGATCTAGTTTTCTACTTCAGATCTATACATACAAAGTAAAAAGAGAACAATTGAGGAATTATATTTTGATAACGAGCAATGTAGTGGTTTAGGCTCGAGGCTATTAGGTTAATGCCTTCTTTGTTTCAGATACATCTATCAGAAGAATGTTCTTCCTTCATTGCAAAGCCTACTCAGATTTATCTAGTTAACTTTTTAAAGCTTACTCGTGGGCAGAATTCTGCATATTACATTCCAATGATACTGGTTATGAGTCACTACTGGTTTGATTAATTTCATATTGATAAATTCAAAATTTTAAATCTGTTTCAGACTTAAAAAAAAAAAAATAGTGCAAAATCTGGAGCTAGCAAACCAGATTTTCGTGACTGCCTTTGACTGTTTAGAAGAAGCTTTTTCTAAATCATTATAATCCATATTTTGGTATTGATCTGGAGATTGCGCAAGTTTTATAGAAGTTCAGATTTCATAAATTGTTTAGGATTTGTTTTTATTTTAACTTATTGGTGATATCCTAACATGAGTTCATGTGTGGAGTGAAATCCGTTATGCTATTTACATAGTGTATTGATTTCTTCTAAGATTTCCTAAAACTTATGGGCGTTACACATGAGGAATTTCATGACCCAACTTTATGAAGATTCATGGCACCATCTCACACAATTTGGAGAGAACAATTTTCATTTATGAGGAATAGAAGAAGGAATTAAGTAAATAATATGTGGATCGTGTAGAACCAACCAACGTTTAGAAGCCAAATGGTCATTTGAGAGATTTAATTTTATTGTTTGAGTGGTAGATTACCTTCTTCTTTTATTTATTATTTAGATCATGTTAAGGTAGTTGGCCAAGTGGTTTGAAAGTTTGTGAGGCTTATACTCTGTCCCCAATCCCCATCTGTTTTGGACCATTGAAGTATTTGATGCTTAAGAAAATCATGGGGGTCTTTATCTTAATTCTCAAGCCTCTCTTACTTACACATAAAGGCTACCTTAACTTCAATTGGTGATGACTTTTTTGAGCTCAAGCTCATGGCTAAATTTTAACATTCTGCATTACTACCATGACTCAGGAGGTCATGGGTTTGATCCTCATCAACAAAAATGATTAACAAAAGAATTGTTTATTTAGTACTTTAGTTCACAAAAGAGTAAACAGCTAGTTCTCAGTATATGATACAGTTGTTGGTAGTATGATGTTAAAGTTGTTTCTGATTCGTCTTCTTTCTTCTTCTGGTTGGTGTTTTAAGGACTCTGAGGGGCATTCGGAAATAGAAGGCGGCTTAAAAAATCTGAAAGATGGAGTCAATGAGGATTTTCCTGTTGGTCCTTTGATTAGGAAGTGTTGTACATAAGATCAGGTATAAATTGCAGTTGTCTAACATACATGAATACTTCATGTGGGCTAACACTAGGAGTAACAGTATTGTCGTAATGAATTTTAGATTTGGAACACTTTTCGGTACTGCCCATAAGATTGTTATACTCCTCTGCAACTTCAATGGCTATATATGTGCTGGATGTTTCCATTCTTCTAAATATTTCTCTATTGGTGCCATCAAGCAGTAACACTTCACTTATCTTGAATGTTCCATCTGATTTGGATTTAACTCCTGAAATATATATATTTTTGCGTATTACTAGGATAGACTAGGACAAGACATGTTCCATCTATGGAGGTAACTCCCCCAAATGCATATATTTCTTACTTTAATTTATATTAAATTGAGAGCAATTCTATTTTGGGGTAGTTCCAAATTTGATTTACATATAAATAGTTAACAACTATTCTTTTTACATTTGGTTTACATAGATGGAAAATAACCAAGTTCATGGCAAGCAAAAATCTAAATCGGCACAATGGACAGATGCTCTTGATCGGGTTTTGATAGTGTTGGCTTATGAAGAGACTTTAAAAGGAAATAGGCTTGGAACTTCTTTCAACAAAGTGGGTTGGAAGTGTATAAGAGAAGAGTTTAATAAGAAGTGTGGGACAAGCTATGTTCACCAACAATTTAAAAATCGACTAAGTAGTCTTCGGGCTAAGTGGAGAGCATGGAACAAACTGTTGGAGCAAACAGGTTTCCGATGGGACCCGATAAAGAGAGTCGCCACCGCCAATGATGATCGTTGGGCTGACTACATAAAGGTATAATAGTCTTTGAATATGGAGAGATGCAATACATTACATATGAGTGAAATTAATTTAATGTAATCCCGACACAATCTACTACAGGATCACCCAGAGGCTACAAAATTTAGGAATAGCACATGTCCCATGTATGAAGAGATGCAAGTGATTTTTGGGGGCACTTTTGCTACGGGATGGGCGGCTTCTGCTGCAAGTGAGGACCCAATAGTGAATGAAGATGGTCCACTCCACCAAGAAGACCTAAATTATGTTCCATGTACTCCATTAGATGGGATACCAGATGATGTTAGTGTGACCACGGGAGAAGATATTGGGGGAGTTCATCATAAGCGACGTATAGATGCATCAACAAGTTCTCTAAAGAACAAGAAAGAGACAAAGGGGGACCAAATTTGCAAGGCTTTGAACTCTTTGATAGAAATATCAAAGGCAAGGATGGAAGGAACTGTTCAACCAACGACAACAGAAGATCCTTTCTCCATGTATATTTGTCAAAAGGTTCTTAATGAAATGGAGGGTATTGACCAAGAAAGTAAGGCTGTATACAAGGCAATTGACTTGTTTACAAGAAGAAAATTATGGAGGGAGGCTTTCATAAACATGCTTCCTAATCAGCAAGTAGGATAGTTAAAAACCTTAGAGTCATAATTGGTCTTCTTCTTTTATAGGGTTCATCTTTTATTCGTTTGTTAGTTAATAAAGGAACATCATAACTGTTTTTTGTTAGTGGATGAGTAAGAGTCATGCTTCTGTGTTTCTGTAGGATTCATCTTTTGTTGGTTCATGAAGGAACATCATTTTTTTTTGTTAATGAATGAGTAAGATGTCATACTTTTGTAGGATTCATCTTTTGTTGGTTCGTGAAGGAACATCATTTTTTTTTTTTTTTGTTAATGAATGAGTAAGATGTCATACTTTTGCATGATTCATCTTTTGTTAGTTAATGAAGATATGTCATACTTTACTTATAATGAGTAACATGTCATGTAATTATTTATGTGTTAGTAACTTCTTTTATCATTTTCAACAGATATGTTGACCGATGTTGAAGAGGAATGCGCAATCAACTTGACAGCTGTAATAGCTGGTGAAGAATTTTTCAATTATACATCTCTAAAGTACCATGCAGAGATTCTATCCTTACGGGTTATGGATTTGTACGTGAAATCCTAGATGGCCATCCAATTCGATGTTATGAAATATTTCGAATGGATAAACACATCTTTAGTAGACTATGTGATATTCTTAAAGAGAGAGAGTGGTTGAAAAATACAAGATACATGTGGGTGGAAGAACAATTAGCAATATTCTTGCTAATTATAGGACATAATGAGAGAAACAGAATGATGCAAGAACGCTTTCAGCATTCCGGTGAAACAATTAGCCGACATTTTAATAACGTGTTGAAGGCAATGGTGAAACTCGCGCGAGAAAATATAATTCCTCAATTGATGACTTCCACGCCGCCAGAGATCTCTAAAAATCAAAAGTATCGTCATTGGTTTAAGGTAATAAAATACATATCTCGTATTTTATAAGATTGTACTTGTGTGTAGGAACTAATAACGCATTATTTAATTGAAGGACTGTATTGGTGCAATCGACGGGACTCACATTGATGCCATTATCCCGGTAGATAAACAGATTCCTTATCGAGGAAGGAAAGAAACTGTTACGCAGAATGTGATGGCTGCATGCTCTTTCGAAATGCGTTTCACATTTCTTTATGCTGGATGGGAGGGAACAGCGAATGATACACGAATTTTATTAGAAGCAATAGATAACAGAAGATTGAATTTTTCACATGCCCCAGCAGGTAATATTTATAGTTATAGAGTTTTATTCATTTCATTTATTTACATTATCTTTTTTCTAAAAAAAAATATAATATTACATTGTTATAACAGGAAAATATTACGTCGTTGGCGCTGGATATCCAAACATGAGGGGATTTCTTGCACCATTTCGTGGATCGCGTTATCATTTACAGGATTACAGAGGTGGTAGAAGCCCTACTAACCCAAAGGAGTTATTTAATCATGCACATTCCTCATTGAGAAATGTAATCGAACGATGCTTTGGGATACTGAAAGCGCGTTTTCCAATCTTAAAGCGCATGACACCTTACCCATTTCTTACACAGAGGGACATAGTGAAAGTTGCGTGTGCTAGCTGCGTGTGCTGTACACAACTTCATTAGACAAGAAGCTCAGAGAGATACTTTATTTGGGGAATATGAAGTTGAGGACTTAGTTATTAACAGTAGCCGCTTAGAGTATGATGAAATTGCGCCGAATATTGGTCACCTCCCCCAACAACAACAGGCGATGGGGGAATTTAGAGAAAAATTAGCAAATGAAATGTGGATAGCTTATAGTAACAATGAAGAATGATACATTCCATACTATACACTTTAAAAACTCTATCATCTTTGTTGGTATCATCTTTGTTGGTGGATGCAAAATGTGAAACTTGTTAATTTTGAAAAAATCAATTTTTACTTAGGGCTGTGAACCAAACATGATTATTTATATAGAATTGATTTTCTATTGGAAATCAATTCTCTATAAAGTGTGAACCAAACACTATTACTTGTGAAAATGATTATTTGACAATTGATTTTTATACAATCAATTCTTATCACAATTGATTCTAGATCATAAAATCTATTCCAAACGCCACCTAAGGTTTTGGTGTGAGGCTGTTGTGGGGCCACAAATTCTTGTCCTTTTTAAATCATAACTTGTTGTGTCGTACGTATAGAGTGATTAGAGTGACACGTGAACGGTGATGAATGAGAGAGGGATGTCAGTGCAGCTCCGCAAGGTTTGAAATATTGATCCCTGGCTCATGGAGGCTTGATATGGTTGCTAAGCTTCACGTGGCCGTGATGGGCCGAAACTGTGGTGTCTGTATTGGAATAATTGGTTTATAAATTGACCGTTGAAGGTCCCATTTTGAGTCTTTGACCAGCCATCCCTTGTTTCTCGGATATAGAACTGTAAGAACTCGTCACATTTTAGCCCCCTCTCCCTTTCAACTGTAAATTCAGCAGCCTCTAATGTAGCCCAGCTTCACTCTAATTTAAAAATATATTTTGTAAAAATGATTTTTTAAAAAAAAGATTAATCTGTTTGATGCCAAATTTTTTTTTTATTAGAATAGACCAATAGCCTCCTGCTGCTCATTTGCTCTCCTTCAAACTATGGTTTGAATTTTTGCTAAAAAGTTTGGTTGGAGATGGTGAACAAAATATTCTCTATTTTGAGACAAAATATTTTGGGCAAAATTTTGAACTACCGGGTTTTTTTTTTTTAATTTAAGGAATTTAATTTATAATTTTCATCATTTATAAAAGATGAGTGATTTCCTTACACATAATTCAATTTTTTTCCAAACTCTTATTATAGGTATAACATGTTGGTACTGCTACCCCCCTTCAACAAATTAAGGAAACAAAATTTTTAGAGAAAAAATTTGAGGTCTTCACCGGTTCTCAAAGTAACAAAGAAATGTTACAACACTTGTCGCTAACATAATAAGAGCTTGGAGGCTAAAAAATAAAAATTCAAAATTATTTCAAATGAATAGTTTATTATTTTTAATTAATGATTTTAATTATGTAGTTAATAAGTTAATTAAACATCCAATATATTATTATTATTAGAATTTTAATATATTGTGTTATGACTATTTTTATTATATAAATCATGTTGATAACCTACCTAGATTAAAACACTTAATTAGTTAGGACAATTATTGCAGACAAAAATAGAAAATTGAATGATTCAATTATTCAACTACCAACCAATGATGGAGTACTAATGTTTAGATTTTTTATTTTTATTTTCTTTTGCATCATCTATCCAAAGTAAAGAAATGCTAGCCCCAATCACAATCTTCCCCGGACACAAGGTGGTCTATTGTAGATAGCAACACACTCTAACTTTGTCTGCACAAAAAATTGACTGAGTACGTCTGGGACTAGCACTCCTCATCCAAGTATCTACTATTAATCCCAAGAATTAGCAAATGGTGGGTGGACATCACAAAAGGTACTTCCACGGACTCGATCAAAGGATCGCCTCATAAGAGGGGCATAACATACATTATGAGCAACGGACGGGTGGTAATACAATGATATGAAGTGTCTTAAAAATTAGACAGCAGACGACGAGCCACAAAAATGAATTCCGCTTAGCGTCTGGGTGTTACTATCCCGCTTTAGGATTAAGCCTTTCACATGACTGTATAAGGGATCACAAGCCCTCCATTAGTCCGGCCCTCTTCGAGTGATTGTGTGGATTTGCCCTCAACAGTTCCATTAAGTATGATCCTGTGTATTTTTTTAATTACCTCTTCCACAAAAAAAAATAACCAAGCAACATAGTTTGATTTCGACTCTCACTGAAGACTCTTCCCAGCAGAGGCGTTGTCTGAACCTTTCTCTTTGTGGGTCATGGCGTTTTTAGTCTCACCAGGAAGTTTGCAACCCCATGACCAGAATCAAAACCTACCCATCTAAGTAAATCTGAAGGAGAAGCTTATCAAGCTCGAAGAAGAACGTTAATGACGAGCTGGATGGAATTCTGCCGATTTTCATCGTTGGTGCAGATCCTATTGGTCTCGTTCTCTCCATGCTTCTCACCAAATGAGGTATTCTTCATCGTCTTCTCTCCCCTCCCTCTTTTTGTTCTATTATGCCACCTTAAAATTTCAAATTCGAGTCATTACAATTCTGTATTTTGATGCCTTCTATTACTCCATGTTTCTTCTCAATCTGCACAACGCTTGTTTCATTCCTCATCCCTATCTTTCTCATCTGAGGAGACCCTGAAAGAATCACAGGATGGAAATATGTGTTGATTGTTAGGTGGATCGCTGCACCATATTATATGTTTTGACTCTTATTTTTCCCCTAATCGGGGACATGATCCAAATTGGGATCTTTAGATGGATATGACACTTCCTAAAGATGGGCCATGACTCCCAAACTGCACAACTTGGTGCCCATTCCTTCTATTCAATAGCCCGGCTTTTGAATGGTCGACTAGAATGTGCATTTGCGGACTGCAAACTCCATTTTGATGAAAAGTTAGACTCACTTGATCAGTACATTTATCGGGATATGGCCTAACCAAGTGACAATGGCCATATGTTCCAATAATGGGGTGAATCATATGTTATGGAGGTGTGGTTCAACCTGCTATAATTCCTCTTAGAAAGACTATTTCCCCTGTTTGAATTCCTTGTAGGAGCTTTAATTGTATATCATCAGAGGCGGTTGTCAGTCATGAAATTTAAACATTATTGTTTAAACGTCCTAGTTTGATGGGTGGGTAAGTTGGTAAATAACTCATACTGCAAAAGAAGGGATGCTTTGTGTAAAAATAATCACAAAAGGCCATAAATTATTTACAACCGCCCCCCCCCCCCGCGGGCTCGCGCGAGCAAATGGGATTACAAAATGAAATTGCCTTATTTTCAAGAGTGTGTAGAACCTACTTGGATTTCTAAAACTAACTTCTTCTAACACATACTGTGGGGATCAACTTAACTTAGCCCAGGGTTCCAATTTTGTATAGTTGCTAAGTTGGAAACAGGCTTACCTAATGGAACCGCCAAAACTTTTAGTGGACGACTGCTTGCTAAGTTTAGTAAAGTTTGTGTTTCTTGATACCATAGATCTTTGTTAGGAATCCCGGCACATTATTAAAGTAGAGGAGGTGCATTTAGTTTGCCAATGCCCTCTAAGAAAGGCTTACCTGCTGGAAAGATGAGAAAAAAACGTATTCCTATAATAAAAAAATAAAAAAAAGTTGTCTTGGTTTCAAGATGTACCAGTACAAGACTACAAGCCACGTACATAAGTGACCAGCTCAACCCATAGTGAACTTCACAAGTTCATACCGATGAGGCTCCATCTTGGCCAATCTAGTGCTGGATCTAGTTATAGTTTTAGTTTCGGTGTCGAGAGAATCAAATATTGAGACCAAATCTTTTGTCCTTCCCTTGGTCAGAGATGTAGATCCAAAAACAATTTGGAGCTGGCAAACCTTTTTGGCTAGGGAAGATTGGGGAATCTTACTGATTGACTACTCTATTAGAGTCTTCATAGTTCTGGTACCATATAATGTTTTTATTCACTAGAGGTGATGTTTTTGAAAATCCCTAGAAAAAGATTGTGATCAATTTGGAGTGATGTAAATAATCTGATCTGATCCATCACATACTTTTGAGTGAAAAAAAGAAACGAATAAGAATTTATCGGTTCTGGTCCATAGAGAATTTCCATTTCTTTTATTCATTAAAAAAATTCCATATGATTTTTACAGGAATGAATACTGGCAGTCAGGGTGCTCATAACCTGGCCTGGGAACTAGCATCTGTAGTAAAGGGTATTTCTTTGAAATATTTGGAATAAGGCATTGATGACGATGTGTAAAAGGTACTGCTCCACCTTCAATTATCCACACTTATAAAACGGATTATAGTTTGTTTTCTTTATATTACCATAAGGGTTGAAATTAGAGGGATCCTTGATCTTCAGAGTTCCATTTCCAATGAGGCGTCCAGTGGCCAAAACTTCAGAGCAGCCATGTCAGTTCCTGTTGCTAGCACCACTAGACAATTTTAACTTTCAGTTGTGACTTACAAATCATTGGTTCAAACATTTAAGACTGCTTTGGCTTTGTTTTCCTTGCTTTATCCTTGGTAATATGTGGCCTTTTGTTTTCTTTGCTGCTATGGCAGTACATCAGGTTATTAGTAAAGGACTCAGTTCCATTCTCCCATCCGGACTACAAAGGACAATCTTGGATGGAATTTTCATGTCGTGCACAACTTTCAGAAACTCTTTTGAATGAAAACAATCCACTTGGATCTTCGAATCTTGCTAAAGTGAGGCGTATATTAGACAAATGAAAGAGCCTTGAGCTCCAGTTTCCTGCTGAGGATCTTGGTTTCAGGTACCACAGTTATGTTATTTTTAAATCTCAACTCACAAAAGTATTCTTTTGCAATAGTGTATTGCTGTGTTGTTGCCATGAAAGTAATAGCAATTTACTGGTACCAAGGTCTAATGGTTTGGTTTCCCTTTGGACATCGATCAAACAATATAATATCATATTTATTAATTACTTGTGAGTAGTTTGATATAGTGAGAAAAGATTTGATAACACACGTTTTTACTTAAGCTATGACTTTTAATAATAGAGAATGGCAAAATAGGCTTCATGTTGCCAACCCAGAAGGCATTATCACATTGACGATGGTAATTGAATTGTTTTGTAAAATTTATTATACGGAAACGGTACAGATAATCGTTCTTTTTCCTGGGTGCTACTTATAGCAAGCACCGATTTTAACTAGAACTAAAAACATGGAATCACTTTCTATATTGTTATATGATAGGACTACCCATTTCTTTCTAACATGGCTTTCTCTCATCACCTCGGCCAAGTGAACTTAGTTTTTGTCTTTTACCAATGACTGAAAATTCATCGTGAGCTCGCTTCACTACCTTTACTTCTCTCTTGTTCTCAGTCCCAGCCAGGTAAGGAATTTCAATCTGTTCTTCAGAGTTCAGATCTCTGTGGTTTTTGATGATTTTCATCGTGTAGCCTTCGATATTGACCTTAGAGGCAAAGGTCTCATGGTTTGGTTTCCCTTCTTCAGATCTCTATTATGATAGATTCTAAAATCCCGTGGCTTACCCTCTATTATGAATTTATGATATACTTCACGAGGGACAACTATGCTGTTCATCCCCTACCATATCGGCCTCTGTGTTAGTGCATGTCACCTTTGCTCAAATTTGATTAGTTTGGATCCCTTACTTTCAATTGGTTATAATGTCCCAGTTTCATTAATTAACCGGTTAAGAAGTCCTTAAATTGGCATTACAGATTCGAGAAGTGCTGCACTATAATCCTTACTTCCCCATGGAACAATAGCTATGCCTAAAATGAGTATTGGTTGTGCTGTTATGGAGATGATACACCTGCAACAGAATCTCAGGTAAACATCCCTAATCCTTTCACTGCAATTATTTTGGTTAAGGATTTTATTTTAATTTTTTCTTTGCATGCATTTTGTTTGCACAAACTTCACTTGCAGATAATTGGAAGCTCAGATTCTTTTCCAAATGTTGGTGCAGATGGGGAAAGAAGTGACATCTTTTTTGTCCTAGGCAGGTGGAGCTAGAAATGGAAGAAGGGAAACTGGTAAATCGGTACTGAATGAATTCTCCATCCAGTTGATATATCAAATAACAATAGCTATTTCTCACTTATTAGCCTTCAAATGCAGATGCGATTCAAATGGACATTCATACTGTCGCTCACAATTCTCGGAGCTGCTTATTACCTCCGCTTGAGGTGGTCAGTTCTGAAGTCCCGTAAGCTGGTTCTCAACGTCCTCAACTAAGATTCTCTTAATTCAGATGCATGTGGGAGGATTTGATTTGGCAATAATGGCTGTATTAGATGATCTAGGTTTTCTGTCATCCATGTTAAAATGGCCTAGACAGGCTACGGCAAACGAAGAGACCTCAAGAGTATCCATTTCCACTACTTTTATTTCGGGGGGGTAATAAGCTAATTGATATACATGATCCATTCATGAGATCAGTGTTCTTTGTCATGAATATTTAAATTTTGGGTCTGGTTGTTCTTGGATTTCCTCCTGTGTTATTTAGTTGATCTTATGCTTTTGGATTTATGCTTCTACTGCAAAGCTCAAAACAGATAAAGCAAATGGGCATATACTATAGCAGGACATCTTGTTGAACAGTGCAATTTGGATTTTATTACACTCAAGTGCTTTCTCTACAATGGCTGGTTTACCTAGGGGTCGTCCCCTTCCCAAATACACGCACACATGAGAGAGCATACCGTATCCTTTTTCAGGTTTAGATCCATTCCTTTTGGGGACCGTTAGTAAAGGATTAAATATGGGGCTTATGACTACACCCCATTTTTAAATTTTTCTGCCATTTCAGTTTTCCTTTACTTTAATAACCGCACCCCATGGTCTTTGGCGATTCTCTTTCTTCCTCTCTGCCTGTGCACCCAACCGTATCTCTGCAAATCTCCACAAACCAGATTTCACGATTTTTATAAGTAGATTCTTCAACCGTTTCTCATCTTTATTTCATATCCATACCTCATCTTTCTCAACCATTTTGCAGCTTGATCTTTTGGCATCATTTCTTCTTTTTCTTTTTCCAAATTTGTTCCTCCTCTTCTTCATTATTAACAATTCACTTGATAGGGTGTTGTCACCTTCATCTCAGGTGGGTAAATTGTCGAGATCTTACCCATTGATAGGTTCTTCTTTAGCCATCTTCGCTAACCAGAACCGGCGAAACCAATGGTTTACAGAGATTCTTAAGACACCATCAGTGGATCTTTCATCCTCTATTCGTCACTCGAAGATGTTCGGATAAGCAACCAAGTGATTCAATGTTATATTCGGGTACCTTTTTTTTTTTGGTTAACTCAACAACACCACAAGGCAAAACTGATATTGGATCGGAAAAGCTTCTCCAACTACAAGTCTCCCAAGTTCGCAAATTTGTAGAAAAATTCTCAAAGAAAGAAACAAGAACTCAAAGAAAAATTCTCACAAGAAACAATGGATTTACTATCAACAATCTTGAATTCTGGCCATTTAGACAAAAACTTCATCAGCTTTATCATGGCCGGCCGGGATACCATGTCGCTTTGACATGGTTTTTCTAGTTAATCCAAGAGAACCTCCTATTGGTGTGTAATTATAAAATTATTACTTTTTTTTAATTTTTGGGGTGTATAAGTAATATTATGAATTTAATGGAGTATGGTAAGTAACTTTTACTAATGGTGTGCAGTCATCAAAAAGTGGGGTGCGCCTATCAGCACCCTTAAATATACTGGTTTACCCTACCTGGACCTGAATGGCAGAACCTGAATCCCTACATCACTAAGGGGGGCCCAGAACCTGTATGCGGCCCAAAATGTAGGCCAAGGCGGGGAGTTGTAGGCCTTCAAAGCCCATTGGCTAGCCAGCTTGTAAGAACTTTGATGGGCATCAGGTTCACCATGTCTGTCTCTCCTCTTGCTGAACTATGATATTGCCTGAAAATGAAATTCTTATAGAAACGAGATAAGGTTTTTACATTAGAGTTTGTTCTTTTGCTGAGACTTAGAAAGGCCAACATTTTAAAAGTTTTGTTATATGATTTTCTTTTAACAACTAGATCTAATATACTTTTCTTTTTTTGGATTCAAATTCTCATAAGACTTCAAATGCAACAAAATGAATATGAATAATTTCAAGTCTCATAAATAAAAATGAATAGACTTGAAACCCCAAGATAATAAAAATTAATTTTGTTAATAACTTAACAAAGTGACTCACATTTCCTAAGAACAAGTGTAAAGTGTCAAGGTTTGTAAGTCTGAGCGGGCCTTAAGAGCCATTTTCCTCGCGCAATGGAGAGGCAGCAACAAAACTGCCATTACTAGTTCATGATAACGATCCTTTCTAGAACCATAAAAATGATGCCACGGCCCACCATATCTAAACAAACTGCACTTCCCTAGGCAGGCACAAAAATCAAAACCATGCACCCTATCCTTCCGTTTCTCGAGGTCAGACGTGCGTCAGTTCTGATAATCTGACGCACATAGATCCAAAGCACTGTCTAAATATAGACCATAACGATAACACCACACTCTCTATACCTATCCACTTCTCCATATATCTTCTCCTCCCTAACCACCAAACCATCACTACCTAGACACCAAACAACAAGAGAAGAAGCACTACAACAAGAAGATGATGGGCCTTGGATCCAATGGTTATGCTTCATCAATGACACGAAAGATCGGCAGGACCTATGATGTCCCTGATGGAGTTGACATCAGAGGCCGATATGATGAGGAATTTGCGAAGATCCTCACCAAGGATGCTTTGCAATTCGTAGCTGAGTTGCAGCGAGAGTTCCGAAACCGCATCAAGTATGCGTTGGAGTGCCGGAAGGAAGCAAAGAGGAGGTACAATGAGGGAGCATTGCCGGGGTTTGATCCCGTTACGAAGTATGTTAGGGAGGGGGATTGGGTATGTGCACCTGTCCCACCAGCCGTCGCCGATCGGAAGGTGGAGATCACCGGCCCGGTGGAGCGGAAGATGATCATCAATGCACTCAATTCTGGAGCCAAAGTGTTCATGGTGAGAAGGTTTTCCATTCATTTCATGCACGTAGTTTTGTTCTGCTTTTGTAAATACTCATGATGGAATGGTGATGCATGTTGTTAAAATAGTCTGACTTCGAGGATGCACTTTCACCAACTTGGGAGAACCTTATGAGGGGCCAAGTTAACTTAAAGGATGCTGTAGATGGAACTATAAGCTTCCATGACCAGTCCAGGAACAGGGTTTACAAGCTCAATGAGCAGACAGCCAAGCTTTTCGTCCGCCCTCGAGGGTGGCACCTGCCTGAGTCCCACATCCTCATTGATGGCGAACCTGCAACTGGTTGCCTCGTCGACTTCGGCCTTTACTTTTACCATAACCATGCAAACTTCCGCCGGACTCAAGGCGCCGGCTCTGGCCCCTTCTTCTATCTCCCCAAAATGGAGCATTCAAGGTAAGTTTGAAGTCCTATATATGTATATACTGCACTGAAGTACACCTAAAAGTAGTGGTAGTTGTTCTAATATAAGGTCTGTTATTTGCAGGGAAGCTAAAATATGGAACTGTGTGTTCGAGAGGGCGGAGAAGATGGCTGGAATTGAGAGAGGAAGCATCAGGGCTACTGTTCTGATTGAGACGCTTCCGGCTGTATTTCAAATGGATGAAATCCTCTATGAGCTAAGAGATCATTCTGTTGGGTTGAACTGTGGTAGATGGGACTACATTTTTAGCTATGTCAAGACTTTCCAGGCACACCCTGATCGCCTGCTCCCGGACAGGGTTCAGGTTGGCATGGCTCAGCACTTCATGAGGAGCTACTCTGACCTCCTCATCCGAACATGCCATAGGCGTGGTGTACATGCCATGGGTGGCATGGTATGTAAATCTTCTTCATCTCCTGCATGAATCATGATTCCAATTTTCAATTTCCAATTGCATGTGTACGTGCAGGTTTGCAGTACTACTCTCTGACCTCATAACAAATCTCTATTTTTCCATCTTAAACAGGCAGCTCAGATTCCGATTAGAGATGATCCAGTGGCAAATGAGGCAGCCTTAGATCTGGTGAGGAAGGACAAGCTGCGAGAGGTTCGGGCAGGGCACGACGGAACTTGGGCGGCCCACCCTGGTCTGATCCCAGCCATCATGGAAGTCTTCAACAACAACATGGGAAACGCCCCTAACCAGATCCAAACCATGAAGCGAGAAGAAGCGGCTAACCTGACTGAAGATGACCTCTTACAGAGGCCTAGAGGCGTTCGTACAATGGAAGGCCTCCGACTAAACACTCGGGTGGGGATCCAGTACTTGGCCGCCTGGCTCACCGGAACTGGATCGGTGCCTCTGTACAACCTCATGGAGGATGCCGCTACTGCGGAAATAAGCAGAGTTCAGAACTGGCAATGGTTGAAGTACAGAGTGGTTTTGGATGGAGATGGGCTTGGGGTCAAGGTGAGCTTGGACCTCTTTGGGAGAGTGGTAGAAGAAGAGATGGCTAGAATTGAAAGAGAGATTGGTCGAGAAAGGTTCAAGAAGGGAATGTACAAGGAGGCTTGCAACCTTTTCACCCGGCAATGCACGACTCCAAACCTGGATGATTTTCTGACTCTAGATGCCTATAACCATATTGTCGTCCATCACCCCAGGGGATCTTCTAGGCTCTGAGTAAGTTCATCATCTAGGAACCTATCTAAAGTAGAATTGTCAGTTTTCAAGGTTTCTGTCCTTATCCTTCTGTTATGATCATGTTTTGGGGTCTATCTTGTGTTAAAACCACTACTTACTACCACTAATAATAAGTCCCCATCATTTTCAGTTGTTCATCAATGAAATTATGCCTATCTCTGTTGAACTTCGCTACTTGCAATGCAAAGAATCTAAATTCTCAAACTTCAGTCTAGGAAATCTCCAAGGTGTACCTGTTGCAGATTATAATACAAGCCTTTAATAACATGACCTACTCCATCAAAGTGAAAGAAAGGAAAAGTAAATACTTGTTTTATTCATCAAATAAATCCTATTTTTTTATTTTTTTTTTATCCGTAAACCCAATCTACTTCATGAGTAGCATACCTGTCGGATTGGAAGAATGCAATCCCGATAGTTTCTGGATTTCAAGTTACTCATTTGGAAGGCATCTTAGTTAGTCAGCTTATATATAAATTATCTTCAGAAATGCCATAGAGGAATTCTAAGGTAGGTGAGATGATTTTCAGCATATTCATATCACCTACTTTAGGACAAATTCTACAAATATATCATCATTGCTGACAATTCAGGGCTATTGTTAATATATTGAAAAGTGAAAATTTAGGAGCTAGGGAAAACAAAGCAATAAGATTTCCCCATTTCTGGTCTTTTTTGTCACATGTTTCTGAGTATAAGAATTTGTTAAATCTTTCGAGCTTTAAGTGATGACTCATTGGGGTTTTTTATAAGAACTTTTTCATTGCAAGAATCAATAATGAAACAACTACACTATTTACATGAACAACCAAGATTATCTCTTCAGCTAACCTATGGTTAAATCATGTCAAAGTAATGATGTGTGTCCCAATAAAATTGATCTCGTGCAAGCAAGTCTTGTTGCCACTACACGGTGGAAAGAACAAACAAGTCTATTTCAACAATCACTCGTCTAAATGCATTTTGCTTATACAATAATTTAACTGAAAAGAACATAATTCAATGAAAGAGAATGCTAGGTATCTATAAAAGAATAACAGAGAACATGTGCTCGATATTCAGATAAGAATAACCAATTCAGGTAACAGATCTGCAAGCCGCTTCCATGTTGGAGTGATTGGTGAGCAACGATCAAAGATGCTGACCTATACTATCTCATGAGTATCAAGCATGACTAGCTGCTTTGTTGATTATGTGGGCAATAGCTGCTGTAACAAATCCAAGCAATGCACCAGCAATGACCTGTAATTTTTTTTTTTTATTCAAAAGGAAAAACATTAACCCACACTATTTCTACATAATGAACATAAACTTACAACTTGTGTTGATATATTTCATTTTGCTGTATGTGACTACAGCCTGAAGGAATAGTAAACCTAATATTTATGTCATGTTGCCATTCATCATTAGAGATCATATTGCTCCTAAGGGGAAATAAATGCAGAAGGTCAATGTTAATCCGTGACCAGGGACTAGAAAAGCATGGAAAGAAGTGAAGTAAGAAATATCAATCCTTAATAGAGGTGAGAAATCACTATTGTCTTCCATAGAGGTGAGAAATCACTCATGGAAGATCTCCTAAAGCTGAAGCTTGATGTAATTTGAAATTCAATATGGCATCATACGATTTCTGTGGCCTCTTTAGAGATGTGGGGGAGATATACGTTGGCATTCTTTGGACCCTCAGGTGTCAACTTATAACACTTGAGCATTAGAGGCTAGAACTTTGCTCAAAGGTATTGAAATGTCTGCAAAGTAATACCTACAATCACTCCCACTATCATTTGACATTCAAGCATAAATTATCTGAAATATATTATGGTGAAAATGTCTTTATTCTAAATTATCAGAGTCCAACAGGGCAAAACACCAAACCAAATAACAAGGTGGTCTAGTGTCCTAGATTGAGGAGAGATGAACAATTGGGAATTGGAAACTTGTTTCGCCTTCTAAATAGCCTTAACTCGTCCCCTTGTACCCAGGTTAGGGATAGAAGGATTTGGTCCAGAGACCACAATAGTTGATTTTCAGTGACATAATTATTATAATCTTTCACTTCAGCATGCTCCCATTTCCTTATAAGACTGTGTGGAATCCTACTATTCCCTCGAATGTATGTTTATTCCTTTGGTTTGCAGCTCTAGATAAGGTTCTCACATGTGATTATTTGACAAATAGAGGATGGCTAACCGTTGTTTCTTGTGCCTCTATGAGGAAGAATCAGTAGATCATTTGTGTTTTACCCTGTTGCTCATGGGATTTGGGGACATTTTCTCTCCGATTAGGAGTGAATCGGGTCTTCTCTTCATCCTTTCAGAACTTTTTACTCTATTAGTTTCTCGCAAGTTTCGACAGCACTCAAGAGCAATTTGGTCTACTTAGCGTGGAGTAATCTCATGGACGATTTGGAAAGAGAGGAAAAAGAGATTGTTTGAAGGCTCGTCTTCCTCCTCTTCCTCTCGCATTTGCTCACGCATTAGATATTTGATCTTAGAATGGTGTTCTATTGGCAAGTAAGGGGTGTGGACAGGGAACGTGGGTGATCTAATAGAGTGAGATTTGTGTAGAAAAGCGATCCTCGTACCCCCCCCCCCCCCCCCCCCTGGGGGTTCTCTATTGAAGACAGTGTAACTCTTTTATTCTCTCTTCTTTGAGTTTTTGATTAGTAAATTCCCTACCTCTTTATTTTTCCTATTCCTATACTCTCTTAATTTGATATATAATTTGATGATGACCGATTTGAAAAAAAAAAAAAACTTAATCTTAATTTCTTAACTACTAACAGCGATAGCTTTTCCAATTATTGACTTAATTTTTATATTGGATTATGGTCTCAAAGTAGAATTACATCATTGTGACGAGACCAGAGAAAAGCTAATGCATCACAATAATTTCAGTTTATCATATGAAATTTAAGGATAACATTGTCTTGTTAATTTATTATGGCAAATTACAATAAATTGATGTTATAGAGAATAACTTTTATCAAGCTTTCAATACCAATTGGCATGTGATGTGAAATCAATTTTGTCTAAAGGTCATTGATAGCATTCAACCAAACCTGAGGAGGGGTGTGGCCGACAAGTTCACGCAGTGGCCTGGTATCAGCCAGAGGATGTTCAGCCGGAAGTTCATATACAATTTGATTCAACACCTGCAAAGCATCCAGTTTGAATAAGACGAGAACAGATAAATCCACATTCCTTAAATAACAGAAACAAATTATCAATGTAATTTATTAAGGCATAAGAAGTATTTCTAAATTCCAACACTTGCTACGCAATCAATTGAAAATATTTTGCACGCACATTTCCACAGATTGTCTAAAAACCACAAGAGAAATTAAAAAGCAAAAGAAGAAACAACAAATCAAAGGATAGAAAAGCATGGGTAGCGGAAAATAGAGAAGGCAGTAACAAAGGCATACCTCTGCTTGGCGTCCAGTGTGTAATCTAACACCAAATGCATCATACATTACCTGCCAATGAAATCCTAACATAAGAGATTTCCAAAATTAAATGAAGAAAAAAATATTATTAACCATTTCTCTGTCTATGACTTAAATAACTATTATCAATTAAAACAATCTCATTATCAATGAAGAATTGATTTTATTAACAATGGACGATACAACACTTTTATATGCAAAGCAACTATTATATTGTCATCCTGAGTATGGATGTGGACAACCTAATTCACATATTATCTCAAGGATATAAAAAATATATGTAAATATGAAAGATGTAAGAATGCTGCAAGTAAATTTTATTTTTTTTTATCAATAAGAATGCTGCTAGTTGTAAAATATGTTTCATCTACAGAGTATTACAATGAAATGCAATGCATCCTCACTGTCAAGGAAAGCAGCCCCCACAGCTCATTTGTGAAATTACAGGTCATGAAATGATAAGAGTTAGGTATCGGCTGAATATAGAGACAAATAAAGCAACATAACATCATACCATATTCTGACAAAAACTAACTCAACCCAACCCCGAATAAGGTTAAGATTTTTAGCAATCCAAGCAGATCAAAGACATCGCAGCACTTCCAACATAAACAAGTGATTCAAATAAACAACCATAAAATTGAAGAATATTCAAAAACTCTTTATATAAAATATAGGTTTTAAATACATCTAACCTATGCCACATTAAATCAGAAAATACATAACTAAATACCTTCCTTAGGCCTTTTCAAAGGATCCAAGTATCCAACAACCCTCAAGAATGATTTTAGGACCTATTCTGGAGAGATTCGAGAAGATAACAGAAACATAGATATGTCATCTCCTCTCTTCAACAGGGTGTATTAATTGATTTAAGTCTATACTATACTCTCCCTCCCACTATCTATTTCATTTTGTTTTAAAAAATCTTGGTACAGTGCCAAGCTGGCAGCTAAGCAGGAGAAGATTCTAAGAGACTTTCATCATAAGTGGCCCTCGAGTATGGGACGGGTTGAGAAAGCTTTGGAGGTATGATTCTTAATTAGTATGGGTATAGATGGAGGGGGTGGGTGCAAATTTTAGAGAGGTATAATTCACAACAAGGAGGCTGGGCCATTGAAGGTGAGGTACAAGCTTTCAAAACTTCAATCAAATAATATTTGTGAAAAAAAACAAAGAAAGAACTCAAAATATATCTTTAAATTGCCCATTAAATCAAAGTTCGTGTACAGTATACTTGATCTTTGAAAGATGAATTACGAAATATGGAACAGATTTTATAATAATATCAAGATGATAGGAATTCAATTACAGAAGCATATTGAAAACTATATTAAAACATGTTTCTCTTCGTAAGAGCAAAAGAAATTAGATGCATCATAAAGTTTCTTTCAGTGAGAGGAGAAAAAAATTATGTTGAATAGAACCAAAGCGGAACTTAGAAGGGCAATTTTCCAATATCCAAGTGGTTAGATGGACTATAATCATGAATTATTCATTATCTAATTAGCATCTACTTATAAACAAACAAAGTGACAAAATATCAGTATATTGACCAGTAAACACTTTAAATACAGTAATACACAATCATCCAACAAAACAAGTCAACAAAAAGGAGAGCGTTAATACTTGATACTGTAGTGAAATTAAGAGGCTAGAGCAGCTCCTAAGTACTCCTCGGCCACGTATACAGACAATATAAAATGCAAAGACATGTTAAATTTATTTGTTTTCCAGTGTTAACTGACAAGGTAAAATCATAACTTTCGGCCAGAGAACTACAAAAAAGAATAGCCAAGTATGATTCAAAAGAAGGTACTCAGAGAACTACAAAAAAGAATATCCCAGTATGAAAAGAAGGTACTTCAAGGAGGTAGTTACAAATTAAGCCAGACAATGTAATTGCAAACTTTTAGAAATAAGATCTCCTGAAAGATATACAGTTTAAGAAAAGTAGAACTTCTCTACAAGATCGAGAAAGGGATCATACAACACATGCTAAGATCATTGCAGTTGCAAACAGTGATCCTCCGAAACCATCGTGGAATCCAATAGCTACAGCAAGAGCAGTAACTGTCGCAGCATGGGATGATGGCATCCCACCAGATCCAATAAGTTGCTTAGGATCGCAACGTCTTTCTTTATACCTGCAAATCTATGAAAGTTTAAGACTCTTAGGAGAAACTGACTCCAATTCATCAATGTAAGTACAAGAATAAAATATATAAATCACGTACAAAGTGCTAGCAGCATACTACCGATAAAAAAAGTGCTAGCAGCATACTACCAATAAAAAAAATGCTAGCAGCATACTACAGTTCGCCAAGTGGGAAAAGGTGTTAAGTGAGCCTATAACTCAAAATAATCAGTGAAATATTGATTAAAAAAAAAAGAGTGATATTCAAAAGTTGGTGAATTTTTATTTAGTTCTCCCTTGATGAGATGTTCTAGGTGTCCATTTATTATAAACCAGTTACTAATTTTGAACTCCAAACTCATTCTTTCATCTATTGCCTGTTTTTCGTCCTCCTGGCTCAAAGATTATAACTTTTTAACTAGCTAAAAGTTGAAAGATCGGAATGTGAAAATGCCCTAGATTTGAATCACACTCAATTATCAATGGATAGAACGCGTTTTGGTGCCTGAGAGTAATCATGTCATTTTCATAGATCTCCACAAAACCACTATAAATGATTTTCATCACGTAGTGCATATAACCATGCTACTATTACACAGCAATCTACACCCATATCTTCCAACATTTTTGGTAGATTTCAACTTAAAATGCACAACTTGAACGAAAAAAAAAAAACTTTAAAATGCACAAAATCAGATCAAAACAACGTTTATGTGACAAAAAAAAAACTACTTATTCATTAATGCATCTTGAATCAAAATTGAAGAATGAATTCAGTGCTGTCTAAAAACCTACAAGAAGAAAAATTCAAAGAGACTCTACATCATATCTGTTTTAATTGATTCTCAAACACTTCCATCCACGAATCGAACAGTAAAATTGATATAAATAAGAAAAATTACCACAACAGATAGACCATCTCAAACAGTTGAAGCTACACTGAAAACAAGAACAGCACCAGATCCGAATTGCTAGATTTTTTTAAATTAAACAGCTTATAAAATAAAATAAAGAGTAAAAAGACAGAAGGAAATACCAGGAGGTGAAGAACTTGATGGATTGGGCGAGAGCGAACGCAACAAGAGCGGAAATGAGAGGGTAATTCCTTAAGATCGATGATGATGAAGAAGAAGAAGGAACGGTGTTCTGGATCTGCGACGCAGATGAAGCCGCTAAATCATCCATCATCTCTCTACTGTAATCAGTAATTTTTCTATCAATCTAATTATTTCCTTTTATCCAATTTTTGATTCTTTCTTTCTTTCTCTTTGAATTCCCAATCAATGAAAGACAAACCCTAGAGAGAGAGAGAGAGAGAGGAAGACTGTTTCCATAACGATCCACAACGTTTTCGGTAGACAAATTGCGAGCAGCTTCTTCTTCTAGGTATTAGGGCAGAATCTCTAATACGTAACGCCAATGGCCTCTCTCTCTCTCTCTCTCTCTCTCTGTTGCCGTAGCTGAAATTTATTTTTATTTATTTATTGAACTGAATATGCCTTGTTTCTTTAATGACGTTTAAGAATATGCCACCCTATTTGAGAATCCGCTGCAAATGAATTTTACAATGAATGACTGCAGATAGAGAAAGAGGAATGCCACGTCAGATTTTAGGTCATCTTTCAACAGGATCTAACCGAAACCCTAACTCTAGGGCCAATATTCTCATTTTATTAGAGTGGGAATTAAATGTACTTTTGTACCATATTGTAAAAATAACAAACTGACCCACCACCATATGCCCGCATTGATATTAACAACCCTAATTTAAAAGGTATTTTATTCAGATATTCTATTGCTAGAGTCCAAGAATTTTGTACCAGTTATTAAAGGTTGAGAGACAAGTGATGGTTTGCTTTGCTCTCGCTCTCATTTTCCCGCCAAATTCCCGCCAAATATACTCGACCATGCTGATTGGCTGCAATCAACCTTTTCTTTCTTCTTCATCATACCTGTCCATTTCCAAGTTATTATACATCAGTACCTTCTTTTTTTTCCTGTTTTTTGGTTCGAGATATACGTTTAGGCCGCAACTCCTACATCAGTACCTTATCCCAACCAGTGTTACCTATAGTTCGTTACTACTGGAACGAGCCGCAAGCCGATTTGAAACCAACCAGTCTGTGGTTCCGTGCCGGTTTGAAACGAATCAGTTTCCGAATCCAATAGCTTTGGTTCGGTGAACTTTTTATTTTATTTGAATGGATTCGACGAAATTATTTTTAAGTTGAGCGAATTTATATTTTGAATCCGACGAATTTGGCTTCTGAGTTAACTAGTCATAAAAACATATTGTTAATGATTTGTTAAAATAAGTATTTATAATATATATATACTAGTGGGTGGTAAGTGTGATGCACGTGAGAGCAAGGTGAAAGAGTTAACCACAGTTAATAAGGGTTAAAAGGGACATGTGTAGGTGTGATTGAACTCGCTAGTGACACGTGAGAGTGAGGGGAATGAGTTAACCACAGTTAATAGGAGTTAAAAGGGACACGTGTTAACCTGCGGGTGCGATTGTACTCTCCCTGAGTTCAATCGCGATTGGCTATGATTCTAAATAGATAGATGAGCAAGGGTTAGTTTGGGAATTAAAGTAAAACATTAAATCAAAGGTAAGTGGTAGTTTGGGAATTAAAGTAAAACATTAAATCAACATTTTGTTTCTATATAAGGGTAGTTTGGAAATTTCGGAAAAATCATCTATGCATACCTCTCGCATTATAATTTACTAGCGGGTGGCACGTGCGATGCACATGAGAGTGAGGGGAAGGAGTTAACCACAGTTAATACGAGTTAAAAGGGACACGTGTTAACCCAAGGGTGCGTTGAACTCGCTAGTGGCACGTGCGATGCACGTGAGCACGAGAGGAAGGAGTTAACCACAGTTAATAAGAGTTAAAAGGGACACGTGTTAATTCGCGTGTGCGACTGAACTCTCCCCGAGTTCAATTGCTATTGGCTGTGATTCTAAATAGATAGATGACCAAGGGGTGGTTTGGGAATTAAAGTAAAATATTAAATCAAATGCAAGGGATAGTTTGGAAATTAAAGTAAAACATTAAATCAATGTTTTGTTTTTATATAAGGATAGTTTGGAATTTTCACAAAATTCTTCTACTCAAGCTCTCGCATTATAATAGTAAAGATAAAGATAACAGTAAAGATATGGTTAAAATATATATTTACTAATATTATATAAGTAAAGCAAGCTAGACCAAAAACCAATGATTTCATCTTACCCCTAACGAACCAAGTTCACTCTAATGGCGAATTGCAATTGCAATTGCGAACCCAAATTAGACCCAACTATTACATCAGAACCTTATGTTTATTTGGAAATAACATTGATCCCAACTGTTACATCAGTACCTTATCCCAATTATTTAGGATTATTTAAAAGCAGCAAATTTAGGATTATTTAAAAGCAGCAACAAGAATCTTGTTATGTCATTAATGTCTATTAAAAGTCATATCTTCAATTAAAGCACATGTTGTTATTAGGCTCTAATTGTATGAAATGTTAATGATCTATGATCAAATGAGAAGACTTAACAAAATATTTGTATAAAATCTTGAAAAGTGAAAGACTGATTTCTTATAACATAACATCTAACTGTCCAAATTCATAATTAGCTAGTAATAAAAAGAGATCTACCTGAAAAGTGGATATAAATTCACACTTCTCTTATGGAAGACTAATCAAGAATACGGAGACAGGAGAGGACTCAAATTTTCAATGCCTGCCGTGATATCAGCCAAAAGACAACAAAAACTTTACATGATTATATCACCATCACGACGTGGTGTTTCTCACAAATAAATCAGAACGAACAGATGGATAGGCCATTATATGAACTATATTACTCAAATATAAAAACCTGAAATACAAACACTCGGCGCCATTGGAGCTGAAGAAGCAAGTAGTTAAGACAGTGGTTGATTGTCCTGCTAGGCGTGTTTGGGATGGATAGACTTTTACATCACTGTGCAATTGCACTTGGACTCCAGCTTTGGAGGCCTCGCATTGTCAGCTTTGCTTGGAACCCTAGAATCATGTGTCAATGTTTCATTGGGTTTCACATCAGTCTCGGTCATGGTAGATGGGGTCTTCATGTCTATTTCCACCCCCCTCTGCCTAGCCTTTTGGGGCTTGGGAGTGCGTTTGCTAGCAGTTCTTCCATGTGGATCCTTCCTGTCAGAACTGGATTTTCCCAAGATAGTAACTGTTGGCCGAGAACCCTCTAATGGAACCAAATTGTCATTTTCCATCCCAATGCTTGCAGCCTGGTAGGCCAGATTGTGAACGATGGAGCTGCAGAACAGTATGGTATCAGTTGCTTCTTCCAGTGTTACGTTTCTCACTTTATTTCCTCCCTGACCCTCATCTGTTACAGTTGATTTTTCTGTCAAAAGCAAAAGGAAGCAGTTAGAGGGTATAGGCAAAGCTTATGAATCGCATTTCAAAGTAAAGTTTAGCAGACGAAAATGTTGCAGTAGTAACAATACGTAAAGAAATCGTAGAGTAAAAGCTGTTAAGGAAATAAAAAATGATTACTGTCAGTTCCTGTTATGTTTTAAATTTTAATCCCCTCATCAAACAATTTTGGCCCCAATCCCAACCTGCTGTATATTCCTCTATTCTTAATGCTTGTTTTAGTAGTAGTAGCCTTAACCTAAGTTCTCTGAAAGGATAGCTATCTACTGAATGTAGAGATCTTAAGAAGTTTCTTTCACCTTCCTTTTCATCTTTCATAAAAAGCCTATTTGCTGAAAGCTTCGAAAACCATGGTAAAAATGAACTTGTACAATCTAGCTTATGCTAGAATTCAAACTCTAAGGTCTTCATATTGGATCCCAATACCTTAATCTGAATGACTGGATACCTTGATTAGAACATGTTTGAAATAGATCTTGCAAACTCATCTTATTTTATGCAAAAGAGAATCTTAGGTCTGTTTGTTGTCTTGAAATTTTAGAGACAATCTTGATTGAGAAATTTCAACAGGATAGTGTTGAGTTGAACCAAAACCCAGACTTAATTGGGGACAGGAGAGAGTTAAATACAAGGTGTGAAAACAAAACTCAAAAAGACTCTTTAATGAAAAGATTAAAAGTTGCAATGGGACTTTTTGTGGAATGAGAAGGTGGTGACCAAGAAGTTGCATTTGTGAAGTGGAAATTTGCTGGCCAAAAGCTTGTGGGGGTCTGAATATTTGGTCCATGAAGGCGTTCAATGAGGTGTTATTAGGTAAGTGGCTTTGGCGTTTCGGGGTGGAAGGAGATAGCCTGTGGAGAGGGGTCGTTGTGGCTCGGCATGGGTGTAGAGATCGTTGGGAGCCAAAGCAGCCTCAGGGCCCACATGGGGTTGGCCTTTGGAAAGGGATTGTGGCGGGGTGGACCGAGTATGTTAAGCATACCCGTCTCGTGATTGGGGATGGGGCGGATATTAAGTATTGGTCCAATCTGTGGTGCGGGTCTTCTCCTCTGAATCAAGTGTTCAGGACTTTGTTTTTGATTTCTGTGGATAAATCGGCGGCAGTGGTGGATTTGTATAGTAGGAGAGAGGGTCAAGTGGTTTGGTGTCCTTTCAGCAAATCGCTTAATGATTGGGAAGTTCAAGATTTAGTTAATTTGTTGTCCTTGCTAGAATCAGTGAGCTTGGTTGAGTCCGCTAGAGATTGACGGGTGTGGAATACAAATTCTACGGGGCGGTTTTCTGTAAAAGCCTATCTTCAGGTGAATTATCCGAGGCACTTGGTGGAGTTCCCTCGTCAGTTGGTTTGGTTTAATGGGGTACCTTCAAAGGTGTCGGTTTTCCTTTGGTCTGCTTATCTAGGCAAAATTCTAACTCTAGATAATTTGAGAAAGAGAGGTTGGAGTTTGCCTAATCGTTGCTATTTGTGTTTGTTGGAGGAGGAATCGGTAGATCATTTGCTTCTTCATTGTCCGTTTGCGATGAGGATTTGGTTGTATTTTCTTTCCCAGCTAGGGGTAGTTTGGACATTCCCCTCATCTTTTCGGGCGTTGTTATCTTGCCGGCTCTCGGGTTCGGTGGACAAGCAGCTAGAGCTCATTTGGGCTCTCCTTCCAGGGGTGGTCTCGTGGTCTTTATGGAAAGAGCGGAATAGGAGGGTGTTTGAGAATTCTGTGTCACCTTTTGACAGAGTGTGCACCCACTTGCGTGCAACTTTAAGGGATTGGGTCTCAGTTATAGTGGACTTGGAGGAGATAGGTTTTGACGAGATTATCGTTTAGGCATATTTTGGGGGTTTTTTTAGTTGTTTCGTGTGTATTGTTGTGTTGCCTTCTTTTCTCTTTTTTTCATGTCCGTTGTGTTTATTGTCTGTGCTCTTGGAGATTCACTTTTGGTGAATTGGCTTTTTAATAAACTTGATTTTTACCGAACAAAATAAAAAAGGACTTTAGAATGTGAACTGAAATAAATAAGCCAAGTAGGAAGAGTGGCATTGCTGTCCAAAAGAAAGGTTCCCAAGATGGTGCTGATATGTAAATTGCCAAAAAGTTGGTGGTTTCCCCATCCGTAATTCCAAAATATGGATCACAAGGTAAGTTCCCCACCTACCCAAAAGAAAGGTCTGAAGTGATTGCTTGAAAAACTAGATGCAAACCATTGGCACCATATTCAAATTTTGGAAACTCCATTATACAGCTCAGCAGAAATGGACTATTCGCAACTAGTAAGCTATAGCTAGGGACTCAAATTGTGGTCACCGTTTTTCGACACGCACACATGTATATGGGCACGGGTAATAAATGCATAACCCATAGTCAACATAGTCAATGTCTCATGTATATAACCATTAGATCTATGACAGTGCACTATCTATTATCCAAATCCAAAGTTATTTTTAATATAAAATTAGTAAATTGAACAGCTTTTCTACAGCCGGTTATACTCCAACGGAGTCCAACCATACTAAAGCCTATCAAGTTTGGTTTTCAAAGAATAAAAAAATATTTTTTAAATCTTGGGAGCTGTGTTGGAGCTAGACCTTTTTTGAAAAGAGGCAGTTGACACGAAAT
Source organism: Tetracentron sinense (assembly GCA_015143295.1). Taxonomy (NCBI): domain Eukaryota; kingdom Viridiplantae; phylum Streptophyta; class Magnoliopsida; order Trochodendrales; family Trochodendraceae; genus Tetracentron; species Tetracentron sinense. The sequence goes on along the minus strand of CM026568.1, from coordinate 34,122,009 downwards.
GATTTTTAGGATAATAAATTATTTAGGATAATGCTAAGGAGCCGCCAAACCCTAATCCCCGACCTTGCGTGCCCACAACAATACGCCGTGTGAGCATTTCCCAAATGCCCTATGAGGGGATGCATTAAACTAGGAGGTTAATGCTGATGTGATGAAGTAGAGGCATGTGCATGAGCCGGTACAAGAATAAACGGAGTACAGGAGTACACATGAAAGTATAAATGCATGGCGCATAGTCAACGTAGTCTATGTCTCATGCATATAACCATTAAATCTAGCACATACAATGAGATAGCCAAAATACAACAATTATAAAGACCAACACTACTAAGCATCATCATAACAAGCCAACCAGATCCTCTGCATCCCTTAGAACCAGAATAAGAAAAGGTTTCTAATTTTAAAGGACAGGAGGGCAAAAGGGGAGTTGATAATTTCAAAGACCCTCACATTACTTTCTTTCCAAATAGTCCATGGTATGGCCCCCGGTAGAAAAGACCAAATAACTACTAGAGAAGCCTCTAAACTCACCGAAGACCCAACACCCCTCCAGGCTCCAATCGAGGAAGGAAATAACCCCAAACCTATATGCAAATAGGTTGTGCAGAAGCAGTGTTGTCAGAACTGGACTGGGCATCAAACTGATAGAGTGGCCGGTTCCCGGTTCCACCGGTTCGACCATGTACTTTTTGCAAAAAAAAAATCATTTTTTCCAAATTTTTCCTTGGTCTAACCGGTTCCGGCCGGTTCCCAACCGATTCTACCGGTTTTGACCGGTTCTTGAAGAATACCGGTTTTGAGGGTTTTGGGAACCGGCGAGGGGGCCGGTTCGCCGGTTCCCGGTTCGACCGGCCGGTCCGGTTCTGACAACAGTGTGCAGAAGCAAATGATCCACTGATTCCTCTCCTTGGAGTTACATAAAACAACGGCTCGCCATCATCCACCCTCTATTTTTCAAATGATCACATGTGAGGATCTTATTCAATGCTACAGGCCAAATGAAGGAAAATACTCTGGATGTAATTTCATCATTCCAAACAGTCCAATGTGGAAATGGAGAACGACAGCCTAACCAAAAAGACAAGGCAAAGGATCTCACTAAAAATCAATCATTGTTGCTCCTAGACCAAAGCCTATCATCTTTGTTTTGGATACACGGGAGATAGTCCTACGAGCATCTCAAGAGATGCAGCATATTGTCCATTTCCAAATTATTCAATCCTCATCTCAACCCAGAACACCCCACCACCTCACTGGCCACTTTGTCAAAATAATTGGCAACTAAGATTTTTCAACTACAGGCTAGAAGAAAAATGTTCCCAAAATTATCCTTCAAATACGAAGAGCTACAACATCATTCCTTCCAAAACCTAATATCTAGCCCATTCCTGGGCAAGGGTAAAGGTTGGTGGCTCCTATTCCTCCTAAGTTGCCTCCTAAACCCTAACCCCCGCCCGTATGCATGCCTCGCCCCCGACAAGTGAGCATAAACCTTCTAAGTTTAGTAAACAGCCTCCTAGGCTTTTCAAAAATGTTGATGTGGCAGGTTGTTGTGAGTATGCACATGCGTAGCTTGAGGGGCTTCTTAGCATCATCCTATTATAAACTATAAAGAATATCTAAATTAGGAGACATTTCTAAATATTAGAAATTGTAAGGATATTTATAAAAACCCTTTCTTGTCAACTGCCTCTTTTTAATTAAAAATTTGGCTCTAAGATCCCAAGATCTTAGATAATTGCTTTTTATTAATTGAAAACCACACTTGAAAGGCTTTAGTACGGTTGGAGTAACCGGAGTAACCGGTTGTGGAAATACCATTCGTTTTACCAGTTTTATATTAAAAATAGAGTTTAAATTTGGACCATTGATTATGCACAACACATATATTACCCATACCCTATCTCTCTATATATATGTGTGAGTGCATCATATGATCATAAAAAAGAAAGAGGTTGCAGTTAAACTGTGGTCATCAATTTTTTATATTTTTTGAGATGCACCATTTTCTGGTTTGAAAACTCGATAGTGGAGATGATGATATGAAGACAGTCTAGCACATTATTATGTGTGAACAATTGAAAGTCGAGTGTTTAAACACTTCCTCAATGAAAATAGCAACAGGAATTATTTTATTTTAATTTAACGAAAAAGATCTTAACTTTTTAGTGAAGATTATGCACATAGATCAGTTTCTTTCCTAACAGTGTATCTATCTTTTATTTATAAGTACAAATAATAAGTTGCATCTATGTTTTGCAAGAAGAGGAAAAAGCATGTAAGGAAGCACGACCAGTTCGTTCAAATATCAGCAGTTTAGAGATAGAGAAACATAAGTCAGCTCAACATTACAAGATGAAAAGATAAGATTAGCTAAAAGAAAGGAAAATAGGCCAACACAAATCATTAAGTAGGACAATGCATACCAACGATGCCATGTGCATGATCTGAGATGTTGGACTCCCAAGCATAAACTGATGCATTCTTCTCTGAATTGGGGGAGACTGGACCGTCAGTTTGTGAATCAGGGGTACTTTCATGACCATTCTCCAGTTCTCCTGATATTCTAACCAAACTGCCACGCATGGGAGCCTTGACAACATCCACTCTACAGATACTAGTGCTCAGAATGGGATCTTCCTCTATGAGACAGGACTCTGAATTCATAGCTGATACATCTGTATCTAAGATACTTGTTTCAGTTTTTGGGAAGCCATCAGCATTCCCAGATGAAACACAGTCTCCATCATTTGAAAATGCTGCTACTGAATTATCCTCTAATCGAATGCTTGCTGTACAGCTTGACAATTCCAAGACAGAAGCATCTGTTCTACAACTCCCAGTGCGTTCAAATTTATCTTCCTCAAGAACAGCTGACCTTATATAATATGAATCATCCAGTTCTGTATTTCTGGAAGCTCTATTTTGTTCTTGAGTAACTAGTGTTGTTTTCTCCACAGCATCAAATTCCATATTTCCAATGGAAACATCAAAAATTTCTTCACTTGTGGTCTTAGCATGATTTGAAATTCCAGAGAAAGAAGATCCAGTGCTTTTAGGCTTTGTGTTCGAGTCATGTCTGTAATTCTCCAAATCTGCTCTCCTGCAACTTAACTGTCGTTGAACACGAGTCTCTGTTTGTTTAGATGAGCACAAATCAACAGAAGATGATGCAGAGGCACTGCCATGCCCAATGGAGCTTCTCATACTGTTCAGGCTGTCTCTTGCATAAGAGCAGTCATCATAAGGTATATTCGTTGCAGTAAATGCCCTCCCTTGGACAACACGCCCCTTGCTACTAGACCTTTTCAGCAGTAGTACAGAAATACCTGCCCCTTCTGAAACGTCAACCTTTAAACATGGATAGGGATTAAAGTGTTGCAATTGCTGATCTGCAGTGTGACCATCAGATTGGCTGGAAACAACTGTTGGCTGGCCAACCAGTTGCTGGTCCACAAGACTCTGCTCCCCTTCCTCCACCACCAACCTTGCAAGGGAATTGTCTGGCAAGCAATTCTGGCCTTGCTCAACATTCTTTTCATGTTGTGCAAGCCTGGTTTCATTTCTATTAGTAATTTCTTGCAATTCAGGTACTCTCATCACAGGTTCTAATTGATCAAATGGTTTATTTTCTTCCAAAGTCATTTCACATTGTATTGGGGTGTTCTGGGTGACGATTGTGGTCTCTGGAGAGGCCAGAGTCAGACACCCATCTTTCTCACTGCAATCTGGACAAAGATCACCATTTCCATCCAGCGGCTCAATGACATGAAATTTGCGGCCACATTTAGAACAATATGCCATATTTTCGTGATAATCAACTTCCGAAGAGTCACCCCCAACATTCGAAGATTGAGAAGCAGTTGCAGCAATTGTTGTAGCAGCAGTGTTACTACTAATGTGTTCAGATGCACATAGCTCGACTTCAATTTTATTACCTCTATCAAAGTCACCATGCCTAATGCTAGGTGATCCATCATGGATTTCAAGCCCAACATCTTCATTTACCTCATCCATCTTATCAAAGACAAATACTTCATCTTGAGCATCGGGATACAATGCCTTTTCACATTCACTTGCCATATCCCCCTGCTCATGGTCACTCCCCTCAGTATCAGGTGCAATACTTGCACCTTGTTCAGAGCTCGCATTACTGCTAGTGGTGATCGAGGAGTTTCTAGATATCATAGTACGATGTACAGAGTTTGCTTTCCCAGCATGAAATGTTGTACTGGGTACACTTGATAAAAGTGGCCTGAACATATTCTGAGGGCTTTTTCGAAGATCCTACATTAAGACATTCAAAAGTAGAACCTTCATGAGATGTGAAGACATGGATTAATATAAACAATAACCGTAAGAGTATGCCCAAGTATATATGCATGCATGCATGTAACAAGATGTGCGAAGAATAACTTAAAGTGAACCATAATGTAAGAAAGTGTCAAATCAATAAGCAAGCACATAGTGACAGAGCAGGGCCCTGACTCTTGTGCATGTGTTAACAAAAACAATCTGGTACAGGATTCAATTACCAATCAGAGAAACAATTCCCTGTTATTATTCTTGTGCGTGGAACTGAACCAAAATTGCAGTCCTATAACAGGATCAAAAAGCCCAGAATAATTAGAAATCATAAAACATAACCATTACAAAGTTACGCTTAGCTTTTCCTTTTTCCTTTCTTGTTCTTTCCCATGATTACATACTCAGCCTAATTCTAACAGTTTCTTATAATAAAGAAATGACAGAAAATGAGAACCCTGACAAAAATTAAGCTAAATGAATTATGGGTGGTGCTAGGCACACCCCAATATTTACTTATAAACACCAATTTTAAAAATCTTATGGTAAAACACCTAAAAGGACTAAAAGACCCTCTTTTCTATGTGTTTTGACGGGAGGCGTTGTTCAAACTAGACGGGAATTTGGGGGGGGGGGGGGGGGGGGGGGAGTGAGAACTAGACAAGAATAATAGAAAGAAAGAGAGCTTTGGAGATGACATGAGGAGACTGAAGTAAGGCCACTCGGTGCAGATTAAAACAATATCTAACTAAAATTCTTACCTTCTTTAGTTTGACAGAAGAAAGGAGAGAAAGAAATAGTAATAAGATGGAGACAAGGGAGTAAAAGAGGGTCTAGTCTGCATTTATCTCTACGGTATCAGACACAGCTACTACTCTTTCTCCAAGAAAGAAAGAATAAAGGTTGACATTGATGACAAAGCTATTCCCTCTATATTTGCTCTTTTGCTGTTGCTCGAAGCCATAAATCTGGGAGGGGTGTTGCTGATTCGAAGGTGCTGAAAGTGGTCTAGACCATGGCTAGTTGAAAGAAACCGGCACCAGTTCTTGCCATGATGGGTTGAGCCTACGAGAATCCCACCCAATAGTGTCGATTCATTGGAATCAGGTGTTTAAAAATAAGAGGGCCTTTAAATCCTTTTAACCCTTTTTTGGTGTTTCGTTGAGGGTTTCTTACGGAATGGTGTATATAAGTAAATGGTGCGGTGCGCGTAGCACCACCCATAATTATCAGGAGAAGAGAACAATCTATTGCCACCATTATAATTGAGAAGGAGATACTAAAGGTTTAGTATGAGCTCCAATAAAGCTCCACTGGTGACTGAGAAACACAGAGCCTTGAAGTGAGACTGGAAGCTGGTCAGCATTGAGGTGCCTAGTCTTGAGTCATGGCCATCAAGAAGTAAAAATATGGACAAAGTTGTTCTGGTTATTTGCTAATTTATAGTTTCCATTTGCACAAATATGATCATAAGAAAAACAGTAATCATAATCACAATAAATTAGACATACCATTTGTCGAAGTGCAGAATCGAAGGATCTTTTCGGAGCAGAACTTGAGGACAACGTTCTGCCAGGATTCTTGGAAAACGCCGAGGATCTGCTATTTGGAAATGTTCCAACTTTACTTGAAGCTGAGCGGTCTGAGATACCCACAGGGCCGGACTGTAGAGAGTCAATATCATCATCACCAGATGATGCTACAGAACCCTTACTATGGGAGCTGAATCGCTCTCGATCATGACTATATGATGAACTGGCACTTCTAGAGGCAGTTGGTGACATTGATTGTCTTCCAAATTTGGAGGATGAATCCCTGCCCTTCCTGGATGCTGGCGATGAGCCCCTAATATATGATGCCGGTCGATCAGCTAGAGAAGTACGGAGATTAGGAGGTGCATCCGAAGAGAAACCTGGGAGATTTGATTGCCACGACTGTAATTTTGGTGAGGCAGAGTTCCCACGGTTTGTCTTTACAGGGGAGGGTCCACTTCTTCCAATTGAAGATACAGTGCCACTTGATCCTGTACTCATCCTCCGGAAAGTGGGAGTAGAGGACCTTGGAGCATGTATAGAGGGCTTATTCGGGGGAGTTGATGGTCTCCGTGACGGTGTAGTAGGTCGCATAGAGGGAGTTGGACTAGAATGAGGGGCTGAAGATGGCTTTCCTCTCGACTGGAGCGTACTATTTCCAGACCGAGGGGATGGGCTTAAGCGATGTGGACTTGCACTACTTCTACTGGTCCTGTAGCTCTTCTCCATCTACCATCAGATATACATAACCAGAGTACAAAGAAATGCTGATTTCAAATTTTGTAGGATGGCTTGGAGAATAAAAGCAAATAAATGATCAATATTTTTTTGAGAAAAGACAAGTAATAACTTACCGTGGATGATCTTGAAATGGAAATGGGTTGACTTCGAGGTCTGCCCCTGTGTGCAATATTAACTGGCGGTGTCTCGTCGTCCAATGAAGGAAAAAGAGGGGTGTCGGGAGGAGTTAATAGCCTTTAATTCAATAACACCAACCATGCCATCAGTACCACCAACAGTGAACAACTGATGCCAGCAAAATAGCATTGCATAAAGAAAGAAAAAAACAATATAGATTTCTAACAAAACTGGTAATCATTCATTCTGACTCAAATCAAGTCCATGCAATAACGAGTTGCTGCCACTAAAACCTCTTCTTGCTTCCTGATAAGTATTTTGATTTATCAGCCAAACAGAATGCATGATTGGATGTGCATCACATATATATAGAAAAACTTTCCCTATACCAATCAGATTCTTTACTTTCTGTTTTCTGTCTATTGTGAATTATAGGCAAACTTTGCAAATTACTTAAGAAAGACAGTGATTTAACAATATCAACTTCAAGGCATAAAAAAGAAGGAACATGACCCACCAGTCATAGTCATTTTTCTCGCCATCTGCATTAAGCAGGTCACTACTCTCTCCTCGAACAGGAATGGAGATTCCAAGCTTGAAATCTGAAAAGTATCTCAATTTTGTTGCTGTGAAATATAATTCAAAATCAGACAGAATAATGAAGGATCCTCAGCATCATGAGAAACCAAACTAAATCTCAAATATTTAATGCCAAATATAAATGAGACAAATACCAACATTCAAAAATGGAGAAGAGGTTAGGAAATTACAGAAGGAGTCATTGAAATCATCGGCTGAGTGAAGCAGAAAAGTTTCGCTTTCTCTAGTTTGCATATCATTGAATAGAGCGAGATCATCATCTTTCTCTCTGAAGAGTAATCCATTCTCAAGACTACGCCCTCGTCTATGATTCTCTGCTCTGAGCTCCCTTCCAGGAGAGCATCTCAATGATGGAGATGGAGGCATCTTCACCACCCAAATTCCCACACAGAGCTCTCACTCCATCTTCTCCATGCCACCAATGCCACCCAAAATCACACCCTGTTCTCCCAAAAGCAACAATTGGTATTGTACATCCTGCTCAAACTTAATGGCAAAATAACATAAAACTACAATCTTTCAGGGGATGTACTGGAGTAACCACTAATTCCTCTCTCGGAGACCTCAATAGTATCCTTATATACAAGATCAATCAACAAAACCTCCAGAACCAAACAATAGATAAACACACTTTCTTTTCATGTATGGTCATCAAAATGCACCCAAAACCCAGCTTTTCTCAGAGATCACAGAACTGCATATATCTAGTTGAAACCAAATCCAAAGCCTCCAACAACCACTGTAACTGAAATACCCCAGCAATTCGAACTGCGACGGCGGACTAGCAATCCCAGATAGAAACCAGGTTTTTTAACAGGAGTAAAGAATTCCAAATCTTCCTCAATGAAATTAAACCGTATTTCCTTAATCCGTATTTCCTTAATAGCTCAACATTAATAAAACCCTAGACTTCTTCTGGCAGAGATTCCAACAGTGTCATTAAACATGCACTCCGGTTTATCCAAAATTGACTACCAAAAAATGTCAAATTTCCCATCAATCTTGGAGAGAAAACAACAGAACACACTATTCTTGAACATGGATCACCCCCTCGAAACTCCAGACCCTAAAATCCATAAATGTAGATACATTCTCAACAAACTCCCCTGAGACCCAAGTCAAACCAAAAACCCCAACTGCAGAGATATCTAGAGATAGCTTAAAGAGAAATTCCTCTTGAAAACACTCGCGTTGCTTGACTTACCGCTGCTGAAATCCAGGATCTTTCAACATATTCTGAAACTCGTTCTGTACGATTAAGATCCCAAATTTCGACCAGATACCAAGTAAAAATCAAAGTTCAACTTTCGATGCTAACTTGAAAATACAGATTCAGGCGCTCGGATCTGTTTCATTTGATGATCACACCGACAAATCACGTTGCAGATCGGAATTGCATAGATCAATTGAGTTGCAGAAACCCTAATTCTTCCAACATTCTCTCTCATGAATTGGAAAATTAAAGAGAGAGAGAGAGCAACTGACCTTTGTTGAGATTTGCTGATTTCCTCCACAGCAAGCTTTCGTTTTTCTCAGGTTCTCTGCTGTGCAATAGTGTTTGTGTGTTTTTTTTCCTTTTCTTTTTTCGGTTTTTTTTTTATGATAGGATAAAAATAAGGGACTTTAAGGTAATGACACAGGTTTTGGAGTCTAAAACGAAATTATAAAAAGTTTTTGTCTCTAAGCGGAACTATTTATAATTATGTCGTTTTTATTGGTAGGTAATAATAAAACTCGTCGATATAATATCTCTTCTTTTTTTAATTTACACGTGAGGTCCGATATTTACACTTTGCAATGATGATTGAAAAGACTGATGGAGATGATGCACCTACGCTCTTTCACAGCCGTCAACGCAAAAGACCTCTTTATATTGTCTCCCTAGCAGGACACGTGGTACGCATGCAATGGTTTTGATCCCACTGAATCAAATGATCTCCGTGAAAAGTCAACAGATTAAATAGACAAGATGATTGATCGCCGATGTTAGATTCTCTTGATTGGCATTCCAAACTTGGGACAGTAAGTACCCAGAGGAAGATGATCCATCAACACGTCTTAATGCGCTCACGTCTACTCCTGAGTCCTGATCGCATTGCCTTTTCCTCGTGGGCCCCAGATTGTATCTGGCGAAGCCAGAAAGGGCAAGATTACTGTAATCATAGAATAGGAGACAAGTGGTGGAGAAGTCAAAATCATAGGCCATGATTTTGATTTCTCTACATATACACATGATAATAATGTGTTGAAATAAAGGAAAAAATGAAATGATTTCTTTCCTTTTTTTAACTGTCACATGTCCCTTATTTTATGAATACTCTGATTTCTCCACATATACACATGATAATAATGTGTTGAAATAAAGGAAAAAATGAAATGATTTCTTTCCTTTTTTAACTGTCACATGTCCCTTATTTTATGAATACTCGAGAGCCTTTTCTAACTTTGCCAAAGACAATCCAAGGCATTCCTCATGTTGCATGGCAGCAATGGCAAATTTTTTTCCTTGATATCATTTATCTATATCAATTTAGTGGATTAGAGCAGTTGGACTGAACCTCTTGTTACTCGTTAATTGGGGAAATGAATCCTTGACACTTTTATTGAGAAATGTTACACCCTATCATTGGAGTAAGAAGTAGTGTGTTATAAACTGAGTGAAACTTAGGGGTATTTGATGAACTTAAAATAAGAGTTTATTTACTTGTATTAATATCATTGTAGCCCAGAGGGTACAATGGACTAACAACAGCAATGCACTCCCACAAAAATCATTTTTTCCTTTGAATGGTAACCAAAGTTTGAGTAAGTCGGTGTGATCGATGAGAGGTTCATCTTTGTACTAATCTAACTACTAATTTAGATAAAAGTCGGTCTATGAGCACTCCCAAATATAATCCCTAATTCTAACCATTTATAACTAACCAATAAGGACTATGATTTGAGTTGGCTTATTTTTTCTTTTCTAATATCAAATTAGCTCTAATCCTAACCGTTTAATAATTGAGAAAAAGGGTTAGGATTTGGGAGTATCCCTAAACTAATTCTTTAGTTAAATGATATCACTTACACTCGGCCAAAAAAAACATTTTATTTTTATTTTTAAATATTAAATGTGAATTTTTCTTATGTGTTGATTGGTTATTGGTCTTTTGTAGCCATTAACTATAAAGATCATTGCTACCAAGTTTCACTCGCCATCAACACCATTAGGGGGTGTTGTTTTAACATACAGAAATGCTAGTCTCAGTCTCATTCTTTCCCAAACACAACGTCGTGACAACGAGTGTCAACCCATCTCCCTATTATAGGGTAGCAACATTGCGTATTGCACCCACATTACGTCTATGTGAAAAAATTGACTTTGTGGGTCTGGCACCAGCACTCACCTTTAAAATATATTTGCATGTAATGTGACGAAACGGACGTATTTATGGCAATTCATATGACATTTTCAAGTGTAAAGATAGCATAATTGATTTTGTATGGATCAACTTTTTTTTTTTGTCTTTTTTTTTTTTTTTTTATGGTCAAAGGATGAACATAATTTAAGTGGTGGTAAAGACACAATGCTTTAAAACATGGATCAGACTCTCACCTGAAGGTGAAATCGTTCCAACTTCAAACCAAATCAAGCAAACGCCTACGCAAGTCGTTTGGGAAGCCATAGATCGAGTCCCTGTACAGTGAAGTAGCAGTCTAGTAAACCCTCACAACTAACTATTAACCCATGTTTGTCTACCTCGTAAATGAGTGAAAAAAGAATACTATACTTCTAGACTTGGTTGCTAAATGCCATGAAAGCTTAGTCACATGTTGTCTTGCCGCTCATGAACAAATTTACATGCGGTGCATTAAACATACGGACTATACTAGTATCTTCAATACATGAATGGTGTCATGAGCTCAGAGGTGGCACAGGTGTGCTCTCGTTGAGAATGAGCCTAGAACTCCAGAAGTAGTATTCCCTAATGCTATGTTTGGTCGTTGAGACAATTAAAAAAAGTATGGAAAAGAAAAGAAAAGAAAAGAAATGAAATGAAAAATATTTTTTTACACCTTGCTTGGTTGCTAAGAAAATTTGGTATCTAAAATTAAAATATTACAAATATATTTTTTAGACTAGACATGAAGTTGAAGATTTTTTCTTTCCTTCCTTTCCAGATTCAAATTTTTTAGAAAGAAATGGAATTCTATTTTAAAAGTAAATTATGGGTTAATTTTCTCTTCTTTTTCTCCAATTGTTTCAAAAATAAATATTAAAAAACTTTACTTTCTTGCACTTTTCTTTTCCATGACCTATATGACCTATTTTCTTGACAACCAATAAAGCGTCATCAGACAAATGATTAGAACTCACCTTAGTGTTCAAAACCTGATTCAACGGTTCAGGAGCTTATTCTTATTTGAACTAGCTAGCTCCATAATAAATATGATTGAAGTGGGTGACATAAAATATAATCATATTCAGTACATAGGGGTGAAAAATACTAGTGAAGGTTAACAAGTTCTCTAAGCTAGGTGATGTTGAGTAGTTTATGTATTTTCCATATGTGTATCAAATAATTAAATAACTAAATCATTACAAACCAATTAAAAATTGAATTGCATTTGTACTTTCATAATTTGGCTTCTTTTTTTTTTTGTGTGTGGTTAACATTTACCTACAATTAGTGGTTAGCTTAAGGATTGGAGCTCTTGCAACTCATCCCTCATGGGATTAAATCCTGAGACCTCACTGGTGAGAGGCCACACCCCATCGTTGACAAGAGGCGGGGTAAAGGGGGCAAACTGCCATGTCTGTTGTTGATATTATGTCAGCTCCTGGACTAGTTGTGGGCACTCAAGCTCTAATGATATTCGAGTTCTTAGAACTCCCAAACATGCGTAATTATAAAATTTTATGAACAAAATTATCTTACATTATTTTTGTATTTACTAAAAAGCCTTGAAACAAAAGGTGTTATGAGTCATGGTTCATAGTTAAACTCATAATATTAGAGTGGAATCTTAGCTCCTTCACATAATTCAACAAAACTTCCACACTCAACAATAAAAGGAGATCTGAATTTAATTGCATGTGTCATGGATGGATTGGAGGAGGGAAAAAAGCGAGAAAATCAAAATTCAATTTTTTTTCTCTTCCAATTCATATTTCACACATGCAATTGAATCAAATTGCAATTGACTATGATTTGATCTCCAATAAAAGTGGCATGTGTTATTGTTTTGACCGGTTATTTTTATTGGACTTCTCTTGAAGTTGTTTCTTTAATTGTTACAGTCAGATAAAGATAAAGTAACTTATTGCAATCAGCTAAAGCAACAATGCGTGTTGGTGAGCAAGGGCCTAAGATTGAGTCGAAATTGTTCGGGTTTTAGCAGGTTTATTAATAGAGGCGCTATTGTTGAGAGTACTGAACTATATTAATGAGCAAGCATTCCTCTAGAATTTATGGCCTCTACATAACAGTTGACTAGTGGTTGAGGTGGTAGAACTAGAACCCACAACTGTTACTTGTGTTGTACTTCAATTAAAAGTGCTCTGTCATTCAGTTCTCACTTTTTATTATTTTATGTAGTTTATGCAAAGATGGAATCGAGTATTTTTTTGCTTAAAGCAACCCTCGCGGTAATCAGGGGCGGAGCCACATGGGGCCAGGAGGGCTGAAGGCCCCCCTGAAATTTTGGATAAATTTTTTTTTCTACTAATCCGAATAGGGGTGTAGTCTTAGGAGAGGGGCGGAGCCGGTGACGGGAGGCTCTAGCCCCCTAAACTTGCTTTAAAATATATACTTTACAAATTGACACAAACAGACGTGATGGCTGATGAACATGGCCTTTCAAAAATTGGGGGCTATGCCCCCTAACCCCCATTATTAGCCCCCTTACAAGAGAATCCTGGCTCCACTCCCACCGGTAATGCATTAGAAAGTAAGGAAAACTACCAAAAGTTGCTTAAATATAATTTTGTTTACTTCCCACTGCCTAAAACTTTGAAAATTAATCGCAAATTGAGTAATAGGTTGCTCCATTGGCGAGGGGCGAACTATTGCTCCTCGCTCTCACAAAGCCAACTCAACTACATGAACTCTAGTTAATTTATTTTTAACTCTTGTGGTTAATTTTTTTTTTTTATTCTTCTAAAAACCAAAGGTAGATGGGTGAACCCTAAGGGTTAGTGAATCTTACGCGTGACATTAACCCGAGATGCACCTCCTCTCATCATCACCAACCAAGGAGGTGATTATTTTCCTTCTTCATTACCACTAGCAAGGAGCCCGTGCGTTTGCACGGAGAATGCTAAATCAAAATAGAGTAAATGACAATAGCAAAAATAAAAGTCAAACAATTATTACCAAAAAATAAGAAATAAAATTTAAAAGCACTCGAAGAAAGAGCAAAATGCTTTTACAAAATAAACAATGAATGACAAAAATCATATCTATATTAAATTTATATTTAAAATATATTGAAAAAAAATTAATGTAGGTTCATTTTAATTAAGTATTGAATTTAGAATAAAGGAAAATAAAAAACTTTGAGTGGTCCCTTGCTCTTTATTGGGCAAACTGTCTTATGGGTGCAGTGCTGCTAAATCCTATTCTTGACCGAAAACCGTGAATACATGGGTGCATATAGCAATTCTCTTCCCCCCCCCCCCCCCCCCCTCTCTCTCTCTCTAATATTTGGGGAAGGTAATCACAAAAAAATTATTTGACTATAATATGCCTAAGAAGTTGATTATATAATCCTTTTAAAAAAATATCAAGAACATTTCTCTAATTACTCATGCAACCTCCAACCATTAAGCTGAAAAGAAGAAATTAAAAAAAAAAACTTGATTATATTTAAAAATTGTTCGGCAATAATGTTACATAATTATCAATATCTGATATAATTCATTATTTAGTTGCACACATACATCTGAATCAATACCAAACTATGTTGACAAAGAAGAAACTCCCACATAAACTATCCAAAGTTTGAGAACGTAAAATTTTTTATAAGGCCAAATGGTCGATCTTAATGCATATGGATTTTTTCATTCTCTTTGAAATAATTTAGGAAAATAAATATAATATCTTCCTAGAATGAGATACCTTTTTAAAGTGAAGTGTGGATCAATCCCCATGTGGTATAGAGTTCAAATATATTTGATAGAGCATCTAAAATTAACCACAAATCAGACGGTTGAAGCCAGCCCACCAATGACCAGTGGGCTATGAACTCCCATAATACACTCCAACATATATTTTTTTTCATCGATTAATTATTCAGTTAGAAATATATTTTAATAAAAAAGAGAAAAATTAAAAATCTAGGGGCTGCTTAGGCAGAGGAAGCATACCAATTGTCACACCTTGAGCCGTTCATCGCATCACGGGGATTGCTAAATAGATGGACGAAGATCATGAACACATAAGGGAAAACAAAGTTGGAACCTGGCTTTTATGGTTTGTTTGCTACATAGATAGAGGCCTGAAAGGAAATGTATCAACCTCCCCGAAGCCCTCACTTTCCAAACTATCCTTGGTCTCCTATTTAGATAGCTCCAGCTCTGCTAATGGCATCGATGTGCCTTTAATACAGATTTCACAGTCGATGGATGATCTACATCAGTGAACTTCGAAGCTTAAACTTTTCTAAAACTTGGAAGGCGTCGGATTCCTTGTAATGTACAAAAAATATAGAGAAGAAATGCTCCGAAGAGAATAAATGAAAAGTCAGGAGTGAACATATAATATGCTATTAAAATAAAAATAAATGGTGTAAGAGATACTCAAATAAATGAATGATTGAAGAAGTGTAGATGCTTTTAAGAGCGTGAAGGGTTGCAACGATTTGAAAACGTTGGATGGATTGAGGAAAAACCAAGGGTTGTAACTCTTTGGGTTGATACAAACATATCCGCAATGCAAAACCCTACATAAACAACATGCCTCTTCCCCGTTGGTGCAACCGAATATGTGTTATAGTTGTCTTTTAAGATAGTATTGTGAGGAGTTGCGTCGCTCTATCATTTTTTTATTTTTTATTTTTTATGAATAGTTGCTTCCGTCTCGTAAATGGAAATCGAGAGGAAGAGGTGATAAATAGGAAATGTCACTATAAATGTAATGCCTATAAAATTTCTCTTGTTTTTTGGGGAGCCTACAGAATGTTCTTCGCAGACAATTACATCCGTGAGGAGTTACATCCCTCAACTAAACGCCACGTGAAGAGTTGTGCCCCATGCGAAGAGTTGTGTCGCATGGATTCAACGATGTCTCCAACAGGTACGAATTACTTTGGCTCCTAATTGTAGTGGTTCCACTCCCTAAAATCGCTCTCCAATTGCCACGTAGACCTTGTCCCCGGCTTTCATTAGTAGTAATTAGTAAAAAGACAGATATACCCTCATTTTAGAGATCTTCCAATCCTACATAAATACCGAAATAAAATACGAGCAGTTCTTCTTGATAGCAACTTCTGGGTTCAGTCTTTCAGTTGATAGACTGTAGAGAGATGTCATTACTAATTATGTTGGTGGCTTAAGAGCATCTCCAACCCAATACTCTAAATTTCTTGTCCATTTCGGCATCTCCTATATAAATATAGAGGAGATGGGCCCACTTTAAAGTTTTTTGCTCTAATGGGAGGGAACTCCAAATCATTATTTCCAACTCCAAAACACTATTCATTTATTATTTAAAAATAATAATTCATATGTTTTCTTCTCTATTTTTGCTCTCAAACTCAATAATTCATTACTTTTGCCTTTAAAACTAAATAATTGGCCCACAAAATTGTTATTAGAGTTTTTTTAATATTAAAAATAGTTTTTTAATTTTAAAAAAATTTAATATTTAAAAAAAAAAAAACAAGAATAGGTGGGTGAATCTTAACCACGGTTAAGGGGTGTCAAAAGGGACACCTGTCGACCTCAAGGGGTGATACCGTAGAGAATTTGGTTTTTTTTTTTTTTGCATCTCTTATTGATGAATTAATTAAATAATTAATAAAAATAAATAAAATCAATTTCAATATAAAATAATAATTATTAAAATAAATTAAAAGGATACAATTAGTATTTTAGAAAAGATTGAGAGACAAAAAAAACACACACACAAATGCTATAATAATGAGATTGTTTTATAGTCCATTGAAGAAGCATGGGTACGGCAATACTTAGATACGGCGAAACGAGCGATACGGCAGAAATCATGAAAATCAACTAAGTTTTACTTTAAATTGTCGTATCCGATACGGCGATATAAGTACGTTTTCATTTTCAAAGTACCCGTGCTTCCTAAGTCAATTATCTATTTTCTCTCACTCCTCTAAATTTAGCATTATAAAGTATCATTCTAAATATAAGTACGGTTGGAGAGCCATTTTCCAGTCAATACTCTATAGGCTTAGTATCCTCTCTAGTTCAAACTGGGAGACTCTCTCTGGTTGAACCCCTAAAGGTTGCCACGTGTCTCCTTTGACACCCCTTAACCATGGGTGAGGTTCACCCATCCATCCTTGGTTTTTTTTTTTTTTTACATATTAATTATTATTTTTTAAATTAAAAAAACTGGTTTTAGAGTTTTTTTTAATATTAAACAGTTTTTAATTTAAAAAAAAGAATTAATATTTAAAAAAAAAAAAAACCAAGGATGGATGGGTGAACCTTAGGGGTGGGTGGACCTTACCCATGGTTAAGGGGTGTCAAAGGAGACACGTGGCGACCTCTAGGGTTCAAACCGGAGAGAATCTCCTCGGTTTGAACTCGAGAGGATCCTGAGCCTAACTCTAGAGGGGAGGGTTTTTTTGGACCTGCAAGAGGTCGAGAAGTTTCTCAGCGATGTCAAAGCAGATGACGTGCAGGTGATTTACGTTCGAAACCACTGCGATTGGAGTGATTTCATGGTGGTCTCCCCCGGTAAATCGACCTGGCACCTCAGGAACAAAGATGAAGCCCTAATGTACAAGGCAGGTTGGTCTAATAATTTTTTATTATTTCTTCAAGATAAGTGCTGAATTTGAAACCCTAAAATCCGCTGTGTTTCAATCTATTGCTTTATTTGTGTGGATAAACGATGCATTTTGTATTTTTTTTTAATTTTGTTAAAATGATAATTGTTATCATCGAAGAAATTCTGTTAGTATCTTCGTTTAAACGGGCTTTGGTTATTTTCCATTCATAGGCTAAGCAGAAGCAAAGAGGGACTTAGCCGTTATTGCTGCCTTGTGTAGAAGGGCCAGAAGGAGGAAAATGGATCGTCATTGACTCTGGTTTGTACTGCATTAGTTTAAGGCTGTGTTTGACATTGATATTTTTTTATTTAATTACTAAAAAGAGATTAACTTGGTTATTTTCTTAATAAATCTGTTTGTTCAACAAGCGATTTAATCAAGCTTTCAAAATCGATTAAACTAGACCTGTTATATTCTAAACGCCTGAGATGCGTTTCTTATTTAAAAGAAAAGATAATCATTAGAAATACAACCATTGAAAAAATATAATATAAAAACTGGTTTAACCTCTTGGTTAATATGGTAAAAAAAAACTGGTTTTATATTGGTTAAACAGTTTAAATATAAAAACTGTTTAACCTCTTGTTGATGGCAGATTTCAGATATTGCCACGTATGCACATTTCATCATATTATTATATTAACCCCATTTTGATGCCAATTAGGCTCTAAGTTGCATCCATTTTGCTTTATTGGGTGCTCGATGCTGTGTTGGTATATTATAGTGATATTCTTAGAAATTATTAGTCTATCGGCACTATTAGATCTATAGCACTAATGGTGCTCACACCATCACAATCCATGGTACTAATAAGCTGCTAGCGCTTTTAGCTTTATGATTCAGGTGTCTTTGTTTCTTTCTGGTGGTGTAGCAATTTTTTTTTTCTTTTTTAGGATGGTGGGGGGTATTTAAGTGTGATTTGGTGGATACATAAGAGGTCCGCTGACTTGGGCAGATGTCTCACATTAGGCATTACTCTTATCATCTCACCTAGGGCAAAGGGTTTACTCTTCATACCTCTGTTGAGCAAAAGATCAATGGATAAAAAACAAGAATAAAAGGAAAAAAAAAATTGATTGGGGGAGAAATCAAAAATTGGACGGAAAAAAAATGACTTATGATGAGTGGCCTTTTTTTGTCCATTTGTCCATTGATGTGTTGCTCAACAGAGGATACTCTGATGGGTAAACCCTTTGCCCTCACCTAGAGGATTGAGAGTACGAGGACAATGGAAAAGACATGTTGGCCTGACATCCTAATGTGGTATACCTGACAGCGCGCACGTTTCAGTGGGTATTTCATCATGGAAAACTATAATTGGATCTCATTTGATATACTAGTTGGCAGTTAACGATTGATATATGTTGGAACATATGCACACTAGCAAAGACCCGTGCGATGCATGGGTAATAATTTAAAAATATTTTAAAATCAAATAATATTATTTATTTATTTAAATATTAAGTAATATATTTTAATAATATTTAATTAATTTTACTTCCAATAATATAATTTTTTTATTTGATAAACATCATTATTTGTATTAATTAACTGATTTTATAATAATAATTTATTTTTATTTTAATAACATATAATAAAAAAAACCATAAATTTCTTAATATTAAACTTAAATTAATACACCCGAGAATTGGAGTTCAGAGGAACTCTACAATAGTAGAGATAGAGAGGTCTCTAGGATGAGATAGTAGATCATAAACCTACAAGAGTTGGAGATAAGAGATGAATCTACAATAGTGGAGATAGAGAGGTCTCTAGGATGAGATAGTGTGTCCGAAAAGAAAATCCATATGTTATCTCTAAAATAAAAGTTATAAGATTGGATGGATTGAGTTTTGGAGAGCGAAGTCTTATTTCTTTGTATTATAGTATAGATATGTTTTTATGTTAAGAAGGCTATAAATAAGGAATTTCTTCTCATTGCCTTATTATTCTTTTCTCTCCGGCAATCTCTCCTGCGAAAGGTGAAGACATAGCACTATCCGTACGGCTGGAATACCTAGCTTAGGCAAACGAGCAATTCTCAACCCTATCAATTTTTCTGCATCAACACCTCTATAATCAAGGCATCAACCATCTTGGTATGTTCTTACTTTTTCTTGGAATGGTCTTAGAGGTGGTCTACAGATATGAAAACGAATGACCACTCGCTCTTAGGGTTTATTCATAAGCATGTTCTCACTTGATAATGATAATTATAAAGTTCTTATTTTAAAATTATAATTTCAAACAACAAAAATATTGATGCAAAAAAAAAAGAAAATACACCTAGAGGCTAGAACATACAAGAAGCATATGAATGAACTCAAATAGTTGTTTTATGTTTTACCTGCCAATGAGGGCAATAGACAATTGCACTGTAACAAAAAATACTCTTTGGTCCAATTCAAAGGAGACATCAATAGTTTATTAGGAAAAGTTAATTAATGCCTAAGAATTCTACATTGCATTAGTTAAGTTTTTTCTAAAAGCACACATCTCTTGATTACAGTACTTACACAATCCTATTTGAGTCATTTTCATCGGGCTCCTAGCCATTGTTATTGTAAGCACCTTATTTTTGCACCCCCTATCCCTCTTCCCGCTTCTTCGAATGCTTCAAGGTTTACCCAAGGCCCAAGCCCATTTGACCAAACTTGTACCCAAACAACTCAATCAAGCCCAATTACTTAATTCTATTACCCAAGCCCAAGTAGTCAAGCCTAATTACCCAATTGTCCTAGCTAAAGCTCATTTGTTTTAATAAAAGCCTAATTACCATAGCTCAAGCCCAATTGTCATAGCTAAAGTCCAATAACCATAATCCATGACCCATCTACTAACAACCCATGATCCATAAGATCTAGTCCACATATCCACATTCATTCAACCCATGTCCAAAACCCATAAACCAAGCCCACTTTCCACTTTTCTACAAAAGACCTTTTATTTTTTCTTCAAACCCCAAATAGCCCCATTTTTGTGTTTACACATCTTTTTGACCACTCAATCATCTCTCACCAAGTACACACATTTTTGACTAACCAATCACCTCCCATACTCCCTTACACCTCTTACAACTCATTCTTATACCTCTTACAAAATAATTAATTCTCTTACACTCCTTTTGACCACCCAATCACTTCTCATCAAGTACATACCTTTTTGATTACCCAATCACCAATCACATCAATTTTGACCAACCAATTACCTCCCTTCTTCTCACCCAACCCTCTATTAATCACCAAATTGCCACAACCCCTTGAAACCTCTATAAATACAAGACCCTCACAAGCCATTTCTTCCACCTCCAAAATCCCAAGTGGAAACCCTAGCTCTTCCTCCTCTCACCCATTTTATTTCTTTTTAACCTTGAAGAAAGTTAGAAGAAGCCAAGGGTTAGAGTGTGTAGAGAATTCTAGGAGTAAAAGCCTAGAGTTCTTCACTAACTCTCTTCCTTTGTGGACTCTAAAAACTCATCACCTCTTGGAGCATTGGAGAAGTAGTCTTGGAGGAGTAGGCACTCTTCCTTTTATTCTTTATCTTCTTCTTTAGTTCATATCTTTTTTTTTTATTTGTAGTCATCTTCTAGAATAATTTGGGAAGACCTTTCTTTTCTCAAGTTTAGTTGGATCTCTCTACACCAATCTAATGGTGTAGAGGGACCCCAGCTCAAAAGAAAGGAGATGTTTTTTCTCTCGTGTAAATATTTCTTTCTTTCATATGTACCCACTAGTGTGGATATGGGTAGGCTCATAGAGAGTGGAAGCTAAAGCTATACCTCTCTTTTTTATTTTGTTTCTTCATTTTGATTCTAGTCCTTCTTCTAGAATCATTTGGGAAACTCATCATCACTCTAATTTTCATAATTGAATCTCATTACATCGTTCATAATGGTGTAAATGGACTACATTAGAGAGGAGATGATGAGTTTTCATTTTCTTCACTTATCACTTTTTCATTTCTTTCTTTTTTTCTTCATGTTCTATTTTGAATGGATAAATGATGACTTAAGGACCTAGGGACTTAAAGAGGACTTTATCCAAAATGCCTCATATCAAAGACAATGGTATTTGATTTATTATCAACACCAATCCAACAAAATAGGTGTTGGCAATAGACCATTTACTATTCACAATGCACACCCCTCTTTATGTCCTAAAAACAATCTTTTAGCCTAACTTTTTCTTAGTCTTTCTCTTGAATTAAATTTGACTTTAGTTAAGTTTGCCAAAATCTCACCTATATGAAAATCCAAAAAAAAAGAACATGATAAAATCTCAAAATACCAAAAACATTACAAAATCTCAAAATACCAAAAAAATCTAAAAATACCAAAAGACCAAAAACATGTTTGCTAGATCTTGGTTAGCCTACTCAACCATGGTTAACACCCTTTTAACCACGGTTAGACCTAGAACTTGCACTTGACCAACCCGGTCAACTAAACCCTAGCCCCTAGGCTAGACCATTGACCACCTTATGCACACACACACGCACCTTTAGCCTTGGCACGGGCTCATGTGCCAGAACTACGCTCGGTCTGATCTCACCCCAATGTGAGTACGTAGGCAACCCAACCCGGGTTCGACCCTAGCCCATCTAGCTTTCTTTCTTTCCTGGATTAGCATTTGATTAAACATTTAGACATTTTAATTAATATTGAGATTAAATTTGGCTTAAATTTAGGGAGTAGGTAACCATTGCAAAATGGGGGTCTTGAGGTGCCTAACACCTTCCCCAGGACTTAATCGAACCGCTTACCCTAACTCTAATAGACCATTTGCCTTATCCAAATCAATCCGGGACCTATCCCTAAGAATGAATAGGTGGCGACTCTTAGTCAAACCACAAATGTGAAAGTGGGTAGAAAAATTCATGCTCACAGTTATCAACGAACAACTACTCATCTTCATACTCAAGAGTAAGCTATCCCTTTGAGCCTCTCGCCGAATAAGGTTGTGCGTATATAAGTCTTTGTGCCAGAAACGGGTACGAAGCCATCTGCTTTAGGATTGAAAAGTATGCCTTTAACACATCAAAGTAACGCTCAATTATATTTTTTAACGAGGAATGCACATGATTAAACAACTCCTAGGAGATTGTTGAATTTTTGCCGTCTTTTTCAGTCCTGCAAACGGTAATGTGTCCCTCGATAAATTTCAAGAAAACTTGACATTTTAGGATAACAAGCAGACAAGCATCAACAACATAACATTTATATGATACAATAGCGAGAACATTTTAAAATATAGAAATCCAAATAAAATAATTTTTTTAATAAAGTATTACCTTTAGGGGCATATAAAAGTTTAATGTTAAATTTATTTATAGTTTCTAACTAAATTCTTGAATCATTTCTTGTTCCCTCCCACTCAGCTAAAATAAAAGTGAATCCCATGTTGAATGAACATGTTGCCATCACATTTTGCGTATCTGTCCATTGGCTATCTCAAAATGGGATATGTTTATTAATTGAGATTATGGCATCTATGTGTGTACCATCTATTGCACTAGTGCAATCCTTCATAAAATAGCACTCGTTATTAGCAATTAAACAAAGTAAGAAAAATTGTAGAAAATATCAGCAGTTATATGTTCTCTTATCCTAAACCATTGATGATATTTGGTGTTCTTAAAGATTTTTGGCGGGGTGCAAGTCAGAGATGTGGGACTTATAATGTTCCTTTCAAATTAAAACATGGCCCTCAAGACATGATTAAAATGTCGACTACTACATTTTCTTCATTGCGGCCAATGATGAAAAGAAGGATAATGGTAGGTCTACTTACCTTTTTATCCACTTTCTCTTTTTTTTTTAACACGAAGACAAAAAAAATGGTGAGTCGCATAAAAAGCAGGGGTGGCAAATAGACTTGGCTAACCCAAAGCCCTATTGTCCAGCCTAGAGTTAATAAAAAGGAATTTATCAAATTTCATTGAACAGGGAACTAAGGTTTTGTAGGTACCAAGGTGCTAGGAATGACGGGGTGTATTTATTGTTGGGAAATTGACTTGATAAGGGATTTACCCTATGTTGGTGAATGAGAATTTACTCGACAAAGAAACTCAGAGTGTGACCCATTTGACCCGGAAAATAAGCAATGTGTGGGCAAGGCCCAATATTGCCATGGGGGTCTGGGGCCGAAGCCCCCGGGAAATTGTTTTTGACCCGAATAGATATGGGTATAGATATGGGTTTTGAGCTTGGACGGTCGATTTCAAATAGTGTCCGTTGGTGTTTCAAACCTTCAAAAATAAAACTGTTTTTCAATCCATTTTTGTGCCTCTTCCGAATAGGCACAAGGGAATCTATGTAATAGACTCTCATTCCTTCATTCAAAGTATCCAATTTTGAAAAATCATTCTGCATATCTCTCTCTCTCTTTACCATTAATGTTCGAGTACAAACATTGGTTGAGTTCGCTGAGTTTTGAAGATTGGAGTACTACTTCTTCTTAACTGTAATACATTCTATCTTGGGAGATGATTACTCATCAACCTTGAGTACCGAGAGGGAGTAAATTCGTCTTAAGAAAACTGTGATACACAGGGCTCGGATTTTCTATTATTTCTTATTATTCTTGTTGTTCTACAAATTTTGTAAGTACATTATTGTTTTAGTTTCTTTATTACTTTCATTAATTATATTCTGGACTATATAGAACAACATTTATAGTACTCAGGATGGGACCTGTGGCATTTTCCATCTTTTGGTAAGTGCCGCTAGTATGACCTATTGGTTGTAGGGAGATGAGGCTAATTTAGTGAGCAAGGCTCAAGATGTTTCTGGAGTTGCTGTAAGGTTTGAAGAATTCTTTGTTCTTTACCTACTTGTAGAGTTTCAATGAACAGGTGGGAGAGAATTGCTCATGGATTGCTGTACTACCAAACTATAAGCATTCCTAGCAGCCTCACTAAAATAACCAACCAAAAAGGTTACTTTGGTGAGCCATATGGCTAAAAAGTGCTAAAAACTCTCTTCAGCAGCCTCATCAAAACTAGGCAAAATAAAGATTTGGGTTTGGTAAGTGTACAGTACTCACTAAGTTTGGTGAGTTACTGTACACTCACCAAAGCTAAAATTTCTCTTTTCCTCCTTTTTGTGGACCCACACAGATAATAAAATAAAGGTTTCTCTCTCCCTTCCTTTATTGTGGTCCCACACAAACAATAAAATAAGGAGCCAAATCATCTCCGGTGATAATAACCCCTAGAGGTCGCCACGTGTCTCCTTTGACACCCCTTAACCGTGAGTAAGGTTCAGCCACCCCTAAGGTTCACCCACCCATTTTTGGTTTTTTTTTTTAAATATTAATTCTTTTTTTTAAATTAAAAAATTGTTTTTAATATTAAAAAAACCCTAAAAACAGTTTTTTAATTTTAAAAAAAGAATCAATATTTTTAAAAAAAAAACCAAAAATAGGTGGGTGAACCCTAGGGGTGGGTGAACCTTACCCATGGTTAAGGGTTGTCAAAGGAGACACGAGGCGACCTCTAGGGGTGATAACCAGATTTGCCAAATCCGGTTATCACTATAGAGGATTTGACTCCATAAAATAATGTTTCTCTCTCCCTTCCTTTTTAAAACATTTTCCCACACAAATAATAAAATATTATTTCTCTCTCATTTTTTTTGTTAAAATGGTGAGGCTACTAGGAGTGTTTTAAAAAAGTGGTTCACCAAAATAACTTTTTGTGAGTTTTGGCTATTTTGGTGAGTCTGCTAGGAATGCTCTAAAATGAGTGTAATTCCACCCGTCCAGATTTTAAAAAAAATAAGGTGACCTATATAGCTCCAAAGGAGAGTTGAGTGAAGAAATGTGGGTAAAATGGATACAGTGGATGTCATTTTTCCGGGTGCATAAGATTGTTACCAAGTAAAACGATGGGCCAAGAGTGCCCTAATTATCATCCTCATTTTTGTTTTATGACATCCTTCTGGGCTCTCTTGGCCCATGGTCTTTCTTTCTCGTTTGAGACTCAGATATTTACTTTTAAGTTTGAAGGCAACTATTAATTTATTGTGAACTATAAGTTTGAAGGCAAATTTGAACTGTGGATATGCATTTGGTTGTTGGTTGTTGGTTGTTGGTTTTTGGTATCGAGAGTGTGGCATATCACACTTAGACCTGAACTAGAGTTGAACCATTTTATTAAGCCTTAACATTTATGGTATTTGGCTTTACTGACTAAATGCTTCAGTTGGTGCTAGATAATTGTGTTATTAAGTTTTCCCATAAGAGCATTTCCCGAACCACTGATTCTCTTTTCCTTCATTCAGGATTTGGAAAAAGAATTCCTGGAGACTCGTTGCTAGATAACTCCAAGAAACCAGTGCAGAAAAGTGGTTGATATTTTGAGCTATTGGTTGTTTTTTCTTTATAAGGGTAAGGGAGAGTGTCCCACTCGGAATTCTCTCTAGGGACACCCGGGTAAGTCGAGGAGTGGGAGTTGATCACAACCACAGGAAATTATTAGGCTATGTTTGGTTGTCGAGAAAATAGGTGAAAATATGGAAAAGAAAAGAAAATTTTTGAATTTCTAAAACAATTTTTAGTTGAGTTTTGTCTTATTTTCTTTTCTTTTCCATGTTTTTACTCATTTTCTCGGCAACCAAACATAGGGTTATGTTTTTGCATTTTCTTTGGTCATCAAACGGAGCTACTGTTCTGTATGTGGGTTTGTAATTATGCATCTGTCTTGAGTTCGTCTACTGCTGCTTATACCTTAGTTATGACTAGATATCTATAGTCTGTTACTTCTGTATAAATTCCTCTTTGCTTCTACCAGACACAGGAAGTGGCATCTGTTATGACATTTCTGATCAGTAATACAGCATATCAATGAGAAACAAGCTAGGACTTTAAGACCTGGACCAGAGATCAACCAAGCCAAGTAAGCGCGGGGGGTTAATGCAGTGTAGCCCTGCCTGACTGAACTCATGCGTCTTGTATACATGGTTGTCATTGGGTTGGGCCGGGGTTTGTCCAGGCCCAGTTCTCATTTGTAAGGGTCTGGCCCAAGCCCTACCCTCAAGGTCAGTCCTAGGCTTGGGCTTAAAAAGAAGATAAAGAAAAAAGGAAAGAAAAAAATATATCCCTTTTTTTTAAACCACCACTAGCTGTAGTTCTTTTCTCCGTACATGTTTGTTAGTCTTTTAGCGTCATGCCCCAAAATCCCCCCTAAGAGAATGCGGGATCTATGGCACGTGATTTACTTATCATACCATCTTACTAGAAGCAATAAAGGCATACTAAATTATGGACCTGAAAATTTCTTCAATTAATAACATTAATTAAATCTATGGTCTATAACTGCAACTAAAATATAATAAAATTCTGATCATTTATCATGATCCTAAACAATCAAACTAAAATAAATATAAATTCAGAATAACTTCAATTACAATTCTTATTAAATTCAACTACTACTAATAAAACAAACTCAATAATAAGGTCATCGATCGAGATCTCGTTTCTTTTCAAGATGATCACTTGCAAGGTCTTCCTTACATACTCTTCTTCAACTCAAGGCTCCTGCGCACAATTATCAAATCTCGAACTTACCGACAACAAAAGTTGTCGGCTGAGTAACAAGTTATTTCGCGTATATGACAAACAATAGTAAACAATATCTTAAACATTAACTTACATACATTTAACAATTCATACTTTAGTTCACATATATAAATCAGAGTGCGGAAAACGAATAAGTACATTATGTCAATTGTTTTATTTTATTTCTTACTTTCTTACTTTTCATACTTCTTCCTTTATCGTTTTATGAACAACACATCCACATGCATCGGGTAATAAATTAAAATATCGTTTTACCGTATATGGGAAGAGGTTACTATACTTTACTTTACCGAGATATCACTCTTTGTACATTATCCAGCACGGACGACTTAGTATATTTTTCGGTACGATGGCTTACTTACTTTGGCATACTTATCGTCATTTTGATGGTATTTGATAGTGCAAAATATAAAGATGCTCGTTTCCGTGTATCTTTCTTTCTTACTTACTTTGTTTTTTGTCTTACTTGTAATCTTATTAATGGCCTTAATTTCCTCTTCATACATGTGCATATTTTTCATTGGTGCGTGCACAATGATACACATTTGGTTAAACTATACCTAAGACTAACAGTCAAGGGTCATAGGACATCTCATCATAGTGTCTCATTCCACTATGTTAATCAGGCCTAGGCAAACTTGACTCTCATCAAAGGTTTCTTTACTCAAATATATATCACATATAAAACGTAAAATAAACACACAACTTTCATATTTCCAATAATTTAACAATCTATAATCACAATTTATCTTCAATTAGCATAAGTCACAATCTAATTTAAATATCAAAGCTCCATTTTTAATCGAGATCAATTTCATAATTATACCACATATTTTATCAATAATAATTCTCATGAATTATAATCACAAAATCAACTAACATATAATCATAATCTTACAAATAATTCATCTCAATCATTTAAGTTCCTTCATACATTCCATTCAACTTCATACATTCATCGCATCATCCTCATATATCCACATACATTCAATATAAATTCACAATCCTTTTGTTGAAGCATAAACATAGTTATTGACATCCTAATTTAATGATTCATGAAATAATAAAGCCGAAATAATAACAATTCATAGATCTTACATATCTTTACGTTCTTACTTAGATCTACCTCTTTTAGTTCCTCTTTTAGATTAATATTGAAGATATGAAAAACTAGGTTCATTATTTACCTCTCTTGAACGCTTCCCTACAATCTTACGCTTACGAATGAGTTCGAACTAAGCCTTCACGCTCTTCTCCTTACAAAACCTTTGATTTTCCCTCTTAGATCTCTCAAAAATAATTTTTATCTTCCTTTTTCTCTAATGAGAAATCCTTGAGAAACCCTAGGTTTTTCTTCCATTTTTCTCTATAATAAGTTTTAGAATGATGGAATATCTAAAATCCATGAGTTAAGGCCCTTATATAGACAATACCAGAGTTGGAAAGTGATTAGAATTGCTAAAAACATTATTCATGAAACACTATTCACGCAGTTACTATCATCCTATTTACAATTTTGTCGTTAAACTTTAAATAATTTTATAGAGCTCCATTCTTATTGGATTAACCTGCAATTTGAACTATAACTACTTTAAGTCATATAGAATTTACCTTTAAATTTTCATATATTTTGGATTAAGTAAAATAACCAAAATACCCCTCTTATATTAGAGGCAATTTTGCATATTTTGATAATTTTCTTTGCTTTAAACTTTAACCATTGATCATGCAATACTTATAACTTTAGTTAAAACTTTACATAGACATATTTAGACATAGTTAATCATCAATTAAATATTATTAGACGTCAATTAACATTATTATAATGGTTTAAACAAAACCTCTATATTTTCATTCAATGTGCACTAGTTTCAAGAAAATAAGTTTTGGGTTTCTACATTTAGTCTGAAGTTTAGATATAGTAAAGGAAAAAAAACGGGACTACCATTATAAGAAATTATAGCCTTGAAGTTTTTCGAGATGGAGAATCCACAATTCAAGTATATGAACTTGTAGTCTATTAAAGCATATCTATAAGGTTAACCATGTGAGCTTAGAAGAATCTATTTTTAACAGCTAAGCTTTTGATATACTTTCAGCAATGAGTAGCAAAACATGTGCTATTTCTCAGAGATCTTATTATACAATTTATCTGGGTGTTGTTTTTCGACAAGAAAATATTTCTAACATGTACTAAGAGAAATCATTAATATCAAATTATATATATATATATATGTATAAATGTATATGTATATATATGTATATGTATGTATGTATATATATAATGAGGGTCAAACTAAGCTTTAGAGTGTATTTTCCAAGCGCGGCTCTCATGTCAACGGGCTTAATTTTTTTGGGTTCACCTAAGCCTATGAGCGTTATAAATGAATAAAAATTATCTAGATTTTGCAAGATTTTGTTGGTTGGGCTGGGCCCCATGAGGGCCGGATTGGCAGACCTACTTATATCAGACCTACTTATATCTTTTCTCTCAATCGAAAAAGCAAGAAAGGAAACAAAATGTGGAAAAAGAAAAATGAACCCTCTACTTAGCTAGCCATGAAGCCTCTCCTCTTTTGATTCAAAAGTTTTTCCTAATTCAAAAACATTTCCTTATCACATACATGTCTCGTATAGTTTTAGAATAGAAGCCCTACCCAAAAGATTGACCAAAGCGCTGCCAAGAGCATAGAAATTATGAGTGGACATGGATGCGTTAGATAGTTGAATTGAGTGAACGTTAGAGCTTGTTTAAGACTATAGATAGCATAATGCATGAAATGGCCATGGCTAAATTGAGTGATAGTTAGAGCTTGTTTAAGACTATAGATAACATAATGCATGAAGTCGACATGGCTAGGTCATTAGAGCTTGTAAACTGTTTTTCTCCATTTTAATATTATTTGATTTACCGATAAAAAAAAAAGATTGCTACATGTAAGAAAACGAAACGGTTAGCATTGTACATATTGTAGGCTGGCATTGTACATAGACTTAGGATCTTCTCCGGTGGTAGCTAGCCATAGCTAGCCGGGAGACCGCCAGAACCATCAAATGAAGCACCACAAACCCCCTGTTGCATGTACAGAGTTCAGGCGTGCAAGTGGGGGTGCGTTTCCGTTCGCCAAGTAGAACCGGAGGAGATCCTAAGTCTTGTAACATATGGTAATTGATTTGACTAGGACATGAAAGAGGGATTAAGGGGAACAGAATTGACCGGGTGGTAGAGTCGTGGAAACACTTCTTTCTTCCATATTTTTGACCTTAGCTCCATGGAACAATATGCTACTACTGAAATATGGATCTTCTCAATTGGAAGATCTCCTATATGGATAATACACATTCCAGTTGACCGAGCCTCATTCTAATTGTTTTGTTCCGAAGCAAAGATATCCACGGGGGGCGGTTCGCCCTATTCAGATATTCACGACCAAGAGGTACTGGATTCTCTTTCGGATAGGCCCTGAAAGGAGAAGGAAGGCTGGAATGCCAACAGGCCTCTATTATTGAATTCACCCGACCCGATAGTACCCATTTTGGGAACATCCAGTGCCAAAGTAACTGAATGGGCAACTGCCTACACATTTAATCAAAGGCTAGTCCATGTTATCGTGTGAACCTTTTGACAATGGAGCAGCTTTATATCTCTCAATGAAATTGAACTCATTAGATTAATGTTTCATCTTATAAATTCATGGAAAGTGATTTAAAACTTTCATGGTACCTACCATCGAGAGCTCAATGTGTCAATTAAACATCCAACAGTGCCATGGTGCATCTGAATTTAAATGGTAGGCCCCACTTCATATTTAGTGTAGTTGGATTTTTAAATTGGTGGTTGAGCTCTCAATAGTAGGTACTATCGAAAGTTTTAAACTTAATAACCAAAGCGAGAGCGGAAACGAGAGCGAGAGATCAAGAGCGTCAAATTTTAATTTAGGATAGGGATGAGAGTGCCTCCAGAACACCGCTATATATATATGTAGTTGTGTATGATCTTGAAAATTACTTATGCATGCAAATATATCTCTTATACTTTCTAAACTATAAGAAAGAATTTATAAAATCATCTGTCATTCAAATTTGTAGTCACAATAAATAAGATGACTATTGATATATTAAAAATATCATTCTAAATTCAATTACAAGATCATCAATAATTAACAAATCTTACATAAATCTTTTATCTTATAAAGAAAAATGATAAAGTATATCTCACTTAATATGAAAAGTTGAGATAAAAATAAAACTATATACAAAAACAGCACTCCCTAAGTGAGATCGAGGTTTACAAAAGTTGAAATCAAACTCTCAAGGAAGAGGGAGAGCGAGGTTTGAGAGTGGGGGCATGTATCAGGTTAGGAGGTTTGGGTTGCTAAGGTTTTAAATCAGTTCCTTAAATTCATCTACAGCCTTACAACATTTTTCTTTAGAGTAGCATGGCCGACCATACAGGCTTATTAAAAAGAGCATTAAACTCATCTTGTATGACAGACCGTCAGTCGAATTATCATTGATGCCAGAGTAAAAGCAAGAAAGTAGCCTTAGAAGGAAACATTGATCAAAAAGAATGGCGGGAGAAGGAGTGATAATAGCATGAGTGGACGAGGCAGTGGAATTGGGGAATGCATGATTGTGTCTAAATCATACTCATTAGGTTTGGGTTCTTTGAGATATTAAGAGGGGTCATACTTCATTTCTCATTTGTCCCGCTAAAAGGTAATGTTGGAGCTGTTTTTCATTTTCAGGTAAAGCCTACAAGGCCTAACCCATTTGATGCCCTTTGCATTATTATCGGTACCCACAGCAACACGTGGCACATCTCAAATGCTAATTCCAACTTAAGCTAAGTTAAGATTACTTTAAGCATTGGAAAAAGGGTTTTGAAAATCCCCTTTTGTTTTTTCCTGAAGTGATTTCAAACTTTCAATAGGAGGTAGAGTTGGGCGCATAATTAAAAATTCAACGGTGCCAACCAAGTGCGGCCTACCATTTAATGAATGTACACCTTATCACAGTTGAATTTTTAAAAGCAATGATAGGCGTACCTAAGATATCCATTTGTAAATCTAAGTTTGACTTCTTAATGAGCAATGATAGGCGTACCTAAGATATCCATTTGTAAATCTAAGTTTGACTTCATTGGTCCATGACCCCTTCTTAAATATTTACCACAGTTGGCAACCATCAAGTGCAGCCTATCATTTAATCATGAGCACCTCATTAATGTTGGATTTTTAATGAAAAGTGATAGGCGTATCTAGGATATCCATTTGCAAACCTAAGGCTAGACCTCATTAGTCCATGCCCCCCTCTTAAATACTTACCAACTGTGGTGCGGTCAACCTTAGATTTGCAAATGGATATCTCATGTACGTTAACTACTTTCCATTTTTAATCATACGGCCTAGCTCTCGTTATGGTTTCAACCGATTCTAAAAGTAACATGAAAAGATAGCAAGATATTAAAGTTTTGAAGTATGAGGTTTAGCATTTCACTATTTTTGATAGGAAAATAGACATACCCATGAATTCCATTTTCAAACCTAAGGCACCACCTCATTGGTGGATGCCCCTCCCCCCCTCTTAAATACTCTCCACAATTGGTGAGTACTTAAGGGGGGGAGGGGCATCCACCAATGAGGTGGTGCCTTAGGTTTGGAAATGGAATTCATTGATACATCTATTCGTGGGCACCTATAAGGTGAGTGAGATACACTATATCATTCAATTGTATCCGATCATAATATTAGATTAGTATTAATTAATTATGGAATATATTTGATTAGGTATTATTAGATTAGGTTTATTTACTTTCCATAAGATCTCTCTTGTTATCTCTATATAAATTCAATTTAGTGTCATTCTAAACCATCCAATCTGTCAAGAAATCTCTATTCTATCAGTCGAAACCGACCTCTTCTAGGGGCTAATGAACAATTGGTTCAAAAGATTGTGAAATACCCATTACCTTCCAACAAATACATAGATAATACTATTTATTTTAAAGAGATTAACTATGAGCATTTCTGGTTGAATAGATAACCAAAGCAACCCAAAAAAACCCTTGAAAGGGGTAGTTTAGAAATTACTGAAAAGTTTTAGTGATAGAAAATACTGTTCTTTGTATTTGTAATTATCAAACTACTATTGTCATGAGTTTTTGTTTTTAGGGTTATCCCGTACCTATTCAACCGGAGCTCCTATTCAAAGTTAATAGAGTAGTGTTATGTTCACTTTCTAGTTAGAAAGTGAAAAGTAGAAAGTGGACATAGCATTGCTCTAGTTAAAATTTACTTTAAATCAAAGAAGTCACCATCACCTTAATCAAGACACCTCTGTTACTCCCCTGCTCTCAAAAAAAGAATTATGTGGGAGACCGATTCACTCATTCTCTTAACATTAACATCTAACCATAGATATGACATAAACCCATAATGGACCATCATTAATAGATAAATAAAGAGAAAGTGCTTAGCGGACCCATGGGTCTGTTTCATATCTTACTCCCGTGTTCTCGTGTCACTATATTAAAACTAAGATTTTGAATTTTTTATTTAAAAAAAAAGAAAATCATGGTTTGATTACTTAACCTAGGCCCTAGGGTGAGTGAATCTTAATCACAATCACAGTAAGTAAGTGAGTATTTAAAATTGGGGGTGTGGATCAATGAGACGGGCCATTCTATTATAAAGTGGGAACCACAGTGGGAACCACAGGTACGTTAACTATTTTCCATAAATAAATGAGTGAGCAGAAGGTGTGTTATCTAACTCCCCTACTCTCAAAAACAGAGAAAGGAGAATTTAAGGCGTGCCACCATTTATGACCGTTCCCGTCTTTAGAATTGAGTTTACACTTCACTTCTGAATTAATCGGTCAAGACTTGGACCACCCTAAGTGAAAGGAGCACACCTGACAATTTAGGGGGGGGGGGGGGGGACAAAAGGCAAGTGTGAATGGTAAAATATATTGAACCTAGTCCTACTCCGGCTATTTAGCTCAGGATTTTGGATTTAGGAGTGGTAGCCCCAAACGCATGTTTCAATTTTTTTTCAAACTGACACCTGCTATCCTTTAACAGGTTAAAAGAATAATTTTTTATAAAATAAAAAATTATTGCTCACATAGAAAATGACGACATATGTCACTACATAGTGCTAGTTTAGAAGTTTGCGTATAGGCAGCATGATTTTTTGGATTTTGCTCCCCCCAAAATCAAGGTTTGAGTTGTTTTCTAGAACACAGAGGCCTATTGTGACAGTGGTGGAGTATGTATCTCTTATTGGATTGATCCAGGTGCCACTCTCACTAGGTGTAGCCGTGTAAGCATTTAACAACATACGCTTACACCACTAAGTAGTAAGTAGAGTATCCAAAAATATATATATTCTAACAGGTTAAATATGAAGCTATGAAGCGGAGCTCTGCATCATGCGAGAGCTCCCTTTTTACACTACAAGAAGGCAAAATGTGTAATTATTCATATTCTAAATATATGATAAAAATCTACAAAATCTTAAAGGAGAATGCTGCCATACTCTCGGGACTCAAAAAAAAAAAATCCATCAATAAGTCAAAGCAACAATTTTTTCCTTCATTTTCTTTAAAGTTGTTACTCTAATCCGGTCAAGAAAATACACAATAAAAAGGAAAGGAAATTGAAGTTTCAACACGCTTGTATGGTTGCTAAGAAAGAAAAAGACCAAAAGAAGAAAAATTACCTTAGGAGTGGCAGTGGAGGTAGATTAGGAGATGACGCCAATACTGGTATGGGCAATGGTCACAAGCAGTGTTGGAGGTGGTGGTGGTGACATGCGGCGATAATTGTAAAGGCGGTAGCATTATAGGTGGTAATAATAGTTGAAATTTGGGACAAGACATGCAGTTACAAATTCTCTTTATTTTCTCTCCAAATCCACAGTTTATAAAGGAAAATAAACTTTCATTCTGAAGAAAAAAATTAGGAGCTGATTTCTCTAATTTTTCTACATTTTTTAACCTAGAAAAATGAAATTTTCTCACTTTTCTTTTGTTACGTCCTGTTTTCCTAAAAACTGAATAGGTAACTGTTTGCATAAGTAATTGATTAGAGCATTCCTTATTTTGGTGAGTCAAAATACTAAAAATTGTAAAAACAGGTCTCCAGCAGCTTCTTCAAAATAATCATTTTGGCTTGGTGAGTGTACAATACTCACCAAGTTTGGTGAGTATTGTTCACTCACCGAGCCCTTCCTTTTCTTTTCTTTTTTTGGTGGTCCTGCACAAATAATAAAATAATGTTTCTCTTTCTTTTCTTTTTTTTTTGTTAAATTAGTGAGGCTGTTAGGAGTGTTTTAAAAAAATGGATAACCAAAATATAAAAAAATGGGTTTTTTGTTATTTTAGTGAGTAAAATTTGGTGAGCCTATTAGGAATGCTCTTAAAGCAATGACACATCTAAGTGAAAATATGAAATCCGATTACTAGCACACCTTAATTAAAGTACCTTAGAACAGCAAGACCAACCTATAGGTGCGGCATTTTCTAATCTGACCGTCAATCCGTGGACACCACTCTAGGTGAGAGTAGGCATAAGCTTTATATGACCAATGTTATTAAAATCCAAACCAAATGGCATGATATACACACCAGGGCTTTGTCCCAGTGGTAGTGTATCCCTGGCTTTGGGGGAGGTACTGAGTTCCATTCCCGTGACGGTGGGAGTTTGTATATACTCTCCACCCGCCCACTAATTGAACAGATACTAACTCCTAACCGGCATTGCGGCCTAAACGTATATCTCGAACTAAAAAAAAAAAATGACATGACATGACATGACATCCGATATTGAGCTTAATCCCAAATAGGCGCAAGATCAGGCTGTTTTTATAAGAACACCTTAGTAGACGGAATGGGATTTGGTCTGGCCCTCGCCATACCAAAATCGTCTAGCCCCCATCCCACAAGTCAACATGTATCCTTTTTAACATCCCTTAATCATAATTAAGATTCACTAACCATTAGGGTTTAACCATGTAATCTTGGTATTTAGAAGAAGAAAAAAAAATAATTTAAAACTAACAATAGGAGTTAATTTTTCTCAACCAAAGTTAGAATGGTAGTTAAAGGGGCTCTGTGAGTGGCCAAACGGTCTTGGTCTAGCGAGGGCGAAACCAAATCCGATCCCTTAGTAGACACAAACAAAGCCCCAATCCTATTAGCCAATCTTCTTATAAGAAACCAGTGGGCGGCACGTGTGATGCGTGAGAGAGAGAGAGATTGGGAAGATGGACTCTAGTGAGGGTATTTCGAAAAAATATATATATGGACCCTAGTGAGGGTATTTCGAGAAAAAAAAAATACATATATATATATAGTTTGGATATAGAAACTTGAGGGACATTTGGATTAAAAAAATTGTAAAGGAAACATTGCTTATAGAAATATGATATAAGGAAATTTTAAGAACCAAAAAGTTTTAGAGACAATTAAAGTATAGCAAAGAAAGGGGGTGGGCGGAGCCTTGGCGACACGTTCTTCTTTCGGAGCATTTTGTCAAGAGAGCGAGAAGTCCGATTACGCCATTGAGGTCGCCATGTGTCCCTTTTAACATTCTTTAACTGTGATTAAGTTTCACCCACCCCTTTGGTTCACCCAATCCCTTGGTTTTTAGAAAAAAATATGAAAAAAAAACCTAGGAGTTAGTAAA
Organism: Tetracentron sinense; assembly: GCA_015143295.1. NCBI lineage: Eukaryota > Viridiplantae > Streptophyta > Magnoliopsida > Trochodendrales > Trochodendraceae > Tetracentron > Tetracentron sinense. Next base: position 34,085,437 of record CM026568.1, on the reverse strand, counting down.
TTTTAATCAGGGTTTAAAATAATAATATTTTTCTAAAAACCAATAATAAGTGGCTCAACCCTAGGGGTGGGTACATCTTAACCACAGTTGGAATCTGGTTACGCCTTTGAGGTTGTCATGTGTCTCTTTTGACACCTCTTAACTATGGCTAAGATTCATCTACCCCTAGAGTTCATCCACCTATCCTTAGTTTTTTTAAATATATATTACTTTATTTAAAACCTAGTTAAAATTTACTAATTCTTAGAGTTAAATTTTTTTTCTAAAATTCAAGAATAAGTGGGTGAACCCTAAGGGTAGGTAAATCTTAACCACAATTAAAGAGTGTTAAAATGGACACATGGCAACCTCAGTGGTGTAAGCAACTCCAAGGAGTTCGGTTATAATAGTAGAAAATTTCAAGATTAATAGATAGATGAGTGAGGGTAGTATGAGAATTAATCGAACATTCAATCAAGACTTCAAGAGTTTGTCATTATGTAGAAGAAGATGAGATAAAAATAAAGAGTAGTTTTAGAATTACAAAAAAAAATTCAATCAACGTTTTGAACATGGAGCATCCTCGTTATATTAGTAAAGATGTTATGTGATATCCTGATCCAAAAAAAAAAAGGTCTAATGAAACTATGGGCTAAAAGCCCTACTTATTAGTTAAACAGTTTAATTTAAGATAGAGATGAGTTTATTTAGATAAGGTTTGTTTAAATTAGGTCTCTTTTTAAATTTTAAATCTATTTTAAAAATTCAAAACACTAAAAAAATGAGAGAGATAAAGAGAGAGAGCTTGTAGAGAAGGAAAGGAGAAAGAAGTAAGAGGTAAAATTTTTTAAGTTATTCTAATTCTTCTTCTAGGTTTGCTTCAAATTTTGATTTCTCATCTCTTTCACTTATTCGATATATTTATTTATTTATTCTCTTTCTATAGACTACGTTTGCATGATGTTATTACTCTCCGTGTATATCAAACCCAAGAAAACAAGTGAAGAGATCGGGTTGAAAGTCTCCGAAAGAAAAACGTTAATTGAGAAAATTAACAAAATACTCTGACAGGTTTTCCTTCTATTTTATCTTATTAGATTTTCTTTGTAATGAATTACTTGTACAAAATTTGAATAAATTATTTTAATGAATGATTCCTAAGAACTGTACAGTTTAATAAACCTCGATAAAATCATCATAATTGTGGAAACTGTAATAAAATCTAATTTTGGAGTATTGATAAATTAGCATGTCTCGTATGAGTTTAGATTAAATGAAAATTATGAAATTGTTATAATTATTAAATCGGAATACTATCTATAAAAATGTAATGTTCTAATTTAATTAAAAAATATTTAGAAAATTGGATTGGAATCTGAAAATTGGTATTGTTAAACAATTTTTTATGAATTTATATTTGATGCTCTGAAATGTTATTTGAGACCGGTTAGTATTGTAATCATGAGAATTTTGTCTTGAGATAACTTGTAATTGAGATATGCTAAGAGCATAATACTATTTAAAATATGAGGCATGATATAAACTGTGACATTATGCATTAATAATGGTTATATGATGCCGTGGGAGAAATCTCCTAAAATGACAAGCAAGTCAGGATCATGTGTCCTTGGATGAAAGGCCCTAAAGTCTCCGAATAAAATCTCTTGCTTGGGATTTGCAATTGGACTGAACTGGGGATAAAATCGGTGATGATAGTGAATCGGGCTGGTGCGAAAACCGGGCATCATTTGCATACATCATTTCATGTGTATACCATTTCATTCTCATGACATCACATCCATGTGTAATTGAGGTTATACATTAACTAATTAAGGTTTCTTTTATTTTATTATTTATTGAAGTTATATATTGCTTTTAGGTTGGAATCAAGAAATGAAAATTTTACTAATCAAATAAACTGTTGTTAAATTATTATAATAACACATTCATTATAAATAAACTTGATAAGATAACATAGAAGTAAATTTCTTCTGAATGTTGAGTTCACCCATATTTTTATATCAAATGTTGTAGGTCTGAAGAATTGAGTGGCTAAAGGTCAGGATGAAGATGAAGACTTTATATTTAAATATTAAGTTTAGTTTTCTTTTACTCATTTGGATGTATAAGAAGAATCTGAATAATTGTTTTTGTTTAACATTAATGGTTAGAATGTATGAATTTCATTTATAGATATTGTAATTTGATTTTTTAAAAAGATTAATTGAAGTATGAGATGTATTAGAGTCAAATTTAATGTGAAAATATTGTGATTCAGATTTTCTTAACGTATTAGTATCCTGAAATTTCTAGGTCAGTGATAGGAGAATATTTATCAGATATTCCTCCATGTTAGAAAAATTATGCAAAATTGTGTGTAAATACTTAGACTGATGGTGGAATCATCCTGTAAGATTTGATATGAAAATAATATAATTTACTATTTTTAATAAATATATTTCTAAATATGATATTTCAGTAGACAGATTTAGTTTGGGAGATGAGTTGAATTATAAATTATTATTCACCTTAATTTGTAGATGATTTTAATAATTTATTTTCTTTTAAATAAGTATGATCAGTTATATTTCAAAAACAATTAGTTTCAGGACATTTTAATTTGTATTTTATTTATGGTGAATTATTTGGTTAAAGTTGTCAAGTTCGCCAAAATTTTTCAATTGCAAGAGAGTTGGGTTAATGTTAATATTTTATGAGTGATATCATTGATTCTTAATCATAATTTATCTTAATTAAACTATTATTAAGCTAGCTGTTTAGGAATATAAAATTCGTCATCATTGGAATTGTATCTCGTTTGAAATGAATTTTTGAATACCAAGTCGTATATTTGTGAGAAAATTGAAACTTAAAAATCTATTGATAAATAAAGACATTTTGATATGTTTTATTGGTTTTACTAATCATTATTTCATTTCTTGAGTAATCTTTTTCCTCACGTTCCAAAGTCTTATAGCTCAACATGGGCACAGATCATGAACTCCGGATTTTGGGGCGTGACAGGCTAGCCTTAATCGTGCTTTTCAGTATCATCCTAAAAGGACAAATACTTTTATAATTATTCGGAGAGAGTAAGGCCAAGCGTGACTAAGGCTAGCACTCTCATGTCCTATTTAGTACACATCTCCAATTTTTATAACAAAAGGAATGCTGGCCACATTCATAGAATTTAAACATATTACAAACTCGCACTCCGGATGGAACACGTGTTAATCACTTTATCTTTATAATCGATTAAAATTATAATTTTTTTAAATTGTTTTAATCTATTACAAAATTAACCTATGAAAAGACTTTCATTTTGAGCCTACATAGCATTCGCCTTCTTTTTATTAACTAAGTAATCAGAATGAGAGTACGAATTTGTTAAATTTTAATTTAGAATAGGATCAACATCATCAGTGTAAGTGAGAGAATTCATCATTCAAATTTTTAATCACAATAAATAAGATGTTTATTAATATATTAAATATATTTTTTCAAATTCAATTACAAGATAGCTAGTAATGAACAAATTTTATAAAAATTTTGAATCTTTCAAATAAAATAAAGATACATACGTAATGAACAAGTTGAGAGGAGAGAGTAGCATGTCGGAAATTTTGGGTTACTAACTGGGAGACAAGAAAAGGAAAGCGTATTTTTCATGCTAACGACAGCAATTCACGCCCTTATCCATGTCGTTATCCGACGATCCACGTGGCTTAACCTCGCCTACTAATTATGGAAACAGTAAATGTTAGGTTCTTTTTTATCCCAATCCAATTCATCCACGTGTTATCTTTCTCGAAACTCTACCCAAAAGCTTTCCCCACAAAAACATTACACGACCTCCGAGGCAACCTTACGTGCCCACTCTCGTCGCCAGCGTTTGACATTGTGCACTCTCTCATTGGCTCAAAAACTGGTCCCCAACACATCTCCCTATTCACCCGATCCATTTCCTCTCACGTGGGTCCCGCTTACCTATACCGCCACGTTTCAACTTCACCCAATCGCCTCTCTGTGCTGTTCATCTTCTACTTTCACACGTGTTACTTCGCACACGCGGCTACAGCACGGCTCCTATAAATACCGATTAAGCCCCGGTATTTCACTCGATCGGTGCATTTCATAGAGGGAGAGAGAGAGAGAGAGAGATATGGACGGTAGGGGAGGCTGCTGTATCGCTCGGTACGCTGATGGTGCGTACGATACGTCGAAGGTGAACCGGATAATGCTCAAATACCGGCCAATCGCTCCGAAACCGGCCATAAATGGGTCTGTTTCTACTACGCCTGAGATCAACGACGGGTACGTTAGAACCGGAAGAGGGAAGAGAAGGTACACTAGAGATAGCAACAAACGGGGTTACAGAAAGAGAAGTAGAGTATCGCCGGAAGAGAAAAAAGTTGGGTTTGAAGAGACGGTTGTGACGCTGCCGTTGTTGCCGGAGACACCTGACCGGAAGAAATCACCGGCGAGAGGATCACCGTCTTATCCTGATCTGACGGTCCATTACTTACCGTTGTGGATGGACTATAGCAAGGCCATGAATGATAACAAAGTATCAGATCGAACGGTGGTGATGCCGCAGCCGGTGAGGTTGGTGGGGTCGTGTGTGACGGTGGAGTGTGTGACAGACACGTGCGTGGATGGAGAGGCGTTGGGGGGTACGGACGATGAGAAGAGGAAGAGTCTGGAAGGGGATACGTGTCCGGGGTTTATATCGGATGGTTTAAACAGGGTGCAGTGGACGAATGAAGCGTATGGGAAGATGGTGTGCCAGGGAGAGGGAGAGGGAGAGGGAGAGGGAGAGACACGCGCCGAGATGGTGGGGTTGGTGGTGAAGGAGAGATTGCCAGTAACGTATCCGGCATTTGCGTGTCGGTTGAGACTGCAGTATTCACGTCGGAAGGCGAAGAACTCTTTGACAGTGCCTTGTGATATTTGGAGAATGGACGGTGGAGGTTTTGCATGGAGGTTGGACGTTAAGGCTGCACTCAGTTTGGGTCGATAAATTACACCCAAACTGAGACCCAGAAAAAATGACTTAAGAAATAAGTACTTTGAATTAGGTTTGCTTCTTCTTCTGCTTCTCTCTCTCTCTTACTGCTCGCAGATTCACTTGTATATGATATGTACTTTTCTCGTGTAGTATGTTGTGATCTTTTGTGAGTTTTAATGCTAGCATTTGTTCAGAGGAGATATACATGTCAATGTTATGTATTTTTTTTCCTTGGGAGTATATATATATAGAGAGAGAGACACCTTGAACTGAATCATCTTGGGGTAGAGAGAGAGAGAGAGAGAGTTGTCACTTTTGGGAGGGAGGATGGAAGGGATGAGAATGAGGGGCAAAAGGTTTACTCTTCACCAGCGGATCAGTGGACATGTGGTAAAAAAAAAAGTGAAAAAAAAAATTAATGGGAAGAAGTCAAAAAAAAATGGTTGGAAAAAAAAATAACTTAAGGTGAGGTGGCCTTTTTTTTTGTCCACTGATAAACCTTTTGCCGAATGGAAGGAACAGTTGGAGGATTTGATAATGAGAAATGCTAGCCCTAATCTCAGTCAAACTCTACTCTCAATCTCCACCAATCACTTGTCCATTCTTGATTTGAGAGAATATTTTAACCACCATAACTGATTTGAAAATGGATAGATGATTGATAGAAGTTGAGAGTAGAGTTTGACCGAAAATAGGGAAAGCTCGCCTCTTTGATAATACATATGCTGGTAATCTTAATGGTGATCACACTAAGGTCCATTTCTCTTTGTATCTTGCTGTACTGTACTGTACTGAAAAATAGTGTATGCTTGCCCAACTACTGGTTCATAGGTTTCTGTTTTGTCTCCCCCTTTCTACTATGCGTTGGCACGTGAAAATGATGATGGTCGGTACGTGCCTTACTCGTGAAGTGAGAGTGGATTGGCAAATTGCAATAGTGGGAGAGTGGGGCTAACACTCCCCAACTAAAGTTAAAAGAGTCTTTAAATGATCTTAACGTGCATCTCACCTAGATCTAGCCGACCTTAGCTTTGATCATGCTAGGCACCAACTTGATTCGAGAATGTTCATGCTCTCTCTTGATTCAACCCAAGTTGAACTTGGGTTGGCTAAGCTTAATTTATATAATTATTTTATTTAATTTTCTATGGTTTTAATAGAAACATTTATAATTAAATTATAATATAAGAGACTACACAAAATTATACGTGTTAATATCAGGCGGATCCCTTACTCAAGCTTTTCTGCTCTTTTTTTAATACGACAATGGTGATAATCTTGTAATTATAAAGAGAGATTGTGGCAATTTTGTAATAAAATTCTCTCTATAATTACCATATGAATTAGTCTAGGGATACTCCCAAAGTGTACACCCAAATATACTCCCAAATCATGACAGTTTATCTCATTTATTAAATGGTTAGGATTAGAGCTGATATAGCATTAGAAAAGACAAAATAAGCCAACTCAAATCCTGACCCTTAGTGGTTGGTTATAAATGGTTAGGATTAAGGAGGATATTCGGGAGTATATTTGGGAGTACCCATAGACTGACTATTACCATATTACAACTGATTTATATTGAGAAGAAGATTTCTCAAAATTTATATTATAGGAAATTAAATACAAAGAGGAGCTCTACTACACTGTGAAAAGCAGAGGTCCCCTTTGTATTGTTAATGGTGGCACTTATAATTTAAGAGAGTGTTTTGCAAAATTGTCATTATCTCCCAATAATTACAAAAGTATCATTACTTTACATTAAAAGAGGGGAGCTCACTGCCTATTGTATTTAATAGAGCCAACTTTAGTTGGTTGTTGAGTACCAGTATTTAATGAAGCAAGATTGGGATTGCAATGTTTGTCATATTTATAGAGAAACCAACTTTAGTGCTGATTGACTTGCCAATTTTAATGGGTCTCATGAGCCGGGTTTGAAGGTGCATGATTCCCTTCCTGTTTAGTTGATTTCTTCACTTTTTTCTTATGTTTTGAGGCTGCTAGGCCTGGGAATGTCATAGTGTAGTTGGGCCTTGGGCCCCCTCCTAAACCAAAAAAAAAATAGGGCAGCTCCGCCTTAAAATTTCACTCATATTACCATTGATGTTAGGATCTACCATTAATTATTAGAGCTGCTAATGGAGAGCTTAGTTTGAAGAAATTTTGAAAGGAGTGATTCTATTTAGGGTTAGAATTCCTTGTAGTTAGGAAGATGATTATTGCCTCAGTAACAAGATTACCAACCAGATAAGAAAATTCTCCTAAATTCATAGAGCTCTCATTTGAGTGTTCTTTTATGGATACATTAGAAGTGTAGTTCCTATCCTAGGCTTCCCTAAACCAGAGTTTTAACTCTTAACCGATCAATTATAATTGTACAATACAAGAATAATAAATCGCTAAAATTGTTATTTAAAAAATATATATATAATATTTGTTTTACTTTAAACAGTAGTGTGATTGTAAAGAAACTACAGTAATTTATTCAAGGGAAAATAGCCTTTAAATCTTTCTAAGATCATTGTATTTCTAAGAATATGCATAAATTATAAGAAACAAGAGATAAATTCTTCACAATGGTGGTTTCTGTTAACTTCAACAAACAAAGTGTAGGATATCAATAGCGGGTTATTACTTATTAGTTATGAGCGCTAGGGGTGTCAAATGGGCCAGGCTTGGGTTTATAAATTTTAAATGGAGCATATACAAGTGTCCATTTTAACACCCATTAACTATGGTTAAGATTCACTCACCCCTAGGGTTAATAAATCTAACCATGGTTTTTAGAAGAAAAAAACATGAATTTTAGATTGATTAAGACTAACCACGGTTAAAGAGGGGAGAAAGGGGCACATGGCAGCCTGTAGAGGCACGCGGAATGTGGCACGGAAAGAATAACGCCCCTTTTAAATAGGCCTAGCAATTTTATAAGAAATTTGTGGCCTGAATTTAGCCCATTGACACTAATAAGAGCGCCCTCTATATATTTAGAGTATATAAATAAATAAAAGGTGCCACACTTACAACATTAAAAAACTATCCAGCACTACCGAGAAAGGAGAGCAAACACTATTTTCTTGCATCTACCTTCTTAATATCCTGTTCTGGTGAATAATAATCGTACATAATCCACCTTAACCTCAGTCAACAAAGGTTATCACAGATCTTGATCAAATAGCTTAGCCTGAATTTTTAGGGTTCAATTGGAAGCGGTCTGGGGAGGGATGCCCGTGGGCCATCCTGGCCCCAATGCAATCCACCAAAAAATCTTTGTATGTGGGCCAAGATGGTTCGATGGGCATTTTTCTTGGGCAGTGTGTACGGTCTTAGAGCCTATAGAGTGGACCTGGCTAATGAGACTGATGCCTGGTTCTCCTACCCCTAAATAGAGATCAGATCACAGCCAATCGTCACCCACAGGTCAACATGGTCCCTTTTAACCCCTACTAACCGTTGTTAAGATTTACTAACCCTTAGGGTTCAACAATCCAACCTTGGTTTGTAGAAAAAATATATTAAGAAAATGAACATTAGGTTTAAAATTAGGGTTAAGAAATTTTAACCCTAAGGTTAATTCTTTTTTTTTTAATCTGAAAACCAGGGTTAGTTTGTTGGATCCCAATGGTTAGTGAATCTTAACCACTGTTAATAAGTGTTGAAAGGGACAAGTGTTGACCTGTGGGTGCGTTTGAACTCTACCCAATCTCGATTTGGCTGTGATCCGATCTCCCCTAAATATGCTCCACTCTCACCGCTAGGCTTAATTTCATAAATAAATGCACAAATCACTGTTGGGGTCCGTTTGGTTACCAAGAATATTGTTCGGATTTTCTTAGTAAACCACACTTTCTGTGTGTTTAGTGTACAAAAAAATAAAACTGTTTCTCCAGAATTCACTTTGGTAGGAAATATAGAACGTTCTTATGTCGTGCTTCAAACACAGGATATGAAAAAATCAACTTATGATAGCCAGGTGAATCCCAATGCCTATAACACTCTGTCTAATGTTAGCTTCCTTTTGAGAAGAACCCTGCACAATTTTGAGCAATAGTCCATAGAAAGGTCCATGTGATCACATGAATAAAATCAGCTGATTGGTGCAATTTATGTGCTATGTCCCTCCAGCAGCGACCCGTCAATTGAACCGTGTGTGTCAATGAGCACATGCACAGGTAAATAAGTGGAGGGCTCTGACAGTAAATTTAAAAAAACACACACACACAAGCTCTTCAAATCAAAACAGGAAGAAAGACTAGATTTAAGAGATAAATATGGCGAAGACCATTACAACTTTATAGGATCATCCGGATGTCAGACTGAGAATCACTGTCCTGTTACTATCTTCCGGTGACAGCATCTACACAAGCTTATGTTGAATGGCACAGGCGCTACCTTCTAGTCCCTGCAAAACAAAAATCTTAGACCTTGCAGAGGCCAACTAAAAGAAGCAAGTCCTTAATGTGGGTCACTAAGACTGCAAGGGTGCTGCACTTGTGTGGATCTAACGCAGCATAAAGCCCTTTTGTTCAAGACATGCACCATGGTAGAATAAGTATTAGACTAGTGTTCTTTCTCAAGAAGAGCACATGCTTACATAATTTCAACAGATTGTTCTCGGATGTCAGCTAACCTGTGCACCCACTTGCTGCGTAAAAATTGGTGAATTCACATGTACCCCATATGTATAAAATACAGATACGCAAGTCCAACTGTCTGTGTAACTGAGCTAATGCAACATGTCAATTTATGTATATGGCCTTACTAAGTATCATTTATCATACCTATGGCCGCAAAGATTCAAAATTTTCCATGAAATATGTCCTTAGTAAGGCCCACTAAGTTATGAACTTCCACAGTTACAGCTACGCTCTTTGTAGACCATGTCTACGTTTCACAATACTCGAGACATAAAATCCCTAGAGCATACATACGTGCATGTTACATCACTGTCAGGAGAATACAGCATTACCTTAACCAGAGTTTGGAGAGGGGTCTTCCTTTTTGGCATGTCGTGACACAATCCAATACAGACTCTCTTATCTGTTTCTCTACATCTTCCATGGGGAGGCAAGCATCAACAGTCTGCAATTGAGACATAAAAAATTATTTTTAGCGGCCAGGTTACTTTACATGCAAGCTGGCTTTGCACTTGGGATCAGTGATTCCAGCCACCCAGAAGCATAGAACAGGACAAGTGAAAAAGGGGGGAAAAACTTTGATTGTGTAGCAGGCTGGATGGGAGGGAATCAGGCCATCTACTGTGTCAGGTCTGAGTTTGAAGCAAAGACACTCAATCAAGACTCTTTAAACAATTCCAATAGTAATTTGCTGTATTGGTATGTCTCCCTCATCACCAAATACAAAATATTCAAAGATAAATAGTCAGGAGCTTCGGAACAAGTACTAGTTTGGTATTATTGGAAAAATCTTGGACCTGCCAGTGGCATGTTCCAAAGGAGCATCCACACAGTGACCCTGATAACAGAGGATGGATTGTTCAGCTTTTATGTTATAGAGAAACACTTAATTATTCAATTTCTGCAATAAGCATAGGCTAAACGAACCAAGAATTTACCTTCCATGTGGTATCATGGAGGATCTTGTAGTGTTCGGCAACTTTTCTTTGAAACTCAAGCTGCTCATATCTCTCACCTCCATAACCTCCTCTTTCTGCCGCTTTCTGAAATAATTAGTTCCATGAGAACAAGTCACATAATTTTTATAAACAACTAAGATCAATCAGGTACAAATTAGTACATCAAAGGGAAACAAAATACAAGACAGCATTAAAGATTACATTAGAATGCCCCCAGGGACCATGATGTTCACCTCAATACTTATGATCCCCAATCCAGCAGTTGGGAAACCTGGTGGAATTGTTAGAATAATATCATGGTCCCAGGGGATACATGGCTCATCTAAAACATCCTTTAGTCTCAAAAACAGTTTTAACCATATGATCACACTGCCAATAATTGTTCTTCCCATTTTTTTTCCTAGGATAGTTGCTCCATAAATACAATTGATCAGTCCATCAGTATATCAAATCCAATTGATTTTGATCAGGAACTCTTTAAATGGAGCAAACTGATACACCTGAAGCATGTACACATGTGCATGTATGGAACCATAGTGTTATACTATTCTACGATGGTAGAACGTGTACAAATTACCTCGGGTGGTATGTCAAGGTACACTACTAGATCTGGAGCCAGCAACCCCATCTCTGGAGCCTGCAAAAGAAAACCTAAATTTCTTTATAACTCAAACAAAAGAAGCTTCATACTTATAACAACCTCAAACATGTCTCAAACCTCACTTATTAAAAACCTGAACAAAAGAAATTTCATGCTTATAACAGCTCAAACATGTCTTCACCTTACACCATTCAATATCGAGTCCCTTGGCAGACGAGAAAGCCACCCCAGAGTAAGAATAACGGTCAACAATGAGGGTGGTTCCACTCCTTAGCTTAGTCTCCATCAATGACCTGTAAACATATGGTATTTCATCAAGTAATAAATAATAATAATACCACCACCATGTGTGTGCTTCTGCAAAAATACTTCATTTTTACATGAGAACAGTTTCTAATGAATAATTTTCAGGGGCTACAGATCTCAGTGCTTTTTCCTTTGTATAACCATTTTCTTTTTTGTGTAAGCTGGCTTTGGAGTCCCCTAGCAGATTTATAAAAGAATAGAGGCGTGTGCTAGCCCTACTCTCAGGCATTCCCTACGCTCGGCAAAAAACCAACATCTGTTAAAGCAAGGACATGTGTTGATTTTTGGCTGAGTAGGGAATGCCTGAGAGTAGAGCTAGCACGGCTCAAAAGAATATAACAACACTGTATTGTATATACATTCAAATAGTGGAGGAAGAGGGAGAAAGAAAACCAAGACAACCTCATCATGTATAATAAAAGAAAACCAAGACAACTCTCTTTGAATTGAACCTCCATAGAAACTCGTGATAACTAAAAGGCCTAAAAACAATTCCAAAAAAACATTGTGCCAACTGCCAATGATGGGCTTGAGCCTCAATCTTTGCAGATGATTACAAGTCCTGGTAAGGTGTTTTGAAAAAGATCTTCCTCATGGACTGGGCTTTGCCAGACCCCAGCCTGGCCCAAATCAGGCCTGTTGACAAGTGACAACCCCACTAGATCCTTCAGCCCATTCAAAGTACTCATGTCATCCCGAAAAACGACAACCATGGGTGATTACCCAATTCGCTACCTACTATGCCATCCCGGTTCGCTGTATGGTTCGTTTCGATTCATGAAAATTAGTGAACCTCATAATCATACCCAATAGCTCTAGTTTTGCGAATTTTCTCTTTGGGTTCAGCATTTTTTTTCTTTGGGTTGGGCGATTTTTTTTCTTTGGGTTCGCCAAATTTTCTTTTGGGTTCGCAAACCGCTCATAAAAAGACATTTTTAATGGTTTTTTAAATTAAGTACTTATAATATATATATTTATTCATTTATATTCTATAACCCAGTTGGTCTCCATGTGGCTTCTCTAAAAGCCTCCATTCGAGCTCCAAGTTTTTGCCAAGTGTCCATCTGCCTCTCTCTGATTCTATCCAACTAGTCCATTTATTATTTATTTAAATTCCACTTAATGAGCATTCTAAGTGGACCCAACTCTTTATCTTCTCAACTCTTCCTCTACCCCCTCTTCTCGAGATTCCTTCCCCAACTAACTCACTCTCTCTCCCTGTACTCCCTCATTCTATCATACTTATCTTCCTAATAAACCCTCCTTATCATCCTCTCTCCCATTCATCTCCCCTTCTCACTTTCTTGTCTTCATATATAGATATACTTCATAGCATCCGTCTCCTTGTCTTCCCCTTATGTAACGCTTTGAAACTGCAGTTATTTTAGGCTATATATGTGATGCACCAGTCCACCAATGCATGATAGATGTAAGATTTCACCTTGCTCAAACATTTTTCTTTCCGTAAAGAAGTACCAACAGGCATCTACTTCTTCTCTCTCCCCATTCTCTTCTCCTGCACAAGTTCACCCTGCTCAAACAGTTACCAACAGACATCTACTTCTTCTCTCTCCCCATTCCCTTCTCCTACACAAGTTCACCCTGCTCAAACAGTTACCAACAGACATCTACTTCCTCTCTCTCCCCATTCTCTCCTCCTGCACATCCGAATCCAAAGAAATAAAAGAATCGAATGGCCATCAGCGGCAAAGTCGATTCTGATGATCTCAACTGGAGAAACATTGGATTGGAGAAGATACATTTTTTTGTGGGCCGGTGACACCCTTATATATATATATATATATATATAAGCGAACTTAACTAAAGAATCTAAGCGAACCGATAGACAAATTGTCTCATCCTACCCCTAGCAAACCGGGTTCACTCTAGAGTGGCGAACCGCGAACCCGCATTTGAACCGAGTGAACTAGGTAACATTGCGTGTGACAACCATGTTGGACATTGCTCAGCTGTACATGAATGAAGAGAGAAAAATAGGAGGTACTTGTTTGCCTAAAGAGTGGAGGGTAAAGCTTGGTAAGCATTGAAATTCCTGAATTTGATTCCATTTCTGGCCATAATTGGTCAAAACAAAATCAAGAACTTCTTTAAAAACTTAAATATTGTAAAAGACAGCCATAATTGGTCAAAATTGTTAAAGATTGGGAAAAATCGTTGGTGTTCTAGGTTGGTGCAACTCCTGCTCGTGAATTCCTTGCAGCGATGAGACTCCACTTCACTATCTCTCCCTCTTTACATATCTCCTCTTCTTTTTTCTAGTTGTCATTTTCTGATTTTCTATTTTTCTTTTATCAATTTCTGCTCGAAATCCAGCCTGTAAACTTCATCCAACAATCTTAACTAACCCAACCGACCAGCTCTACTCATGCTTGTGCGATAGCCGGCCCGGGTCGATCCCCTCCCCACATCCGTGTTTTTCAACCGATGAGGAGCCGAGATCTGTTAGAGTCGCCACCAATCGATTTTGGGTGTGATTGGTCACCCACAATTAAGAACCCTCGATTAAATAAAAAACCGAGAATGGGTCCGGGGATTCTTTTATGAGTTGGAGAAGGTGTTAGGCACCCCACCTCATCCGTCGAGCGACGGTTACCTCTTAACTTTCTCCATTAAATTAATTCGAAATTATTTTCTATTTTTTTATTATTATTTCGAGAAAAACCACCCCTCCTCGGCCAAGTTAAGGCGATTTCATCCCTACTTGTTTTCTTTTATTTCGAGATTGGAAAGTCACCCCTCCTCGACCGAGTTAGGGTGAGTTTCTCTCTACTTGCGCGGCAAAATCCATTTTCCCTAAATCGGCGAACGGCCACACATCTCTCCTCAACCGAGTTAAGAGGGGCCCCGCCTACCTTTGGGTGGAAAAGGGGCAAAATACTAATAATAAAAAAATGAAAGAGAAGTCGAAGATCTAGTCTTCCGGCCCTTTCCTTCACCCGGATTTCCTCGTCCGCACAACCGTGAAGAGGGAAATCTCCGAGCTACTCAGAGAAAGTGAGGGAAGAAGAGACTTGGACGGGTAGAAACCGAGGATGGGGATGTGGCATACCTTTTCCCTTTTTAATGCTCCAAGTGTTTGAAGAAAACGCTTCGACAAGATCCGAACTCCCAAGATTTTCCCCCAAAGTTGGTGAAGATCCTTCCTAGGTTGATGGCTTGATGGCTGGAATTTCTGGGATTCGAGGGCTAGGTTAAACTTGTTTGGAGTTCTCCTAAGCTTCGGAATTTCAAAGCTCTCAAGGATTTTCCCTCAGTTTTCAAGACTTTTCTCCGTCTTTTTAAAGTCAGGAATGGGTTTGGGGTGAGGCTCCTTTTATAGGATGAGAAAAGGGGGTTTTCACGCTTTTTTTCCGATGTGGGACTAAAAATATAACCCAAAACCCGTTGGCACGCGAAACGAGGTCGCAATTAGGATTTACTATACGCCGCGCCTTTCTAAAGACCGCGGGCCAGCTTTGAGGCAAAAATAAGGGGCGCGCCCTTATGAAGGGCGCGGATCAATTTCAAGCTTAAAAAAAAACCTTGCCCTCTTGGGGCTTGAGCTGGATTGGGTTTGGGCTTTTTGGCTTTGATCCTCGATATTCGGGAGTCCGGATCTCGTCTTCTCTCTCAGTACTTGGCACCACTGGATTTTCTCAGGCCCATGCAAAATAGGGTGTCTACAGCTGCCCCTCTTTGCCGGATTTGCTTGCAAAGAACGGCAAAGAAAAATAGACATAAGCCTATTTTGCATGTGAAGATTACTCATACTCCTTGAAGTTATTTTAAATATTTTAAAAATCGTTTTATCAGAATAATTTGAAATCTCGGTGAAAAATGGTGGAAAATAAACGGAGATGGGTCCGGCACGTGGGCCTTCTCATGGAACCTCGATCCCCCTCACAGGCTCGATCCGAGTCCTGCGCAAAATAAGGTGGTGTGAAAAGAGAGTTTCAAATAATTTTTCAAAAATTTCTTTTAAATCTTTAAATAACTTCAAGGTGTACAAAGTACGTTATTGGACAAAATAGGGAATTTTAACGGCTGTGGTTATGGAATAAACCACCCCGTTACTTGGTATGCTTATTAAGTTCGAAAAACAAAACCCAAAGTTTAATGTAGCACGGTTTCCAACCATACAACCATTGATTGATTGCAGGTAAGCGAGGTAAGCATGCTTAAAAATCTTTTTTTTTTTTTTTTTTTTTTTTTTTTGTGACCCATTGTTGATTCTCCTCTTGCTTTGCAACATAGAGCTCCAGCTGAAAATACTTTTTTGACTCGGATGTGAACTTTGATATTGCTCCTGGTCCTGCACAGGTAAATACTAGTTAGTTGATATTTCTTTTAAAACATGCATGTTTATACCTAGAAATTGGTCATTTGATTCCCTAAAAGTTGTCAGTTTATGCAGTATTATTATGTCAAAAAGAAACAATGCACTTTACTCCCTGTATTTGTGCCTTTGCAGGTAGGCGGAGCAGAAAAGAGCCAGAGGCTGATGATGGGCATGGTGTGGCTGAAGTCAACTGAGCCGAGAACCATTGGAAAAGATTTAGAGATTTCACTTTCTGCATTTATGATTTTGTATGTAATTTGTAATAAAACAAATGAAGAATATTATTGGGAATCATTGCAGAGTCCAATAGGGATCACAAACTTTTCTCTTTTTTTTTTCTTTTTTTTAAAGAAAGAAAAATAAAGAAACAAACAAAAACAAACAGACAACTTTCCGTCAGTGGGGTCGCACCTATGACGGTTGCCTACGTATCCCTTGAAAAGAGAATCAGACCAACGTAGTTCAAAAACATCCAAGCAAACACACACTTTTTTTTTTGAAAAAATATGATGATGAGAATTATGATAGGATTAAAATTGATAGGCATGATTCAGACCACTTTCAGAATGATTAGACCAACATAGTATCCAATTTATCACTTTCGCCTAAGTCCTTTGGATTAACCCTCAATGGTGCAACAACTATATGATATTGTCCGACCTGTAACTGCTTTTTTTCTCATCCTGAGCATTAAGACCTGCTTATGATGTAAAATTGACTGCTGAAGCTTTTTTTTTTTTTTTTTTTTTTTTGTGCCTTTTTTACCCCTGATGCCAATTATGGTTTTCAACAGGTCTGGCCAGTGTAATTTTTACGCATTGACGCCCCCAAAGGGGTTTTCATCATGCCCGCAGTAATTTGATTATGCCCTGACTTGACTTTTTTTTTTCTCGCAACGCCCTTTCGGGTTTTCATTGTGCCCTTCCAAGCCATGCTTTTCTTGTGATTTCTCTCAGTCACTCCAATCCGTCATCCCCTGAACTCATGCATGCATATGCGTAGTCCAATTTTAAGATTTTATGATTATCATTGATCCGAGAGGACTTTAATGGTAGGACGAAGCGTAGGCTATGGTTAGGGTTTTTAAAAGAAATGATGAAGGCTCAAAGGTTGTGATAATTGGGAGGAACTTAGACATTTGCTTGCTTTTGGGTTTTGTTACTTTTCTCATTGGGCGATTTTCCCGCTTGTCTTGCTTTTCCCTTCCCAACTTTTTCATGGGGCATTTCAAAAAAACTGCCCCAGTGTATAGACACTGGGGTTACTCTAACTTTTCGCTTTTGCCCACTTGTACTGCTTTGATTTTCTCATTTTTGTCCCCCCTTTTTTTTCTTTTTCTTTTTTTTTTTTTTAATGGGGGACAAAAAAAACTGCCCCAGTGTACGAACACTGGGGTACCCTGAATTTTGGCGAAAGCAATTAACCTCTTTTTTTCTTTCATAATTAATCACAAAAATTGCCCCAGTTTATGGACATTGGGGTACCTTGAACTTTCGGCTTTACTCGATTGTACCCAAAATGCCCCATTGTGAGTGCAAAATATCCCAGTTAGGTTGTGAAGCGAATGCTAAGGCTCAAAGGGTTGACTAGATGACATATAATGAGAGAAATGCAAGGATGGCCTCTCTTCCTTTCAATTTTAACCATATAACTCAAGATTGAACTATGCATAATACCTTTTGAATTTTTGATAGAGTCTAAATTAGTTGGCTCAGGAAGATCTTCTTTGTCTATCATGATGAGAGTTCCCCCGGAAAACACCATTCTGATTATGTTGAGATGATTTGATATGGATTCTTGAAGTGAGTCACTTGTGTGGAAGCACCATCGTCTTTGAGGTAAACTCGTGTTATCATGTTTTGGCTTTCATCATAGAATGACACCACTTGATATTTGATGAACATCCTTCAATTATCTGCTTCAGGTCTCTTATTTGCTGCCTCTATGACTCCATTCACCCGTTGTCTATATCAGGAGGAATTGTGATGGGTGATCTTGGATTGCTCGCATAGTACTTTCATCTGCTTGTTCTTGAAGTTATTTCATTCGGATCTCATATCTGCATGTCAATCACATTAGCTTGCTGCCTCTGATGGTCACCATCTTGGGTTTCTCCTCTGAACCTAGGTTTTTGGATTCAGATTCCCCTATATTGGTCTTAACTCTTAATGTCTTTCTCATGATGATCCAAAAAAAAAATCTGAAATTTCTTTAGAGGATCCATTTTGCCCATTTTCATTTATTTCAGTCAAATTCTTTTCATCATATTTTTCCAATTTTTTTTTTTTTTTTTTTTTTTTTTTTTTTTTACAAAAACAAAATACTAGTAAAAAAATAGCCTAATAAAAAAAAACTCAAACATTTTTTTTTCATTTTTAATTTTCCTTTTTTTTTTTTTTTTTTTTTTTTTTTTTTTTTTTTTTTTTTTTTTTTTCACAAAAAGAGTTGCCTTCTAAATTAATCCCACCCGAGGCCGAAGGCCTATCCTCGGGTGGTAACCAAGCAACTAATGAAACCTTGTTTTCGGAGACCATTGAGGTATGGTCGAGCTTGCGCCACCAGATGGGAGCCACCTCCCAATTCATCATCTTTCCATTTGCCCTCAAAGGGTAAATTGAATTTTCCTTACCTGCACAAGAGAAAATACCTGATTGGTTTGAACCTTCTTTCTGACATTTCTGACCTTTATCCCAATCTTCCTCGGATGCTTTTTCTTGTGGACTCATCTGTTCAAAGACGGAATGCTCTGTTTTCTCAACCTGCTCAGAGATGTCCTCCATAGATCCATTGAAGATTTTGTACCCTTTTGCTTTTCCAGATTCTTTTCTTTCATCTTCTCTTATTCTTTCTCTTTCATCATCTCTTTTCTCTTCTTCTCTCTCATCCTCTTTTTCTTTTTCTTCTCTTTCAGTCTCTATTTCTTTCTTTTCTCCCTCAGCCTCTTTTTCTTTATTTTCTCCCTTAGTCTCTTTTCCTTTCTCATCTTCTTCCCTTTCTTCCTCTTTTTCTTTTTCTTCTCTTTCAGTCTCTGTTTCTTTCTTTTCTCCCTCAGCCTCTTTTTCTTTATTTTCTCCCTTAGTCTCTTTTCCTTTCTCATCTTCTTCCCTTTCTTCCTCTTTTTCTTTTTCTTCTCTTTCAGTCTCTATTTCTTTCTTTTCTCCCTCAGCCTCTTTTTCTTTATTTTCTCCATTAGTCTCTTTTCCTTTCTCATCTTCTTCCCTTTCTTCCTCTTTTTCTTTTTCTTCTCTTTCAGTCTCTATTTCTTTCTTTTCTCCCTCAGTCTCTTTTCCTTTCTCACCTTCTTCTTTTTCTTCCTCATCCTCTCTGATCTTCTCCTTCTCTTTGGCCAAGTCTGATTTACAAATCTGTTTGCACTTACTGAAATCTTCAGCCTCGACAACTACCTCTCCTAAGACTTCATTCCTTATTGGCTGGATATTGTTGCAATCGTAGGGAGCCCTTTTCAAGTCTATTGGGATGGGAGTTTGGTTGGATGGAGGGGTAGGCCAATCAAATACAATAGGTTGCGGGGTTGGAGTTTGGTTGGATGGAGGTGCAGGCCAATCAAACACGATTGGTCGTGGGGTTGCAGTTTGGTTGGATGGAGGGGTAGGCCAATCAAACACGATTGGTTGTGGCACAGGATTAGGTAGTGGAGGGGTAGGCCAATCAAACACGATTGGTCGTGGTATAGGATTAGGTGGTAGAGGGGTAGACCGGCTCAAGACGACTGGCTGTCGTTAAACCGATGGTTGTTGCTTGGATATGGTGTTGGAGATAAGGGAGACTTGACTCTTGTTCAAATGAGCTTGAAATCGAGCTTGAGATGGAGATGGGCCAACATTGCATCCTTCCATGTCTATGACATTGATTGCCCGAGAGGTAGTTGTGATGTCCTCCTCATGCATCGAGAGCGAACTTTGACTCTGATTTATGCATTGTTGCTCTTGTTGAGGCATTTCCACTTGAGTGGGTTGCATATATCCTTCTGATGGTTGAGGCTGAGAGTGCACCTGAAACGGTTGAGAGTTCCCCTCATATGTTTTTGTTGGGGCAGGATTCTCACTACCATGATAGTACATTACCTTCTGAAAAGTGGTATAATCCATGATTCTCCTAGTCCTGACCCCTTCATCAATGTCATCCCCATACCGGACAATAGTTACGAAACTTGACTTTGTTTGTGTCACTAAGCGCTCGTAATACGGGGCCTTCAATGTTGAAATGAAAGTACTGACCATCTCCTCTTCCATCATGGGAGGCCTGACCTTGGCGGCTGTATCGCGCCACCGATATGCATGTTCCCTGAATGATTCTGATGCATTCCTCTCCATTTTGAGGAGATCCAACCGGGTGGGAGTTACCTCCATATTGTACCGATATCAAGCCACAAACATTTCTGCTAGGTCCATCCAGCATTTGATTCTGGAGTGATCAAGTTCTGCAAACCATTGAAGAGCTCCTCCTGATAAACTCATTTGAAAAAGCTGCAACATCAGCTGCTCATTCTTCTCGTATATCCCTAGAGCACCTCCATAGAGTTTTAAATGTGCCACAGGACAACTTTGGCCATTATACTTGTTGAACTTGGGAATCTCAAAATTCGGCGGGAGACTTGATACGGAATAAGGGCAAAGATCGTCAATACCAATTTTAGAAAAGGGGTCGGAGCCTTTGACCGATCTCAGATCTTTTTCAAGCTTTTCTACTTGTGTGGCTAGCGCACTTTTGGGTCTCTCATGACGCCATTCTTCTTTCTTTTGAAGGTAAACTGAATTTTTTTGATCCCCATGTGGTGGCAGAGTATCTGTCCGCGTTTGCTTTGGAGAATTTGGGGGATGTACATCAGATGTTCCAGGGATCTTTGGTCCTTTGTTCCGGTCATATCGAGCCAAGATCTGTTCCATCATTAGTGTCATGTTCTGAAGGTTGCCTTTTAACTCGGCCAAACCAGCTTCGGTTTCTTGCCTAAATTTTGCTCGGGCAGGGCCATTGCCTTCTTCCATCCCGAGTATGCTTTGTCTAGACCTCAGTGAATAGGGAGGCTCCTGATAAGCTGAGTCAATGCAGACGATACTTCCTTCCCTGGAGCTATTAAGAATAACTTGAAAACCAAAAGGATCAAATATGGAAAAAATCTCTGAAGATGGATGCTTCTGTTGGTGGGAAACTTTCCTCTAGCTAAAATTTTGATTCGATTTGAATTTTTTTTCTTTTCCAAAACAAGTGAGTCAATGTTGCAATGGCGGGATAGAAGTTTTTAGCCTCTAACAAGGTTGCCCGTAGGACTTAGGGGAATTTTAAAACAAAGGCGGGATAGAGGTTTTTAGCCTCTAACAAGGTTGCCCGTAGGACTTAGGGGAATTTTTAAAAACAAAGGCGGGATAGAGGTTTTTAGCCTCTAACAAGGTTGCCCGTAGGACTTAGGGGAATTTTAAAACAAAGGCGGGATAGAGGTTTTTAGCCTCTAACAAGGTTGCTCGTAGGACTTAGGGGAATTTTAAAACAAAGGCGGGATAGAGGTTTTTAGCCTCTAACAAGGTTGCCCGTAGGACTTAGGGGAATTAAAAAAAAAACAAAGGCGGGATAGAGGTTTTTAGCCTCTAACAAGGTTGCCCGTAGGACTTAGGGGAATTTTAAAACAAAGGCGAGATAGAGGTTTTTAGCCTCTAACAAGGTTGCCCGTAGGACTTAGGGGAATTAAAAAAAAAACAAAGGCGGGATAGAGGTTTTTAGCCTCTAACAAGGTTGCCCGTAGGACTTAGGGGAATTTTTAAAAACAAAGGCGGGATAGAGGTTTTTAGTCTCTAACAAGGTTGCCCGTAGGACTTAGGGGAATTTTAAAAAAAACAAAGGCGGGATAGAGGTTTTTAGCCTCTAACAAGGTTGCCCGTAGGACTTAGGGGAATAAATAAAAAAAAACAAATGACTCATTCTTTTTTTTTTTTCTTTTTTTTTTTTTTTGAAGTCCGAAGGTTCAGCTAAAGAAAAGTTCCTCACAACTAAGTGTCCATCAACAGAGACTTAAAAATCTCGAATATAAAGCATGGAGATAACCAGTATAGTGAACAGGGAATGTTCTAATGCCTGAGCTTTTTGGGTAGTTGCTCTGTAATATCCAGTGCGGATACCAAAGACTTACGGCACCACTCAGTTGAACATTGTGTAGATGACTAATCTAAACCTTAACATCATTCAATACTATCATCAGAAAACATGCAAGTTAACATGTCCTCAACAAATATCTCTATATGAGGTTTGTAGGGTTCTAATATCCACCTAGAATGGATCCCACAATCATAGAATATCCGTGCACGACCCGTGCATTTCCTTTATTCAAAACGATTGGGGTTGGAATGTTTCGTCGCCGTTTCCGGGATGCTATCCACGGTCATTCAACTACTTAGTTCCAAATATGGGGGTAAGTCCGGTTACGGACAACATGAGGGGAAGTGGATGCCGTGAACAATAGTGCAAAAGATAAAGCAGAAGAAAACGACAAATAAAAAAAATGAAAATAACAAAAATTAATTTAGTGGAGAAAGTTAAATTGAGGCTCGAATCCTCTAAGTCCCCAGCAGAGTCGTCAGCTGTGCGATAGCCGGCCCGGGTCGATCCCCTCCCTACATCCGTGTTTTTCAACCGATGAGGAGCCGAGATCTGTTAGAGTCGCCACCAATCGATTTTGGGTGTGATTAGTCACCCACAATTAAGAACCCTCGATTAAATAAAAAACCAAGAATGGGTCCGGGGATTCTTTTACGAGTTGGGGAAGGTGTTAGGCACCCCACCTCATCCGTCGAGTGACGGTTACCTCTTAACTTTCTCCATTAAATTAATTCGAAATTATTTTCTATTTTTTTATTATTATTTCGAGAAAAACCACCCCTCCTCGACCGAGTTAAGGCGATTTCATCCCTACTTGTTTTCTTTTATTTCGAGATTGGAAAGCCACCCCTCCTCGACCGAGTTAGGGTGAGTTTCTCTCTACTTGCGCGGCAAAATCCATTTTCCCTAAATCGGCGAACGGCCACACATCTCTCCTCAACCGAGTTAAGAGGGGCCCCGCCTACCTTTGGGTGGAAAAGGGGCAAAATACTAATAATAAAAAAATGAAAGAGAAGTCGAAAATCTAGTCTTCCGGCCCTTTCCTTCACCCGGATTTCCTCGTCCGCACAACCGTGAAGAGGGAAATCTCCGAGCTACTCAGAGAAAGTGAGGGAAGAAGAGACTTGGACGGGTAGAAACCGAGGATGGGGATGTGGCATACCTTTTCCCTTTTTAATGCTCCAAGTGTTTGAAGAAAACGCTTCGACGAGATCCGAATTCCCAAGATTTTCCCCCAAAATTGGTGAAGATCCTTCCTAGGTTGATGGCTTGATGGCTGGAATTTCTGGGATTCAAGGGCTAGGTTAAACTTGTTTGGAGTTCTCCCAAGCTTCGGAATTTCAAAGCTCTCAAGGATTTTCCCTCAGTTTTCAAGACTTTTCTCCGTCTTTTTAAAGTCAAGAATGGGTTTGGGGTGAGGCTCCTTTTATAGGATGAGAAAATGGGGTTTTCACGCTTTTTTTCCAATGTGGGACTAAAAATATAACCCAAAACCCGTTGGCACGCGAAACGAGGTCGCAATTAGGATTTACTGTACGCCGCGCCTTTCTAAAGACCGCGGGCCAACTTTGAGGCAAAAATAAGGGGCGCGCCCTTATGAAGGGTGCGGATCAATTTCAAGCTTAAAAAAAAACCTTGCCCTCTTGGGGCTTGAGCTGGATTGGGTTTGGGCTTTTTGGCTTTGATCCTCGATATTCGGGAGTCCGGATCTCGTCTTCTCTCTCAGTACTTGGCACCACTGGATTTTCTCAGGCCCATGCAAAATAGGGTGTCTACAATGCTGATTGAGATTGTAACGGTTTTCTGATGAAATGCGAATTTGTGTCTTAGTTTTCATTGGATCCCAAGACTAGACTTGGGATCAATTTGCACCTGCTTGATGTGTGAGGTTGTAGTTAGGATGGGTTCATACTTATGAGCTCCTCCCACATGCAAAAGGAATAGTTATCTCTCACAAACTTACCCCGCATCTTAAATGTGAGATCTTCTGACAAAGCTATTAAATGTTTCTAGATTTTTCATTTGAAAATGTCTCATCACCATAGCACAAGTATCATTAGTTGTCCGCTGATAAAACAGCTGATTACCGGTGTGAGGCCTAACTTTCTTAATCAGTACATAATAAACAACTGCTCACCTCCCACTCCAGGTACATATATGACATAACCCCTTCCTGCTTTGTGATTCTAAACATTTATGTAATGCAATTTGAGGTGTCAACTTCAAACTAGAGTTCCAAAGTTCAGGGAGTTAGAACTAACTAAGGACATTGAGACGATCATTGCTGAAATCATCAATTATTGAACATGACTATTCTATTACATACAAACTAAAAGGAACTCTATGTTCCATAATTCATATATGACTATGTCTGAAGTGGAGATGTTTTTCGGAATGCTAAGTGACAGACACATTTCGGTCATCCAAAGAAAATAAATTTACAGAATGATTGTAGCTGATGAGGATGCTAAGATGGATAAGTTGAAAAACTAGGAAAGATGGATTGGAAATTAGCACACACGTGGAGATCTGGAAGTAGATCAAATAGACAATAGTTGACATTTGATCAAATAAAGGAGAGTCAATTAATATGATTTGGACACGTTCAACGAATACCAATGACGACACCGTTGATGAATGAGTTAGTGCAAATTAAGGGCGGGGGGGAGGTAAAGAAGGATGTGAATGGATAGTGAAAAAATATTTGATAATTCATAATATGGATCCTGGTAGACTAGAGCCAGAGCAAGATTTGTGTGGCCAATCCCAAATAGTTGGGTTAAGGCACTGACAAAGAAGATAGAAGAAAAAAGAGAGAAACCAACATCTTACCATAATTTTTAATAAACTTGGACCAATATCTTAACAATCCACACAACTGTAAACTCCCTTAAGCCTGGTTTGGAATCAATCAAAAATATTTAGTAAAAAAAGCAAAACAAATAATTGCCACTAATATAAAAAGAATATTATAGATCTGGTAATTTAGGGGGCAACCTCGTTACAAGAAGACACATGACTGCATCTTTTTCTACATTTTTGTTACTAACCCAAATCGTATTCCTAATTTTCCAACAATGTCTCATGTAAAAAAAAAAATCCGAGTCAATCTAACCAATCACCTTCTATCTAACCAAATCTTTGATACTTAATTATAAAGTTCTCCCAAACATATAATTATTCAAATAGGAAATGACCCCCTATGTCCATAAGAAAGATGGGGAGAAACTGACCACAGTCCACACTTCCCCCACCAAAATTCTTGCTCCCAATAGATTACCTTCACCATCTAATCTCTTGTACAATTTGGCATTATGAAAATGCACAATTGAAGGACAAGAAGTTAAGAAGCTGAATTGAGCAAGTTTACTGACATGGGCTTTCTTTGTCACACATGTATATTAAGGTTTTTGAGATCAGTAACCATTAAATAATTACAATATTGCCACTTTTAACTGGTAAGTGGTAAATTGCAGCCTGGAACAATAAAATCTAATGTGGCAGTATTACAGCAAACATCAGTGTTTTAAATAAGAATGAAACCATCTAGAATATATATATATATATATATATATATATCCCAAAAACTATTAATAGAACACCTAAGAGTACTAGATGAGATATACTTGCGATGACAACATATATAAAATCAGGTTCACATGCTTTAGATGAATTCCATATAATATGCAAACTACAATATTGTTGTATACAAGAAGTAGACAAACCTCTTCTCCCAACGATTTGCACTAAATAGAAGATGGATTGTCCGATCATCCAACTGTGATTTATTGGCAAGATAGGAAGATATCATCTCTCCAACATATGTATTTCTGTCTGGGAACCGCCATAATTCAACTGAAAGCCCTAGCCCCTCTAAATATGGGAGCAGTCTACTAGATTGCGACGTCTTCCCACTACGGTCTAAACCTTCTAGAACAATTAGGGCGCCTCTCGAATTCCCATTATGACCATTTTCCATTTGAATTTTCCCAAGAGAACTCTGGTTGGTAAAACTCAAACGGAGCTTTAGGGACCTTGGCTTTGCTGCCGCGCCGAAATTCCTAAAAATAAAACAAAATTATTGAAAGAAAAATTTCAATCATAGATGTATTTCAATCACCTTTTCAATAAGTGGTACTTTAGTGTATATATTTCTACCAAATTAAAAGCAAAGCATTAAACAAACGATACATACAAGGTCTTCGCAATTGTGAGCGAGCAGGCATGTATCATATCCCTTCCTAGCCTGCAAAAAAATTATAATAATTCAAGCAAGAATAAAATAACTATCAAAGACTAGCTTTTAATCTGACTAACGCTTTAATTTAAGCATCAAAAGGGGGAAAAAACTTTAACCCCAGCATTCATGAACTATGTTTCTTAGATTCATCAAAAGTTACAGAACGAGCCAAACGATTAACAAGATGTTCAGATTTCAACAGACGATGTACTCAAACGAAAATAACGGTCGATAAAGGGGAGAAAAATATGAGAAGGTCGTCCAGTTCTTCGCGATGGAATAACTCCACTTATATTTAAAAAAAAAAAATTACCGTTAATTGAAAATTTAGTCATGACAAAAATACTTTTTCCAGCTTGCGAGACACGTGAAAATTCTTCTGTTTTTTTTCTCTGGAAATGAATTCCAATTCGCAGCTCGAGTTGAAATTTCAGTTTTCTGGGAAAGTAAAGTGAGGAGGAAAAATACCTGTGAGATACCTGTGAGATCGATCCCCGAATGCGCGGCTAAATGATTTGAGAGACCTTAAACCCTATTTAAAAGGTAGGGAAAAGAGAGGGAGATGGAAAAAAGATAAACGGGCAACCGGAGCAACCCGCTCCGTTTTAAACCCAAGACTTGTGGCTAGGAGATTGCGAGTCTGCAAAGCTTGTCGAGATCTTTGGACGGAGACGAATAAAAAAGATTAAAGATAAGGGCAGTGTTGTCATTTAATTCAGACGTAAAACTGTGAATTTTTTAATTAGGTATGGTGATCATATTCTATTTCATACCTTGGTTTGCTTAAATTGCTTTTTTTTCAAATTGTTACAAAATTTTCTCTCTTATTGCAATTTTGTATCGTTCCGTGTTGACTTTTGAACATTTTGTAACCATAATTGTACTGGTGAATTGATTATCAAGAAATTTAACTATAATTAATTGATCCTGATTAACTCTACAATCGTGTCTTTCTCACAAGTTAAATTAAAGT
This sequence comes from Tetracentron sinense, assembly GCA_015143295.1. NCBI lineage: Eukaryota > Viridiplantae > Streptophyta > Magnoliopsida > Trochodendrales > Trochodendraceae > Tetracentron > Tetracentron sinense. The sequence goes on along the minus strand of CM026568.1, from coordinate 34,058,287 downwards.
AAGGCTATAATTGTATTCTAATAAACCCTTTGACATTCCTTGGTTATGTATGAAAATCTCATGGTGGATCTACAAAAGACTTGAAAAATCAACAGGTAATAATGAAAGTTACAAAATAGAGGGTTATTTTACTAATAGTTGAAATTATAGGGAGGTTTCTATGAAATATCCTTAAATTTTTTTCTTTAAAAATTTAAAAAAAAAAAACAGTATTCTAGTAGAGAAAGAGATTTATTCTTATGAGTCAGCCTAGGAGTACTCCCTGATTTTACTCCCTATCTAAGCCCTTCTTTAAAAAATATCAAGGGCTCTAAATGGTGTGAGGTGTCATATTTAAAAGAATAAATATAATTCCAATATTACCCTCTCATTAAGAAAAAACCCTAATATTGTGTTCTCCCCATTCTCGTTCTCTCTCTCCCACATTATCATCCTCTCTCTCTATCTCTCGTATCTTAATATCCAAAAAAATGGAAGAAGGATGGTTTGAGACAGTTCGTCGTATTAACGGATCTTCTCATTCAAATCCTCAAGATACTGGAGAAACATCTCAATCTTCCTAAGATAGTAACTCTCTACTGTTGTTAGTATTTTTCCTTGTACAACTCCTTAGATTACTCTGTAACGGCTCCTTAGACAGCTCCTTAGATTACTCTGTTTTTGATTTTCAAAACCATTGTAACTCTTTATAAATTAAGTGAAAGCAATGAAACAAAGATAAGAGAGAGTAAGAATTCTCTAAACCCGTTTATGGTATCAGAGCCATTACTAGATCATCTAAAGATCTAGTCGTCCTTCCCCTGCTTCTCTTTCAAGCCTCTTTCTTCCCACCCTCCCTCACCATCTACTGCTTTTCTCATTCTCTTGCCACAAATGGCAGCAAACAATTCATCTGTTCTATCTAATTCAGCAAACACTTCCTCCATTCCCACCATCACTATTTCCTCCATATTAAACCTCATCTCAGTCAAGCTAAACTCTACCAATTATTTGCTATGGACAAGTCAATTCGTCCCTCTTCTCCGCAGCCAAAACCTGATGGGCTATGTCGATGGCTCCCTCCAATCTCCAACTCAATTTATTGCCAACAGTGCTGGTGATCTTACTGAAATTAATCCTCTCTACGTCCGATGGATTCAGACCGATCAATTGCTTCTCAGTTGGATAAATGCAACTTTATTGGAAGAGGTACTTTGTGAGGTGGTAGGACTCACCACCGCCCATGCTGTATGGACCGCTCTTGCAAATAACTATGTGCAACGATCCAAAGCCCGTGAGTACCAATTACGACACCAAATACAAATGTGTAAGAAAGGAACCTCAACCATCTCTGACTACCTTCGTCGTTTCAAAACTCTTTGTGATAATCTCGCCGCTATTGGACGCCCGGTATCTGATGAAGACAAAGTCTTTGGGGTTCTACATGGACTCGGATCTGAGTATGAAGCTTTTGTTACTTCAATCTTGGCAGAACCACCAATTCCTTCGTATGATCACCTCATCCCGAATCTCATCAGCCAAGAGATTCGCACCAATGAGAATCATCCTATTGATTCAGTCTTTCTTGCCAACACCAACAACAATCGCAACAGCAAGTACACCGGTAAAAATAACCAGAACATTGGAGGTAGACCCAATCACCAACATCACCACTCTGATGACAAGGCTCGCACTAACCCTGGTTTGCTCTGACCTCCTCCAATCCAATGCCAAGTATGCAGAAAACTCGGCCATAGTGCTCTCAACTGTTGGCACAGATTTAACCAATCCTATACCAGCTCTCAATCCACAAACAACTCTCCCTCGCAAGCTCTTGCCGCTCTCACCATATCTGATCCGTTCGACTCTCAGTGGTATCCAGATACAGGCGCTTCATCCCACATGACCAGCAACCAAGGTATTTTCTCTTCTATTCACCCCTATACTGGTCATAGCAAAGTTATGGTTGGTGATGGGTCTTTCCTTCCCATCACACACATAGGTAATGTCTCTCTTTTCACACCCCATGGCTATCTCAATCTAAGTGATGTTCTCTTTGTACCTGGTATTAAAAAAAATCTTATATCAGTGAGCCAACTGTGTCAACAACTCAATTGTTACTTTGTCTTCTCACACTCTGGTTTTTTGATCAAGGATCGGACCAAGGAAACTCTTCTGGGGATGGGGCATAGACACCAAGATCTCTACGTCCTTCACACAAATAAAGTCGCTCTTCTCTCCACTGCGTCTCTCTCCTCCACTAAAGCTTCTACTGAGAAATGGCACCAACGTCTTGGACATCCTACAGAGCGGATCATTCGTCTCCTCCACAACCAAGATGCTATTCAAGTAGATCATTTCAATAAAAAAAAATTTGTTCGTGACGGATGTTAGTTGGGAAAGAGTTGTCGTTTGCCTTTTACTTCTCATGGATATTCTAGTTCTAAACCATTCAATAAAATTCACTTTGATGTTTGGGGTCCATCCCCGGTGCCTTCTCCCTCTGGGTTTCGCTATTATGTAATTTTTGTCGATGATCATTCTCGATTTACTTGGTTCTATCCTCTTTGTAAAAAATCTGAGGTTTTTGGTTGCTTTCTAAAATTTCAAAAAATGGTCGAAAATCAATTCGACACCAAGATAAAAGTATTCCATAGCGATGGTGGTGGTGAATATTCATCTCATTCCTTTTTACATCACCTTGAAAACTGTGGCATCATTCGACAAGTTTCTTGCCCTCACACCCCTCAACAAAATGGGACTTTTGAGCGTAAACATCGTCACCTAACCGAGACCGGCCTCACGCTTCTTTTCCAAAGTCAAGCTCCATGTACACTTTGGGTTGAGGCATTTCTTACAGCAACGTATCTAACTAATAGAATGCCTACCTCTCTTCTACAAGATCAATCCCCGTTCTCTATTCTATATGGTTTCGCTCCAAATTATTCCCTGCTACGCATCTTTGGATGCAAATGTTTTCCATACCTTCGCGATTATTCGCCTCACAAACTCTCTCCTAAGTCCACCCCATGCGTATTTCTTGGATATAGCGATCATCATAAGGGATTTCGTTGTCTAGACCCCAAATCCAGTCGTGTTTATATATCGCGCCACGTTGTTTTTGATGAGAGTGTATTTCCATACTCCAAGACTGACATCTCATCCACCTCCTCTTCACTCCCGGGTGATTTGGTTGCTTGGACAGACCCTCCATCCACGGCCTTAAATTCTTCTTCACCTCCTACAATAATACCGCATACACACCCACTTGTACATGAGCCTCTGCCACCCCTCTCACTACATGATTCTTCCATTTCTCCTCCTCTCTCTTCATCACAAAACATTATTCTTCCACAATCAAACTTGATTAATCCTCCTACTGTACCTCATACCTCCACACACACCGCTGCACCTACTCACTCTCAAACTCCCAACTTAACCACTCTTTCACACGACCCTCTCTTATTCCCCTCACTCGATGTCTCTCCAAGTCCAACCCATTCTAACCCATCTACTATTGACGTGACTACATCAAACACAACCCTTCCTTGCACTCATGGCACAGTTAGTTTCTCCTCCACACCCAACAGCTCCAATACGGATATTACCTCCCCTGTCCCAATCTCCCAATCACTTGAAAATATTCCTGGTGGTGAAATCTCCATTGCTCTATCACCTCTTATTTCTAACCCTCCTATCCCATCTGATCAAAATACGCACCCCATGCTAACTCGCTCCAAGTCCACACGTCTACGGAATGCTCTTATCTCAATTTTCCACCCTCTTCCTCCTCGATCTATCACTCATCTTGCTCATAATCAGCAATGTCTGTTAGCTGCCATTGACATGTCCGCTGAACCTAAAACCGTTTGTACAGCTCTAAAACTACCTCATTGGCGTGCAGCAATGCAAGCCGAACTTGATGCTCTTCACTCCAACAACACTTGGAGCCTTGTCCCACGTCAATCAAATAGGAATATCGTTGGCTCCAAATGGGTATTTAAAACTAAGTTTCTTTCTGATGGTTCTATTGAACGCCATAAGGCACGTTTGGTGGCAAAGGGGTACACTCAAGAAGAGGGTGTTGATTTTGAGGAAACATTTAGTCCCGTTGTTAAATCAGCAACAATTAGAACTATTCTCTCTATGCTGTGAACACCCCATTTTTACACCCCTTTATCCCTTTATTTTTTATTTGTTTTAGTATTACTTTATTTTATTATTATTATATATATATATTTTTTTTTTATATTTTTTTTATTTGAGTGTCGAGGTTTTAGATCAGAGAGAGAGAGAGAGAGAGAAGAGAGCCCATTACCTATGATCCAAGCCCATGACCCAAAAGGTTTAAACCCTAAAACGTCCAAGCCCAAAAGCCCATCAATATTCCTTATATAAACCAAGAGAAGGGTTTTCAAAACCGAACCCCATTCGGTTAGCCCTCCTTCTCTCCAGATTTTTTCTCCTCCATCCCTTCTCGCCGGCGGCAGCAGCTCTCTCAATTCTCCATCTTCTCCGGCAAGCATCAATGCAGCATCTCAGGTGAGTTCGATCCAGCTCCGGCGCCATTTAGTTCCGACGAACTCCAGCAGCACCTCCGATCAGCAACTTAACCATCTATTTCGGTCTGCAGTAGATCAGATTCACCTCTTTAATTCAATCTCGGTTTCAGATCTGCAGAGGAATTGATCCTTCCACCTTCTCCGACCAGCAGTCGTGCCCAACCTTTGCCATCACCGCAATTTCTTGTGGATCTCAGATCTGAGTGGTAAAAGGAGAAGTATATTCTCATCTCTGTTCATTCCATCATCTCCGGGTATCCTCTCCCGCGAGCTTCATTACCTCCAACCTCTCACCCATCTCCGATCAGTAGATATCCTCACTTCTCAGTATTTCAGCCATCGATGAATTCTGGTCAGATGTCGCCCAAGTTCATTTCTCCAATCTCTGATCTAGATCCAGATTTGATCCTCTTTGTTGGGTATATTTTGTGTGCTGCAATTTGTAAATCCTTTGTTGGATTCGAGATATTTGAGAGAGAGTTTCAATAGTTCTTCTACATCGGACCAACGGCTTTATCATCCTTATCCCTCTTCCTTCACAATCAGTTGCAGGCAGGTATGCGTTCTCCTTTTCTTCTATTTTTATTGTAGTTTATTCTAAATTTTGCTTGATTTAAACATGAGAATGTTTTTTGGTTTTTGGCCAAACTGAGACCTATGATGGTCTGATTGCTTCATTTAGTTTAGTGGCTGAGGTCAGTGAAGTTTGGTTAGAAACAAAATTTTTAGTTTGTGATCATTTTTAAAACCAGTGATGATGTGGTTAGAATTCTTTTTGTATAATCCGTAGACCAATAGGTTAAGGGGCTACTAGATCTGTTCCCAAATCAGTCACTAAGCTAAAGTGGGCCGACCAACATGGACGGCTAGCCTTGGCCCATAACTGATTTTTTTAGATCCATGGATGTTGTATGTTTAATGTTCAAATCTGATTTACCCCTGTAATCAGCAATTAGCTTTAATTATTTTGCAATCACGGGCATTATTTTGTGTTGTTGAGCTAATGTATATTGACCATTAGTGGTCAATGGGCATTGGCCCATTAACCTTGTTTGGTCCTGGGTGTTTTGCGCTATGCGTGGCCATAATTAACTTGTTTATATTTTATTCCATGTATGTATGTGTGTGCAATTGTAGGATTAGGCCGTAGCTTTTTTCTATTTTTGCCTACTTTGGGTGCTTAGGTGATTTCTTACCCTAAACAACTTGCCTACCCCGCTAGTTAAAAAATACAAAAAAAAATCAAAAAATGCAAAACAACAAAAACATTCAAAAAACTCACAAAATTCAAAAAGGACCTACCCTAATAAATGAACGCCCCCTAGAGCTCCCCCACGAGCACCTAGCCACGCAACCGTCGCCCGGAATGAGATTCATAAATCTCAATTCCGCATCCCCCCAACTCAAACACGAGTTGGAAGTGACCACACTCCGAAACGAGTATAAAAACAGTCACGGACCCCGAACTACTATGAGGGTCTGATTCCGACTAACCGGATAAGTAGGCTGTCGCGACCCAAAACCCACCCTAGGAGTTAGAGTGAACTTTGGACGACTAATCATGACTTGCTTGACAACTAACCTGCAAAACCCACAGAGCATATACAATAGAGGATATAAACAGTGGAAACATACTCTAACATAGCACAGCGGAAGACTACCAAACCTCTATGTATATACATACACAAATCCAAGTTTATACAAAAAGTAATCCATACGAAAGAGTGGACATGCCCGCCAAAATACATAAATCTAACTCTCATCTCACCCACAGCTAATCCACTCAGAATCTAATCACCACCTACTGATAACCCTCTACGGGAGGTTCCTCCAAAGGCTCCTCGGCGTACTCCTCTTCCACCCATGGACCAGGAGCACAAACATCAAATGGGGCAGCAGCTCCCTCAGAACCTGCCGACAAAAGAAGTACGGCTGAGCATGGAATACTCAGCGGGTACTAAATACTAACCAACAATTATAGCGTAGAAATAGCAATACATAATCAGGAGCAATTCATATATGTCAAACGGAAACAATTCACATCATACAAGGAAGTAAAGCAGTTTATAATCATGCTTGTAATTCGTAGAAAACCGATAAATCCTCTTGAAACATCGTGTGCTTGACTTGACTTGAAATATCTTTTTGTACTTGAAAGCTTGTCATGTCTATCTTGCTTGATTCTTGTATGTCGTGTCATGTCATGCATGTCATGCGTGCTTGCTTGTGATCATGTAACTTGTGAGATATCCTTGTGAGGTGTCCTTGTGAGATGCCTTGAGAGGGAAGGGAGACCCTTCTTTATGCAATGCACTTGCGAGGGAAGGGAGACCCTTCTTTATGATATGTATGTACTTGCGAGGGAAGGGAGACCCTTCTTCATGATATGCACTTGTGAGTGAGGGGAGACCCCTCGTGGAATGTTGGTTCTTGTCTTCTTGTGAAAAGCGAGGTAAAACATATCGTAGGATATGTCCCACCTTTAACCATGTTCTTGAAAACCTCGATAAATCATGCCATGCATGCCGTGCTCGTGGAAACCGTGTACAAACTTGCATTCAAATTTAAAGATGACATTTGGGTAATTTCACAACACATATAGCATCAAAGATTGAGTAATGTAGTATTCATAGCATTATGGGAAAACAGGAAACACACTATCATAGTCCCTAGCAATATTCATAATTTATTAGGCATGCATTTCCAGATTTTCAGCTCACTGTGTTCACCTTGGCATTTCATCAAACATGGTGTGTTCATTATGGATTTACCCTACAACATGCTTTTCTAGATGGGTTTTACTCAAATCATACATGTACATTCATTATTGGAACAATGCCCTTCCCCATTTGTTCATCACACACAACCATTGGCATCCAATCGCCCATTCCATCTCCATTCACCATTCACCATTCACCATTCACCATTTACCATTTATCCATCTCATAGCACATGTGTAAATGAAAGAAAATGAAGAGTAAAGAAGGGGAAAGAGGAACTATAACTAGGAGGGTAGTAAGAAGCACCGACCTTGAAGAAATGAGGAAGAAACCCCTTTCCAAAACGACTGTGTAGCTGCTGCCCTAGTTTGAGGAGATGCTCCTCACGAGTTTGTGCCTTGATCTTGAAGAAAAACGGGCTGGAGGTTGATCTAGGGTTTCAAACCCTTTGATTTCTCTCCCAAATGGAAACCCTAGGTTGGAATCGCCTTCTCCTCTTTCTTCTATTCTCTCAAACTCTCTAAGTGTCGAATGATGCCCTAAAGGCTCAGATTAAACTCTTAAGGTAAGAGTGAACTGACCAAAAGACCGAAATACCCTTATTGGGATTTCTGTGAATAGTGCTGTGAATAGTGCCAACTCGTTGTGCTGTGAATAGTGCCAACTCGTTGTGCTGTGAATAGTGCCAACTCGTTGTGCTGTGAATAGTGCCAACTCGTTGTGCTGTGAATAGTGCCAACTCGTTGTGCTGTGAATAGTGCCAACTCGTTGTGCTGTGAATAGTGCCAACTCGTTGTGCTGTGAATAGTGCCAACTCGTTGTGCTGTGAATAGTGCCAACTCGTTGTGCTGTGAATAGTGCCAACTCGTTGTGCTGTGAATAGTGCCCGTGGTGAGTTGTACAACGTGCCCGTGGTGAGTTGTACAACGTGCCCGTGGTGAGTTGTACAACGGATGCACACAGTATACGTTATCCTACAGGTACAGACTGTTTTGGCCATATCTTTTGACTCGTTCGTCCGATTTTGACGATTCAACTTGCGTTGTGTTCGTACTTCGAAGAGGAACAATTCTGAAATTTCAAAATTTCCAAATTCTTCCTCATTTATTAATCATACCTCTAAAAAGGCAAGATGACAACGAAAGTGTCATGTATTAAGCATGGAAAAGTCTGGGGCTCTACATAGGCAGCCCGAGCCAGGGTTCGACCCCAACCTAGGATAAAGATCTTATACCCCTTTATGATTGTTTATGTTTGATTAGCAAAATTAATAATTGTTTTAGGAAATTTTAAGTGATTTAAATGTTTGGCTTAGACCTAGTGAGTAGGTTACCATCATTGGATGGAGGTCCTGGGGTGCCTAACCCCTTCCCCAGGACCTAAATGGATCTCTTACCTAGACTACTCTGGACCGCAGACCCCTTATTTTGGATTTATCTTGGGATCCTACTTCCCCTAAGTAGGTGGCGACTCTTAGAATAAATTTAGCGTTATTCCTCTACTCTCGGACCTTGTCTCGACACTTAGAGTTGAGAGGGGAGGAAAGGTGGTAAATTTATGTGTTTACAGCGACTATAAATGGTTGGTTTATGCGGCAGCTAGATGTCAAGAATGCTTTCTTGCACGGCTATCTCAAAGAGGAGGTGTTCATGGAACAACCACCTGGCTTCACTGATTCCCAACATCCTGATTATGTTTGCTGTCTTCATCGTGCTCTTTATGGACTCAAACAAGCCCCCAGAGCTTGGTTTGATAGGTTTCGCACATTTCTTTTATCTCTTAACTTTATTTGCAGTTCTGCAGATAACTCTATGTTTGTGCGACACTTAGATGGTCACCTTATCATTCTTTTACTATACGTTGATGATATCATCTTGGTATCCGATGATGATTCCCTTTTACACTCATATATAAATCAATTGGGAAGTGAATTCGCCATGAAGGACCTCGGACCACTCCACTATTTCTTGGGTATGGAGGTCCTTCCTACTTCAAATGGAATATTTCTATCACAAGGGAAATATGCCAGAGATCTCTTATCCAGATTGGAAATGAATGATTGTAAGCCTCTTGCTACCCCAATGGTTGTGGGTCAACGACTGAATTCAAATGGTGAAGCTCTATCTAATCCGTCTGAGTATCGAAGTATTGTTGGCGCCCTTCAATACCTTACGTTTACCCGCCCAGATTTGGCATACAGTGTAAATTCAGTTTGCCAACACATGCATGCTCCAACGACATTACACATGAAGGCTGTGAAGCGTATTGTACGATATTTGAAAGGCACCATTGATCAAGGTTTATTCATATCATCCAAGTCGTCTCTCACTTTAACTGGCTATTCTGATGCTGATTGGGCTGGTTGCCCAGACACACGCCGTTCTACCTCCGGCTATGCTGTATTTATCGGTTCAAATTGTGTTTCCTGGAGTGCCAAAAAGCAACCCACTGTTGCACGGTTCAGCGCAGAGGCCGAATACCGATCGCTTGCTGCTGCTGCTGCTGAAGTGACATGGTTATCATTCTTGATGCAAGACATTGGTCTTTCCCAATCAGATGTTCCTACTATCTACTGTGATAATATGAGTGCAACTCAAATGGCCTCAAATCCCGTCTTTCACGCACGCACCAAACACATTGAGCTTGATTACCATTTTGTTCGGGAAAAGGTAACAGCCGGGTCTCTTCGTGTTTCTTTTATTCCCTCTGAGCAACAACTAGCCGATGTCTTTACCAAGAGCTTACCTCGCAATTTCCTAGAGCTATGGCGGTCCAAGCTTTGCGTTATCTCTTCAGCCACGCTCTGCTTGCAGGGGGGTATTAACGGATCTTCTCATTCAAATCCTCAAGATACTGGAGAAACATCTCAATCTTCCTTAGATAGCAACTCTCTACTGTTGTTAGTATTTTTCCTTGTACAGCTCCTTAGATTACTCTGTAACGGCTCCTTAGACAGCTCCTTAGATTACTCTGTTTTTGATTTTCAAAACCATTGTAACTCTTTATAAATTAAGTGAAAGCAATGAAACAAAGATAAGAGAGAGTAAGAATTCTCTAAACCCGTTTACGTCGTATTGGTTTACGATGAAGTAAACATTAATATCGAAATGCTTTCGGGATGAAGATTAATTACCATTCTCTCACATGCACATTATTCACCTTACAAAAATTTATGGTTGTTTTTGGTTTTTGTGGCTTTTGGATAGTGTTTCAGTCCCAGTGTTAGTGACAAAGGGAGAAGAAATACTGATCACATTCAAATATATTCAGGGAAAAACAAAAAAAAATCCATCTCCCTACATCCTCCTCCTTTATCTTTTCACATATTTTGTTAGCGTTACTATATTGAGCAAGATCTGCTTTGCTGGAATTCTAATTCCAATTGTTACTAATTCCAATTGTTACCTTATTATGTAGGATTCTAAAAGTTGTATTTATTCCCTTTGTGATCCTATTCTTGTATAGGAAGTCTTTCCTTTTTCATGTAAATCATTTCTTGTCTATATATACAACAAGAGATGTGTCATCCTAATTCAAGGAACACAATACCAAAACCGTGTGTTCACATGGTATCAAAGCCACCAACGATTCTTGCTCTTGATCTCCTTTCTTCCTCTAACCTTTGATTCTTTGCTTACTTTTTCTTGTACTTCTTCAATGGACCAAGCACCCAACGACAAGGATGCAAGCAAAGACTTGGAATTGCATGGATCGACCAACGATCCTTTCTATGTTCACCACTCGGACAGCCCGACTGTGGCTCTTGTTGTGCCTTCTCTGTCAGGCGATAATTATGGCACTTGGATTCGTGCTATTACCATGGCTTTACGTGCCAAAAACAAGCTTGGCCTTGTGGATGGTACCTTGAAGAAACCGACTGATCCGAAGGAACTCTCTCAATGGGAGAGATGTAATGACTTGGTTGGATCATGGATTCTAAACTCAGTTTCAACTGAGATTCGTAGTAGCATCTCGTATGCCGACACTGCAAGAGATATTTGGTTGGATCTCTCGGAACGATTTTCTCAATCCAATGCCCCACAGATTTATCAACTAAAACAGTCGATATCTTCCCTCAAACAAGAAGATATGTCTGTTTCTGCTTATTTCACAAAGCTGAAATCATTATGGAATTAACTTAACTCTCTTGTCACGATCTTACCATGTTCTTGTGGTAGTGAGAAAGCAGCCGCTGAACGACTTCAACAAGATAGGGGGATGGAATTTTTACAAGGTCTTCATGACCGATATGCTGCACTACGGAGTCAGATTCTTCTCATGGACCCCTTTCCTAGTACTGCCAAAATTTATTCTCTTGTTTGCCAAGAAGAAAAGCAACAAGAAATACACTCTTTATCATCCTCAACTCCAGATGCTGCAACTCTCACCACCAAGTTACCAAACCGTGGAAGTCATCATACCCGTGGCAACCCTCCTATCCGCAAGTCACATTTTCATTGTGATCATTGTGGTCGAGACGGTCACACCAAAGACCGTTGCTTCAAAATAGTTGGCTACCCACCGAAAAAAGGTGATACTCCTAAAACTTCTGAAAGTGCAACGGTGACTCCACCCGCCATTACTCAAGAACAATACAAAAAGTTGTTGGCTATGCTTGCTTCAGGTAGCATCAATTCTAATGCTAATTTATCAGGTATTGCCCTTACTGTTCCCCCTAGTTCAGTATGGATCATTGATACAGGAGCAACTAATCACATGTGTTACAACCTTTCTCTATTTTCTTCTTACAAATCTTGTTCAAATCCATCATTTGTTCAACTGCCAGATGGGTCACATGCACCTATCACACATATTGGAACTGTCCATCTTTCACCCACCATCAAACTTGATAATATTTTCTTTATTCCCTCATTCAAATTTAATCTTTTATCTGTAAGTCAACTTACAAAAACAGATAAATGCTTACTAACTTTTTCTTCTCACCAATGTCTTTTTCAGGACCCGTCAACGAAGAAGACGATTGGACAGGGTAATGTTCATGAGGGGCTATACTACTTCCAAGCAGCTTCCGCATTGGCAACCATCAAACCTCCTTCTATTGATCTTTGGCATTGGCGGCTTGGGCATTTATCTTATCATACTTTGCATAATTTAATTAAGGATGTTCCTTTTATTTCTTGTTCCAATAATAAGGCTTGTGAAATTTTTCCACAAGCCAAACAAGGTCGTTTGCCGTTTTCTTCTAGTTCTATTACGACTAATAGAAAATTTGCTTTAATTCATTGTGATATCTGGGGCCCTTTTTATCAACCTTTTTTGAATGGTTCTCGCTATTTTTTAACTATTGTTGATGATTTTAGTCGATGCACCTAGCTTTATCTTATACATGCTAAGTCTGAAACTCAAAATATTTTACAATCTTTTTTTTGCCATGGTCAAAACCCAATTTAGCTCTACAATACATTCCTTTTATTCGGGCAATGGTGCTGAATTTCTTATACAACAAGTCCATTCGGACAATGACACCGAATTTCTTTCCCAAGCTATGCAAAAAAAAAATTCTGATCAAGGTGTCATCCATTAACGTAGTTGTGTTGCCACTCTACAACAAAATGGCGTCGTAGAACGCAAGCACCGTCACCTACTTGAAGTTGCTCGAGCTCTTTGTTTTCAAGCACACTTACCCTTACAATTTTGGGGAGAATGTGTTCTCACCGCTACTTATCTTATCAATAAAATGCCTACTCCCACCTTGTTAGGCAAATCTCCACATGAAGTTTGGTTTAACTCTAAACCAAGCTATTCTCATTTACGAGTTTTTGGTAGCTTATGTTTTGCTCACAATCACAATATAAAACATAAATTTGACCAACGGGCTAAACCAGGCATTTTCATCGATTATCCTTATGCCCAAAAAGGTTACCGGATTTTTGACATTACAACCAAATCTATTTTCACTTCTCGTAATGTCATATTTCATGAAGGGATTTTCCCTTTTCAAGATTTGGCACAACTGGCATCTCCTTCAAATGTTGTCCCTCTACCTCTAAGTGACAATCCCAGTTTTGATTTTCCTAACGATGTGCATGATGCTCATCCTTCACCTGTTGTTCCATCTCTTGTTGATGATAATATTGTTGCCCACCATGATTCATCATCAGTTGCTCCAACTACTCCTACTGATCCTACACCTTCTAGTATAGAACCCGATTCCACTCTTTCTCATGCAGGTACATCACCACCATTGGAACGCCCGGGCCGTACTCGATGCGCCCCACCTTATTTGGCCGATTACCACTGCTCTATAGCCACTCATGACCGTGAACCCTCTCCATCCAATTCAACGTTGACAGGTACACCCTACCCTCTTCATCATTATATTTCTACTTCCAATTTTTCTGTTGCACACAGAGGTTTTCTTTCTGTCATTTGCTCTACAAATGAACCTCGAACCTTTTCTCAAGCTGTGAAGTCTCTTCAATGGCGAGATGCTATGGAAAAGGAAATTGAAGCCCTTGAGAAAAATAATACCTGGAGCCTCACCCCTCTTCCGCCACACAAGAAACCCATAGGTTGTAAATGGGTGTACAAAATCAAGTACCGTTCAGATGGCACAATAGAGCGTCATAAGGCTCGGTTAGTGGCAAAGGGTTTTGCTCAAATTGAAGGTCTTGATTATCATGATACTTTTGCCCCCGTTGCAAAATTGGTTACAGTCCACACTTTGCTCTCTATTGCTTCTGTCCGGAAGTGGTCTCTCCATCAACTTGATGTAAATAATGTCTTTTTACAAGGTGATCTTGACGAAGAAGTCTTTATGACTCTTCCACCTGGGTTTGCTCGACAGGGGGAGACGAGAATTTGCAAATTACACAAATCCATCTATGGTTTGAAACAGGCTTCCCGACAATGGTTTGCCAAATTTTCGTCTGTCATTTTTTAGGCTGGTTTCACACAATCCAAAGCTGATTATTCCTTGTTTACTAATATCAAAGGTGATTCCTCAACCTTTGTTTTGGTTTATGTTGACGACATCATCGTTACTGGCAATGATGAGTTGGCTATTCAACGCATCAAGCAATTTCTTGAATCCAAATTCTTCATTAAAGATTTGGGTCGTCTCAAATATTTTATAGGCATTGAGGTTGCTCGTTCTCACACCGGTATTTTTCTCTCTCAAAGGAAATACATTTTGGACATTCTTAAAGATACTGGCTTGATTGGTGGCCGTGTGTCTGCTTTTCCCATGGATCAAAAGTTGCGTTTATCACCTGATGATGGGACTTTACTTCCTGATCCCGCTCCATATCGACGACTAGTCAGTCGTCTCATTTACCTCACTGTTACAAGACCGGACATCACTTATTCGGTCCATATTTTAAGTCAATTTATGCATTCTCCTCGTAGTGCCCATATGGATGTTGCGGAACGTGTGGTGTGGTATTTAAAAGGTTCCATCGGCAAGGGAATTCTTTTGTCTTCAACCAGCAATCTTTATTTGAGATGTTTTTGTGACTCCGATTGGGCTGGTTGTCCAGTTACTCGACGATCCACCACTGGCTATTGTATTTTTCTTGGCTCCAACCTCATCTCTTGGAAAACTAAGAAACAGGCTACGGTATCTCGATCATCTGCTGAGGCTGAATACCGTGCTATGGCGACCTTAACTTATGAACTTCAGTGGTTGAAATATTTGCTAGGCGACCTTGGCATTGCTCATACGTCTCCTATCACATTTTTTTGTGAATATCAAGCTTCATTACATATTGCCAACAATCCCGTTTTTCATGAACGCACCAAGCACATTGAACTGGACTGTCATTTTGTTCGGGAGAAGCTTCAATCCAAACTCATTGCTCCACGCTACATTCCCTCTTTCGAGTAACTTGCGGACATCTTCACCAAACCATTGGGCCACGTTCCCTTTCATGACTTAATTGGCAAGCTGGGCGTTATTTCCATACACGCTCCACCTTGAGGAGGAGTGTTAGCATTACTATATTGAGCAAGATCTGCTCTGCTGGAATTCTAATTCCAATTGTTACCTTATTATGTAGGATTCTAAAAGCTGTATTTATTCCCTTTGTGATCCTATTCTTGTATAGGAAGTCTTTCTTTTTTCATGTAAATCCTTTCTTGTCTATATATACAACAAGAGATGTGTCATCCTAATTCAAGGAACACAATACCAAAACCATGTGTTCATATATTTCAAGGTCCCACTAACATTTTAATGGCATTTTAATTACATTTTAAAGTACACAATCTTCAAGATCTTATAGTAAGCAATCAGGGCTCTATTTTTTCGTGCCGCCTAGAAGAGCATGAGAGAATGAATTTTGTTATTTAGAAACAAACTCTTCCCCGCTTTCTTGATATGCTGCTGCCCCAATATATATATATATATATATATGCGTGTGTGTGTGTTTTTCCTTAAAAAAACTATAAGGCATATGGGGGTATTTCTAAAGTGTAAAAAAAAATAGATGGTTGATTCGTAATGTCGTAAAACAAAATACATGTTCTCAATGCAGATAACAATAGAATCTCTAGAGAGCCCAAAATAATATTTCCAAGCAACCTTTGAAATTGTAAAAAATTTTACTAAATTTGGACTTACAACCTAACTTTTATTATTTCTGAAGTTTTATTCATTCGAGAGGTGTGCTAACTACTAACCCTACTTTCAAGCATTCCTTACTCTTATCCAAAAACTAAAACATGGTCAAGCAATGATATGCACTTAAAACAATGACTTGTGTTTGTTTTTTAGTGAAAGCAAGTATAAGTGTTGATTTTTCTTTGAGAATATGGATTGCATGAGTATTGATAGCATGACTCGTCATTCGAAACATTGTAAAAAATTTCGTATCTATTGCAAGATTACAGATTTTTTATTAAATAAATAAATTTGTAATATTTCAAATAAAGTTATTAGGTGAAAATCACTATCTAATCATTAAACTAACATTATTGAATGTAAATTGGCCAGTGGTTAGCACACCACGCATTAGACTATGTAGTCTAATGTCACGGTCAGGTGTCCCTTTTAACACTCATTTAAATATATATAATCAAACTTAAGAAAATTAAAATTAATATATATTTTTTTGTTTTAAAAAAATAAGGTTAAATTGAGTAAATGAATCTCAACCATAGTTGATGTGTGGTAAAAATGAGGGCATAGACCAATGAAAACTGCATATAGTCTAATGCGACAGTAAGTTAAACATTTCCCATGTAAATACTCTAAAAACTTTTTTGTTAAACTAATACAATTTATTAAATTGTTAAGGTAATAAAATATAATATTATAAATTAAATAATTAAGATTACAATTCTATCCCCTTACTAAAAATGCGTATGTGATTTTCGTCGGACTTTTGTTATACCTAAAATACCTCCAATTTCTCAACGAACTAAGGCCCCGTTTGGTTGCACTTCCGTTTTTTATTTTTTGTTTTTGAAAACAAAATTTTGAAAATTTTTCACACGAAACATGTTTCTGCCTTTTGTTTTTAAAAGTTAATAACAAAATTTTTGAAAATCAAGGTAATAAAAATTTTCTATTACCTCTATTTTTGAAAAAAAAAAACAAAAATAGAAAACAAGAACCCACCATCAACACCATCACCCACAACAACCATCGCACCACCACAATACTACCACCATCACCACCACCCACCTCCACCTCCATCGCCCCCCACCACCACCATAATACTACCACTATCCACCACCACTCACCACCCACCACCACCTCCACCACCAATGCCACCACCACAATACAACCACCACCACACCACCCACATACCACCACCACCCCCCACCCCCACCCCCACCCCCACCCCCACCCCCACCTCCACCTCATCCCCATCCTCATAATACTACCACCCCCACCACACCACCACTACTCACCACCCACCACCACAATACAACCACCACCACCACCCACCACCACACCACCACCATCACCATCACCATCACCACCACCACCACCACTACTCACCACCCACTACCACAATACAACCACTACCACACCACCATCGCTACCACCACACACCACCATCACTACCACCACCACCACACACCACCACTACCGCCACCATCACCACCACACTACACCCACTACCACCACCACCACCACCATGAATTGAAATTATTTAATCATATTTACCAAACGCGTTTTTTTGTTTTTGTTTTTTTTAAAAAATAAGTAACAATTAGTAATACCAAACATGTTTCCTACTTCAAAAAATTGAAAACAAGAAGTCGTTTTCAATTTTTAAAAACAAAAAATAAAAGCAGAAAAACGGAAGTATATCTAAACGGCCCCTAAGAGTTTGATCGTTATTACAAAAAAAAAAAAAAAAACTATTTCCATCTATATACCCAAAATACCCCTAATATGATGATATATCTCTACATTTAAATACACTCATATTTACCCACCCGAGAACTTTCTGCCTTCTCCCCCTCAATTCATTCTCTCTCTCGCCACATCCACCTTCCCTTCTTCTCATCATCACATGCTCTTTTCCCTACTCATGTCCTCACCGCCCAATGAGTAGGTGTATCAAGTACAATGCACCTCCACCACACAATATGATAAAGCTTAAGGGCCAGACTTATTCTTTACCCATGTAATAGCCCTGTACATAACGAGCCCATTTCCTTCCCAATTGTCATTGAACTGACCCAAATTTAATTGTACTTATAAAACCCTTTTTAACTTTGGTTAAAATATTTTATATATTAAGCTTAACATTTTATTTATAAAAATCAAAATTAAATTATTCAATCCTAAGGATCAATTAATCTTAACTACAGTTAACATGGGTTAAAACTTAAAAGGGATAGTGTTGCCATTGAACTCACCCCAGTCGTGTCCAACATATTATAACTAACGTTTTTCTCTCATTCCTTGTCGAGCTTATCTGCCATTTTTTTTGTTATTTTTTTCTTTTTTTATATATACTAGCGGGTGGCACGTGAGAGTGAAGATTGAACTCTCCCGTTCAATCACAATTGGCAGAAAGAGAGAGATTAAGTGGGCGTTAGATAAGAGAAGATATTTTAATTGAGGAATCATGCTTTATCCGAGTGCTATATAAAAGGAATACAGTTATTAAGTTATGTGTTATCTTTAAGAATTTTAAAATTTTAAAACTCAATCAACGCCTCAGCTCACTAATTCTCATTTTAAGAGATTTAAAAAATAAAAATTCAATCAACGCCTCAACTATTAAGTTATGTGTTATCTTTAAGAGTTTTAAAATTTTAAAACTCAATTAACGCCTCAGCCCACCAATTCTCACTTTAAGAGATTTAAAAAATAAAAATTCAATCAACACCTCAACCCTCCAATTCTCATTATAATAGTAGAGAAGAGATATGAAATTAAGAAATAATTAATATTTAATATTTTTAATACCAGTAATTAGGAAACATAGGTTGCACGGGCAAAGCCTATTAGTATTTAAAAAAAATTAATAGAAGTTTCCGGAAAAAAAAACATAGAAGTTTCCAAAATTTGAAATTTCGGCGAGATCGTAAATTTTGAGCCGAAAATAAAAAATTGTATGGACTGATTCAATCTGTATTCCTAAGTTCACAGCTCTTTTAAACCGAGATGACGTAAATACCCTTAACAGATCTAATCGAGCACGTGCATAAGGTAACAGCTCAGTTGCCACGTCACATGCCTCATTACGTAACATGCGGAAATCACACGGGATTCCTACCGGGAGTCGGCGGTAATTTTCTAGTGATATACACACAAAATTAGGTTTTACACAACGTGACCGAGAAGCTTTCTAACCGTTGGATCTTGATCAGAGGATAGAGAAGGGAAGATAGACAAGCCGTTAGATTATGAAGTGTTGGAGATCCACGGTGTAGATTGCTTGGGCAGCGTCCAATGGTCTTTAAATAGAGGACGGGACTAGGTTAACAATTGCTAACTTTTTTCCTTTCTTTCTATTTTCCTTTTCCCCCCCTTTTTCTTTCGGGTGTTTTTGCTCTCCTCTCTAAAGAAGAGAAAGAGCGAAGAAGGTTTCTAGGGTTTCCTTCTCTTCGAACGGCTCTGCTCGAGATCCAGGTTTCGTATTGGATTCTACGAAGCATTTATAGGATTTCCATATTTTTCCTTCTCCAGCTTCGATTTGGTCTATTTTGTTTGAACCAGGGTTTCTTTGAGGGGTTTATGATAAATTAGGGTTCGTGTTTATCCTTTGTTTTTTGGTTTGAAAATTCGCCGCATCAGTTCTTATTCTCTTATTTGTTTCGATAGTTCTTGTGAAGGCTACGAAATTTGAGACGACGAGGGTTTTCCAGTCTCTTAAGCGACAGAGGAGACGCGGATTTTGATGGTATGTGTAATTTATGGTCGTGGGTGTTATATGTTTTTTTTTTTTGGGTCAATTATTGGTTAATTTTGAATCAGTGAATGATTTAACATTAGGTATTTGGTATATTATTTTGCTATACACATCTATATCTGTGAATCTCGGATGTGATATTGTTGGAGTTGAAATAATTAGTTTAATTTTGGCAAAATCTTGTTTTTAATCTGCAAAGAATAAATAAATTAAGGAACTTGGTTGACAGAAATTTTAGATATAATCTTATCCTGAAACATAAACCACGTTTTGGATCGAATATCTACTATATTGTTTTATTGTGAAAACAAAAATCTGTTTTTTTATTACAGCAACCTCAGGGGGAAAATCTTACTTGATGTGGTCACTATGTGCAGATTCAGGGGCTTAATCTTATGGCACCGACAGTGCATGTAGAGTACACTGGACAGAAGGAATCAAAGAAGTACTCGCAGAAAGTTCTGACCACAATGGTGGAGAAGAGTCAGAAATTATCGAAAGGATATTCATCTGGCATTGATTACGGTCACGCTGTCGAGACCATTGGTGAATCGGAAGGGTTTGGTAGCTCAGGTCGAATTGATACGGAGATGACTGCCTCAGAGGATTCTTGCACTCCTAAAAGGAAATCTATTAGTCTGAACTATGATAGGTGTGATGGTTTTGGTGTCCCTCTACAAGTTCTCTCTCTGTCAAAGATGTCTCGATCTGAAAGGAAGGATTCAGAACTAAGATTGAGAGCCGAGCTTGAACAGGTTCGGATCCTTCAGAAGAAAATTGCCTTGCGAAGTACAAATGGTGTTTCTTTCGTGCCCTCCAATGATATCCATAGAAGCAGCGATGGAAAAAAGAGGCCCCCACTAGACATTCTCCATAAATCAGGGAAGAAACGGTTTCTTCCAGGCAACATGAAGCAGGCTGCTCTGCCAAGAACCTCAGACACAATGTTGATGAAACAGTGTGAGACACTGCTGAAACGTTTGATGTCACATCAGTTTGGTTGGGTCTTCAAAACTCCTGTTGACATAGTTAAGTTGAACATTCCAGATTATTTCACTGTTATTAAGCATCCAATGGACTTGGGGACAGTGAAGAGCAGGATAGCTTCGGGTGTGTACTCGAGTCCTTTGGGGTTTGTTGATGACGTTAGGCTTACTTTCTCCAATGCAATGACTTACAATCCGCCTGGAAATGATGTCCATTACATGGCCGATACACTCAGTAAATATTTTGAAGTGAGATGGAAACCAATTGAGAAGAAGCTTCCAGTAACAAAAACACAGTCGGTGCCTGCAAAATCAGGTTTCCCTAGAGAAATGGAAGCTTCTAAGCCAATGCTCCCCTCAAAAAAGAGGAAAATCAATTCGATAGACCACAAGGTCAATCATGAGCCTGTTAAGCACATCATGACAGATGAGGAAAAATGTAAGCTTGGCAGGGAATTGGAGGCTTTGCTGGGAGAAATGCCCGATCATATTGTTGATTTCCTAAAACGGCATAGTTTGGGTGCAAGCCAAACTGCAGAGGATGAGATAGAGATCGATATTGATGCTCTAAGTGATGAGACCCTGCTCACATTACGCAAGCTTTTAGATGACTATTTGATTGAGAAACAAATGAACCAGGCTAAAGCCGAGCCTTGTGAAATGGAGGTATTTTTTATTTGAGCTTCTTAATCAAGTTCCTTATTTTTACTTTCTATCTTCTTTTTACTTTTTAAATTCTGTTAAATGGCTAAACATATGTATGACCAGTATTATGTTTATCTGATTGCAGCTTTTGCATGAATCTGGGCTTAGCAATTCATCTATACAACCGTGCAAAGGTTATATTCATTCTTCCTATTTGTATTTTAAGAACTAGTTAGTTGTATCTAATAGGAAAACTTCCCTTGGATGTCTTTTTTCTCATCTTTTGTACTTTCACAGGCAATGAACCTGTTGAAGAAGACATAGATATTGGCGGGAACGATCCTCCAGTATCAAGCTACCCTCCAGTAGAGATAGACAAAGATACAGCCCATATTAACAGTAAATGCAGTAGTTCAAGTAGCTCCAGTGGCGAATCAGGCTCTTCATCTAGTGGTTTGTGTCTGTTTTAGCCTTCTGTTTTTCCCTTTTTCTTTATTTTCTTTTCATTATTTCAAAATTTTGAAAGCAAAACTTCACTGTCTCCATGTAGAACTTTCTATTTTAAATCTATAACTTTTGTTGGGGAATTTGTGCATATCCTTGTATGCCCTGAATAATTTACTTGAAAGTACACACTTGCTCTTGTTAATATTTGATGGTGCCTATCTATTAGTTTTTGAATATTTAGTGAGAAGGAGTAAATAAGTGCAGATTTATTTGGGGGATTTGTTTCCAAAATGCGTTAAAAAAACAGTTATTCTTCTACCAAAGCTGAGGGAGTGGTAGAAATGGAGTGATTGCAATGTGATTGAGTTTGGTTTGTAGGAAGCATCAGGCGTTCTTTTACTTTTTGAGTTTAAGTTGCTAATACAGAACATGGATTTGATTTTAGGGTGAAAGATAAGCAATCTTGGAAATGTAATGCTTTTGCTCCTGTTATTTATTTATATCTTGGTGATATAGTCATACAACAAAAGTTTGAGAATCTATGCAGTAAGTTCAAATGGCTGAGAAAAAGAAACATTGAATATCAAACGATAATGGTTTTTGGAGCCCTAATTAGATCCGAAATATCTAATTAGGTTAGTTTTTTGGGGCCCTAATGGTATTTGGTAGTTGTTAATAGTGTTAGTTTTGGTTTATTACTTGTTGAAAAAGTCAACAAATAAAATTGGGTTAGAATCAAAGCTAGTTTAGGCAAATTAAAAGAACTTGATAAGAGTTTGTACTAGATTTGGAAAAGTCCCTACTTGCTACTCACAGCATAATTGTTGTCTGAATTAGAGTGTAATAGAAAAAGTCCAAGTAAGATCTATTAAAGGCGGCATTTCCACCCCCTTCTAGATGATTTAATTATTTAGGTAATTAGTTATTAGTGTCCAGAGAGAGGACAGCAACATATTTTCCAAACTAAACGTTGATTTATGTGCTGCCTTTACACACTGTTATTTTTTGCCCCTTTGCTATGCTAATTGCTAGCTTAGGAAGTGCTGTTCCAACAAATTGTTTCTATCCTTTCACTGCCCTGCACTTTGTTATTTTCTGATTTACTTTTCTAGGCTAAGAGCTGGTTTAGGTATATCAGATGTAGTGGCACCATTCTCTTTATTATATCTCAGGTATGACATTTGGTGCAGTCGAATTTGCCCAATCTTTGTTCATCTGCTCTTCTATTTTATTCTGTGTATCTAGTGATTCTAATCTAATGATATAATATCACCAAGAAGCAACATATTTGTAGAATTGGGATTTTTTGAGATAGACGAGTTGAAATATTATAGAAATATGCGAGTAGCTCTAATAGGTTTGGACATGTTCAATGAAGACCAAAGATGACACCAACAAAGAAGAATGAATTGGTGCAAGTTGAAGGCAAAATGTGAGGGAGCAAAAATTAAGTGGATGGAGAGTGTGCTAGAAGATTTGGTTGGGCATGATTTGACTATTGTAATGGCTTTTAACAGGGTGGAATTGCGAAACAAGATTTTTGTTGTTAGCCCCAAATTTTTTTGATGAGGGACTGATTGGGATGGTTTGATGATATAATTCAATGTTGAGCTGCATGATGTATGTACATCATACCTAATTTTCCCGTTTGATTTAACTATATTAAGGCCAAAGCACTTGATTCATATTTTATTCAAAAATTTTTTTAGCCCAAAGAGTGTGACTATTGACCTACATGGTTGAGCCTTCTACAGTTTTAAAAGCAAGATTTAGATGTGAAAGTGAGATCCTTGCCTCTTATGAGCTTCCAGTTTTTTGTTTCTCTCTCTTCATTCCTTAAATATACTCTTACCCTATGTTTGGTTGCCGAGAAAATAAGTAAAAACATGAAAATAAAATAAAATTAAGACAAGACACAACTAAAAATTGTAGTAAAAATTTAAAATTTTCTTTTCTTTTCCATATTTTCACCTATTTTCTCGGCAACCAAACATAGCCTTAAATGCACCCGTTGTTACAAAAAGAAATTGTGCTCTTAAATGCACCCGTTATCATAAAAAGAAATTATGATATTAGGTAAAATACGTCAAATGGTGAACAATTAGCAAAATTAGCTCAAGGTGGGAAGTTGAAGCTTTTCTATTTTAAATGTATGTGTATTGAGTATTTTACTGGTTTGGATTGTATTCATCTCTCACACTTGGGCTTGGTTTGATGTATATCATAGTTTGGTTAGTGTAGTCAAAACGTCCAGTAAAACGAGGCGACCAAAATTTACCTTATATGTTTTAAAACAAATAATCTTGTAATATTAAAAATAAAAACTAATAATTAGAAATAAAGCAACTCCTTTTGCTGACAAGGATTCAAAAGGGCAACTATTAGTTGTCTTTAGGGTCCTAAATGATGTCTGGAAACTCTTCATCTTGTTATTGTTGCACACGGTCTTCTAGCTTTACTTATCATGATTTTTTTTTTGATAATTAATAAGAATTGTATTTGAAAATAAGAAATTTATGATTGATAGGAGAATGAGAATAGTTTTGTCTCAAAAGAAACTATGAAGACATGCATTAGGAGTTGCCTATAGCAAAAATAAGAACTCTTCACATTTTTGATAATCTTTGGAGATGAACTTACCAATTGCTCAAGCTCCACTACTTGGAGGAGTTGAGCTTTGGCTTTGAAGATTTGGATCCCTCAAGGATCCTAATGCTTCCCTTTATAAATCCCAATTTACTATTTTATTTCCCACAAGATGTTGCTGCTCCTTTTAAGAACTCTGTTGAACCAATCAATATTAGTACCATTTTGAGTCCTTTGGTGGAAAGAGAGTATCTAGATTAACGTTTATGATGCTGGAGATGGAGAAGCTGATGACACTATTGAAGTGGTAATTTCTCCAAGAAATCCGAATAAACACAGTAAGAGAGGGGTAATCTAGCCCCAGATTCATCTTAAACCAGATGTTCTGGTTGTACGAAACTAATGATGATCGGTGAACTTAAATGGAGAAGTGACAGATCACGGTGGTAAGGAAGAGGGGACAATGGAACTGAGGTCATTGTACTCAAATGCAGAGCTATCATTGGTTTCTTCTCCTCTAAGGATCTTTTTTATAGAGTAAAATGAATTAGGTAGGATGTGTGAGAGTGGATTTTCTGTTGATTTAATTATTCATGTTGACGCAATATCAACCAGCTGTGTAATTCTGTTGTAGACGACTTGCTCTAAGCGTTGTGGCCATATATGCCTTGAGACGAATTCTATTCCATAGGTCACGAATAGGACGCCATGCAAACCGTGTGATGCTAGTGGCAATGCCGCTTCAAGATGCCTAGTAGCTGCACTTTTTGTGATGAATCCCTCTTGCCTACCAAATCATAAGATCCAAAGTGACCTCAAATAGTATTCATTCAACAAGGGGCAATGCATATCTCTTATTAGACTCCCTGATGAATGTGTAGTGAGCCTAATAGAAGTTCCATCTCTTGATACAACAAGTGGCATTATGATGCCTGCTTAGGCGATAGGGCGAACGAAGAGTTACTGAAGCTTGAGGTTAGGGCGAGTGATGTCGAGAAGCCCGAAGACTAAAAGATATGGCGAATGACGTTAAAGAGTTTGGATGCTAAGAGAGATGGCAAATGAAATCGAATAGCCCGAAGGCTGAGAGACATGGTGAATGGCACCGAAGCGTAGAGGCTCAAAGATATGGCAATGATGACTCAAGGGCCTAGGAACTTAGAGATATGGCGAATGACACCGAAGAGGCTGCATGAGTCATTATGCCAAATAGTACCACATGGCACCCGTATGCTACTTTAAGTGGTGACATCATAAGCCATGTGGAAGGTTAAATTCACACATCAGCATTTAGCTCCATGATTGTCGAGGCATATGGAATTGAATTCGCTCAAGGCATAACACAACCATGGACTGTAATAGAATTGTAGAGCTGATTGATATTGTGTTAAGAGTGAATAATCCAAATCTTAACAAAAAATAGTTGCTCTGACACTTTTTAACAGTTTTGATTCATTTTTCTCCATAAGAAGGGTCCTTACTCCACTAAAGAGGGCTAGAGAAACAAAGTAGAGCTCAACATATG
Source organism: Tetracentron sinense (assembly GCA_015143295.1). NCBI lineage: Eukaryota > Viridiplantae > Streptophyta > Magnoliopsida > Trochodendrales > Trochodendraceae > Tetracentron > Tetracentron sinense. The sequence goes on along the minus strand of CM026568.1, from coordinate 34,032,499 downwards.
AGTACAATGACCTTAGTTCCATTGTCCTTTTTCCTCTTCATTTCTATAGTCGTTTATCTCCTTCCCCAATTAAGCATTTGGTTTTTGGTTTCTCAACCCTAGCACCAAGCATTCCACGAGTGCAGAACAACTTTCTCATAGTAAACAGCTTTGCCACTTTGTTTGAACACGAGCAAGCACTAAGCAAATCGTTCGTTCCAAACTCAAGCCGCCTTATTCCAAAGAGATTTGGTTATGTAAGTCCCACTTTCTTTTCTTCTTGTACAACAGGCACTCAGGAAACGCCAAGAAACATGTTAAGCGTTTTGTCTACACTCTTGGCTAACATGCATTTATTGACAAGTTAAAACTACGAGTTTGGTAAGCCACTCATAGATAGTGCTTATTCTAGTCTATTGACCTCCCTACTAACTCAATCCACTCATGGGATGAGATGGTGGTTGTCATCTCTGAAAATTTTCAATATAGATGTAGGCATTACTCTACTTATGCTTAATAAAGAACGACAAAACCAGTTGAGGATCTCAATGACTATGTTTGTCGATACAAAAGCATGGCGCTTGATTTCCATGAGGCTACTTCAGAATGGGGTTGTCAACGATCCAAGCTTGAGCATAGTATATTTGCTCACCGCGTTGAGCTAACATGCTGAGCTCATCTACTAATTGAGCCAACCTTAAGCAATAGGCAATTTGACTTGATTTGCCATTACTTAGACATTAATACCCTTTAGAATACATATATGTACATGATATAAGACTTCCAAATAAATTTTGGTATAGTTATACAACGAACAACATTATCATGCCAACTTAGGCGATTGGACGACGAAGAGTTATTGAAGCCTGAGGTTAGGCGAGTGACGTCAAGAAGCCTGGAGGCTAAATGATATGGCAAATGACGTCGAAGATCTTGGAGGCTAAGAGACATGCCAAATGATGTCGAAGAGTCTGGAGGCTTAAAGATATGGCGAATGGCGCCCAAGGCCCCGTTGACCTAGAGATATGGTAAATGGCACCGAAGAGGCATGAGTCATCATGGTTAATGGCACCATGTGGCACTCTTGTGCTACTTTAAGTGATAACATCATAGGTCGCGTGGAAGGTTCAATATACATATGTGTTGCTATTTGAAAATTTTCCATTTTCTTGTTGTTGCACATTGTTCTTAGCTCTACTTATCTCGATTAACATTGAACACTGTTCTTTTTCCAAGGTGGGTTGTTTAGTTGGTTAAAATGGGTTTTCGGGCCCAAGCTTATCATATCGATGAGAACCCTTCTTAATCTTACCTGCAATTGCATTCATAGTCACCAAAATTCAGAATTTCGGGAAACTTTTGAGAAAAAGTTGTGAAAATAAAAACAACATAAACAAAACTTTAGAATTTTGATATCTTAAATATTTATTCACGACTTGTTAAAAAAAGTCGCGTATAATTCAAGATTAATTCACATTTTTCTAAAACTCACTAATAATTTGTGTTTTAATCGAAATATTCATGACTTATACAAAAATCGTGAATAGTTGGCGATTTAATTATTTCATGAAAAAATTGTGAATTATCCGTTACTTTTTGAAAAAACCTGTTACTTTGTTACTATGGTGCATAGATTGTTACATCTATCATCTGAGCTGCCTTTCCATTGCCTTTTCTTGGATTAAAATGGACAATGTCGTCCTCATATTCCACTCTCTTAAAAATAAGTTTGCACATGTGTCCAGTTGATCAAATTATGAGAAACATTATATTTGGACAACACAACGTTGTCTTTTCAAAGCTGTTTTCAGATGAAAATGAACAGAGACAATATTACTCTTGGTTAAGCAGCCCATCATAGCTCCTCTTTCCGATTAAGAAAAAACATCATAGCTCAAGAGAGAGGATCCTCTTTCCTCTCATTACCTCATTACCTCCAGGAAGCAAAGTAGAAGTGCGATGAGCATTAGCAAGTGACTAAGCCATTGTGGATTTATTACGTGTAAAAAAAATTAGTGTATCTTCTTTACATTAACAATTTAGGGAATGATGTTGACTGGTTGATATTTTTTTTGCTAATATACTTTGTCAAATTGGGATGAACCCTAAGGATCTCCGTTGGAGTTAGATAGCAATTATATATTTTCAGTTCATTTCAAGATCCTCACTGTAGAGGTGGAGTAAAGCGTTATGGTACAGGTCTTGAACTTGATCTCATTTCTGACATTTTTCATTTGTTTTTTGGCTTCACCAATATGGGCATTTGCAACCATATGGATTCTCATAATTAACTTTTGTTTTTAGCTGATACCAACTTCTTAAGAAGAGCTTATCATTTTATCCTAAACGTCCTACTGATTAATAGAAATTTTCGTATACATATAACGTGTATGGCTTGTTGTTGGTTCATTTTAGATCCCAGAACTCTGCTTTTTTATATATTGTTAGCATGATTTTTGTAAGTTTTCTTTTGTTGTGACAGTTATTAGTTTACATGTATCTTCCATTTGGAGTCCTATTTCTTTTTTCCTGAATGCTTTTGATTTTAATTTAGTTATTCCTGGATTTGGATTCGATGTCATGCCCACTTGACAAAAGTTGGCCTATATGATGTTTGGGCTCTTGTGAGTTGTGACCAATTTTACCAAAGGTGAACCTTATATCTGTATGGGGCATACGCCTCATACAGAAGGGAGACCTTAAGGTGTGAGGCCTGCACCTAATGCGAGCCTCAAACTTTTTGATGCTTTAGGGATTTGAAGGTACATTCTCAAGGTGTATGCCTTACACCGTTACACGCCTTTTAAAGCACTACTCGTGAGTTGTCACACATTTTGGGAATCATATGTTCTTTTCATTGGTAAATAGGCAATTGAATTAACTAAAAAGGGAATTTGTACAAAATAATTCACATGAGAACTGGACTCGAATAAAGACTAAACAGCAGATGGCTATAACCTAATAAATAGAAAAGAGTATAAAGACATATACAATCAGCTCCTCTTTGGGAATCATATTGGACAGATTGTACCAAAAGATGTAATTCTTGAAAGAGTCCTTTTTAAAAACTCTGCTCACTCTGGGTTTAACTTAATGAAGACTCACCTGTTTTCAGATTCAGATTCTGGCAGTTCTTCTGGCAGTGAATCAGATGCTGCTAAAGCCTCAACTCCTGCGAATAATAGGAAGGTATGAGCTGATGTTGATAATTGGTTTGTTGTATGGGGATTAATATCCCATGCCCACACTCTCACTTTCCATGCCCATTTTTCTATTGTAGATGCTTGTATTTATTCTTTTGCCCATTCACAGGAAATTTTAGGTTCTGGAGTAGCGGATTTAAACCAAAAGATAAGCGATCTTAGCGACCAACATGAGGAAATTCGTAAGTTTATGGGTTCCATTTCTCTGTGCATATGCTCATAGATTGATAAGGCCTTGGCCTTCTTCTACCGAACAATTTCTTCATGTTAGAATTTTCAACATGTTGAAATCCTGTTCTTTTCTGATATTGTACAGAATCTGTTAGTGGGTTGGACCAATTTGAGCAGAATCCCCCTCCTAAGCCAGTTTCTGTTGAGGCAGATTGCCATCAAGAGGGTAAGCATGAAAACAGTGAAGAAAACTGTCTGCTGTAAGTTTTGGCGCATCATCTCACCGATTATGCTATGACATTTTAGGGGAGAGTGCTCCTGAGAGGCAGGTCTCCCCCGAAAAGCTCTACCGGGCAGCTTTATTGAGGAGACGTTTTGCCGATACCATCCTTAAAGCTCGAGAAAAGACACTTGTCCAGGTTGGTAAAAAATTCAGACTACTTTTTGTAGAACCACCCTCTTTGCACCTGTCCATTTTCTTAGTGTATTCTACTCCGGCCGTGATGTGGTACAATTTGATCTACTGAGGTCAGGGCGAGAAGGGCGATCCTGAGAAATTGCGGCTTGAGAGGGAGGAACTTGAAAGGAAGCAAAGAGAAGGTTTGGATTTTTATCTTGAAAACTTTTAATGTTGTGTTATGCATAATCTTATGTTTTGCTACTACTTACCTGTGTAAACAGAGAAAGCTCGGCTGCAAGCTGAGGCTGAGGCTGCTGAAGATGCTCGAAGGCAAGCTGAAGCAGAAGCTGCTGCTGAAGCCAAACGAAGGAGGGAACTTGAAAGAGAAGCAGCACGTCAGGCATTGCAGAAGGTAAATACACTCATTGTATGCTGTGGAAATCAGTTTCACCCTTCCTCCCTTTTTTCTGTAGTTTAACAAAAGATCATCTTGCCCTGTGCAGATGGAAAAGACTGTTGAAATTAACGAGACTTGCCAGTTTTTGGAAGACTTAGAAATGCTTAGGACTGCCCCTGCTGAGCATTTACCAAGCTCCATAGATGAGACAAGCCCAGATCACTCTCAAGATGGCTTGGGGAGCTTCAAGCTCCGGGGAAGTAGTAATCCTTTGGAACAACTTGGATTATACATGAAAATGGATGATGATGAGGAAGAAGGTGAGTCTCACACAGTTCCAGATCCAGTAAATGATGTAGAGGAAGGAGAAATTGATTAGTCGGGTCTCTTCTACTGTCTGTATATTCCTGCACTAACCAAGGAATGAGAAAAGAAAATCTTTTGAGACAACAACCTTGGCCTTTGGTTCGCCTTTTTTGTGACCAGGCCAAAGAACCTCCCTTTCGTGTTCATGGCTGCCAAATTATTGAAAGCAATTTTGATGGACTGATTAGCATGAAAACATAGCCTACAGTTCTTGGATTTGGATGGGATTGAAATGATTTTTGGCTTTGGATTGGCTGAGTTGGGCTTGATGGTTGTGTGACTAACTGGGGTGGGTCGCAATGAGGGTGGTGGTGGGTTCTGATGGCGCAGAAAATCGAATGATGTGAATATATGTAATCACAAGTGTTTGCTGCTTGCATGGTATTGAGTGGAGAAGTTGAAGCTCGTTGCATGGGAGGTTCTATGGGTTCAAGTGAGTCTCACTCTCAAAGGTTAAGGTTGAGATCCTTTGGGCTGCCCCATTTCTTTCACTGTTCTATCCACCAATTTTTCCAACCCCAAATGTTTGGAATAAGGCCCTATATGAGGCCCTATATGATGGTTCTATCTACAGTCACAACACCATGCATGTATTCGTGATGCTTTCATTCTATGCCCCATCCTTCAGGAATGAAAATGATGAACGAGACTGAAGGAAGATGATGAACCAGCTTCGAAAGTAGAGTCAGTCCATGACAAGAAATCAATGAAAAAGGGATGAGGAATAATAAAAAAAAAGAGTATAGGATTTGGTTTTTGTTTAAAGTTTATTACAATTTTGAACTTTCTCACAATACCGTGTGTTTTATATGGATTGCAGGCTGAACTTTTGAGCCTATTTGTTTTTCCCTTTTTAAGTACTTTGGAAACAAATTGACTGGATTGCTTTAAAGTATAAAGCAATCCAAAAAGGGGAAGAATTGGATAACAACTAGTTTTAGAAGCTTTGGTGTTTCGTTACAAAGTCTTAAGCTGTAGGTGAATGCCTATCTTTAGTTTGCCAGATTCTTTTTTGTGTTGCTGCAAGTTAATACTTCTAGTAGGAGAAAACCTGGAGTTTTCAGATATAAGTAAGCAGCAGCTTTGCTTTTATATAATGAATGAATGGAGCACTTGAGCAGTAAATAGTAAATCTGAGTTGATCGACCGCATACTCAAGTGCAAGAGGCACCATACCCATACACGGTGCCACAAGCTGATCCTGCAAATGCAATCACTAGGAGGCCTTCGTGATCTGGTATATCAATAATTAGATCCAGATTTCTAACACAAACATCATATGGTAAGCAAGGACGGACTAATTGAGTGGAAGCCTCGGTGTAGATGGAATTCGTGAAAGATGGTTATATTTCTAATTTTGATCAAATTTTCCAGCGACCGGGTTACAAATCCAAACAAGGTGGCAATTGTGATATTCACATGAAAATGAATAATCTCTAACACCCAGGGATATGCATTCGCAAAGAGGCTTGCCGAAATATTGATTACTCTAGTCTCTTATTAACATTCGTAAATGCACACTTATAAGTCCTTACTTTCAAAAGGTGTAGAGTGCTAGCGCAAGATGGGCATAACACTTGGGGGAGATTTAAAAAAAAAATTATTTTAAAGGTTAAAAAAGCAAAAGTCAAAGAATGTTTGACATTTGTATGGCCCTAGTTGAATCTTTGGAAGATTTACGACTGGGGCTAGCAAAATCCAAAGGAGTATAGTTACATTAGATAAATCTGTGTTTTAGTCCATTAAATGGCAGTTAGTAGAAGGCCTACTGTACTCGTACATTTGTACTTTAGATTTTCATATTTGTGTGTAATAATTTAGTAGTAATGCAGAACATGTTTGACCAAGGCACCCTGCTTTCAAGGAACAGGAAAAATGTTTGCAGAGATTTAAGATTCATCCAATTTCTGTATCAATCTTGAAGGGATCATCTAAAGGTCAATAAAAATGAACATAAAGGACAATGTGGCCCCACCATTTGAATGGCCCACCTAGGAGGTCAATGCCAAAGATCAACCCGGTTACATTACTGTGACAATCTGAGCTATCATATAATTTATAGACCATTGAAAAGAATGCCATGGCATGGATGGTTGCAACCATCTGCCAGATTAGTCTTTTGCATAGCATATTTCCCACTATGGGAACCAAAACTGAAATTGCCGCCCATGTGATACTCTCATTACTTACCACTACTGTACAATAAACAGAACAATTTATACTACAATACACTGGCTAATTCTCAAACATACCTTCATCAGATATTCTTAAAGACTCAGTTCCATTAACAAGAGGCTGATTTGATGAACTTGCACCGGAGTCGCCTAGAATGCTGTAGTCAAAGTCGTCGTCATCCTCATCTTCTGTTTGGTCTTTGTCTGTGTCTTCCTCTTGGCGAGCCTCTTTCTGCATCATTCCTTTAGAACGGGCTTCTCTATGCATCTGCTGCTTGATGGCATCTTCATAAGACATTTCATACCAAACAGTACCCTTTCCCACGATAGATTTGTTGTGCGTATCTGTGATCCTCTCTTGCTTGCTCTTCTCTGAGTTCTTGGGCTCTCCCCAGTAATCATAACGGTACAAAGGACTTGAGGGGTCATACTGATCCTTCCCAAAATAACTGTCATCCACATATCTCCCTGGCTCTTCCAATGGGAGGCCAAGAGCTTGACGGCTGTAACAAAGCATACAGTTTCATAACAGGTAAATGGAAAAAATGATGGTAATAAAAACCTATCCTTTCTTTATGCTCTGGCAGTAGGTGAGTCAGAAAGAAAACAGCTTCAAAGAAAAGGCATATGCAATTTCAAATCTAAGTTCCTGCTGTTGACACAGTCTACAGTCCCTTATAACCTAATGGTCATATAAGCCAATAATCAAAATCATAATAGGATGGAAAGTAGCCATCTTCCGGGTTGGGGTTGCAAATGTGGGACACATGAAAGGGCGACTGGAACAGAGGGTACCAGTCAGATTGGTCACTAAGACCACTTGGCAGCCTTTTCAGTCAAAAATTATTCAATCACAACAACTCGTTGAGAGTCAAAAACCCCAAAACTGCATACTGGTTTGCTAACCAGTGAGCTAGTAGTAGTAGGTTTATTCACCTAAGATTAGGGGAAAACAAGGGAAATCCATTGAAGCATGATGGCCGACAGATCCGGTGAACAACAAAATTTTAAAGAAAGCCAGCAGTACAGAATTTATTGATAAAGAAGTGTTCCAATCAAAGGACAAATAAGATATCCTATAAAATCCAAAACTTATGACAATTGTTTGTTTCCATCAACCATGGTTAGAAACTACTATCAGTATGTATGAGAACCCCCCTCTAAATAATGTCTTATTCAAATTTCAAAAGCCATAGAAGGTACAGTGTGAGCCCAGGTGCCCCACAAATTCCTACCATAACGATCATTTAAGGGAATGCATGATATTATATGAATTACTCTATAGTTTTATGGTTGAGATAAGCATGAACCTTTCAAGAGATAGAAGACCTAAAACTAAGTGTGAGGATGTCAATAAAATAAGCCCCTAGGTGATTGATATGAATTAACATATAAAGCACAAATAATTCACATGAACAGTCAAATTATTGGTAGATTATATATATATATATATATATATATATAATGGGAAATAGTTAACATATCCATGATATCATGGTGAGTATTTAAGAGGGGGGGCATCCACCAATGAGATGGTGCCTTAGGTTTGGAAATGAATTTCGTGGGTATGCCTATCACTACTCATATATAATATAAGTACTGATGGGATGGGAATACCAGCTAATGTCTCTGATCAGAGCTTCTCTTTCCTCAAATGATCGGCGCCAATGGATCAAGTCATACTCATCCATCTCAATATTTCGTCTCAACTTGGTCACTTTATATTCTTCGCCTCTTTCTTTTGCTTCCTTTCTTAGTTTGTTGTTGAGCTGCATCAAAAGAATATAGTGCAAATCTGCATCAATACATTTTCTTATCCAGAAGAAATGTCAAGGAAATACTGTTGAATTAAATGGAAGTACTCATACTAAACTTCACAGTACGCAATTCTGTGATTTATCAGGTAAGCTGAACCTATAAGAACCGCTTGGAGAAGAGAACAGATTGTTTATTACATAAGAAACCGTATCAACAGCAATGTCCACATTAGTGAATGGAAAAGATAAAATACATATATAAGAGAAATAAGGAAACATATACATATACGTGAAAAGTGTGGATACACATGATACCATGATGGAATAGCCATCCTTGTTATCTAAGCTGTACATGTGACTCAAGTACAGAGTCCTACCTATCAGATACCCTATGCCAAAATCAATAATTTGGATTATCCCAACCATTAAATCCCCCTAGAGTCGAGACAGTCTGCAAATTTCTCAGTTCACGGATTAAGATGATAAACATCATTTGATTTGACAAATACTATTTTTTGGCCTATGAAATCTAGGTGAGACCTTAGTAAACCAAACCATGCCCCGTCGCTCCCGCTCTCAAACCGGGATCTCATGATTTGAGAGCGGATTCGCCATAAGAGCACGGTTTCCAGATTCATAGCGCCGGTATTAGGTTTGTAGAGTGGTTTCTGTGAGCTGTTTTGAATCTTTTGATTTGTTAAAGCTGTTTTCAACTATTAAAAGACTGACAAGTAATGAGTAAAGCAAGGGAAAAGACCTCTGGTCTTTTCACCTTTTATCCTTTTATAATCAATTGTAATAAATGTGATTGTGTCAGCACTTTTGTTCCAACTTTCTTTTATTTATCTACTTTTATATTTCATTAAAACGTTTTTTACTCTATACGGAGATAGGATCACACAACTGTGATTGAACTCTCCTTGAGTTCAATCACACCAAAGGTCATTGAAACGTTCTTGAATTATTCTTATTAATTATGATTAAAATTCAATAATTCTTGGAGTTTAAAAATATTATTTATATATACAGGCGCTCCGGAGGCGCTCTCGACTCTATCCTAAATTGAAATTTGACGCTCTTGCGCTCCCACTCCCGCTCACCGCTCCCGCTCACGCTTTGGTTACTTAGGGTGAGACCACGACCGTGAACCAAATACAACACAAGTATAGAGGACGTGAACCAAATATGACACAAGTATAGAGGACAGGACAGTAGGTGATCCCAACACCATATTTTTTACAACTCATACAGAACCAAGTACAGGTTTTATATGGCAAAAACACGGAAAATTTTAAAAATAATTAATGGTTATAAATAAATAGGAAACATGATACCAACTAATATCAATCATTTAAAGTCATCATTCAACAAAAGAATTGGCCCTCAAAATATCATCATTTACCAATTACCATACAACCATTTAAAAAAATGGATATCATTCAAAAAAAAATACAATAACATCATCCTCTAAACTAGAATCCCATAACACTCAAAACCTAATGTAAAATTCAAGCCCTGAGCCCCTCACATAAGCTTCAAAGTTCAAACCCTAATATAAAATTCAAAAATATCTTTGTAAAAATAAATCCTATATGCAAACCTTATCATAAGATTCAAATATGTAAATGAAAAGGAGAGAGAAACCCTAAAATTTAAATTTCAATGTGTAAATAATAAAAAAATATATATTTTTTAATCGGTAAATCAGATATATTAAAGATACGAATAAGCAGTTTACAGAGATGTAAACTAAGAGAAAATAAAATAAGACTAATAAGGATTGAAATAAAGTGACTGCACTACGACCATCTCTTCTCAAAATAAAAGAGCATCCCCAACTTCTTGCCCCAACGAGCTTGCAAAGCTCTACTCCACAATCGATAGCCGCACCCAGGACAGGATTCATTGATGAGAAGAAGAGGAGTTGTCCAAAACACGACCGTTCCTCTCATTCCAAATAGTCCACGAAATAGCACAAGGCAAAAAAGTCCAGATGGATTCCTCACCACCCACCAAAGTCATCAATTGTCATTCAGATAAGAAGCTCATAGAGGAGAAATAGAAGACCCACTCCACACCCATCTGAGCCAAGAAACAAGCCTAGATCCCAAAAACAACCGGACAGTGTAAGAGCAAATGATTTAAAGTTTTTTCCGTATTCAGGCACAAATAGCACCGGTTGGCCAAGCCTCACCCTCTCCTCATCAACTGCCTCACCCTCTCCTCATCAATTGATCTGTAGTAAGAATTTTAATTAGAGCCTCAGACCAAATGAAGAAAGATACATTCGTGGGGACATAATTAGCCCACACAACTTGATGAGGAAATGAATGCGAAAGTATATGACCAAAGGACTGCAAGAGTGACCGCACTGAAAATCAACCGTTGTTGCTACGGGGCCAACTCCTACAATCACTAATTTGAGATCTTGGGACGGAGAAATTCAATTGAAAATTGATTGCCGTTTCAAAAGGCGACCTTATAACTTAAAAAAATATATGTTTTTTTTACACATATTATATGAGTTTAATGCGAAAACGCGTTTTATACGTGTATCGCTGTTTTGAACTTAATATGCATACATGCGCACGCACGCACACACACAAAAAGTTTAATACACACTTTTAGTGATAAAGTGCAGAACCTTCAAATAATCAAGGACATAGATAACAAACAGTTAAGGATAGCTCACCTCACGCTCAGCACGAGCAGCATCTAAGTCAAGTTCTTTAACATTTGTTTTCTGCAAAAACTCTTTATCAGGATTAAGGGCTACACAACTTATATCAATCTGCAATTGGGTATAACTTCACAAGGAAAATGTAAATCACCAGAATCATTTTTGGTAGTAAAGACTTCTTATAGTAAGCTTGAGTATATTCAACACTGTCTTCTTCATTGAATTCAGTGTCCTCAGTTGATTCTGTAAATTTTTTGTCTCTATACTTATCAGGATTAGCCTCCTCCTCATCCAAAATCATTTGCTCAGCAACATGTATTTGCCACAACTGTTACAGAGCAAAAGATGTGAAATATAAAGCTCACAAAAAACAGTTGCTGGAGTAACACATGCATCATCCTGCCAACTAAATTGCTAAACACAATAACTAAGATAAGAATTTATCCCAGGAAATGATAACATTTTTCAGAATCAATTTTGTCCCATTTAAATTCTTTTCGGGTGAAAGAGCAAAAAGGAAAAATAATAAAGATACAGTCATTGATGAGATTTTTTAATGATCAATACCATACAAAACTCACATGTAGAAATGTGTCAATGTCAAGCATGGATAAAGGGTTAGATTCAGTGTAACAAAAAATACCGTTTTTTTTTTTTCCAAAAATTCGCGAATTATTCACGTTTTTGGGTTGTCGAATTATTTGTGAATTATTGGAAACCCGATTTATTTGTGAATTTCCTAAATAATTCTCGAATTGGGCAAAAAAACTACTTATTTTGTATATTTTGCAATCAAATTGTTCGTTATATTTTTATAATTTATTTTTTTGAAATTTTTCGAACTTGACCCCTGCCAAATTATTCACGAATCCCAACTTTGTCACTATGATGCACTTACCCAAGGATACCCAATAAACCCATGGAAACCTTCTATACCAGTCGCTTGATAAATACTATTTCATATAAATTTTATTGACAGTTTATATAATTATAAGTTGATAAAATATAAATTTTATGGCTGCACTTAGTCCAACTCCAAATATATACACCATGTATATTTAGACACACACACCCACATATCTCTCTCTCTCTCTCTCTCTCTCTCTCTCTCTGTGTTTTAGGATTTATAATATGTGTATATGCATAGTATTAAAACTCGGCGAGTCAACTCGAAACTCGGCTAGGTTTCGAGTCGAGTTTTAGGTAAAACTCGGTTTTGACACTGAAAACCGAGTAGTTAACCCCGACTCGCCCGAGTTTTGTACTTTTTTTGTTAAAACAAAAAATCGAGTAAACTGCATACAGTGACTAAATTATGTTTTTTTCTTTTGTTTTTTAACAACCCCACCCACTCTTAAGTATAAATATGAAACAAAAGAGGGGTATTTAGTATATATTGAATTATGTATCTCATTTTAGGCATAATTTATCATTAATTTGAATTTATACCATATATGTAGTATTATAAAAATATTATATATGTCCGAGTTTTAGGTGTCTTTACTTGGACGAGTTTTGCCTAAGTTTCCGAGTTGACTCTACTTGGCAAGTTTCCGATCCGAGTCGAGTCGAGTAGAGTCGAGTTTTCGGGTTTTAAAACAGTGTATATGTAAAGAAAAAAAGAGAATCTTAATTAGGATTCATACTATCAATACATGTTTCTTTGCATACAGTATGTGTGCATGTCTGACATGCAAACTTTTCAGAAAATGGACTGTCCTTGTTATGTAGGAAATACCTTATCGACATAAGGATGATTTGACAACAAAGGCTGCTCTTCCACTTTGATACCTGGATTTTTCTTTGGAACAGGGGGTCTTCCACAATCCCTCTGCAGAAAAAAGCATGCCACAAACAAAAGCACAAAGCTATGAATGCATAGAGAACAGATATAAATCTCATATCTTGGCCTATAAAATTGCTTATATCTTGGCCTATAAAAATTGCTATTGAAAGTTCCTGTTAGCACTGGTCTTGACTAACAAGGCATAATATCCATAAAAAGACCAAATCCATGGATCAAAAAACAGAAAATACAGATGACCATAAAGAGGAATAAACACATGAAAATAAACATAAGAAGAAATTCTCTGCATATTCTTTCCAAGTAGAAAAATATGAACCTCTTCAAGCCAGTCTCCTGGAGGACTTGAAGTCACTTATAACAAGCAATGGTAAAAACAATCCAGGAAAATCATGGAACTAACAAATATGGTAATATAACCGACCAAACTTCATCATCCACAAACTTAGCTTCGGAAAATTGAAATTTGAGTTTATACCCCACATAACAACTAAAAATCTCTATAACTGGAAAATGCGAATAAACTTAATGTTGTGGTTAAATACCCTACCTTCAAAGGTCCACTGTACCTATGTAAAAGGAAAGATGTAACTCAGGTATCCAAACCCAAGATTTAGCAAAATAACAGGGGAAAATTTCAAACATAGAGATGAAATGCATATCAGTGGAGAATTATATACTTCGGACCCCTGAACATATATAATTCAAACATGTGTCTGCTACAAATTGTATGAAGAATGCTAGCGTCAGGATTATAGAAGAGAGCAAGGATTCTTTAGTACAAAAGCCACTTGAAAAAAAAATGATCATAACCATCAAAGGAATGTGTGAACAGTTTGGGAACAATCTGGAGATTGGACTGTCATGATCAGCCAATCAGTTTAATTTTTGACATAGTAGGCCCATCCATGTAACCAATTATTGTCCACATTAACAGTCTCCACAATGTGGAACTTAGATCAACCCGCTCCCCAAAAAAGTCCCAAAAGAACTCTAGATTGGATGGTTCAGATCATCAGATCCGGTTTGTTGACCTAGGAACTCTTCTAAGTGGAAGCCATCAAATGCTGGGCCTGGCACCCTTGCAAGTTGCAAGTTCACAACATGCGCAGAATAGGAGTCAGGAGCATGGCTTCCACTGTCTTCCCATTCTTATGCCAGTACTCCTTTGTTGAGATCCGCACAGGCTTATCATTCAATGGGGTGAGGGAACTGGAAAATGGAAAATTATTCCAAAATATAAAAAGTTGAATTTAAAAAAAAAGAAAAAAAGATCATACACGTAATTCGTCCGGATTAGTATCTTCATCGCGATGAAATATGGGAGGAAACTCAAATCTGTTGAAGCTGCACATGTAATGCACAAAATCAAGAAGTGAGCTAAAAAGTAGTTATAATTTGAAACAGCAACATACAAATAAAGCACCATGCAGTTAACAAGAGATGACCCCTGTAATAATAACATAGACCTTAAGGAATGCAGAATATTTAGTAGTAGATTACGTACATCAGGTGATCTATATTTGGATCGACAAAACGCATTTCGATAGGAAATCTAAACCGGTAAGGATCTCGCTTGGCCTGCAAAATAGAACAAAGAAATCATACAAGCTAAGTCCATAACAGAAGCACATATACCATTTATTACAATCCAAAAAGATATCTCTTAGCAACAAAATAGATGAAGAAATACAAAAACTGAATAGAAACTCGACTCCTCTCCAAAATCCGACATCTAGCCGGTTTCCTCAACCCCACCCAGAACCTCCAGCGCTGTATTTCTTTAGAATTTAATAATATTGCACTTTCTTTGCAAGATGTATATAGTTTCCATTTTCCAATCTCGTAGATTTTTATTTTATATATAGAATACCATCTCATATATTCATGTACTTGTTGGAAGTTTTTTTCTACCTAAAAAAAATTGTCAACAAATGAAAACATATTGCAACAACAAAATCATGCTTTTCTCTCTCTATTTGGATTTTGGAAATCATAGTACCTAGTAAAAAAAACCAAAAAGTTTGTTACAGCTATGTAAGCACACTCAAATTAGATGGGTAAGCAGTTAAAAATGCCGTTTGAATCAATGACAAGTGCTATGGCATCCAACTATGCTTGTAGCAATTACACCATTAAATTTCTAAACTGGATTTAAGAAGAAATATAATAAAGATGTAATTCTGGAGACATGTTTCTAAGAAACAAAATGAAACATCAAAACAATAGATAGAAACAAGGGAAGTGTTGAAACTGGAAATGGATGAGGAAAACACATCTCAAGGCCACACGGAGTTGGTCAAATTTCTAGAGGTGAATATTCATTGGTAACATGCAAGCGTAAAGACGAAGACGCGAAATGGATGACTGATTCAGCAAAATTTCTCTTCTCAGAAACTGTACCCTGACAGAAAGCATTGGAATATCACTGGCTGGAGGGTGTGGAAATGATGCAATCTATATTAAACCCAACATCGATGAAACTTTGAGATGTTTGGCGAATTTTGGAACTGGCTTGTTGATCTCTCAATTTTAGAAATTTATCTTCACCACAAAGAACAAAGATGCAAATGCCAACATTGATCACTTCCACATGTGACATCCTCATTATTAAAGTAAATCCTTAATAATATGTTATATTTGCTGATCAAAGTACAGAACATGCTGCTCCTTCCTTTGTCATATCCTGGAATCTCAGTGCAAGAGTAAGAAGAAAATGGTGAATGTTACTAATGCAAGACATAAATAAAAACAGTTGGATCAAATTGAAACATGTCACTCACCAGAATTTCAACAATGACATGCATACCAACTTTAATGTGATGACGGATCCAATACCAATCATTGCCTTTTATTGGGACCCACCTGAAAGGCGTCAATACATGAAGATAGCATGAAAGTTGGCAACAGAATTATAGCTCATATGAATTACAAAATGCATTAATCAGGCTGCAACTGATCAATCAAAGATAGAAATAATATCATAAGAGTAAAGTGTGATTACCATTTAGTTATGGTACCAGGAAAAATTTCACATAGGGGACAGTGAACCATCATAAGTTAGATGGGGCTCACCTGATCAAACCTATCGCATTCTTTTTGGTCATCCAGAATAGTTTAACAAACTGGCCCAGATAAAGGTCTTAGATGGTTGTGATAATCTGATCGGGCTAGTTCTTTACTTGGGAGATTTAATTAGAATGACCATTATATGGTAGGTCTTGAACTAGGATACTAGGGCCCCTCCCCTGGATGGTTGGCTCAAGTTCAAGTTAATGTATGTACCATAGAAGTCATATATAACAATTTACAATGGATTCTGTTTTGTGTGTGCAAGCGGCACACGGATTTTGGTCGAGCTTCCTCCCAGTTTTTTTTAATAGCTAGAAGGGATTCTTTGACTGTAATCAAATGGATTATGGATGTGAATGGATTCTCCAGCCTTTATAGTATTTCCTTGCTCTTTTCAAGGATAATTTTCTATGTTCCTATCATCAGTTTTCTCCAATGGTTCCTGTCTCCCCTGTCCACAGTGAGGGAAATGCTTGGGTTCAAACAAACTAGTAGGCTTCAGAGGTTGCTGCATTTCTCTCCGTTTGGGATCATTCCCTGAATTGTAAGAGCATCTCCAACACTTTGGCTATATTTTCCTCAATTTTTCGTCAAAATGGAGAGTTTCGGATAGATAGGGAGCCATTGTTTGAGGTTAAACTCCAACACCCACTCCCTTGCTTCTCCTTATTTCTTCCCTATCTCGGTATTCACCCCTTCAACAGTCATTTTTTGAAAAATTCAGTGCATGAATTGGGATGGTGAATTGAAAACCCTTGCTAGATTTGGCGAGCGGAAACTCTTTCTCTAAAAGGCAAGCCAATATGGGGAACCTGTTGGAGCCAAGATTTTTCCTTCACGCTCTCTAAATTTGGGAAGAGAGTGTGAATAGGGTAGTGTTGGAGATGCTCTAACATTTTCCTTCGAAGGACCCCTCTTGTATTTGTTTCTTTGTTTTTAATAAAATATTCACTTTTTCGGGAAAAGTACTGGTAGTTTTAACCCCATGCACATATTCCATTATGTACTCTTATAATACAGTTCGCCTTTCAATTAATGAAGTGTCGGTAATCCTACATAATCTAAAAAAGTGATAAAGATTTACCCATCATATACGCCTCCAATGTCAACAAATGCACCTTGATAAAGATGGAGAGTAGTCACTTTTCCCGCACAAATCTACATAGAGATTGCCAAGACTGTTAGTTTTCAGATAGTAAGTTATTTTAAACAAATGGAACCAAGCTAACAAATACTCCATCATATATGTTGTTTTGTTTACAAATAATATCTTCATCATATGTGCTCGAGTATATTAGTTGGCCGAACATAATATTTGCTTTAATATAGGCTTTCGTATGAGTAACATCCCCAGAATATTGCATTGCGGAATTGCAGACATTCCTATAACATACGCATTACTGAAATGTGCATCATTCTGAACCCATTCAGTTGGTGGGCACCTCCTAGATAGGATATAGCCCAAAATAACATATCATTTGACAACCTTGACAATCATTTGCTTGGTAGAGTTCTAACTTCTAAGAGGAGTGGTTCAATGTATTCAAAGCATAAGAATAATGGTCTAATGGTAGATCAAAATCCAATACATTAGATAGTTAGAATTGCCCAATTGGAATACATTTTTAGGTATGACCCGTTCAAGAGATTCCCATCAACTGAACATTCTAATCAAACTAATATTTTAGCATGGAATTTAATTTGTAACTCAAGAGAAGCACAGATGAACTGTTTTTATAACAAAATGGACAACAATACAGTAACATAATCAAAACTGAAATATCTGTACACGAAAATAATGGGCCAACCCACTTACCTGTCCCGGATAAAAGAATGGAAGCTCGAGCTGCAGAAACAATCAAAATTGGTTATGAACATCTATCTACAAAATCCAGATCAACCCAATGAAGATTCAAACTCAGAGGAAAAAAAAAAAGGAAGGAATCCATCCTACCATGCCCTCTTCGTAATCCTTGCCTCTTTTCCTCCTACCAGGATGATAATCTTGGTCAAACTGTATGGACATAAGAAAAAATTTGTCCATCACTTTCTTGGATAAGGTAATCCAAACTTCAAACATGTATACTAGCATATGTTCCTAGATGAATGCACTTCTAAACACAGAACTCCTCGGATTTAAACCTTATAAGACTCTTCTTCCAGTCTGTCCTTATTCTCTGCCGCCCACTCTTTGTACTGCTTCAGAAACACCTTATACCTCTCCAAAGAAACATCATCCTTATCCGTACTCGGAGACTCCAGCTCCTCCAAATTAACCCTAACAGCCTGCAACTTGTGAGCTTCTCGAATAAATGCTAGTTCCTTCTCGTCAACCTCCCAGCCCCTCGGAGGCCAATCTCTTGGAGGGACATGCCGAAGCACCAATGGGCCATCCCAAGTCGTCTTCAAGGGCTCCGGAATCTCTCCTTTGATCTCAAATTGCTTCGCCAAGTATTCATCTTCCGTCAGACCACTCTCCTCCATCTTCTTCTTCCTGTAACTAGGGTTTAACATCTTGAAAGCTTCAATAGCTTCCGGTGATTGAAGAGGAACCTCTTCACCTTCGTTCAGGCTCTTCCGAGCGAAATCGGCTTCCGGAGACAGGATTTCTTCCCAAGGAGCCCAACCACGTTCGATCCAGTTACGTCTACGAGCTTCGTCTTCGCTCTCTTTCTCTTTGGGGCCGAATTTCTCTAAGAAAGTATCGTCGACGGGAAATTCGTCGGAACTGAACGCTTTCACAAGGAAGTTGCAGGAAAACGGCCGGTTTCCGGTGAGAAACCTGAGGCGCCATGAGAGGTCAGATCTGCAACTAGGGTTTTGAAGTTTGCAGGGTTTTACTAGGGTTTTGGTAGGTTTGTGAGAAGGGAAGAGGAAAAGATGAGTGGTTTTGAGGGTTTGCATTCTCTTCAGTAGAGAAGAGTATAGAGATGGAGGGAAATGTTTGCTCAAATCGGGTTTTGCAGTTAAAGTGGATAGAATTCTTAAGAGTGATTATATGTTATTCTGTAGTCATATCCTATGCTTTTCCATCGTTAGCATTGATCTAGACCGTCCATTAGCAACTGATAAAATAGACCGTCCATTACCTGCTGCCTGTAAGCTCCAATTGCAACTAAAGGGACTGCTTGGGGATTGATTTTTTTTTTTTTTTGGGGAAAGTGATAAAAAAAAAAAACCGTTAATAGTATGTATTATCGAGAGCTGGACTGTCCGATTTGATTTAAAATTAAAATTTGACTGTCCATTTTGATTTAAAATCTAATGCCGCCATATCTCATACTGTATTTAATGGTGGACTCATTTTATGTGTGGTGGGGGGCGGCACTTAACACAGCAAACCTCAAAACAGGCACCATCTGTATTTTTTTCGTTCTGTTTTTTTGGGGAAAGAGCACTGATATATTAAGCTAGGGGTTAAAACTTGTTAACCATAACTCAAGACAATTAAAAAGAAAATTTGTGAGTGCCAGGAGCACTAGTCCACTCCACACCCGAGGAGGTTTATCTTAAAAGATGAGGGTAGGATTAATTGTGAAAGAATGCTTTAGGGGGTGTATTTGAGATGAGATGGACCGAGCTCGAGTTTGATTCAGGCTCAAAACATAGCTTGAAAGTATTGGCTTGATTCGAGTTCAACTCGAGCTCGAATTAATTCAAATTCAAACTAAGCTCGTCTTCGCGCATGAAAGATATATATTTTATTTTATTTAACCAGTAGTATTATAAACATGTCATGCCGCGCTTAAACTGAATTGTGTCTCAATTGATCTAAGCCAAACTAAGCTGGGCTTGACTTGAGCTTCACTTGATTGTAAGGTCAAGCTGGTAAAAAATAAATAAATCGGCTCGATCAATATACATAATCATTTGTTTTGTTATCTAAATAGATAATGAGAGTTTATTTAGCATTCCTAAATGTAATATAAATATTCTAGTAAGGAATGCAAGTCATACCTGAGCATTTGGGAAAAAAAGAAAAGCAATCTGCTCGTTTAGCCATGTCTCATCCCCTCTAACGTGACATATGTCCCTTTTAAACTCAATTTAATTGTGGTTAAAATTTTCTAATCCTTCGAGTTAATATTTTTAACCTTGACTTTTAGAATATGTTTTTAAAAAATATTAATCAAAATTAAAGAAAGTTAATCATAATTAAAAAGGGACACATCGAGTTTAAGGGGGCAAGACAAGACACTCTTCGCTCCACCAATTGAGGATCGAATAATCTCTAAATTTTTTTTTTTTACTCTCAATCCTGAAAGGATAAGTATTATTGTTTCAAGAGATTAACTATAAACACCAGCTCCAGTTGAATATATAAGGGAAGCAACTAAAAAATATTCCTTGTGACTGGAGTAATTTGATAATTATAAACATAATATTTATGTCAATCAAATTATTTCCCCAAAACTATCCATACAAGGCATTTTTGGTTGTTCGGTGATCTCAATGCTAGCTCATCTTGATGGTCGATCACTTGTTTTAATCAATTACTTTAGGTTGGATTTACCTTTTGATTATTTTGGTCATAAACATTTATAATATAGTCTTTCGACATATACTATTGAATATCTAATATTTGATTAAATCATAAAAATGTCTCACCTATTTAAGATAATAATGGTTAATAAAATGATAGTGATTTTATAAAATTAATTAAATTACATATTATCTAAAAATATTTATTAAAAAACTAAATACTTTAATCATAGGATTAAATTAGGATAAATCAAACCCAAACGCAACGACTATAGATTAATCTCTTTTTTTTTTTTTTGGGTGTAGGCATCATTTATCTACTTTACGTTAGTACTATCAGTACGTCATATTTAGTTTGGGCATTTGAGCTCTTGCAACTCATAACCTTGAGAGGATTGGATTCCCCGACTTCCTTCCATTGAAGGCCACACCCCTACCACTGACGCAAGAGGAGGGTACTAAGTAATCAGAGCGTGGAGTGGGAGTGAGAGCGGGTGCGGGAGCGAGAGCGTCAAATTTCAATTTAGGATAGGGTCGGGAGCGCCTCCGGAGTGCCGTATATATAAATAATATTTTAATATTTTTTTAAAAAAATCAAAATTATATTATTAAAATTTTAAAGATTACTGAATTAAAATTTTAAAACATAAATGTTGGTCATTAGGTACGATTGAACTCAGATTCAATCACAATTGGATGTGATCTCATAGTCAGGATAAATTCAAAGTGATAAGACTTAAGTCTTATTGGAGAATCACTATCCTATCGAATCAACAAAGGAAACAGAATCCTCATCCACAAAGGAAAGTCCTAGTATGGAAAAGTTTCCTAACTAATTACGTTTCTCTCTTTATGAATATCCTCTGTATATTCTTTGTATCAGCTACTCAATATAATCTCAATATATGAGCTGTACTAAACAGCCTATATAATATAAGGAACTACGAAGGCACAAGTCAAGTTGCCAAAGAATATTGTGTTATTGTTCTCTTTTATGGTATCAGAGCTCATGGCCTCTCCTTCGTCTTCCCCTGTCCAGAGCAACTCTTCTTCAGCCAAGTCTATTTTTCCTCAACATAACCTATCCAGTATTACCCAATTTGTATCAATCAAATTGGATGGACTCAATTACTTATTATGGAGGAGTCAAATTCACCCCATTCTGATTTCTCAGGACCTATTTGGATTCATTGATGGATCCACTCCCCCTCCTTCTCGTTATGCTGATGATGGTACTCAAACCACCGAGTTCTTGCAATGGCAACGTTCCGATAAATTCGTGATCAGTTGCATCAACAGCACATTGACAGAAAGTGTTCTTTCTCAGACAATCGGCCTTGAAACCTCTCGTGAGATATGGGATCTCCTTGCTTCAACATTCACCCAACACTCTCAAGCTAGGGTCATGCAACTACGATTGCACCTTCAAACTCTTCGAAAAGAGTCTACCCCAATGGTTGATTACCTTAACCAAATTAAGAGCATCACAGATGCACTTGCTGCTGTCCAAGATACAGTTGCTGATCAGGGATCTCGTAATGTATGCTCTTGACGGATTATCCCATGAATCTGAG